>OX578272.1:30442237-31888949 GCA_951217065.1 Baccha elongata
AAATAAACAATTTTAGAACGATAAATGTTATGTCGCGTCATTTAATGGAACGGTTTTAAATTCCCACGTCAGGTACAAATCCATCTTAACACCTAAACTATTTGTTCAGAGGCACATTGACAGAAATGGCAAATCCACTTTTTTGTAAAAATGCATTTCATCTAAGCCTTTCAGCCCTTTTAGTCTTGTATAGAATTATACTTTGTTCATTTGGTATTTGCACCACAGGCTTTATTGGAGAGATTTTCTAAAAACAGTGTTGCCTGTCGCAGTTTACATGGCACTAAACTCAAGAGATTGCCACTGAAAACGAAACAGACACCCAGAATTGCGTTGAAATAGTTTGTCTAATCATATTGAACATACGCACATGCCACAGTTTGCGAGAAGACTAATCGACCGCCATTCGCCACTTTGTCATCAACAAAAGCCCTCATTTTGAGCTGCTTGAAATAACTCCTCAAGAATTAACCGCCCAAAAAATTAATAAAATAACCCCCAAATAGAGGGTTTATTGCATTATGAAATTAATCCCTAAATTCAAAAACGAAATAAATCTCAAAAAAATAATGAAAAAAGTCTCCAATTGCCAAACCATTTTGAGGGGGATTCATGCTGCTGCCCCCTGCCGAGCTAACTATAGGATTAGGGGTGTGTGTAAGTATGCAAAGTTTTTTTTATTTAAAGTTTTTAATTAAAAAAAATTGCATATACCCGTACTGGAATCCACTAAAAATTCCAAAGTAAGCCCAGGCAGGTGGCTGCAGGGGAGCAGCATGCCTGCCTCCCCAAACACATCTCACTTAACTTCTTTCATAGTTGAATTTGGGGACATATTTCGTTATGAAATAAATCTTATATGAAAGGTATCATCTATGTCCCCAAAAACCCATGAAAAAAGTCCCCGCAATTTTTCCAAATTTTGGGGATTTATTTCGTATGACAGAACTTACCACTTTGACACAAAAATTTGGGGGTTATTTTATTTCTTTTTTCGGGGTTTATTTCTTGGGGAGTTTTTTCTGGTTTTAAGAAAAAAGTAAGGGAGAAGTTGGAATATCTGAGAAATGTAACAGATGATATTCCAGCAAAAATGTTTTTTTTTTTTGTTTTTCGAGAACTCAGGAAAAAGAATCTGTGCAGAGTTGAATACTCAACTCCTTTTGGCACTCGGACTTATAACAATATTTGAATTACAAAAAAAATACAATTAAAAAATTTTATAAATATAGAAATATTCAAAGAAATTTAAGAAGTTGCAACAAATCAAGACTTTTTTCGGTTGGAACGAATACGCTGTGAAAAAAAATGGTTTGTGCAAAACATCAAAAAATTTCCATGAACGTAAGTGAACTCAACTGTGTGAATTCGCATGTATAGAAAGTACAAAAACGAGTAAAAGAAAGACATTCAAAATGAAAACTACGTATTCAATCAGCGGAAGTCATACAAAATTTGAGGACGGTACTTTCGTTTAGGGTAATTTCGGGCATTTGACACAACTAACTTCGATTTTAAAAAACTTTTTTTCGGACAACACATTTTTCTTCTTTTAACATAATGTTTATTTACTTAATTATAAAAGAAACATAAATAAATTAAATTTGTGTAAGTAACAAATCAACTTTTTTAACAGAAAAAAAAAATTATTGAAAAAAAGCTTTAAAAAATCATAATGCCCTAACTAATGGCAATATGGCGCACCTCTGAAGGCAATATGGCGCGCTGCTTTTTATTTTTGATTTGTGTTTCTAAAAGCAGTACAGAATTTATGATATCCATGGCCACAAAGGACACACTTCATTCATTTCGCAACTGGGTCAAATAATTTATTTCAAAATATTAGCGTCCATCAGACCCGTCGACTTGTTGTATTTCGATGTTTACTTCTTTGCGGCTTAAGCATTGCTTTATCTTATTTTTCTTTTGTTTTGGGATTTTAGCTTTTTGTTTCTAAAAATTAAACATAACGAACATTTTACATGCTCATTTTACATGTTAACTTTATAAGGGCATTATGGCTCAGTCGCGCCATAATTCCCAAACTGCATGTGTGCCATATTACACACAATACAAATGTTCTCAACAAATAAGAAAAAAAACTAAATTCGCAGTCCTAAGTTTTTGCATCGTGAGACAAAAGTGGGACAAAAAGTCAATATTTAAAATAGACTTGAAAAGGAATTAAATATTTTTAATCAAAAATTAAAACTGTATTGAACATGACTCTTGTTATTGTACATCTATTAAAAATATTTCACAGAAAGAATTAAATATAAAAATGCAAAACAATTATTAAATGCAAACGACACATGTTCGACCAACTCAACTAAAGTCAACTCAACTAGAAATCAGAACTCATTTTTTCATAAAGCTATGAAATTGTTTAATTCTCTATCAAATCAAGACTCTGTTTCAAAAACTACTAAAAAATTATGTTTAGTCTAGGCGCTAGCCCACGTCACGTGTGCCGTTATATGTCCCCTCAGTTTTTTTATGGGCTTTGTGAAACACCCCTAGAGGTATAAAAAAAAATGGGTCACATGGTCTAAATCATGGTCGTTTGGGCGCCATTTAGAAAATTTCCGCTAATTTTCTGTGTTAGTTGTTTAAATAGAAACAATTTTTATTAAGCCACATTTTTTGCTCAAACACGTTATTTTCGAGATATTCAAGATACAAGCAAACGGCTAAAAAAATATATGCATATGTGAGAGAATACCTGTTATGACTGCCTTAGATACTGCTTATTGAAAGTATTCTCTCACTCTTATATTTTTTTTATAGTTTAGTGAACGACGTCTAATCGTCATCTTTGGACCGCCATGTGACCGTCATGTCTTGTTGTTATAGGATCGGCTTTTTGTTGGGATTGTTATGTTTGCTTTAAATGTCTACTATGCTATGTTGTCAGCAGTGCAAATATCGAAGGATTGATGATTTAACTTTTACGGTTCAGTCTTAGATATTTTGCCTATGCCGTTGGTTGCATGCTGAGATCTAATTAATAGAATGGAAGCATATCTGGATAATTATCTAACAGCAGCGGTGGTATTTTCTTTCCTTATATTAGACTCGACTTAAATTCTTGGAGATTGTTGATTTGATCCCACCGCTGCGCTTCTATTAGAGAATCATCCAGATATGCTTCCATTCTATTAATTAGCTCTCAGCTTTAGGGCCTTGTTAAAAAAAAGTTTGTTTTAAAAAAAGTTGGTCACATGATCCAAGTCGCATGTTAGTTTGGCTGTCATTTTCAAAAATGGCCGCCAAATTGATCGTTTATTTGGTTTAAAGATATCTCCATACGCAGTTATCCGATTTTCGATTTTAATGACTCAATTTATTTGTTTTTTAAAGCCAAACAAATTTTATTATAAATTATTTTTCGCTAAATCAAGTAATGAACAAAGTGTTGAACAAAGTCCAAAATCAAAACTGAGGAAACATATAACGGCACACGTGATATGGGAATAAATAAAATAAAAATAATTGAATAATTTTTTTTTGTCGTTTACTTTCATATTGAATATTTGAGAAATTATGTATTTTAGCGAAAAATGTGTCTTAATAAAACTAGTTTGCTTTACACAATTAGCACAATTAAAAAAATACAAAATTATAATCAGACCACTAAGTAACGAGTTACCGTCAAACAAAATATTATCAATTTAGCGGACATTTTTGGGCCATGCGACCCATTTTGTTTTATACCCCTAGAAGTGTTTAACAAAGACCCATGACAAAACTAAGGGGACGTATAACGGCACGCGTGACATGGGGTAGCACCCGCACTATAAAATTTGTAATTGCTGTATTATATTGGAAATATCTAAATAAATTAATAATAAATTAATAATAAATCAATAATGAATAATAAAAAAAAAAAATAAAAAAATACATAACTCCAATCAAAATAAATGAGTCACTTTTTAGAACTGACAATAAAGATTCATTTATTTGTAAATGTTCAATGTTCCCTGATAAACAATACCAACCAGTTGATATAATAGAATTAATCACTTATAGGGTTCCAAAAAATAACGCCTTAGTTAATAAGAAAAATGACAGCTACCTCTTGCCTTGTTGTATATTATTTTCGGAAACACAGTGATTTGATCAGCAAACTCAAAATTTACTCCCATCGATTTTAATGGAAAATCTTACACTTATACTTTGCTTCATTAAAACATCATCTTTGTCTAAGATGTTTTTCTTATCCTCAAGAAGTTCTTGAGAAAATAAATTATTTCTCTTAACAATCAATTTTTTTTTACTCATTTATAATTTGCCTATAATAAAAAAAAAAATAATACAAAGTGAACTAATGGTTCATTCAGCCAAGCAAGACAACACGCGAAAAGCAATAGACAAGGCATTATAATGTCCGGATCCATTAAGTCTGTGAACGATAAATTTAGAGACACGATGACAGTCATTATCATCACCTCCAGTCTCATCGCATTAGCATTTCCTTCTACCATCACCTTTCTCCAAATATAATACAACCATAAAGCAAAACGTTATATATATAAAAGAACGACATCCTTGCCTATACAGACATCAGCTCTCCCAAAAGAGTCATTGTCATCCCAATCGATATAATAGATACACCCTCCCATAATAGTTTCATAGCTTCATCCGTTTGCATTATGAAAATTGACCTAAATGTTTATGCTATGCTTTCTCATTCGAGGTTGACGATGGAAAATTTTATTTAAAAAAAAAAAAGAAAAAAAATTGATAATGTATATGTAAATCATCTACAATAGAGGTCACAAACTATAACAATGCTTTTGTGACAATTTTGAAGACCGCTGTTGTCGCAGGCTTCTACAATTTTGCACAACCACAATGAAATAAGGAAACTGATCAAAAATTATTCACAAACCATCTGGCAGGCTTTTCAATAAACACTTTTCAATTCGAATCCTATATACAATAAAAAGTTATGGATTGTTAATTTTTTAAGGAACAATAATAGTGACACTGATTTTTTTTTTAAAGCATAAAGTTTAACAAAATTTTTGACTGCATCATTTTGATTTATAAAAAAAAGTCTTCATGTACATGATATAAAAAGGATAAATCAATCCTTGAAATTCAATAAAATCTATTTAGATAGATTGATTTGAAAACTTTCTCAGAAAAATAACACAAAGGATTGGAGATTCTACAACAAAATAGATACTAATGTAACTTCACTTTCTGTAATGGACTGTCATGTCCAAACGTTACAAATGTATCTATCTTGGCGTATAAAATACTATATGTAACATATAATGGATAAGTTGCTGATGGGATCCATTTTGAACGGAAACTATTGTCTTTTATATTTAAGTAAGCCATTAACAATGTCCTTTTGACCAGACAAGACACAACACTGAAAGAAAAATGTATAGTATATTTTTTAACAAAACAATACTTTTGTATAAACGTCAAATTCAAACAAACTGGTACTTTCTGCTTCAAAGAACGACAAAAAAGAGTAAAAAGTGTTACTCAATGGTAAAAAAGGGATACAAAAGAGATGAATGGTATATAGTTAATAAAAAAAAGGTTTCCCACAAAGAAAAGCTCTACTGACAGGTTCAAATGTCATGCTTGTCGTTTCATTAAACGATTTCTTCAAAAATATCATTTGTGGTTACAACTCATGGAGAAAAAAAAATTGAGTTATTTTAATAAACCTTTAAGAATTATGTGGAAATTGTTTGCAGAGTGGGTGCACTACTGCAGTTACAGTTATCGACCATTTACACCAAACGGAATTCTTTGTAGAGTGATACCAGAAGAAGTGATCGATACCGTACATATATTACAGGTTAAGCCAAAGCAGTGATACCGAGGAACAAACTGGACCACGGCCTGCCCCTCTCATATAATATGTAGGTATGAAAAAGCATCGTCTACAGACGTTGCACGAAAGATACAAAGAAAAAGTGTGCATAAGTTAGAGCGGATAGTAAGGGAGAGCATGTATTGAGAGTTGAAACTAAGAAATATCTGCACCAGCTGCTTTTCGGGAACTGTGACATGCGAACAAAACAAAAGCGCAACCATCTTTAAAATTGCTACTCAAATAAGGTGAAATGCTCAGAAGATTTGTTCATCAAAGTTCATAAACATAATACTCAAAGCCAACTTTTTGTGGATGATGACATAATTCTTGACAGGGGTTATACTTTTTAGTACCAATACCACAACATTAAGAAGAAGTGTCTGACACCACAGACCAAATTCTCAATACGGCGCGCTCGGTGAAAACCTCCAAAAGAGAAAAACGTTCGGGCCAGATTGCAACCCTTTGAGTTTTGTAAAAAGATGTGAGAAATTGGGCTTAGATTATTCAAGGTTTTGATTCGTAATCTTGATTATTTAAATAATCAGTGGAGGGTAATTTACCTTCTGTGAATTTACAAGGATTAGGTTGATAAATTAGATCACGATGGTTACTTTTTAATCAAGCTAATGTCACACACTATAAACTTCGTTGTGCAGGTATTGGATTACCGTCTGTGAAAAATAAAGATCTGATATGGGTGGCCCTAAGTTGCGGAACTCTACTTGTATATAAACATGGATATTTTATGAGCAAGTCAAGACCACAGGTTATCAACTCGTACTCCTCCGTCTCCTCCCGTAAAAAAAAATGTCCCCGTGCTTTCTTATACGTGAATACGTGTGAACAGTTAAATATAAAATTGTGAGAATGTATTGTTTAGCAAGGTTTGACAATCCCATTTGAAATCCACGGATTCACTTAACATCAAAATTTAAAACATTGCAATTTTGAAAGTTTTTAGGCAAAAGTGGGTGGAGACTTCTGAGTTTATGTTTTATTTATTTATTAAAAAAAAAAACAAAGGTAAAAAGCAGAAAAACAGCAAGGAAGCACCTGAGTCTTTTCTTTTCCAGACATGAAATAATCCTTAACCGGGATGCTCTCCGATATTTTCTGAGATCAAACTTTAAATCAGGTCAATATTTCTAATCAACTACATCACTTACATTATCGTGCATTGTTAATAACAGTGTAGATATTGTTTACTACATGAATGTAGTTCACTGTAAATATTGGAAAAATTTGGGCCACATTGTTTTTTTTGTGAAACATAGAAATGATATGTTACACAATGTCAATGTACTAAAATGTATCTAATGTAGTTGATGAGAAATAGGGTTTAGGGCATAACTTCGTTGGAAAAGAAGAAGAAGCTGAAGTTCACACTCAAAATCAAGCCTTTTTTGCTATTTCGTGAGGATTGATTCTTGGCAATAAGAAAAGAAAGTCGGCTTTGGAAATAGGCTTTCTTCATGATAGACTACAAAGTTACCAAATATAGTTAATCTGGAACTCAAAGTCAGATCTCTTATGATATTTTTTGTTACTCACATCATTGATATGAATGAAAACAATAAAGGAATTACGAGTATTAAAAACAATACAATTTTCAATTATAAATACATACATATGTATCTAAAATTGATATGTTATTCTTAGAATAGACTAAATATTTTTTAGAAATAAAAGTTTAAATCCCAAGAACAGAACACAAGATTTATCATTAGGTTAAAGAAAAGAATGTTGTCTTTAATTGCCAGATTTTTAAAATCATAAGAAAAAGAAACATATTGATAACATATTGACATAAAGTTGACATCACAATGAAGGGCCAATTATATTATGAATGTCTTTGAAATTGCCTTCAGCATAATATTGATTTAAACGAACATATATGTACTTATAATTTCAAAATTCAAATGAAAATGTCATTAGGTATTATTATATATCTCTTGAAATTGAATGACTGTTTCTGAAGTTACAATCAGTTTGGGAATTATATTCTATTCATTCTGATGAGCGTAGCTGTTATTAAAGTTCAATATAATTGAAAGCGATTAGTTCACTTTGATTATGGAAAATGATTGATGAATATTTCATTAAGGCAATGAACTTAATCGAAAATGGATTGATTGATTCCAATATTGAGAATATAATGAATTCTAATAATTCTTTCTTGTTGAATAAATTAGTTAGATACTAATTAAATTTTGAAAATATTTTTTAACGATCTACTATGCAATTAAAAACTGGTTGCCCAAAATGTACCACTCTAAGAAGATAAGTGATACATAAATGTTGTTTCAGGACGTTTATAGTGCCTGATTAGCACTCTTAGTTCGAAAATGGTAGACTCTTTGTCTGACAAAAAAGTTTTACTTCATCTTTTGAGTCTTGGTCAGTTTGAAGTAATGTCCTTATGGTGTCAAACTTTTTTTAATACCGTTTTTCATGAGGAAATTGATTAAAGGGAATTGAAAAGATCTACATATCTGACCACAATTAAATATTCGGAGAAGAGTTTCTGAACGATTCTTTTTGTAGGAAATCGCACTTGTGTGACGAACTATATGGCTATTTTGAGCCAAAGCGTGCAAAGCCTTGGAAACTTTTTTCAAGGTAAAAAAAAAAATTGGAGTAAAGATCTTACTTGGTTACAATATTGAACTTTAAGACGAATCGAAGCCTGATGAACATATTTCACGACGAACTGATAAATTTCTGACCTACAAAATCACTTTATACATATGTATAGACCGCACATACGCGAAATTATATTCAAATACAGCTATTAACTTTACCAAAATTATCTGCAAATCAATCCAAATTCATGGAATATTTGTCAGTGCTTTAATACGATTAAAAGCAATAATAAAAAAAAAATTGTAAAATTATGCCGATTTTAAAGCTTGAGTGATATTTTAACCACCTTGTTCGAATTTAGGCGAAATAATCACCACAACATTTAAACTCGCTGCATAAAATCGTTACACACTTCACTTCCATAGTATTTTTGTCTTATTCTGGTATTACAAATTTAAATCTATTTTCTAGTTCCCATGTTAATTTTTTTGTCATCAATATAACATTTAACTATTTTCAAATATTTTCTTATTAAAATTAATTGTGTTTTTCTGTTTTGTTTTTTTAGTATAAATATAAATGTATAGTAAATGTTTTTTTTCCCATGTTTGTGTTATCATTTTAAATTTTCGTACATATATACTAGAAATAATATTAATAATTCAATATATAATTTATTTATATATTCTTTTCTTAAAAACTAAAATATATTTACCTTTTTCTTTTAAATTAAATGTTGTTTTATATTTAAGTGTATGCCTTTTTTTTTTTTGTTTAATAAACTTATAACACAGGTCTGGCAATGTTTGGTTTAGCTGTTGTCGATGCAATTTCGGACAATTTAACATCTATTGGTACACGTGTGTCGTACAAGGTTGGTGCTTGTAATATTATTCCAGCTGTTCCAACAACAACAGCTATGGTAAATATCCATAAGAATAATCGATCCAATACCATCGCAACATATTTCCAATCTTCTTTCACCTAGAAAATATACAAAAAAAAAAAGAAACACAATGAGTATAGAATAAAATGAACGACATCCAACAAAATAGATATTTTCGGTCAGAAAAAAGAAGACAAATAATAAAAAAAAGGACACTTTCAAAGTGTTTTTATGACGTGGTATAATATTATCTTGAGATGTTACTTTCTAGGATGTTTTCTGCTATTATTACATTTTTATTTTGTTGGGGAACAAAAAAATTTCACATGCTATATGAACCATGTTGGCTCATTTATACGCTTTTTGTCGTAGCATGTGAATTTATCGTATTAAGTGGAGAAACTGTATTGACAGAAAAGCGATATGGTTGTGCAGATGTGACAGATCTATCATATTACTGGAAAAGTTGTGTGACAGTAGTGTTTAAACACATCTGGTTAAGTGTTTTTTTTTTATTAATACTTTTTCTACATTTTTTTAGCGCGTTTGGTTTTTTGATTTTATTGGAGATGAAATTATCTTTTTAAACGAAACGTAAAGATGTTAGCTTGCATCGTTAGCTGTTTTGTTTTTTGTTTTTATTTGCAAAAGATTGATGCGTTCTCATTTCAAAGTTTTCTTTTTTATTAAAATGTATCTGTAACGATGATAATTGATTGGTTACTTTTCACTTTACTATTCTTGTCTATGGTATAAATATTATGTTTTTAATATATATTATGTCGAAAACTTATTGCGGGCTTTAACGTCCTTTTTTTATCTCTCTATTTTTTAATGTAAGCGTACTGTACAACTGGTTCTTAATAAAATTGAATACTTAATTCTTAAACTAAATCATTTTCTAACTATTTTATATAATTTTCTATCATTTAAAGTAAAATTTTGAGTTTTGACCGCCCTTCCCATACAAATGAAACCAATTTATCTCAATGGCGAAAAATTATAGTCCTCTCAATGGCGAAAAATTATAGTCCTTTTAAATCATTTAAGTTAATCCTAACAAACACTTACTTAAAATTATCACTAGGTAATAAGTTTCTATCATATTATAAACAATTTATGGAACTTCCAGTAATAACTTCCAGTAAGAGATTTTGTTGTTGGATTTAAACAGTGTTTGTGTGTAGTTTCATACTCTTGTATGTGTAGTTCATCTGTCAAAAAAAGATAAAATGGAGATTTCCTGGTTTTAAAGTATGTTTTTATCAAAGAGTTAAAGAGTTAGCTCTATCGGTCTATAAGTTGAAAAAACGTTAACAAAGTGTTAAATACTTTTTAGGTTCGTGTTATTTTGACTATAATTTTGCGCCAATATGTTTTACGTAAATCGTAATCGTAAAAAAAATCCAAAAATTAATATTTGGACTTTGCAGCTTGAAACTCATATGACAACATTTCATTTGCGGCAACAAATCATCTTTTGAAGAATAAAATGAGCTTTTCAATGCCATATGTCAGTCTGGTAAATTTTCAAACGACTGAAACTCAGTTACCAGGTTATCCCTAAGAATATTCAATTTCCAAATTTAGGAACTTGCGAACCTATGATTTCATGGGGTTCGCAATTGTTTTTAAACAGTTTTTTATTTTGTCAAAATCAATAAACAAATTTTTATTTTGCCAAAGTATTTTGGAAAAAATCGTTTGACAAATTTTTGATTCTTCAATAGGTCAAGTATTGGTTTCGTGTACAAAACAATTCGGCGTTTTAATCAAACATGACCCTACGTCGTCGTCGGTCGATCTGTTTGTGCGTATGAACGGAGATTTGGTGTCAACGGTATCAGAACCGATTTGTTTTATATTTAGTATGGCATTTAAGCTGGACATTAAACACAAGATGCCATTTTTTTTGAAACTCCTCAAAGACCAGCGAATTAAATCCACTCAGAAAATTGGATGGGAGTTCTGTTGCATTATGGAACTCCAATTTTCTTTCTACTGACTGGGATTTAGAGTATTAGTATTTCATTGAATCTAAACATCGAATTAAAGAAATATTCCGGGAGGCAGCGACATTTTTCATTGAATGCAGCTTCAAAGCTGCATTTTATATATTTCATATCTGTGACCTTGCTGACAAAACAGGTCGTCAGAAGCCGCATACGCGAGGGAGTTGACGTAGGTGACGTCTTAAACATCGAAAAAAAAGTTAAAAAAGTGATTTCTCCAAAGCTGAAACTTTGTGTAGAGGTTTATAACACCGTTAACTATTAGAAACCATTCCTGCCATGAAAAGAACTTAATAAAACAGTCAAAAACTAATTAAATATATGCCACCTGACAAAAGTTTTGTAGGTATCGAAAATTGAATGCAGTTTTGTAGAGGAGTTGATTCTGAGTATAAAACTGAGTTAGCAGGAAATAAGGTTTTGTGGAGCAGCCGCCATGTTGAATTAAGTATTTTTTTTTGTGTATTTCTATTTTTCTACGTTTGTGTGCGTTCTTTAAAAAAAAACTATCAAATATTTTTTATTGCAATTTGTATTATCTATAAAATGACATAAAACTTTTACTTGTAGTTGTAGTATCTTAGAAGTTATAAGTAAAAAACGAGTAAAAAAATAGAAAAGAATAGAAGAATAGATCACATCAGTTTTCGCATTGCACGCTATCTTTTACTTTTTTAAAGAGTATCTTTTTTCAAACAAAATGATATATTCTTTGTAAGCCTCGTTTGATTTTTGACCTCACTATGGCGCACGGGTGGAATAGTATGAAATGCATATATTTTTGTTGCTTTTTAAATCCAATTATTCAGAGTGAATTCTTATGCAAGTTTATGGTTTTTAGGAAAAAATTTAGATAATTTTTTTTTTTCAATTTTATAATTTTGAAATTCTATTTCTCAAAAATCATAAACTTAAATTACTTTAATGAAACACAAAATCAAAGACAAATAAAAATATAGAAGGTTTTCGAATAAGCCTTTGTTGATTTTTAATATTTTTTTCATTTACAGAAAATTTACGAAAAAAACAAAAAAAAATCTTAAATTCAATTCGTCTGCTGCACGAGACTTTATTCCCCGCGAACTCAGTTACATACTCAGAATTAACCCCTCTACAAAACTGCTTTCAAACTTGGAGACCTGCCAAACTTTTGTCACATGGCTCATGTTTCATTACTTTTTGACTGTTTTATTTAGTTCATTTCATGGAGAGCTGAAGTATTTTCCACCGGAATCTAGCCAGCTGACGATTGGTTAACGGTGTTATAAACCTCTATACAAAGTTTCAGCTTATCGTTTTTTTTTACCTTTTTTCCGATGTTTAAGACGTCACCCTCGTCAACTCCCCCGCGTATGCGGCAACTGACGACCGGTTTCGTTATTAGTAAAATCACAGCTATGAAATATATAAAATTCATCTTTGGAGAAATCATATCATAATTTGTGTCGCTGCCTCCCGGACTAAAAGTTGGAATAGCTTACACCGTTTTAATCTGGTTTTAGCAGGACCAAATAAAATGTGATTTTATGTGATTTTGCCTTTATACATTTTAGGCAATGTTGCGTTTTGTGATTGAACAACAAAAAATTTAGGAGATGATTAATTTTAATTTTTGGTCGTTTTTGCACTAATATTTCAAGTCTTTCTATACATTAAACAATTTCACCCAAAATTTGTGGACAATTTTTCATTTTTAGGTTTTGGGCGGTTTTTTGTATAGCCGCAGAAAAGATACCAACTTCTTATTCTCGTTTAGTTACGGACGGATCCGTCCATTCTGCCTTAAAGATATAAGGGAGAGGTCGGAACAGTGAGACACTTTTTTTTTTTAAACAGTGATATCTCTGAACTCCTTTGAGCTTTCAAAATGATTTATTCATCGTTTTTTAAGATACATTTCTCCTACATTTTGCCATTAAAAGTTTACTGCATAAAATAAAAACTTTCTCATGAGTTAAATTGCTGCATAAGGTCAAACTGTCTTACTGTTCGTTGGGGGTCCGAAGAGTGAGACAGCGTCGATCGAACAGTGGAACAGTAAAATAACTTAAATAAATATTCGTCTAACAACTTTCATATAAAATTACATGAATTCCACGTCTATTAATATATTTTTGTTTTTTTAATTTAAATATTAAAAATCAACAAAAAAGAACTAAAATCATGTTTTTGCTAAATAATGATAAATTAATAAAATAAAGACAAAAAATAGCATTATTGTATGTATTGTATATACAGCAAGCTGTACACGATTCCTTCATCCAGATCGAGCAGGCGGCACAAAATCTGGGGCTGCACATTAGTGAAGGTAAAACAAAGTACATGGTTGCGTCGAATGCGAGATGAACAGTTGGTCAAACAATCAAGGTAGCGGAACACGAATTTGAAGTGGTGCAATCCTTTAAATACCTTGGGTCAATAGTAGCAGCCGATAACAATATAAAAGAAGAAAAACGCGGGCGGCTTCTCAAATCCAACAGAGCCTACTACAGTCTGTCAAAGCTCTTCAAATCCAGAAATCTCACCATAACTTCAAAACTACTGCTGTACAGGACCCATGGTCCTGCCAGTACTCACATATGGATCCGAGACTTGGGTGCTTAGCAAAAGACACTCTGACCTCTTAGCCGCGTTCGAGAGAAAAGTCTTAAGGAGAATTGTTGGCCCCATATGTGAGGAAGGACGATTCCGGAGACGGTACAATCATGAATTGTACGCAATCTACCTTGAAGCAGATATCGTGACAAAAATTAGGCTCGGTAGACTTCGGTGGGCAGGGCACCTAGCTCGCATGAGCGAAGAGGAACCTGCTCGGAAAGTTCTTTGTGGTACATTCTATGGCAGACGACAGCGTGGTAGACCATTCTTGCGCTGGAGAGATGGCTTAGACCAGGACGCCCGGAGCCTTGGGGTGCGCAACTGGATGGCGTCGGCTCGAGACCGGGATAGGTGGAGAGACTTGTTGAAGGAGGCCAGGACCGGACCCCGGTTGTCGAGCCGATGATGATGATAGAACTTTAAGTTAGCATTTCTTTTCATGACGGCGACCGATTTAACGATTTAACAGCTGTCAAGTGCTTTATTCTCAGTTTAGTTTGGCAATTCATCATGAAAGACTCACGCCTGAACAACGCTTGCAAATTGTGTCGAATGGGCGCCCGAAATGAGATGGTCGTTGTTCCCGATTTTCATAAGCGAATTTTGTTTAGCGATGAAGTGCACTTCTGGTTGAATGGCTACGTCAACAAACAAAACTGCTGCATTTGGAGTGAAGCTATTCCTCAAGGGTATGTCGAAACACCGTTACATCCAGAAAAACTGACTGTTTGGTGCGCTTTATAGGCTGGTGGAATCATTGGTCCGTACTTCTTCAAAAACGATGATGGCCACAATTTTACAGTCAATGGTGATCGGTATAGAGCCATGATTACTAACTTTTTCATTCCTGAATTGAACAATCATAATGTCCAGGGGCTGTGGTTCCAACAAGCGGCGTAACATGTCACACAGCTCTTGCCACAATCGATTTATTGAAAGACACGTTTGGTGACCGCCTAGTTTCTCGTTTTGGACCTGTGAATTGGCCTCCAAGATCTTGTAATTTAACACCACTAGACTATTTTCTGTGGGGTTATGTAAAGTCATTGGTCTATGCGGATAAGCCACAAACGCTTGGCCATTTGGAAGACAACATTCGCCGTATTATTGCCGATATACGGCCACAAATGTTGGAAAAAGTCATCGAAAATTGGACGTCCAGATTGGACTACATCCGAGCCAGCCGTGGCAGTCATATGCCAGAAATCATGTCAATCGAATATTCCATCGTTGTTTTATTGCGATTTAAAGTTCTATACCTCTAAAACACCCTTTATATCAATACATATATAATAATATTTAAAAATCTATATAGATAGGTATATACATACAAATATATGAAATACATATAGGTAAATATGTCTCACTATTCGTTCCTTGCATATTACTCAGTGTTCAGTTTTTGTTATTTCAAAGAAAAAAAAAAATTGCAGGAAAAACTGGAAAGACTATCGAATTTTTTTGTTTGAAAAATAAAAGGAGACATACATATTAAACAGCATATATGCAGAAAAAAATTGGTTCATCTAGCAACCAAGAAACTGGATGTTGTTCGGAGTAGAAATAATATTAATACAATGAAAAAAAAATTATATTGTTGGCATCGAAATATTTGTGTGTGTTATGGGAAAGCAGAAAAATTGAATAAATTGAACTGTCTCACTGTTCGAACCTCTCTCCTACATATATCAATTGTTGTTATACTTTAATTGGAAATTATTTAGCTTCAAAGACAAGAAACTCTTCTAGGTTTAAAAAAAAAAATCCGACGTTTGATCTAATTCCAACCTTTTATTTTCAAATCATTTTGTGTAGGTATTATCCAGTAATCAGTAAAGCTCCATCACACCCAAGCCTTAAAAGTTCGCAGGACTTTAATTACACATGGATTATGCCCATTCTATGACATTTAATTTTACTATTCTAAATCTTTACGATTCTTGACAGCAAGCATAATAAGTAATTATTGGACTTTGTAATTCAAATTCAGTAATAAAAGAATTTTTGATCAAAAATAAAGGCGTAATGTACATAAATATCAACTTAAAGTTGGTATCAGCAGAGATTATTAAAAATATATTTTAAAAAGAAAAATGCTAATAAAAACTGTGTACTCACCCTTGTGCTTTCTTCTTCCTTCCGCGTTTGATCTGCAATATATGTTACACCATCCATAGCTTTGTGTAATTCAGGACAAGTGTGCCATCGATGGCGCACCGTGGTGATACACGACCTCCCCGAGGAACAACATGGTGCCTGTTTCTGCTGCTGCTGGTGGCAGCTACTACTGCTACTTGCACCAGCTGTCCCCGCTAGTGACGTACTTTGCTGCTGTTGAAAATGTGCTGGTTGATATTGAGCTTGTATGCTGCAGCAGGACTCCGCCAGTGTTGACGCTGTCGCTACGGAATTAACTGTCGTTGTGGACTTTATCACATTGGAATTGCCCAGCAGGTCGCATGTTGTCGTTGACTGATGCTGCTGATGCGAATGCAACGGCGCTGGCGAGAAAGTCGCCGATGACGTCGATTGTTGGCGATACAAATGATGGTGTTGCTGCTGTTGCTGTTGCTGATGATGATGCAGCGTCGATGTGGATGCTGACTGATGTGGATTGTAACTGCCCATGCCATTTGTTTGACACGAGGTCGATGTCATTTGACGAAAACGTGACGGCGTCAACGGATGGTCAAGCAAACTGCCGCCCGTCTGCTGGTACTGGCTGTGATGATGGCCATCAATCAAGGACGATGTTGTCGATGTTTGCTGATTAACAGTCGATATTGTCGATGGATATGGCAGCGCTGTCATTTCATCCATCAGATTGAAACTTTGTACTCTGTGCTGGAGATGGGGCGATGTACTCCGTGACGTTGTCTTTGGACTATGGTGGAGTCTAAATAATGGACTATGACTCATTAAAACCAAAAATTTGACACCAACATTACTGTCGATGGTTTTTATAGATGACTTACTTTGACAAGGCAACTGGTGGCGGCAGCGGTGGTATTTGATCCCTCAATTCCAGTCCATTGCATGTCCGGACCATTAGACGTCTAGATGATTGTCTGTTAAAAAAAAAAAAAAAAAAAATTAGAATTGATTTGGCAGTGGCAGAGCGAACTTACATCATCTCACTGATTGGATAGAGCGGTCGCCGCATCACCAATATTCGTGGCAACTGATTAATGAACACAGTCCGTACCCATGGGGCCATTGTATGAGTTTGTGGCGAACGAAAATGTACATTCAATACAACTACTGTAACGCATATACTGTTATAATGTGTGTATTCCGGAACCGGAAGGATCATTCATGTAAAGAGGAGAGAAGAAAAAATAAAATCATAAAAATATGTTGTTCTTTTGGTTATTTAATGGTTTTCGGGTACATTATGTGTATTATACAACACGGTTAGGTTCATTTATTGGCAATTTCACTTATTTACTGCTGTTGATGCTGCCCGCAGAAAATGCCGGTGGGTATAACACGATTGTTGGCCGGAAACAAATTATTTTATACTTAAGAGCAAAAGGGTTGAATCGAATTACAGTTAATGGCAGTGGTGTTGCAAAGTTGGATGGCTGCCTGGTTTGCGCTGGGTAATTGAGATACTTTTACACGAAGTTGGGACACATGGTGGAGGGAATATATAATTTGTGTCCGGGATTCCCAATTTGTTTTGAAGACAAAATCAGGAAAAATCTTCATAAAAGTTAACGTTCTTGTTGTACTTAAATTTTTGTTTAATGATATTGTTTTATGGTGGTCGGTCGGTGGCGAGATGGGATTTCTCGTTTGTATTAATTATACATACAAATTGACATTGAAAAGAGCAATACATACACAAAGAAGCCTTTGAAAACGTATTTAATGTAAACGAAAGATAAAAGATAGGATAGTGGAACTAGGGTAAATATTACAAATCTTTAAACACTTAAAAAAGTTATGAAAGTTGCTTCAGTTGATTGGTTTATGTTATGAAATTAAATCTTAACTTTGTCATGACATTCGTTGCTTTTAGTAAAAGTTGTATTATGAACCCGCACCAACTCAGCCATTAATGTTGGCAGTTAATGTAACCAGTGCAGCGTGCAGCTTATAGCAATAACAAGCAAGAGTCTTTGGGCTATTTTTGTCAAGTCATTTAGATCTTTGGAAAAAGAAATTTTTTGGTTAAAATCGAATGATTCGTTCACGAGATAGCTCAAGATAAAAATAATGATTATTTGTGAGGTACCTACCGTTAACAAACTTGCCAAAATTTTGTGTTTGCAATATAAATATTTGCATTTAATACTATTTTGCTCGTCAAAGTGAGGTAAAAACAACCCAAGTTTACGTCTTTTTTTTGTTAAAGTGCTTAGTATTTTTTCTCGAAAATCTAAAAGTTAGTGATCAAGTCTATTTTTGTAACAGTTTTTTCCTTATAAATTCTAAGATACCACCAATATAAATTAAAAATTTATCCCGATTTGTAGATAATACAAATTGCAACAAAAAAATATATAATAGTTTTTTTCATGAAAACGCACACAAGTAGAGAAAAACCCAAAAAAATATAAAATCTTAAATTCAAGACGGCGGCTGCGGCACAAGATAAAATTTCCCACAAATTTAGTTTTATACTCAAAATTAACGCCCCTATGTTTTATAGGGGCGCATTCAAATTTTGAGACCTTCAAAACTTTTGTCAGATGGCCCATTACTCCTCAAAAGCATTTAAACTGATTTTAACTGCCCAACAAGTCTTGTTTTATTGAGTTGATCTGGAAAGAAACAAATGCCATCTCGTTTATTGAACAATTGCATACATTCATTGGGCATTTATTTTATTTTGGAGCAAAAAATAAAAATTGTAAGACATCTAATTGTTTAAATTGTTTCAAAATTTATTTGTTTGATAATAGGAACTAAATAAAAATGCGTTGCTTTCTATATGGTTTCCAATGGATTTTTAAGTTTCTCTGTTATTTACTGCCGCAGTTATGTATATATGCCTCTACATCGATTGTTGCGTCATGCTAGAAAATACAACTACACAAGCGTATCCAATCGGATGCAGTCATATTTTTTGATTTTATGTTACTCATGACATTTATTATTTATTGAGTGACAACACTGGTGCCCATACAAATGTCCTCCCTGCACAACCACATCAAATGCATTTTTTTTTCGTTTTATAGATATCTTTCAATTTGTTTTCTATCAGCAGATGGCTCATTTATTAGAGCCAACTATTTGAAGTGATTTTCAAGGGTAGAGGAAGAGGGCAGATTTTAATTTTAAAAGGGGATTTGGATGCCCAAAAATTATAGCCAACTTTCAAGCAAGGGATAAATATTGCTTGGGAGATTTTTATAAAACGCAAACGGAAGGAAACGTTTTAGATAAATGTGTAGGGTTAGTTACAGTTGTATTATGAAGTTTTGTTAATAATATAAAAAAAATATGTATGTCTGTTCAAACGTAAACAAATATAATACATACATATAATACTTGTTGGCACTTGATTCTTTCGGTTATAACCATTTAATGTTAATTTATTTTTGGGTTGGGACAGCCGACCGAGCCAACTATATGAGCAAACTGATACGTATATCTATTACATCCTAGTATAAGGTGTCAAATATGCTTACAATTACAACTGAATGTCAAAAGTATAAGCATAGCTTATTAAAAAAAAAAATTAATAAATATAAAATGTGATGCACTATGAGACTATGACAGTGTTTCAAAAAGTGTTATATGTGTACCCCTGGGGTTACTTTAAGAGATTTTTGAGGGGTACGCGTACTGCACCAGTCTTAGCTTCATTTGTTAAGCAAGTAGTTTTTTTTCGACTACAAACAGCTATGTATAAACATGAAATCATATGTTATGCAAGCAGATTTTTTTTGTTACGAACAAAAGAAGTATTTAAAAAAAAATCTTATGTATTTTTTGGTATTAAAAAGTAATTTGTATTAATATTTTTAATATTTTGTTTATATCACTTATATATTATTAGGTGTAACTGAATTTAATAATTTGTTATAAATAGCTTTTTTCAGGATTTTTCAATAACGAATATTATTTTTTTTTTTAATATATCAATAATACTTATTAATAATAAAATTATTAAAAAGGGACACAAATGTCAAAAGTTTGGGTAACACTGGCTTTAGGGTAATGGCATTCCTAATATATAGTGAAGGAAGGTACATTAAAATAAAACAATGTTTTTTTTATCTCTACGTAGTTGAAAAAAAAGTCAATTCTCAAATCTCATTCAAAAAAATTACCTAATGGAAGAATATATATGTGTTCTTAAAACCATTTAGGTTTTTAAAGTTTAACTATTATTTCTAAGTGCTCGATTTGATTATGCAGATGGAGTCATTATTTTTAAGAATAGCGGTTATTCTGAATTAAGAATTAGCTTTAGGTGCACCGTTTTGATAATCATTACTCTTATCTTAAGTCGTTTTTATCTGTAAAGCTTTTTTCAGTTTAAAGTGAAACGCCAATCGGATTAAATTGTTGAGATAACAATAAAATTTATCTTTCCAATTTAATTTTTCATCGGAAATTATTTTTAAATTTAAACCACCAACACGAAAGATATGCAGTTAAATATTTCCAAGCTGGCGCCAATATGATATCTGCACTTAAAAGATTCGCCTTATAATACGAGCTATAATTAATTTTTTTAATTCCACATTACTTGAGTTTTACTGTTTACTTTAATAATTGGAAATGTGCCCGAACAACACTATATTCTCATATAAAACATAAAATTCCAATTCGAAATTGCTGACCGTATTACTTTAAGCATAAAAATACACACATGCAATTGAAAATCCTTAAACTTTACAACTGACGACCTATTAAAATTCAAACGACTTTTCTAATATGCGGTTACGGGTAATAATTTCTTATCTAAAGCAATGTCATAAAAATTCATTAATTACATAACTTTACTTCGAAAAAGCATTTAAGTGGGACAAAGAAGTTCTGTTGATTTTTTTTTTTTTTTCATATGAAATTCCATTCTGCCGTCAGCCAAATTGAACTTACCACAGGAACCCATTGACATGGTTGAGGCAAGAGCTACAGCTCACCCTTATGGTTTTGGTAATGATCCCAACCGCACGACACCGTTTTGCAGCACACATCATTATCTACGACACGATGACATTACTTCCGTCTCGGCAATGTATGCAGGATGTAGGAAGATTACCCCAGGATAAGTATAGGAAGCACACCATATACGACATTGCCATCCCACTCAGTTATGACACGTAAGTACGCTTAATGACAAAATTCGGAGGCGTTTCTATAGCTTTAGCACTCTTGTGCGATATAAGAGCGCAGTCTGGGTTAGGAATTTTAGATAATTTAATTTTTAAAAGTTAATTTAAAGGACTTTTCGCATTAGGAAAACATGATAAGAAAAAAGTTTGAATGGAATGAAGTTATAAATTTTTTACACTACGAATGGTGTTAACATTGTACAATTAAGGAGTTTTTTCAAAATGTATATTATGAATTTTCTTAAGGAAACATTTAACTACTAGAGTCTAAATAGACTTCCAAGCCCAACATCGAACAATATTCCAGCTTTTTGAAAAAGAGCCAGTCATTGACTCCGAAACAAATGCTGGCTGCATGGACCTCGAACGAGTAAATATAAATAGGGAGATTAACATGAAATAGCTCCAATGAAATTAAGTTGCGAGAGCTTTTACGTGGATAGTATGTCTCTCACTCTAGCGTTTAGCATATAAACCTGTGCAACCACGTGGCGTAGTGGTTAGTGTGTCGGAATATCACCGCTGAGGTCTGGGTTCGAGCCTAGCTTCGGGAACACCTCATGTTTTTTTCAGGGGCACGGCCTCTTGCAAGGATGTCACAAATCCATTGTCACGAATAGTACATCTCACCTTAGTTATTCGAATTCGACGTTAAATTGAAGATCCCCTTTAATTCTGTAGAACTAACAATGCACACAAAAGGATTGGTTGAGAGTGTTAGTCGCTAGGCCGTGGTTCTTCAACCAATGTGTTTGCTTTCACCCCGCCTCTAAAAAGAAACTCACGAATATGCCAATGTGCCCATGCCTAGATCCGCTGCAGAAATTCTTAAGCAGGAGAACAGGATCGAACAATGAGTTATATGAAAAAAAGATAAGGTTCATCAGAATTGGAAAATATAGGAGATATGAAAAGATTACCCTGAAGTGTTTCCTAAAGCTATAAGGACTTTATACGGATGAATGCATAAACGAAAATGGGAAAGTGTTTTGCGAGCTATGTTGCTATGGTACATTAGAAACGGCCGGCGGGGGCACGCTTGTCATTACACCGATATGCTCGACGGAAATGGAGTAGGTCCTTGCCGTTTCTACAAGTACACAATTAGGCCCCACGTTGGGCGCCAATGTCGCGACCGATCTAAAGACACGGATTCTTGATTTCGATTCTTTATGTAGGTAAGTAATTATAGAAAGTTTCAAATGACATAACTTCGATGAAGGACCCGGAGGAAATACGTGTTTGGGTGATTCTAAGAGATGGCTGTGTTCTTAAAGGATCGAGTTTCACGCAATCGCTTAAATATTCGTATGCCTCTATATATCTTCAAGCATCGAGAACCAGTGGATATACATTGCCAGAAAGCAATTAGAAATGCCGCCTCTTATCTGATGGGTCTTACACGACCATACCACAACAAAATCCCAAGGTTTCACGAAGAATGTACACACACACTAAACACTAAACAGGCATATATAAAACATATCTTCATTGGGGGATCAGAGTTGCTCTCGAGCTATCTACAAGTAGAATAGGAGAGAAGAACGCCGGCTTCACAGATGGGAAAATAATTCACATGAAAAACTTTAGATTGAGAAAGTATAGAGGGAAGCCATAGCAGGATGAAAAAATTCACAAAGTTACAAGGCTCAAGCTGAAGCTGAAGCAAAGACAATCAGGAAAAATTGTAGTACAATCTCAGTCGATGTTAAAGACATGGACAAATTATTTCTGCAAATTTAAATCTTAATGGCAATGAAAGCAGCTGGCGATGAACTGGCAAGAAAAATGCACAAGCTTATTTGCAAAGTATGATCGGAAAAAAGCATGCCCGATATATGGAACTTAAGCATTGATTACGGGCATTAGTCTCCTTAACATTGTATACAAGATTCTTTTTTGCCGTACTATGTGAACACCTAAAGTTATTCTTCAACAACTATATCAGTGTGACTTTAGGCGAAGGAAGTCCACTATCAACCAAATATAAGCACTACGACCAGATTTTGGAAAAAAAAAAATTAAGGAATTTCAAATCGATCACCACCAACTTTAAGTCCATTTAAAGGCCGTGTATGACAGCATCTTTGGAGACGGACTGTAAAGAACAAATTCTATTTTTGTCATCCCTACGTAGACATGCGACATCTTTAACATCGTTCTTGAAACATAGTGGAAAATTCTCACGTCAACATTTTTTTTTAATTAATAATACACTAGAGGCATAATCTTTAAAAAGTCCGTCCAATTACTCAGTAGAACTGACAATATGGGCATAATATGGGACGAAAAAAGCGCCGTGGTATCAGTGGTGCCTTTATAAGTACTGAGAAGGAATCCCAGAAGATAGGTTTGATTGGGACTGACTACAGAAAGGGAGTTAAAATCCCTTGAACCCGCGAAGATTTACAGACAATTAATTAAACCGAACTCTGTTCTACGATTACTGCATCGTCACGTGATTCAAACACTGATATATATATTGAGCAAAGCTGACACAAGAATGCTAAGTTAGTTAAAGAAATCTGTTGTACCCCAACATCAAAGGGTCAAATCGACAGTTCTGCTTATCAAACTTAAGAAATCATCAGCCATAGTTCACAAGCAAAATGAAATAATAATTTACTTTACAACGACCTTTGGCTTAAATAATTTCAACTGTGTCTGACCCAAACAATGAAAATTTATTAATTTATTACCACTTTTTTTTTTAATATTACCAAAACGGTTTCAAGGTTCGTTGAACAAAAAAAAAAAAAAAAAACAAACATGAGAAAGTAACACAAAAGAAAAACTTCCGCTTGTGTTGCGAATTTATTCCTTCATAATCTAACCATTAATTTGTATCTTGTTTTATAACTCAAAATTTAAAACAACCGACTGACCTTATAAAGAGAACTCTTTTCTTAAAAAAAAATTAAACAAAAGTATTTTAACTTAAACGTTCACATAAAATTCTACTCAATACGGAAAAAGGTAGATTAACCTAAAAAAAAGAGCATCAGCCTTTCTTTTATAACCAATTCACCGAAATTAGTACCACAAACAGCCATGATTTCTTTGTCTTTTTTCGACCTAAATGGCAGACACGGTAGGTCGTCAAAAAAGTTATTTAATACTGTAAAGTTTATGGTATTCAATGGACTTTTAAAAGTTCTGAGAAAAATTGCGGTTGATGATTCCTTTTACCCAATTTAAAGCTGAAATGAAATGACCCATACCCATGGTAATGTAAATAATTTGCCAATACCCCATCAGACACTTTCCTTTTTTTTTTGTACACGAAATACAAAATACAAAGATATGAAAAAATAGATTCTTAAACTTACCTGAATGTATCGAGAATCATTGTAAATAGTACGAATTTTCCTAATAACGGAACAACTAATGATGTTGGGGGTATAATTTCTGCCAGGAGCAAGAAGAACACAGTCAGCGAGAGCAGAATAGATATGCTTAATGATACCTGAAAAGATAGAGTGTAAAAAAAAATAGGAAAAGAAAATTTAATCGGTAATTGATGGCGTCAAAGTGTCTCATCAAGTGAAAAACTTTACAAAACAATACTTTGAAAGAAAATCATTTAAGGTACAGTGGTGTGCGAAAAATTTATAATTCTTTTTATTTCAAACAATGGCTTTAGAATTTCAAAAAAATAAATATGTGTTATTAATGTTTAAATTTGTTTAATAGATGAATATATCTTATCCTTCGGTGAACATAACACTTGAAGAAGGCAACAACCTTTGCTGAAACGTCGGGAAAACCCAATGTAATAACCTAGTTTCATTGAATCTTTCAGTGGCCAAAAAAAGCCGAAGGAAGATATTTTCATTCATTTAACAAATTATAATACAGATTGGTTCATTAATATTTTTTTTTTGTTTATCTTTCTTTGGGTAAAACTTCAGAAGCGATTTCGATAAAATTTTTATTTTTCATTATTATAATTTATTTCAAAACTAAACAATGCTTCAGTGTGATAAAACAAAAATTAAAAACTAGACTGGGTGTGTTACTGGAAAATGGAATAATTTTGATCTGGGGTCTTAAACTCCTCCAAGTGGTACTAAAGATGTGTTGAAATACGTCATTTTGGAAAAATTCGCACCAAAAAGTGGGAGGAGCTTTTCGGTCGAGAGTGAGAGGAAGCACATTTGGTCCAGGGTTTATCTAAAGAGACTTTGGTTTTGCGGGTTCAAAAACTCGGATGTTGTTGTTTCGAACTAATTTTTATTTTATTCAAGTGATAATAAGTTAGTTTACAATTTCGTTCAAAGTTCTGAGCTGAGGTCAGTAAGAATTTTTAATATAAGAGTGGCAACACTGGTGTGAAAGTGGAAGTAACACTAAATATGACGTATTCTTGTATAAGCCAGGGTGCGGACAAATATTGTGACATAGTAACATTGTTTGACCTATTCAGATCTTAAATCCTCATAGTAGGTTACTGAAATCGAATTAATTGTCCTGCTGATGGATAAATCAGAGGCCCAGCTTTCATAATGGGACATCGAACCACTTTCAAAAAGAATCGGAAGCCTCGGATAATAATGATAATTTCCAAATGGAAATAATACTCAGGCCGTCAGGATAACGATTTTAGAGTTTTGAACTGGAACGTGAAAATACTTTACACAAAAGGGGATGTTTCGAAAAATTGAGTTTGTTCTCACGGAGATACCATGAATCACATAAAGGTTACAGTTAAAACATATACAGTTATGAGTTAGCTCTAGGTTTCTAATGTTAAAGATATAAAAAGCAACCTAGGGCTCTCTAGATAAGATGGATGAACTAACAACCCATTTACGATGATTGGCTCACGGCATGAATCCAAAATTCTAAAAAAGCATAGATTTCGAGGAGCCATCGTACACTCTGACCAATTTTTTATTGCCTCTAAATTCAGAGCTTGTCCGTACGTAGCAAATAAAAAAATAAAAGCCAACCACACAGGGAAAAAAATTCAAACTTGGACGCCTTACCTAAAAAAAAACTACTTCCTGTCAATATACAACCAGTCCCGGCATCCATAGAAAAAGTATAAATCTAGCTATGAGAAAAACTCAATATTGCAATTGCTGCACAGTGTACATTATGATCCCGAGAAAACCGATCAAGCCAGAGTTACGTGAAAAATACTGAAACCGCGGAAAAGTTCCATGTTATCATGTGGTTTATTCAATGTCGTTCTTTAGTACATAGTGTGTAGGGCACTATAGTAAGCGGATAATATCGACAACATCGGTCGCTTTCATCATGTTGTCAAAGAATATTAAGAATAAGGAAAAGACCCAATGATATTAATATACAATCAAGCAGTTAAGTTAATCACACCAAGCTATAGATTAATACTGCTTAGTTCTCGAAAGAGTTTTCAAATTAAAGCCATCAATTTAAAGCAACAAGGAAGAGGGAGAAACAGAGTAGACAATTTTTCAAACTTGCTATACCGTGTTTCAATATAAAGTTTGTAACATAAATAAAAGAACTTGCTTAAAACTTTTTTCACAGCACTGTATGTCCTCTATTATGGTAATACCATTCATACGCATCTACGCTCTTCAAAACACGTTGAATACCGTTTATTGGAAGGCGTGGATGCGTGTAACATGATGGATCTGTTTTAAACAGAAAAAGTTTAAACGGTATAATGGGATTAGGAATAGATTGTGAAAATGTATGGGAAACATATTAGTGTTCCCACTCCACGGTAAAGAAATAAATCAATAATTTAAATACTAGGAAATGGGTTAAGAGCATATATTAGTCTAAACTCAGTTCTTAAAAAAAAAATATGTATAGAAATGGAGAAGATATAAGGTGTTCAAAATCAAATACTTGTTAGTAGTTTTTTAATCATAACGCACGCAGGAACCATTTTTTTGTGCTCCTGAAAATTATATCAGTTTTTTACTCTTGGATTTTTTTTCCAATTTCACAGAATTTGAATCTGATTGGAATTTTTAAATGCAATTGAAACATATTTAGCTTGTGTAACTTCAAAGAGAAAATTGCGTAGTGCAAAGAACATTTAAAAAAGATGGCAACTTTAAAATGGATCATTTTGTTGGTCGGGTGTTCATTCAGTCTATTTCCCGTTTCAATAGTTAATTTTTGATCACTAACAGAATCGAAATGTTACCAAAGCTGGAAAATTTCGAAGATAGTCTTTGAAGGATTTCATACAGCATTACGGCTCGCGTCCACCAAACCCGTGATCGGCCGAAGTATGATCGGACAACGTCGCCTGAAGTTGGCCGATTGAATCAAACATATGCAAACGAATGACAGCCCTTACACGGCTTCAGCTGGCATCGGGCGATGACGGCCTATGATTACCGATCAACCGACAAATTCGAATTTGTTTGAATTTTCTGTCAGTTTGCCGGTTATTTTATTTGTTAAAAAAAATTCAAAATAAACAAAAGGATTGTGAAAACTTAATTTGTTGTGAATATATGCGTATTTGTAACCGATATGCATTTCTACCGGCCAATAGCCCGTTGAAATTTCTATTACTATGTATTTATTCAGGTTTTGTTAAGAAAAATATTTCAATTATTTTCGTCTCCACGTTGGGCGCCAATTGTTGTGATTACTTTTATTTTCTTTCTGGAATTTAAATTTACTTAAACTATATGATATTTTTAATTAAAATATCAAAAAAAAAAAAACTAAAACAAATAAATACCTAAAATTTGGCCAATGGTTCACGGTCAAATTGTTCTTGAACTTATTAACTGAAATCTTTGTGTTAACATTTCAGTGAACAGTGGAATATCGAGTTGTTATTTTATTATTTTTTTTGTAAACTAGACCAAGAGCATAAGGGCAAATTGAAAGATAGGGTGTCAAGCTTTTTTCTTTTTTATCTTGAAATACCTTCTCAAGCTTGGTTAGTAAGAAAGATTTCCATAATAAGAAGTAAGAAGGATTTCCATTTTAAGATCTACTGAGAAAACTGTAGCACCATCAATATTCAAAACATTTAGAACTGAATATAAAATTCATTAATTATAAAACTCGGACACCATGTTACATTTTCACAAATAAGGTTTTTTTTGAATCGATCATTCTGTCCGAAAGTTTATTGCAAAAGAAAATAATAAGTTACAATAGAATTCTAAAAACCACATTTTTGTTCGGGGTGTGCATAAAAAATATATAGCAAATAGACTATGAACCACAGTGACAGATAATGTAAATACAATAAAAGCTGAAATTTTCAAAAATCTTTGTTATTTTTATCTGACAAATACAATTCGGAAGTAAGTAGGTACAAACACCATATTATTTCTACTCCCAACACCAGATTTCAACTTTCTGTTAATGAAAGTTGTTGTGCCCCTTAGGCACTCAAACATGAAACCATGAGGTTCCTTCCTTTAGAAAGGTGTGTTTGTATATATTTCCATTACAATAATAAATCCATACAAGCGGATTGTTAGCATGAAATAGAATCCACTACAGACCTATTCAATATAATTTATAGAAAAAACTAGGTAGCGGTAAATGTGTTTTACTTTACTTTTGAAAAACATTTTGTTGGTGTGAAGAACGTATTTAATGGATTTTTGATGCGCAAAATAAATTGAGGAAGTTGGAGTGAGATAAGAAAATTGTAATACATAAAGGTAAAGATTTAAAGGGTGTTCCGAAAACTACTCAAGCCTTGAATTTGGTGACTTTTGTAAGAAAATAACAAAAATTATGACATGTGTGCCAACCGAAGTCTTAGACAGAATATTGACTTTAAACAGAAAAAAAAAATAAATTTAAAACAACGATAATACCTACATATGTAGGTGTTATGATTTTTATATTTTTTTGAAAAGCCAGAAATCTCTTCTTTAATTTATTTTTTAATAAACTTATTTTAGTGAA
Source organism: Baccha elongata (assembly GCA_951217065.1). Classification (NCBI taxonomy): domain Eukaryota; kingdom Metazoa; phylum Arthropoda; class Insecta; order Diptera; family Syrphidae; genus Baccha; species Baccha elongata. The sequence goes on from OX578272.1 coordinate 30,471,347, forward strand.
TATTTTTTAATAAAATAATTTTGAACTTAAAAATTTGGAATTTAAAAGAAGTTTATAGTATTTTTTTTTTCAAAATTTGACGTATTTAAGTACTAATTTCGTTTCCAAAATTAAATGCTCTGATTAATTTTTATAGTCAAAAACAAAAAACCGGATACTTAAATGTCTTGAACTTTTTGAGAAAATGAAAAATAACGAAAACCACATATTTAAAAAAGGAAAACAAAGCCAAAACAAAAATTTGTTCTCCGGTTTTCTGTTTTTGAATCGGTTTTTACTAAAAATTAATTATTAATTATTATTATTATATTTACTAATCATTTAAATTTTGGAAACGAAAATAATACTTAATTACTCGAATTTTGAAAAAAAAAATTAATTTTTTTAATTTTGAGTTCGAAAATTAAATTTTCAAAAACTATTTATTAAAATAACTGTGTTTAAAAATTTTATAAGAGATTGTTGTTTTTAAATATTTTTTTATCCGTTTTAAGTCAATTTTTAGAACTGCTTCACCTGGCTAAACATGAGGGATAGAACCTCCTCCAGCACTATTTTCTCAAGCTGTTTTTTTTTTTTTTTTGTGAATCACCTTGTATAAGTGAGATACTTTGAGAGTGAATATCTCTTCAGTCAATTGACTTTGGTGTATAGTAATATAAAATGTTCACTTTAAAGGGGTCTATCATACTACCGACTTTTTTTTTGTGGCCGGCTAAAATAATATCAGCCCAAATTTGTATGCTGAAAAGTGGCAGATGACCTTTGTTTAATAGACTAAATAAGTCTGGTTGATTGTTTTAACATTGATACTCATTAAATGCTACCACAAAAGTGTTTGATTTAAACGATTTGAATTAATCGATTTAACTATGGTATAGTTTTAAATACTTGAAATATGTTGTTTTTAATTGATTTAAGGCTACTTTGACCCAAATTTTTTTAACCCACCAGAAATGGCACTCGGTTAGCATTTTTTTCAGCGTGTTATAATAATTATTATAATAATATAATATTATAATAATAACTTATAATTATTATAACTTACTTTTGGAAATTTTATAAAAGAGCAGTTTTAAGGTTCAAAATGTTATAAAAAATCAGGTTATCGTTTTTTCTAACATTAAAGTCTTACCACTGTTGAAAAAAGAGAAAAAAATTTGTTTTCACATTTTCGATTTCATTTTAAATTTTGAAAAATGATCTTTTGAAAAATTAGAAATATACTATTCCATATCTGAATCCACACATTACTTTATGAAACATAGAAAAACCACTTAATTTTTCAATTAAAAACCTTCCCTAATTATCTATCCTCCAAACACTTTATTGAAAGAGATTTGGGGCACCATTTTGTTCTAGCTTTTTTGAAAGAATATAACAATAGCAAAATTTTGATTGGATGTGGTCCGTTAATCTGTACATAAGTATCTATTATCAAAAAAAAAAAAAAAAAATTAAGGGATGGTAGGGAGTTTGCGTTAGAAGCCATATTGAAAAACGAGTTTCCTCAAATACCTTAAGAATGGCTTATTGTACGAAAAAAAATATTAAAAGCTTTTCGATCGAAAATATAATTTTCTTTTTTTGATGCCTAACAAATTTGGAATAACACTTAAGATTAATGACAGTTTGAACGAAAGTTTTTTTGTTTAATTTTTAATTTTCAAAATTTGTATAAAACCTTAAGTTTTTTACGCTAAACTACTAAAGTGTTATATCTAAAAAAAAAAAGATGTATAAGCATGAATAACAGAAAATTATATTTGCTATCGCTTTGTATGGCTTTGTCCGATAAGCAATTCTTAAGTTATTTGCAAAAACGCGTTTTTCAATATGGCGACTAACGCAAACGTCATATTATATATGATCCTGAAAGACTTGGGAACCATATCCAATCATAAAATTGAATGGGTATTCTGTTGCACTATGGAGCCCATAATTTTGTCTCCGAAGACTGACCTATTATAGCTGAGGCCAGTAAGGGTTTACTTGCCATCAGTGTCCTAAAAATGAGAGCGCTCATATCCCCGTACTGGGCTATATATTGGTATGAAATTTGTTAGACCATCCCTATGCAAAGACGGGTCAGTAAGCCCATAAGTGGTAAGAGGCCACTAAGGGATCAATATTATCTAGCATCAATGTAAATGTAGCGACACAATAACACCTTAAACTTTCCTAAAATTGTGTTAGAAATCGATCATAAATATAACCAAAATAATAAAAGAATGTAATTTTTTTTTCATGACGAACCAACAACACCCTGTATGGACTTAATTTTTTTCTAATGCTTGTACTGCTAACGTATTAATGAGATTTTCAAGTATTAAAGTAGCATCATCAAAAAGTAACATACAATCACGAGTAGATATACCACAAAAGAGTATATGATGATGAACCTTTTCCTGTCGCTTGAATTCGCATATTTTTTTCTTTCTATTTTCCTCCCCTGCCTCAAGTACAATACGAGGTCATTCAAACAAGAGCTATATGTACCTATATGTATTTCTAGGAACATCTAGCTATTATCCTAGATTCTTTACACTACAAAAAAGCGCTATATTCTCATAAAATGTGTTTTAGTTTTTTTTCCTGCAGGCAATTACAAAGGCAAAAGCGTAATGCTTTATGCATATTTTGACACCACCACCCTGTGTTTGATATGTTGTTTTATTTGGTATTTCATGTTTTTATTGCTATCATTTTCTATTTTATGATTCAAATCGATATTAGAATGCTTGACATTTTATTTTTCATTAAAAATGTTCATAACTAGAGGGGTTATTTTGTGTAACATGAACGCGCACAACAAACTGAATATTGAATTAGAATTTTAATTGAAAAACTACATTATTCGGTGATAAAACAAAATATTAAATAGCTATTATAGTTTTAAGTGCACTATAATAAATATTAATTACACATAGTTAAATTTTTTAATATTTAATAAAAATTCATGGTGAAGTGGGAACACTGTTTTATATTAAAATTATAAAATCATAGTTTATTTTTTTAATTTAATTAATAATATTATTTAAACTTACCTTCTCTCCACTATCCGATGGTAGGTAAAAAACTAAAATTGTTAAAAAACTAATTCCCATACAGGGAATAATTAAGTTGACAGTGTAAAATAATGTCTTACGTCTCATTGTAATATTAAATGTTATATCTAAATATGGTTCATCGCAGCACGTGTAGAATTTTTCATTTCTGTAAAGAAAAGATAAAGTAGTTTTTTTTTTATTAAACGTATCCTATATATTGTGTATGAACAAATTATAGATACACAGTCAATGATTGGAAAGGTTTAATTATTTAGAATTCAAGAGGTAATCCAGCCGTTATTGCTCAGTGTAGAGTTAGGACTAGATATAGAACTTTCGAGTGATGATGATGATGATGATGATGATGGTGAAGTAGACTGAATTTGATAATGATGATGATTATTATCGTAGAGGTATAGTTTTCGATTTAAAAGCTAAATTGGTTTCAGGTTGATAGGAATTTAGAGCGTTTTGAGTGGATTTGCAAAATGAGATAATCAGGTTGGTATTATTTTGCAATCCAATTAGGTTTTACTTAAGTGCGTGTGGTATGCGGTGTGGTTATGGGTTTTGAATGCCGTTTGGCAGTGTGTGTGTGTTATTTGGAAGCAATTGGATTAATGGATATTCATGAATTATTTCCATTCCTATAGCACTTTATGTAATTTTTTTTTTTGAAATATAAATTGTGTTCGGTTAAATTGTTTAAGAAAAATATTTTAAATATACTTTTTTTTAAATCCGTAATTTTTTTAAGCCGTAAGTAATTCAAAAGAACATATAGGTACACAATTGATATTATTATAAAACAATGCTGAAAAGGATGGTATATTAGAACTATGTAATGAGTTTGGGTTGAACATTTTTAATGAAAGCACTGATGGAGACAAAAAAACGAAATTTACAAATGATTATTGCTTTATTGAAAGAAATTGGCATTCCATCCTTAAAAAAATCAAGGAGATGAAAATGCAATATATTCGGATCACCTTCCAATCACAATCACCATAGAAAACATATAATCCATGAGTTAGGAGCACAAGAAATAACCTTGTTAAGAACAATAATTTGAAGTAAAACAAAAATGAAAAACATCGAATTTCAAGAAAAAAACTGATTCTATAAAATGCAAACACCCAAAGAACAATTTTTCAATAGCAAAATTTGCTCCTACTCGTATATGCGAGCTTGAAACAATTATTCTGAATGTAGCTGGTTCCTTACAAAAATCATCATTTAAAAAAATCTGAATGGTATGATTACAACAGTGAAAAACTACGGAAAATATACGGCTCAAGAAGTGTTAGTCATATATAGAAAAGCTATATTGAAAATTGAAGCCAATAAATAACACAAGAAGATTTTTGTGGACAAAAAAGAAGCCTCATGAAGAAAAATTTGGGATCCAACAAACAAAAAAAATAACTTTATAAAACTCGGCACTAAAACTGAACAGCCAAAAATTGTATCTTTTATTTAATTTTTCAATGAATTTTAAACTCAAAATTTTGAAAAAAAAAAAAATTCAATAATTTTGTTTTTGTTATTTTTAAGAAAAGACAAGATATTTCCAGTTTTCTGTTTAGATTAATAATTAATAAGAGCATTGAATTTTAACAACGAAAGTAGTTTAAACATTTTTAAAAAATTTGTATTTTCCAAAATTTGGAGTTTGAATATTAAGTTTTCAGAAACCATTAACTTAAACAACTTTATTTAAAAACAAAATAGAAGACGAGATTTATGGAGTTTCAAAAAGTTATAGGTAGAAAAGCATTGCAAGTATTACCGTTGTTTTTAAATATTTTTTTGAGTATTTTTTTTTCTGTTTCAAGTAAATTTTTAGAAAATGGCCCCTCCCGGCTAACAAAGATTACCCTCCCATACAACTTGTTTCTTGTTTTAACCCAACCTAATTTCTTCAGCTTTTTTTTTTTTGTGATTGATTTAAGTGATTGATGATGAGGGGAAAAATGAGATACTGATTATCTCCTCAGCCAATTGACTTTGAACTTTGGTGTAGTAATATAAAATGTTCATTTTAATACGTTTTATCATAACACCGATTTTTTTTCGTGGCTGGCTTAAATAAGATTACCCTAAATTGGCATATGTCCTTTTTTCAAAATCCTTAAAAAATTATTTTTCAGATATTCTTTTCTTCTTCGACAAAGAGCTGGGCAATGACAGTATAGGAAGTCACTGTTCATAGGCGGGTTATGTATATGCGCAAAAAAATTATTTTAAGATAAAAATCAAACATGACATTACCATGATGGAGAAGACGAAAAAAGTGAGTCCGGAAATTCTGTATGTCTGTCTGCCTGTCTGTCTATCAGTCTGGTTGTATCAGCAACTAGTGCTTAAACGGCTAAAACAATTTGGTTCAAATTTCATTTATAGAGTTGGTATAGACCATTCCATTTAGCAATGTTTATTCCAACTTACATTTTTATAGAACAACATTTTCTGCATTCTTGAATTTTGGTTTGAATCATTCTTAAAAGTAGTTTTAGCACTTTTAATAAAAAAAAATCATATGATTTATTTGTATTTTTCATTTATATTTAAAAAAATTGGTATTAAATTTATTTTAATTAAATTGTATTTATTTATTTATTTTAATTAAATTTATGAAAATTTTTAGTTTTTTTTTTAAATCGCCATTTCTACAAACAAATTCGGCGCGGTATTTTTGGGAGCTTAAAGTCGTAAAAGTTAGCTCAAGTTAGAATGTCCTTTCACATTATTGAAAGTGGACAGTAAAACAATAAAAAATAACAGTTTTTATACTAATTTTTTTTTTACCAGTGGTTGCTGATAAAGATATATAATTATTATGATTAAGCCTTTTAAGCATACTGATTCAATTCAAAGTATGACTTTTTATTTAAGTCAGTATAACAACTGATCGATTTCAACATGAATTATCGTGAAGAAATAGCATTATCTTGTAGCTGATGGACTCTTAAAACTATGTTGAAATAGGTTTTCATAGCTTCAGCGTTTAAAAGTTATGCTGGATCATCGATTTAAGATTTCATAGCAAAACCCCTTGGCTGGGCAAAACTATAGTTACAACGAATAATCTTCTGACAATTTCTCAGACCTCTGGATAGAATTTCAGTCCATTTTTTCATAAAATTGCTATAATAACAAACTTTAGCTTATAATTTGAAAAAACAGAAGAAAGAAATTATATTACGGTTTTTATAAGCCTATATACCTTACTGGCCCTTACCAATAACAAATCGCTAATCACGCGTTTATATAAACCCGAGTTAATTTTTTTGCTTACCAAAATAAACAAGTTGAATAGGAACATGTTTTTTACTAACTGCCGCCCCTCTATTACTAAATCTATTACATTCACTGTGAAAATAGTTGGCTTCTTTTCACCTCAAGACTTTATAGGAGCCTTCAATATAATATATTCGTAATAAAGGCCATGACATCAAACACAACTATAATTTGGCAGTACAGGCCTTATGGGGAAGCTTTTTCAAAATCAGTAGCGCGCCTTATTTGTGCACCATACTGAATTGAAAGAAACCCCATTTAAAAAATGTTTACCCGCCAATGATTTTTCGATCGCATCCGACATAGATCCCACAACGACCTGCCTAGCGTACAGTTGAATACGCACTGATTGGCTAATGCATTTTAACCCTCTTTTAACATCCATTCGAACAGAGATACCTTTGTCAATTTGGTAACTCGTTTCGTATTTTTTTATATTAAGTTTCTGTTGAGGAACTTTTGATTTTAGAGCTTAAAAAATACCTTTTATTGATGAAATGATAATGAGATATTGAGATGAGCATATTACTAGTACAAAAGTGTTATCGTGCAGTGTTTTTGTTGATCATGTTTGTGTTTTTTATGTGGGGAAAATCTTAAAATGCAGTTACAAAAATGTAGGTAAGCTGTTGTCTTTAAAGAATTATTTGCGTATATTCTCGTGCCGGTCGGTCGGTTGATATTTCGTGTATATTTTTTTTTATTTGCGTAGATTTTTAAAGCGCGCGGGCGGTCAGTATTGATGTTTCGTGTACCTATTTTTGTGATTAGTGTTTTGAAATTAATGTGAAGTGAAGTGTTGTAAATATTACTTTTTTAAAAACGTAAATTTTTTGAGAAGTTTGCTACTGTTGTGCTCCTTCATCTAGTTTATAATGGATTCAAAAACATCGAAAGACTTAAGCGCCGAAAAAAAAAGAAATTGTAGAAGCGACAAAAAAGATTTACAAGAACCTGCAAAATAAAACAAAAACTGTGAAGCAAGTAGCAGGCATTTTTTCGGTGTCTATGCGAACAGTCTACAGACTTCTCAGCGAAAATGACACCAAAAGCCACAACTCACCACCAAAAAAGAAAAACCAATCTGGTCCCAGAAGGGAAATAGATGATTTTGATAAGTGCGCCATCAGACAAATCGTGCATCAGTTTTTTTCAAATGATGAACTTCCAACGCTTGATGAAATACTCCATGAGGTAAGACTCAATGCAAATATCACAAAAATACTGCGATAAGGAACGTTGACGCTGAGAAATGGCACCGGTGTGTCCAACACGACGAGCAGGTAATTGAGCCGAAAATGTGGGAAATTGACGTTTTTTCGGAAAACGCTGTAGAAAGCCTTATAATAAATCTAGATGAAGAGAACAGCAATAGCAGCAATAACTTCTCGAGTAATTAAAATACCTTTACTTATATATAAATGTACATATTTTTATTTAATAGATGAATTTATATTTATTTTTGTTATGCTTGTTTATTTATTTTGCTTGTTATATTAATCTTTATGAATAAATTCTTTATTTTTTGTTCGTTTTTTATTTAAAAGGGATAAGGCCTACTGGAGATAACCTTCAAAAACGCGCCTACTATCTTACCTCTTGGTGGTGTGGAAAAAGATAAATTTCATTTCATTTTTATAAATAAAAATTAAGAAAATAATTTTAATTAAAAAAGAAGAAAGGTAACCCTACATCATATTTTTTCAGTTTTTTCCAATTCAAAATGCTTACTACGGCAACCCTGTTAGGGCTTTTGAAAGAAGATAACCTTATGGAAAGCAAAGAAGTGCGAATGAGAGACAAACATCCCTATCTTCCCTGTACTGCCAATTTTTAGTGGACGACTATAAATTAGTTTTAGAAAATTATATTATTATTTTATACCTATTATTTTACTTAAGGTACTTATTTTTACTGCCAAAAAAAAAAAAAAAAAAACAGTTCATCAACACACACAGACTGAAAAGAAAAATTGTTTTCGTTTCTCTCTTTTGCTTGTGTTGTCAAAATTCACATTACACACCCGGGGATACTCTTAACCGTGAAGTTAAACATGAGTTTCTCAACTATATAATTTCAGGCGACGATATCGTTGAGCTGCCTACTAAATTGATTATTGGTATGTGTAATTATTTACAATCCACTTAAATATTTTAGTCACGTCTAAATATGATTATTGGTAAGGCCCACTATAAAGCTAAAAAATATTCCTGCTCACGAATAAAGACCTCCCTGACAAATATTGCTGAATTTGCTGACCCCACAAATTCTTCAAAAATGTCAAAATAAATACAACAAATTGCAAGAACAAGATATCTGATTTACTAAACTCGATTGGTTTGTCACAAACCAGTTTAGTGGTTCAATGATTGCAATATTTCAAATGACTTTATATGATTTCAGGTGATTTCAAGCAGTATAGGTATTTAAATTGATTTAAAAAATTTGTGATTGCATTGATTTAAAATAAATTTACTGATTTCAAATGATTGTAAATTAATTCAAGTGATTTAATTATGATTTCAAATCGTGATTTAATTATGGCATTTTTGATTGTATGATTGCCAAAAAAACTTTAAATGATTTCAAATATTCTAATGAATTGCAAGAAATCTTTTGACATAGATAACCAACATTTTTTTTATAATTTTTTCTCTTGAAATAGTAATTGCACGTGATTTCAACGTGATTTCAAAAAATTGCTAGTATAAGTGGTCAAGTGATTTCATTCGTGACAAACCCCTCGACTAAACTGTCAAATTAATGTTCCTTTTGCTTACTTAAAGCTTTCATATTATAACTTATTGAAAAATCTATCTCTTCATTATTTTTTATTTCCAACAACTTGTACCTCCCAGTAAAATTCTCAACCTTTGTTAAAGAAAAAAAAATCATTACCTTGTTCCATTTAGAATCTTCAATTTTATTGCAACCATCAGTATTTTTCTGGCATCCAGAAAAATCTACAAACTTCTGAAGTACCTACAGGCTTTTTATTTTCATCACACATACAGTCATACAATCCATTACATTTTACCTGGATGATAATGCTATTGTAGAGAAAAAGGGGAACCTTTTTTACCATTAAAAATGAAACCTTAAGAAAGTGATTATACTCATAACCATTTACTATATGCCCATCATTTTTCAAGCAAACATGAGCATCAAAAGACTGCGACTCCATTTTGTTTATAATTTTATTATAAAATTGCAATAATCCTTCAAATGATAATTTTATTATAAAATTGCAATAATCCTTCAAATGAAAGAATTTATCTACCTCACAACTTTTGGGACATAAGTTAACAACAAACATGCGTGTAGACATAAATTAATAAAACTAACATGGATGACCGGTCTCTTGCAGAATATACCAACCTTGCTTATAACATCGGAACCTTTCTTTCAAAAGGAATATTGCCATTTGTTGTACTAAATAAATAAGAAAACTTTCTCCTGAATAGTTAAAAAAGGTATGCTTTTTTTAAATGAGTTGATGAAACTTAACACGTGTCAAAAATAAATAGTCCAGCTGGACGTGCCAGGTAAATGTTTATACAAAATGTTTATCTTAATAAAAGATCCTTCGAATTTATTTGCAAAATGAAAATCAGTTAGCCTATATTTTATAGACTTCTCCGAAGAATGAGTTCATTTGTATGCTTAAGAAAGAAAACCTTTCGTCCTTTAATTAATTTTTGACAAAATTTTAGAAAACTTCTTCTTGCATCATGAAAATATTTTAAATTCCTGAATCAACAATCCAATTTGAGAAAATTCTTCCAACAAATAACTTATGCAATTGAAAACATTATGTTTCGGGTGTTGAATAATTAAGAATAAAAATATTCTGATTCAACATCCGCATAAAAAGTACCATAACACACGCATACATTATGGTGATGAAAAAAAGAATCATAAATTTCAAATAAAAGAAAAGAAAAAAAGAATTTAAATTCGATATTCATACGAACGAGGGTAAAGGAATACAATTGCAGATACACATATGTGTGTATAAATATTTCTACGGAAGTAAATCCTCGTTTCAAGTACCCTGATGCCATAAGCACTCCATATTATAGCCAACACACACTTCTGTACGAATAACGTCTTTTCCAGATCCTAGATCGAAAGTGCATTTCATGAAATTGAGTCAAATGTGTTTTATTTGAATAAAACCAAACAACGAATACATTTTCAGTTCAAATGCAAGCAAAGAATATTTAAATATTTTAAATCTCTTCCATTGAATGTGAGAAAGTATATATATACATATGTATATTCTGAATTCATCTTAGAGAAAAGGCAATAAAAAGGACGATAGTGTTTGGTGTGTAGTATTGCTTCTCAGGAAAATGCGTTCTTTTGAGTGCAAAATCAATACTTAATGTGTACTTTATAAATTATTCAGGGTGACTTATAAAAAGGATTTTAAAGGATTAAATTTTATTGAACACTTTATGTGAATACGACTTAAGGTAGTATTTGGTAAGAGACTTATTTAATTTTGGACATTTATTAGAAAATTTGTTAAAAGGAAAATACATATTTCATATCATTTAAATTGAGGGATTTGCTGAAAAATTAAGAAATGTAAATATCCATAAGCTTAATACCTTTTGCATACACTTAAGTGTCAGACATTGTCTACATTCTAAAGGTATATAACATCTATACAAAAAGCTCAATACTTGTAACTTGTCAAGTTAAATGTTAAATTTTTATTGAGAAGTTTTTTTTAATAAACAATTAATAACTTGCTCTCCTTATATTATCAGGAGATCTTGCACAAATTTATTTTCCTGGTTCCTTGGCTTGGACCGTTTACCAAGATTCATATAAACTTTTTTTTACCCAAGAAAACTTAAAATATTTATCAGAAAAATGGTACAATTTATCGGAATTTCTTGCAGTTTAGTTTTTACATAAGAAGTTTATTTTTTATTAGAATTGTCAATTAAGTTTTTTGTCTGAATCAGCTTATTTACGGTACCTACCATGGAACAATTTTTTATTACACCGTCTATCTTTTCACCGATTTTGAAGAAATTTTGTATCTACTTTAATAATTTTGCAAAAAAAATGTTTAAAAAAGTATTTTTTTTACTTTTTTTAGACAAATTGATAATTCTACTATTTCTCGAAAAAATACGATTAATTTTGATAAAATTTATTAATAATTAAGTTATTGTCGACAGTGATGTCTTGCATATAAATCTATTTTTATTTCATTAATTCTATGTTTTCATAAAAAATAAAACCATGATTTGAGAGAAGAAGATTTAGAAGCATTTCCACCGGCCAAATAGATTATTAAATGATTAACTTGACAAGAGGTTTCACAACTTCAAAACACAGCAACATTTCGTTCAGAAATTTGGTATTTATTAACTATAAAATTCACTTATTTCACTAAATTCACTAACAATTTGTTATACCGAAGAAATAATGTAATTTTAATACTTTAATTGGAGAAAATATAACAAAAATCAAAAATATTTACAAAATATATTGACAAATTCATTGTTGACATGTAAAATGACATTTGAAATGAAAGCGTTCAGTGTCAAAAGTAATTTGCTAGAGATTTATAAGAGATTAATTTTTAATCATGAAGATTAAGGATTTAAATTTGTATGGTAAATTTAGTGATTTAAAAGTAGATTATGGATAAAACTGGTCAAATCAAGTGCTTGGTGGAAACATGGAAACATGGTATTACGTTTTTTACTTGCGATTATAGGTAAGAGGCAACTTATGCATTCATGCAAAAAAAAAATTGAGATAACAATTAAACATGACATTAAGATGAAAAAAGTGGGTCTGGAAATTCTGTCTGTATGTTTGTCTATATGTCAGTCTGTATATATCAGCACCTACAACCTAAACGGCTTAACCTATTTACTTCAAATTTGGTATGCAGATAGTGTTTGTAAACCATTCCTTAGACCAGAAATTGATTTTTCTTAGCTCAAAAAATAAAATGGTACTTGTCAAATAACGGTTTTGGAAAAGCTTAATATTCTGGAAAACGTCTCAAATGATACAAGTACGTGCGAGCCAGTCGTGCACCACAAGAGCAAGTTCGTCCGACCAAAGTCGTGCACTTTATTTATTTTCTAAGTGAATTAAAAGAAAAAAACAATATTTACTGGATGGCGCTCATAGCTCAGTAACATGTCTCTCCAGCCAACTGTGATCCTAGTCGCATCCAATTTCGCACCGTAAGATGGCAGAGGTTGTTTTCCACTAGTGCGCACCATCTATTGGAGGGTCGTAATAAGTAACTTATTAAGTTAATTATCCCCTAGATGGCACTGGGTTAGCTTTTTTCGAAATTTCGTATTTATGGACATACGCACCCACGCGACGACGAAAAATGGATCGAACGTTTTAGGGCCAATCTTTTCAGTTCTGGTTAAATCTCTGGTTTGTTCACCATAGACTTTTCTTAACTAGTTGTTTTGAAACTCGGTTACCCACAGTTCGTCTTTTCACCATTGATTGTTCCAGTTTTCCAGTGGTCCAGTTGTGAAACGGAATCTCTGGTTAAGTTTGTTTATACTTTTTTGAATGCGAGAGAAAGAGATAAAAGATTTTGTCAATAATTGATAACAGCCTGTCTCGTTTCGATGCACATGGATAAAATGAATTGATTCATTTACGCACAAAGGAAAACAAAAATATATACATAGCATATAGGGGTGGAATTTATTAAGATGGTAGATCATCATTTTCTTTAATTTTATTCTATACGTAAGTAGTGATAATCAATTATTATCTGGTATATAATTTATCATTCAACACAAATGTGAAAAAAATAATCGCTAACCATAGAATTTCTGTGGTAAACCAAGCAAAATTGACTGGTTAACGAAGTCTCTGTTAACCAAAGATTCTCTGGTTAAAATTTTGCTGAAAAGACCAAATCTCTGTTAACCGACTGGAATAATGACACTAACCATGGAAAATTAGCTGGTTAACGTAATCTATGGTAACCATAGATTCTCTGGTTAAGATTTTGTTGATAAGACAGATTCTATTGTTACCAGCTGAAATAATCAATGATTATACCTTTGCATATAGAAACTATAGTAGCTTCGTCGTCGACGATTTATTCTTTCTAAAAATTTGCGTAAATTAGCGCTGTTCGCACAAAGGAATTAGTGAAGACATATATTGTGCGAAAGAGTTGACTACATTATTTTGGCTCTGACAACAATAACGAGGGTGAGCAGTTTGAAAAATTTCCGTTTCTTGACAGATTAAAAACAAGGGGAGAAGCATTTTTTATTGGCTGCTGCCACGACCTTGTAGACGAAATGAAATAATAAAAAAGTAAGTAGGTAGGTATGTAATTTATATTTTATAACCGAAAAAAAATCGTAAATAGATAAGCACATATATGTAGGTATATTATTATGATATACCTATATGTACCTATATATATTTTATGGCAAATCTCGGGCACAGATAAGTTTATTTCGGATTAGTTTCCTCAAATAATTAATATTTTGTTTTTGTTGCAGATGAATGAAAATGAAAAAGGGATTTATCAAAAATGGTTACCATATTGATAAATTTGTATCAATTTTTTTTTCTTAATAAGTTTTGCATACTATGTTAAGAATTTGTGTTTTGTATTAAACAATAATAAAATCTGTTTTATAAAGTTTAAAAACTAATTAATTTTAATTTTTTAATTTTTAATTAATTAATTAATCAAAACAAACAAAAAATACTTTTAATAAAATTTTAAGCTAGCCGTTTATAGGCACAGAATAGAGTTATGAGACAAATTTATCATCGTGTACATACGTATGGTTTGAAGTGGCTTCGCAGGCTCGGTTGTATTTTCGGAAAATTGAAAATCGAACCGAGTCGATGCCAAACAATTCTCGCATTATACCTACTTAAGTGAGGAAAATAAATATAGGTACGTTAATTTTTTCATATGGCAACCATGGTTACATAACTAAAATTTGTATACAAAATCATATTAAAAGATACCATTCAGTTATATGTTGCCACATTTCAGTATCTCTTTGTGGAAACCAGTGGAAACAATGTAGATTTTAAATTTCCTGTTTAGTTTTAATGTAAGGTAGGTACCTATAAGAAATCAAGTTAAAAAATAAAAGTCTGTTTTTTAAATCATGTGATACAGCGATTGAAAGGTGGCACTCCCTAGATCACGAATATGTATTTTTTAAGTCGCTAGGACGCTTAGTTTAGCCGCAAATCAAGTTTAAAGATGTCAACTTTGATACCCGTAGGACGCTTAGTTTAGCCGCAAATCAAGTTTAAAGATAAAAGTCTGTTTTTCAAAACAAGTGATACAGCGTTTGAAAGGTGGCACTCCCTAGATCACGAATATGCATTTGTTAAGTCGCTAAGACGCTTAGTTTAGCCGCAAATCAAGTTTAAAGATGTCAACTTTGATACCCGTATCCATGATTTTCTTCCAATAAAGCAAGTTTTGCATTACCAATTTATAACTTTATTTCTATAAAATTTGTAAATTTTATTTAGTTATTTACTTTTCATTTTCAATGGAATATGTAATTGTGACGTCACATTGTTTCGTCAGCATCTACATTCTATTCTAATAGGTAGCTTGCCACATTTCATATAGTTCAGCATTAAAGCTAGCACCTACACATTCAGAAGCAGCCAAATATTTATTTTCCACCATGCATACAGTCATACATTATAAATAAATAACTTTCAATTCCCTTTTCTTATGAACATTCATTATCAAAATAAAAACGAAGAAGCTCAAAGAGAAAAAGTCAACAATTATAATTTTCATCTTCTTCCAACTCTTTGAAATTTTCTATATGCCTTCTCGTTATAATATTCCCCAGTTTGTATCCCTCAAAATATCTCCCAACAACAAGCCACTCCCCAAAGAGCTAGAGCTCCCAACATATATCCAGATGGCGCTTCGAGCAATCGAGAAGCTCAACAATGTTGCTACATACGATGGACGTACTATAGAAATGTATATACAATGATTATACTTAACCAGAGCTGAAAAGACTGGCCCTTAGACTGGTGGATAGCTGATGTTGTAAGAAATGACTAAGGCTATTTCAAATAACCGAATAGATGGAGCTGGGGTCGCTTTTGCAAAAACTCTTATATTATGAGTTTGAAAACTTTTGGCAAAATGTTCGACCAATAGGACTATAATAACTCTTTCAAAAACAATGTTTTCTCACATATTTTTTTTTGCGGCAGCAATGCGCCGGGTAACAGCTAGTATATAATATAATCTGTCGTCATGCAATTTCAAAAGTATTTTAATTGTTCGTCAATCTAATGCACAAACCGTCAAATATTATGATAAACGCCAAGTTATTAACTGTGCCAAGTTCACTTTAAACGGATTTTCTGAAAAATCAAGTGTCGTCATCCGAGAATTTATTACTTATATATAAAATTATTGAAAATTGGATTTATGAAAGAAGATTAAAAAAAAGCTCATAGATTTTAAACTAAAACTTAAAATTTAATAGAAATTGTAGTAAGAACAAATCAAAATAGTTGAATTTTATAATATAATTTATGTCTTAAGCCCTTACACGATTAAATGACTGAGAAAAATCAAAATCAAAAATTTAGCTTGATGACTGACATTACAAATTTGGTATCAAAATGATTGAGCGTGTAAAGGAAACTTCAAACTGTACGTGTCTGCTCGAAATTTTATATCAAATGACTAACCGTGTGCGGTTCGCTTTACAGACAAAATTTAATTTTGTTATTTCGCAGCTATACCAAATTTGAATGAATCAAACCGTACACGGTCAGTGATTTGACATCAATCTATAATAAAGTGTTTGTGAAATCAGGGCTGTATGCGTGCATTTTTTTGATAAAAAATGAAAGCACTTTTGATTTTGCCTGATGACAGATTATAAAATGAGTATACGGTGATTGACGGTCATTTGACTGACCATGGAAAGCTTGCTTAGCACAATAGCAAAAGGGTTTGTTCGTAGAATAAAGATTTATTTTGCACATATGTTATGAATTCCATTCTGCAAAACTGGTTTTTACATTCATCAACGATTTATTTTATCGCTTTGCGATGACAGTTCACACTAAATATTGCACATAAATGTGAAGATTAGATTCGCATCTTTCCAACTACAAAATTTGAAATTAATGTATTGCCGCTGCAAAGATTCAACTCTATCGAATTTGCAAAATGAGGTTTAGTTGTTGTTTAAAACAATCCCTTTATCAATAACCCGTTTACATTCAAAGATATCATATTACTTCCTATCAAAGTAAGTAATAAGGTTCAAAACAATCCGCAAACTATAAATGCCAATTGAAAAATCCTTATATTCATATTTTTACCATAATACACAACGATACTTTACGCCGACAAAAATCTTATCTAAAGTATGATTGTGTACCTATCTATATATACAAAAAAAAAAGCCATCTTATCCTCTTGGGTCTAACCTCTTACCGATTTAAAAATACCGGAAAAAAGCCTTTCCCAAATGGATTCACTTTATAAATCGTTCTATCCTTGCACACGAATTGAACCTAACCGTCTTGCCTCTCGAAAGTACACCAACCCACAATGCAATCGTTCACATTAAACTTGAGTTACTGAAAACATCACGTACCTACTTGCTTGCAGTAAAACTACCATACCATAGCCGCTACGCCACGTCGCGCCAGTACTGCCACAGCTACGCCCAATAGAATTTTGCGCATGCAAAATTCATCTTCCTCAAGGCTTTCCTTGCTTTTGAAATTTAGAAAAAAAAAAAAAAAAAAAACTACCTATAACATTTCAAAAGGACGAGAACGGATGCAAACTTTAAATGAAGGAACTTTTAAGCATCCTGTGCGCCCCGCTCAAGACCTTTATCCAGCACCCACCCACGCTGAAGTGGAAAACTTTTGAGAATTATCCAATTCTATGGCAAACACCTTTGCAACTTACCTTTGAGTTTAGTTTATTTTTAAGGGCCAACCATATTGACTCGTGATCCTGTGGTAAGGGTTTTCTTGCACACATATACGTATATATAAATCGCTTTTTTTTTGTTCTTTCTGCTGTGTAAACACACAGCACCAATCCAAAGGTCATATAAGGACATTGTGAAAGATAAATTGCAAAATTAAGATATGTGTATTTGGATGGCAGTGCCATAGGGTTGGGTGACGGGACGACGCATGCATCAAGAATTGATGGTAAAACTTATTAGGAAACAATAACCAAGCACTCAGCCTTTATTTAGGACTTTCGAAGGATTTTCTGAAAGGATAAGCCCCTTCAATCAACTTTCAACCTGGATATTCATGTACGCGTGATGGTATAGCCACACCAACAAGGTAACATGTGACTGTGTGTCTCTGTTTTTTTTTTTTTTGAAAGGAAGCTGGGCACTAACACTGTACAGTGCTACTCTGGGTGAATCCCAACTTGAAAGACTTAACATTGCTGGTCACGATTCTCAATTTCCTTCTCGGTGTAATTTTATCTTTTCTATTTGAGTGATGTATTTTTATGTTTACTTTTTGATGCATAAGGACATGGCATGGAGGTAAAATAGTTCAAATGGTTATGGGTTACCTATTCCAGCATCGTAGAAAACAGTGGAACGTGTTACGTGTGCTCAGGCGAAACTGTGTCAAGGGGCTAAACTTCGGTATTTACAGGTTTAGCTAAACGAACTCTGGTAGTTATTTCATTAGAAAGGTTCCTTTTGGGGAATAAAAAAGAAAGTTTTTTTTTGAATTGGTATTGATTGAATTCTATATTTTTGGATGATGAAAATTCTCTTGTGCGAAAGGAACATTTTGATTGAATGTTAGTTGAGTCGAAAATTAGGAAATAGAATTCAGGTCATGGGTATAACTGTAAGTGTCAAAAGGAGAAGTTTGGAAATTGGATTTGGAAGAAACAGTATTCAAATTAAATTTTGAAGGCAAAAGGTAAATAATTGAAACCAAATGGAAAAGTTAGGGAAATATTTGTTTTAGATGATTTTTCTCCTACCATGAATAGCCACACTATCAAGGCGAGATATATATATACCTGAACCATCAGTTATTGTCGCTATAGGCATCCTTGAAGTAACTGCATTCACTGCCGAAAATATTATGTATGTACTGGTGGTCATGGTTTCCTCACTGAGATTTGTTAAACGCTATATGTTCGATAACCGGACAGACAAAAATGTTTTATCCAGCTCCTTGGAAATTGAATCATAAGCACTAAACGTCAGGTCCAATTTCAATAAACGAGAAAACTATTATTGTTGCACTAGTGGGTTGTTTCAAAAATCTATCTTAGCAACATTTCTCACATTTTCTTAATATGGATTTTCTATGAACAAACATGAATCGACTTTCTCTTTACTAGTATACCAAAATATAGTTGAAGAATTTTTGCGTTTTCAACTTTATTTTTATGGATTTTGTCCTTCATAACTCTCACTTTTATAACTCGAAATATTCTCTACTTATTTCGAACTGTTTTGTTTGCAATTGGGTGCAAAAAATCTCTTTAACTCCCAAACTGTCGAAGGCAATCCGAAAAAATGTGTAAAATTTTTGAATTTCACTTCGCAGTCTACTCTGATTATTTTGAATTGTTTGTACATTGTAACGAACCGTTACACTTCTTCTTATACCGCTGTATTATTCAAATGGTTAAATGAAAAATGGCCCCAAACGAAAAATGACCCCAAAAATGTGTTTTTTTTATAATGAAAAATAGTCCTAATTTCATAATGGATAAATGGCCCCAATTTTATAAAAAAATAAGTCCAACATAAAAACAAAAACTCAAACTAAAAATGAAAAATGGCCCCAAAATTGTGTGCACAAAACAACAACACATATTTTTTTTTTGTTTTTAAAATTTGGGGTGATTTTTCACCGATTCAGGGCCTTTTTTCATTTCCAAGTTTGGGGTCATATTTCATTATGAAAGAAGTCCACAATCTAATAAAACCTTTGCCTTCCATCTATTTTAAATTTACAGGTAGAGTCTATCGCTATAGTGATGTTCAAATCAAAGTAGAGGAGTAGGACCTTGTATTTACATTAAGCTTGTTATATAGAGGCTTCCTTCTGGAAACGGTCATACTCTTTTCAAGCGGAAAGTGTTTTAGCGGCCAGTGGGGACTCACAAGCGACCAGTGGTGAGTGAAAATTAAAAATTCGAGCGGATTTTTAATTTTCACACCCTAAATTGATCCTCACAACAACAAAACAAATTTCGCCACGCTTTTGTGCTTGTTGTTTGGCCTACATTTAAACACATATTCATTTCGATCTATGAATAAACAATAAATTAACCATTTTGTTTGTTAAAAAAACGCACCACCTATACAGGGTGATTGGTATAAGGTGAACCAAAAAGCTTGAGCGTGTAGGTGGAGTTAAGACAAGAAAAAAATCGTACGGGAGAGGGGTCTATTTCACCCCGTTTAGTCGGGAGGGGCAATTTTCTAAAACATTGACTTAAATCAGAAAAAAAATATTTAAAAACAACGGTGAATGATACAAGGCCTTGTTATATTTTTTTGGAAAGCCATAAAACTACTCTTTTAATTAATTTTTAAATTAAGTTGTTTAAGTAAACAGTTTTAAAAAAATTAATTTTCAAACTCAAAATTTTGAAAAAAAAAACTAAAAAAAAAATGTTTAAACTATTTTTTTTCAAAATTTAATGTAATTAACTATTATTTTTATTTTCAAAATTCAATGCTCCTATTAATTTTTAACTTAGAATTCACACTCCGTTCTTTCCAAATAATCCATAATAGAGTTTATCAGAAATGATATGAGCGAAGTTCTTCAGTGGTTTTAGTAGTAATATTAATCTAGATTACTCAAGTCCCAATCTTTCAATAGATTTAAATTCCAAAGTTGACGTGGAATTCCAGGTCTTAATTCAAAGTTTCCAGCGTTTTCAAGAGTCCAGAGTTTTTTCGCTGTTAATCTAGTGACTTCTTCTTTCTCAGAGGCAGGGAACTCGCTTGTAAAAATGTTTTTATGAAGGTTTTGTAAAACTTGTTTGAGTTATGTAAAGCTAGATTAAGAAACCGATTTGAAATTATTAAATAATTATAGAAATAAATGTATATGTAAGTAAGACTTAAGAACAGTGGAATAGAATCGAATTTAATAAATCAAAGTTTTAGTGTTTATTCGGAAAACCCTGGACCCGCATAACTACGAACTACCTGAGCCTTTGGTAAAAAGCGCCCCTTACAACATTATATCAGGAAACCCCCTTTTAAATACATTTTCGGTTTTCAATTTTCTTAAGTCTACTGCGATTATATTTTCTAAATTAAGTTACACTCTTGAACTTTGGTTTAGTATATAGTACTTGCACAAGATTTTACCTATGTGCAAAGGTTTTTTTTTTTTTTAATCACGAGTCGTGATATCAGAAAGAAAAAGAAAAATTTTGAAAAATACAGGAAAAAATATTATAATTATAAAAAATGGGGAAACTCCAGGAAACCTTTTATAACTCGAAGTTTATTTAACTCGAACTTTTTTCTCACATTTTGAGAGTTCAATTAATGGAAGTTGCACTGAATATTGATTTATCTAAAGCTCCTTGTACAGTTTGTGGATGTCTCAGGAAGAAGAAGAAGATAGAGAAGAAGATGAAGAAGAAGAAGTTCGAAACATATCGTAGGTTGTCGGTTATAAAGAAGCTTCTCGAAAACGGCTCTTATGATTTTCTTAAGAAACAATAGTGTACGACTGTGTCGCACAAACTTACTTACTTAATTTGACAAATATTTTATTTATTATTATTATTTTACTTATTATTTCAGTTTTTTATATTTTGAAATATTTTTTTTTTAATCCTTTGAAAACAAATATTTATGAAATGACTTCACCGCCGCACCGCACCGGCAAAAATTCAATTAAAAGAAATTTTATCAAAATGTATTGCATTTTGTTCGAAAAAAAAAATGGAATTATGGGTTACGCTTTATATATAGGGTACCGTTATTTTTATACCTAGGTCAAAAATAAAAAAAATTCCGGGCATATTTTTATGGAAATAATTTGTACCAAAGTTTGAACAAAATGGGCCCAACCATTAAGGCGGCAGGTGTCAATACATCCAGACAGAGAGGCAGACTGACAGACAGAATTGTCGGGCCTACTTTATTCGTCTTCTCTGTCATCTTAATGTTTATTTTTTTTTTGTCTACAAATGCATAAATTGCCTTAGTACAAGTCCTGTAAAACAAGCAGAAAATGAATAAATATTTGCAAAAAATACAGTAGTCGGATCATATTTTTGTGTTTAAAGAGTAGGTACCATTATTTGGAGAACCCAAATATACAAAGTTCACACCATTATATATACATTTCTATAGTATTTTGATGCTGAATAATCACCACCTGGCCATCTTAAGAAACTTGTGAATGACACATTTTAAGGTTCGTGCATTTAATAGTTGTCTATTCTGTTACCCTAACAACAGTCGTAAACATACATGATTTTTGTTTTGTTTACTACTCTTGTCAGGAAAATATGGATTTAAGAGCCAATAAAATACTTTAAATATTGTTCATTTGTTTTGTTGGCGACTATTGTTAGGGTAACAGAATAAACACTTAGTAAATGTAAGAACCTCCAAATGTGAGGTTCACAACTTTCTTTAGATGGCCCTGCTCCATGATTGCACTATAGAAATTTAAATACAATGGTTCACACACAAAAAATGTCTGCGTTGTCCGCCATTTTGAAAAAGTCGTTAATGCGATTATCTCGACTTCTATTGGTCGTATAATAATTTATTTTATTTTCGGTCGATTTTGAATTTATTTCGAGTGAAAGTGAAATGTGGAACCTAGCTGTATGTAATAAATTTTGTAAATATTATTTATGTGTATAACATTATATTATTTAAACAATGTTTTGTAAACATTATTTATGTGTATATTATATTATTTAAACAATATTATTAAAATTTATATCAAAGAGCAGACATTAATTTCTTTTAGTCGGTATACTATACTCATATTATTTAAATCCAAAATTAGTAAAGTGAATCTATTTGTTGAAATGTGAAATTCAAATTTCAACATCAAATTTGTTTTTTCCAATTTAATATTTCCCACTTGAAAGCATAAAATTACCATCAAGCATTCAAGTAAATTCTTTCAAGTATAGAAATACTGCACCATTTTATCCTCTTTAATTTTACATATCTGATTTCTATTTCTATTTACCTCAATTGACTTTTTCTTAAGCAAAAAAAAAAATGTTTTCCAACCCTCATCTATTTTTAACACCATCAAATCCTCATTACCCTTTTCCTTACCCATTGAAAGTATTTGAATTTTCTTGGTTTACATTTTGATATCCCTCCTTTTTCATGTATTTTAAAATTTATTCTTTACCCTTTATTGCAAATATAGGCTTTCCTAAAATAAAAACAAAAAGTCAAAAGCAATCGCAGATTCGATGTTTTCATATATACGCTTCACTGATGATGTCACATCCTTAAATTTAAGGTCAATCTAATAAATAAATGGCTGAAGAGGAAGAAAGTTATTTTATTCTCATTAATTCTGCCAGAATCATTGTCGTCATCATACCTTATTTATACATTTTTGTTTTAGTAGGAGAAATTTATGCCACCCATAAGTATTCGAGGTATAATATAAATTAATTTTAGAAAATACAAATTTATTCAAGCTTTGAAGAAGTGTTGGAAAATTTGGTGGTTATAAATAGTAATGAAAATATCATGGAATTGGATTTTTTTTCTTGTGTCTCTTGAAGAAACGATTATGCTGAATTTCAGAACACCAGAAGTGACTATTTCCTTTGATTGGACTTACTCTAAATGTCAGGAAGAATACTTGTACATCAAAATTTGTTACATCTCTTTTGTGATTCAAAATATAAATAAGGATTCAAATTTATTCCAACTTTCATTAAAATTTTGCTGATTGTTATGAGTTATGACTTGACTGAAATAAAAGTTCTTCTTGAACAATTAAAAAATAGTGTTCGTTTTACAACAAAAGGGTATCGGTATCGATTTGTAATAATTTAACTCACGTGGAATTCGACTTTTTATCGTTAAGATTGCAAAACTCGAAAAGCGTTCCTGGCTCATAGAAGTTCGCAAATAATAGTACGATCGATTTTGATGAAATTTTGTGTGACTGAGTTTTTGCCGGAGATAAAGTTTTTCGTTCGAATTTTTTTTTTCGAAATCACCATATTAACGGTACCTGCCATATAAACTTTTACTTGCGATTTATTTATTACAGTTTCTTGTTTAGTATCATTAGCCAAAGGTGTTAGCAATCTGACAAAAGAGCAAGTTTGTCCGAACCAGTCGTGTCTTTTATTAAAAGTGATCTATATATTAATAAGCTTGGTATAAACTGTCGGTACACTTTTCTCCGTAATTACTAAACAGATCTGCTGATATATACATCAAATGAAAGGTATTTTTGCGTAGATTAGCAGATTAATTTTTTTTATTATATATTTTCCATGAGTTATTTAAATAATTAATTGCAAGGTATATAACCACCTTGATATAATTTTTGTTTGTTTTACATCAAAAAATGAGTTTAAACATAAATAATTTTGAAGTTTAATTTCGTTCGTTCAAATTTAAAATTTAAATTTGAATTTTGATATAAGGATGACATTATGGCTCAATAAAACTGACTCCATCCTCAAAGCGTTTGTTCACATTTTTCGGATAGCCCATTCCTCAAATACAATTAATGAATTGCTAAGTCATTGCCAGGGATCTCGGAAAATAAAGTCTTAAGACTCAAGATTATGGTTTTCTGACATTATCATCAGACATTTACAATGTACATTATGTATGTATGAAGAATTCTGAGGTGGGCTATAAGAACAAGCAAGTCGAAATTTGGTCAAAATGAGATGGGTAAGTACCTACACCATTCGACTTAAAGAGATGCGAAATGTTTGGGAAAATCATTGAATGTAATGTAATGTATTTATATATATATGTGCATATGTAGATATACATATACATTATGTAAGTCTTGACATGTTAATGTTTTTTTTGACACACTACCACCCACCCTAGAATTGTTATTGAGATTTATTCCCTATAAGAAAATCAACTCTTGCAATAGGGCGGTCGAATAAATAATATGTGAATTTGTTTGTAAAATTATTTTATAACATTCCATTCAAATAGGATTTGCACTTAGGTATACCTACGCATAATTTATGTAAAGGAAATTAAATTCTCCATAACTTCTTCTACACGATTTTTTTTGTCAGATTAGAGAGAGACGATAAGGAAATTGTTGAGAATTGGAAGAGTTCGTCTTCTTCTTCTTCTTTTCCGACGATATTATGATCTCGAGTGGGATCACAACTTTCCCACTTCACCGCTTCTCTACTGATCTGCTTGTGGGGTTCGTCGGGTTGACCTCAGAAAGTGTCGGCAAGCTTCCCTGTTATGGATTGTTCCATGTCTGAGGCCAACTGAATGCTGGTGTCGTTGCATTTGTTTTCTCCAGGAGTTCTTGGGCCTGCCTCTCTTCCGCGATTGTATACTGGAACGTTGTATGATAATGCTTTTTGGACGGGGTTCTCAGCGTTTCTCCTAAGTACATGACAGTACCAGCTGAGTTTGTCGTGCTGCATTTTTTGAACGATGGTTTCTTTGACGTGGAGGCTTTTTCGGATATTTCTACTCCGTATTCGGTCAAGCTTTGTCACTTCTGCTGTCATGCGAAGCATCTTCATCTCAGTTGCCGTCATTTTGCTTTCATACCACTGGTACATAGTCCAACATTGCGAGCCGTATGTAAGCTCTGGACGGACCACTACAGTGTAGAGCTTTCCTTTCAGCTTAGGGGGAATTTTTCGGTCATAATTGTAGAAAATTTTATGAGCTCTAATTGAGTGTGGAAGCATTTTTTTTAGAACGAACTATTTCCGTGGTACAACCGTAAGCCCCAAAGAGCGACAGTATGTTAACTCCTTAAGCAACTATGAAAAATATTCGGAAGGAATGTTTTATAGGTCCTTGCTCACGAACTCTAAAATTCCTTTTAGACGGAGAGCCAGCGACTAAAATAGTTTGATAACGAATATAATTAGTTGTATTATATTATCTCCCAACATGTGTGATAATTATTCCGGAAATCTGTATGTGGTCGAATTTCGACCACTGGGCGAGCCTAGTTTCAATTAATTTGTGACAGGTTTGACTCTGTTTTTGTATACTAAAGTGACTTTTGATTTGGAAACAATTCATTTCATTAGCTACTTGGTGAATTATAAATTAAAAAATATTCAATTCATAAGCTAGTTTGGGAATTAAGATTTAAAAAAATAAATTAATTCATAAGCTAGTAAGAATCCCGACACGAAAATCTCTAAAACAAAATCCCGAAATACAAAATCCCTATACCTACAGTAAAATCCCAAATCTTAGCTAGTCCAGCTTTATAATCAAATTTCCAGAATCGGATATTTAGTTATACACAACATTTTGTGAACTTAGGGCGGGATTCTGTATCTGTAAAGTTGTCAAGTAGTGATAAATGAAAACAATTATCACCCCTCAGCTTCACAGATACAGAATCGCAATCGATTCCCTGATGGTCTCTTCAATGTTCAAATTCGATAATGTTTTCGAAGAATTTTCTACAAATTAGAATAAACATCATAATTGAATTAAATTTCTTGTCCTCAGGTTAACAATCAATCAGAATTGAAATGAATAAATGTTGAAATAATTTTATTTTTCAAATTTGTCTATGCCAAACAAACTCACCTTACAGCAGGAACTTCCAGAATATCCCATTCAACTGATGTGTAAAATTCTGATAAATCAACACCAACTTCAACTATATTTGTACCATTAAGTTCATCGATATGCCTCAGGTCCACCTAGAAAATTAAATAAGAAAAACAAACAATTAAATCAATTTCATGTATAAATATACAAAAACAGACATGTATTGATGTAAATTTCCTACATTTATCTATAATGCACGAACTGACCAAATATTTTTTTTTTTTTTTTGGTTTCCAATAAATTCGAATGAAATGCCTTTTACTTGTTTTATTGTTTTAGTTTCTTTGTATAAAATTAACACTTATTTCAGTTGCCTTTTATGTTCTTAGAAGTTATTCTTGTTTTCGTTAGAAAAAAAAAGTGCACAACTCGGTCCCACAAACTTGCTCTTAAGTGCACGCCCGGACTGTCAAATGAAGAAGAAGAAAAGTTCCTTGAAGTGGGTTCATAAAGAAGAAAAATATTAAGATTTGAAGAACCTTTCATGATTGCCAATTAATTGACTATTGGAACCTCATTAATTACTCATCAAGTTACATTCTAAGTCTATAGAAATTATAATCAAAGTAATGTTTTTTTTTCTCTTTTCAAACTAATTATAAGAAATTCTAATATAACATTGATGACTCTATTACTTCATTAATACCTAAGCATCCAATTTCTAAAGACTTTTGGCATGTAATTTAACCTCAAAAACTAAATATTCCAAAATGGAAACGTCACACATTCATTAATAATACCACACAAGTAACTATAACACAGAATAATAAATATTGGACAATTTAATTCATATTATTAATCTCAGTTCATTTATTTAAATGTAAGGATCACTTCGTCACTCCGGGGCAAAGACTTCCAACATTTAAGTAATTTCTGTACGTGTTTTTTTTTTTTTTTTTTCAACACCCTGAAGCGCACGTTTTTTTTTAACCAAAAAAAAAAAGGAAAAAAAATCTGTACCTACCTATTTCTCTTGTCGAATCTGCTCAAGATTTTCGTGTATACAATTTATCGCAAATTGCCAGGAAGACACGTTTCAAATTACAAGCAAAACCCCTGCCAGGCCAATATACCTATATAACTGCTCTGCTGATACACACCAAAGCTGGCTTTTCGATAGATTTTTATTTTTTTGTTCTGCTCAAGCAATCACTTGTGCTTCCTATATAGAAGCCGTCATATATGGCCAGGAGTAGCCAGTGGCGCTTGCCATGCCAAGTAATAAATAAACGGAAATCGACGTACCAACCCCCAAAGTATACCTGCCTGTGATGCTTTACTAGGACAACTACAGTGTTTTTCATCGAATATGCAATTTTGTGCCAAAGGACTTTTATGGTTCTTTTTTTTGGCAACAATATCAATCGGAACGAGACACAAAAACTATACTGTTGAGTTGAAAAAGAATATTATTTGGACGTGTGTCCAGTCATTGGTGTTGCAGAATGCAAGAGTGCTTCTTTAGTCCTCTATATGCAAATCTTTAATTTCACCAACGACGCAATTTATCTCTTATACCTCTCGACATGGAATCGCATTCACCAGATGTGAATATCTGTCAAGGTGCACACAGGATGTGGATATTGTCGTGCAAGATAAATTCAACTATACACAGATATCCTATCAACGATTTGCCTCTGAAAATTCAATGCTATATCCTTTTTTTTATTTAAATTTACATTTTTTTTTTAATTTTTTTTTTATTGTTGATGTTGATACTCTGTTAAACTTTTAGTCCTTACTGCCAAGAATTTTCTTGTTCATTTGAGTCTACACAAATGATGTGAACTCTGAACAATGAGCGAAAAGGAAACGAGTCACAGACAGGAAAAGAGATAAATGGACTTGGGCACTGCAAAGCAAAAAAAAAGGACCAAAAATCAGAGAAAACGAGCCGCAATCAGTGAAGCTGTGTTAGAAGTTGAAATCACTTTTTTCCTTTCTATTGTAGTTTTTTTTTTTTTTTTTTGCAGATTTCATGCCCTCAATATCGAATTTGCTTGTCAGGGAATCGGTGTAAGCTGCAGTGTTGTCTGCTATTTTATTTTGAATGAATTGATATTTAAAGCCAATTGTTATTGACAATATGTTTTTTTAAGGACAAATAATTATTTCTATAAATTTTATTTTAAAGAAGAAATTTTGTGTTGTTGTTATTTTATTATGTATAATGTATTATTTTATATTTTATATTTGATATTCTTTCACAAACATAAACCCCAACTTGAGAACTATAGTTCTTGAGGAGGCACCAAAATATGAATGTTAAATAGACAAAAGTGGCGAATACATGGAGATACAAGCATTTTTTGTTTAGCAGAATAATTCGTTTCACTTTCAAATTTTCAATTCTAACCTTCAAGCAGTGACTCCTGACTACTTAATAGTCTGGTACTATACTCGAGCTTTTATGCTGTCCCCTATAGAATATTTTTTGGTAGTAAGTAACGAGAAATGGGGAGGGTACGAACACCTAGGCACATGACCGTAGCCAGGATTTAATTTCGGGGAGGTCGTCTTGCCCCAAAGTTTTAGTAAATACATGAAAAATATAAATTACCCTTTTTTGCTATTTTTGTTATTTCTTACAATTTTGTTTTTTTAATAAATATACAAAAAAAAGTCCGTTTTATATGATAGACCGTGATATAATGAACATTTTCTAAGTTCTAAGTCAATTCGATGAGAAAATGTTCACCCTCAAAGTATCTTAAAAATCCACTCTTATACAAGGTGATTTACAAAAATGGAAAAAGAAAAAACAGATGGAGCGCGTAGGTTGAGTCTAAAATTGACTTAAAAAATAAAAAAATAAAGGGCACTACTGGTTTGCACAAACTTGCTTTTGGGGCAAGTTACTTTCGGGTTTACAACTGGAAAATTCATTTGAACAGCTTTTTTTATAAAGAAAAGATTTTAAGTATATTAGGTATATTTTGAAACATTTGTCTTTTAAAAAAATCTTTTATAAACAAATGTATGGAATCAAAAAAGGTTTATATGAAAGATATACATAGTTTTCGGTAAAACTATGTATCAAAGTTTATAGTATTTTTTTTCGAGAATATTAGATTTAACGGTTTTGGCAAATTTTTTTTTAATTATTTTTTTTTAAAATTTTTTCTTGCAATTTTATTTCAGTTAAGCAGTAGTTTTTGAATATGAAATTTCGTTAAATCGGTCTGGCCGTTCAAAAGATAGTCGGATTAGATAATAAAAAATGGTTCTATGGGAGGTACCGTTAATAAGCTGATTCTGAAAAATTTTCAGACGAAAGACATCACCATTGGTAATAAATCACTCATGTAAAATTTTATCGAAATTGATCGTATTTTTTTTCGAGAAAAATAGAATTATCGGTTACGCTTATATGGTAGGTACCGTTATTTTTATACCTAAGGCAAAAATAAAAAAAAGTTTGGGGATATTTCCCTAAAAATAGTTTATGTCAAGTTTGAAGAAGATCGGCCCAACCGTTAAGGCTGCAGGTGTCGATACATCCAGACAGATCGACAGACAGAATTGTTGGACTTACTTTGTTCGTCATCTCTATCATAGTTATGTCATGTTTGATTGTTATCTCGAAACTTTTTTTTTTGACGAATGCGTAACTTGCCTTATAGTATCTATTATCGCAAGTAAAAATTTAAAATCAACGGTAATATACTAAACAAATGATTTGCTTTATCTTTTTGAAAAGTCAGAAATTTGTGTTTTGATTCCATTTTTAAACTAGTTTTTCTCTTCAATTTTTTTTTTTTATAAAATTATTTAAGTACTATTTTTGTTTCTAAAATTCAAATTTTTAGTAAAAAACAAAATACCGAATACGAAAAAGTTTAATACTTTATGAGAAAAGTTTCTCAGTATCCGGTTTTCCGTTTTTAGCTAAATATTATTTAGAGTATTGAATTTTAGAAACAAAAATAGTACGTACTTAAATACGTAACAATTTAAAAAAAATTGATTTTAACATTTTTATTTAATATTTTTTATTTTAAAGTTTTAGTTCCATCACTTAAAACAAATTACGAAACATTAGGTACTTAAGCTTAAAAGAATTAAATATTTTATTGTTTAACATATAACCTTTTTATATAATTCTGTTAAAAAAATTATTTATTTTTTTAAAACTCTTTACTGTTTAATTTTATTTGTTAGAAAAACTGAATAAAAATAATATGCAGTTTGATTCACAATTATGCGTAATTTGAGATATTTATTTGGCTTTTGCTATAGGCCGATATGGAAAAATTTAAATTTAACTGAGAACAAAACTTACAAATTTCTCTGCCCTTCAATTTTTTTACTTGCTCATAGGGGAAGTATTGGTTTCGTGTAAAAAAAATCGTGGTTTTAATCAAACATGACATTATTACGATGATAGAGAAAACCAAAAAAGTAAATTGTACTCCCAATATAACGGTTTTAGTTTTACAAAATTTCCTCGAAATCGGCTCTAACGATTTTGATGAAACTTGGTGTACGTGATATGTTTAGTAGTCCTAATATAACTGCATTTCTGTTTTTTGGGTAAAAATGCAAATAACGGAGATTTTCTGTTAACGGTTTTCCACAAATTTGGCCATAAGTTGATAACGGCCGAACCGATTTAATTTAAATTTAATACGGTATTTAATATAAGCATTCAACATAAGATGGAATTTAAAGTTTTTGAACAAACAGCCATTTTATGATAGCTACCGTACAACTTTTCTCATATTTAGGAAACTTCCAGCTTTCAGCATATAAATTAAATTTTCCCAAACCCATAGTTTGGAACAAGAGCAAGTTCGTGCAACCCAGTCGAGCATTTTATTTATATATGTATTTAATTCACGGTACAATGCACGAACTTGAAAAGTATGTGAAATGAAGTAGAATCCCTTGAAGATATGTTATATGTAATGTTGTTAAATGAGTGAAAATCAGATCAAATTTTATTTTTTAAGAAAATATTTTTTTTAAACAATTAGAAGAATTGAACGAAAATTTGATTATTTTATATATTATACCGTTAAGGTAAGATTTTGGGTCAAAATTAAAAAAAATTGTTTTAAAAATAATTGTTTTTGGCTGTTACAATATGATGTATAAATAATTTTGAATTTTATGCAAAATTTTATTCCCCTCAATTTGGCTTGTGTTGTGATTACTTCACGAAAAAATCAAATTTTAAAAAAAATAACCTTTATAATATAATTGTATAAATGCTTATTTCATCATATATATTTATTGAACTGTTATTGCACAAAACTTAAAAAAAAAAAATATTATGCTTATGACACAGAATTACATGATCCATAGGCCAGTATATACTGTTTTTTTTTTAAATAATCACACCTATTATGAGTTTCACCCGGAAAACATTTCACCCGAAAAACCTTTCACCCGAAATATTTTTGTTCGCCCGGAATTTTAAAAGTTATTGCGAGTTTCACGAGAATGAATTTTCACTTCGAATCAGAACTGACAGTTCGAAGAAAGGCGAGTTCAGAAAACTGAGTTCTCAATGAATTTCCCTTTCTCTGTATGGAAACAGGTACCAAAACATACACCTCTTTTTTAATATTAAGTAAAAAGTGCCAAAAATCAATGTGGCGACGCAATTTAGCATTTATAATTGTGGCCAATTAGTGCAACACTGCGACGACACACTTTCAATTCATTTTCTTGGCACGAGTACGATAACTTTGGCGCCAAGAATTGATAACGGTTTTTTGTAAAACAGTTCAATACAAGCATTTTTTACTATGGGTGGGGGGGGTCTATCTCCCTCCGTTTGGGCGGGAGGGGCAATTTTATAAAAACAGTGCTAAAAATTTAAAACAAATATTAAGAAATAACGGTAATACTTACAACTAAATTTTATATCTTTTTTTAAAGCCAATACTTTTTTCTATTAGATGTTTTTTAAATCAAGTGAAACCTATGCATAGTCTTTGAAAAAACGGACTTTAAACTCAAAAATTGCGAAAAAAAAATGTAAAATAAAACTTTGAAGTGTGATTTTTCATAACTGTAAAACAAAATACTACTTTTTTTTATAAAATTCGTTGCCCATATTAATTTAAAATCATAAACTGAAAACAAAATGATTTTATGTGTTCTGGTTTTTGAGAAAATGGAAAATTACTAAAGCGTATAAACAGTGAGGTATTTAAGGGTGGGCATGCTGCCCCCCTGCAACCCCCCTGCTTGGACACACTATAGGATTTGGGGTGGGTGCGAGGTGGGGTGGGTGCGAGGTTGGGTGTATGCAAAGTTTCTGTTGCATTTAAAGATGCCCAAGCATCATTACAAAAACGAACCTACGTACAACATTCACCGTATACCAAAAAAAAAAAAAGAAAACTCTTATAAGAAAGTAGTTTTAGTAATTTTCTATTTTCTCAAAAACCAGAAAACATAAAATCGTTTTGTTTTCAGTTTATGATTTAAAATTAATATGAGCAACGAATTTTATAAAAAAAAAGTAGTATTTTATTTTACAGTTTTGAAAAATCACACTTCAAAGTTTTTTTTTCACCTTTTTTTTCGCAATTTTTGAGTTTAAAGTCCGTTTTTTCAAAGACTATGCATAGGTTTCACTTGATTTAAAAAACATCTAATAGAAAAAAGTATTGGCTTTAAAAAAAGATATAAAACTTAGTTGTAAGTATTGCCGTTATTTCTTAATATTTGTTTTAAATTTTTAGCACTGTTTTTATAAAATTGCCCCTCCCGCCCAAACGGAGGGAGATAGACCCCCCCCACCCATAGTAAAAAATGCTTGTATTAAACTGTTCTACAAAAAACCGTTATCAATTCTTGGCGCCAAAGTTATCGTACTCTCCCCATTTTCTTTGATTTATGTCTTAAAACAAAACATAATAGAACATGCTATTACATATGCTATTGCAAATTTCGCTCTCCGCATTGACCAAGGGTGTATTAGTGTTTATAAAATGAACAACGCTTCATGTGTTTTTGTTTAGTAGACAAGTGTCAAAGGTTGATAAATAGTGTCAAACAACTTTTATTTAATTATTTGAATCGGAATTGTGCATTGTTTGAACTTTGTTATTCTTTAATAATTCCTCGTGTTAAGATAAATAAAATAAAAATGTTAGGTATAAATACTAAACATTTGCAAGTAGAGGAAGAAGTTTTTATTTGTGTGTTTTGTTTGGTCCACCTCCTGTTCCTTTTTTATACATTTTGTATGCTGCCGCTTTCTGTTGTACGTAGCGCTTTTGATCCATCACACCGATGTACCTACATATATTAGGCATAATTTTGTTTTGTTTTTTATTTGTTGCTTTGGTTCATGAAACATAAACATAAACTCTATTTTGCTTTTGTTGATGAAAAACAAATAAAATCTTACAATTCCCGCTTCGTTCTATCTCATTCACCTCCAAAAAATTAATGGAAATATTAGCTGTCAATGACAGGAGTTTTTTTTCGAATATGATTTTTTCCGTGTGGAATTTTGCTCCCGTGGAACTCACAATAGGTGTGAATGTCGTAAAATAAGTAAAATTTTGAGGCTCAGCTAAAAAAAAACCTTTTTTTTTATCTAACAATTAATTGAATTGAACACAAACTTTGTTCGCAATCTTATATACAATTTTATTCTGCGTAATTTAAGCACTTTGGGAGCTTGTGCTTCAAATTTTGTTTCTTATTTTTTTTTGTGTAAATCAAATAAAATGCACGACGGTGCACTAACTTGCTCTTGCTGAAAGTGCGAAAAATATCAAAAAATGGATCAAGTGACGTATGGTAGATATCATTAAACGGTTTTTAAGCGAAAAACTGTGAATGGACGGCAAGACGAAACCTACTTTTTAAGGCTTCTTAAGTATCGTAATGTCAGTTTTGATTAAAACCTCGATTTTTTTTTAAATGAAACCAATACTTGCCCTATTGCGAAAGTAAAAATAGAGTTTTCTGAAAAAATCATTTCTAGATGGTACACCAATTTGTAATTGTTTGTTTTCTAATTCTATAAGTATAATAAAACTTTAGTGCACCAAACTCCATTTCCATTTTTTCAGAAAAAATTGATTTTGTCAGTATTTTTAATAATTTTTTTTGTAATTTATTTAAAATATATTAAATATTTAAGAATAAATAATTAAATGTGTCAGACATGTTTCTAGATCAATTGCAACAACAGATATTGTGTTATGTTAAATTGCAAGATTAATCAAAACTGTCATAATCGTTATCGAGAATTTCGAAAAATAAGCTGTTATTATTGATATAAATATTAAATTTAAAAAACAACAAACTAAAATGGTTAATCCATAATAACTGGAATGTTTTTTGACACACGACCAATATTTAGGTTCTTTTCATATAAGCTCCTTTCCTCATTGATTGAATCATACTGTGATATATGTGATGAAAATAAATATTAATTTTGTTTTCCCAAAAATGTTTGCAATATAATTACACATATTCGTTGAATAAATATTCCAAGGAAATTAATTCCATACTTAATTTGATTTTGATTACCAAACTGAATCTCTAACACGGCTCAAAACCCCATTTTATATAGAATTTTTTTTCCAATTAAAATATAAACTCAATCATCCAAAATCATAAACAATCAAAAAATGTCATATTTGATTCGCATAATCAATTCTCTTTTCATCATCGGCAAGCAAATTTATTAGCTTTATTTAAATTCAAAATTTGATTGTATATTTATTGGAAAAAAAGAAATTATTTTTCGCTGTTATCACTCCAAACCAGGCAGGGATAATAAAGTCAGCCATTGTGATTGCCTATCATGACGAAATACATATTTTTTCCCAGGAATCATCAACCAAAAAAAAACTCTTCAACTCCAACATAGGTTAGCCCCCCGTTTCCACATGCATGATTACATCCATTTAGCTGTGATATTGGTCCTACATATAGGAGGCAGCAATTGTCTCCCACTTCTATAGGCCTAGCCTTGTACAGTTTTGTTAATAACCCAAAACGTATAACTCAGCTCCCGTTTGTATTTCATCCGTTCTGCCTAAACGGAAGTTTAATTTTCACATCACTTGAGAAAGGTTTTATTTCCGACCTCTTCCAACACATTCGAAAACGAAAAATGTTATACGTAGATTCAAAAAAAAAAAAAAAAAAAAAAGTTCGACTAACAAATAT
This sequence comes from Baccha elongata, assembly GCA_951217065.1. Classification (NCBI taxonomy): domain Eukaryota; kingdom Metazoa; phylum Arthropoda; class Insecta; order Diptera; family Syrphidae; genus Baccha; species Baccha elongata. Next base: position 30,506,685 of record OX578272.1, read on the forward strand.
TTTGGCAATCGATTTGGCATCAGCCTTTGTAGGTTCGGGTTTTTCTTGAGGTATCAAAAAATACGACCTACTTTCATGTGATATGCCCTAAAGGATATTATATCACAAGAGAAGGGAAAGTTATAATAAATCTGGAGATCAGGAAAGATGCTGGAATCGACGTAAATCGACTTAGTACTCCTCAATGGTGTATAAACATGGCCAAAATTTCTCCTTCCGTAATAGACTTAAATGGAGGAAATATTTTTTTGTTCGTTGTTCGTTTCGTCTCAACTCGCACGTGTTTTATCACCAAATGCTATTGTTCCTGAAGGGTATTCTGGGGGACACTTTTTTTGCGTATAGGCCGTCACCCTACTTCCAAGGCAATTTACGATACGATACTTTCTTGTTTTTATATGTTCCGTTAGGCAGAATGTGTCTTGGCTGACTTCAAGGTAAAGGTACGATTTGTCTTTCGAAATTGTACTACACAATGCATAAACATGAAAACAAATCAGGTTTGTTTAGTGCGTGTGTGTGAAAAAAAAGAAGGAATGGGGAACAAAATATGGTTGTTGGAAAAAAAGTCATAACTTATTTAAAGGGAATCAGAGTTTGGAATCAGTTTCGATTCCCTAAGGATTTGTATACATGGAGAATAAGACATATTCATTTACGTATTATCGCTTGTTTTTAAGTCAAGAAAAACGCATTTTTAAAGGATATTTTAAATACACTCATACATATATAATGAATTTCTATCCCTCCTTTTTTTTAAAGTCAATTGGAAAACTGGCAAAAGTTCCTATAGTTCAGAACCTACTTAAAAGAACCCCGAGAAGGCTCTTATCATAAGTAAAAGGTGTTTTTTTTTAGAGGTATAGAACTTTAATTGCAATAAAACAAAGATGGAATATTCGATTGACATGCTTTTTTTATTTATTCGAAAGATAATCTTGTGGCATTACATTTTAAATATGATTTCTGGCATATGACTGCAACGGCTTGCTCGGATGTAGTCCAATCTGGACGTCTAATTTTCGATGACTTTTTATAACATTTGTGGCCGTATATCGGCAAAAACACGGCGAATGTTGTCTTCCAAATGGTCAAGCGTTTGTGGCTTATCCGCATAGACCAATGACTTTACATAACCCCACAGAAAATAGTCTAGTAGTGTTAAATTACAAGATCTTGGAGGCCAATTCACAGGTCCAAAACGTGAAATTAGGCCGTCACTAAATGTGTCTTTCAATAAATCGATTGTGGCACAAGCTGTGGGACATGTTGCGCCGTCTTGTTGGAACCACAGCTCCTGGACATCATGATGGTTTAATTCAGGAATGAAAAAGTTAGTAATCATATCTCTATACCGATCACCATTGACTGTAACGTTGTGGCCATCATCGTGTTTGAAGAAGTACGGACCGAGCCCATAAAGCGCACCAAACAGTCAGTTTTTCTGTATGTAACGGTGTTTCGACATACACTTGAGGATTAGCTTCACTCCAAATGCGGCAGTTTTGTTTGTTGACGTAGCCATTTAACCAGAAGTGCGCTTCATAGCTAAACATCGCTAATGGACGTAGTGCGCGATACGTATTCCGCACAGAACCATTATTTTCGAAATAAAATTGCACAATTTGCAAGCGTTGTTCAGGCGTGAGTCTATTCATGATGAATTGCCAAACCAAACTGAGAATAAATCATTTGACAGCTGTTAAATTGGTCGCCTTCTTGAAAAGTAATGCCAACTTAAATTTCTATACCTCGAAAAAAAAACACCCTTTACTTATCTTCTATCCTATCGGGAATCGTGTTCAATGGTTGCAATCGAAATACTTTCGTTAAATTCATACTTTTATTTATAATAATTGGGATAATGGATCTATTTGATGATAAGGTGCTGTGGGAAGTGGGTATTCTCTGAGTGGTATCAACATGGCTATGCCCAGCCCCAGTGATGGAACGGATACTACACTCTTATTTTACCTCCAAGATGGTAACCATCGGTACTGGTCTCGTCTATCAGGACTGGACTTTCTAAACTAATATAGTGCGAATGTTGAACAAAAGACAAAAATAGAAACACTATAATGCTCTGTTGGATAGGACTGGCTGAATAATTAGGCTATAACAGTGGATGGAGCCTATCAGAAGGATGGGTGTACGGCTGATGAATTCAACTCGGAGAATCAACGGTGTCACTAACAGTCTCGAAGGCTGAAATCTTACACGGGCTACTCTGTAATACTTGGAGGTGAGGTCAGTAAGGGTTTTTAGTACTTGCTATTGGGTGCTGAAAAAGAGATGGTGGCGGATGAACCCTTTGGGGGCCAACGGCAGCCCTAATATCCCTGTAGTGGGCTACTGGCATCGAGCATTATATATGTTCTTGCTAATAGAACAGGCACTACCTCGCCAGCAAGGTACTGATCCTCGACCGAGCAAAAATTACCGTGTCAGAGCTAAATGGATTAAGGGGGCCAGCCAAGAATATAAAAACAAAGATAGTAGCACCGACAGCTCTGAAGACCACGACCTATAGTGACTTACAATCTCAACCAATCCTATGGTTTGCGTTGTTGTTAGTTCTACAGGATCGGAGGTAATTTACCATTTTTCGTCGAATCCGAACGACTAAGGTGAGATGTACTCTCATGTGACTTCCTCGCAAGAGGCATAATGCCCCTGAAGAAAAGAAGGGAGGAACGCCGACTTCTCAAGAAGAAAATGAGAGAGCACTAGAAGCGAGCGGTCGAGTCTATTGAGAGTTCATAGTTGCAAGAATGATGTTAGAAAATTCTACCAAGGGTAAAAAGATCTGACCAAGGCTTTAAGGCCAGAACGGAGCCTGCGTCACGAGATTACGGGTACGAAATCCTTCAGGATTTGCAGTATTGGGATCATGAACCAACTCGTCTGTGAAATTTGTTCGGAAGAAAGTATGCACTTTGGCATAGTGTGCCCCATCCAAAAAGAAAGAGACGCTCTGATATGCGCTAACTACAAAAGAACTAGCCTCCTAAACGTCTCTTATAAAATTTTGGCGGCTATCTTGTGTGATCGCTTAGCACCACTTGTAAAGGATCTGATTGGCCCCTATGGCCAGGCAAGTCAACCTTCGATCAAATGTTCACACTTTGACAGATTTTGAAAAAAAAAACAGGAATTCCAGATCGATACACACCACCTTTTTCTCGATTTTAAAGTCGCGTATGATAGCGAGGATAGAGACGAATTGTACAGTGCCATGTGCCATGTACATTTCGTATGTCGGCATCCCTGCCAAACTCGTCTGCTGGTGCAGGATGACGATGAAAAAAACTCGCTGCTCTGTCAAAGTCGGTAAGAACTCCACGGAACCGTTTGATGTTGAGAAAGGTGTAAGGCAAGCCGACGCGTTATCATGCAACCTATTGAACATCGAAGCAATTGTATGAAAATCGCAAGTCAACACCACTAGTACAATCTATCAAAAGTTTGTTCGGAAGCGGTAAAAATGGAATCAATCTAAGATTTACACTTGCCAATCGCTGTTTCTTCGGTCTCAGAGGGCATACAAGTAGTAAAGCCCCCTATCCTAGAACCAAGGAGAACCTGTATAAGACCTTGATGATACGGTTTTGAAATTCACTCAAAAGCAACATACCATGAATAAACTTAGTTTTTTAACTATTTGAATGAAAATTCAACCATATTTTCTATATAATCCATATCCTATTAAAAACTTTATTTTCTGACACGTTCGTTATTTTGAATGGATTAAATATATAACCGCTACCAAGTACCAATTCTTCTTCAAAATATTACCAAGAATATCAAATTTACCATTGCTAATTCTAAGATTAAGCGGTTAAGCATTTCATTTAACCATCAAATTATAATTTAAGAATAATACAAGTATTCCCAAAATCGTATTCCTAAATATTTTGCAAACAAATAACTAATTTTTTAGAAAGAAAAAAATTGCAATTTCCTCTTCAAGTTTGTGTACATCACACTTTAACGGTATACGTGCTTCAATATAAATACAATTTTGTTCCACCCCAAGGGTACCTATTTAATATTTTTTTTTTCTTCCATTCTTTTTTCTTTAGGATTGAACCCAAATGTGGTTTTCCTTTCATTTAACACACACATTCCATTGAAACCATTTCCGCCCTGTCAGTTTTAGATTCAAACCCAATGAAGAGCACACACGTAAAAAAATAAATCCCATCCAAGGAAGAAAAAAATAACCACTTCCTGAATACAAGGACGATGTATGATTTCGCATGCTGATGATAAAAGCAACAAGACAAAGGTCTAACCATATCTTGTTACCATTACAAATGTATTTTGGTCCTTCAAAGCAATCAAATCTAACTATTCTCCATATATACATATGTTACAAGTTACTTTGCAAGATGAGTGGGTAAAATTTTGGTTAACCATCATCCATATAAACTTACCTGAAATCCATCGTACGTCCAACTGCCGAACTTCATTACACACGTCTGTTCATCGAACGGAAAGTACTCCACATCGATTTCACACGAACTCTTGTAGATTGCTGGCGGACGCCATTCTACTCGTCCTGTATAATTTAGTGTCGCCTTGGTAGCTAATGTCACCTCAAAGTTTCCATCGGCACTGGAACGAGCAGAAACGAAAAAAAAAACGAATCAAGTCAGATGGGAGATAAACTCCCGAAAAAGGACACTCTCAAACTAAATCATGTTGTATGGCTTACTTGTTATACAGGACGATATCCGGTCTCCATATGTGATCCGAAGGCACATGTAACATCTCAACGCCACCATACTCTTTTGGTTCCCACTTAAGTTTGTAATCATACCAGGATTGTTCCACCCACAAATTGGTTGTCATTATTTGATTTTTCAAATTGACATCAATCAATTGGGAGAGCTTCAGTTTGATGCGAACTGTCAGTGCATCTGTCACATTGACAACCGGTCGTACCAATTTATTATAATTACTAAGGAGATCGTCGTACAGGCGCTTAGCATCTGGATTTGCTGTGCTGCCTGAAAAATATAAAATAAAATAAAGAATAAAAGATAAAAGGATTTTTTTTGTTTGGTCCTTCGATAAAGGATAACGATATTTAAAAAAAATAATTCAAACGTCTGTCATGGATTTTGAAATTGGGAATTTGTATTAAATTGCATTGTGAAGGAAACATTTAAGCACACATCAAACGACATTGAGATGAAAGACAAAGAGTATTGGGATCTAAAATCATCCTGACCTTTTGTGAACTTACCTATATATTTACGGAAATCCTTTCCATACAATTTGTTGTATCTATAGTAGGTATATATAGACTTTACTGTTTTTACATATACATAATGTACATACTAAATTTTCTTATGCAATTTTGGTACCAAAAGGACGATTACAGGATATTATGCTATCAATATCAATAAAGGAAAATTTACATTGAACACATAGAACCTGTGTTCTTTGGTTTTGTGTTTTTTTTTTTTGTTTTTAAAAAGGATTTTCTCAAGACAAGTACCCCAAATGCAAGTTAAAACTAAAATTAGAACATTTCCTCAAAGAAGGATATACATAAGTTTTTTTTTTGGGTTAAAACTAAGAGAGACTGGAAAATACCCAGGACCCTATAATAATGTCATGAAGAAGAAGAAGAATAAGTTTTTATGTTTATAAACGTTTACACGATGTTTTGTTAATGTGATGCTAGTGAAAATCAATGGTATAACGAGACTTTTTGTTGTTTGATAAAATTTGAATTGCTTTTGCAAGGACAACTCCTGTCAGGGACGAAATATAAAGTTTTAATGTGCTTTTTGGAAAATGTCTCTTTTGAAAACAACTCAGTTGTAATTGAAAAATCAATTTGTTTTTTTACTTTACAGGAAATCTAATGGAATGAGCTTAAAAGATATCTAAGGGATTTATTGCGGAGTGAGATTTTAAGATTTGTTTGTAAAACAATTTTGATGTGACGTAAAGTAGGTAATCTGAATGGATTTATTGATGGTATTGAATCCATAAAAGGAAAGTTTAGTTTTGAAAATGTAAAATTGCGCACACACTTTTTTCGACTTCACCGTAGAGTCAAAAAAAAAGTGTACGACTGGGTCGCACGAATTTGCTCTTGTTGTGTACGACTGGGTTGCATGAACTTTTTCTTGTAGCAAGTCACGACCTTACTAAGAATAAATTTAATATTTTTTTTTTAAATTAGAATTTAAAAAATTACTTTTTTTCGATTTTTTTTTTGCAGTATTATTTTGGCTTAGCAGTTATTTAATAATATCAAATTTCTTCAAATCGGTGCAGCGGTTCAAAATTTGTTCAATGTTATAAAAAACATTTTTATGACAGGTACCGTTAATGAGCTGATTTACCAAAAAATCACTCGTATAAAATTTTATCGAAATTGATCGTATTTTTTTCGAGAAAATTAGAATTATCGGTTTATAGAAAGAAAAACTTTTTCTAAAATTACTTTTTTTTAAAGTATTATTTTGGCTTAGCAATTGTTTGGTTATATTAAATTTCTTTAAAATGGATTTAGCCGTTCAGAAGATAGTCAGAGTAATAAAAAACGGTTCTGTGGCAGGTAACGTTAATAAGCTGATTCTGGAAAACAAAATTAAAACGAGAGAAATCACCATTGGTAGCAAAAATTATTAAGCAATTTTATTTATTTCAGTTTAGCAGCAGTTTTCGAATTTTAAATTTCGTTAAAATCGGTTAAGCCGTTCAATAGGTAGTTGGAGTAATGAAAAGCGGTTCTATGGCAGGTACCGTTAATAAGCTGATTCTGAAAAAAAAATTAGATCATGGACATCACCATTAGCAACAAATCACTCATATAAAATTTTATCGAAATTGATTGTATTTTTTTCGAGACAAATAGAACTATCGGTTACGCTTATATAGTAGGTACCGTTATTTTTATTCCTAGGTCAAAAATACAAAAAAATGTCCGGGGATATTTCATTAAGAATAGTTTATGCCAAGTTTGAAGAAAATCGGCCCAACCATTAAGGCTGCAGGTGTCGTTACATCCCGACAGACAGACAGAATTGTCGGACCTACTTTTTTCGTCGTTTCTCTATCATCGTAATGTCATGTTTGATTGTTATCTCAAAACCTTTTTTTACGATTGCATAACTTGCCTCATAGTTACGGTGACCAATCGTCCCGTATTTCCCGGGACAGTCCTGTATTTGAGTAGACTGTCCTGGGTTTTTATTTAGGAAATACATTATATACAAATGTACCGTATTCAATATTCAGTCCCGTATTTATCCCGTATTTGCATATTCATTTTTAATATTATGTATATTATTAAAGCAGAAGTCAAAGTTTCGTGTCAAAATACAAAAGTGTAAAATTAAAGAAGACTACCTTTGTTTTTAAGTGAATAAGTACATAAATAGGTTCATCAATAAATTATTAAAGTTGTTATAATTGTACGTTTTTATGAAGACTGATTTGGTGTAGTTGTTCAGTAAATAAAGAGCACAAAAAAAATGCAGTAGTTGTATTAACAGCACTACAAATATTCCTGATGGTAGCGCCTTTAAGTTGTTGTTGTTGTTCAAAAACATTCAATGAAAATTAACAGAATGGTCAGTAATAAAAACTGACATTCTATAGTACAAATAGTACAATATAACAACAATAATATACCTAACCTTTATTATACGTTTTAGAAAAGTGATTGGGAAATTTTTGAGAAAATTTGGAAAAACTTAAACTGCTCAATGGGAGATTAATAAAATTTGTCGTCTACAACAAAAAAAACAACCAACTAAGTACTTCACGTTTGAAGAAAATCACTCAAAGCATTTAGGCTGTAGATCCAGTGAGAAGACAACCGCACATATAAACGGACGCACATCAAACATCAGTTTTGCTTAATGCCTCGAATTTTACTTGCCCTTGTGAGCAAATAACAAAAATTATTTTAAATTATGATTCTGCCTCTGGTAACTTAATTTTTTTTTCTGTCGCGGGTTCGGCTTTGAAAAATATGGTCACCGTGCTTATATAGTACCTATAGAGCAAGTACAAAATGGCGAGATGTTGTGAGGTTTGAGCTATCCGCCTTTTTGAAAAAAAAAGCGATGTCTTAAATTACTAAGAAATGGCTTATAGGACAAACAAAATTATTAAAAGCATTTCGATAGAAAATAATATGATTTTCTGTTGCTCATGCCTTCAACTTTTTATTGTATAACAGTTTAGTTTTATTTTTTCCAGTTTTTAATTAAAACAAAAATAAATTTAAAAAAAAACTTTTACCAACACTTTTAAATAACATCATACAATAATAATTGTACATATTTATTGGAAAAAAAAATTATAAATATTTTCTACCTAAAAATTAATTGCTTGTGTAAAAAAATTTTGGTTTTTTAATCAAACCTGACATTTCGGTGCAAGTTTAAAAAAGTAGGTTTTGTTATACCGTCCGTCGGTCTGTCTGTGCGGATGCATCGTGCACCAAACAACAACAGCCTAAACGGCTTAAATGGATTTATTTCAAACTTATTATGTAGCACTTTTTGGTTATTTCCTAGAGGAAAAATTCCGAATTTTCGTTTTAGCCTGGCTATAACGGGTATCTTCCATATAGGTAACGGTTTTAGGTTTTCTAAATTTTCTCGAAAACGTCTTCATAGATTTCGATAAAACTTTTTGATTGTCTATACCTATTATATTATTATTATATTTTAATATAAAAATGCACATTACGCAAATGTGATGTTAACGGTTTTTATAAATTTGGTCATAACTTGACGAGAGCTGAACCGATTTTGTTTATATTCGGTACGCAGATTCTAAATTCAATATTTGACATAAGATGGCATCCACATCTTTTTGTTTTGATAAACAAACGTTTAATGATTTTACGTTTAGGCCATTTTATGACATTTTTCGCTATTTTCGGAATTTAACAAATCAATTTTTTTGTATACTACCATAGTTTCCTACAAGAGCAAGTTAGCGCGATTCGGCAACCGGCTTATGGAACTGGCTAACAAATGATAGTAAATTTAATTTCCGCAACTATATAGTCTATGTGATCAAGGATCAGCTTTGGTTGATGAACAAAAACCTAACTTACCCTTGATGAACATATATGTACAATTGTACATATATATATAGTTTTTTGACTCGAACCATATTGCCTGATAATGTTAAGGATCCCTTAACCAAAAGGATTCCTAGAGCCGTATCCCAGTCTACCAAGCAGTCCTTTCAATAATTATCGTTAGACTTTCTTACAATACCTACCTATTATATTATTGTGTCCATTCATCTTTTAGGATGTTCTTAATAAGATTTGTTGAAATCCAAACAACGATATTCTTGTTTTTGTTGCCTATACAAATACCATGCACGCTTTCGGGAAAGTTTAAAAAGTTTTATTTGCCTGAATGTGATTTATCTCAGTTCCCTCTTGAGGAAATCAACATACACTGCTGGAACATTCTGACCCGTCCCTACATTATGATAACAACAGAATAATCAATTACTTAGCAAATAAAAAAAAAAAACAATTCATAACTCTTAAGCTGTTAACACTTGGCTTATATTAAATGCACACATCCAATAAAAATAGAGGAACCTACACAATAATAATAGCATAGTATGTAATCCTTTTGTTAGCCTTTCGAAGAACCCTTTTCTCCCGTGAGAAAGGTATGTCTACCTAATTTATTCCCTTTTACGCAAAATGGAAATTTCTCAATATAAATACCTTTGAGTAATATACTGACATGACAGAACATCAATTTTATATTTTAACATCGGGATTATATATTATTATATATATGTTCTTTGGATTCTGCTGACAAATAGAAAGGACGATAAAAAGTATATTGATGTATGGGATGATTTAGATGTGAATATATGTCCACTCAATATGTGAATTAAATATTCGGAGACGTATGCAAATAATAAACACGCAACTTCTGGCCCTTTTTCGATTTCAAAGAGGCAATTTGTCAGTCAACTGGTCGTTTATCAAATCATTTCAGACTTCAGTTGCCTCGTTAAATTCTCTGTTCCTTTTCTTTATCTGTATAGGGTTGCCAAAACATCAATTTGAAGAAAAAATATTTAAATGTTTTAAATATATGTAGGTACATATATATAGATTCTGAGTTATAAGCCTTAGAAGACCGCTAAAATGTGAACAAAAATTCAACAAAACATCGTTTTTGATTATTTTTGATAAATTTTCGTTCATATTTTAGCGATGTTTTTAGGCTTATATCTCAGAAACTATTGAAGATACGAACAAATTATTTACATACTTATGCATTTTTTGTGGGAAATTTTGGCTTAATTTTTTTCTGAGTTATAAGCGAAAAACTGAAAAATGGGAAATGTAGAGCTTCTCACACCTCTTTGCGCCCAACCTATTATCGGGGACTTTTAGTTTGTTTACCTCCTAGCTAGTCTAAACAAAGCTGCATACTTAAATTTTCTGCCCTCGATTTTCGCTGACTGGAATAATTAGGGTTTGACCATAAAAACTTATAAAAAAATCTTAAATCAAAAACAACAAATGATAAAGGGTGTTTTTTTTTCGAGGTAAAATCATGTCAATCGAATATTGCATCGTTGTTTTATTGCAATTTAAATTTCTATACCTCTAAAAAAAAAAACACCCTTTACTAAATGAACGTGACGTAAGGCGGGAAAATTAATTCCCTCCAAGTTGGTGGTATAATGCTAAACCCATAGCCCTATCAATCATGATTAGCACAAAACACGATACCAAATAATATGGGTTCGGGCAAAAGGCTTCTCTTGAGAGCGGATCTATTCTAAATGTGACATAAAACTACAGCAGTAACCTATCAAAAGCTTAAGCTAAATAATTTTACAACTTAATCTACTATTCGAAAAAAATAGAAAAAATACAAATACTCTTATATTCATAAGAAATTGCAACGTTGTGATTTCTGAGCTTTATATGGCTCTGTCAAATGTTATCTCCTATAAAGAAAGCTTTCAGTAAAACACTTAAAATAATTTTAATGATAAAAGGAAGTTAGTTTCAAACTTAAGTTGATCGTTCATATACATTCGCAGATTCAAGACAAACTGAACATGTCAAAGCAAATCCAATTTATTTTTCTTTGCTTATTCATAGCAAATTTTATTGAGTTTTCAACATCGTTTACAAGAGTAAGTCATCAGCAATCTCTGCCAGAGTCTTCAACATTAGCAACCGCATCAACGACCATCACACAATTTTGGCTTGAAAATAAAATTCCAGAGATTCCTCATGGCTGCGAAGGAAAATACATTTGCAAGCATAAAATCAAGCTTAGTGACAGATCAACCATCAGAGATTGTATTAAATATTGTTTGAAAACAATTAAATGCAAAGAAAATCCCGCTGATGAATTGAAACTGAAACCTATTGACCCCGACTGGTGTGTTACTCTGGATCAGAATTTATTGGCTGAACCAGAACCAACAAGTAGTGGAGATCGTGTTACTGTAATGGGAGTAACTATATTCGATTTCCCGTGTCAGGAAGGATATTTGCCTAATTCCAGAGGTATATGTCGAAGAGTGTGGGGGTAATGCGATATTATTTTGTGGTGCAATAAATAATAATAATAATAAAAATTTAAACAAAACACGCTTAGTTGTTTGTAATCGAATCTAAAATAGCTTCCCACAATATATATGTAGATACTGATTTAAAAGTCAATGTCAAGCGATAACGTTTCATCTGATTTTCCTACAGATTCTCAATGCGAATATTTCTGTATACAAAAACACATGATCTTGATAAAACAAATTCATGCACTCAATATATTTCTGTATACAAAAACACATGATCTTGATAAAACAAATTCACTCAATATAGAATTTATTGCGAAAAAAATAAAATGTACGACTCGGTCGAACGAACTTGCTCTTGTTGCAAACTATGAGATTATAAAAAATTCAATATATTTAACAATGTAAAAAGGCAAAAGATATTGAAAAATGGCCTAAACGAGAAATCAAGTTGTATGGTAGCTATCATCAAACCGTTGTTTAGCCAAAAACTTATAATGCCATCTGTCAATTGTCTAATTTAAGTGCCATACCAAATTTAAATAAAATCGGGTAAGCCCTCATTAATTTTCGGCCAAATTTGCAAAAACCGTTAACACCAATTCTCCGTTATGTGAATTTTCAGCCAAAAACCTGAAATGCAGTTATTTTAACAACAGTTCATATACAGGGTGAGTCATGAGCAATGCGACAAAATGCTAGGGCGTGTAGGTTGCGTTGAGACAAGAAAAAAATCATATGGGAGGGGGGGGTCTATTCCCCTCCGTTTAGCCGGGAGGGGCAATTTTCGAAAAAACTGACTTAAAATGGGAAAAAAATTATTTAAAATCAACGGCTTCATTCACAATGCTGTGCGATACGTTTTTGAAAAGCCAATAACTTTTTCTTTCATTCTGTGTTTAAATAAATCTATTCTAAGAAAAAGTTTTTGAAATATTAATTTTCAAAGTCAAAATTTTGAAAAAAAAATTGAAAAAAAAATTTCAAATTCATTTTTTTCAAAATTTTACGTAATTAAGTGCTAATTTTAATTTCAAAATTCAATGTTGTTATTAATTTTAAGTCTAAATAAGAAAACCGGATGCAAAAATTTAAGTCGTTCTCAAGAAATTCAAAAAAAAACCAAAACGACCTTTTTCTAAGAAAAACATTTATTTTTTATTGTAACGAAGCAATTTAAGAAGCATTAATCTTAGTTTTTTTAGTTTTTTTTATTCCTTTTATTTTTACTATGTTTTTTATTGGAAGTACTTATAAAAAATTCTCGATATGATCTCCATTGTTTAGAAGGCATAGATTATATCTCCTTGTAATGGCTTCACATTAGTTTATGCTTGACAAATTTTCCTGCAATTTGACTCCAGCGACTTCAATTCGTTCCTTCAGTTGTTCCAATGATACTATTTCCACTTCGTAAACATAATTCTTCATAAATCCCCATGCATAGAAATCTAGGGGAGTTAAATCTGGTGACCTAGGCGGCCATTCCGTGGGGCCCCTTCTTCCGATCCAACGGTCACTAAAATGATCATCCAGTCAGTTTCTCACCTGTAAGCTGTAGTGTGCTGGAGCACCATCTTGTTGGTAGATTAAAGTATCTGCTATAACCAATGGAACGCTGTCTAATAAATCGGGTAAAAGGTCTCGTAGGAATTGCAGGTATGATTCTCCATTAATAATGGAATTCAAAAACCGGGGCCCGATCACAGTGCCCGATCCAATACTATTTAATTTTATTACGTTCTCATAAAACTCCAATTAAAAAAAAAGTAAAAAAAACTAAGATTAATGCTAAATAAATAAATAAATTGCTTCGTTACAATAAAAATAAATGTTTTTCTTAGAAAAAGGTGGTTTTGGTTTTTTTTTAATTTCTTGAGAATGACATAAAATTTTTGCATCCGGTTTTCTTATTTAGACTTAAAATTAATAACAGCATTGAATTTTGAAATTAAAATTAGCACTTAATTACGTAAAATTTTGAAAAAAATGAATTTGAAATTTTTTTTTCAATTTTTTTTTTCAAAATTTTGACTTTGAAAATTAATATTTCAAAAACTATTTCTTAGAATAGATTTATTTAAACACAGAATGAAAGAAAAAGTTATTGGCTTTTCAAAAACGTATCGCACAGCATTGTGAATGCAGCCGTTGATTTTAAATAATTTTTTCCCATTTTAAGTCAGTTTTTTCGAAAATTGCCCCTCCCGGCTAAACGGAGGGGAATAGACCCCCCCTCCCATACGATTTTTTTCTTGTCTCAACGCAACCTACACGCCCTAGCATTTTGTCGCATTGCTCATGACTCACCCTGTATAACGTTCATAAAATTTTATCAAAATCGTTAGAAACGTTTTTGAGTTAATTTGGAAAAACTAAAACCGTTATATGGGAGGTACCCGTTATAGCCGGGCTAAAACAAAAATTGGAATGCCTCCTCTAAGGAATCATAAAAAAGTGCTAGACACGAAGTTTGAACAAAATCCGTCAAACCATTTAGGCTGTAGCTCGGTGAACAAAAAACGCACCTACGCACACCCGCACATACGCAGATACGCACATACGCACATACGCACATACGAATATACGCACATAAGGACATCCGCACAGATAGACCGATGGACGGTATGACAAAACGTACTATTTTGGGCTTCGGTAGTTTTTTTTATATTTAAAAGTAAAAAGAACTTTATTTAAAAAATAAAAAAAATTGTGTTCCCCGCAGAACGATTGCCAGTGGCACGTTTGCCCACAGACAAACATTTGACGGGATTGCGGGATTGCAGCTAGGGCATTCACTACTTTTTGAAAAGTACTATTTTTAAGAAGTTCTTTTTTTTTGAAAACAAATGAAAAAAAATCGCGTCGGACATTTTTGTCGAACGATGGAATATTATAATGCAAACAAATTTGTATTTTGTTCGCGGGAAAACCTGATACGGGAAAACGTGCCACGGGCAATCGTTCTATGAAATATAAACCAACAGAGTTTATTTTTTTCGCGGGCAAACGTGACACTGGCAATCGTTATATAAAACAAAATAAAACTCAGTTTTTCTTATAACATGAGTGTTAATTTTGAAAGTGGCCATACGTGTTACGGGCAAACGTTTGCCAGTAGCACGTATGCCTCGGGATAACGTTACGCGGGTTATTGTTACACGGGCAAACGTGCTACGGGAAAATGTACATGGGAAAACGAAACGAGAGTGGGTAGACTTGGATTTTTTTCTTTTATCTTCTATTTGTAGATTTCAGTTGCAGTTTTAATAAAGTTTAACTTTTCAATATTGCTTTATAAATATTTATTTTTTATGAACACGCTTTTCGACATTCGTCACCGCACCAGAGCTTCTTTTTTGATTTGGGATTTTATCTTTTAGTTCCTAAAAACATATCAAGTGTTTCAAATTCTTGGATCCAACTCTAGTCTTTAGTTCATCTTCTACAAAAAGGACACCAATTACTTGAATGACAATGGGAAGTAAAAATTCGATATTCCTTCACACACTTACCCATTTTCAGTTCATTCACGGAATCAGTTATGAAAGCGTCCGCAAGTCTAGAAAACCCAAGGGTCTTTCACTTATCATCAAGATCCCCAATTAGAAAAAAACCTTTAAAAACATTAATATCACTGCGGCAACTCTATATTTGTTTTAATTTTATATAAAATTCACGTGCATATGTTGTTGGTTACTGGTGACTGTTTTTACGCCCCCTCAAGTCAAATAAATTAAACCTATTTGCTTATCCAGTATCCACCCTCGTCGATTGGTATCTTTCACAACCAGACTGAGCAGAGGATTGAAAAAAAAAAGAAAAAAAAAATAATGAAACAAAAATGAAGACTGAATTATGCCATGAACACGTGAACTCAAAGCTACGTTATTCCTTTGGATGAATTAGACAGCTCAGTAATAACAGTATGTAGCCAGCAACAGATTTTGAGTGGGTATAGTGATTGAGACAAGCGCCAAGCCAACAAGGATACACTGAACCTTGGCTTTTAACATGCGAGCATATAGAAATGACCATGTCCTCATTTAATTTATAAATTGAAAAAGGAGTACGGATTTTCCTAGAGCCGCACTACACTCTGGCAGGATGACATCAAAAAAAAAAAAATCTCGTTTTATATTGTGCAGACGATGAAGGACTATACGAGTAGATTGCGAACAAGTTTTGTCCTATGACGAGGACTATTATTACGTCCAGCGCAGCGGTAGCTTTAGCTCAGTCCGTCGGTCCTTCTCTTGATTACGTTGCAATAATTGCTTCGCACTTGAAACTACAAGATCAATGTGCGGAAAGGACTTGTGTCTCAAATAGAGAGGAAGAAAATTGTGTCATCTGCTTTAAGCTAGTTAAAGTGGAAAATTGAAGGGGCGGTCGGTGCTATGTGCACTGATGTGCTCATCACTTAAAACGTGACGATTATGTGGTTGGAAATTTAAGTGTGTAAGTGGAATTCAAGTTGTTGTTTCGCATAATTTAACAGCCGTTCCGTTACCCTCTTCTATCGGTGTGTGTGTGTGTGGAAGCTGCATCAGGATGTCACTAGCTTAATGAATGAGATGAAGTAAAATTCAGAATCAGTTTTTTTACCTATTCATTTTAGAAAAAGCTTTCAGCTGTTTAAAATCAAAGGACATTGAATATAGAACATGCGACTATCATATTTTCCAGGTTGTGACACAGGATGACAGGAGTCAAGTGACCTCCATTCCATGTTAGAAATATATGCAGCACTTTGTTCAATAATAAGTCTGATTAAAATAATAGGGCGCGCTTCAGACCGTAAGCTCTGTTTGGCTCAGATGAAGTGATGATCCTATATACCGAAAAAAAAAAAGAAATTGTAGAAGCGACAAAAAAGATTTACAAGAACCTGCAAAATAAAACGGAAACTGTGAAGCAAGTAGCAGGCATTTTTTCGGTGTCTATGCGAACAGTCTACAGACTTCTCAGCGAAAATGATACCAAAGGCCACAACTCACTACCAAAAAAGAAAAACCAATCTGGCCCCAGAAGGAAAATAGATGATTTTGATAAATGCGCCATCAGACAAATCGTGCATCAGTTTTTTTCAAATAATGAACTTCCAACGCTTGATAAAATACTGCATGAGGTAAGACTCAATGCAAATATCACAAAAATAAGCAGATCTTACCTGCATACGATTTTAAGAAAAACTCTAGGGTTTAAATTTGCCCAACGTCAGCGAAAGAGTATTCTTTTAGAAAGAAGTGACATCATCATCATAAAAATTAAGAAAATAATTTTAATAAAAAAAGAAGAAAGGTAACCCTACATCATATTTTTCAGTTTTTTCCAATTCAAAATGCTTACTACGGCAACCCTGTTAGAGCTTTTGAAAGAAGATAACCTTATGGAAAGCAAAGAAGTGCGAATGAGAGACAAACATCCCTATCTTCACTGTACTGCCAATTTTTAGTGGACAGACTATAGCATAGATTTTGGCTCATATATACATGGCCTGCATTCTTGTGCTTTCACTACTTTTAGGTATATCACCTAAACAGAACTGTTTGATTTTTGTACAAACAGATCTAAATGAGAAATACCTCTTGGTACAAAAGTACAAACAAAAAATTAAAAAAAAGAACGTGAATTTTATTAAGGTCAGATAATCAACTCGAGGACGCTTAAAAGTTTACAGAAATGACAAAACTTTTTCTTAAATATTCAACAAGTTTTCTGTTGAAAAAAAAAAAAAAAAAAAAATGCTACAATCATCTGCAGTTTTTCTCGCACGTCTGCCTTTTTCAAACTTGACTCTCCAATTCCCCAACGACCGCATATTTTCGAAGGGCGTTTCCAAGATTTTCTGCCTCGCGAATCACATATTTCTATTTCCTTATAACACACCGCACTCGTTCTCATAGTAGTAGTTCAAGGATTGCGGGTTCGGTGCTGTTCGTGTGTGCTGAAAGTTTTATGTGTGAAATAATTTAATACCACCCGGTGGTTGTGTCGGCCTCGACATGGCTATATATGCTGTTCTACAAAATCCTGGGGGCAATGTCATACGCAAATTTATTTATTGTTTCTCTAATTTTAAGGCATTTCTTTTCTTTTTTTTGTATTTCTGTATTTTTATTCTTAACGCGTCGCGTTAGGCTCGCGTCCTATAATCTAAGCACTATGTCGTCAAAGTTGGTTAAAGGGTGGGTGTCTAGGGAAATCCCTAGGATTTGTAATCCGCTTAAAATTTATTGACTATACCACAAGAGACACTAGAACAAAATTATTATAGAATTTAACATAATAATCACATAAAGGAGAACACCAGATTTCACAGTTGCCACATAGAGTGGCAGATGGAGGCTGTTACCACCTCAGTATACAGCCACCTCGTTGCCACAACACATGCGATAGGCTTTAAAAATTCATCTTACCAATGTCGTCGTGTTGGCATTTATTTCGTTGGTGAGGTTAAACGTGAATTGAATTTTTTTTTTCCTCCTGTTCTTCTTTTGGTTGGAAAAACCGCATTTGGTTATGATCAGTTCTCCTTTATTTCTTTGTGGGAGGTTGTGTGGGGGAGGGGGTGGTAAATTCCATTCTTTTATATTTTCAGTTGAGAATTTAAAGGTGTGTGTTATTGCTTGAAGTTAAATTGTTACTATATCTACATCCTGTGCTTATGGCAAATAAAGTTAGAATGTGAAAATTTGATCCTTGGAGGGTTTAAAGTTCTAGGCATATATATGAAATTCCATTTAACATAGCTAAGTAAGAGGTTTATGCGGGTGTGATGAGCGAATATTATGGTGAAATGTTTGAGAAGTTGGAGAATTATTTGCGGGAAAGTACCGACCTGGCATTTAAGGTTTGCTTTTAGGCGCAAGAATAAAACTTTATTTTAAAGTCATTAATTTTATTATTGTCTTATTCGTAAAATTTTAGCAAATGATGGAGTAGAGTAGGTATATAGTATTTAAAATGAAGAAAAAAATAGGAAATGTTTTATTAAGTTTGTTTATTATTTATAACTTGGTGGTGGTTGGAAGACTATATGCTTTAAGAAAGTAAATGAGCAAGTGAGGTGGTTGCAAGCCCAAAGTAAAGCCCCCCCCCCTCTCCTAGAGCCATCAAAAATGCATAAATTCTACTTTTCTACTTTTTTGTACATTGCTCCACAAAAGTATTGTAAAAATTTAAATTCATCCTTTATCATTTACTTAACTTCAATATTTTTATTCGTTATAATAACTACTATACAGGGTGATTGGTATAATTTGCACCAAAAAGCTTGAGTTTGATACATTTTTTAATCCGGTTTTCTGTTTTTGACTTAAAATTAATAAGAGCATTGAATTTTGAAAATAAAAATAAAAGTTAATTACATAAAATTTTGAAAAAAAATAGTTTAAACATTTTTTTTCAAAATTTTGAGTTTGAAAATTAATTTTTTTAAAACTGTTCACATAAACAACTTAGTTTAAAAATTAAATAAAAGAATAGTTATCTGACTTTCCAAAAAAATATAACAAGGCTTTGTATCATTCACCGTTGTTTTTCAATAATTTTTTTTTCTGATTTAAGTCAATGTTTTAAAAAATTGCCCCTCCTGCCTAAACGGGGGGAAATAGACCGAGACCCGCCCCCCTCCAATACGATTTTTTTCTTGTCTTAACTCCACCTACACGCTCAAGCTTTTTGGTGCACCTTATACCAATCACCTTGTATAATAGCTACTAGGTACCTTTGCATATAAAAACTATAGTAGGTTCGTCGTCGACGATTTATTCTTTCTAACAATTTGCGTAAATTAGGGCTGTTCGCACAAAGGAATTAGTGTAGATATATATTGTGCGAAGGAGTTAACTATATTATTTTGGCTCTGACAACAATGACGAGGGTGAGCAGTTTGAAAAATTTCCGTTTCTTGACAGATTAAAAACAAGGGGAGAAGCATTTGTCATTGGCTGCTTGGCTGCTGCCACGACCTTGAAGACGAAATGAAATAATAAAAAAGTAAGTAGGTAGGTATGTAATTTATATTTTATAACCGAAAAAAAAATCGTTAACAGATAAGCACATATAGGTATATTATTGATATACCTATATGTACTTATATATATTTTATGCCAAGACTCGGGCACAGATAAGTTTATTTCAGATTAGTTTCCTCAAAAAAATTATATTTTGTTTTTGTTGCACATGAATGAAAATGAAAAAGGGATTTATCAAAAAATGGTTACCATATTGATAAATTTGTATCAATTTTTATCTTAATAAGTTTTGCATACTATATTAAGAATTTGTGTTTTGTATTAAACAAGTAGCAAAAGCTGTTTAATAAAGTTTAAAACTTAATCAAAAAAAAAAAAAAAAATACTTTTAATAAAATTTTAAGCTAGCCGTATATAGGTACAGGATAGAGTTATGGGACAAATTCATCATCGTGTACATACGTATGGTTTGAAGTGGCTTCGCAGGCTCGGTTGTATTTTCGGAAAATTGAAAAGAAGAACCGAGTCGATGCCAAACAATTCTCGCATTATACCTACTTAAGTGAATAAAATAAATATATTTTCCATATGGCAACCATGGTAACATAACTCAAATTTGTATACAAAATCATCTTATATTTAGTTATTAAAAGATACCATTCAGTTATATGTTGCCACATTTCAGTATCTTGATGTAAGGTAGGTATCTATAAGAAATCAAGTTAAAAAATAAAAGTCTGTTTTTTAAATCATGTGATACAGCGATTGAAAGGTGACACTCCCTAGATCACGAATATGCATTTTTTAAGTTGCTAGGACGCTTAATTTAGCCGCAAATCAAGTTTAAAGATGTCAACTTTGATACCCGTAGGACGCTTAGTTTAGCCGCAAATCAAGTTTAAAGATAAAAGTCTGTTTTTCAAATTAAGTGATACACCGTTTGAAAGGTGGCACTCCCTAGATCACGTCGCTAGGACGCTTAATTTAGCCGCAAATCAAGTTTAAAGATGTCAACTTTGATACCCGTATCCATGATTTTCTTGCATGATTTTCTTCCAATAAAGCAAGTTTTGCATCACCAATTTTGCATCACCAATTTATAACCAATTTATAACTTAACTAAATTTGCATCGCATCCGGATCAGATGCTAGTAAGAAGCATTTTCAATGGAATATGTAATTGTGACGTCACATTGTTTCGTCAGCAGCTACATTCTATTCTAATATGTAGCTTGCCACATTTCATATAGTTCAGCATTAAAGCTAGCACCTACACATTCAGAAGCAGCCAAATATTTATTTTCCACCACCATGCATACAGCCATACATAATAAATAAATAACTTTCAATTCCCTTTTCTTATGACAATTCGTTATCAAAATAAAAACGAATAAGCACAAACAGAAAAAGTCAACAATAATAATTTTCATCTTCTTCCAACTCTTTGAAATTTTCTATATGCCTTCTCGTTATAATATTCCCCAGTTTGTATCCCTCAAAATCTCTCCCAACAACAAGCCACTCCTCCAAAAGTCTCCCAAGACAGTTTCTACCAACTTTGCCCAGATGGCGCTTCGAGCAATCGAGAAATTCGAATGTGTTCCACATACAATGGACGTACTATAGAAATATATATACAATGTAGGTACTATGATGCTTCCAAAATGGTGTTGAAGAAGTTGCATTGAAGAGTTTCTTTTTGCCTGAATTTATTGATACATATTAAAATCCTAAAAGAGATATTTTACTAATTTGACTCAAACGCGGTTGTTATCTAGAGCGTCATTTTGCATATCTGAACGGATTTATTGCGGATGTCAAGGTAAGAAGTCGTGTGTTTAGACTTGGTGTTGCTTGGGTCTTTTGGTCTTTTGTAGAAATTCCGGGCTTGAGACCACATCACACTGATAAAAACCGATCAGGTTGTAGATGCTCATTTATAGGACATGCCATATATTTCCACAATGGTGCAATGCTCCTTTCAAATATATCTAATTAGATCATTAGGTCATTACAGCGGAATTTTATTCATTGTGGCAGTATTGTTGGCTCGTTTGCGCATGCATGTTATTATAGGCTAGATCCCAAAGTTAGAAAAATACGAACCTTTAAGTCCCTGGGCTACTTTTTGATTAAAATTTTTCGTTGTTAAGCATTTTAGTGAAATTTGTCCTATGTTATCCGCTCATCACATAAATGTGATCTTTAAGTCCAAACATAAGTAGAAACCCCAAAAAACAAACAGTTTTCTGGGACTTTAATTTTGTTTTATTTTTTTTTCAAAAACTGAAACACGTATTAACATTGGGTTTTAATCATTTGGCTAAAATATAATAAGAACGTTGAATTTTGGTAAAAAAAAAACATTCCAGTTAATAGTGCAATATTTAAAATAAAGTCTAGAAAACATAAAAACATAATCAGCCTTATTAGGGAATCCGACGAATGAGTTGCGAAGGGAGTCTTACTCACTTTCTGTAGATTTGCTATTAGCGAATCCGCAAGCCATACGCGGGAATAAATGTCAGTAGCGTTATTCGTAAAATTGGTATTACTGAAAACGAAAGGCATGCGCACCACATCCGCACTCCATACAAATGTTGGAAAAGCAAATCCGCAGTAAAATTGGTGCGGATAAAAGTCATTTTTATGAAAAAAAAATTCAAGAAGAAGCAGATACTTAACAAATCTTAATTTTTTGAAACAGAAAAAAAAATTTTTGGATCGCCGAAACGCATTAAGTTTTGTTTGCAGTATTTCTAGTAATTTATTGACAATGGCCGTTTTCGAAAACGTCATCTGCGTTTTATAGGAAATGCAACTTTGGTGTCGTTTTTTAACGAAACCGTGGACATCTTCATAGAAATATACATTTCCTCTATCCAACAGCAAATGAACCTTGAAAATCAGTTCAGTAATTGCTGAAACACAGACGGATTAAGATTGGTCGGATAAATGAATAAAAAATGCCTTATTTTGCGGTACAAAAACTATTTTAGTTAAAATAATTATTTGTTGTCCTAATATTTAGAGTTCCCGAAGTACAACTTTGATGTGCTTTTTTGGCCAAACCGTGGAAATCTGTCCCAAAATATAGTCGCCATAACCAAGTTTGACATTTCCTCTATTTAACAGCATATTTAACTGGTAAATCGGTCCAGTGATTGCTGAAACACTGACGGATTAAGATTGGTCATTAAAAACATTAAAAAAAGGTTTAATTTGCGATATTAGATATTTTTTTTATATACTAAAGTATCTTAGATTGCTTTTCTCGTGTGCACTTAAACGCGCCAAATGTCAACTTTTGACATCCACAATAATGCAGTTTCAAAAATGGGAAAGTAGTTCGCGGATCGATAATGCAGCTCATTCATCGGATTCAATAATAGAATTTTATGCGAATGCGGATCCAGCATCTAAATATAGGACCCCTGTTATAGGTTTCCTCTAGCAGATTAAAGCCTTTGTTACTGGTGTCGCACTATTTCTTATTGAAGAAACCCTAATGCAATAACGTTATCCAAACTTAAGATAATGATGACAAAGCCACATCCGAAAAGTGGCTGCCCTTGCTTATTACAAGGAACAACAAAATAATAGATATCGCAGTTTTCTTGTCTTTCTATTTTAAATAAGTTATATCTAATAAATTTTTTTTTGCATTCAAAAAAATGTTTGCCCCCACCAGAAAAAAATCCTAGTTACGCCACTGGTCATACACATTTATATATAATATTTATTATATGGTTACCTGAAACATTTTAACCGAAAACTTAAGTTCGCACTGCATATACGTAATCTAAAATAGAAAAATTCAAAACCTGTGATGTCACCAAAGTTCCATCTAAGAACTAAATTGAATAACTTTTTCAACAGTCTCTTAAGAAAAAATCATATTAAAATATCTTTCGCCCTTTTCAACCGCATGGCCGATCACATATCCCATTTCATGTCATGTCACCATCTCATTGAACTTTGCCGAACTCCTGTGACATAATCTCTTCCTTATATTAAGTGACTAGTTCAAATTTCTTTGCTCACACTTTGTTGACATATTGGCAAAAATATTAACATACACACACACACTCATCCCTTTCACCCATTGTCTCTGGAAAATACAGTTTTCTCTTCGTCCTTCGTCTGATTTGACAGAATTTACAAATTTTAAATAAAAATCTGTCCATAAATCTTTAAATTTTGTTATTTTAATTTTATTATATGTATAGGGATCCTTATCTGGTTCATTTTTATCCTTTTTTTGTTGGCATTTTTGTAGCAATGGGTCACAATGGTCACAACCTATATGTATAGGATTCTGTAACTAATGCACACAGAAAATTCAAATTAATCCAGAGAAAGTTTTTGAAAAAGCAAAGTTAAGGAGAAGTATGAATGTCCTTTGGGGGAGGACACACAGAAAGGAAGTAAAAGAGCAATGGTATTTTCTTCCAAAAGGAAGAAGATTAAAGAAGTTGTTGCTATTATATTCTGACCACAGGATGTTCCATTAGCATTTTAGTGGAAGCATGGTAAAGATTTTATAGATATAACCGATTCGAACCCTGCGTCTTGTGGTTAAAAGTGAAAATTTTATTCATGGTATTTTCACGCCCGCTGTTGTATGCGTCTGAGTATATGCTGCAAAATTAACTTTTCTCGCAGTGAAGTAACTTTTCTTTTGAAGTCTGGGAAGATGTTTGAAAAATACAGGGTGTTCTTGTTTGCATGGATTTTAATGCTGATTTTAAAACAGAGAACGCATGAAACAATCTTGTTTTCTTCAAATTTAGAATTTCGATTTTTTGGAAATTCACTTTTCTTTAAAAAAATTTTAAATTTTTGATGTGGATATTAGAAAATGATTCAATTATAACTTTAAAGAAAAAATTGAAACTTGATGTCACTATAGGCAATTTTTCATTAGAATTTTAAAAAGAAAAAAAAACACAGATCTTCTCATGATGGAAATTTGTTATTATAAGCATTTAAGTTTTAACGTTTAACAACAAAATTAAAGTGGAAACTCTGGCAAAAATCTTTCGTGGAATTTAAAGCTATAGAAATAGAGTTTCGAGGAACTTTTAAAAAAGTTCTAACAAAATTGTTCTAGATGGTTCGAGAATCAGATATTTTAGAAAAAAGCTATAAAAGAAAAGTGAATTAAAAGAGCTTGAATAAATAAAATAAAATTCGAACGATTAGAAAAACAAAGCAACATGCGCAAACGAATCTTTTAGAATATAGACTAGATGATCAAAAGAATAAACTTCTAGAATCTAGAACAATTTAAACATCGAGGAATTTCGAGAAATAGAAGAGAAGAAAAAAAAGAACAAAATCAAAACAATCAAAGTTTCTGGATGAACCAAAAGGCAAAATTCTTCAAAAAAAAGCAGTACAAAAAGCTTATAAAAAGAACCTTCTGTACAAACTTCCATAATAATTATCCTTATAATTTCAACAATGTTCAAAAAGTATGAGAGCAAATAAATCTAACCTGAAATTATTTAATTGGCCGTAACAATATTTTATATGTTCTAAGAAACGGGCTTCAGGTCAGATGAAACAAAATATTTTTATGTCACGACGTTTCGTTCATGTCTATGAACATCATCAGGTGGTGGCAAATCTTTATTGAACATTAATAAATTGGTTACAAATTTTGTTCTAACATAGCTACATCAAATACAATATTAAACTTACACTTATTACATTTATATTGCACTTTAAGTAAAAACAAAATCAACAGAAACAGCTGCATAAAGCAGGTCTACACTCAACAAAGTAAAATTGACAAGTAACATATATATTTATTTTACGAACTAAAAGCATTTTGTTCCCTTTCCCTCTAATAAATGTTTGTATTGGGGGCTGACATCTTCCATATCAGTTCGTCGGTTCATGGTTCATTTTTTGTTCAAATGACAAAAACCAAAATTAAAAAACAAACACTTTTTAAGTCACCCTGTTTCGTTAGTTGCATGGTAATTTCGTTTATGGAACTTGGAACAAACATTTCATTTCAAACTTTTTGCAAAAGCGATGTTGGGCTGAATTGGAAGAAGAACTGCATCATGGCCCATCCAACCCACCGGAAAAGGTAGTTCACTCCATTTGGTCGTTCGTGTTTAATGGACTTAAGCATATTTTCGTTCGTAGAAAGTTACTTCAATTCTCACCTTTTATATTCTGAATTTTTAAGATAAGAAGCTTACGGATCATAACACTCTTGGCAATTCAATATTGTTGCAGGACATATCTCGCGGGAAACTTGCATTGAAAGTGTAATGTTAATGTTTTTGCAAAAGTTTTAAGAATGTGTTGAATATTAAATTAAACTTTTATTTGGAGCAACTCTTAACACTAAGATTTGAGAGCTAACTGCAATAAATAACACTTTTGCGGTGGCATGATGGCAACGCTGGCTGAGTAGATAGGTCGAAGAAAGTCTGAATATTTATTTCATGGATGGTATTGATGATTTTTTTTAAATCTATTTCAAAGAGGATAGGAGTTATCGTTGCAGAAATAACTGCATATTGAAAATTGCAATAACCATTTATTGGTATACCTATGTGGTATTGCAGTGATAGGGATTTTTTTTCCATGAAGAATATTTAAAGACTGAAGTTTTAAAAAGAAGTTTTTAAGGAAAAATTAGTTTTTATAAGGAATTGCTCCCGCGACACCATTGGTTTCAATTGGGTTTCTATAGGACTCTAGGGCACACAAAGTATAATAAGAGCGTTCACACTTGCAAGGTTCTTATTCGGTTCTTTTTCGTTTTTTTCTTGTATAATTAATTTTTTTGTTTTTGTTTGATGTTTTTCTTTCTCAGTTAATATTGGATCGCCGAAAACAAACCTAATACAAGCCCCATGTTTGTGAACAAGGCTTCCAAAAGTCCAATAGAAACCCAATTGCGACATCACCGAATAAAACCCCAATAGGTGTGAAACGAGCCTAACAGATGAACTCAATCCAATTAAAATTATCTTGACAGTGAAATGTTCATCCCTGTGTACTGTTTACCTAAATAAATTATACACGTGATCTATGCACTACAGTGAATTGATCACCAAAATGAACTATCCAGTTTTCACCCCCAGTAAATGTTTCACTAGAAACTATCGACCACTATGAACTGTTTAACACAGTGGATTGTCCACCACAAAAATATGTTCTGTTTTAATATTTTCACTAAATTTTGAGTTATTTTTCTACCATTAATTTTTGTTATATCATTCTGAAAACCAATCTTATTTTAAGATCAAATACAGGATACAATTAAACTCCCTTATATGCATACAAAATATCCTTCCCATCTTTAAACAGTAATATAACTTCATTAAAATTTTGTATATTTTAAAATTCACTTGTCAAATAATAAATTTCATATTAAATCATGTCTCATAATTCTATAACAAGTTACACGTTCAAGGACATTTTGTTCATCAAAAAGGATTGGCGGATCTGCTTGATCTCTATGAACAAGTAGAGACAGAACAACAACAAAAATCACATAACCACTTCAGAAGCTTATTCTCCCACTTGCAAAAAAAAAAAATGTCCTTATACCTACATATACCAAAGGAGACTATGTCTCCATCATACACAATGTTAAGTTTGTAAATTTCCACTTAACCTTGTGTCACTTCAAAAAGAAGGTCTAAATACACACCTAGGTACTTTAGACAATAAAAACAAAAAACAAAATTGGTTATGGAAAAGCGCAAGCCACTTGCAGGCTTTCACGATGCATTATTGTCTATTTTAGAAACAGGGATGCATTTTACATCCAACGGATGTTGTTGCCAAAAAAAAAATTTATATATATAAAAATAAACTAAGAAGTGGAAAATCATCCACTTTTGATGTACCAAGCCTTTTCTTGCTGTCACTTTTGTTTTGTTTTAGAATGAAGAAAATGTAAAATAGAATATTATGTCGAGATATAAGGTAGGCAGGATCTCAAGAAAGTGCACAAGCGTATAACGGTTGAACTTTATTACATCCTGACTGAGTGTCAGTTGGAAGAAAATATCTTTTATGACAAGATGGTATTACAATGAGAAATAAATTGCACGACTCGGTCGCACGAACTTGCTCTTGTAGCAAACAATTGGATTACAAAAAATTCAATGTATTTATGTGTAAAAAGGCATAAGATATCGAAAAATGGCCTAAACGAGAGATCAAGTTGTATGGTAGCTATCATAAAACCGTTGTTTTAGGCAAAATCTTAAAATGTCATCTTTTGTCAATTGTCTGATTTGAATGCCATATCAAATTTAAATGAAATCGGGTAAGTCGTTATAAATTCATGGCCATATTTTTTAAAAACCGTTAACACCAATTCTCCGTTATATGAATTTTTAGCCAAAAACCTGAAATGCAGTTATTTTAACAGCACTCCAAGTATAACGTTCACAAAGTTTCATTAAAATCGTTAAAGTCGTTTTCGAGAAAATTTGGAAAACTAAAACCGTTATATTGGAGGTACCCGTTATAGCCAGGCTAGAACAAAAATTCGAATCCTTCCTCATTCACAGATAGACCGACGGACGACATGACGAAATCGACTTTTTTGGGCTTCTCTATCATCGTAATGTCAGGTTTGATTAAAACCTTGATTTTTTTTACACGAAACCAATACTTGCCCTATAGAGCCAGTCAAAATATACGTTTGAAGAATTCAGAAGTCCTTTGGAGGACGATATAATATAATATGTATACAGAAATGCAGAAAAATTCATTGTCATTGCGGTGCTTGGGGGATAACCTTTTTGGCAGCGATATTTTTGTTTTCTATAAAGAATTTCAGGATCTAAAAATATTCCTTCCAAGAGTTTTTTTTCAAATTTCACTTGATAGATATAAAAAAATCAGTTCAGAAACGGTCTTATAAAATTTATTTGCATTCAATCTAATAAGTATAAAATGTATCCTTATATCTTTTCCATTCAATGAACATCTATACGCACCTCCAAATTTAATGTCCGAAATCTATTTCCATTAAAACAATGAATCTGATGGTAAAAAGCTATCAAACCCAAATCATCAAACGAGTGCTATTAATTAAACAACCTACCACATCAGAAACCCAAATGAGCCTTAGGATGTTTTTGCTGGCAGTGCTATTGAAATCATGTCCTTAATGGCAATCAATTATTATTGCCTAGCCTTGGCTTGGCAATGCATCTAATTTATATCAACTAATTACAGATAAACACCAAATCGATTTCTAGGGATAGAAGAGAGCACATCCGTATATAGAGTTAAGGTTATGTCTGCTATTTTATTTTATACCCAATTATTGTATCTGTGTGTATATGCCTGTCCGCCATTGTCACTAAGCTCTTTCTATGTATCTGACTGACCATCATACGGCTTAAACATTCGGCCATCATCATATGCCTATACTCGGTTTGGTTCTTGTAGATATTTTTGGCCAACATAATCCGCAAGGCAGGCATTAAAAGCTTCATTGTGCCCATGTTATCAGTATTGTTTATAGCTTTACTTATTTTTTTTTTTTTTTTTGGAAATGAATGTGTTCAAGCCAATGCGTGCAAAATTATTAGGCCTCAAATATAGTTGACCTTTGGATAATATAATTTATCTCATTGAGCAATAATAGAAGTTTCCTATCAGTTGGGATTCATTGACTTGAAATAGTAAGGGAATTCTTTTGACAGAAGTAATAAGATTGAATCAAGAGATAATCACTTAATCAACTTTGGCTCTTACATTTTGTGTTTATTTATAGGTTTCCCCATTGGAGAGATATCCATATTGAGGATAAATAACTTGAACTATGCAAAGTTTAGAAAATGATTAAGATTGCTTTCAATAAGCAGAATTTCACCAAATCAAAAGTTGATAAAATATAAAAACACAATATAAATTCAGGACACAACTGTCTCTCATGAACTGAACATGCACCTTGTGATAAATTATCTTGAAATTGGTAAATGAAATGAAAACTAATTGTTATACTATACTTTTTAAGATTTCCGAGATACAATGTTTTCGAAAAGTTTTTATTGCGAAAAACAAAAAAAACCCGCAAACTACATATACGGGTGAGTCATGAGCAATGCGACAAAATGCTAGGGCGTGTAGGTTGCGTTGAGACAAGAAAAAAATCGTATGGGAGGGGGGCCTATTCCCCTCCGTTTAGCCGGGAGGGGCAATTTTCGAAAAAACTGACTTAAAATGGGAAAAAAATTATTTAAAATCAACGGCTTCATTCACAATGCTGTGCGATACGTCAATGACTTTTTCTTTCATTCTGTGTTTAAATAAATCTATTTTAAGAAATAGTTTTTGAAATATTAATTTTCAAAGTCAAAATTTTGAAAAAAAAATTGAAAAAAAAATTTCAAATTCATTTTTTTCAAAATTTTACGGAATTAAGTGCTAATTTTAATTTCAAAATTCAATGCTGTTATTAATTTTAAGTCTAAATAAGAAAACCGGATGCAAAAATTTTATGTCGTTCTCAAGAAATTAAAAAAAAACCAAAACCACCTTTTTCTAAGAAAAACATTTATTTTTATTGTAACGAAGCAATTTATTTATTTATTTAGCATTAATCTTAGTTTTTTTACTTTTTTTTTAATTGGAGTTTTATGAGAACGTAATAAAATTAAATAGTATTGGAATAACTAAATATTTTTGCCTTGGCCTGCCCGCAGCCCATGGGTTCTACCTGTTATGGGGACAATAGGGACAATAAAACCGCATTTTTTTTAATGAAAAAAAAAGAAAATTGCAACGCAAGATAAATAAAAGGCATTGCAGTTTTGCTTAGTAATTATTTCAAATTTGAATATTAACTCATTAACACGTAACGATGTCAAGCTCATACACCCGAGAAGAATTAACGGACATGCATTTCTGCTACGGTTTAGCTAATGGTCGAAGACGTGAAGCCGAAAGACTGTACGCTGAAAGATATCCCGATAGGAGATGTCCCCATCATAGCACGTTTCCAAGAATATCATTGGAACAACTGAAGGAACGAATTGAAGTCGCTGGAGTCAAATTGCAGGAAAATTTGTCAAGCATAAACTTATGTGAAGCCATTACAAGGAGATATAATCTATGCCTTCTAAACAATGGAGATCATATCGAGAATTTTTTATAAGTACTTTTAATAAAAAACATAGTAAAAATAAAAGGAATAAAAAAAACTAAAAAAACTAAGATTAATGCTTCTTAAATTGCTTCGTTACAATAAAAATAAATGTTTTTCTTAGAAAAAGGTGGTTTTGGTTTTTTTTTAATTTCTTGAGAACGACACAAAATTTTTGCATCCGGTTTTCTTATTTAGACTTAAAATTAATAACAGAATTTTGAAATTAAAATTAGCACTTAAATACGTAAAATTTTGAAAAAAATGAATTTGAAATTTTTTTTTCAATTTTTTTTTTCAAAATTTTGACTTTGAAAATTAATATTTCAAAAACTATTTCTTAGAATAGATTTATTTAAACACAGAATGAAAGAAAAAGTTATTGGCTTTTCAAAAACGTATCGCACAGCATTGTGAATGAAGCCGTTGATTTTAAATAATTTTTTTCCCATTTTAAGTCAGTTTTTTCGAAAATTGCCCCTCCCGGCTAAACGGAGGGGAATAGGCCCCCCCTCCCATACGATTTTTTTCTTGTCTCAACGCAACCTACACGCCCTAGCATTTTGTCGCATTGCTCATGACTCACCCTGTATAACCTATATGGCTACGGTATGTCGTAAAGACTAAAGATAACTATACAACACTGATATGCCACCCTGTTGTATCTCATGCTTGATCTCGTTTAAGGATTCGGAGTGAGTGCAAGTTTGGCTACATGCAAACTTTCTTTACATTTCGTATTTATTTACTTACTCTATTTTAGATGGCGCTCACAGTCCTGGATGAACTTCCGCCTCAACCAATATGTCTCACGAGCCAGCTGTTGACCTAGCTAGCCCTTCGATTTTGCACCACAAGTTCGCTGAGGTAGTTTTCCATTTGTGTGCGCCATCTATTGGTGGGTCTTCCAATGCTGCTTCCAATCAGGATTGGTTTCTAAGACTCGAAAACTCGTTTTGCCTGAGTTAACGATTTTGAGATACAGTTTTCGTTGATAGTATTTATTTCGTTTTGTCCTCGTTAAGAGCCAATCCCATTCAATATTGTCCGATTCAATATTGTCAAATCCACTAGCCAAAGCTTATTTTGTCCAAATATGTCTATTTGTCATCTGCATAAGCGAGTATGTTGAACGGACTTTTTTTTATAGATTGTACCAGTGGTGTTGACATGTGATTGACGTATAATTGCTTCAAGAACGATATGTTAAATAGGTCACCTTGAATCAGACATTTCTTCCATCGTCATTCTGCACAAGAGACGATATTGTGTGTATCAATCTGCAATGCCTGTTTTTCCAAGATCTGTCAAAGTATGGACATTTGATCGACCGTTGACTTGCCTGACCTAAAACTGATTTCTCTGTAGCAAGCTTGTAAAAGATTGCAATCTATTGGAATGCAATCTTTAAAAAATCATTCATTGAATTCAAATTTAAATATTGCATTCATGGCCCATATTTCGTTACTTTTTGACTGTTTTATTAAGTTATTTTCATGGCCAGCTGACGTATTTTCCCCCGGAATCTAGCCAGCTGACGAGTGGTTTCTAATAGTTTAAGGTTGTATGAACCTATACACAAAGTTTCAGCTTTGGAGAAATCACTTTTTTTTAACTTTTGTTTGGAATGCAAAAGATTGCTGGACTGCAAAGGAATGCTTGGAATGCTAAAGGAATGCAAAGACTGCAAAGACTTCTGCAAAGGAATGCCCGGAATGCATGAAAAACGATTGCAATCACTTTGGTTTCAAATGAATGGTAATTGCTTATTTCGAAGTTAAAGTCTCAAAGTGAATTGATAAACGCAATCTCTTTATTGAAGTCATTAAGGACTGCATTCATAAAACATTGCATTCTTGTACGCTCTGTAGTTGGTGCATGTAAGTAAAGTTGGTGCATGTTGGTGCATGCAAAAGGAAACAATCCTTTTTTTTTAATATTCCGAAAAGGGGAAACACAATGACAAATGGAACAGTTGTGATCTCTGTCGATATCATGACATTGCAAAGTGGAAGTAAAAATATAACGACAGTGATTTCCAAAAACGTGTTTCCATTAATAAAATCTATCTGCCTGGTGAAATATTTTGTGTATATCGAGCTTGTATATTGGAATCAAATGGAATTTGTCTTCAAATCCCATGAATTGAGTTGAGATTTTGTTTCATTTATTTTATGCGATTAAGATATGGGTTAGAATTGTCAAAAATATCCCCCTGCGAACCACAAGGTACAAAACTATATATCACGGTCAATTGAATAAAGCTGAGGCACCTTTTGGATAAGCATTTCTTCAGGAGCTTTTTAGGGACTATTGGGATGTTAGGAGAAGAAAAAAAAATTGTTAACATAAATCAAATCTTTTTTGTTGTTGTTGTGGTGGTAGGGACACTTAGCGTTCAAACAAAGAACAAAAAAAAAACAGTTCTCTACAAGACCAAAAAAAAAAGAAGGATATACTAAGAAGGATTTTCTCTTTATATTATCCATCCTTTCTTAGATAATTCAGTAAGGGTATAGAACAATTTGTTCTCAAAGTTTTATCGAAATCAAGAAATAAAATATTCCATTTATCGGAATGGACAAAGGTTCGTCGTTTCTCGTCGTCGTCAATAGCATAGAGATGGCGAAAAATGTATTTTATGGTAAATTTCTGAAATCGAAATGTGAATAAAGGATGAGCCACAGAGAAGAGACATACATTGAAATGCTATTAATACGGTTGTTTATTGGATGAACATAAAGAATATTCTAGGGGATTATTTTATCGTAGTATAACATCTTTATTTCGATTTGAAAGGTTATGACTTTCTATTTTTATATAAATGCATATCTACTTACATAGGTTTCTGTTTTGTATATTAATATAAGAAATCCTATATAGACATAACAGACATAGGCTTATAGGGGCGTTAGGAGATCACTGAGATATTTAAGAAATGAATTTCATTTGATATATCATCGTGTTTTGTCTTATTGGTTGGAAGAGTGGGTATCTATAACTATGAATTATTACACACTATTTTGATAAAGTGGTTTCTGGTATAATATTGAAGTTATTTATATTAAACTCAAAGCTTTAATGTATTAAGAGGAGGATTAGACAAAATAAAATAATCTGAAATATTTACGCTAAGAATTCGATGGTGTTGTATCAGGTTACTTATACTATTCCGTGTATAAATCTGCATTCTCTTCTCTCACTCTTTTGACTTGTTGGCTTGACTTCAGCACCTGTCTTAGCTTAGATATTCGTAGCTATAAAAAGCTTTATAATAGAGTTAATACTTTGAAAAAGTGTTTATAATAACACTACGCAGTCACACAGTGTGGTGAATCGGCAATCTAGCTGGACAAAATTAAAAAATCAAAGTCTTATAACTGGACTTTAAATCATGTGTTGGGGTTTTCAATACAATAGATAACTGTAATTCATGCTTTTTTTTGTCTGTGTTTGTCTTTAGTTAGAAAAAAAAATAGCTTTAAAATTCGTCGTTGTCAAAGTTCCATAGAAATCAAACCGATTATGGATTTTTTTGTGTATGTTTGGTATACGATTAAAAACGCTGTTAGTCAATATTGTGATATTTCTTTTTTCTTTTTATTGAGGTATGCCTTAAGATAAAATAACATATTTTTTGTTTAATTTTTTCGATCAGAAATATAAAAAAAAAAAAATATTTTCTTAGAAGGTAAAAACTTGCAAAACATAAAAGATTGCTGTTTTTCAAGTGGAGCTAAATATAGTTTTTCCGCAACTTCCAGACGCACTTTTTTCGACTTCACTATCATCGTAATGTCATGTTTGATTGTTATCTCACTTTTTTTTGGGACGAATGCATAACTTACCTTATACAGGGTGATTGGTATAAAATGCACCAAAAAGCTTGAGCGTGTAGGTGGAGTTAAGACCAGAAAAAAATCGTATGGGAGGGGGGTCTATTTCCCCCCGTTTAGGCGGGAGGGGCAATTTTCTAAAAAATTGACTTAATGATTTAAGTCAATTTTTTAGAAAACAAAATTATTTAAAAACAACGTTGAATGATACAAAGCCTTGTTATATTTTTTTGGGAAGCCAGAAAACTACTCTTTTATTTAATTTTTAAATTAAGTTGTTTAAGTGAACAGTTTTAAAAAAATTAATTTTCAAACTCAAAATTTTGAAAAAAAAAAAAACTAAAAAAAAAATTTTTAAACTAATTTTTTTCAAAATTGTATGTTATTAACTATTATTTTTATTTTAAAAATTCAATGCTTTTATTAATTTTTAGTCAGAAACAGAAAACCGGATGCCAAAATGTATCTTAGTTTTTGATAAATTAAGAAAAACTAGTACCTGTAATCGCAATTAAAAATCGTATGGGAAAGGGTCGCGTATTACCCCTCCTTTTACCGCAAGGTAAATTATTTAAACAAATTTCACATGAGTGATTTGTTGAAAACGATAAAGTCTTTCAGCCGGAATTTTTTTCGAAAAAAGCTTTTAAGCTGTACCTACCATAGAACAGGTATTTTTTTGTTTTTGTATCGACTACCTCTTAAATTTATTGACCGATTTTGATGAAATTTGATATTCAGGTAGTCCTAGAATGCTTGATAAATTTGACATAAAAATATTTGTAATTTTTTTTTTTCAAATAAACTTTTTTTTTTAAAACTGGAGATAACAATTAAACATGACATTACGATAATAGAGAAGACGAAAAATGTGAGTTCTGCAATTCAGTCTGTCTGTCTATCAGGTGGGTCGATTTACTTAAAGCCCAGAGATTTTTTGGAGGTAAGTCTAAAAATAACGGTATACGTGCCATATAACGGTTAGACATAGAAAACTTTGTTTTTCTCAAAAACGGTTTTAACCATATTTCACAAGTCTAATAAGGTGTAAAAGCTCTATCATAATAATGAAAACCAAACTATCTGATGGCCAAATATAGGTTTACTGGATTTTTAAAATTTCGACTATCTCGAGAACAGCTGAAGCAATTTGAACAAAATTCAATACTAAAATTGTTGTAGCTGTTTAAAAAAAAAATGGCCTACATATGTTTGTCAAAAATGTTTTTTTTTAACTTTTGAATAATTCTTAAATTTAATTTAATATTTAATTTAATATTTAAAAAAACCTGTTGACGGATTAATTTTTTCGAATCGATTTTTTCGAAAACCGCTAAAAAACGATTAAGATATTTTTATTCTGTAAGCTCATATTCAATTAAGAACATTTTGTGCATACTTTGATTTTGGATGGAATTTTTGTAAGACATGAATTTAGAGCTTTTTAAAAAAATATCATACAATTTTATGCTTTATTTTTGTATCCTATTTTGTATATTAATATTAATTTTAAATTTTCTAGAAAAATTTCATCCGACGCAATATTATCACGCCCTCATCTAACTTGCAACATTAAGAGCAAGTTTATGCGATCCAGTCGTGCCCTTTATTTTATTTGCTTTTACTTAAACAAACAACTTCCTTGAGCAAAAAAAAAAAATATTGATCCAATGTTGTTCGCTCAAAAAATATTTCACTTTGCGAACAATCTCTGCGGTTGTGTGTAATTGTTCATGTTAGATTGTGAAATGAAAAAGAAGTTTTGTTCGTTGAATTTAACCCAGTTTAAACAAAGGTTTTTGACACTGACAGAAAGTTCGAATTTTTTGTTTGGTCATTAGCTATTCATAAGTTATCTAGGGAAACGCGGTTTAGAAGTACAAAATTTAAAGCCACACTTATTTCGACTTTCGGTCACGACAATATTAGGTATTAACTTAAATAGTCTGGTCTGTTACCAAACTTCCAACCTCTCCCCCTTTAATATATGCTATTGTTGTCTATCAAAGTAAGGGAAGGAGAAAAATAGAGGCGGAACAAAACAGCATACTTAAAGGCGCTTAGAAAAATGCTGAAACTCCAAATGCGTTTGAAAAATTAAACAAAAATAACATCTCGAACTGTGTCGTCAGTGGTCATAAGCGAATCTTATGATGTGCATGTGAAAAGTTTTTCATAATATAATTGGATTAAAACTCGGCACCATTCATAAGGAGACTGATGATAGGAATTGGCACTCCTTGAAATAGCTATATCTCCAGCCAAAAATAAAAACGAATAATAAAATTCGTAAAAACGAATAAATAAAATTCGTTTAAAAATTGGTGGTAGCACCTTTAAGTTGTTGTTATTGTTCAAACATTAAAGTGTAGTAGATATCATTAATAAGCATTTTTGAACAAAATAAAGAAAAATGTTCTGTTTTCTGCTGTTCCGTATATCTCTGCATCCATTTTGCAAGAGAACAGCCTCAAGCTTAGAATTAAAATGCCATCTAACACAACTTACTTTTCTCAAGTTACTTACTTATCTCAAGTTGAAAAAAAAGCAATTAAAAAATACAATAAAATAAGAAAACATTTTTCTCAATGATTCCTTGACAATAAAATATTTATTTATCAACCCATTAAACAAAAAAAAAAGTTTTACCATCAAAGCATTTGCACTTCACACATTCAGAAAAAAAACTAGGCATTCTAAAACTGCTACGCTCTTAGCCTCAAATACAAAGAAAGCCATCTTAAGGAAAGCACCTTTCATTTGAAAAGTGCTTGTCTTTCTCTTTGGTTTGATTGTTTTTCTTTCTTTAAAAAAAAATTAAATAAAAGAAATATAAATCATAAAAAAGAACAAAACAAAAAAAAAAAAGAACAAAGAATTGCGTTGATCTTTTTATGTCAAATTAATCAAAAGAAAATATTTTCACCTAAGCTAAAAAAAAAATCAATACATCGTGAGAACTTTTGGGGGTAAAGAAATGCCCTGAAGTTTGAATAAGTTCGAGCCCCAACAGCGCAAAAAAAAAAACACTTTGCTGCGGAAGTGCAAATATTCTCAACGGTATAAAATGTTCATCCTTTTTTAAAGAATTTATTACTTTCAGGTTGATTCTTCTTCTTCCGTCAGGAGAGGAGTGTCGGTCTCCTTTTAAGTTTTCAAATTTATTAAGGTGTTTGGTGATGTATACGAACTCCCCTTCCATCATCTTTTCTTTTTTTTTTTTGCAGCCAATTCACTTTGAAGGCTCTCCGGAGAGCGTGTGGCAAGCGG
Source organism: Baccha elongata (assembly GCA_951217065.1). Taxonomy (NCBI): domain Eukaryota; kingdom Metazoa; phylum Arthropoda; class Insecta; order Diptera; family Syrphidae; genus Baccha; species Baccha elongata. Next base: position 30,544,478 of record OX578272.1, read on the forward strand.
ATACTCATATTCATCATGACATAGATTCGAAATCCCTAAGGTAGGCAATGAACCATGGAGCATAGAAAACAGCAAAACTTCCCAGACTCGTTACAATTTCCCTTACGACTCGACGTATCCTTTCCTTGGTCGTATATCCATTTAACAACCGGAAGGGCTATGTTACATGCATATAGGTATATATACACATCACAGCTATAATCACCTACTTGCAATGGTAAGCAGAAAAAAAAATGGTATAGAAAAAGAAAAACAAGCTGATGTTGTGCTGTTTCGTTTTTGTCCTTTAAAGAAAGTCGTTTAATGTATGACCGACAAGTTGGCTGAATGCATCCACTTGAGTTGCTTAGAGATTAAGTGGGGGTCGAGCAACAACAAGAACGATGACGACGATGACATCGACAACCAGATTCAAGGAACACCATGCTTAGCCGAACGGACCACCACCACTTTACCGACAGAAGTCTATAAAATTATTTAAGGATAATATGGAAGTGTATATGATGGCGACTCTGTTTCTAATTCAATTTAATAAGAGCACAAGTCGACAAGCTTTTGTCTGATTTCCTCGAGGACAGTTTTATGGGGATTTTTCCTCCATCCATTTTCTTTTTTCGTCTACTTTTCTTTTTACTGCTTCACATTATTCTCAAGTGAGGCTAAGGATATGTGAAAAAAAAAATATATAGATATATTTTTAGGTTTACTTGCTGTATCGACTCTTTGAAGAAAAAAAAAGAAGGATAAAGAATATAGATATACCTAAAACTAACCTATACTTCGTTTCTTGGGGACTAGTCACATATGAAGCGTTATTGACACTTGTGAGAGTGAGGAATTGTGTTGATGTTAGCACTTTAATGAGGGTAGGTTAAATAAGTTTGATCTATATTCTGGGTCAAGTGGTAAGGAAGTTAAAAAATATATTATATATATTATTATGTATCAAGGACTTTTGCTGGCAACTGAAGAAGCCTTGATTGAATTTTGAGGGCCTTTTGATTCAACACTTATAATGATGGCGAATTTCATTTATGAGTCATAAAATGGAAGGTACTTGATTTTTAATCAAGGCACTGCGGTTTGGGAGTACATATTTTTTTTTTTAACAAAAGGAAAAACAAAACAAAGGCGAAAAATTCAAACTTGTAAAAGTTTAAGACTTTTTAGAACGTTACTTTCCGGCCGCAAACCTATGAAGGAATTTGATGTTATGATCAATGAAAAACGAGCTTTGGATCAGCGCGTGAGATATTAGAACTCCTAATAAAAAATTAGAGGGTCTTATATTGCCACTTTGAAAAAGAATTTATGCCCGTGGGTGTTGTTTCCTTTCATAGTGGGAATTAAGACCCGCGGGCGTTAATTCTGCGGCCCTTATTTCACTCCACCACTTCAGCATCGTATGAGCCTCAAAAAGCAATCGATCTTATTTGTTCATATATTAAGAAAAAATCGGTCTCCTTAAAATCGAATACTAAATCCTAGTTTTGGTACTGTGAGGCCATCTTAAATCTTTCAGTATGGACTTGGTCCATGAAATTACCTTTGACCAAATATCTGATCTACGACAGATACAAATAGACCAAGAACAGGATAAACACTATAATGGGGTCCTTACACGAGTCGTAAGCCATGCATAATTGGCCACAATGTAAAGAATTATTGTCACTGACATACTGTTAAATGGGAAAACTTTTGAAATAGGCAACTTCGAGCATTTAACATTTTATCAAACGTTGTTCGAGCCTCTGTTGTATAGGAAAACTGTTAAAATGGGCACCTTCGGGCAAACATCATTCAAGCAAATGTCATCGAAAATCCTCCAACTATGATGGACCTACTGTTCAGTAATAAAACTGTCCAAATAAGCAACTTCGAGCAATTTTTATTCTAGCAAATGTCATTCGAGCAAATATCATCCAAGCCTACATCCAGCAACCATCATGAACTTTCAAGAAATTGTCATTCTAGTAAACGTCATTCGAGCAATAGTCATTCTAGCAAACATCATTCGAACAATGTCATTGAATCGAACATTATTCCATCAACTTTGCTGTACCGACTGTTTAATAGGAAAACTGAAATAGGAAATTTGGAGCAATAGTCATTTTAGCAAACGTCATTCGAGCAAATCTCATCTAATCAAACGTCATTCCAGGAACTATGCTGGACCTACTGTGGACTAAAAAATTGTGTTTCGAAAAAACATCATTCGAGCAGATGTCATTCAAGCATACGTCATTCTCGGATCATTGCTGAACCTACTGTTGATTAGGAAACCAGGTGAAATATACAACTTCGAGCAATTTTCATTCAAGCAAGCATCATTTGAGCAAACATTTCATTGGAGCATATATCATTCTAGCAAACATGATGAACCTTTGTGAAATTGTCATCTTTACAAACGTCATTCCAGCAAACATTATTGGAACAATTTCTATTCGAGCAAATGTCATTTAAGCAATCATCATTCCAGCAACTATTCTGGACCTACTGTTGAATAGGAAAACTGGTCAAATAGGAAACTCAGAACAAAATTCATTCTAGCAAACATCATTCGAGCAATATTATCATCTCAGGAACTTTGTTGGGCCTAGTGTGGAATAGAAAAACTGTTGAAAAAGGCAACTCCGACCGATTCTGATTATAGCAAACATCACTCGAGCAAATGACATTCAAGCATACGTCATTCCTAGGAACCGTGATTTTGAGCAATTATCATTCTAGCAAACGTCATTCGAACAAATATCATATAAGGAAACGTCATTCCAGGATCTTGGCTGGGCCTACTGTTGAATAGATAAACTGTTAAAATAGGCAACTTTGAGCAATTTTCATTCAAGCAAACATCATTCGAGAAAATATCATTCAATCCTACGACATTTATGAAATTTAATATTTATAGAAATATTTGCCAATTTTTTTTCTTTTTATTAAAGCACCATATGATAGCTACGGTCAACACTTTTTTCAAGTTCATCATTTGCTTTTAATCAAATTGCTTTCGAATCATGTTTTTCACAAAATTCTGTCAACCATCTTTTTTTTTTTTCCTGAAATACATCAAACAAATTGTCTCATCATTCTAAAAAAAAATAACTTGTCATTCAAAATGTATCCATATTTTACATATTCAAAGTCAACTCGGTAATAAATATCAATGAAAAAGATAGATCCTTACATGGAGTGAATAGAAACCGCACTCAGACAAATTAACCTCAATCTTATATAAAACCAAAAACGTTTGTATCATCATAATGTAAGTAAAGGAAACCTTAATAAATCTTCTCAAAATTAACCTTACCTAACCTTAAGTATAAGGGAATGGAATGTTAAAAAAATAGGACTATTTCAACAAAATCAATCATCAAAAATCACCATATACATACATATACAAATTTATATAAGAAATACTTACTTGATATGAATGATAGCACAAGAATCATATCTATCGCCACTTGAAACCACTTCATCTCATTTCCCTCTGAACTATTAAAAGTCCTCTGGAAAGCTTCGAAGGATTGATGTATCTCAATGATGGTGAAACTAGTTTTGCTCCAACAAAAACAACAACTACAACGAATACAACTTCGAATACCAAAACCACGACAACCACCAAAGTAGTACGCCTCCACCGCGCTAACTCGATTTGAATCCAATTTGATTGATTTGCCTATTTTAATACTGATGGAATGTATCTTTCTCTTCTTGATGAGGGGGTTGTGTTTAATGTATCTCTATATCTATATCTACTTGTATGATGTCCTCGACCGCAAAGATACGCTGAAAGATGACAAGATAAATCGATAAAGCCAGTGAAAGATACTATCTTGTGGGCGTTCGAGTGTGTATATGTGTAGAATTAATATATGAATTGCCTAACTTGCACTACAATGACGAACGACGACGACGTCAAGAAGTTCCAATTTCCGCTGATTTTCTTCTTCTTCTCCTTTAATTAAGTGCAAAGTCCTTGGCGTGATTCGTGTGTGCGTACGCGAAGTGATAGTTGAAACGAAAATACATTAATGCGATCCGCGGATTTCAGTTTAATTCATCATTATTATTCTATAATCATTCGCATCATTGTGGTGGCTGATGGGTATATGGTTATCCTTTGGTCGCAGGAGAAGCGCAAGCAAATTGCTATCTGTCGCTAATGATATCCGAACGTACTTTCCTTGAAGAGTTATTCATGCGACAGAGTTGGGGCCAATTGGCGCTCATTTGGTTGCCTTGATTTGAAGGATATTTTTTTTTGTTTGTTTTTTGTTGCGAAATTCAAATGATGTGTATGTGAGATATCCTTTAGTTTCCTAAAATGAGAAAAAGGGAAAAAACGAGTTCTATTAGTCAATACGCATTGCGACTGTAAAAATCATTCTAACGATAAATATTTTTATTTTTTTTTACAAAATGGCACATTTTAGTAGAAGTTTCATAGCACATTTGAGGAAATTTCTTTCTAATGTCCACTGTCGAACAAAGATTTTTAACCGGAGGCTGGGTCAAGGATATGAAGTGATTTTTTCTTTTTTTTATTTTAAATAAATACACTTTAGGATTTCAAATACGTTTTTCTATAAAATTGTGTGTGAAGAAAGTTTTTTTTTTCTGTTGGGGTAAGGAATGTTAAAAATGCGGCACAAACAAGGTTTTTGTTTGCGCTTCAATATGATATCCTCAATTTTATTTTTTTTTTGTGTGTGAAACAAATTTTATCTGGTATTTTGTGTGGATGCTCCTCTGCGCTTCAACAAAAGAAAAATGGAAATATGTTTCCTCTTTTGAAAATTTTATTTAATGCAAAGCAAAGTTTGCAGTTTGGCCTCTTTATGCAAGTATCTTTTTTCTTATTTTATTTTTTTGAATATTGTATATCTACTCTAAAATTTTGGAAGTTTTCCAAAATAGTAAACAAACACAATCCAACTTTGTGGTTTTATATCGATTTTCCCTTCTGGTGGTTTAGTTTTAATTGTGAACAGAGAGGAAATGTATTTTATATAGAGATTTATATTTGAATTTTATAAAGATATTGAGAAAGATGTTCTAGTTACATTTTGTGTTTGTTTTTGGAGGATTTTACTGTGTGGTTGAGGCTGAAGTCTTGAATTCTTATAATTGATGTCAGAAATTTGGTTATGCGGATTTTATATGCTTGAATCAATTTTATGCGTACATACATATTTTTTTTTATTTCAAATAATGATAGAGTTAAGATTTTATGTATGCATCGCTTTTTTTTAACAGACACGAAGTTGTTAGTAAAAGTAAAAATTTAATAGTTTTTTGAAATTAAATGGAGTCGCAGTTGAATTTTAGAGTACATATATATATACCTAAGAATATAAAGGTATAGGCGGCTTATCATGTGACAAACTATCAACGAGATAGTTTTCATTATTATTCACTAGTTGAGTGGATTGAACAAACAGTTTTTCTGTGATAAAAGAGAATGAATTAAAGCAGACTGAAATTAAGCAGACTGACAAGTATCAAAATGATAGTAACTTGTTATACCACCATTAGTTCGAAGTAGGTATATTACTTGCTGTTCTACACTCACCATGTGAAATCACATAACAAGAAGCTTCTTTGCCTTGGGCACCAATTTTACCAATAAAACAACGACATCTGTTGGCAAACAACATTATTAACAAGTCTATATAACAACTAGACTTCAAAAAGCAACTTTTAAACTGATATTTCAATTAATTATTAAGTTCTAAAGAACAACGAAACATAGAGAAATACGTACAGAATAGGCCAATCGTCAGGGAAAAAATTTCGGGTCCATAATGCAACAGAATACCTATCCAATTGTATCATGAATATAGCAATAACAACATAGTTCAAGTGAATAAAACTACCATAGTTAACTTGATTAATTCAAATCTTTTAAAAGAATTTCGTTGGTTAGATTTAATGAGTATTAGTATGAACAATGAGTTAAAACAATCAACCATACTTCTTTAATTTAATAAAAAATAACATTTTATATAGAACATAAACAAAGGATATATTTAAGAGATTTTATTTAATCGTGTAATTTTGACTGAGTTATTGTGCAGGTTGTATATTGTAACTCGGTTATTCTACGATCAATTTTCTGCGTGTACGCTGCCGCGAAGTAAAGCTGGGCCATTATTTTTTTACTTGCTCTAAAGGTACTAACGGGTGATTTTTTAAGAGGTTTAGAACTTTTTTTTTAAAAAAAACACAAAAAATTCAAAAAAATGAATGAAATATTTATTTGAATCGATAGTTTGAACTTTGCAATTTAATGTTTAAAGATAATTTTATGCAAATGTTGACCGCGGCTGCGTCTCAGGTAGCCCATCCGCTGAGTCCAATTTTGGCATACTCTTTCACACATATCGGCCGGTATCTCACGAATGAATGCATGGATGTTGGCTTCCAGTACGTCAATCGAAGCGGGCTTGTCCCTATAGACATTAGCCTTGACATACCCCCACAAAAAATAGTCTAATGGTGTCAAATCGCACGATCTAGGCGGCCAATTGACCGGCCCGAAACGTGAAATTAACTGTTCACCACACTCGCCTCGCAATTGCGCCATTGTTTCGCGTGCTGTGTGGCATGTGGCACCGTCTTGTTGAAACCACATATCATGCAAGTCAAGAACTTCCATTTCGGGCAAAAAAAAGTTTGTTATCATCGCTCGGTAGCGTTCACCATTGACAGTAACGCTGCGATTCGCATCATCTTTGAAGAAATATGGCCCAATAATGCCGCCGGCCCATAAATCGCACCAAACAGTGGCTTTTTCGGGATGCATTGGTAGCTGTTGCAATGCTTCTGGCTGATCTTCACTCCAAATGCGGCAATTTTGCTTATTTACGTACCCATTCAACCAAAAATGAGCCTCATCGCTGAACACAATTTTTCGATAAATGAACTTTTCGAACCGAGCACGAATTTTGATAGTAAAATTCAATAATTTGCAAGCGTTGTTCATTTGTAAGACGATCCATGGTTAAATTGCAAACCAAACTAAAGCTGTTTGACAGTGACACAAGGTACTAAACACACGTCAGCTGTCAAAACCAGTGTTGCCAAAACCAAACCAGCTAAAAAATCACCCGTTATAAGACAAGACTTGGATTCGTGCAAAAAAAAAAAGGTTTGAGATAACAATCAAAAATGGCATAACGATGATAGAGAAGACGAAAAAAGTGGGTCCAGAAATTCTAGATGTCTATCTGTTTGTCTGTCTGTCGACACCTATACAGCCTTAACGGTTGAGCCCATTTTCTTCAAACTTAATAAAAACAATTCTTAGGGAAATATAACCGGACGTTTTTTTTTACTTTACTTTTATTTTTGACCTAGGTATAAAAATAACGTTACCTACCATATTAGAGTAACCGAATGTTCCATTTTTTTGAAAAAAAATACGAACAATTTAGATAAAATTTTATATGAGTGATTTGTTGCCAACGGTGATGTCCTTCTTTTGATTTTTTTTTTCAGAATCAGCTTATTAACGGTGCCTGCCATAAAACCGTTTTTTATCATTACGACTATCTCTTGAACGGTTGTACCGATTTTGAGTAAATTTAATTTTCTAGAACAACTACTAAACTTGAACAATAATGATAAAAAATAAGAATTAAAAAAGCAATTATATGGAAAAACCGATACTATTTTTTTTCAAAAAAAAAAAAAATTCGAAAAATTTTCATAAACTTTTATATGAGTGGTGATGTTCGTAATCTGAAAATTTATTTTAAAATTAGCTTATTAACGGTACCTTCTATATATCCGTTTTTTATTGCTTCGACTATCTTTTGGACGGATGCACTGTTTTTGATGAAAGGAAATTTTTGAAAAGTTTTTTTTTTTTTTTGAAAAACCGATAATTCTAATTTTGTCGAAAAAGTAATATCAATTTAAATAAAATTTCATTTAATTAAATTTTTGTCGACAGTGATGTTTTTCATATAAATATTTTTTTTATTCCATACATTTGTTTTCAAAAATTTTTTTTTGCAAAAAAAAAAAAAAATATTTCAAAATATTTCAAATGAATTTTGCAGTGGTGAACACGAAATTAAGTTTGTGCAACCCAATCGTGCACTTTATTTTTTGTTTATATTTCTACACAGTTGTATGTTCCACATTGCAAAGTGGAATAGATTCCGAGATAGATTTCCATTAAAAGTGGAATAAATTCTCATGTGGAGCAGATTCCCATAGTGGAGTAATTTTCCTGCACCTTTCTCATCACTCTCCACTACGCACCAAATTAGTTAATTTGTTCTTTTTATCAACTTCTCGGTAATCAAGAGATTTTAGAAAGTTATACAGTGATACACACCTTGATTTTAATCTGGACTTAGTTTACTTGCATTTCTATATTTCTATACATGTTTCGTATTCTTTTGCCAACTACATGACTATCAATTAAATGCTTCTATCAATTTAAATGCGCAATCGTAATTGAATCTTAATTAAATTTTACCCAAAGCAACCAAAACTACATTAGAAGCTTAAAAGAGGTCAAACTTTGCAGTCGGCTTACACAATGAAATAATTTGAATAATTCAGCAGATATGCACAACACTGATGTCCAGGTCCTCATTTGATAAAATGCAAGATTAATTCTTCCAGGAGACAATCGAGTCGAGGCAATCGTTATCTCTTTTTGTGTGACAATTGAGTTTTCTTTGTATTTAAAATTTATCCTTCTTCGTCTTGTTTGGCAATTGAACAACGGTATTAAGGATGCAAGAGAATGTCAAAAAATAAAGAAAATATCCCCACTTTTTTTTTTGTATGGGGAATTTCTGGAAATTGCTTTGATTAAATTAATTTTAATTTGTTGGCTCTTTTAAATATAATTTCAGTCTTAAATTTGTATGCGCGCCGAAATGAACAATAAGTAGAATCTCCCGAACTCCTGTGCTTCCCATTTGTTCCATTTTCGAGCGATGTCATACCAGGCATTGTGTTGCGCGATGTTCAGCTCTCAAGCCCACTATAAGGCCATCTCTGTACAACTTATCCTATACGTTCGACAAAAGCCGCCTCTCGATTTAATTTTACGCTTTGAGGCTGAGCAAATGCATTCGCTTGTTTTTGTATACGGAAAAATGAAAGTGTGCATGGGAGTCGCATGAAGGAAAGGATGCATCCACAGAGCTCGAAAATGCAACCTCGTTTGGCAAAACAACATTAATTTTTAATTAGCCTTAAGACTTACGCTTGGTTGAATTTTAAATACAAAAAAAAAAAACTTTTTTCCAATTGTTCGTTTTGTATTTTAATTTTCTTTTTTTTTTATCAGCTTATCTGATTACCAGATTGTGAAACATTTTTAAAGCTCAGGATTCTGTATCTGTTAAATACATACAAACAAACATTTTTTTCTTAGATACCGCATTTGTTTGTTAAAGTTTTTTAATGAGCCTGTCAACCCAAAGGCATGTTGTTTGTGTTTTCAATGCGCCTGATATAATTAAATTAGGGCTTAATATTTGTTAACAATCATGCAGCAGCATCCTTAAGATATAAAGTTTATTCAATTTTGTTACATATATAATATATATATAAGTTTGTTGTACGACTATATTGCTTAACATGTCTGTCGAGTATATGTTTGAGTTTGGCGATGAATCCACCGAGATATGGATGTGGCAAGGCGATGTGAGGTGATTAAGGATGTTAATATCAAAATATACTACCTACATGTCTACATGTCTCAGTGGATTTTGTTTTTGTTGGTTATGATAATTTCGTAACACTTCCTAGTGGAAGAAGGATTTCTATATAAAAGCTGTTTTTGAAGGCAGACAATGCATTGATGATAAAGGTAAGCGCCTTAAGTTGAATATGAAAGGATATAATGGATATGCACATTGAAAGATTTGACTTTGGATAAAATTAGCGTTGAATAGTTGCTTTTTGTTGATTGGATTATCTATCGTAGGTATTAAAATATCTTAGCATAAGGATACAAAGGTGTCATAATGTAAGGGAGAACAAAAGGCATTGTCGGGATAGTTAAAAGGAAATCATGCGATCTATAATGTAACAGTTAGGCTAAATTTAATTGTGTTCAAAGTTCTTGGTAACAATATTACAAAGCTTAGTGGTTATGAACATTTGGTTATGATAATCAAATTTACATAATAAAGCAATTTAATTATAATTAGTTGCATTGTTTTGAGTAGGCAATTGTTGTCTTAAGCAATGGAATCTGTCTATCAACTAAGGTAAGAATAGGTGCCATGATATTTGGCCAAGCGTCAATATTTACAAATTCGACCATATGACACTATCACAATGCGTCATATGGCAATATTTGTGCATATGGCCATTTGCCGCTTTACGAAAGTGTCATTTGGCAATTTTGGCATAATGTCACTTTCAAATGCAGTTTTTGAAATAGCGCTCATCCAAAATCAAAAAAATTTACGAATAGAGGATCATTTGCGGTGTAAAAATTAAAAATTCTCTCGATTTTTTCTATGGTGCAAGGTTCTAGGGTCAAGGCTGAGTACGTAAAGAAACGAAAAGAGTAGCTGAAAAAAATTTTTACGATATTTTGAAAACGATTAATATTTATTGGTAACATAGATCTATAAAATATGCATCAATATAAGGAATAATCCGATAGAATTTTATTCAATACTATTAGTCGTTTTTACTTGCGATTATAAGTATTACTATTATATCATATGAAAGTGATAAATTGTTAGGATAAAAACGGGTGAGATGGCGCGCCTTCAATATCTCGTACACCTACATATATAATCAATCAAAACTTGTACACCATTTTTGAATTCATTTTCTTGTTTCAAATTGAAGTAGTCAGCATTCTTGTGTTTGTCTGTTATAAAAAAAAATAAAAATACATTATGACAACAAAAACAAAAAGGGATTTTTTTTTTTGAAAATTATTTTGCACCTTTTTTTCTTTGGTTTGTTCTGATTCTGTGGGTACCTGGATGCTTATGTTACATCAATTCATTCATACAAGCATTGGCTATGACCTATCTATGAAAACTTTGCTAAAATTCTATTTACTATTTTTTGTGTTTAAGATTTAGTGAAAATGAAGAAAAGGGGCGACGGCACAGTTTTTTGAGGGTGAGATGGCGTATTCGATAGCACACGATGTTTCAACGATACAATGTATGATTTTTTGATAAATCTTCGTGTAATCAAACTTGCAATGTTTTTTATAACCTGCATTTCAGGATTTTGACTAAAAATGCACATAACAAAGATTTGGTGTTAAACGGTTTCTTACAAATTTGGACGGAACTTCAAAACGGCTGAACCGATTTTTATCTATTTGGTACGGCACATATATTAAATATGCAGCACAAGATAACATTAAAGTTATTTTGTGGAGTAAAGGCCACAAAACCTTTAATATTGAATTTCATTCATAAATACTCCACTAAATAAATTTTAATTCGACTATTTTTAGTCTTTTTATTTTTTTTATTTGTTCATTCTTTTAAGTTTTTAGCAAGACAACATAAAACAAGAATATGATGATACATAATTTCATGGATCAACATTTTTTTTTTGTCTAATAGTTTGCAACAAAAGCAAGTTCGTGTGACCCCAGACATGCATTTTTTTTTTGTGGATTAGTCTTAATGGAAAAACTACAAAGAAATAAACCAAAAAGCGCACTAGTGAAAAAGAGCAATGTTGTCTAAAAACAGACTTTGTAACAATTTAATATTTTTTTCGAAATTGGTTGATGATACGATGAAAAGAGTCAAGACCTTTTTTGTAAAAAATCATACAAGTTATATACGCTCCAAAATGCACTCCTGATGTAATAGAGAAAAACCTTCAGCATGATAAGAATGACTTATCATATAATCATATTCAACAAATAAACAAGATAACCAAGCAACAAAGATACACGCGCAGCTGTAACAAATTAACAAGATAACAAATCCAAATGTGCAAATAGACGATTTGCAACATTTAACCCTAAATATGAAAATGCATTTGCAATTAAAGACTTGCAAATGACTTGCTTGCAAATGAGTGTGCAAATGTTGCAAATCATTTGCAAGGTGTTCACACGGTTTACAGTGCATTTGCACGTTTTTCATCATTTGCACATTTGCAAGAATGTTATTAATTTTCTATTGCAAAATTGTTGTTGGAACTACGTGCAGATGGACCAGAGCTATATCGTGGTTTTATTTGTATGGCCGCCAGTCAATTCAATTATTTATTGTTTTTGATCAAGCCACGTATGCGATCGAGAATTCCCGCTTTAGATCGGTTGCTATTCATAATGGCGATTTCTAAACTGTATTGGATCACAGTAGATGGCAAGCTCATCGTAATGGTGTCACCACATACCACCTAATACTGGTAGTGTGTTTATAACTACAAACGTATTATATCATATTTGATCCTAGATGATTTGGTACTTAGCTTTTTATTTTACCTATAGGAACGCATAGCATTGTGTTAATGGGCATTGCAGACGCAGAACACAAATTATTTTACATATATGCAGATGTTGGGCGCAAGGGAAGTTGAACTTTCATTCAAGGAACGTTGAACTTTTCGCCAAGCATTTGCAAACAATTGAGTTTGCCAGCACCGAAAGCATTACCGGATGTGGTAACCCATACAAGAAATGTACTGTTAACTTTCAAATTAAAAAAAAAAACAACTGCAATCCATCAAAATGAGATAACAATGTATTTTTAACTCATACTTTGTTGAATGTGAACGCGTTTAAGGATGGTTTTGCAAATGCTTGCAAATGATTTGCAAGCATTTGCACACTGTCCCAAACGGGTGTTCACACTATTTGCAAGCAAGAGTTGCAAATGATGACGTAAAAATGACGTCACGTGTGAAAATACTTGCAACTTTAGCAAATCGTCTGAACATAGCATTAAGCTTATATTTATCCAACATAATTTTCTATGCACACTTTGATTTGACTATATCAATACCCTGCGTATCATCCTCGAGCAGTCTGCTGAATTTTAATCACTACTTTGCCTTATGTTACTTATAAGCTGCTCCAAACATCACCGTATTGTTCTAATTTAATATGTCGTTTAAATAATCATTTGGGCCTAATTTTTAAGCTACTATAAAAAGTTTTAAAATAAATTGAGAAAAGTCGGAGTACATTATGGTTAAATTCAAAAGAAATAATTCTACGCTTGGATTTTTGAGACAGCAGCCCTAGCACGTTCTCTTTACTTAAACATTTGATTGTACAGAGCATATTTTTTTAGAACCTCGATTAAGGCAAGTCGTTTTGCTTCCTTATTATTATTACTTAGGAAAATTGGATAGGGGTTGAAAGGAGATACCGATGCACATTGGTTTTGAATGCTTGAAGATTAAAATGGGGGGGGGGGGGGGAAACAGAGCCGGGTAAAGTATTCCACATTCGTGAAGTGCGGCTATAAAAAAGAGTCTCTGAACTTAACTGTTCGTCCGAAGTTGGGCTCAATGGTGAACTCATGGGCATTCCTTGCAGTACGAGTATTGCGGTTAAATTTTGTTTCAGGGGAGGAACGCAACTGGCTATTTCGGCGGAGCACTCTTTATAAAAAAAAGCGATAAAATGAGGAGAGGCAAGAAACATTTTGTCGGTGTTCAAGTGACACAAATGTTTCCGTTATAATCCTGTCCCCTATCATTTTTAAGGCTCTTTTCTGAATTCGATCTAGGAGATTCAAATAAGTTACAGGAGCTCCTGCCCAGACTACAATTTAAATCTGAAAAATCTATTTAAAATTTCAAAATTATAATAATGAATTAAATAAAGTACCGACTCTGTATAATATCAGAATAGTAAACTTTATTTTTAAAAGATTAATGAAATATTCCTTTAACATTGACGAAAATAATATAACGTATACGCAATACGCTATTATTTTCACCAAAAGAAAGATATATATATCTTCTTTAACTTCTTCCGTCATCGATAATCATTACAAACTTTTTTCTTTATTTCGACATCCTATCTAGGTTAATTTTTATAAAAAAAAAACAAACACTTCTATAATTTATTATTGACTAACACCTTTTCAATAGCTCCCCATCTTCCACAAAGAAGAAAAGAAAGTCCTGCAGGAAAAAAGATAAAAAAAAGTACTATAATGCGGAAGTTGATGACTATTTCATAGCTTGAACAAACAATTTTTAACAACGCTGTTCCATCTTATTTATGGTTGTCTTGTTACTCCTCTCAATGGAGAGAATGCTATTGTAGAGGGACAATGTTGAAGGTTGGTTCTTAAAAAATTGTGGCAGATATATTTATACATATTTCATAACATCATCCCATAGCCGAAGGGTGAAGAAATCTGTCATTTTTTTTAAACACACAGTGGGGCTTTAATGGCAATCAGGGACTTTTACTAATAAATTCATAAAATGTCAATAGCACGAATCAAAATTGAATTTTCATGTTTCACGTCAGAAATTCTAAAAAAAAATATAGCTCCTGGATTAAAATAAAAATAAACTTTATAAGAATTCATGAAATAACAGTTAAAAACAAAAAAAAAACTCCTTGTCACATCCATCATTCAATAACTTGACTGTGTAATTACGAACACAAAAAAAAAAGCTTCATGATTTGCATGTCAATTTTAAGTTTTATCTTCTCAATATTATTCACAACACGTGAATAGAACGCCTTTGTGGAAAATATTGATCCGATAATTGTTAACTTGGGAATTTTATAAAATCAACTTCAAGAAATAAAAATTAAGTTATGGCGTATGTTAATAATAAAAATAATTTGTCAAACCTTTTACCACAAAAACAAACCAATAAAAGTTTCATAAGGTTAAAAAGTTCGTGGAATAAACAACAATCTGCTTCATTCTAATGTAACTTTTTCTATTATTGTACCCTCGTATAACCAGTTAATCTCTTGAGGGTTATTGTTCTGATGGAAGGCGCTATACAGTATCCATGCGAAAACAACAAGAGTTATCTAACTCGGCCCATCTTAGATTATACAAACCGCTACTGATGGTCCTTTCTCCTTTCTCTCATTTTCATTTTTTTTTTCGCTTCAAAAGAGAAAAGACCTGTCATATCGTTAGAAGGATATTAAAAGGCTTACAAGCAAAGGACCCCAAACTTCCTTCCCACCCACTGTCACACCGGCCACACCCTTAAAAAAGAGGAATAAATTTATTTGGCCATAATCATTATGGCAACATTTATGAAAGTTGACAAAGCTCGCGGGATTGCGGATGCTGAGGTACCCATAACGAGAGTCCTGTGTGAAAACGTTATTATTCCTTGGTCGCGTGGAAAGGAGGCTCGTGTTGTTGTCGCCGAAATGTGTTCTGTTTGCTCTGGGGAGTTTTGTTCATTTGCATTTTTGAATTTAGTTTCCTTTTTCATTTGGTCCTATATCCTTCCAAGCCATGTGTAGAGTCCTTTTTGGACGGTGCGGCAGCGAACCGACCCAACGAATATGGTAATGGAGGTTGTTCCCAAACCAATACTCTGTTGTTTGTGTTTGTTGTTTAGCAAGCAAATAAGTTATGTTCACCACATTGTTTGTTTTGTATATGTGTTATGTGTTTATTTTTGTAGGCTGCACGTTGCCGTTCTTTAATAAACATATACTTATATATATTTTTTTTTATATTTTTATACAATAGAAAGGACTGTGGTGTGCGAAACAGCCAGCAGAAGAATTTATTGAATCATTTTGTCGAGATTATCCCCAAAAGGTTGTGATGGTTTTAATGTTTATTTATTTACTTACCTATTTAATTTGTTTCTTTTTTTTCATTGTTGTTGTTGTCTCAGGGTTAATGGAGCACAAAATGGATTTTTTGTAAGTCGAATTGGATGAATTAATTTAAATACTTTTGGAAGGGCTGATTTTTTTCTGTCGACAAGGAAGATTTTCATTTTTTTTTTTGTTTCACTCTTGAAAAATCCAAAGAGGAAATCATTTTCTTTGAATAATCAAGTAAAAATGTTTATTTTTTATTCAGAAAATAGGAATTGATACGGTTGGGCGATGAAAGAATGGAAAATGTAATTTTATGAAGCGATATGTATTTCAAAAAAAAAAAAAAATTTTTTCGAGTCTAAAATGATTTATTAATTGAAATTTTGTGTTCCTTGTTAGGTACATTGTGTTGTGATATGACATAAAATAATATTCAAATTTAAATTAAATTTTATTGATTTTTTTTTCTGACTTTCATGTTTTTATAACAGGTATGTAGGTATGTTTTTATTTAACTCGTGGTATATATAAAAAGGTACAAATATAGGGTTTTCCAATAAGAGGTGTTATTTTGAATAGCCCGCTATAGTAACGGTAGCTGTCACTTTGGAAGCGGTCATTTTTTGACATTTGACAAGTAGAAACTACGCCATTAATAAAAATGGAACGATACACGCTTCAACAAAGCATTGAAATTATTAAAATTCACTATAAAAATGGTGAAAATGAAACCATCGATCTTTTACGGGAAAAGTTTCCGGACCGTGTTATCTCGAAGAGGTGATCACAATTGGCCACCGAGATATTGTGATTTAACACCTTGGGACTTTTTCCTTTGGGTCCACGTGAAATATAAGGTCTACGCCAACAGCCCAGCGTCGATTCAAGACCTCAAAGATGGAATTCGTGAGGCTATCGAGGACATTGGGCAGCCACTTTTCGATTTGGTTATGGAAAATTTCATGAAAAGGATATGGTCCTGTAAGCGTGGTCGTGGCGTCCATTTGACTGATGTTGTGTTCCATTATTAACGGCATACCTTCCTCTTTATAATGGAATAAACATCCGATCATTTATCTCAAAAAATGCCATTTTTCTTTGAATATCAAAATAACACCTCTTATTGGAAACCCCTTTATAAACTATTAAAAAAATTAGCATATTTTTTAATACAACACTCTTGTTTAACAGCCGTATGCAATACACTAAAATTTACATTTAACTGTTTCATAAATGTTAAAGATTTTTGTTATTATTTCGTACTAGAAGGTACCCATTGGTAGTTAACTACGGCTCAACTCAATTAACTCGGAATAAACTCAAGTAAGTGGTGTTTTTTCACATTCACAAGAATCGTAATTTTTCCGAAATAAAAATATATTTTTTTTTATCCAGTACTCATTCACATGTGTCGTTGTGATGTAAAAGCCGAACAAACGAATTTCTCGGTCATTAAACATTTCACATTAAAGCCGTGCGTTTTTTCTTACAATTCAATAAATTTACACTTACAATTTTGATTTTCGTTTTATAATGGTATGTTATATAAGGAATATATCTGATTTAACGAATGTTTTTTCCCAATTTAATTTTTTCAAACTTTGATTTTAAAACTTTCATATTCGAAGCTCAATTATTTTTAATGGTTTTCTCTGATTTAACGTTGTTTTTTCTCTGGGTGTATCGCATTTAGTACTTTTCAATGCACACATTGACCACCAATTATCAAAATAAGTTTAAGAATTGCATTATGCGTGTTCATGAAGTGATAAAATGAAAATTTTCTGTGGAAAGTGAAATGATAAATTGTTTATCACTATACACAGGTTCACAGATCGAAAATTGATCACTTGGTTCTTCTGAGCTGTCGGTGTCAGTAAATTGATGTTTTTTTATGTTTGTATTAAAAGTTAATATAATTGTAGTAATTCTTGTATATGATTACATTTTTTAATATTTGCGATGTATTGATTTTTAATAAAATTTTAAAATATTAAAAATATAAAAAATATTAAAAAGAATCCAAAAACTTTTAACCGTGTGCAAACGAAACCGCAAACGCTTAGACATGCATTAGTTAATAGATTTTATTTAATTGAAACAAGTTAATTCAAGTCCTTTTGAATATAAGTATAGTTTAGCTATATACACAACATTTTTCGCCTGTGCACAGTTTTTTGACTCGTGAAGTCGTGAGCATAAAACGTTGGCCATGGGAGAAAATTGTACTCCAAATTTATGCCGCACATTTTAAGTGGCTGACCTTGCGCCTTAGAAAGCGATGGCGAATGCATGACAGACATTGCAACTAATTAAACTCAAATAATAGCAAAATGGATGGGATCATTGTTATTTGTGAAATCAAAACATCTTAACCTTTGAATTTATCCTGTCAAAATACTTTCATCGATGACATTTTGCCATTTAAGGTTTGACGAGTTTTATGCCTGAAATAGGTTTCGTTTTCAAAAACAGTTTGTATCAACGACTATTGCATTCCTCGGAAGCTATAGTTTTGTATGACAATCTATCGACTGGAGCGCCACTTATACTTATGTTTTACCTCAATAGTTCTTTAGTATAGGTTCCTGTTTACTAAGCTACATTCTAAACGGTGTACACTTATTTTCGTGATTCTCTAGAGAGCATATAAAAAATCATCATGAAAATGTATAGTTGAAGATTTTAAGATCGACAGATGAGACTTCAGAATTGTGTGCTCGATCATAAAAACGCATTATACTCATTATGGAGAAATCAGTATCCTTAACATTGTATTTAGGATCTTATCTGCTGAATTGTATGCGCGTCTTTTTTTCAGGAAAGTGTATCGTCGACCACTATGGCAATTGAAAGAACCCTTCTTTATCGACTTTGAGACTGCTTATGATAGCATTTCTAATAATTTCAAAAAAAGGGCATAATAAAAAAAATCTAGGTAGTAAAACAATCTTATTCCTGCAAAATAAAAAAACAAATATTAATAACTACTATGTTTAAGACCGAATTACAAATCGCCAAAATCGGATGTGAAAGTGCTTAAGCGAGATAGATTTTCAGTCCCATATGGAAAGATAATATGTGCCGTAGTTCAACGACGACTTCTTCAGTTTGTACGTCAACACGGATTTAGCCAGGAATATAAGTAATCAACTACTTTTATCAATGATTGGTTCATGTTGAGCGAATGGATAACAATTCCTCAGTCTAAACAATCTTCAAAAGAGTTCGCAGGAGAAGATGTTCACATACCTACCCAACAAATATAAACAAAAATGTTGTCTGAAATTGAAAGATGCTGGTACGAAATAAAAGTGGCTAAAGAGACATCATTGTTGAGAAAGATAATTGAATCACCTTGAAAATGTAATACTAAAACTAACTCCGATTTTCAACTAATCTCAACAAACTATTTTATATAAATTATGCTTCTAATCTTGTTAGTTAGAAAAACACTTTGTCATATAACAATAACTTACGGATAAAATGAAATGGGTCTAAAATTGTTCAGTAACTTTCTTATAAAATTACTAAATTGCCGCAAGACTTTGAAATTCAAAGAATTTCCCGAAATTCCTTTAACCTCAATGATCAAAGCTTGAAGGTTTAAATTAGAAAAAAAATATACTTTCCTATGTTAACCACTAACAACAGAAAATTAAGTAACCTTATATCCTAACAACCCCGGAAGCTAATAACTTTGTATTCTATTCGAATTATCACTTTTAAAAAAGTACAAACCACAAACTTTTCAAATTTCAGTCAAGAAACTTTTCAACAACAATCGTCGTTAATTTGTTCCTTATATTTGGCCTCAATTGAAATTAGACTGATGATGTCTATATACGTTGAATCCAAGTTTTCCTTTTTCAAAGGCATATAATATAAAAAAAAGGTTAGCAACGACCATCTTTAGTTCCTTCTTCACAGAAGTTTAGAAATAAAATGTTGTCTTCACTCAGTATTCAATACAACATACAACAAATTGTTTGGACCATTAATTTTCATGTCTAAAAGGACAAGATCCTTATTCGGAGAATTCACGGAACCATAACGAGGTGAAAAATAAAATTAATTTTCATCAGCCATCAACTTGTCATTATTTTATCTCTCAGCTCCTTCATCACATAGAATCTAAGGATGTACTAATGTATAAATAATTACACACACCATGATCTAGAGGATATGGCAGAATTTTATCTAAATCGACCCTATCTAGACTAAAGCAGACATATAGTGTATCCTCATCTCGTTATATGTTGTGTATTATGCGTGTGGTATGAATATTTTATCCTTTTTATCTTTTTTCTTGTGAAGGAAATTTCACCTCTTACGTATCTGTTGTCATTACGTAATGATTCACGTTCATCAAACTTTGGTAATGTGACGATGGCGTTGGTACAGCAACTAGACGAGTAACGATATACCGGTAGTAAGGCAGGAACCAATATAACAGAATAAAAAACACCCCTAACTTCCGACAATAGTAAACAGTAACACAGGAAGAAAATTTTTCAAGGATCTTAGCAAAAAGATACACATGAAAATTTAATGCTGATATATGATACTCCAATGCGGAATTCCATCAGCATTCAGCATCAACCCACCATCATCACCACTATAATAATGTCCTCTGTGAGTTGGATGTCCTGTGTGTTAAAATGGTGGGGTGGGTAATGTAATCAAGTCTTTTTCGTCGCTTTTAACCCTGTAAATCGATCCAGTGAAAAGATACTGGCTTGCGATGACAATGATGAATTTTCCTGATACCTGACAAGGCTTTGATTTCCACACTCAGTCAGTTGCTACCATGGAACAATTTGTCCGGAGGAAAGCGAAAGAGAGAATAACGGAATCAAAAAAAAAAAAAAGTAATCCTTTTGCTCCTTTCATGAGCGATAATGACAGGAATAATAATGATGATTATGACGAGGTTTATATGTAGACCATGTTGGTAATGCTAACGACCGAGAAAATATGCGTCCTTTGGGTAATTTTTTATTCTTTCTTTCTTTTTTTTTCCTGTGGGCAAAAGGAGAAAAGAGTAAAAAGGACATCAGTGCTCAATAATTTTATACAGTTGCATTCGTTAGTCAAATTATTGAAACTAGATACTCGAAGTTTGGCGACGATATATTTTTTCTGTTGAATATGATTTCAAAAATTATGTGACTGGCATTATATTCTATAAATATCCGCTTACTCGATGTTAAATAATCTCAACTTAAAAAAGAACACAGTCCTTTGAGTAATAAAGGAAATATTGAATGAAACTGAATAATGTTAACCATTATCCTTGGTTTTATTTAATTTAAGTTTGTGAGCACCAAGGGAGTATATTAAGACCTAAACTTTTTATTAAATAAGAAAAAACTAAATCACTGCTAGAAGAAGTGATGGATGGAGGAAGGACGATTTTCGAGAATGTTACTCTCTCAATAATACCTACAGGCTACAGATAAAAAAGAGCGACTTGAAGTGGTCTACAGAGATTGGACAAAAGAAGCAAAGAAAGGGAAATCAGTTGATGGAATACTCGAAGAAGAAGAAAAGATGAAGAATAAGAAGAAAAATAAGAAGAATGGAACGAGTTAAAGCCAAACAAACGGTCAATGAATTGCTGCACCTTAAACCAACAACAACAAATGGACATTTTTTAATGAGTGGAGAGTAGAGAGGAGTAGAGTAGAGTGGAGAATTTATTCGCGATAAGTACATATATCTATCGAAATATCTGTATATAAAAATAAATTTAGATATATATATAGGTATACATAATAATAACATATAAAATAAATGATGCTAAGTCTTTTCTTGTTTGAATATTTTTCAATTAATTTATATATCGGGTGATTTTTTAGCTGGTTTGGTTTTGGCAACACTGGTTTTGACAGCTGACGTGTGTTTAGTACCTTGTGTCACTGTCAAACAGCTTCAGTTTGGTTTGCAATTTAACCATGGATCGTCTTACAAATGAACAACGCTTGCAAATTATTGAATTTTACTATCAAAATTCTTGCTCGGTTCGAAATGTTCATCGCGCGCTGCTTCCATTTTATGATCGGCATTCTCGACCTTCTGAGCAGTCTATTCGGAAGATTGTGACCAAATTTCGCACCAAATTTACTTTGTTGGACATTAAACCACCAACACGTTTACGTACTGTGCGTAGTGAAGAAAATATTGCGGCCGTATCAGCTAGTGTGACAGAAGACCGCGAAATGTCGATTCGGCGCCGTTCCCAGCAGTTAGGCCTTTGTTACAGCACTACGTGGAAAATTTTGCGAAAGGATTTGGGCGTAAAGCCTTTTAAGATACAGCTGGTGCAAGAACTAAAGCCAGCCGACCTACCACAACGCCGAATTTTTGGTGAATGGGCTCTTGGAAAGCTGGCCGAGGATCCGCTTTTTTATCGAAAAATTGTGTTCAGCGATGAGGCTCATTTTTGGTTGAATGGGTACGTAAATAAGCAAAATTGCCGCATTTGGAGTGAAGATCAGCCAGAAGCATTGCAACAGCTACCAATGCGTCCCGAAAAAGCCACTGTTTGGTGCGGTTTATGGGCCGGTGGCATTATTGGGCCATATTTCTTCAAAGATGATGCGAATCGCAGCGTTACTGTCAATGGTGAACGCTACCGAGCGATGATAACAAACTTTTTTTTGCCCGAAATGGAAGTTCTTGACTTGCATGATATGTGGTTTCAACAAGACGGTGCCACATGCCACACAGCACGCGAAACAATGGCGCAATTGCGAGGCGAGTTTGGTGAACAGTTAATTTCACGTTTCGGGCCGGTCAATTGGCCGCCTAGATCGTGCGATTTGACACCATTAGACTATTTTTTGTGGGGGTATGTCAAGGCTAATGTCTATAGGGACAAGCCCGCTTCGATTGACGCACTGGAAGCCAACATCCATGCATTCATTCGTGAGATACCGGCCGATATGTGTGAAAGAGTATGCCAAAATTGGACTCAGCGGATGGGCTACCTGAGACGCAGCCGCGGTCAACATTTGCATGAAATTGTCTTTAAACATTAAATTGCAAGGTTCAAACTATCGATTCAAATAAATATTTCATTCATTTTTTCGATTTTTGTGTTTTTTTTTAAAAAAAAGTTCTAAACCTCTTAAAAAACCACCCGTTATATAGAATTTGAATCATTATTAATTTTATTTCTTTGTTATAATCTATGCTTAGTCACGAGGCAAAACAAAAACACCACCTCCCGTTGAAAATTATTGCAACCGTAATCTTGCTTGTATAGTTCACATTAGCTTTTTGACAATTCTGGTTCCGTGAAAAATTAAATGAAAATATTTTCACAATTTCACAGTAATTTCGATTGTTTTTCGGCGAAAAAAATGAAACCAAACGTCAAAAAAAGGCCGTAGTCCATCCTAGCCTGTAAGCGCCATCTTAAGTAAATAAGTCAAAAATTTTCATATGAATAATTTGTTTATGCACTCAATTGCAAGTTAAGTTACAAATGTAAGCATAATCTCTTTAATACGGAGATCAGCGAGTGGATGAAATTCGCAATTTATAAAAATTTATTCGATTCACTTTTTCACAGAACCAGAATTTTGGCCCCAGCTAGAAAAATCTTTGAATTGCGTAATGACAAGGTGCTTTTTGCTGAACGTCATCTGACGAGCCCACAAGCTAGCACCGGGGTGAAACGCAAATTTTCTTGAATTTATAGACCGCTTCTTAACGTTATAATTTTACCGTTTTTTTAACTTTTTTTTTCTTGATCAAAAAATTCTTCAAAGAGTCTAATTTTTAGTCCCTGGCATGTCAGAATCCCGTTTGAACATAATAAAATTATTGCTGAATTCATATGAAATAGATATATATTATTTAGCTATGCATTTTATTGCGAAAAAAAACTCACTAATTTTTGTTTGCTGCATTTATAATCAGTTCGCTGAAATATTGAAAACGTCAAAAATATCGATAACTTCTACACAGATCTAAGTCCCATCTCAGGGAATATCAAATATCAAGTCTTGTTGAAACGAAATTGGGTTTACATCTTGCATCTGTTTGTTATGTCATTTTTAAGAAATAAATTTTTGCGAGATCGTCCGTTTTTTATCAGTCCCCTGATGAGTGCTTACATATAATTTTATAGGCTAGGTAAAACCATAATATGTTTTCTGTTTTTTATTCTTTTAAATTAAACGTTTTTATGTTTTTGGTTGGAAATGTAAAAATTCTCAGTCCTCTGTTCATTTTATGAAAAAAAGGACTGAAATTCTGTCCAGAGGTCAGAATTTTTTCAGAAGATGATGCAATTTTACGAGTTTTGCCGAGAGTTTTGCTTTGCAATATCAAATCGGCTATGATCCAACTTTTTTTTTAACGGCGATATTAAAGCTATAAAATCCTATTTTAGAAGCAATTTCAGAGTCAATTAGGTACAAGATAATGCTATGTTATCACGATAAATCATGCTGATATCGATCAGTTGTTTCTGCCATTTAAATAAAAGTTATAATTTATAAGATATAATTGTTTTTTATTTTTCCCCTGGTAACAAAATCTCAGTCCCCTGACACCAACTTTTTTTTTTTAATTGAAATAAAATTGATATTTGACTGGCCACTTTCCATTATGTTTAAAGACATTCTAACATATAACTAAAACAAATTTGTATGCCTTAAAGCTTAAAGCAAATTTTGCCGAAATTATGATCATTTCAACTAACAATTTAGCTTTTATAAGGTCAAAACTTTAGAATTTGGCAAGCAATAGCTAGTATAGAGCTCTTATAAGCCAAATGTTCGCAAGCCACACATTTCAAACTTTGAAAATTCAAAAAAAAAAAACAGCTATAAGGCCTTTAATAGGAAGTTTGCCAAGCCCTACAAGGCTTGTAGATGAAGGTTCAAAATAGCTTGTATTAGGCCTTCCGAAGTTGTTTACTGATAATTTTAAAGAAAATAGCTGCTATAAGGCTCACCAGGACAAGTCAATGCAAACAACTTGTGAAAGGCTTGCCTATAAATGCTTAATACGAATTTAATTATTCTGCTTATATGTCAATTGTCAGTCTTATAAATAACCTCTTAGTAACAATATTACAGTTCTAAAGAAAAAAAGGAAAGGTAAGCATCAAAAATCTTTAAACCGAAAAGAAGTGCTTACACAAATAATTTATTAATATGAAAATATGAAAAAACTAATAAAGATAATTATTTCTCTCCCTTCACCGTTAACATTTTCTTCATATCATTTTATTCGCATCATATTTTTCTGAACAACAATGTGGCGTAGAGGTAGAGTGCTGGAGTAGTGCGTGGACGTTTTCGATTCTGAGTTCAAAATCCAGATAAATAAACATTTTTCTTTTTTATTAAAAATAAAATTTTAATCTTTACAGAATACAGTCAAAATATTTTTGGGCCCTGACTGCGAAGGAGGAAATATCTAAAAATACAAATACAAAAATAAAAAAATTGCTTAATGTACTAATACCTAATTTTTTTATTAATTTCTTAATATGGCCTTTATAAGGCATTATATAAACATTTACGGCAAGCTGTCATTAATAAAAATGGATTGGGTAAGGCTTTTCTACAACGTCCAACGCAAGCTATTAGCAAAGGCGTCATTAAAATGCTTGGGTAAGGCCTTTTAAAAACATCCAAGACAAGCTATTAGGTATAAGCTGTCATTAAATGGGTTGTATAGAGCCGTTTTATAACATCCAAAGCAAGCTATTTCCTGATATAGAACCTGCCACCAAAAGTCTTATAGGAGCTATATAGCTTGCGCAATGTGCGCCAAAATAACTTGTATAAATCCTTTTACTATTTCTATAGAAGTCTGAAAATAGTTGTGTTGAACATAATACAAGTTAAATTGTTAGTTGGGATTTTATTCCATTTTTTGTAGGATCACCCATATACATAATATGTTTATAATTATTCCTCACTGTTCGTTCCTTGCATCTATCTTAGTGTTCAGTTTTTGTAGAATTCAAAAAAAAAATTGCACGAAAAGTTCGTAATTTTATTGTGTAGAATGAAACAACAATATAATAAAGAGCATATAGAAAAAAATTGGTTTAATTTTAATTTCAATTTCAATTTCAATTTCATTTTCAATTTCAATTTCATTTTCAATTTAAATTTCTATTTCAGTTTATTTCGAATTCTTATATTAAGATTACAAGTGCAAAGTTATAACTAATAAGAATTTGATTTTAATGAAAACAATCTTATAAACGGCTTTTATATACATAACATTGATTTAGAAATAAATTTTAACACTAAAGCAAATAAATCAATTAAGGATAATACATTGAAAGGTATAATATTAATTTCATGTAGTAAAAATGCCTTAAGTTCGGGTTAAAATCTCTTCCTTATAGCCATGTCTCTCATATGTCGCGGCAGAGAGTTCCAAAGACGGATGGTATGCACGAAGAACTGGCGTTCCGATATTGTATATCGCGGTAGTAGAATTTGCGCTGTTCTAGTGGAAGCCCAAAACGTTATTCTATTTAACAGATTTTGAGGTTCCTGGGTTTGATTGATATTAAAGAGCATATCCAGTGATCGAAATTTTAGTAAATTGTCAAACGAGAGATTGGATTTTTTTTTTGTAAAAAGAGATATCCTGTCAAATCTACGAAGACCAAAAATGTATCTGACAGCATTGTTATAAGCCACATTCAGTTTTTGTTTACAGAAAGCATCACACTTCCCTTAAACCTCGCATCCGTAGGTCAATATTGGAATAATGAGATATTTAACGAGGATAATTATTTCCCTGAAAAAATGTTATACAAATTTTCACAACACAGCACACGCGCAACTGGCTGTTTTTAAGATTAGAAACAAATTTTGCTTAATGTAAAAGGTTTGTTATTGCTTGCATCGAAATATCTCTGCGTGTTTCAGGGAAGCGGAAAAACTAAATCTCTCAGTGTTCGTATACTGTCTCACTGTTCCAACCTCTCCCCTACACCTATAAAAAAAATACCTGTCAGAAGACCGTTTTATTATAATCAATTCTTGTGCGTATATCAGATGTTATATGCAAAGTCGACAACCGTGAAGTATTTTGGAACATGGGGATACATACTGTAAGTAAGTATATAAAGAATGTATTCAAGGACTCCTGATGAAAAATTTTTGGCAATGCATTTCAGCCATACGGTTCATAATCTATCACGATTAAAATTAACAGTTATATGCATAACTTTAAAACTTAAGACAACTTTAACATGCACCTTACGTTTTTAACTGCATAATAAATCCTCATTGCAATAATATGACGCCGCCGTCGTCCAATCCTTATTCATTCTCATTTTAAAATACACCCAGCGCTCGGTCGATGGTATGAAAATCTCATAACTTCTCTCATGGAGTATACTTTCAGAAATAAAACAAGGTTACAACAACAACAAAAAATAACTTTATTGTCCCTCTGGTCTACTGGAGTGCAATAATGATGTGTTGGCAAAACCCTTACTATTATTAAAGCCATGGTAAGAAGGATACCCTCTTCTACTTCTTTTGTTTCTCCAAAAAATATTCCTCTTACCGTTTCTGTTTCTGTTTACTGTTTACATATACAAAATGTCGGTCCGTATATAAACTGCAAATGAAATGTGTCTCAACGGTAGTTAACATCGCTGTGGGCGGTTTAAGTACAGTTGGGAGAGATTTTGGCAAGAAACACGCGATATCGTGGTAACATTGGAGTGCAGTTGGTTAAATGACTGCAACAACGACCCACATGGAATACAATTAAACGATTACAATGGGACTTGCCGTAAACTGCAACGGCATAATGTATAAAGGCAACGACATTGCCACTGCCACCGACAAAAACAACAACTGTACTGTACACAAAACACTGTTAGGGTTCTCTCTAAGCAAGCAAGTATTATCCTCCCGGGTAAAAACAAACCAACATCCATACGGTTTACAGTTGAATGCAAACAAATATAAACAAGAAATAGTGCACTCGCAACAATTGCTTGAGCTAGAAACAAACAGTTATAGGTACACCAACTAACGCCCACCCCAATCATAAGGAAAATATCCTTGTTACAGAAGATGGAGGCGGCGGAATGAGAAGAAGGACTTAAGGACTCGATTATAGGGTGGTGGCACATGGCTCATGAGTGGTGTATCAAATACAAGCTTTTCCAGCTCATGGTGTATCCCTGTTCCCTGGATCGAGTGATGATAATAAGGAACATTAGTAAATGCTGTTTTGTTTTTTTCACTCGCTTAGTTTTTAAATGACGAAGGAAATATCGTAATCGTAACGATGATGACGATGGTGGACACAATAACGATGCCAATGATTGCTTTTTCGTGCCCATCATTAGGATTGCTTAAGTGTATACGCTTTCTGTTTGATTTCTTTGAAAATTTGCTCGTTTAATTCCTGAGGATTTCGAATGCTATGAAAAATAAGGATGATTTTTATTTTTTTGCAATTTATTTTGATCGTTTGTAATAATGTGAATTTTTAAGTTTAAAGATTTAAGAAATCTTTTTGAAGAATCACGTTAAATTGAGATTAAATCAGGAACTATCCAAATAATTTACTTATATGTACGTATACATTTTCCGAATTCTGAAATGGTTTGAAAGTATTTATTAGCATTTGGATTGAGATTGATAGCCACCATCTCACATAAAACTAATTAAATCACAACAAATTTGTATGTATGTATTTGTTAGCGTTAACAATAAAAACTTTCTAAAATCCATAATTAATATCGATGGCTTACGCTTTCGCCAATTAAAAAAAAAAGAGAGAAACAAAATTTGCGGTTACCGAAATATTACGTACATATATTATGTATAGGTATGTATAGATTTTCTATTATTAAAACTGCTTTTCTACAAACATTCACATTACTCCTCTAGGGAATCAACAAAAACAAAGTATCATACTTATCATGATCATGGCCAATACAGTCACCAAAGCCAACTATCACCAAACGCTATCCACGTTCATTGGTATCAGACACAATTACTGTCAATGATGGATGGATATCTGTTTAAACGGATAATGAAAGGAAAAACATACCGTTAAAGGTAAGAGGAATAAACTTTGTCATTTTGATTGCTTTGGTTTTCGCCTTTACTGGGCAAGCTGTTTGAAATATGGTTGAATATAAGTTCCATAAAGAAATTAAATAAGATCCATATAGAAATTGAATCATAAAGTGAATGGAGAACCTATACGTCGGCTATTGATTGATTGACCTTACGAAATGACCAGTCCGGTGCAAAGTTCTCCAGTCAATTATTTTTAATGGAAAATGTCCTGATTTTAGTCGGTAATGTCAACGGCCTTATTAAATTTCCACCGAAATTCTTTTTCGGCATTTTACAACAATGCCGTAAAAGATTATCATATCCCTCAGAACTATGTTGACCATGATTGGCTGAGTGCATCACGTTCACGATCCAAAATAAACAAAATATATTGAACACTTGAATTTATTCATTCAAAATCAAATCGCCGCTGGTTAATTTAAAATTCGACAAATTCTTTATTTTTTTTTTTTTGGAAAAAAGATTTTTTTAAGTATTCTAGGTATATTTTCAAATATTTTTTTTTCTTAAAAAAAAAATTATGCAATGAAAAACAATTATGAAAAGCATCACCGTCGGCAGCAAATCACTTTATCACAAATGAAATTTTATTAAAATGAATGGTTTTTTTTTCGATAAAAATAGAATTATCGGTTTATAAAAAAAAAAAAAAACTTTTTCTAAAATTAATTTTTTCAAAATACTTTCTGCAGTATTATTCAAGTTAAGCAGTTCTTTTAAAATATAAAATTTCGTTAAAATCGATTTGGCCGTTAAAAAAAAAGTATAGTTGTATGGCAGGTCCCGTTAATAAGCTTTTGCCGAAAAAAATATTGAAACAAAATATCACTGTTGCCAACATATAAAAATCTATCAACATTGATCGGATTTTTTTCCGAAAAAATGCAATCATCGGTAAAACTTCTTTGTATGGTAGGTATATTACTCTAACGTCCAATTCGTTCACATAATTTTAAATACATTAAAAATTCATTAAAACTTGACATGTGTAATGAAGCATGAGATGTCTATCATTAAGTGGGAATGAGACTTTGAGGAAAATTTGTTTATCGGTACCTTCCTACCATACAACGGTTTTTTTAAATTTCAAATTTCTCGATAACGGCTAAAGCGATCTTAAGAAAAAATAATACCGAAATTAAATTAGCTATCAACAATAGGATAGCATACAACTTTTTTTATTAAACGTTTTTGTTAAATTTTAAATAATTTTTTTAAAACTTTTTTTGATAATTCAATATTTAGAAAACCTGTGGATGTATTTTTGGTTTTAAGATGTAACAAATTCAGTTCTCAAAACATGCATATTAACTTTTTTTTTAAATGTTTTCAAAAAATGATTTATAAAAAACCGTTTTTTTTTCTAGACCGCCCCGACGATTTTTAAACATTTGTCTTCATAATTTAAAAATATTTCTTACTTTTTTTTCGCGTTCTTATCGTTTTAACTACTCCAAAATGCTCGAAATGTTCCATCTTCCTGGATCATTTCACAACTAAGACATTTCAGACACTGATCTTATAATTTCATCTGCAAGATCAGACTTTTATTGTCCTCACAAAAAAATTGTCCTTTTTTCATGACTATTCTATTTGATTATGTTTATATTTATTTGCATAAATAAAACTAAGAAAATATTTTTTTACCTCGATAATTGTATTGTTCCTTTTCATAAATCACAAATTAAAATTTCTGTCCAACCAAAATAAATGCAAATGACAAATTATTGACGTTTTTTTTCAAAACTAAATTTTATTATGTATTTATTAAGAGGTACAGAATTTTTCTGTATACCTTGGTTGTCCACCATGAATGAAAGAATACAAGATTACGACGCTTGGTTTTTTTTTTCAGCTTTTTGTTGTTGTGTTTTTTTCACTTGTGACGTAAGCACAAACAGAAAAACAATTAAATGGTGGAATCTTGTTATGAATTGACCCCAACTGAGGGGAAAAAGAGTGTAAGGTGCTTACGTCACAAGTGAGAATTACGTCACAATTGAAACAACAACAAAGTGAAAATGCCAAAGTGTCGTAATCTTGTATTCTTTCATTCATGGTTGTCCACGTTCACTATAGTCCAGTCAAACTAATAAAAATAACCAAAAAATTCGTGTAGTTCGCATTTTTTCGGGAATGTGTAGGGGGGGGGGGAAGGTACCATGTACTGGCAATAAAAAATCCCCGGTGATCGGAGTGCCACGGGGGCTGGGGGCGTGGTTAAAAGAGATCTTCTCACGGTTGCATCAGAATATCTCCAAGAAGGTGCGTCGTAAAAAAAAAGTCAGGATGGAAAATGTAGCTGATAAAATTTCCTACAATTTGCTACTATACATTCACCATCATTGTTATTAATTTTTAGTTCATTATTATTATTATTCAAATAAAATATATTATCTTCAATAAGAAGAGTGTTTTTTTATTAGCATTCGAGCATTTGGTTTATTCTGTTTAATTAATTTTCTATATTGTAGCAAGATTTTTTGTTTTAACTGCATTTGTTTTGTGATCTCGTTGGATGTAAGCCCCTGTGTTCTTCAGCTTAGCAGAGTTCTTAAGCATTTTCATCGCGGTTTCGTTATAGCCAGTGTTTAGTTTCATTTTGATTAAGTTGTTGCTTTTGCTTATTGTAATGGGCTTAGACATTCCTTGTATATCTTCATTGTCCAACAGCTGTCGAGTTATGCACCGTACTTTTCCGTCTGGATCAGTGTTTTCAGATGGAATTGAAAAAATAATATTTTTGCCTTTTAGTTCACGGCTTTGCGCTTCAAGTTCTTCTTCTAATATAGTGCATCTAGCTTCAGATTGATGAACTTTTTGCGCTAAGTCTTCATTTTGTTTTCTTCCTTAGATGCTAAGTTTTCGGTTGCCTTTTTGAGTTCGGTTTGGAGAGAATCATCGATAATGCATTTGATTTTGATCAGATCAGAATCAGACATGGCCATTTTTGAATTATTTTTAAAAAATTTACTCGCTCTGTTATTAATAAATGCGTTTTATTTGTTGCCGTCGGGTGAAGTTTGACAGCTCTTACGTTTGTTAGCTCATGAGATTTCTCAAAACTTAAAGATTATTTTATGCGATTTTATATTTTGTTGCATCTTATAAAAATCGCTGAACAAGTAATTTAGATAAAAAAGAATATATTGGTTTAAAATAAATATTAAAAATTTGGAAATTAAACTGAATTTTAAAAATATAACACGAGAGAGATATTTGTATACAACTTTTAACTTTCACAGCATAGCGTTGCCAGTCCAAAAAAAACATAGCTTTTATAAAGCCTTAAACACCACTCCTTAATTTAACGTTTGTTTATGTTACTTAGTTTTTGAGAAATAAGAAACAAAAAATACTTTGTACTAGACAACAATTTTTTTTTTTTTGGTCCCAATATACGTAGAAAACCTAAAAATTAAAAAAAAATATTCTACAACTAAATACTTCCAGTGTGCTTAATTCGTGTCCACTAATACATTCGTAAAAAATAAGTTTTAAGGTAACAATTAATAGTATGACATTATACGATGATACAGAAAAACACGTCTGTCTGGATGTATCGACTTGCAGCTTTAACGGTTGGGCCGATTTTCTTCAACATTGGTACATACAAACTATTTTTAAAGAAATTAATAAATTAAACTATACCTATAAGCGTGACCAATTATTTAATTTTTCTCGAAAAGAAATACGATCAATTTCGATAAAATCTTATATGAGTAATTTGTAGGTACGCCAATTCTCTCTATCTATCTGTCTGTATGTATGTATGTATGTATCGACACTAATAAATAAATAATAATATATAAAATTATTTTGTATTGTGTTAAGAATACCCAAACCAACAATACAACAACAACATTAAATACCATCAAATTTTTAAAACAAAAATATCAACAATTGAAAATCCTTTTAATTTTATAATCCTAAAATGTTCATCACAGATTAAATGGGTTTTGCTTTGCACACAACATGAAAAAAAAAATTAAAAAAATCGAAACTTTCATGAAAAACACTTTCAACCAAAAAACAATCCCAAAAGGAAAACATTTAGCTTTGGTTTGTTGCACATATAAAACAAAACATCAACATCACGTTCGGCATTCGGCATGCAAATTAATTCCGAACACTAAAAGATAACACAGCACTAAAAAAAAAATAAACAAAAAAATATATAAGGAGGCACACAGATACGAGAATATCTATAAAAACGGCACACTACATAGGTATGAGAATTTAAATAATTTATTTAGTGGAAAATTATTCTGAAACGTGACTCTTTTAAAAAAAAAAATCCGAAAGAGAAGTTCTTTTGTATTGGTTTGTTGTATTTCTCATGAACCGTCAAATAGGAAAGCCACATCTAGAATAAAAGCATCAAAAATTTGCTACTTTTTTTTTGTTTTTAATTTAATTTATACAATGAATGCAAAACTACAGACAAACGTTTTATGTTTGAAGGCTATAGGTACAGATTAAGTTAAATACATTTTAATAAATAAAAAAGCTAATATGTCTTCAACTTCATCATTTCAAGTTACAGTAAAATAAAAATAAAGTTTCAAAACAAAAATCTATTGAATCCAACTTGTTATGGAAAAAAAATGCAACATCAGAAGCTAATTGCTTTCAAAAAACAAACACAAAATTAGAATTTCTGAAAAATTTACTTTGCAATCTAGAACACAACCCGCACTTAAATATTATGTTAACAAAAAAAAACTTTTACAAACACAATTTTCTGTCTCCGTTTTGCGAAATTCGCCCCATCGACTGAAAAACCACAAAAAATTATTTTTCAATTTTCCTATAATTTATTTATGAAAGTTTTTTTTTGCGTTATTTGTTATCCACCCCCTTCCCTGCATGCATGGTGCACTCAAGGTAAGCTCCTCGATCAAGCTCAAAGAAAATTTTGAAATATCTCCAAAAAGCAAAGCATAGCACAACTTTGGCAAAAAATCATACAAACCACTCTGCAAAGGAAGGACATATTCTTAAAAAAAAAATATCCAAAAAGAACAAACATAAATTGAAAGCGCGTTATTGTGTGTGCTATGTGCACACTGCACACTGTTAAAATCAAAGCTAAAGGCTTCAAGAGATATGGCAGGATACGCTCCTCATATTTCATCGTAGTAGTTGTGGTATTGCATTCAATAAAAGTTTGCCATAAAAAAAGTGAGAGAGATTATTTTTTTCATTTGGAAAGTAATATCGAGAAGTTTTGAGTAAACATGAGGGGAGAACCTCACAAGGTTTGTAAGAATTTTATAATTTTTCTGTATGAACAGTTAATATTTCTAAGAGAAAATATCTATAGCAGCAACATAATTTGAAAACTCAGAACAATTGATTAAGCATTATGGGGATATTACCCTATATGATTTTCGAATGCAGATATCATTTTTGTTATTTGTTTCGAAAGTGATTGTTATAGAGAATAAAATGGTAAATTGTTCGATGGTTTGATATTGATGCATGAGTTTGGTAATAAAGGAATTGAAATTAAAAATTCTATGAAAAGTTTCTTGTAACCGAAAAAGTTTGTCTTTTTCGTTGATTATGAGTCAAAAGAGCCTTGAATAAGAAAACCCATATAAAATAGTTCAAATAATTTCAAGGTCATTCTAAGATATATGATGGATATCGGCACCTTAAAATGTAACAAAAGGGTTGGAGACAAACCGATCTGCGCGCTGGAAGAGAAACATGAATATATGCTACAGAAGTAAACATTGGCCACACTTGGACAATAAAACCGACTTTAAAGAAGTGAGCAATGTGAATTTATAGAAAATGTCATAAACTCTGCAAGGCTACGTCAAATATATGCTTTCAAAACAATACTATTGTCCATCCCTCCTCCAACGGGAAGATGAAGACAGTGGATGGACAGCGGGCTGAGAATAATCTTTAGATGTCTTTTCACGTTTCTTCCATTTTACATCAGACTGTAAAGTTGGAAACAAAAAAAGCTTTAAGTGCTCATTCACAATAAATAGAAAATATAGAGGCTATTTATAACTTTCTAATCTGTTAATAGTTTCCCCGGTATGCTACAGAAATTGCAATATATATGTATATATATCAATACCTATAGGTTAAAAGTATTATTTAATGGTTTTGAATTTAATTGATTGCGTCCCCAGGTGTTTAATTAGTTTTCATTCCGAAGGTGGGGAGATAGAAACATGAGACCCCAAAAAAATTAAAACTAATCAACCTTACATTCTTTGTCGTGAAAGCTTTAAAAATGTTAAATAACTCACACATTAGAATAGTTTCTTCACAGAAAAATTGTTTTTTCAAGTCACTATACACTTTCTTCTTGCACAACTAGACTTCCTCCACTGAAACGGCCCTTCACGAGATCACAAGCCGAGCCACTGACAAAAAGAATCTACAAAAATTATTCCCTAACATTCTAGCAACTATCCTTGACTTTTAATTACGTTATTGCTATTTTGAATATTAAAGACAAATCAATCCGTCTGCCCATCAATGCAATACAAGCGTTTTAAAAGTCGAGGTACTTGCCATTAATGCAGCATTTAGAATGTAGGATATTTAACAAAATGTAATTTTTTTCAGAGGCAATATGTAATGGAGTCCATCTACTGGCACCACTGTTGATAAAAAAGCTTCCACACAAGGCTTGTTTTTTTAAAAAAAAAAAGGAAAATATCACAAAATTTGTATACTTGTTTAACTTTAAATGTGTATACCCCTATAAATAAACACTAAATAGCAATAAATATCAATAAATTTTCGCCAACACACCATATAACTCGTGATTTCAATTAATAAATGAGTCATATCGTCAAACGATAAAATAAAAACAAAATAAATTCAACTTACCGAATACAGCCGTATAAGGAAAGTATAACTTTATACAACACGAATTTCTGTAAATGTTCTCTCTCAAGAACACATTCTTATAATACGCTCTCTTTTCTCATAATTTTAGTACGATTTGATAAATAGAGAGAGAAAATAAAAATAAAAACGGGAACGGAATGAGAAATTATTATTTGTTTATTAATAAGAAAAGTTTTTAAACGGATAAGTTATGAATCTTTCTGATTTTTGTATTAATAGAACTGTATGTTAATTTAAAATCTGAATAAATAACAGCTCAGCTATTAACATCTAATGTATGGAAGAAAAAATCAAAGGCACAACTGGGTCGCATTAAATTATTTATCTTGTGGAAAGTAACATATGTGTTAACGACTGGAAAATGCGTCGACTTTTTATCGTTGACAATAAATTTAATTAAAATTGATCGATACAAATTTAATTAAAAAAACTAACTAACTATTAATTAAGTTTAAAAGTTCAGTTAGAATATTAAATTTCGTCAAAATTGGTTAAGCCGTTTAAAAGATAAACGCTTTCGAAAAAGTACCGTTTTATGGCAGATACCTATGATAAACTTCTCCGGAAAAAAAATTTAGATGAAATACATCATCATTGACAACAAATAACTCACATAAAATTTTATCAAAATCCATCGTATTTTTTTCAAGAAGTTTGATATAATCTGAACGTTATATGGTAGGTATAGATATACCGTTATTTTATGACCTAGAACGAAAATAAAAAAAAAAAAAACGTCAGAGGATATTACTCGAAGAATAATTTTAACCAAGTTTGAAGAAAATGTCAACAACCGTTTAGCCTTAAGGTGTCAATACAGACAGACAGACAGACGGACAGAGAGACAGACAGACTTATTTTGACTTTGATATCATCGTAATATCAGTATGTCATACGAGTGGAACGTGTATTCTCCTAAAACTATGCTTCAATTTACTTCGCAATAACATGGAAACCACATACCAAGTGAATGGGATAAGTTGACTTTTTTTTTATAAATAAAGTGAAGGGTTAAAAATTTACTTCAATTGTGTATCTATATTTCCGATTTTTATCAAAATTAAATTAAATTAAATTATGCCACGCCTCTTCCGCACTAGATATCGCACGCGCAAGGGTCTATTTTTACCGAGCACGACGGCAAATTCGATTGCAAGTCGTATCGGCACTTATTTAAATTATTTGATGTTATTATAATACAAAATAAAATTAGTTATTTTATTATGTTGAAATTAACATAACTCAATAACTATACTTTTAATGGATACCGTCGGAAGTAAAAAGAATGGTTCTGCTTAATGCAAGCAGTTAATAAAAATATGTCAAAAAGTAAAAAAAAAAAAAAAAATTATATTAATATAGCATCATCGCTGTTTAAAAATGTCAAAAAAAAAATAAACCGAAAAAAGTAAAAAGTAAAATTAAAAGAAACAACAAAAAGAATAAAAAAAAACATGCGATTACAATTGTTAGAACTAATAGGTTGCAGTTTCAGTTTCTCCTATTATAAAAGACAGTCCTTTTTTATTTTAGTTAGACAGATGTTGTGCGATGCAAAAGACTTCTTTGTGTGTTCTTGATGTGATTATAATCAAAAATATTGCTATTTGCATTGACTTCCTTCAACATTCTGGTAACAGGATCATTCCTGCCATAATCATTTCTGTGAGGAGCTCAGATTGATCTCTGAGATCAATACCTCCTATTGATCTCAGAGAATGTGAGTTGCCTCAAGAAGGGCAGAAGAATTTGTGATACCAGATACAATTTGATGAACAAAGATGACATCAGATGCTTCACGACTTTTGCAAGCTGCAAACGATCTCGATACGGGGGCAAGTTGTAGTTGTCCACCCATGAGGGGCCACTTAGAGCAAAACGGAGGAACCGACGCTGAACTGCTTCAATTCTCTGAATATG
Organism: Baccha elongata; assembly: GCA_951217065.1. Lineage (NCBI taxonomy): Eukaryota > Metazoa > Arthropoda > Insecta > Diptera > Syrphidae > Baccha > Baccha elongata. Next base: position 30,582,131 of record OX578272.1, read on the forward strand.
TACAAGGTGAAATATTGCGTCCACACTTGGCTAGCTAGCATATTCAAGCAAAGGTCGTACAAATGTTGTGTAAAGAGATTTTGTAACGAAAGCGTCAGAGAATCCTTTTGACCAACGCTTTACAAAACCAAGAGCAAAGTTAGCCCTAGCCACTATGTTGTCATAATGTGATCTGAAGTTGAGCTTACTTTCACAAATAACTCCTGGTTACTCTGGGGACTTTGGTTATCATTAACATGGTAGTCACGCGGTGGTGGGTGGATACGTTTGCAGGAATAAGTAATTGCTTGGCATTTGCCAACATTAAGTTCTAAATTGTTCTTTTGGTACCAAACAAACATGGAACTTGTTTAGATCGTTCTGCAAAGGGAAAACATCGTTTGGTGTCGAAATAACTCTTAAAATGACTCTAAATACAACTTAACATTAGACTTGGGTATTGGGTTTAAATTTTCTATAAATATAACAACGTTTCGTGAATGAATATAAATATTGTTTTTATATATGCATATGTACCAGGGAATTTAATTTAAATTTTAAATATCATCAAAATTCGATTAAATCATAAAATAAGAAATTTAAACAAATATAAAGTTACACAATTTTAATTATTTTAATAAATCATTTATAAAAAATAACATTAGCACTAAAAGCATCCACTTAATTGAAGTTGCTGCCGATTAAAATAATTAATTGTTATATTAAAATTATTATGTATTTTTTTTCGTCTACTCAATTTTGAACTTTAATGCTAAAACAATTCAAAACATGAATATTAAATTAAATATCCAGTCAATGACATTGTACGATAGATAAATCAGCACTTAAATATATTTTTACAACACAAAAAAAATATAACAAAGCAAACAAAGCCAAACATTATTCAGCTTTAGGTGAAACCAAATAATTTTACCATTCATTCCCACTCTGGCTTCACTGACTCAGAATAATTGAAATAATAATTTTAATGGAATAAATTGCAATTTGATTGGAATTTTTCGACTACGTGTATCAATTCTATCAAATGGTCAAATTATATATGCATTAATATTGTCCAAATAAGCTGCGACATCAATTTACGCAAGCAAACCATCCTCTATTCCATTTAATAGGATAACAGGATACGAAAACGGATATCACTTAAAACAAACAATGCCGAATAAACAGTTTATATTAATATTTTGTCCTCAAAGTTTTCATTCTATCGCGTCCTGGCATGAAGTTTTTATATCCTAATGAGTTAATTACTTCCTGTAAATAATTAATTTCTATGAGCTGTCCTGAATATTTTATGCAGCACTTTAAATGAGTATGTTGGATGCGGGATGAAAAAAAAACTGTTGGCAAGAGAACGAAAGAGGATTCTCGGGGTAACGAATAACGATGATGAAACTAAAAGATGATGATGATGATGATGATGGTTTTCATAATATGGTCGACCGTTTAGTTCCTCTACCTATACCCTTAAGCATATTCAAGAAAAAAAAACTTGGAAGAATAAATTTCATCGCAAGGTTTGATGAAGCCTGCCATAAGTCCCGACAAAAATATATATGGAGGAAAAGGAAATTTTCATTCATGAGTTTAGTTTTATTGTCGTTTTTTTTTTAGAAGACTTTTGGGATCACCTTGAGAATATTTAGCATTAATTCAACAAAGTACAGTGTGTCAAGGTTTTTGTTTTCTTAAAACTTATAATATAAGTTACAAATTTGAATTTTTTAGCATACCTAATATTGCACAGACAAAAAAAAAAACGTAATTGAGCTTTAGATTTTTAATATGCTGGTTTATGGAAATATCTGCACTTTTTTTAACATATTTTGTTTTAAAATTCTAACGAAAGAAATAGTCTATGAATAGAAGATTCCCACTTAAATTCTTAGAAGATGAAAATAATCAACATACAGGGATTTACATAATCAGATCCTTTGGCAAAAGAAAGTGGGGCTTTTTGCAATACTTTCTGTTAAGAACTATATAAGTAAACGAGTTACTTTTTCTTAAATTCTCCAAAAGTCTGTTTAGCCAAACGCTTGATATTTTTGTCAGTTACATTCAAACCAAAATACGCTTATTAAAATTCTTGGCGATTTTTTTCTAATTTCGTATCCGGTTCGTTTTCAATTCTACATACTCGAAGACCTAAGAAAATGATTACCACATTCGAATAAGAAACCTCATTCGCATTTTATTCAAACCCTTGTCCTACAATATAAAATATATATACTTTGACCGAACAAAACTGAGACATTAAAAAAAAACTAAATTTTAAAAAAATTAAAACGAAAAGTTTTACTTGATAGTTCTTCCATAGTTTTTAATTAAGAAATTTAAGCAAATGGCTTTTAAATTTAAATTTGAATTGAATTTCATTTAGAAAGTTGAAAATATTCTTACTTTTACAAATTTCATGTGTATAGGATTTCTGAACCGAATTTCTCAGTTTTGCTCTCAAACAACTCAGAGTAAAATTCGACAGCAGTCCGTCATCATCATCATCATCGGCTCGAACCCCGGGGTCCGGTCATGTCCTCCTTCAACAAGTCTCTCCACCTATCCGCACCCCAAGGCTCCGGACGTCCTGGTCTACGCCATCTCTCCAGCGCAAGCATAACCTACTTCGCTGTCGTCTGCCAATTCTAAGACTCGAAGTCCATTGTCATTAGTGTTCTCAGCAGTCCGTGTTTCTCTGAATTTATTGAAATGATTTTACCGTATTTAAGTATTTTTTCAAACGCACATTTTTTATGAAACGGACATAAGCATTTTCCGTCCCAATGCAATCAAGCAGAATTTTAGTGATATTTTTGAAAATGTCATACTAGGATTTGTATGAAATCGATTTCGCTAGGACTGTACATTTTAACTTAACAAAATTCAATTAACCACATCTGTTTGATCTGGAGAATAATTTTTGATATTTGATAAGAAATTTTGATGTTAACAGTTTTATTTTTCATTTTAGTCAATATATGACTGACAAAATTTCATAACACAAGATACGTTTGTAATTCACAAATGGGGACAATCTATTGCGAAAACAGTTAAGATTTATCCTGATGTATTTTTTTTTTCTAATTGAAAACTTGATTTTAATTTAGTTAAAAATTATTCAATTTTAAGAATACAAACTGAATTAAATACAAAGAAACATATTACAAATTTTATAATCAATTTTGATGGATCAGTTTTAAAATTGGGAACTAATTAATGCAAAACAAATTAGTGATTTAAGTTACTGAATTCAAAATGAATGGGATTTGAACATGCTTGGTTCTCAACAATTTTGAATTCATTGATTTAAAAAATTAAATTCAAAGTGAATGGGGAATTGAAAAAAGTGAATTCTGAAGTCATTTTGAATTAAGTGATTTTAATTTATTTATATCAAATTGATAATTCTTTTACAGCTTTGCCAGCTAGTAATTATATAAAAACATCATCTTGAAAAATCTGTTTGGGAATTTGGTTTTTTTAATTTTACTTTGGTAAAATTTATTAAAAATCGTAATTATTTTTTTTATAAACTTTTCAATTCTGATTCAAAAACCAAACCAGTTTTCGAAATAAAAATACAACTTTTTTTTAAATCCTTAGACTGAGCCAAAAACAAAAAAAACCCTTTGAATCGAAGTAAAATCTTTACAATTTATATGACTAAAGACGAAATGTTAAAAATAAAAATGAAGCAACTTAAATAAATATTTTGTATCAAAAATCGTTTTTTATGGAACGGACAAACATCGCTCTGAGTACAAAATGGTAGTAAAAATCGTAGTTAATCGTTTTCGTATTTAAACCAGAGCGGTTTAATTTTGCTTTAAAGTATTTAAGACACAGAAGCCGGCAACAAGCGGAATAAAAATTACGTTCTTATTTTTCTTTGAGTGTATGACCAATACTTTTTTCAATATTTTATCTTTTAGAGTTTTTATTAACAATGTAACACAACTAATTCATAGATGATTTAAGTCCTTCTTTTTTAGCAGCTATAAATCATATATGATCAAAGAATACTGGACACTTTACATTTCCCATTCAAAATTCATTTGAAACATCTCCACAAGAATCCGATCCTTTTTTAAGCGAACCTTAAGCGACTTTTACACGGTCAGTCATTTGACATCAATCTGTAATATAGTGTTTGTGAAAATAAGTCTGTATGCGTGCATATGTTTGACGAAAAATCAAAACTCTTTTGATTTTGCATGATGATTGATTATATGTGTACAAGCTTGACGTCGTCTGACTGACCGTGCAAAGGTCACTTTACACGATCAATCAAATTTAGTTTGTCCATATCTTAGCCGAAAGAAAACGAGCTGTTTTCTATTATTTAAAAAAAAAATGCGATCTCTCTAGCATTACACAAATCAATCTGTTTGATCATTCAAATCATGCAAAATCCAAAGTTTAAATGATTGAATCAATCATTTGATCGTATAAGGGCTGCTCTAGAAACAGAACATTAGTTTCACCATATTTAATGAATCACACATGATTCACAGCATTTAGTTTGTATGTACATTGTTTTCACACTCCATGAGTCATATGCGATTCAAAAGTTTATGTTATTGACAAATTATTGTATTTTAATTTATTTTAAGGAATCATGTTATACTTTGTTCCCATCTAGCTCGAAATTGCGAAATTGCTCAATTTGAGACCTCAATTTCGATATTACGAAAAGTGTTTACAACTTAATTGATATGATTTTATGTTTTTAATTTGTTAGCTCTGTTAGTTTAATTCATCATTTTTACTGGAATGACATTCAATGAAACGTGATTTCAATGCAATTTCGTTGTTGACATCGAATTGAAATTGAGGTGTTTGAGATGATTTCGAAATTGTGTATTTGTATGGGTAATTTCGAGTGTTTAAAGTAGATTTGCTGAAATTGCGCAATTTTGTTAGGTGAGAACATAGTATTAGAATTAAAGATTCACCATTTTCATTACTAAGTTACATATTCTATTTATTTTTTTCGAGAATATTTGTTCAAATAAACGGGATTTTTAATTACAAGGACATTTTAGTCCATAGAAACTGTTTTATTATTGGATGTATAATTCGTATTTAAGCAAAAAAACATCTTTGTCATCCATAATTCTGATATATTTTAATTAATTTAATCTTTATTGTACAATTTTGATTCAAAATTCAACTTATCAAAAAAATAAAATGAGAATCAAAATGAGATCAAAAAAGAAATCTCAAACTATGCTTCAGTTGGGACATCCTGCCTCTAACAAATTAATTACATTCACAAAGGAAAACTTAACTTTATTTCAAATGTTGGCTAATGCAACATTTTGATCTCCTTTCTTTGGCTCTCAATGCCAACAAACTTCATCCTTTTTACACAAAAAGTGGATATCATATCTATGCCCGTATATCTCTGTATTTTTTCTTTTATACATTTATACAAATGAAAACATTTCGAAACAAGAACCGATTATGGTGGCGCAACCCATCAAAGTCGAGTATAAAAAGTCATCTGTTTTGAAGGCAAATTTCTTTATAGATACAGGATGTGACAGGCAGTGATGGCAGGAAGGCAACATTTACAGAAAATTCTATTTATATTATCTACTGTACAGGATAAAGATTATAATTCATTTACACACTCCACTGTGCTTTGGCATTTTAACTGAGAATCCTTAGACTGTAGCTAATCTCCTTCCGAAAATTAAACCACATCAGGCGACAAAAGGCAAAGTTTTTATACAACAACATATAAAAAAAATAATATAGATACATACATATGTATGTACAAAGGATCTTCTGATTCTTAACTGTTTTTAGGATCCAAACAGTCCTTACAATCCGCCATTTTGTCTCTTGACAATTGGAGAATGGAAAATTCAATGACAATAAAATAAATTGAATTAATCCAGCATTAGACAATTCAAGATGAAAATCATTTTCTTTAAACAAAAAAAGTAGGATATTTAAAGATATGCGATAAAGTAGAGTCCTTGTATAGTGTATACTTAAGATTCCTTGCCGCAGCACGCAATGGTGCTATAATAATAAAATGGCTTCTAAAAAGCATTCTTATACTGTGTGACTTCCGAAATTGATTTTTCGTTTTATTTTTTTTTTATATACGGAAATTGGTAACTGTGGGAGATTTTGAAATTCAATTTTTTCTTCTCTGTTGATCCTTTTGCGCGACAAGGACGACAGAAATGAAAAAAAAAAGTTCAAAATAACTTATCAATTGGGAAATAATTGAAATTGTGTTTAAATAAATGCAAAATGCAAAGTCCTTGGAAGACCTAAGAAATGAAAGTTTTTTTTTTGGTTTTGTTTGATTTTATAACCGTGAAACATTGTGGCAACTGTCACATTCAGAAATTATAAGGAAGAAAAACGTTAAAGCATGAATTTGAGAAGGTAATTGAAAACTACGCTACCATAATAAATATGTGTCTGTTAGCTTAACTTTTGTTTTGTTTAACTTTCTTTGTCAACTCAATGAAACTTGAATAAGAATCCTTTTTGTTTTTTGTGGGTTGTTTGAAGGAAGCCAACATACCTACATATCTCTTTTGTTTTAATTAAAATTGTACTCATGTTTTGACATGTTTTTGTTGTTTCTTTTCGTTTTTTTTCTGTGTGAGAAACAATGTTTAAAGAGTTTCCACTATTTATATGTTTTCTAAAATTTAACACATTAATTTTGGTTGGTAGCTTGAAATCAAACCATACTGTTTTGCACCAAATGCTCGGCACTTCGAAGATGGATGTTGTTATGATATCGGAATTCTGGCTCAACTCAAACATCTCAACAAAACTTGTTTCAATTCCAGGCTTTTCCTTCTTTCGCAATGATCGAAGCAATAGGGTCGGCGGGGGGAGGTTTGTTTATATGTACAAGAGATAATCTGTCGACTAAAAACGTTTTTTCGTCTTCACTATCTGTTATAGAATTTATATGTGTTGAAGTTAAAAATCCATTTGAAAAGTGTTTGTTGGTGACGGTGTATTGCCCACCATGCAAATTCAAGGAAGATAACATTAAAGAGTTTGAAGACGCGCTAACTAGATTAAGTCCATTATGTAGTAAGGTTTTGATTGGGGGGGGGGGGACTTTAACGTAAATATTTTAGAAAATAATGTCACAACTCAACTATTTCAATATCTATGTGATAAAATCATTTTCACCGTGATGAAATCAGTATCATGGTGATGCTTGACTTCTGTAAAGCATTTGATAGTATTGATCAATCAATTCTACTGCAAAAGCTCAAACACGAGTTTCAGTTCAAACTTTCTGCTCTTCAACTATTTAAGAACCCGCTTACTAACTGTTGAAACTGATAATGTAGTCCTTGTCTTGTCAAAAAAGGTGTACCCCAAGGATCCGTTTTAGGACCAATCTTGTTTAGTGCTTACATAAATGATCTGCCAGTATATATTTCAAATAGCCAATTGCATATGTATGTGGATGATGTTGCTTTATACATATCCAGAAAACCTGGTTAATTGGAAGATTGCGTCGCCAGAGTTAATGAAGATTTGTATCATATTCATTTGTGGGCTTAGTCAAACAAAATTCTAATAAATCCAATAAAATCATTTTAAATATCTGGGTTTTGCAATAAATAGAAGAATGAGCTGTTGTGGTGCTACGTCGGATACTGGTTTACGTGCCCTAAGAACATCATCAAGCTTACTATTGCCGAAAATGAAATCGCACTTGGTAAAGTCATTGCTGCTGATATTCTTTTCCTGCAATTGTTTGGTTTATCTTTGTTTGGACTATGAATGTAGGCGTAAGATCAACGTAGCATTCAATGATTGTTTGCGGTACATACATAACTTATCTAGACATATGAGTGTATCGCGTTTTAAAACTTCACTACTGGGTATGAGCTTGGATGAATTTTACGAGTATAAGTCAGTTTTAAAACTTCATGACATAATTCATAATGATTGTCCCGAGTATTTACATGAGCATCTTAATTTGCTGCAATCGCCAAGAGGACTAAAATTAGTAGTTCCCGGGGGATGCGTATTAAACCCATGGAACATTTTTTGCAACTGTGACTCAAATTTGAACATTGTTCGCCATTATCATCTTCACATATTTTCCATCTGACACACTTATTTTTGATATAAATACAAGGAGGACTTGGTCGACGATATATTAGATAGAGTTTACAGTATCAAATGACGAACTTAAAGTGTGAGATCCGCAAAGAGGCACTGGTGTTGATTGAAGACATGTGTCTGGTCATGTGTGGCAGCCTGTTGAGTTAATTAGTAAAGCCAGTCCCGAGTCGTTCAATGCACAAAGCACAATGCCGGACTATGACATAATATGCAATGACAAAATCTCTAATACCAAAGAAAAAGAACAAAAGATTTTCGGAGTAATTTTTGATTTTTTTTGGATATGTGAACGATATATGAATTTCCAAATTGCAACTAAAGTCAGCTCTGTCATCATAATGTTGCGCTAACTAAACCAGCCAAAATTTTGAAAAGGGACCCATTTGACGGTGGAGAAAGTATAATGAACAACGTGATCAAAGGAATCATAATCAATGCTTAGTTCAAAGGCAAGAAAGTGTTAATGGATTTTACCGATGCTACCGACAAGCTTGCCATTCGAGATTAAGAGCATTCAGTCTTTCTTTTGACATGAAAACAAGCAAATAGCAAGGACATTGAAAATATGTGGCTTTAATCTAGAATTTCCTTCATTTTTTATGGACAACTATACGTGTCGTGTTTGCATATCTTAAAGACATTTGCATCGTTTGTTTATGCAACAAACAATAAAACAAACAACATTGTTTATATCAAAGCGTTACACTGACCTAAAATTTGTGAAATATTATTATCAATGTTAATGATATACATTGTAATAAATTCCATTCCATAGTATTTTCATTCTTTCATAAAACATACTAGACTTTTGAAAGGGACATTTAATCAATTTTAGGCGGAACAAAGTTCACCGGGTCAGCTAGTTGTGTATAATAATCATGCATTCATGCCTATTACTGAATTCGCAAAATTTCACTCCCCGGGAGTCGGTTTGATCCGCAGTTGATTCGCACTCGCATAAAATTCTATTACTGAATCCGAAGAATGAGTTGCATTATCGACCCGCGAACTACTTTTCCATTTTTGAAACTGTATTATCGTGGATGTCAAAAGTTGACATGCGGTTGTGGGGACTATATTTCTATACAGATGTCCACGGTTTGGTTAAAAAACGACACCAAAGTTGAATTCCCAAAAAAAAAACCCAGATGACGTTTTCGAAAGCCGCCATTTTCAATAAATTATTAGAAATACTGCAAAAAAAACTTTATACGTTTCGGCGATCCAAACATTTTTATTTCTGCTTTTTCTTCATTTTTTTGCATAAAAATCACCCTCATCCGCACCAATTTTACTGCGGATTTGCTTTTCCAACATTTGTATGGAGTGCGGATGTGTTGCGGATGCCTTTCGTTTTCAGTAATACCAATTTCACGAACAACGTTACCGACATTTATTCCCGGGTATGGCTTGCTGATTAGCTAAAAGCAAATCTACCGAAAGTGAGTAAGACTTCCTCCGAAACTCATTCGTCGGATTCCCTAATAGGGCTGAATATTATCTTCAATTCTTCTAATTGTTCAATAAACATTTTTTTAATTTAATTTAAAATTATATTTTAATTAATTTTGATCCAAATTTTTTTTAACTTAACGACTTAAGATATAAAAAAATATATATTTTCAGAAATTATTATTTTGATACTGCATTATATAAAATACTTTTGAGGCTTGTGCAATATACCGTTAATTAAATGATAGAAAAAAAATTTTTTTTAAAGCAAGCATTACTTTTAAATTTTGTTTATAATAAAAAATATTTTTTAACTGAAGGGCTCTTAGCACAAGCTTGAAAAATGGCTCAAATGACGCAGAATTAAATTGTGTATCAAATTGAATAACATTTTTTTATTCGGTTTTTCTAAAAAAAAATTACACTTTTGAATATTAATTCAAAATTTTACCAATTTTTTGGTATTATATAAACAAAAAATTATATGCTGAACATTGCAAAATGTGTATATGTATGTGCCGTTTAAAATAGTTTCTAGTTTTTTAATATTTTTTTAATTTTGCTAAAATTATTTCTTTATTTTTGTATTTCATCAATTAGAGCTGTAAAAACTCAAATAGACTAAAGAATAGTTGGCAACTCTAACTGTAGTAATAGCTTGAAACCTTACAAGTGAGGATTTTCGGTTTAATACTCTCCCCAACTAGGTCTGCAATCCTGAAAAATTTAGGTTCCTATTGAAATTATTTAGAACTTTTGCAAAAAAAATTCCTAGGCTAATGCCCGGACACAGGTCATGTTTTATTGATACTTTGTATAAGATTATGTCTAATCCTATCTATCTTGTCATAGATCGCAACGGTAGCATTTTTAATATAGTAAAGTTTGTTCTTTATTTTGCGAAAATTCTTATCTTCTATTTCACTCTTCAAATGAGATGCAATATTAAAAACATATTTTATATCAAAAACATAGAACATAAGTTCTCAAGCTTAAAGTTTATTAGTATCTAATGTAGCATTTCCTTTTATATGACAAGGAGATAATGTATTTCTCTTGATATTCGGATCTTGATTTATTTTTCTTTTTTTTTTTAAATCCTTATCCTTTTCTTCCTTTTTTTATTTTCTCCCTCATTTTAATGTTCCGTTTGTATTTCAAACACTTTTTTCTCCTTCTTCTTTCCAATTGAGTCGCCAAAACCTAAAGGAAAACAATTTCTAAGAAAAACTTTTCCATCCAACACCTTAAAAATGACATTTTCTGAGATATTTCTTGCAATGATTTGTGTATACATATAACAGCACATAAATAAATCATAAATATTCTCAATCCAACAATCCGTTACAAAAATAATTGTTTTCTATTTATCCTCAAAGAAAATTTGGTTTTAAGATAAGATACTTTTTCCACAAATTTTTTTTATTCGTGATTATATACCTAAGAATTATAAGACAAAAAATAAGAAATAAAATAAATTGTTGCACTTGAGTGTAAAATTTAAAATGATAAAAAATTTCTAAAAGGAGGAAAATATAGGAATTGGTTATTCAAAATTAAAGCCTTAAGCAAAAAAAAAAAATAACATTTCGCCCGGGTGATAGTTTGTGGGCTCGTCAGATGACGTCCAGCAAAAAGCACCTTGTCATTAAGATATTGCTTTGTATAATATTATTTTTAGGTACCTATTTTCGAACGAGCAAATAAAAAAAAAGGAAAAAAATATTTTAACTTACTTTTGGTAGATTTGATATCAGCGAATCCGCAAGCCATACGCGGGAATAAATGTCGGTAACGTTGTTCGTAAAATTGGTATTCCTGAAAACGAAAGGCATCCGCACCACATCCGCGCTCCATACAAATGTTGGAAAAGCAAATCCGCAATAAAATTGGTGCGGATGAAAGAGATTTTTATCAAAATAAATTCAAGAAAAGAAGATAGTTAACAAATCTAAATTTTTTAAAACAGAAATAAAAATGTTTGGATCGTTGAAACGCATAATTTTTTTTTTACGTACCTATGTTTAGTAATTAATTGACAATAATGGCCGTTTTCGAAAACATCATATGCGTTTTTTTTAGAAAGTGCAACTTAAATGTCGTTTTTTAGCCAAACCGTGGACATCTGTCCAGAAATATAGTCCCCTTGACCTAGTTTGACATTTCCTCTATCCAAGAGCATATTTACCTTGTAAATCGGTCCAGTGATTAAAGAAACCCTGGCGGATTAAGATTGGTCGTTAAAATCATTAAAAAAGTTTTAATTTGCGATATTAGATATTTTACGATACTAAAGTATCTTAGATTGCTTTTCTCGTGTGCACTTGAACGCACCCAATGTCAACTTTTGAAATCCACGATAATGCAGTTTCAAAAATGGAAAAGTAGTTCGCGGATCGATAATGCAGCTCATTCATCGAATTCAATAATAGAATTTTATGAGAATGCGGATCCACTGCGGATCCAACCCACTCCCGGGGAGTGAAATTTTGCGAATTCAGTAATAGGCATGATTATCTTAAAGTTATTCATATTTGATAAAATTTTATATGAGTGCTTAGTTTCGACGGTAAAAAATCGATAAATTTCCCATTTACAAAGGTAACCTGCACCTAAAGAAAGTTCGTGAGACCCAGTAAAGCTCTTAATTTTACTACACCGATGATCTTTTGACAGACTATGCATTGATTTCGACAAAATTTAATATTTTTGACATGATTAATACTCAAATAATGTTTTGAAAAAAAATTTAGTAATAAAATGCGAAATAATGAAATGCCAAATAAAAATTGCGAATTAAAAATATCGAAAGGAAATTTTTGCGAAAAATAATAAAGTTAAGTGAACACTTTATATACAAATAATTGACCAAGCAATCAAATGCGATATGATTAAAAGAAACAAATTATAGCGATGATCACATCGCGAGATGAAAATTGACAAAGTAAACCCTCGATATGTGACTTAACCTATCTATCTGAACACTCTTTAAAATATCAATCAGCCTTCATAATTGATAACACCACAACTGATTGCTTCTCATCTCGTATATATCAATGCAACCGTAACTAATTGCTATATGACTGCAATGTTGCGTGTGAAGATCCTTAAAATGATTTAAACCACTTGCTTTTCCTTCAATGTATTATTCGGTTCTCATACGACATGCGGAAAACTTTTGGCTATTGTTTTCAGATCGTTCGTCAAATTTAAGATGGCCAATGATTCATATCAATCTTTTGCCCACAACACCATTTTTTGTTTATTAAAGACAAAAAACTGAGTTAAAAACATCGTATGTATGTACATGACTGTTTCGCACGAATTTGCTCTTGAAGCAAGTTACTTTTTTTTTTAAACGACTAGAAAATTCGTTAACTCTTTACCGTCGATAATAAAATTGACCGTATCTATTTATATCGAGACAAAATTTATTAAAAACTATCTTTTAGAATATTAAGTTTCGCCAAAATCGGTGCAGCCGCTCAAAAGATATAGTCGTGTAGTAAAAATAAAGGGTTATATGATAGGTTACCGTTATTAATTTTTTACTAAACAAAAAAATTCAGTCTGGGGGCAGATTCTGTATTAAGAAACGATAAAACGTTTTCGGCAATGCGAACAATTTGCTACACAGTTTGGTCTAAAAATGTTCATACAGAATCTGACCCCTGAACTTTTTCGAAAAGAAAACTTAAAATTCGACCACTCTAACTCATAAAAAGAATGAACTCATAAATTGCTAAGAACCTGCTTCAAATAAGGAATGTTGCAATGAATTTTAGCAACAAAAAGCTGCTACCATCTCAAGTAGAAAACGTGCTTGTAGAATTGCAGTCGGTGCTTTAGAGCAGTGCCATTACTGCCGCCATTAACAAACTGTCACTGTTCAACCAAATGAAACATTTGCCAGCCAAGCTTTTAAAATTGCCAGAGATGTCGTAAGGAGGATGCAACAAAATATCATAAAAATATGAACGGTGAACGGAATCTGAGCAAAGTGTTTCTGATTCTTGAAGAAGAAGCCTTTTTGTTTGCACCCGCTATACAGGGTGATTGGTATAAGGTGCTCCAAAAAGCTTGAGCGTGTAGGTGGGGTTAAGACAAGAACAAAAATCGTATGGGAAGGGGTCTATTTCCCCCGTTTAGGCGGGAGGGGCAATTTTCTAAAACATTGACTTAAATCAGAAAAAGAATTATTTAAAAACAACGGTGAATGATACAAAGCTTTGTTATATCTTTTTGGAAAGCCAGATAACAGTTTTATTTTATTTTTTAATTAAGTTGTTTAAGTGAACAGTTTTAAAAAAATTAGTTTTCCAACTCAAAATTAAAAAAAAAAAAATTAAAAAAATGTTTAAACTAATTTTTTTTTTAATTTTATGTAATTAACTATTATTTTTTTTTTTTCAAAATTCAATATTCTTATTAATTTTTAGTCAAAAACAGAAAACCGGATGCCAAAATGTATCTTAGTTTTTGAGAAATTAAGAAAAACTAGAAGTATTTTTTTCCAAGAAAAACACTTTTTTTTTGGTTTTCCCAAATTGGACCTGCTCAGGTCAAATATCAATTAGGGAATTATCCCTTTTTTATTTTTTATTACATACCATCCGATTTTAATCAAATAATAAGTAAAAAAACGAATTAACTTTTTACTTTAATTACTAGTTTTACTTTTAATTTTTTTTAATTTCTCAAAAACTAAGATACATTTTGGCATCCGGTTTTCTGTTTTTGACTAAAAATTAATAAAAACTTTGAATTTTGAAAATACAAATAATAGTTAATTACATAAAATTTTGAAAAAAATGAGTTTAAACATTTTTTTTTTTTAGTTTTTTTTTGTTCAAAATTTTGAGTTTGAAAATTAATTTTTTTAAGACTGTTCACTTAAACAACTTAATTTAAAAATTAAATAAAAGAGTAGTTTTCTGACTTTCCAAAAAAATATATAACAAGGCTTTGTATCATACACCGTTGTTTTTAAATATTTTTTTTTCTGATTTAAGTCAATGTTTTAGAAAATTGCCCCTCCCGCCTGAACGGGGGGAAATAGACCCCCCCTCCCATACGATTTTTTTCTTGTCTTAACTCCATTTACACGCTCAAGCTCTTTGGTGCACCTTATACCAATCACCCTGTATAGTAATCAGTTAACTTAGTATCACTATAGCAAGATCTTCTAATCGATGTCTCCTTGGGATAAAGCTTTCACTTGAAGTAAAAAATTATCACTTTATAAAACCTTGATCATTCCAGTATTTTTCTATGGTGCAGAGACCTTGACAGGACATACTCAAGATCGAATGAGAAAGTGACAGTGAGCCATGAACAACAATGATCCAACTCGTAAGATCTTTGAATACACGCCAAGTGCTGAGATCGTTTCCATGAAATAAAATTTGTGGGGGAACATTCTTATTGTATCACAAGTTTATCCTGGACTGTAGTTCAAATATCAAAACCCATGACGGCTTAACATGAAGCTATTTTTAAATCTTGAAATAGAAGTTCTAGATGCAGAAGTTTAAAAGATACAGAGTTCGTGCAATGAATTTTTAAATGCATCAATTCAACCCCGGAAAACATATCAATTCCTCCTTTCAACTTAAATTTAAGCGCACGTGTTCACATGTCTATACTAACTCTAAATTCTAAACCCATTTCCAAAATCAATTGCACTTAACTATTGAGTTCTATAATATCAGCTGATTAATTGTTTCAATTCAGCTTTTCTATCCGAATCACTTGAATGTGCGGCACGAATGCAACTTCCGCAAGCTTGATAAAACACGCTCATTTAAAATCCCAAATAACGTTATTCGCATTGCAATTAACTTAAGTCGCACTTTGTGTTTGCCCACATAGCTCCCCAGAGTGGCATGTGCAATTTCAATTTGTTTAAATTGCATTCGCGGCACACTACTGGGTGGAAAATTCATTGGGATTTCCTCCACCACCAATCCAATCATATAGTTTTTTTCTTTTTCCTTTTATTCATCTCCCTTCAGACAACCAACTTGTCCGACAAGGACGAGTGGGTGGGAGAAAATTTTTCGAAAACTCGCTGAAAAAAAGAAAACAGCATTTTCAATGGAAACAAAAAAGGAAAAAGTAGGTACGTCCGAATTTGAATCGCATCGCAGAACCCACAAAATGATGGTGAAAAACTGTGAAAAGTGGATGTGGGCTTCGGAGGTCTGGACAACTTCACTCACAGTGGGTATTCTATGGTCGCTGATATAAAGGACGGCTCTTAACATCAGACTGTCCTGACTGTGCTGATACAAAAAATGAAAAGGATACCCCTTCCGAACACAGGGGGAGATATATATTGGTTATGGTTGGCATGATGCTGTGAAAGTACCTACCAACCTGAACGCTATACACTTAACTGGTGTGGCTCAAGTGGTACAACGCTCTCTCATTTTTGCTTCTCATAGCACAGAAGACCGAAGCACTTTTGTACATTTTCAGGGATGCAATTGAAAGACTAGTCATATATATATATAGTTATGGACCATGGGTTTTATGGAAATGCAGAGAGGGAGAACCCATCATCAGAGAAAGAGGTGAAAGTGAAGAGGCCATGTCCTTTTTATTTATGCCAGCACCCACACATCCCTCCCCCCAGTTCCACTTGTCTGGCACGTGTATTTTATAAAATGACAGATGGACTTAAAATCATGAAAAGCGTACAATTTTGTTGCTCTATTTTTATTAAACTAAAAATATGTTTGGGGGCGCCTTGAAGTTTGATAACCAACACTCGAAGTACTCTTGTGAATGCAAGACAAATGAAGTACCAAGTACCTATACTATAGACATGTCATGTGAATGGATTTGCTTGATGGCAAGGACTCTCATGCTTTGAGCCATATTTCATTCAATTAAAATTTGATTGAAATACTGAGAGTGTCCATAGAATTTTTGCATAGAATTTCCCAGCGAGCTACTTAACGTTTTGAGTTTGCATTTTGACTTTGAAGTTTTTTTTTTTTTTTGTTTTTCTGAAATACAAAAAAAAAATTCAATCTGTGTGACAATTTATATATGAACTCAAAAAGATGTGTTAGAATTTTTATATGTCACTTGACTTAAGTGGGCTAACGTCAATTGATTTAAGTGCACAACAATAAAGATGCCTTGTTTTGATATTATTGACGAAAAACTGAGGATTTCGTCAGTAATTGACTATTCAACTACTTTAGTGTGAAATTTTATTAAAAGATACAAAAATGATATATTATAATTAAATAAAAAAAATAATATTATTATAATATAGGTATAAAAATAACGGTACCTGTAACATATAAGCGTTACCGAAATTTCATTTTTCTCGAAAAATGAGATCAATTTTGATAAAATTTTATATGAGAGTCTTTAATTAAAATTTTTTTTTCCGAAGATGCTTATTAACGGTACCTGCCATAGAACGCCGGTACTTTTTTGAATACCTATTCTTCTAAACGGCTGCACGGGTTGCGACGAAATTTCATATTTTAAAAACTCTACTAAGCTTAATTAATACTGCAATAAAAAAAATTTGGAAAAAAGTTTTTTCAAAAAAGTTAGTTTTTTGAAAAAATCCATTTGACTCGAAAAAAATACGTTCAATTTCGATAAAATTTTATATGAGTGATTTGTTTCCAATGGTGATTTCCTACATCTGATTTTTTTTTTTCAGAATCAGCTTATTAACGGTACCATAGAACCGGTTTTTACTACACCGACTATCTTTTGAACGGCTGAACCGATTTTAAATAAATTTAATATTCTAAGACTATATACCTACTGTTTAATCTGATTAAACAAAATTTATAAAAATAGTAATTTTTGAAAAATATTTTTTTGTATCGACTTCTTGCATTGATTCATTGTTAAAAAAACATTGAAATTCGATTCACAAAAGCGGTTGGATAATTCATTTTGAAAAGTGAAATTACCCAACTGCTTTTGTGAATCCAATGTTTTAATTTCAATGTTTTTTTTTAAGATGAATTAATGCAAACAGTCGATAACGGAAATGGCGGCATTTTCTTTCTTGATGCGCCAGATATTTATGATTTCACTATGATTTCACGCTTACAAACTCGCATTGGAAGCTCTGAATCGCACGTTGAAAAATTATTGGAATGATAAACGACGACGTTTTGGTGGAACAATCATTTTGCTGTCAGGCGATTTTCTTCAAATTCTGTATGTCATTACAAGATCAAATCCAGCAGATAAATTGAATATTTGCTCGAAGGGCTAGGCTCTATGGCGATACGTGAAAAAATTTAAACTGAAAAACAACATCCGATTTGCTTTAGGAATAACCAGTCCACTGCAGAGTTTTCCAGGCAATTGTTGACTATTGGCAATGATGAAAGACTTAATCACCGGCATCGGCATGATTGATTTTCCACCGAATATTTTCAATTCATTGTGATTGTTTTTCCAAATATCGCAGTCAGAATTATAAGCATGATTGGTTTTAGTGACTTATGATTTGGAAAAAATTCAATTCATAAGCTAGTTGGTGAATTATGAATTAAAAAAATGTATTTCAAAAGCTATTTGATGAATTTTGAATTTAAAAAAATTAATTCATAAGCTAGTAAAAATCTCGACACAAAAAATTCGAAAACAAACTCCCAATAAACAAAATTGAAAAAATTTAATTCATTATATAGCTATTTGGTGAATTGTGAATTAAAAAAAAAATTATTCATAAGCTAGTGAAAATCCCGACACCGAAATCCCGAATTAACTTTATTACACTACTGTATTTGGTGATTTTGTATTTTGGGATTTTGTTTTCGGGATTTTGGTGTCGGGATTTTAACTAGCTTATGAATTAAATTTTCTTAATTCACAATTCACCAAATAGCTTATGAATTAAATTTTTTCAATTCATAGTTCACCAACTAGCTTATGAAA
Organism: Baccha elongata; assembly: GCA_951217065.1. Classification (NCBI taxonomy): domain Eukaryota; kingdom Metazoa; phylum Arthropoda; class Insecta; order Diptera; family Syrphidae; genus Baccha; species Baccha elongata. The sequence continues at coordinate 30,600,638 of OX578272.1, forward strand.
TGATTTATTTTTGATTCACAATTCGCCAACTAGCTTCTGAATTAATTTTGATTGACGACAAAATAAAATTTATAAAATTAATGCATCGTGTAGAAAGTTGTTATTTTGGCATTGGGTACAAACCGACACATAATTTTTATTTATGTGTATAGACGATTAAAAAAAAAATGTTTTCTTGCAAATTTGAAGTTTTCAATTTCAAATGCTAAATAACTTGCATATAATTCAAACAAACAAAAATTGTTCATTCCATTTTCCAAATATTGAATGAAATATTTTCAAATCTTGAGAATTATGGAAATTAAAAAAAAAAAATAAAACAGTTAAATTAAAACTAACCGTTTATTTAAAATATAATAATCTAGATTTGATCAAGTTGATCAGACCTTACTAATAAATTTCTTGGGTTAAAATCTATGAAGCCGTAAACGAAGAACTTCAAACAAAAATGTACGGTTATATGGTAGTGCCTCTATCTAACTACCGTTAAAAGATTTTGCAAACACTAAAGAAAAACAATTAGCCAAAAACATTGTCAATTTTTTTTTCAAGAAAATCGTTGGAGCCGTTTTTGAAAAAGATAAGCTCTTTCATAACCTTTATATGTCAGGAGGCCTATTCAGGTTCTGTAAAAAATTAAATGAAAATATTTTCATCCTTTCACCCATATTTCGATTCCCGTTCTGAGAAAAAGTGAAACCAAACGTCAACATTTTTCATTCAAATAAATTGTTTTCATGTCTAATGAATGTTTTAGTGAAAGTAATTCGAAATGTATATACCTACTTTAAGATCGCGGAGTCTTATCTTTTGGATTCAAAATAAATGAACACTCGATTTGAATATTTAATAATTATTTATAACAACAGCGGAACACGTCTTTATACTAGCGAGGTAGATGAATGACTGACTCTTCTTTCGTGTCGTCATTCGACGAACACAGATAGTGTCTCATCGAATACATACATAATAAAATAAAGCAAAGATACTTATACATTTAAACAAATTATAATAAATAAATATAATAAAGGGATACCTAAACCTGGCAGCCCGTGTTAGTTTAGTTTGTGCACAATCACTTTTTTTTCGCTTACACTACATACATTTATTCGATTGACTTTTTCATAGAACAAAAACAATTTGAACGAAATTTAATACCGAAATTATCGTTGCTGTTTTAAACATTTATTTCAAAAATGTTTTTGTAAAGTTTTAAATAATTTGAAAAAAAAATGTTTTTGTTCAATTTAACACTTCAAAAATCTATTTACGGATTCTTATGAAATTTAGTTTAAAGGTATAATAAATTAAAATCTAAAGACTTGCTTACTTACTTTAAAAAAAAAACATTTTCAAAAAATAATTGAAATATTGAAAAGTTTATTGTACGATTGAAAAAAATGTTGATTAACAAAAAAGTTTTTTCAGTGTATTTTCTCTGTTTTTCACAGTGTTTGTTAAAGAAAATTAAAGCAATATTTTCGTTTTAATATATAATAATTCAAACAAACAAAAAAAAATTGTGTTTTGCAACTTTCTTGTGAAAACTTTCCAAATAACCTTTTCTTCAAAATGTTTTTGTGTTTGCCATCGTCGTTGTCGGTCGTTGCTTTCTATGGGGTATTTTCATCAAAACTTGAAGCACTCATAAATTCAGAAACGCATACAGGAAGAGAAAAGGCAACTTCACCCGAACCGCATTATGGAACTATGAATATAGTCATGAAATTCTTTTTTTTTTCACAAAAAAAGAACACCCTCAACAAATTCTTACACTCAAGAAAATATAAGCAAAATAATATTATTCTGTTCCTGATGGTTGTTGGTCGAAATGCAGGCGCATATAATTGGAATCTCTTTCAATTGTTTGATCCTTTTTGTGGTTTTTATTTTGTTGTGGTCTTTGTTATGTGGGTTGGTATTATTCGAATATCTGGAATATTGGGCTAAAGAAGTGCAATGGGATGTTTTCTTTGGAAGAACTTTGTGCTTGGGGGTAGTTGCAAATTTTACATACTTGCCATGTTCTATATAATGAGTCAGTAAAATATTTTTCTGAAATCCGGTGGCGGTGGGAAAGATTGGATGACTGCTCACAAGGATACGATTTTATTTAATTTAGAATGCAATTCAAAGTGCGTTAAAGATTCTTTCCAATGATTTTATTAAAAGCTTATAATATTGTGCAAATTACATGTTTGAGGTTAAAGTTTTTACTACAATAAAGATATAATTTTCAAAGCAAACCAAATGGAAGGATGACTTAAAAAAAAAGGAATTAAAAATCTTTCTTAATTCAACCGAAATAATATTTATAAACATTGTCTAATAAGTAGAAGCGATTTTGTGTAGAAAGTGTGTAGGAGTTTTGTTCACAAATCAATTCAGAATTTGTCGCCATAGGTTGTTGTTGTTGTTGTTTTTTTCACGTTACAAAATAATAAGTTCTTATTTTCTGCTCACAAAAACAAATTTCAAGTCATTCTAGTATTGAAAGAAATAAATTTATCAGCGAATGAAAACCAATTTGTATAAAAGAGCTCCATACACTTTAGTGTGGTTTTATCCTGAAGAAGCAACCTTGTGTGAGTTTTACTCGTCCATTAGTGGCTGGAAGAGAATAATTGAACAACCAGCGCATACAACAACCCATTGGGCGCATGACTGAAAGCAGATTGTGATCTTTCAAATCATAGCCTCGAAAAGGCGAAAAACCAAGAGCGCCCTAGTTTGAAGTTGCAATATTGATAACTTTTTCTTTTCCAAGAACTTAAGTCTTCAAATCACCATTTATTTCTTCGTTTATTTTTGTGGATCAGAAGGTACATGATTTTTGTTGACGCATGATAATTCGCGCGAGAAAGTGAACGAAACCCATTTTAAAGAGTTAACGCATTTTGTATGGTAAGATTGGGAGCACCTTATAATCTTATTCATGTTTTGCTTCTTTTCTGTAGATGCTTTATGATATCGAACTGAGCCTCCACTCTCCCAGTTCACTGATTCACCAAAGCCTTTGCTTGTGGGGCATGCCGGGTTGACTTCAAAAAACAGTTGCGGATTGTTTCATATGTTTGAGGACAACTCAATATATATGTCATTTTGTTTATTTGATCCATTTATGTATGTTGAATTTAATGTCCAATTCCTTTCAAATAAAAATTGACTTTTTACGGACTAAAGTACTTTATTGACAACTTTAACGAACTTACTGTTGTGAGCATAAGTAACCTCATTGGCTTTTTGAATGCAACCAAATTTTTTTTCAAAATTGTATGTAATTAACTATTATTTTTATTTTCAAAATTCAATGCTCTTATTAATTTTTATTCAAAAACAGAAAACCGGATGCCAAAATGTATCTTAGTTTTTGAGAAATTAAGAAAAACTATAGAAGTATTTTTTCCAAGAAAAACACTTTTTTTTTGGTTTTACCAAATTTGACCTGCTCAGGACAATTATTAATAAGGGAATTATCCCTTTTTTATTTTTTATTACATACTATCCGATTTTAATCAAATAATAAAAAAAAAACGAATTAACTTTTTACTTTACTTACTAGTTTTACTTTTAGTTTTTTTTTTTATTTCTCAAAAACTAAGATACATTTTGGCATCCGGTTTTCTGTTTTTGACTAAAAATTAATAAGAGCATTGAATTTTGAAAATAAAAATAATAGTTAAATACATAAAATTTTGAAAAAAATTAGTTTAAACATTTTTTTTTTAGTTTTTTTTTCAAAATTTTGAGTTTGAAAATTAATTTATTTAAAACTGTTCACTTAAACAACTTAATTTAAAAAATAAATAAAAGAATAGTTTTCTGGTTTTCCAAAAAGATATAACAACGCTTTGTATCATTCACCGTTGTTTTTAAATAATTTTTTTTCTGATTTAAGTCAAAGTTTTTAGAAAATTGCCCCTCCCGCCTAAACGGGGGGAAATAGACCCCCCCCTGCCACGATTTTTTTCTTGTCTTAACTTCACCTACACGCTCAAGCTTTTTGGTGCACCTTATACCAATCATCGCACCCTGTATAGGTATCTATATGTAGGTATATAAAACACAAAAAAATGTTTCTGTGACCGACAAACTTTACGTAGTCCAGTCAGTAAGGAGTTGACTAAACATTTTTGGGGTGAGCCGAATTTCTCAATCCATTGCTTAGAGGATCATTAGAATAACATTAAAAAAAAACTATGTATCCCCACCCCCTACATTCGGCCGCCATATTGGAAAATATGGTAGTTTTTTTGCATTTTCTTCTAAACGGTTAACTTTTGGATAAAAACTTTTAACTTTTTTTTTACTTTTTTTGTAGAAGAATATACGCTTAACATTTTTAGTCTTAATCTTTTATTACTTAAAATTAATATTTTCGGTGTTATTAACGACACGGTAGCCAAAAGTTTTGCAAACATTTTGCTTCATAGGGGGACAGCAGGAGAAGGGTAACTTTTTCGACAAAATGTTCTCAATACTTTTTGAAGAAGGCTATTCGATCTACAAAAATTGTCAACAACATTTGTCATACAAAAAGTATTTATCGCTGTACAGAGATTCAAAGGGTGAAAAGCACATATACACTGCACCTTTATACAAGGTTAAGTTGTCACTCACAAAAAGCAAAAGGTTGGAGTTAATGAAGTAGGTTAGGTTGAGACAAGAAAAAAATCGTAAAGGAGGGGGGTCCTCCAGTTTTTTAATTTTCTAAAAAAATTACTTAAAATGAACAAAATTTACGAGAGGACGCAGTATGGAATGCTGTTCCCGAAAACCAAATTGCATGTCTGGGATGATGTTTTTTTTTGCTTTAGAACTTCTTAAGTTTTCTTAGAATCAATTCTTCCAAAATCTCTCTCAGGTCGTTGAGGATGAAAAGATAGCTTCAAAACGGTCATCGAATGCATCAAAAATATTAAAAAAACAACGGTAAATACTAGAATACCACTATTATACTATTATATCATATAAATAAATAAATAAAATAAAAAGTGAAGGCATCCTGTAACAGTCCAGGCAGCCAAAATGGAATGATGTCTAGGCTGCAACAATTCCAGTTGTCGTGCTGGGTCTATCTCCTCGGAGTGGAAGTGGTTCATGCAATCGCACCATGAACGGTGTTATAAAAATAATTCCAATATCTAATCATTCAGGAGGAGTCCAATGGAATCATGATTCCAAAAGGGGGCTATCGGTCTAAAAGTTTAAGATGAAAGTTCAACTATATTGAGATCTATCCGTAAATTTATGTTCATCGTAATGTCGCATTTGACTCCTATCTCAAATGTTTCTGTGCAAATGCGTAACTGTCCTTATAGTATCTTATCTTCTTAACTATTATCACCATGTTTTCATTCCAAAAGTTCATAAAATTAAATAGACCATAATTACGATCAATAATAAACTGTCTTGCTATAATATCAATTAAAAAATCCAAACTCAGTTTAACATTGTTACACTAAAACTGCCATCCAAAGTTTTTTTCAAAAAAAAAAAAAAAGAACTTTAATTACAAACAATGTGCCATTTAAATTGCCAATTCAACAACAACACTAACAACATCGTTCTCTCTCAAGTTTAAGGTATTATTTGTCATTTTAATAGCATTAAGTACAATCAAGCATTGTAAAACATTCCCTGTAGTTTCAGCATTCCATGGCTCATTTTTAATTACAAATTAATTGCAGACTTCTCAGTTTATTTCACTTCCTTCATCAATGTGTATTCTCTTTTCACCAAATTCCTCCTCACTCAAAAAAAAAAAAAAAAAAAAAAAACTCATAAAACTCAATAAATCAACGAAATCTAAGCAGCCATCCGGCTCGAAGGACCATTAACCACCCATCATCATCATTTGAGAAATTGAGGGAGAAAAAAAAAAGAAAGAGTGAGAGAGAGTGGAATTTTTGTCGTAAAACCAATTAAAGGTTTGTCCGTTAGCACGTTTGTCTTCTCCACTAATTTACTGTATAACACAGTCACAGTAAATATAAAACACCACTCCCAGGATAAAAATGACTAAGAAAATAAAAATAAATATTACTGTATCTCTAGCTAGAGAGTAATGATGTCTCAGGATTAAATTACGAGTCGTGGATTCATTTCTCAGAGCACTAAACTTCGGGATTCAGAAGTGGTTTTGGTGAAAAATGGTGTCGCAAAGTGGAAATATACATTTTATTCAAGTAGTACACAAGTTGGTTCTTTTTTTTTTTGTTTTTTAGCAAGACGACCCTTTTCAAAATGAGATAGGTATGCAAATTTGTGCTATTTTCACACAAAAGAATTTTCTCTGGCACGACGAAGGACCAACAATCGATTCGTTTTCTATCCAAAGTTGATCATTGAAACTTACCGCAACGAAGAGACACACCGAAAGAAAGAAAAGAAAAAAATAACACACCATTATGTTCTCTTTCTCATTCGAAAAGTGGTTACTGCATTTTAATGTGACTTTATTGCATGTATCCCGTTACGGATGCATGCTTGCAGATTGCAGATTGCAAAATCAACGACCCCTTTCAACAGAGTAAAATTAATTCGAATGTGGCTTTTGGGTGTTGACTCCCTGTCCAGGGATACACACAAGGATGTTGAATTTATATATATACGATACCTACGTGTATCCTTTAAAGTCAACCAAAACTGAATTACCTTTCTTAATTTTGCATTTATGCTTCCATAAGATGCTAATGTTAAATTCATATGTATATATGTATCTGTATGACGAACATAAGGTTTTAGCTGATGGGAGTGCTTAATTTGGAAAGCATCCTTTAAAGTGTGGTGAGTCTTGTCCAAATGAGAGATTATCCTTATCATTGTCATTGTGTTGTACAATATCCATATCCATCCATCTCAAAAGAGGAAGAAAAGGATATTCCATGCAAATGCAGGAAGCATGGTTATTAAATTTTCACTAGACTGAGTCTCTATGAAAAACAGGAGCAGAATAGAGATACATACGTATACTATTTTGCTCGGTAGAGTTAACTACAAAAGTCTAGAATAAAAGGGTCAAATTAAATTATAACTAAATTTTGTATAGACATATACACTTATAGTTATATGCCCTAAGAAACCATTGTTAAATATAGTCCTTAACATAAGGTCTATTATAATTTTAAATTGAATGTTTGACACGCTATATATTGTGTGTTTGTATTTGTGATGATGTCAAAATACATATTTTTGCTAAGCTATAACAAAAAGGACACAAAAATAGGAAACCCTAGTTGTGGATTGTAATGGAAAATGCTTTCAAAGGGGCTTCATCAAATTGTTTATTGGTATAGTTAACTGAAGACACATAAATTAAGTAATTTAATTTGCCATTGAGAAGGTTTTCCTTTTGCAATCACAATCACAAGTTCTTGTGTGTTGTCCTTGAGAGGTAACACAACACAATTTTATGTTTTGTATAATTAATTTTAAAATAATGTGTGTGTGTGTGTGTTTGCTTTGTATATTAACATTAAGTACCTAAATGAGACTTTTTGATTGGGACTATATGTATATTTATTATTTAAATAGAATGGTATTACCTTGAATTATAATATAAATGATTTTATTTATTTTGAAAATAAATTTAAATTGAAAATATGAACACAATGAAAAATATAAAATTATAAATCATTAGATAGAAAGTTATAGAGAAAACTATGAATTTCCAGGAGGTAATTTATCACAACAAAATGATTCTAATTGTCCTATTTCGGCATTAAAGTATTGTTTTATTGGTATGATGTTTTACCGAAAATTGTTTTTGTTCCAAAAATTATTTTAGAAGGTTTATGTTATCACTGCTCTAACGATTTTGGAATAATTTGTTGGTAAACTTATAAATATTAGTTACCTAAATGAACAACACAATTTTCTATATATGTATACTTTGATTTTGGCTTGAATCTTTGTAAAAAGCTTAAGGGCTCTTAATAAAAATTTATATGAATTTTTTTCATATTTCTCATTTATATATATTTTTGAAAAAAATTATCAAATTTATTTTTATGAAATTTTGTTTTCTTTTTTGGCAACTTGAAACATGAAACAAAAGCAAGTTCGTGCAACCCAGTCGTGCACTTTACTTTGTTAAGCTTTCTCGTGAATGGCTTAATGGATTTCAACATAAAAACATTTAAAAAAAAAAACCCCTGAGTGACTTGATCAAATTTTAATTAAAAATGATTTTTTTAATTTTTGTTTTTTTAAATTCAATATTTTTAAAACGGTTTGACATTAAATTTTTATTTTTGTATACATTATTTGCTAACTGTTTGTCATATTTCAAATTTGTTAAAAAACGATTTAAAAAAAAAATCAGTTAAAGTCCCCTCCTCTAAGCTATGAGCAATTCTTTCAAACAGGGTTGCCATCACAAATTTTTAATAAATAAAATTAAAAATAGAACTATATTTTTTAAGCTTAAAATATATTTAAAATGACTCAAAATGAAAAAAATATGTATAATAGAACTTAACGTTAAGTAAGTAAAATTTCAGGCCAAATTTGAAAAAGTGTACTTTTTTCTTAAATTCTTGTTTGTTTAATTCTTTAATGCACAGTTGGAACAACTTATTCTGTTGTTCCAACTGTGCACTAAAGAATTAAAAGAAGTATGCAATTTTATGCACAATTTTAGATATTATGCATAATTTATTTTATAAATTGAGCCATATTATAGAAAAATTTAAATTTAACTGTGAACAAAATATACAAATTTCGCTGCCTTATTTTTTTTTATATTTAATTAAACTTTTTTACTTTTTTTATATTTTTTAATAATTAATTAAACGTGAGCAAATTTTTATTTTAGACACAATTTAATTCTGCATGATCTGTCTGTCTGTCTGTCCGTCTGTCAGTCTGGATATATCGACACCTACAGCCTAAACGGTTGGGCCGATTTTCTTCAAACTTGGTAATCTGTATTTTTAGAGTAATATGCCTTGTCGAATTTTGGTTTTTATCCTAGGTCTGAAAATAACGGTACCTGCCATATAAGCGTAACAGATAATTCAATTTTTCTCGAAAAAAATACTATCGATTTTGATAAAATTTTGTGTGACAGATTTGTTGGCAATGACGAAGTTTTTTGTAAGATTTTTTTTTTTTTAATCAAATTACTAACGGTACCTGCCATATAACCGTTTTCTTTTGGTTCCCACTAAATTTTGAACGGTTGCACTTTTTTTTACAAAATTTAAACAAAATTTTGACAAAAAGTAAATTTTGAATAATTTTTTTTTTTTCGAAAAAATACAATGTACCAATTTTGATAAAATTTCATTTAATTGAATTTCATTAAATGAATTTTATACCGAAATGTAGCAAATTTATGATTTTACCAATATGTAATATTTTGTTTACATTAAATGAAGGTAAGATAATTGTCAAAATAACATTTCCACCACAAAAAATTTTGAAGTTTTTTTTCCAATAATTCTAAAGTTCGATGAAACTCCCTTTTCCCTAAAAAACTCCATTATTTGATTACAAACCTATATATAAAGTCTGAAAACAATTTTTAACATATCTTTACCTAATCAATCCATATAATACTGTTGCCATCCATCATAACCTATAGATATCAATCATTCTTTTACACAATTTCAATATTGGTTATTGGTTTATTGTACTGTTTATGTATAAGATAACCTTAAAAAAAGTTGAATATAAAAAACTACTCAACTAATTTAAACATCAAAACTAAATAAATAAACAAAACTAAAAGAATTTTTGTTTTAAAATTTTAAACAAAAGATTTTTAACGCCCGGCACTTTATGTCTATCGAATTGTTCCTTTCACTTTATAGTGGGACAATATTTTGTACAGTATCCCATTGTAACCCCTAACAAATGTATAAGCTCTTTTTGGAAATATTTCATTTCTCCTTTCCTCTCATGAAACTATATAGAAACAAAAAAATCCACTCCAAAATCAAATCCACTCAGTAACACTCAAAGGACAAATGCTGACAATGAACTGAGGTTCCACAGAATAAAAAAAAAATTAAAAGGACACCAGAGACTATGGAATGAAAGTCTAAACTCCAAAAAGACACCATTGAGATAGGGGAGGAATTCTATATATATACCTATCCACCTGCTCTAAAACAAAGTCCAACTTCTGAGTGGATATTCTTGTTTCAATGATGGTTTACCCAAAATGGGATATTGTACAAGACTGTTAAATGAAAATCAAATCAAGTCCCACTATAATACAATACAATATTTGGTTGGAAATACTCGATTTTCATGTGTAAACGAGTGTGGTGTGCGTCACTGATGTGTGTAGAAATCAAGAGACATTGGAATCAAAATTGAATTAGTCCCCAATTCCGAAACAATTTCGTTTAATTTCTCATTAGTTTGTCTCACATATTCTAACGGTGACATAAACACGGATTTAAATACTAAGAGTGAACAATTCAGAGAAATCGTTGAAAAGGATTTTAACGCTCATAAATAAGTACATTTTGATTACTTTTTTTATTATAAAATTTATTTTGCTTATGAAGTATGACAACCAACAACTTTGACAAACAAGATTGATATAAGAAAAAAAAAGATCCATAAAAGCAAACATCTTTTTGGATAATAAATTGAAGATAAAAATGCTTTGATTTGTTCAGTTTTATTTTTTAACACCACTTGTACTGAAGAGGGCGTTGTTGTTAAGTTGATGGGAGAAATACTTAACTTGTCACTCATTGCCAAATAAGTATAGAAATGATGGTAGGATGTACTTTAGATAGAATGAGTGGTCAGATCAAAATGTCCTTTAACTTTAAGTGCTTTATGGAGGTATATAACACTGGTTTTAAGAGTTTGTCTAATTTGATATCAAGTGGTTAGCTTAAATATAATAATATATTAAACGGAGGTAGTATATATTTTATGTTTAATGGTTATGACCTAAAGATAAAATAAATTTGTTGATCTCTGTCCATTGGCAGTAAATGTTGTGACCATGGATTTACGAATTGAAATTAACTCCACACGTGCCTATCTATAACAGGAGTTACAAGTTGTATCTATAATAATGAAAAACAATTAAGAGAGTTTTAATTATTGTTTTGTACACTTAATATTGGAATTAATTGAATTTATCACAGAAGAACACAAAAGAGAACTCATTACAAAACAATACTTCAATTACTCCTGATGGCAACCATAGAATAAGGGTTGACGTAGAATGAGTTTTTGTGGGATGCATTGTTTTATGATGAGTTATCCCTACGTGTTTGTTACCATGATACCACTTTTGACGGTATGAGAGTAACCTACTGGTATTAAAGTTATATCGAACACTTTTGTAAGATGAGCTTCACCCATTTGAAATTAAAATCGAAAGCGAATTTAATTAAAATATAGCTAATTGCCATGTATGTATGTACATTTGAATTATTGATTTTCTGACGAGCTTTTAATCTTATACTAGGGTCATTGCATATAAATTTCTATTGTACAATCATGGAGCAGCGCCATCTAAAGAAACTTGTGAACCGCACATTTGGAGGTTCTTACATTTACTAAGTGTCTATTCTGTTACCATAACAATAGTCGCCAACAAAACAAATTAATAATATTTAATGTATTTTATTGGCTCTAAAATCAATATTTCCTTGACAAGAGTCGTAAACAAAACAAAAATCATATACTTATGTTTACGGCTGTAGTCAGAATAACAGAATAGACAACTAGTAAATGTTAAAACCTAAAAATGTGTTATTCACAAGTTTCTTAAGATGGCCAGGCGGTGGTTATTCAGCTTAAAAAAACTATAGAAATGTATGTACATTGCTAGGGTATGCCCATGGTGATATTTGATATATGAGTTAATAATTCAAATTGCACTACTCAGCCAGGCAATACCAGTATTAGTAATCAATCAGAAGGTCCCGATCTGGTGACTCGCCGTACGGCTCAGGGGCTAATCAGAAGATGTGGCTGGCGATAGGGGCTTAAGGGTTTACGCTTTTGGCGAGGTGGAGCTTTGGTGGGCGTGGTAGGTGTCAACATTTTAGTTGGGGTGAGCTTTGGAGGGATGGATAATTGTGGTCGTTTTGTGTGGTTGGTAGCAAAAGCGGTAAGGGTAAAAGTTAAAAGTGGCATGGTATTCAAATTGGCTTGGTTAGAGGCTCAGCAGCACAACGACTTGGTGACTTCATCGCTTACGTGTTAGCTACCTGGTGGATGAAGAATCTCACAATTAACGTTTGAAACCGAAAATTCCTGTTCAGAACTTGGAATTTACATTCAGAACTAAAATTTCACATTAAGTACGTCTAAAAATAAATGATCAGTACCCAAAATTTACGTTCCCAACACAAAAATTTTGTTTGCAAGACAAAATTCAGGTTTATTATCTACAACTAAAAAATGTATGTTCAAAAGCAAAAAATTATTTTCGGACCCCAAATTTTATTAGTATTATTATTTATAACGTCTTAGAATTCAATTTTAGAAACAAACATTAATGTTTAGAACGCTAAAATTATGTGCAAACCATTTGGTAAGGTATCGTTCACCGCCTCTGTCCTCCGAGAAAGAAGTAATAAGAACAAATAACTTTTAAGAGATTTCTTTCAGGAATTTCGGATATTAAAGAGCCTAAGCAATGCACAGCCTTACTTCTCGTTTAATAATACGAAAAAAAGTGCTGCTGAGTACATTTTTTATTTTTAAAGTTATATATACATACTAGCTGACCCGGTGAACTTCGTATCACCTAGTTCGTTACTTACAATTTTTAATTTGTGATTACTGGTTGCACTATGTACGTTTAAGATGTTTCGTTATTTGCTCAAATTTATTCATAACTAAAAAAAATTGGAAAACAGTCAACTTGACGGGTCATCCCTGCAACTTCCCACTATTTTTGGACATTAAGTGCACACAATTTTGTGACAATTTTTTTTTAGTGCTTCTGACTTCGCAAAGCTTTTAATTAAAAAAAAACATTATTTTTTGAAATTTTAAATTAAAATAAGCTGACTCGGCAAACATTGTTTCGTCATTTATATTATTCCTAGGAAACATTTTTTTAGTTCAATAAAAATAACTATCTACTATAAGTGTGTGAGGATGTACTTATAATCGAAAGCGTTATAAGCAATAAAAGTATGCTTTATTTAGGTTAATGAACTAATATTTATTAAAATAACGACTATATTTTGAATTATAATTTCTGATAGCTATCTAAACATCAAAAGTAATTATTTACATTGTTACTATCAATTATATATAGATTATAGAGTGTACAATATTCTTTGTTAGTCCGTCTTTAGCCAACACAAACAAACTGGATGGTTTCCCCACGCGAGAACATGCCACATATAGTTGTCCGTGGGAAAAGCATGGTGTTCCCAAATCTAAACCACATACAGAGGACAAACTTTTTTCATAACCGCACAAAAAATTAAGATCGAATACCTTATTTTAATTAAAACACTTGTAGTTCTTTTTACATTATTTTCATAGTAAGCTAACATAGTACCTACTGATTTAAGGCAAAATAAGGAGTCACCCTGAAAACTCGTATACAGCTTCATATTTGCGTACTAAAAGTTGTGTGCAAAGGATAATGGCACTGACGGCTCCGAAGAACCACGGCCTAGTGACATACACCCAATCCTTTTGAGTGCGTTGCTAGTTCTACAAAGATTGAAGGGGAAGTACAATATTTCGTCGAAACGAACGACTAAGATGAGATGCACTTTTCATGACAATTATAGTTTTGGAAACTTTGTCACTTCCCCGCAAGAGGCCGTAGCAGGACCCCTGAAAAAACATTAGATGTACTCAGGGATCGGACCCAGAACTACGAAAAGTTAGTTATTCAATGTCAAAAGTAACAATAACCGCGTGTTTCCGGATTATCTCGGTTTCTCTCAAATAATTGATGCTGACATCTATTATCAAAATTGTAGAGCATATACAATTTGCGACAAATTTCGTAAAAAATAATTTTTTTTAATGCCCTCAACTGTTTTGAGATAGAGGGCGGAAACCGTATCGCGCCACTCAGCTATACATACTGTAATGAAAGGTCGTGAGTTAGAAAAAAGTTGTTCCTTCGAAACATTGTCCAGGCTGCTGAAGGAGTTAACATACTAAAAGTCCCGACGTCTAGAAGGTGAGCCGTGAAAAGGGAAGGATCATAAGGGCCCTTTTTTTATCTTTAGCTTATAGCTTATATTAAATTACAGCTCATAAAATTTACTACAACATTTTGTTATATGATTTTTTTTGAAGTCTCAACCGTTTGCGAGCTATGCATCGCTTAAGAGAAAATTCTTACTCAGTGTTTATTTACATGAGATCAATTAATTAACTGAGAGTTAAAACTATTTTTGTCAGATTAATAAATTGTAGATTAATAATTATTGCACTGGAAATTAATGATAAATTTACGATGATAGTAAAATTAACATCAGAGTTGCACAGAAAAATTAAAATAATACGTATAACAGTCACTGCTACGATAGATACAAATAAAACCAAAAGAAATGGCTGAAAAAGGTATAGTGAGTGAGAGAGTAGACCGACTTCGTCCTCATCCCTACTCCTTGATGTTTGCTATATGAGTGGTGACACCTGACGGGGATAACTGATCGATTGATAATTGATCATTTGTCGACCGGTGAGGGCGGGAGATCAAATTAAATTGGGTTGATCAGAGTAATATGAATTTTTTCATTCTAAGTCATGACAAAATAAAAAAAAAAATCCTTGCAAAATAAATTAAAGTTTTTAATTGACAAATAAAAAATAGGGGTTGATCGTAGAGGGGTGAAAATTAAGGGTTGTATGTATTTTTGTATGCTGTGTCATAAAAAAATTAAAAAAAAAAAAAATAGTCCAAAAAAATAAAAAAAAATTAGGAGTGGGCCACCCTTAACATTTAGGGGGATGAAAAATAGATGTTGTCCGATTCTCCACCCTGGCCGATATGCATGCTTCGGATGACGAAAATCGGTCGAGCCGTTTCGGAGGAGATAGATTACAAACACCGTGACAGGAGAATTTTATATATAAGATATGTAGTAAATTTCACAATAAATTTAAGTCAGATAGATTATTTTAAAAATATTCAAAAATAAGAAAATACTGCACAAAATACCATGTACAGGGTGATTCACATAAAAAGTACCAAAAAGATAAAGCGTTTAGGTTGAATTGAGACCAACAAAAAATTGTATGGCCCCACCCCAATTTTCTAAAAAAATTACTGATGTCAAGTTACTCCAAACACTTCTCAATAGGCCGTGCGAAAATTCGCCAAAAAAAAATGCAAAAAACACAAAAATGACAAATCGCCCAAAATATTTGCATAATGAAATTTAAAATGAATTATCGCCCAATTTTTTTTTTTTTTTTTGTTTTATTAAAATATCCACAAAACGCAAAATCACCCGAAAACCGATTTGGGTGATTTTTCATTTATTTTTTGGTAATTTTTAATTTTTATTTTGTTTGGGTGTTTTTTCATAATAAAAAATCAAATACAAAAAAATCTCAAATTTTGATAATTTGTATTACCACAAACGAAACGAATGTTATTTAACGCATGAAATAACAGGGCGGTAGCCGGCAGTGTCAGAGGAGGCGGCTAACGTTGAAAAGTACTGTTTCGATTGCGATTTTGCATCTTTATTTCTTGGGCGATCTGTCATTTTGAATAATCTTTGAAATTATGAATCACCCAAGAATATTTTTGGGCTATATTCCTCATTTTTCTGTTATAATACAAAAAAAGGTTATTTGAGTTTTTGTTTTCTTTAAGTGACTAAACAATGAAAAATAAAGTTATAATTTTAAAATAAACAGTTGTTTTGTGTTATTTCTGAGATTGATTGCCGAGTTAAACAAAATCTACGAACGAGAAGATAAACAGGGGTAAGATAATGAAGAAGATCATAAATTACATGAAAAAGATGATAAAAAAGCCTATTAAATGTTAAAATACACTAAGCTGGTAAGGACGAAGAAAAGTGTAGGTGCCTGAATCAAGCCAAAAATGCAATACGTATTTAAACATATATTATAAATGATCAGCATCTTATTTTTGGAATTTTTTTTGTTGGTTTTTCCTGGTGGTCGTGCACACAGATTAATCTATCGTCTAAAAACATAATTTATGTTTTCTAAAACACACACATACATATACGAAATGGGCTGCATATAGTTTTGTCGATTACGTTCTTTTTACTCATATAATCTAGTTGTTTTTTATCCAAATACTCGATGAAAAAACTCAAAGCCACATCATAAATCTCCCATTTATAAACTTACTCTATCGCCTATCGATGTTTAAAAAAAAAAAGTCCATTGACAACTTTTTCAAAGTTATAACATCAAAATAACATGATCTAAGAGATTAACATGAAGCGTATCAAAACACTTTCACACTTTTAACATCAAATAGGTACGTGTTTTTTATCCTGTCAAAGTCACACGTCAATCCTTCTATTAACTTTTATCTTCTCACTCGCAGAAACAACAACAATTACCCTGAACTGTCATCCTGAGTGAGAGAAGTGCGACAGCAAACGCAAACTTTTCATCTATACCAACATCAAAATACTTCTGCACCAATAATCCTGGTTACACAGAAAGGCTACACACAAAAAGTTAACTGGTATCCACTTTTTTTTACAACCCTTTTTTTTCTTTGGCCAGCTTCGACCCGATCGTTGCACAGAAAACAAACCACAACCATTACCACAGCAATCAAAATTAATACCCTTCAATGGCTAAGTCAATCACCGGCCGCCACAATTCCCTCCACTAAGCCATCATATACGTTCGGCCGTATGTAGAGTCCTTCCATTCAAGCTAATTCACTGTAGCTTTCTCTAGAACTTAGATAGAGATACGTGTATCTATAATTAGTTTCGCTCGATTGCATTTGCATATACACAAAGGACTCGTTGACTTGAAATTTGCGTGTGAAATGAAAATATCATCACACATAACATTTTACACATAAACTGACTCACCTAAGCCAATCCATATCGTAGGAAACTCATTCGCTGTGGTTGACACGGAAATATAATTTTCCACATGAATTTGATAACTGTACTTAAATGGTGGTAATGGGAAGGATTTCGTGTTGGCGTTGGGTTGAAATCGGGAAGTCCTGCAGGACTGGAACCAGATTAGATCCTAAGAAGGGTTTTCACATCGGGTAAGGGAAATGAATATATGTGGATGGAGAAATAACTAATCCCTTCGCCTTTGTTTGTATAAAAAATGCGTGAATTTTGCAAATCATTGTGCACATGCACGAGCAGGATGCATGCAATCAGATACAGGCACCATTATTGTTACAATGTCTGTCCATTACATTTTTGCATACTCTTGCCATGGTTTGGAATATCGTATATAATTCATAAGGACTTTGTATGTATATATGTATGTACTTATGTTTTCTGTCGTGCAGGAAGTTTTTGTTTTTCTCCTTTTCGTCTTTTGTTTCTGGATGAATATATACCACCTACAGGATTTAACAAAAAGATATTGTCACGCAATTGACTACGAAAAAGTATCCATAGAGTTGCCAAGGTGAACGACATGGAAACGTGAATTGTAAGCAGATTTTTATTTTTTTTTCCACACGAGTTGGTTCGAAAAGGAGCACCTTTCATTGTTTACACAGGATAGTCTTGCATGAAACAAAACAATAATTATTGTTGTAACTCTCGTATTTAAAAGTAAGGCACTCTCATTAATCAGAGATAACTTACAATAGGGCAACGAAAAGGATGTCGTTTAATGGAACAATGAGATTAAGCTTAAGTGTGTAATGATGGCTTGGATTTAAGATGACGATATGGAACCGTAAGTATATAAGGGAATTATGTATTATATGCAATTCAAAGAGTTATATTTTGTTCAAGTAATCTTACGCGTCTGATGGCTATCACCAACGAGCAAGTAAAGTTTCTTTATGGTATTTTTTTTTTTACATTTTAAAATTGTATTTTGTCCCTTTTACAAGAATCAAAATTATCAAATACTCCACCCATAAAATTTAAAGCACTTTTAAGGGTACGTGGTGACCACATCCACCCCTGGATTGTTCGTTATCAAATATCTAGCTCACCTTTAATATGTTCTCTTATTTGTCTTTCAAATGAAACAAAACGGTTTTTTTTTAATTATTTTTAACTTTTAATAGTGGAATTATTACAAAAAAGAGAAAATGAATCATGAAAAGATGCAAACCAAAATAATAAACAGAAGAAAACTTGAATATCGCGTGTACAAAACAGCAAGACAACGATATCATAGGCGCCAAGAAATAATAACGTTTTTTTTTGTAGAACCATTAAATACAAGCATTTTTTACTATGCGATAAGGGCTCTATATATCACTCCGTTTGGACTTGAAATGCAAATTTTAGAAAATAATGGATAAAAATTAAAAAAAACAATATTTAAAAAACAATGGCAACACCTAAAATAAAGATTTATACCGGTTTTGAAATCCTGAAATCCTTTCTTTAATACTAAATTCAAGTTTAATTATTTATATCTATAGTTTTTGAAAAAATGAAAAGAAAAAAAAGTTAAGACCAATTTTTTTTTTCAAAATTGTAAAATAAAGTGCTAAAGAAGTTTTTTACGGTCAACGTTTTTATAATTTTTGAATCAAACACAAACACCGAATTGTATTATGATTTCAAGTTTTTTATGAGGTATCTGGTTTTTTGCTTCCTTACATTCGACCAGAACCAAAAAACGGAAGAATCGGAAGAATTAAAGGAATCAGATGATACGTTGTGTTAAAACAACAACATATAATCTGATTCCTCTGATTCCTCCGTTTCCTCCGTTTTTTTGGTTTAGGTGTATTAATACAGTGCTAACATTCAGCTTTACGGCAAAAAAAATAACTTAACTTTTTAAAAGGATAAAATACAAGCAATAATTTTTTTAAAGGAGGGGCCAATTGTCAATTTTTAGGTGGGAGTGACAATTCAAAAAATCTTCTTCTTCTCTTCTTCTTCTTCTTCTTCTTCTTCTTCTTCTTCTTCTTCTTCTTCTTCTTCTTCTTCTTGTTCTTTTCTTCTTCTTCTTCTTCTTCTTCTTCTTCTTCTTCTTCTTCTTCTTCTTCTTCTTTTTCTTCTTCTTCTTCTTCTTCTTGTTCTTTTCTTCTTCTTCTTCTTCTTCTTCTTCTTCTTCTTCTTCTTCTTCTTCTTCTTCTTCTTCTTCTTCTTCTTCTTCTTCTTCTTCTTCTTATTCTTATTCTTATTCTTCTTCTTCTACTTCTTCTTCTTCTTCTTTTTCTTCTTCTTCTTCTTCAGGAAAATCATTACAACCGTTTAGACTAGAGTTGTAAATACATCCAGACAAAGAGATAGACTGACAGACAGAATTGCCGGACCTACTTTTTTCGTCTTCTATATCATCGAAATGTTCGATTGTTATCTCAAAACTTTTTTTTAAGAATGCATAACTTGGGTTATAGTAGATACCTTTCGCAAGAAAAACTAAAGTATACGACTGGGTCGCACGAACTTGCTTCTTAAGCAAGTTGCCACGAAAATAAAATAAAATTTAATAAAAATAAGTTTATTATAATTAATTATATAAAAATAATTTCAAAATCGCTTAATCGATATTAACATAATGCTTTTCAGAGAACCCTAATTTAAAGTGCTAATTTTAATTCAAGCCGTTTTCCGAATATTGGGTTTACAAATTTCTCCTTTAAGGAATGGTCTACAAACACTACATACTAAATTTGGAGGAAATCAGTATAGACGTAAGTTTGCCTTACCTAAAAATCGCAAGTAAAAATTATTTAATTGATAAAAAGAATTTGTCGAACCAATAATGGGAAAGTTTAACAAATTATTTCAACAAACATATTACAATGACCGTACTTTTAAACTCATCTCAATTCCGACCACCAATCTAATCATGAGAAATGCCAATGAAAGTTTGAAATTGTTTTAAGTATCAGATATAATGACCGCTCAGATATATACATGCCAGCTAATTTTGTTGCTCTGCTGTGTAATAAAATGCTTGGTTAAATTACTTTCAGCGGAAATAGAAAAGTCATTCTAGAAATAATATTTAGCTTATTGATCTAGCAGTCATATACATGCATTACTGGCAGTAATAAATTAGATTATGATTGTGACTGTGAGAATTTTAAACAAATTTGTTTGAATTTGAATTTGAAACTGGTGGTGATTTAAATTACTGGGTAAATGCACTTGACTACAATGTGTTATGAAAGTATGAAAACTGTCACCAGAATTCACACAAAGCTAATTTAAATAACTGCAAGAAGTTAAGTGTCATCTAATTTTCATATAACAAAATGTTATACCTTTCAAAATCTTGCATTATTATGCTAGAGTAGTTATTTTTTGTATAAATTATAAATTTATGCTTTTATATTCCTTTGACTTTCATCAAAAAAAAAAATGTTAATAGAATGTTGTGTAAAATTTTAAAACTAACCGTCTCGTTATACTATTCCGGCACACAATTGTATCTATATAACGAAAATCTGCTTAAAATTTAAATTGAAACTTAAAAAATAAAAAAAATGCACTCATACGCCCCATAATCCCTTATGTGTATATTCTTTTATAAAAGTTTCTCTTAACTCTCGTCAAAGTTTTGAAAATGAAAAATGTTATTTTTTTTCTTTTTTTTTTTAAATACAAAAACAAACACTTAAATCTTTTTTTGCCATGTTTGTCACGAAAACCTGTCTGTAAAGTTTTCAACATAGGCACTTGCTGCAATAGCAGTTTACTATGTAGAATCCTATATCCTGACCAGAAAAGCAGAGATGGGAAACAAGAAATTACATCATCACAGTCAATTTCAATTACCATATGACTTTGTTTTGTAATGCAAAAAGCTATATTCCTATGGTGAACGCATGAACAATGTGTGTGTGTTGTTACACAAAAATCTCCTTTGGTTCATCACTGTAACAACACAGAATGCGCATCCTTTTTGCCTCGTCCATCCATGGCGATGTTTTACTTTTTTTTATTTTTATTTTTGTCCTGATGTGCCATAACAAAAACATTCTTGAAAACAAAAACAACCATACAGTCTTACAGAGGTGAAGTTGAATCAAAGGAGTTTGAGTGTAACGGAGAACGTTACCGTAACTTTATCAAAATGTGTCTTCTCAATACAGGAAATCGGAAACAACCTGAGCTAACAGTATTTCATCGTCCTTGTTGGTGGGATGGATTGTTGGTTGGTTGGTTGGCTAAAAAGCTAAAAGAAAAACAAATACACGAAAGGATTCCATGGTGTTGTCTTCCGTGGTTGTCATCTTATATGAAAACTTTGGGAAAATTGTTTCTGTGGGAAAAAGAAATAAAGCGATATTTATTGCAACGACAGAAATGGCTCGAAAAGTTCACTTATAAAAAAAAAAATATTCTAACTTTTCACAATCGAATTGGCAACTGAGATTGAAGTTTTTTTCTAAATTCGGGTGTTGTTATTCTGGGCATTTTTTTGGTTTTCTTTTTTTCTTAGTTTTTTTTTAACTGCGTTTCCAAACACATTTTTGAAATTCGGAACACATTATTTTTTTTTAACATGAAAAGTATCTACTCACATAATACATATATAAAAATATAAGAAAAACTTTTTATTTGTTTTCATAGTTTTGCTTCCTTTTGGTTTTAATTTTTCTGAAGATAGCGTAGACGGAAGGATATGAGGATGGGCGTGGGTATATAGCGTCATTCACGTATATGGAACGGAAAGTGCAACTCGACAGTGTCATTTCAATTTATATGCGTTTGGTTTGTCCTTTTGTTTTATCTCATAATAAATTGAATGTTGAAGGGAAGTGGATGTTAGAACGGATGAAGATTTTTTTTCTAATTGTATTTAATGAGAATGTGGCCATATAAAGATTTATAGGGATGTAAAATTTATTTTTTTAAATAACTGAAAATATATTTTAAATTACAAACTTTGTTGTTTTTCTTAAAATACTTCTGGATTCATTTAATTTGTTTTATTCTTAGGCAAATGAAAAATACTGTAAAAATTAAAATAAAGGGCACGACTGGGTTGCACAAACTTGCTCTTTTGGTAAATTACAAATTGGTTTAAATTACAAACGGAATATACGAACAAATCGTATGATTTTTTTTTTAAAGTTTGAAAACTATATCTTACCTTTCAAACCAAAATCAAAGTATGCAAAAAATTTTCTTTACTAAATATAAGTTTAGGAAAAAAAAAATTCTAAATCGTTTGACCGGTTTTTGAAAAAATCGATTTTTTCAAAATATTTTTTCGAAAACTTTTTTCTAAAAAAAAAAATGAGAATAAACTCAATTTATTGCACCTTAAAAATAAATTTCATAAGAATCCGTCAACTAGTTTTTAAAACATTGATTTCACAAAAACAGTTTTTCGAAAATTATTTAAAACTTAAAAAAACATTTTTGAAAAATAATTTTATGCCATGTTATTTTAAATAGCTAGGACAATTTCGTTATTGAGTGTCGTTAAAATAGCTTAAGCTGTTTTCGAGATAGCCGAAATTTGAAAATACCGTTATATGGAAGGTACCGCTAAACGAATTTTCTTAAAAATTTGATTTTCATTATTTTACAAACCTTCTTCACCTTATTACAAATATGAAATTTGGTTGAAATCGTTGGAGCCTTTTTTTGAGAAAAATAAAATTTTCGATAACCGTTATATGACAAGTACCGTTATTTTTAGACTTACCAGTGACCTACCAAAAAAAGCTATGGGCGTATTACCTACCGAATTTGAAGTAAATCGGTTCACCCGTTTAGGCTGAAGGTGCCGAGACAGACAGACAGACAGAATTACCGGACAAACTTTTTTCGTCTTCTCTATCATCGTATCTTTATTTTTTACGAATCTTAGACTTGCCTTATAGCACATATTATAGAGAAAGTAAAAAGGCATGACTGGTCACACAAACTAGCTCTTCTTTTATATATTTATTCGAACAATATGTAAGTATTCAATTTTTGATATTCTGTATGAATATTTCGAACCTAAGAAGTGTATTTTGAATTCAAATATTGTTTAGGTACAAAATATAGATAATTTAAAACTTTACAACCTTTGTTAAGTAAATTTTTTTTCCGATTTAAGTGATAAGAAAAATAGTATGATTAATATAAGCAAATCAAGCCATTTTTTTTAATAAACGCACTGTATTTTTGAACGATATTGATAAGTGATAAATGTACTTAAACTTTTATTAAATTCAAAATTCATGAGTAAATCAATATAGAAGATGGATTTACTCGAATTTTTTGTCAAATGGCTTCTTCGCTTGTACATTTTTTTTTTCTATTTAATATCAGTATAGGTACCTCTTATAATTGCAATTATAAAAAACTAGTTGAGAATAGTTTCGAAAAATGAAGCCATACTAAAAGATATATTCATCCATTCGCATCACCCTGTTTTGCGCAAAACTATTTTGATTTTGTTTTAATTTAAGAATTGAAATGCTGGGTTCATGAATTCATTGTCATTGAAAACACTGAATTGTTTTTAAAATATTTTTTAATAACATCTACATTATTTGTGTTTTTTCTTAAAATTTTGTATTACATAATAAAACATTTTTTTTTATCTTTGAAAGTACAACCATTTAGAAAGACAATGAAGCAAAATCTCGACTACTGGATCGCACAAACGTACTCTTGTGACAAGTTACTATCGTGTTTAAGACTTGAGAATTTATTTGAACATATTTTTTTTTTCAAAGCTGAATTTAATATTTTATTTTTTTTAATTCATTCAAATAAAAATATATGCAATAAAAAATTTATTTCGTAGTGGTAAACGAAATTATGTCGAAAATATTTTGTTTAATTTTGGAAATAGAGACAAATCATTTAATAAAAAGTAAGATATCTATGATGGGGCATGCTGCCCCTCGCAACTTCCTGCCGGCCTACGATAGGATTTGGGATGGGTGTGAGTGTGGGTATATGCAAAGTTTTTGAATAAACACATCTGGCATATATCCAAACTTGCTCCCACCCCAAATCCTATCGTAAGCCCAAACAGGGGCCGCAAAACTGAAATACTTTGTTTTTGTTGATTGGAAACGAAATAAAGCCAAATTGGCCTTATTTCGATTTCGAAATTGAAGTTAAGCCAAACTCCAAATTTGGTGTTATTAATCAATTATTCATTTAAAATAGAAAAGCTATGCAGCTATGAAACTATTTAATTCGATTTAATTTTTTTTATTTTGCTTAGTATTATTTAGCATTAAATTGCTTTTGTCTTTTGCAATTATTATTACTATTATTCGCGTGAATTATAAAAAGCGAAATAATGAAAAGAAGAATAATAATTTCCTAAGTTAAAATTAGCGAGACAAAAAATACAAAATAGTGTTTTGTCGAAGTGATTCCACTATCGTGGGTGCTACATTAAGACACTTCGAGATTTTCTGTTTAATATAATTACAAAGATGTTGAATGAAGTTAATATTTAAAGGGATACATTTTATCCTGTTCGAGTACAAGAAATAATGAGAAGGGTTTAAAGTGCTTTAGTGGGTGCAACAAAATTTGCCCATGTTTTCAGATCAATAAAAAATAAAACACACTAAGTTTTTTTAATTGTGAAACATTTTCTCTTCATATTAAAAAAAAAACGATCCATTTAGTAATGAAACATTTTAGATTTATTTACTTTTCAACCAACCCCGGGTGCAACCTCACATTAGATTATATTTAGATTAGATTATTTATTCAAGATATATAATTTACAAAGTTAAACTATTAATTTTAAGAATTACATAAGCATGGCATCTAAGTCGTCCGCCACATTTGTTCTTTAATTAGGTATACTTAAGAGGAGATTTAACAAAATTAAATAGTTAAATTAAATATCATTAAATAATAAACAAAAATTATGAAGATAATTTAAAAATATGTTGAAAAATTTTGCAAAAGGAAAAATAAAACATTGAATTAAAAATGATTTTAGTTTTAAAATAAATAACTATAATTTATAAATGCAGATATAGCATTTTATTTTAGGCACAATTAATAAATGTTTTAAAAATAAAAAAAAATTATTTGTTTGAGTTTTTGGCCAATCTAAAAGATTATATTTAAAAAATTGCAAAAGGTTAAGAGAAATGAAATATTTATAAATAAAAAAGATAAATTTCAAAAATAAAAATTGGCAAATTGACTCCTACCCGTTTTTATGTAGATTAATTTAATTTTAAATTTATTTTAAATGAACTTAAATTATTTTTTAGTCGGTATTAATTAATATTGAAAACACTTGTTAAAATTAAAAATAAAATGTTTGGTGTTAATCTTTTTTATTCATGTTTTTTTATTTCACGTTTCATGCATGCTGGATTAAATAAGTAATTATTAAATAAAGGATGACTTTACACAATAATTGTCTGCACTGCACCTCCTATAGCACTGACAAGTAATGTTTAAAAAAAAATTGTTTTAAATTTTCATTTAAAATTACATCAGAAATATAAAATAAAATAAAAATGTATTTATGACATTTTAAACTAAAATCTACATTAGATCACTTTAGCCAATATAGTATAAATAATTCTTGATTCATACTTTATTCAATCTTAAATGGGTATGCCAAATAATTGCTTCTTTATGTATTCCTTACTTCTTCTTTACTTAATATGTTTTTTTAAGAACTTAAAATTCAATTTTTTTTTATTTTTTTCCTAGAAATGTCAATGTCCTACTTCTTAAAGAAGGTGTTAAGAAACGTTAAAGAAGAATGTTATTCAGATTTAAAACAATTTTCAGAAAAAAAAATTAGCTCAACAATATTGGACATCTTCACTTGCGCCTTTTATCTACAATACAACAACTTAAATCCTTCTTAAAGAAGTAACACTTTAGAATTCTTAAATCCTCTCTACAGTAATTTGGGCTTCTTGTGATTGGATTAGAACAAGTGGTACGTGACGATATAAAAACAGGCACTCAAGGTAGATAAAAAGATAAACAGATAATTCAGGCCTCTTAATCCGTAATTTCATGATTATTTTTTTATTTTCACAAATGCATAACTTGTCTGAAAACATATTTATACATTCTCACAAATGAAAATATGTCTTTTTATTCGATTAGGAAAATTCTGTGGTTAGAAGGCAATTTTTGTTTAAATGAGTAGGGAACACATCGTATAGATCAAGGCTGCCTAATTCCAGGACCGCGGGCCAAAATATGGCCGGCTAACAAAATCGCAGTAGCCCGCGAGACAAAATAGGAAATAAATTACTCTTTCAAAAACAAGCAATTGTCAACTATCCATACTTAACAAGTAACCTGTACCACCAAAAAATTCCCTAGAATTGTTAAATTTTACAATTTTCCGTTTTTGTTAAACACGACAATACCAAGACGATGCGGAGACTAAAACATAAGTATAGTGACTAAACAAATTATCCTCATCACAAAAAAAGAAATTATTTAGGTGGGTTTTTTTCCTACTATTACGGACCAGTAAGCTATTATCGAAACTCATAATTGAAAACTTTCTTTTTCAATTTGAAGGCAAATAATTTAACAATTTTGATGTTAATTTGAATTATAATGAAAGTATTTAGTTAAATAAAGAATTTTTTTATTAAAAAAATAACTCAATTTGAGCTTAATTCGCGTTTTATTATCATTTATGTAATTTCAACGATGGATATCGATTTCAATGATCGTTGAAATAACAAAAGTTTTTGAGAACTTAGCTTAAATATCGTAAATTTTTCAATAAAACAAATTCTATAGTTCATTTTAATACCAATTATTACCAACATAATTTTCCTTAAAATTAAAAAAGAAAATTTTACATGATAGCTATAACTGGCCCCTTACAAAAGAAAGAGAAATTGTGGATTGTTAAAATGTAATAAAGCCTAGCCTTAATTAAAATCTCAATATTGTTCCAAACACAAAATATTGGACATATCATACTTGAATTTAAAAAAAAACTAAACAAATTTTTTTTTAAACTACATATGTTATGAATTATTCTAAAAAAATGACTATATTTTCAACCACTAACTTACTATTCAGAAAACAAAGATAATAATATACTTATTATTTTATTGTTGAAATAAAAACAAAGGTGTAATTGTTGGTTAAGCATTTTCTTAAAATAAGAACGTAGTATTTTAAAATCCTAAATGTAACATTTAAAATTTTAAATATCAAAATCAATGTTTTTGTAACTATTTAACCATGATTTGTCAAATATCAATTGCAAATTAGCTTTTATGGTACAGATTGTTAAGCTCCATCTTACATGTTTACTTGTAGCTTTGGGGTACACAATCCATTGTCACTTAGTTAAAACTGCAAAATCATTCAGACCTGAAACAACATTTTACAGAAAAATTTGCTTCAAAACCATAAGATTTTGAGATTTCTGGAAATTTTATTTTATTGTTTTGATAAATGACTTTCAAATAAAAAAACAAAATTTTTCCTTGTGTAAAATAAAGTTAAAATTAAAAGCAGCTTGTAATTTTAAATTTATTTTACGCAAGGAAAAATTTTATTTTTTATTTGAAGTTCATTTATCAAAACAATAAAATAAAATCTCCAGAAATCTCAAAATATGCTGAGATTTTTAACCCTCAATCAATTTGGCCCAAGTGCTAAGAAGGTTGGACAGCCTTGGTATAGATTAAATAATTGCTTTTAATTATAATTAATAATAATTAATTTGTCTCCAAACAAATTTAGGTAATTCAAATAAATATAAAAAAACTTACCTATCAAAAATCCAGTACGATTATATCCCTCTTATCCAAACATTGTAACAAGAAACTCTTTTTCCGCACAAAATATAGTTTCACTAAATTTAAAATTTTTTTATTCACTTCCACAACCACAATATATTTTTTTTTTACTTTTTTAGTGTAGTTATTGATTTCCGAAAAACTATTCAAATTTTTAATTGTACGACTTCGAAAAATTATTATTTAGCTATTTGATGATAAATTCTGTTTTTTATATAACCACTATTTCAAGAGATAGTTTTAGTGTAAACATTAAATTTTCAAATTAAAAATACGTATGAAATAATAATTGTTTGCAATGTGCATGTTAAAATTCCTATACAAGGATGCACTTGAGTTTTTCACAAACCATACACACTGAAATTCGCAACATTGAAATTCACAACAAAAAAAAAACAAAATTAATCTTTTAGTAGCATCCTCATGATGGCAGTGCAATATTTAGAAAGCATCCCAAATAAAGCATAATTATCCTTGATTATTTCAAAAATTATTTATTTACTTCAAAACTTTATTTCGTTATCCTTGGCTCACTAATTCACTCGAAAAATTACTTTAAGGATATCGCACTGTGATAATTTATACCCAGGACTATTTAAACATCATTTTGCCATTAGTGTTGTGCCAATCCCCATCGATATAGGGCGTAGGTATGTTCATAAATTTTTATCCGTGGACACGTAAAATCCCTTAACGCTTCGCATTACCCTGTGTGGGAAGTATTATTATATTCTACGAAGGACGATAGAGAAAGACAAAGAAAATTTACGAACATAAAAAAAAACACGACGCAGGATCGAAGGGATATAAACACTTAGTTGGTTGGATTATGGTTTGTATATGTCGTCTCACTATAGGATTTTAGCTCCTAAACACTTAAGATATACAACACGCGTAGTAACTATAATTGAACGAAATTTTATGTTCTCACATACCTCTACACACTATTGCAACAAACAAAAAAGCGTAAAATAACACACACATAAACTCACGTGTATCCTTTTTATTTTGTGTATGGTGCCTTGGGATCAAGATATTTCTATGAATAATTTATTCAACTATATATAAGGATACTAATAACAACAGAATAACATTTAAGGCGACCGAAATTGACATCCTTTAATGCGTCGACAAGGTTTTTCGTTTTTCGTCCTTTTTTTCCTTTTTTGTTCTGGTATAGTTTTGTGTTTTTTTGTTTTTTTTTTTTTCAACGCCCTCGCCCTTGTCTCGGATTCTCTATCCACAGATTGCTCTAGTATCCGAATTGATGTCAACTTCGAACGATGTCATCTTACATAAGTTTGCAGGATGATAACATTTTCGCTGTTATTTTTTTTTTTAATGGACAAGGATAATAGCTATTTCTGGAACACGTTTATGGTTTGGAACGGAAAAATTAAATTATCCTAACGACACAATTGGGAGTGTTTTGTCACACTTCCGTTTGATCACCGAGATGCTCCCGAAATATTTATATAGGTTGGGTTCTATTATCCTTCTGGTAGTTTTTTTTATTATTATATTGGGAAGAGTGTGTTTTGAGGATACAATATGATTTTTTTTAGATAGGGACTAAAATCAGACAGAGAATAAACCGACCGCGATAGGATTCGTGCGCCTTAAAGTATGTCCTGTTACGTACTAATGATAGATATTCTTCATAGCACAGGACCTGCATCACCGAAAAGGATGTTTTCAGAAAATGTTGCAGACTTTTTTTTGATAAGAGAAGACCATTTAGTATCATATGAGCAAATCTTGCAGATACATTATTGTCTGAAGCTGATTTTCAAGGATAACATACGAATTTCTCTTTTCGTACTGTAGACATTATTTCTCTCAATTTTGTTTTTTCCGATTTTCAAGGATAAAATAAAGCTTCTCTTCTCACAATGAAAATATTCTTTCTCTTAAAAGGGACCTGCCCCAAAGAAATTTATATAAAATTTAAGAGACAAATAAATGTCGCTTTTGCTTCACGGCTCACGCAATATTTATGTTGAAGATAGTATTTCTCTTCGAAGAGACTGTCTTAAAGAGATTGAAAGAGCCTTTGGTGTGAAACTGTAAAATTTATTAATAATTTCTGAAGATATTGCTCTCCAAAGAACCTGCATCAAAGAGATTCAAATACAAAATAAGAGAAATACTTTGTTACAAAAAGAGCTTTTGGAGTGTCAAGTATCATGTTTCATGTATCGTGGACCTGCCTTAATGAGATTTAAATTAAAAACAAAAGAGAAAGTAAAAGCTTAAGAGATTTTTGTATATGAAGCTCATAATAAAAGCTTTTTTGTAGGTCTCTAGGTCACAAGGATTTTGTTGTGACACATTGAGCTGTCGCTGGTTGCTAAAAAAAATTGTTTTTATCCTATTTTGGCCCAAGCATCAACCCCCAGCCCAAAAAATTATATAGAATAAGTATATACCAAACTTTAAGGACGATAGAAACGAAATATTTAATTACAATAGCTGTACACAATATTATTTGTGTGATGCTAGTTAAAAGGGAATTTTAAAAGAGAAAACTCAGTTTAGATTTTTAGAATCAAAAGACAATGCGCAGGACATATTAAATCCTTGCGGAGAGGATACTTTTTAATTTTTTGGGTACGAAATTTATGTGGAGACGGTAGGGTTAAGTTTTGGTCCCTTTGTAAGAATATTATTTTTTTTTTTTTTCTTTGTGCAAGACTAACTATCGCTTGTGGTTTAAATTGGCTGGAAGGATTCTTTCTTCTTCTTTTCTTACTTTTCGTGACGAGGGCGCGCGAAAAGGATTTTTTTTGTTTCTTTGGAGTTAAAGAATAGAGGCTGACCTTATTTTTTATTTACTTACAATTTTTTTATTCTATAGTATTTGTTTTTGTTTACAGAACCGTAAGTATGTACTTGCACGATTTTGTTCGTTTGACTGTACTGTATAACTTGTAAATGATGGCATAATTCATTCCGCATATGGTATGTGCTGCTGCGTGATATTCAGCGTATAGGTCTTAGGTCGACGAGATATTATGGTTAAAGCGAGAAGAGGAAATATTACTGCATGGGGTACAATTTTTTTATTTTAATAAATTTTAAAAACAAAAACGATTTGTAGAGTTATTTCTACAAACGAGAATGTGAGGAAAGTTGAAATTGAATTAAACCTCCTCATGTGTTTAGAGCAACGTTAGGATATTAAAGGTGCTTTTATTTAAATTTTTGATGTACATATAGTCTGTTGTTAAAGTGACAGTAAAACTTTTCAGTAATATTTTTAGGTGACGTGAAATAGCGGCAAACGAAATAACGCCAAATTGGTCTTATTGCGTTTTCAAAAACGAAATAAGACCAAATTTGAAGTTTGGCTTTATTTCAATTTCGAAATGGAAATAAATCCAATTTGGCGTTATTTCGTTTCCAATGATCAAGAACAAGATATTTTAAATTATGGCGTATAAACAGCGAGATTCGTATGGGGGGCATGCTGCCCCCCTGCAACCCCCTGCCTGGTCTACTATAGGATTTGGGGTGGTTGCGATTTTGGGTGTATGCAGAGTTGTTTATTCAAAAACTTTTCATATGTTTAAACTCGCACCCACTGCGTTTCGTATAGTAGCCCCATGCAGGGAGGTTGCGTTATTTCGTTTGGCGTTATTTCACGTCACCGTCTATGTATGAAAAATATGGTTTGTTTTCATTTTGAAAACGAAATACCGCCAAATTTTGTATTTAAACAAATTTGGCTTTATTTCCATTACTTTTTTGGCATTATTTCGTTTTAGTAATCGAAATGAAGCCAAATTGGTATTATTTCGTTTCGAAAAACGAAATAAGACCAAATTTAAGATTTGGTGTTATTTCGTTTGGTATTATATCACGTCACCATATTTTTAATATAGCTTTATTAAAATTAAATTAAACTAAAGAACTGTCTAAAGGCACATACCGCTCCGGGACTTATCTAAGCGGAGCAAAGAAGTTGCGTGAAATGGACTGGACTCTCGAAAGAAAGTAAACATTATTTGAACCTGCGAAAAGCGCCACCCAGGTACTGTTTAATAGGAAAACTGTTGAGATAGGCGCCCTTCAGACAAAAACAAGGTATGTCCAGGAGCGGTACGGTAGTTAACTATTTCGCGTTCGCATTAGTAGGTGCCATTGGACGAATCATTAACTAATAATTTTATATACATTAATGGAACCTTTTAAAAATATGCATTTTTACAAATTAAAAGTACAATAATTGAACGGAAAAACAATAAATCATAACACAATTTTAGATTTTAATATAGTATTATTTAGAAATAAAAATAAATTATCGAAATAAATGGAACTTATTTTTACACCAATTTGATAGAATAAACAAGAATCTTTATAAAATTAAATTAGTAGAAATAGAAATAAAACAATTAGCCCTAGCGAGAATATTTTTTCCGATTCGTACAAAGTCGGAGAATTATCAATCGAGGTACCCGTTCCGATAAACATATTGGAGAAACGACAGAATTAAACGCAGACTACTGATATGCGATGCAAGTCGTTAATCAATTTATTTTTGACAGCTACACGGAAAATATTCTCCGAAATTCTCCGACAAAAAAATTGCTGCGGAACATTAAAGAAAAAATATTTTTAAAAATTTGTTGCTGATTCGATTGAAAATAAATGCGTTTTGTTATTTACTTACTATGCTTTTTTTCAACTGCAAAAAAAAAAACAATCTTTTCGATTTGTTTTTATTTAATTGTATGAAGTCATGTATATGTATGCACAATGAACAATTCTAACTTCATTGTCAATAATTATGATTTTAAATTATCAGAAAATTTTTCACACTGTATGTTAATGAAGCATCTAATGAAAAATGTCAAATGAATGCGTTAATATGCTTTATTTATACTGCTCCGACAGGGATACCTCGATTGCAATTTCAGTTCCGATCTGAAATCATTTGCAGATCTGAACTTCTTCCGAACGGATACCGCGCTACGGCTAAATATGTAAATTCTTTTTGTTAATTAAATGGTTTTTGAGACAGAATTTCGAAACACTCATCTGTTAAAACAAATGAGTCTAAAAAAGAGGAAGAAATAACCTCGGAAACAACAGTATTTTGGAAAAACGCATATTCAATGAAAAATTATTGGCAACATAAATTTTTAAGGAAACATATACAGATGTAATATTAAAAATAATACCTGTGTTTTTACTTGCAATATGTATAGGTACTATTTTTTGTAAAAAAAAAAAAGTTTTGGGATAATAATCAACGAAGACATTACGATAATGGAGAAGACGAAAAAAGTGGGTACACAAATTTTGTCCGTTTGTCTGTCTCTCAGTCTGTTTGTATTATCACCAGATAGACTAAACTATTTTTATTTAATTGTAATTTTATTTCATTTATTGAAACTGTAAAGGGGAGATTTAATTTTTTAATTATCGTACGGGAGGGGCTCTTTTTCCCCTTTAGGCGGGGAAAAAGGACCCCAAACTCAAAATTTTGAAAAAAAAATTTCTATTTTTTTTCTAAATTTTATGTAATTAACTATTATTTTTATTTTCAAAATTCAATGCTCTTATTAATTTTTAGTCAAAAACAGAAAACCGAATGCCAAAATGTATCTTAGTTTTTGAGAAGAAAATACTAAAAGCACTTTTTCAAAAAAAGGTGAAATCTGGTTAATCTGGTTAAAAACAATTAACTGGATTAACCAGATTTCACCGTAATATATTTAAAAAAAAAAATAAACAGGACGAGGATTTTAACGATCGAGCATCAAACATATGTAGATCAACTTTAATAATCAGTCGTGTTTGCTGATTAGGGAACGGAGGTAATCCGAAATGCTTTCGAAGTGAGTCAATTTTAAAAAAGCTTTTTATTTTATTTTATTTTATTTTATTCCAAAAAGTCATTTTGCAATCGTTAACACAAATGTAGCTTGAGCAAGTTCTTGCAATCCAGTTCTACGCTTTAGGTACGCGTAGGCTTTAGGTATATTAGTCAAAATAGAGACGACTCATTGAAAGTCACGATAGAACTTTATACGAACATAATAACACCATCAAGATATATAAAAGTATTATTTGTTTTGTACCAACATCAAAGAATAACACAACAATAAAACATATTTTTTTTTGACTATGACTAATCAAATAAAGATGAAAATATCACGGTGTTTGGAAACATCACTCAAAAAAATTCGTTTAGATTTTTGTGTTTGATTGAATATTTTTTTTTTTAATTTTGATTTAGGACTGAATTAAGTATCATATTATTTGTTGGTATGTGTTTTTGTATACATAAAACGAAATTAACTTAAGAATGACGCTGCGTCTTTAAATTAATTCAAGAAAAGTATAGCTTTTTATGCATTTCCAAATCAAAATAAAACTTAGAAGGATTGAGGCTTTACTTATCCTTACAATCGGTAGAATATATTCTCTTACAAATTGAAGTTGTAAATTTAGAACGCAATACAATCAACAACCAATTAGGAAGCTATACAAATCAACGGTTATTTACATAATTTGTCCATCCATGATTTACCGAAAATGCACGTTACTAAAACTAATTCAGGTGACATACATATATTAACGGAAGTAGATGGGAAAAGAAATCAAAAGCAAAGTTAAAGGACATAACTGAGTCGTTTCCCAAAATTTAATATTTTAATATTTTTTCAATAAATATTTAAGTTTTGAAGGAAACATGAAATAGCTTATTAATCGTATTATTTTAGTACCATAATACCATTAGTTAACTAAATTTTTCTAGCCGTCAAGTAGTCGATACTTTAAGATATGCTTCATGCTTCGGCACCAAACAAAAGTGGGTATTAAATTGCTCCACCATTTCCCCAAAGAGACTAAAATCAAACAAAAGTCTTTAGAGTTTGTTAGTGGAGGTATTTTCAGACCATCGTTATGCCAAACAGCCTATAATTGTTTCCCAGTTTGCTACAAATAATGGAAAATTTCCACTAGTGCTTTTAATCTCGAAGAATTTTGACTTTTTGTAATAACTCTCAACATGTTCCCATTGTCCAGGTCTACCCAGTCAATTATTTCTCGCTCAAATATTCATTCACAATAAACAAACTACATTCCATTTTCAAACTTTGACAGAATGTCAAGGTAACTACTTTTCGCACAAGAAACAAACATACATTTCAAATTCAGTGCACAAATATTTGTGAAAAGAAAATAAACCATTTGTCATTTTATATACCAAGAAACTGAGATTCCCGGACTGTGGAACGGGCCCAGCCCCCCGACCATCTTACATATTTAATCACATTTAGGTTAGTGCACCACATCGTCTTGTGATACTGACACCCATCTACACATCCACTTCCACCCACGGTCGACTGTGTTTGTCGTTGTCGCTTTCTTGACTTAAGTGTTCCGACAAAAGTTTCTTATTCCATTTTAAACTGGTGAATCCATCTACTGCTGCTGTTCCTCAGTCTCATCCTATATCATCTCACACTAAAGTTGACATACAGACGTAGGTGGTGGTTCTAGTAAAGAAGAAGAGTGCTAGTGAAGGTGCAGCAACAAAAGGGGAACTTAGAAAAAAAGACATCCCAGGGTCGAAGGACATTCGTAATTAAAAAAAAAAAAAAGCAAAAACAAGCCGACATCATCCATGACCCTATTTAACTGAAAATAAAATATATATAGAGAGGACTAATGCTCTTCTTCGTCCTCCTCATCCTTTTGCAGTTCTCTTCTTTGTTTTCATTTTAAACTTTAGTTTAGTTTAGTTTTAATATTGACATTTCAAAAGCAATGCGCATTCTTTTACAAGTTTGAGTTTTCATCTACTTAAGTATGCGTTTGTGTGAAAATTGAACTTTTCTCGGGATAGAGTTCTACAATATGTTTGACCCTTTGAAACTTTGAAAATAAAAAAGAAGCAAATTTAGTGCAATATTCTTCAATGTTGCTGCTTTCGTGATGAATACCATCAGTATCTACTTATATCTATACCACTATCCATCAGATATCACAGAGATGTTTGATTCATTAGTTCCACATAAGCATTTCCAATTGATTTTTCTGTTTCAATTAAAAGTTTGTTTAGTCTTTCGAGAATTCCGATTTTTTTAGAAAGCAATTCTTTGAATTCGGTTGTTCCGTTAAAACGTGTATGAACTTTGTTTTCATCATTCAATCAATATTTGAATAAAACATCTACTGAGTTGAGTGCAAAAGGAAAACCTTCGAAACGGCTGGCGCGCCACTTTATAAGCAAGTGTATGATGATGGTCAATTTATTCAAATCAATTAATTATTCATTCTTAAATTGGTATATGATAAATCACTGACTTCTTTGTTCTTGCTTTATATCTTCTTAACAAGGTTTGTTTTTTTCAAAAACTTAAATTTGTGCGTTCACTTCTTCTTAAAGCATTCTTAAAAGTTTCTTAAATTCTCCTTAAACTAGAATTATTTAAGTCGGTGTCATTTTTTTTCTTTAACACAACTTAATTTTTTTTTTTAAATCTTTTTTTTTGTAGGCATTAATTTTTGATTCTTTAATACTTCTTTAAGACTTCTAAAAATAGTAATACTTGCACCATTTTATACAATATCTGATATGTGTGTACGGGTAATTCTACAAAAAGTGGAATAAAGTGCGCAAAATTTCGGAAAACTTTTTTTGGAAGCTTTAAGGCTAGTTTTAAG
Organism: Baccha elongata; assembly: GCA_951217065.1. Taxonomy (NCBI): domain Eukaryota; kingdom Metazoa; phylum Arthropoda; class Insecta; order Diptera; family Syrphidae; genus Baccha; species Baccha elongata. The sequence goes on from OX578272.1 coordinate 30,637,143, forward strand.
TTCTAGTTTATGTTAGAATGGGGAGCGTATTGGAATCTCGCTTTTTATAATACCGTTTTTCGAAAATCTCGAAAAAAAGTTTTAAAACCCGTCTACTAAAATACCGATTTTTTTAAAATCCTGTCTTCTAAGATCCCGCTTTTTCAAAATCCCGATCTATTATAATCCCGCTTTTTTAAATCCCGACAAATCCCGCCAATCCCGTTTTTTTTACAAAACATTATGTTATCAAACTAAATAAATAGTAATTTATTGGTGTAGGTCGATATTGGTTTTTGTTTTCTACTGTACGTAGATACACATTTGTTTTTGCACTTTGATAATCTAAATTATCACATATTTCTAAAATTGCTGATATAATACATGCATAAACAAAATTAACCTCTTGGTTACGGTTCTACCGGTTTCATTTACAGCAGTAACAATTGAATTACCAAATGAAAAAAAAAATAGTAAAACAGGTATTTCGCGTCGTAAATCCAACTATAGTATACGGTTGAACAAATTTTGTGAAAATGCTATCAAAAATGGTTTGGGGTTGAACTTACCCCCCCCCCTACCTAAATTTTTGGAATACCATTAACTTTTACGTAGTGCCCCTTGGCGAAGTGGTTAGTGTGTCGGACTATCACGTCGGAGGTCTGGGTTCAAGCCCAGCATTCAGCATCGATAACATCTAATGTTTTTTCAGGGGTACTGCCTCTTCAGAGGAAGTGACAAATCCTCCAAGAGTATCATGGTCATGAAAACTGCTTCTCACCTTAGTCGTTCGGATTTGACGTAAAATTGTAGGTCCCTTTCAATCCTGTAGAACAAACAACGAACACAAATGGTTTGGTTGAGAGTTGTAAGTCACTAGGCCGTGGTTCTTCGGTGCTGTCAGTGCCACTAAATGTATCTTATTTTTTATTAACTTTTTACAAAGGAAAAAAGGAAAACAAAAATATCCAGTAAATTTATACATCTGTGTATGCGCGAAATCCTTATAAGTAATCTAAGTTTGTGACCTCTAATTTTACTGATTATAACCCTTAAAGACTTTTTTGAACAGATGACTGTATAAGGGACAATAGCCGTGTTTTTTGCAAGTCAATATAGACGACATTGAGAACTAGTCCACAACATTACCGACGTTCCCATATAACCACAAGTAATTGTGTCAGTAACGCAGTAAGTCTATATGGACTTATGTTGTTGTTGTATTACGACTGTTGTCGTTTTTTTTCACACAAAGTTATATGGACTTGCAAAAAACACGGTTAATATCAGACTATAATAGTCTCTGTAACCAGAATAGTTTCCGAAATAAAGGTCTTCAAAGTTTAAAAAAATTGCGAGTTTCGATAAAAATTTCATTTTTATTTCGCTTTATTTCGGAAACTATTGGGTCTACATAGACAATTAAAAACTGAAATTGTAGCAAATTTATAGTTTACTTCAAAAACGTATTGATAAGCTAATATCAAAAACTAGTCCTTTAGAGTTATAATCGACAAAAACTGAAAAAAATTCAAAACGTTCGCGGTTTCTTCGATCTTTGACAAAGTTGCCAACAACATAAACAAAGTCTGCAAAATATCAAAAACATCAGATTTCACGCACATAACCCCATACTCTCAGTCTCAGGCGACAATTTTACTGGGCTATTGGAAATATAAAATTCATTTGAAACTGAAATCTATGGATACTCTTTTGAAAACGTAACTGAAAAATTTGTTGCATTAGTATTTTGAAGTATATGAATAGATCAGCTGCTCGTTAGAGATACTGGACAAAAAAAATGTTAAAACTGGGTCTTATTTCTCATCAATTATATCAGCATTATTACATTGTAGTTTAGTACACCTACACTGACATTGCATTTTGGTCGAACATGACAGTTTTGTTTGCGTCTTAATAGTCAGTGAACTACATTCACGTAGTAAAAAACATCTACATTGTTTTTATGAAACAGAAATGATGTTAAATCATTATCAGTGTACTCCAAAGTTCATTGTCTTACTAACATTAGTCAAGCCAATTTTTAGCCTAATGAAGAACATCAGTGAATTTCCCAAAAACAGAATGCAATATCAGCTATTTGCATTGTATTTATATGCCAATTACACTCACGAAGAAATTGTTTCAATGTGACAGAATTCGGAAGTAAAATTTGGTAACATATTTGCTGCAGCTAAGGAAATTTCTTAGAAAGTGGATTTGAAGTTGGTATTCCCACTGAATATGGCAAAACAGAGAAATCGAGATGATTACGATGGTAGTCCGGAAAAATATTTTTTTCGTCGGCCTGCCCTACTATACCTACGTTATTGATGAATTTAAAAATAGATTGCTCGATAATCATGAATTGTTTTCAAAGAATATTTATTTATTTATTTATTTATTAATAATACTTCGTGCAACATAAAATTACAAAAACCAAAAAAAAGTTATCAGATTTTTCAAAGGATAGTATGATGATTTCAAATGTTAAATAGAAGTAATAGTATCATGCTATTATACCTACAAGATATGTTTTCAAATATATTTGCGCCATAAAGGTGTACAAAAAAATGTTCTTAATATTTAATATATTTTAAACCCCCCCCCCTCCGAATTTTTTTTCTGCGTTCGCCCCTGCAGAAAGAAAGATATTTCAAAAAACACTAAGGGGAGCATTGTTTGTCTCCTCGTAAAAATAAAATGGTGGTTATGCATTATTTTTTTAGAATTCAACTCTATAATTACAGGAAATATCTTATTATATAAAGGAAATGTTCATGTGTGTTTATTCTGTATATTATGCAAATGTGACATCCCCATATCCCTTAAAAAAAAAGAACAAAAGAAGAGTATAAAGGATAACCACATGCGCAATATATAATCTTTCGATCTGTATATTTTTTGGGAATTCATATTCAACTCTTCATTCAACTGAATAGAATGAAAGTAAATATATAAAGCTTAGTATTTTTGTATAGAAACATGTTAACACTTTCCATTACATTTCCCTTTCACAAAAATTTATATATATACATCATATGTATGTGTACATAAATCTTTATCTGGGTTTTGTTTCGATTTCATTATGGAAACCTTAGTAATTAACTTTTCCACTGACCAAATCCTTTCTACAAAGTTCACACATTGGAATATGAGACCTTTTATCAATATAACCATCAGCAATATGGCTTTGTTTTGAAACTTTTTTTTTCCGAATGAAGGAACACCACCAACACAGTAATAAAATAATAAGTTAAATTATCAAGAAAAGTCATTTTTGCTAAATAACTAAAATTACATTAACAAAAGGAAATGTGCCTATAAAAGTTATGTTTCTAAATGAATTTGGTCAGTGTGTTCATAATTAATTTCCTTTGATAAAACTACAAACGATTTACACGACAAAATATATTTTGGATTATTTTAGGTTTAAGAAATAATTATTGTTCTTTTTTCATGTAATGTCCCGTGGGAAGTTTGTCGAACTCATATAGGTAAACAGAGGTCCTGATTTTTTTTTTACAGAAAGGAGAAGTTCTCAGAAGTTATCATAGGGACCAACTGAGCTATTTCAAGTACTCACGGCACAAGATACTCTGGTTTCCACATCAACCATAATATAAAGTCTGATCTGGTGTGAGCCCTTTTTAGTCAATCATTTCTGGGTATAATTTTCTCTAACAAAAATTATAATTTTGATGTGATAAATCACCGAAGTAATTTCATGCACACGAATGAGTTCAAAATGCGTGAAAATACTGACAGATATGAATCAATGAACGGAGTTTGCACTTACATAAATGGTTTACCAATTATTGAATAATTGGTTGAGTGATCCATGGTAATAGTTGAATATTTAATAATTCAATAAATTTAACTATCCTACTGTTTTTTAAAAAAAACTTATTTTTCCTGAAAATTGCTTTAAAAATTTTGATTAAGTTTAGATAATTTAGATATACATGTCTAAATTTACCCCAGTTTAACATCCATGGTATACAAAGGAACTCACGTATCTTCGTAACAAAAGAGCAGTTTAATAATAGTCCCAGTCAAACTGTAGTACGTTTCACGTTACAAATAAAAGGCAAACTTGTTCTTGTGTAAGTTTAAGCAAGTTTTAGCAAGTTACTAAGCAAGAAACTATAATAAATAGTCGGAAGTAAAAATAGTTTCTATAGCGTTTTTATGACAGGTACCGTTAATAAGTTGATTTTGAAAAAAAAAATTCTAACGAAAAACTCCGTCATTGGCAACAAATCAATCACACAAAATTTTATCAAAATCGATCGTATTTTTTTTCGAGAAAAATTCGATTTTCTGTAGCGTTTATATGACGGTTACCTTTAATTATTTGATTTTGAAAAAAAATTTCTAACGAAAGACTTCATTATTAAAAAAAAATCAGTCACACTAAATTTTACAAAAATCTATCGTCTTTATTATGACTTATGGATTGTCTTTATTATGACTTATTTGCCAGGTACCGTACCGTGTATGTTCTAATTCTGAAAAAATTAAAAACAACTTTTGGCTACAAATCCATTGTACGAAATTTATAAAAATCGATCGTATTTTTTACGAGAAAAAAGTCGCATGTATGGCAGGAACCGTAAAAATCTAGTTTTAAAAAACTTTTTTCCGGAAAACATCACCGTTTTCAAAAAATCTGTCATGTTAATTTTTATCAAAATCGATCTTATTTGTTTCGAAAAAATTGAATTGTCTGTTACGTTTATATGACAGGTACCGTTATTTTCAGACCTAGGGTAAAAATCAAAAATACGTCAGGCATATTACTCTTAAAATACAGAGTACCAAGTTTGAAGAAAATCGGCCCAATCGTTTAGGCTGTAGGTGTCGATACATCCAGACTGACATACGGACAGACAGACAGAATTGTCGGACCGACTTTTTTCGTGTTCTCTATCATCGTTATGTCATGTTTGATTATTATCGCAAAACTTTTTTTTACGAATACAAAACTTGGCTTATAGTACCTTTAATGGCAAGTTAAAATATACAAATGGATTTTTTTCGAATTGCATGTTTTTTGAGTCGCTGAATCCGAATCTGAAGAAATCCAATAAAATTTCCTGGTGCGTTTTGAGATACCCGCGAAAATCCACGGAATTTTGCACTTTTTTCGGCTTTTGCCAACATATTGGAAACTATGCGTCTTAACTGAAATTTCACCCACAACAGAATGAAAGACCATTAAATTTCCTACAAAATGCATGTATATTGTTCATTTCTCAGGCGTACCGTTATCCCGTTTGAGCGCGTTGAAATTTCAACATAATTTCCCATTTCGAAAAAAAATCCATTTGTATATTTTTTGTAACATGAAGGCGATTTTAACTTTGCTTTGACTGGACTATAATAACCTCTTTCTAAAAGTTTATACTCTGACTACTTAAAGGAAATGGATCATTTATTACATCCGTTTAAAAAATTGGAGTAAGACGAATTGACAAACTCTCTTGTATTCCAAAGCTATTTGAGCAAGTTGTATTTAATAACATTTATTCAGATTCAAAAGTAAAATGTGGGAAAAATCCTAATGGTGGGGATAGTTATTTCAGTTTAAAAAAAAAAACTTTAAAAAGCTCGAAATCTTCGAATCTTCGAAAATACTAAAGATGTGACCTTAATTTTTTGGAACAATGATAAGAACAATTTTTGAATTCTCTAAAACTCCCATTTTTTTAATATTTTTCAAAATAAGTAACAGTACAGCACAGCGCAAGTATAGCACAACCTAGCATATTTTTGAAAATTTCGAAAAAGTTGGTTTCAAAAAAAAATATTGGTGTAGGTCAAAAATAGTTTTTTACTCTAAAACCCTCATTTCAGAATATTTTCGAATAAAAATTACGACACAAATCGGCAAAAACCTAGAACTACATAGCACACTTTTGAAAATTTCTATTTTCGAAAAAGGGGGTCTAAGTTCAAAATGGTTTTATTTGGCCACAACTTTTAAAAATTGAATTTTCGATAAAGGGGGGGGGGAGCTATTTTACTATAAAACCCATTTTTGAATATTTGTAAAAATACGGCACAAACCAGCACAGACCTAGCACAAGTTTTAAAAATTCAAAAAAAAGGGGGCTTACTTCACACACTCCTTGAAATGCAAATTGCATTTTTGCATTTTTTCGCACACCAAGTCAATTTGATCGCACCTTCTAGTATAGGTCCGTTTTATCCCGGCGATATCTTTTCCTTTGCATTTATAGTTCTTGCGATATGCGAAAAATTAGATAGAAAATTTCATTGTAGCCGTTACGGTTTTTTTTTATAATTTGTGTCTATTTTCAGTTTTTTTTTTTAATTTACCCTTCCGGTTAAGCAGGGGGGAATAAACTCCCGCCCATTACCATTTTTTTCGTGCTCAATAGGGCAAGTATTGGTTTCGTGTAAAAAAAAATATTCGAGGTTTTAATCAAAACTCGGTCTTACTGTGCGGATGTGCGTATATATTTGGTTGTCTGTGTGATTTACAGCCTTAACGGTTTAATGTATTTGGTTCAAATTTCGTACAAAACAAATTTTTGTGATTCCCCATAGTACCTGCCATATAACGGTTTTAGTTTTTCCAAATTTTCTCGAAAACGGCTCTGACGATTTTAATTAAACTTGGTTGTAAGTTATATTTGTCGTAGTTTTAATGTAACTGCATTTCAGATTTTTGTCTAAAAATTCTCATTACGGAGATTTGGTGTTAACGTTTTTGGCCACAACTTGGTAACGGCTCAGTGGATTTTTTTGTAAATTCAGTATAGATTTAAAACTTGACATTTGAAACAATATTGCATTAACACTTTTTTGCTGTTATTAAATTTTGATCTTACGTGTAAGCCATTTTTTGATATTTTTTCAACTTTCTTCAGAATTTAATAAATTTAAATTTTTGTAGTTCCATAGTTTGTTACAAGAACAAGTTCGTGCGCCCCAGTCGTGCATTTTATTTTATTATATTAGCCCAACCTACTCGCTTTAATTTCACCTAAAAAAGTGAAGTTATTTCCCTGCACCATCTTCCGAGAGGCTAGACAAACTTTAAATTTTATATTATTTTATAAACGCAAATTAAAGTACCTAACTCACTCAGAATATTTTTATCTTAGCCAATTCGACTTAGACTTCAGATTTCACAAGCGAAGAGACAAAAAAAAAATACATTGACATCATCAGTATTATTTCGGTAAAGAAGTACTTACATGCTGATTATGGTTCCATATTAAAAAAAATGAGGAATTTAGCGACTCTTTCGCACGAGATTCTTTTAACTGTACCCACAATTTTAAGAAATTTTCTTTTTAGTATTTTTATTTTATTTTATTTGATTTGTCACCATATTCTAACTGAATATCTTACAGTAACAGAAAGAACGGGTTCCTCAAATATCCCACTTTCTTTTGTGCAATTGCAAAAGTCAAGATTTTATCTAATTAAAGTTCTACAACTTTTTTAAATTTTTTTGTTTGTAGAAAAAAGTATCCAACAGCAAGAACAACAAGAAAAACTTAATTCGGGTTATCTAAAGTTTTTTTTTTGTTCACCCAGTATTAAATGATACATCTAACTCCCGAATCGATTTTGAGAAGGACAATGATATAAAAGTTTATCCCATGCTGCAAGAAGAATCAAAACCTCTCACTTACTATGTTGGAAAATAATAATTAGGACTTAAGGATAGCAGGTTTATTGCAGAAAAAATTGAACTGAACTGAACAGGTTATATTACAACATATGCTGTTGAACCGGAGGTGGTAAAATGTGTCATAGTCTCATAGTAATTGCAAAGACAATAAAACTTGGAGACACTGTGTGTTATAATAAAAAAAAAACTCTGTTTTCTTAAGATTAAATTTTATATATGAAATCAAATTGTAATAACAATCAATCACGAACATTAAATTGCTGTCCGCCACACTTATTGTCTATTATCCATGAAATGAGTTAAGCTATCTTTAAGCTGTCGATGCGGTATATCCTTTTGAAAATCACAGACGGTCAAGGACATTTGGACAAAAATATTTACTTCTTACCCATCTCTTTAACTAGATTACTGCAGAGGCGTACATTTTATGGCGCGTGAATTTATGTAACATTTGGGACCAAAAAACCAAACAAAACAATTTCATCCCCTTCAATCAAAAGAGCTTTTTTTTTGGCGAAATTGTGTGTCTGTAACTGAAGGGTGTTCGTAAATCAATTTTTATGACACTTCAGAGCTGAAAAGGGTGGACGGCCATATCAAGAAATAGAAATAAAGACAGTTGTTATAAAAACGCAAGTTAATAAATTTTAACTTCCAAATAAGTTTCATCAGAAGAGCACAGGATCAAACTAAACAGACAACAGTCCAGGGACAAAACTAATAAATAGTTACTGGATTAACAAGAACATGTTAAAGGTAGAATCGAGATAGTTGGTCGGGTAAAAAGTGGAAAACTGCTAAGTATTCTGTCTGGATGAGGGTTTTACTTGACAAAGATTCTACATACATATATAATTGCAAAAAAGGGTATTAGAAAATCCTGTCTGATTTTTTTTTTCTTTTTGAAAAGGGAAACAATGCGGAACCCTAAATGTTGATATGGAAAAGTTTTAAGAAAATCCATTGATATGTATTTTTTTTTTTTTGCTATACCAACTTGATAAAAGATATGTATATATGTATAACTATGCTATAAAAATATCTATTTTACAATAAGAAAGAGGATAAAGGTTACCAAATATCCTAACTTTCATATGTTTATGTATATTTTAAGTTGTTTGTCCTCCTTTATCGGGATTAGATTAAGCGATTAGTTTGAATAAAGATATTGTAATTTATAAAATTGAACAAATTGATTTGAAAAGTTTAGAAAAACATAAAGAAAGAGATTCTAGTCAATTATTAAATAGAAAAAGGACTTAAAAAAGGGTCACATAAACATGGTTTTATGTATTATTTATTGATAACATATCGCTGTACTAGTGAAGCATTGTGAAGAGAAAGTATACCAATATTTTCTAAAGATTCTTCGCACACAATTAAAATCAATTCGCTCTAATGATTTGAATAATTTTAATAAAAATCTAATTAAAGATAATTCAAATACTGTATAGCTAGGTACAAATAATGTCGAAATTCTTTGAAAAAAAAAATGCAAACTTAGTAGATGACTAAGACTATTGGATTTAAAGTTGATGATAATTTAATATATTTTTTTTTAAATAACTTAATATAGAAGAAAAATATGTCCGTGTGTTTACTTGAGCTTTTTCTATTTGGAAGCGGTTGTTTTTTTTTAATTCTGTACTCTGAAAATAAAATCTAGGTGTTACTAACAAAAATGCAGGTTGAATCAACAAAACTTATGTTAATATACGTCCAACAACTGTTGAATCAACACAATTTTACAAAAAGCAATTTCAGCCCTATCGAGGTATCCGTTGGGAAGAAAATTTTGTCCAATTCGTACACAATCGTACAATTTTTAATGGAGGCTAGAGGCGTACCGAGAGGGGAAGGTGGGGGGGTGTCTCACCCCCCAAGAATTTCCAGAGTCGGTCAAGTCGGCAATTTTGAAAATTTTAAAATTTATAAAACTGCAGTCGGCATTTTCAAGAGTTTCAAACTAAGTTCAGCATTAATTAAAGGTTTTTAAATTTACAAAACAAAAAAGTCGGCATTTTCAATTTTTCGAATTTTTCGAGTGAATTGATGGCTTTAGCATTAAAATCAAAAACATTCATTAAAAATAATAAATAATGTATTATATAAATCTAAATTCATGACACTACTTCATTATTATTTTCTTCTTATATAAAATACTGTTGCATTAATTATTTATTTATTTATTCCATTTATATTATTGAAAAATATTCATAAAAACAAATTCTTTTAACTAGATACATATTTATTAATATTTTAAATAAATACATTGCTCTTAAAAGAATTCACGTTGTATATTTTTTCAATATTACAGTTGATACTCAATATTTTTACATAGTTTCATGGAAATTTATTGATTATTCAAAACATCCAGTCATTTTTTACTTTTTAGTATAGCGATGACTGCAGTCGGCAAATTTCCAAAATAAGTCGGCAAATTCCTAATAAAAGTCGGCATTTCAGTAAAACTCACCCCCCACGGCTCGACCTCTCGGTACGCCCCTGATGGAGGCATCTGTTTTCTGACACACAAATCGGAGAAACTTACGATAGAATTAAACGCAGACTATTGATGTGAGATGCGAAGCGTTGATCATTTTATTTTAGATATTTAGATATATGGAAAATATTTTCAGAAGTTCTCCGATAACAAATTGATGCGGAAGATTCAATAAAAAAATATTTTTAAAAATTTGTTGCTGATTCGATTGAAAATAAATTGCTTTCCACCGTATGGTTTCCACCGTCTAAAATGCCTTCTAAGCTTTACCACTCATGTTAAATTTTATCAAAATCGTTAGAGCCGTTTTCGAGAAAAACAAGATTTTTCATTACCGTTACATGGAAGGTACCGTTATTTTAAAGCCTAGAAAAAAAATCCAAAAACACCCCTGACGGTTACCATAAAAAGCCTACATACCAAGTTTAAAGGATATTAGCCCAACCGTTTAGGCTGCAGGTGCGAATGACAGACTGACAAACTGACACACAGACTGACATACAGACACACAGACAGATCTCAAAACTTTTTTTTGCACAAATTTATAACTTGCCTTATAGTACCTATAATCGCAAGTACAAAATTGTAACTAAAAACTCTGTCATTGGCAACAAATCAGTCATACAAAATTTAATCAAAATCGATTGTATCTTTTTCCGGAACATTTGTATTTTCTGTAGCTTCATATGGCAGGTACCGGTTATAAGGTGATTTTGATAATAAATTTCTAACGAAAAATTTTATTATTGGGAAAAAATTAGTCCACAAAGTTTTATGAAAATCGATCGTATTTTTTTACGAGATAAATGGAAGTGTCTAAAACGCTCGTATGGAAGGTACCGTTAAAAAAGTAGTTCTAAAAAAAAATTTTTTACGAAAAATATCCCCGCTGGTAGAATATCAGTCATCAATCAATCGATCGTATTTTTTTGGAGAAAAATTGAATTATATTATAGGAGTGATTTTTCGCCAACCGTGATGTTTTACACTGAAGTTAATTTTTTTGTTGAAAAAGATTATGAAAAATTCCTGCCATAGAACCGTATTTGTTAATGTAAGAGAACCGAAACACAGATTTTGATGAAATTTTTTATTCTAAGAACTCTGCTAAGGGGCCGTATAGCGATCAGGAATACGAAACAGGAAAAACTTTTCAAATCAATGATTAAATATGTTCTGGTATTATTTAAAACACAAATGCTACATTTATCGATGAAAAATAACTCACAGAACTATTTGTGATGATAAAATTTTGAATAACGCACATATTTTTTGAAAAAAAAAATACATTAAATTACTTTCCTCATGGAATTTTTGTACGTAAAATGTAATTCCGCCAGGAAACTAAGTATAAATGCATTTATTAAACAATATAAGTATTTGTTCAACTGAAAACTTTATCATCACAAAAAATTCTTCGAGTTATTTGCCATCGATAAGTATAACATTTGTGTTTTGAATCAAATAGAAACATAATAAATTATCGATATGAAAATTTTTCATGTTTCGTATTCCTGATCGCTTTAACCGGCCCCTAAGTTTAATTAATACTGCAACAAAAAATTTAAAAAAAAATGATAATTCTCTTTTTTCGAAAATATATCAGATCAATTTTTATAAAATTTTATATAAGTTATTTGTTGCCATCGCCATAGAAGCACTTTTTTCAATAGCAAATATCTTTTAAACGACTGCATCGATTATTACAAAACTTTATATTTTAAGAGTTCTGTTACGCTTGATTAAGACTGCAAGCACATTTTTGAGAAAAGTATTTTTGGAAAATAGAAATTAAACTTAAATATACAAAGAAAATCTAAACCAATGATTTGGTAACCATAAAGCATTCTAAACTTAGATATTTTCAAGTTTTCAGCAGGAAAGTGTGGACGATATAGTCGTGCCCGTTAGTTTTGAGTGTACTCACTGAAAAATTGTGGACGATATAGTCGTGCCCGTTAGTTTTGAGTGTACTCACTGAAAAATCAATCAATCTATACTGCCCTTCTAAGCGAAAAGGTCTTATCTCAAATTGAAATGTTCGGCGAAGCATGCTTAGATATTTCTTTAGGTTTTCGACAGTTCTTTTAAATTATAAACTTATTTAACTGATTAGATTATACTATTTTAAAATAATACACGTATTTTTTTATCAAAGTGTATTATCAAGTTTTTAAGTTTGAGACCAAACAAAACAAGAAAAATAAAAAACTCAAAAATTGTATATATATCAATTATTGAAGATAGTAGTAGTGATGAAGTAGTAATGAAGGTTGATATCAAAATGGCGCTTTTTGGCACTGATTGGGTTTCTTCGGATCAGTTGTTCTGCAACACGGCCATTTTACCTAGTAGTGAAGGTATGTTTTCCAACATTTCTAGCAAAGGACTCTACTTATACGAATAGAATTCACCCTATAGTAATACAATGTATTTATAGTGTGCCCCAAACATTTCATTACATTTCTAAAGCAATTAATACATATGCTTGTAAAAATAATCAACTCATTATTAATACAAATTTAACAACTCGAAAATCTGTTTAATTAATTCAAATTTCGTAAACTATATTTTAAAGTCATATATACTTTACTAGCCAAATTACACTTCGCGTGCGCCCTATTAGTCTCTAAATTTTATCAGTCACTCAGCAATTACCAACACTTTTCAAAAAGGCACCTTTCAACTTATATGATTCAGCCGCATCTTATTCATTATAAACTACAAAAGGAGCAATGCTCCTTAAGGATGAACATAACATTGAAATAAATTTAATTATTTACGTTTGTATGGCTTTCGTCCTGCAAATGGTAGGCTGCCTCTGCAATTCATACCTCAACTCACAGTTTCACTCCTTGCATTCCATTTCCATGGGTAATTGGGGAGACATCTACGGTATGTGTGGAAGGAATTGATGCCAACTATGCTGAAATTGGCGTCACGTCGCCATCGTCGTCGTCGGCTCGGTATAGTGTTTGCTGCCAAAGGACATGACGACTCCACCACATCTGCCACGCGCAACCCAAGTGTTTGAACACATCGCAAGTTTGCCTTCATAAAGCATGCAACAGTTAACTGATTCGCTTAAAGTTTTCAAAGTGCCACGACACGATATTTCGCTCACTGTTTCACTTTGTTGACAGGATGTCGATTCGATACTCATCACCACGACTCTCCCTCATGAGAAGAAAGAACTTGCTTGGATGCTTTGGCCGCACAAAATGGCTCACCAAATTGTTTACTAAAGAGATTTTAATGCAATTAACTTAACTTTTTGTGTTTTGGGTTTGTGTGTGTTTAAAAATGAATTTTTAAAGTATAACGTTTCCAAGGGGTGAAGAATTATAATTAATTTAATTTTTAAAATGAAATTTATGAAAAAAATCAATGTAACCGAGGAAAATTAGACAAAAAATAAAGGCAAAATTACGAAATAATTCGGACGAAGGTAGATTTTGCTGGAGACATTTATTTTATGTCTTGAGAAAACCCTCAAAAGTACACATGATTTGGCCCGGAGATAAATTTTGTTTGGTGGGGAAAATGGATCGAACTTCAGGTTTTTGCAAATTTCTCGGAAATTATGAACTTTTTGCAAAAAAAATCATAGCTTATACGACTTTTTATAAAAAAGTCCTATCATCCAACCATCATCAACAAAATTCTATAAAAATGTGTTAAAATGTAACAAAGTCTGTTTTTAAACAACATTTTACTTTTTCACTAGTATTTGGCGTTTTTTTGTTTTATATTTTTGTGTTTTTCCAATTCACAGAAAAAAATAAATAAATGCATGAATAGGTCGCACCAGCCGCTTGGTGGCCATACGGGAAACAGGGACTTTTCCCGGGGCGTTTCGTTTTTAGATGCTTTTTTTTTCAGGAAAAAGTGAGCTCCTCACAGTTTGAACGACTCAACTGTTAACCATGGACACTTTCTAGAAACTTTTTTTAGCTGTGGGAGAATGCGATCTGATTATTAACAAACATTTATAAAAAAATTGGCTGTGGCAAACAAAATTGACGTTGTTCATTTGTTTTACTTTTAAGAAAATTTTATTTGAATTTTATCTTCACTTTGATTAAACAAGAAATTATTGCAGGTGTCTTAAATTCGTTAAAAAATTTTGGTATTTGTGCTCTAATGATGGACATCCTAGATATGTGAGTACTTTTTGTGTGAGTAGTTGTAAAAGCGGGAGTAGGTAATTTAAGTACAGGCCCTTATTGCGAGTGTCGTTTTTCTATCGATAAACGACTTTTGTCGATAGTCGAACATCGAAGATTTGATTTGATATTGCGAATCTTAATTTTGAACGAAAAATTTCGTATAAGCTATCGATCTTTGTCGTTCATATTTTTCTGATCGACTGCGTACAACGAGTTTTATTTTCTCAACAAAATTATGTGCATTTCTTTTTAATTGGTTTATTGTTTCTAAAATAAAAATATTCTTTTAATCACAGGGCAATAGTTGAGAGCAATTTAATAATAAATGCAAAATAAAACAAAGCATGGGTTCGGTTAACTACTAAAAGATATCAACACAATTTTTCTTGTACATTATTTTATTACTTTTATATTGATATCCAACAAACAAATGATGTAAAACAATCACAAATAACATAAAATAATTTTTTCTTGAAGAAAATATAAATTTAATCTTTTATTTTTTGTAAGAAAAATTATTTATTGGACTAACTAATGAAAATTTGCTTGCTAACTGTCAAATGCCAAAATATAGGACTGACTGAAACATATGACAGTGATAAAACTGAAAAACTAAAAAGCCCATTTGTTTGTAAGAAATATCCCGAAAAATTTCCTATGATGAAATATTTCATAAGAACTAGGGAAAATCTTCGAGTCATTTTACAGGCACACATGCAACAAGGTGGCTTCTAGCTGTTAGTTTGTTTTAGTGTGCGTGCTCTTTGTGCTTTAAATGAATCCGTTATACATTGCATCACAACAAAATGTGAAATTAGAAATACTTTTTGTCTCAATGTAGAACTAACAAATAATTTTTCCCTACATTTACTATCACTGACACTACCCCATATGCCAAAGTATAAGGTTTATTCACAATAAGCGTATTCCTTATTCACAGTAACAGATATCTCTGTCGATCAAGTTACACAATACCAAAACGAAAATTTATCGATGCTTTCGACTTTTATCGCATCGAAAGTTAAACGACACTCGCAATAAGGGCCACAGTCTTACGTTCAGTGCTTTTTCGTCTTCAGATTTGATTGCAGTAAAGGAGGTCATTTCCAGCCAAGGTAGATTTGTTTAGTTTTACTACTCTAGGTTCGAAATACATATTTACAAATTATACTTAATTTGGATTATATGCAAGCTTGGTTTCAAGTTAATGTGATGCTGGAACAAATACAAAAGAAGTGTGGGTGTTTTTGAAAGTCAGTTTAAATGTGCTAACAAATTTGGCTGGAGCAATGAAAGTTAATAAAAAAAATTTGTTTTAAGAAAATTTGAGATTACAAGTCTCAAAAAACGAAAGGAAAATTTGCCTAAAAAATGAAGAACCGCCAAAATCCGTTTTTGGGTGGTCTATTATTTATACATTTATGGTGATTTGGCGTGATTTTTTATTTTAATTTTTTCATAATGCCAGTTAACCCTCGAGTTCACCCAACATTTTTGGGTTTATTTTTCATGTTTGAGTTTTATGCGATTGTTTTTGGGCGATTTCCGGCATTGCCGTTGATATCTTCAAGTATAATTTAAGTTCTGAAAACATTAGGTACAATTTACAGTAACGTAATAAAAAAAATTCATGAAATCATCATATTTTTCTTTTCATGTTGTATAGCTAAAAACTTTAAATTCCATCTTTTGCTGCATATGTAACTTATAAATATAATTTAAATCGGTTCAGCCGTTTTGAAGTTTCGGCCAAATTTGTAAGGAGCCGTTCACACCAAATCTTCGTTATGTGCATTTTTATCCAAAATCCTGAAATGCATTTATATTCGAAACCTTACAGGTATTACGTACATAAAATTTCATCAAAATCGTTTGAACCCTTTTTGAGAAAATTTGGAAAAACTAGGACTATAGAGGGTACCTCTGATATAAAAGTTTTAGTTATTCCGAATTTTGTATCAGTCTGAATCTGAATGTATTGACACCTACAGCCTAAACGGTTAGTTGGATTCTTTTTTTAAATTGGTATAAACTATTCTTAAAGATATATCGCCGGACGTGTTTTATTTTTGAATAAAGTTATCAACCATATTAGCGTTACCGTAATTCCATTTTTATCGAAAAAATACGATCAATTTTTTTTACACAGTTTTTTTTATATTTTAACTATGTGTCTGCCTTTTAAATGTAAGAGGTGTTGCACGACACTATAGTTAGAATGAGTAGAAAGATAGGAAAGAATTTTTTTAATGCAATGGATAGAGAGCTATAGTTGATTTTTAATTTTCATTTTTCGATTTCGATAAAATTTTATATATATGAGTGATCTGTTGCCATTGGTGATGTCCTTCATCTGAAATTTTTTTTCAGAACCTCTAATAAACGTTACGTGCCGTAGAATCGTTTTTTTATTATTCCAACTATTTTTTGAAAGGCTGTACCTATTCTTACCAAATTGTATTTTCGAAAACTACTCCTAAACTTGAATAATGCAAAAAAAAATTGGAAAAATTAATTTTGAAAAAGTTGTTTTTTGTTTACGGATAATTCTAATTTTTTCGGATAAAATACTATCAATTTTGATAAAATTTCATGTAATTGAATTTTTAAAAGATGTTTTTGATATATGTATATAAATCTTTTTTTATTACATGTTTTCAAAAGACTTCTTTTAAAATAATATTTCAAATATAGAATACTGTTTTTTTTGTGTAAAAATAAAACTGGTCAAATTAATTTTCCAGTCGTAAACACGAAAGTTGCCCCAAGAGCAAATTTGTGCGACCCAGTCGTGTTCTTTATTTTTTTTTGGCTCTTTTTCCGAAAAGTTCGCGTAATGTCCATGAATTTTAACGAATTTTCTCTTTTGTTTGGCTTTTCCCGAAATTTTCTATGGTGTAATACCAGGGAGCCCCCAAAATCCTATAGTGAACCAAGGGAAGAAAGTTTTTGGGTGCAACATGCTCAACTCACTTTTTTTCAACGTAAGCTTTACAGTGTTCTTGATGCAAAATTTGCAAAACTTTGACGACTTTTTCACGGGTTTTCTTTTTTTTCGAACTTGGAGACTAATTTTATAATGCCAAAAACCCAATAATTCGGGAGTTATTCTATCCCCGTATTTTGTAATTTCATTGTTTTGTCATTTCATTGGGGAATTATTTTACAAAGACAAGTCAAATGAGCTCGCCAGAAAGTTTTTTTCGGTTACATGAAACAACCTCCCAAATTTTGTATAAAAATTTCATCGATAAACTGCCAATTCAGAACAAAATATGTTCCCAAATTTAACTATGAAAGAAGTCAACAGTTTCACGTAGACACCTAAAGCATTAAGTAAAGTATGTAGTGGGTGCGAGTCCCACAGTAAATAGCTTACTGGTTTTAAAAAATGATTTAACAGCGGGGGATTTATTTCGTACCTATAATTACGGACTTATTTTATGCATGTTTAAAGATTTGTTTCATGAAAAAAATTGGATGTTAGTTCACAATGAAACCTTCCATTATTTTGCTTAAATAATTAAAAGCCAAATATTAGTACAACGATGTATTCGTTCATCACTTAAGTATGCGAAAGTTAAAGAAATGGGACCAAACATAGCTACTTGTTTATTATGGGCATGAGAGCATTCGTTTTGTTTTTTAAGCTAAATTAAGGAATTAACCGTTATCCTGTTAATATTGCTAGTGCCAATCTGTTGCTGTAATAATAATACATACAATACAAACAAAAATATATCTTTCATATGTAATGGTAATAAATACAAACAAAAAATATTAAGCTAACGAAAGATTAAAAAGCGTTAGAGGATCGTTGCGGCCATGAAAGCTCACAAAACCGAGCCACACTAGTAGATTAACCACCGACCAAACGTTCGGAATACTGCGAATTCTATACGTTTTAGCCACAAGAATCAGCTATGCACCCGAAGTCTATTATCTGATCATTTAGTTCGACACATTATTATATTTTATACGTATTTTTATTCAAAAAGTTTGCTTCGCATTGATTGAAAAGTTCCGAGGAATGATACTCCTTCGCTATACGCTCCGGTTGAAGGACTGTACCTATTTAGGTGACGAAACACGTCACTTCCGAAATCGTGTCTAAGGTAAAACTGGAGTCGATTGCGTCTTCGGCTCTTGTCGATGACCGTGGAATTGTATCGGCAGAGGATCATCACTTGAACTAAAACGTACTTGAACTAACTTCTGGAATCTAATTCTCTTTGATGACTCATGGCAGGGACTCTTACCTATCTCGACCTGAGCTCTCCAGGTGTTAACTGTTGGTCAGAACTCGTTGTTGGAATTCAAGGAAAGTCAATAAAACCACGAACTGTTACTTATTACTTACAAAAATTTAGAAGAAGAAAGAAGGAGCATCTCTGATACTGTACTATATACCTTTGTAGCGCATTAAACCTTCGATACCCATTATCTCAACTCCCGATGAAGTGTCTAGCTGTCGTACACTTCAATTGGTTCTAACACTGTAGATAGGTTCCGATCTTTCGTCTCATCATTAGGGTCGCCGTTCAATAGAGTGTGAAAAGTTACGTCCCTTTTGGACTACCTATAGGACCTATCTTTTGCAAGAAGAGGCTCGTCCAGGCAGGGCTGAACTGGGCCGCTGAAGTCTGCTGGGTGCACGATCGCAAAGCTCGCCGGATGGGGTGACGGGTCTTGCAGCAGAGAACGCGAGTGTTATTACATTTATTTCAGACTTCATCCTGCTGTTATTGAATTTTACATTTATTTATTGCTTGGAGCCCTAAGTTTCCATGGTTGCCTAAAAAGATTGAGAAATTGGTTGAGTTGGCTGGTGTTGTACCTACTCTTAGGATGCAGAGATGCCCTACCTAAACGAACGCTTATCCCTATTACGTTCGCCCATTTAAATTTCCATTGCATCCAGTAAAATCCACCATGAAAATCCACCCTAGCTAAGTTGGTTATTTTTAGATGTTTCATGCTTTATTCTAGCTAGCTACCTATTTAAATACGGGAATTCCTAACTTTTATCAATAAAAACGTGATTATTATTATGTACCTGGTTAAATTTTTGCGTTGCCGACTTATGATGATTCGTAAATTCCTTTTTTGTCTGATCGAATTTGGTTGTTGGTTTTTTCGGGGTTTTTCAATAGGTTGTCATTGTATATAAATTTCTATAGTACAACCATGGAGCAGCGCAAACAAAGTTGTTAACTTCACATTTGGAGGTTCTTACATTTACTAAGTGTCTATTCTGTTACCCTAACAATAGTCGTCTACGAAACAAATTAATAATATATAATGTATTTTATTGGCTCTAAAATCCATATTTCCTTGACAAGAGTCGTAAACAAAACATACGACTGTATGTTTACGACTGTTGTCAGGGTTACAGAATAGACAACTATTAAATGCACGAACCTAAAAATGTGTTTATAACACGTTTCTCAAGATGGCCAGGCGGTGATTATTCAGCATGAAAATACTATAGAAATGTATATACATACAATGAGGTTGTGTTGCACTTTTAGATATTTCTTTTAACCTCACTTTTTGTTGGATTTGCGACGTTCCAATATCATTTGTACGAAAAAAGAACTTATCTCAAGAAAAGGGATCTTTTTTTCTCTTTCTTCTTCACCCATCATATTTCACTAAAGGGATATTTTTTTGCTTGGTGAACTTTTTTATGCATATTTTCAGATTTTTTTAGACTTATGTTTTTATGGTAATATTTTTTTATATTTCACTAACTGGTGTTAGCACGATTATTTTAAGGTGAGCAACACTACTCTTTACTGACTTTAACTAAGTTAAATTTAACCCGAAAAATCAGACAAATAGAAAGAACTTCTACGCGTAGCGAGCGGCTTTTATGGACTCTGGACTCGTTTCATTTTGTCATTTTCCCTTTCAGGCGGAATGAATGTGAAATTTGAAATTTCAAGTACAAGTTATCTTGCCGTGTCGATTCGATTTCCCCTGTTCGGGATTCGCTCTTATATCATCTTATGTAGACATAAGAAAAAAGATGTCCGTCCAATTCGTTTTCAAATTGTGATACTTGTTTTGTATATCAGGATTTTTGTTGAATGTTATGGTTGATTTACAATCAAATATGTAGTGTCCGTTAATTTATAGTTTTTGAATGTTCGTATGTTAGGTCTGTAAATTTGTTCGTCGTCGTCTACATAAAGGTGGTTGTTTTGCTTTCGGCGTTTTAATCATGTTGCGCATGTTGCTAAGATTCTCCTCATATTTTTCCTCTGCTTTTGTTTACATGTCTGTCATTAGCAGAAGGGACTTTATTTTTTTAGGTCTCGGTACTCGCTAAGTTACTAACATAGGCTGCTAACTGTTCTAGTTACTACCATGATTTCGGTGTGTGTTGAAATGTTAAACAAATTCACCTAGGATATTTTTAGCTATATTTTATCTATGGTTGTTGTCTATAATGTGTATTTTCTGAATAGGATGTTACAACTTCTATTGAGTCTAATGGGAAATTTTTATATTGGTTGAGGAATTCGGATAAATTCCTGCTAATGTGTTTCTATACATTGTTATGCCAAATGTGAAGGGTTATTTGAATAATCGCAACTGTATGTTAGTGTTGTCGATTTAGTGTTCGTTATTGTTAGTTAAAAAAAAATATTATAAGATAATTGCAAGTAGATAAAAAATATTTTTCCTACACATAATCTTCGAAAAAAATGTTCAATTAAAATCTTAATTCAAATTCAAATGGCAGGAAAACATACCTTCAGGATGATATAATCACAATACCTATCGTTTGTCTTCCTCAATTTTTTGTATATTTATGTATGTAAATGCATGTTTTTTTTTTTATTTGTCTGATGCTACACCGCACATATTACAATTTAATTTATGTGTATATTTTATTCAAAAGTTTGACATCAAGTTTTTTTTTCTTAAGACATATGCCGTCACAGAAATGTCTTGCTTCAAAATTTATTTTATTTTTTAATTCAGATTTTACAAATAATATAAAACCAAACACTTGTGAATGAAGAAAATTTGAATTTCATTAATTTCCTACCTTAAGGCCATCATGTGCATCTTTAATGATGTCACCAAGTGTGTGCTTAACCTTAAAGTCATGTTTATGTTAATTCAGAATAAAATTGTTTTGTTAAAATCAAAATGATTTCTACCTCAAACACGTTTTTCAAATTAAATCTTTTTGATTACAAATTTTGAAGTCAAGTGCAAATGACTTCTTAATGAAAATGTTTTGAAACAAGAGTCAAAGTACGTGAAGTATTCTGACTTGTGAGAACTGAGAAATTAATTATAATTATATTATATAATATGATAAGGTAATTTTTTTAAAACAAAAAAGGGTGCGACTGTTTCGCAAAAACTTTCTCTTGTGGCAAGTTACTTTTGTGTTGACGACTGGATATTCATTTGACCAGTTTTTTATACTGTAAATCTTTTTTTTTTTTAAAGATTAACAGTATTTTATATACTGAAATATTTTTTTTTAATCTTAAAAGAAACAAACGTGTGGAATACAAAAAGATTTATATGAAAGACATCACCGCCGCCGGCAAAAATTCAATTACATGAAATTTTATAAACAATTGATTGTATTTTTGTTTTCGAGAATATTATTCGGATTTAGCAGTAGTAGTTTTAAAATATCAAATTAAATTAAAGTCGGTCCAGTCGTGCAAAGTTAGTCGGTGTAATAAAAAACAAGTTCTTTGGCAGGTATAGGTAATAAACTGATTCTGAAAAAAGTTTTCACCATTGGCAACAAATCACTTATTTAAAATTTTATCGAATTGATTGTATTTTTTCGAGTAAAATGGAACTATCGGGTACGCTTATTTGGTAGGTACCGTTTTTTTTTTTTTATATACCTGATCAAATATAAAAAAAAAAAAACATCCGGGGATATTTTTCTAAAAATTGTTTGTTCTAAGTTTGAAGAAAATCGGCCAAACAATTAAGGCTGTAGAAGATGATACATCCAGACAGACAGACAGAATTGTCGGACCTACTTTTTTTGTCTTCGCTGTCATCGATATGTCATGTTTGATTGTTATTTTTTTTTTATATTTTGCGCGCACTCAAGGGATTATGAGTACCTTTTATATGATTAACACAGTACGAGCGTTTAGGAAAATTGGATAGGGGTTGTCGGTATCTCCTACCGATGCACATTGGTTTTGAAAGATTAAAATGGGGGGGGGGGGAACAGAGCCTGGTAAAGCATTCCACATTCGTGTAGTGCGGCAAAAAAAAGAGTATCTTTACTTAACTATTCGTCCGAAGTTGGGCTCAAGGGTGAACTCATGGGCATTCCTTGCAGTACTAGTATTGCGGTTGAATTGTTTCAGGGGAGGAATGCAACTGGCTATTTTGGCGGAGCACTCTTTATAAAAAAAAGCGATAAAATAAGGAGGGGCAGCAAGAAACATTTTGGCGGTGTTCAAGTGACACAAATGTTTCCGTTATAATCCTGTCCCCTATCATTTTTAAGGCTCTTTTCTGAATTCGATCTAGGAGATTTAAATAAGTTACGTTTTTCTTTATGAACGCATAACTTGCCTTATGAGTAAGTACCTATAATCACAAATAAAAATATTGAATTCTTAAATAACTTACAATTAAAAAAGTATACGAAACAAAATCTCAGAAAAAAAAATATCATATAAAAACTCTTACGAAAAAAATTAAAGAAAAATTGTTTGAATTGAGAAAAATGTACGGACTGCTGCTCAATGCTCATCTATACCATACAACTGATAATTTTTTTAGGTTTTTGCCTTTCAGGTAATTTAAAGCATAAACCAAAGAAGTGTGTGAATTAGACAACAAAAACCTGTGGGCACCAACAATATATTTGGCTGGAGTTATAGCTATTTCATATAGGACTTACACCACAAGATTAAAAAAAAGTCTCAAGTCGCGAAAAAATAAATTAAGCATAAATCAAACAACAAATTGTTATTCTAGCTATTCCCGTATTTATTGCAAAAACAAATATTTTTTATATATTATAAATGAAATCAAAAATTTTACTTTTTAAATTTAAAAAAAAAAATTATAATAGTTTATCGGCATTAAATAAACTAAAATTATATTTAAAACTAATTAAAAATGTACCTACCTACGTTAATTAAATATAAAAATAATTTTTGTATTTAAACAAGCATATTTTTAAGATACGTTTTTAGTAATATCAAAAATAAGTGAATGGCTTACAGCACAAGATTATAAAAATGCTGTTGTAGCGCAGAATTAAATTGTGTATAAAATTGAAAAATAATATTTTCTTGCATTCTTCTAATTGTTTCATAAACATTTTATTTTAAATTTTTTAATTTTTTAATTTTAATCAAAAATTTTTTGACTTTAGATGTTTAAAAAATATATTTTCAAATATGTTTAATTTAATTCTACATTATTTAAAAAACATTTGAAGTTTGTGCAATGTACCGTTAATTAAATATAAAAATAATATTTTTAAAATCAAGCATAATTTGTAAGACTTTTTTTTTAATAAAAGTTTTTTTTTTTCTCAGAGCACAAGCATTCCGGGCATTCCTTTGAAGTCCACCATTCCTTTGCAGTCCAGCTTTTCTTTGTAGTCCACAAATCCTTTACATTCCAAGCATTCATTTGCAGTCCAGCATTCATTTGCAGTCCAAGCATTCCTCTGAAGTCCAACATTCCTTTCAAGTCCAGCATTTCTTTGCAGTCCATCTTTCCTTTGAAGTCTAGGATTCCTTTGCAGTCCAGCATTTCTTTGAAGTCCATAAAATCCTTTGCATTCCAAGCATTCATTTGCAGTCCAGCATTCATTTGCAGTCCAAGCAATCCTTTGAATTAGTGGACTGCAAAATTATGCTGGACTTCAAAGGAATGCTGGACTGCAACGGAATGCTTAGAATGGAAAAAGAATACAAGGACTGCAAAGGAATGCCCGCAATGCATGAATCTCAAATGATTGCATTCAATTGATTGGTGTAAAATGAATGGGGAAAAATAATATTGTAATCATTTTGATTTCAAATGAATAGTGATTGCTTATTTCGAAGTTGAAGTCTTAAAGAAAGATTGGTGAATGCAATCTTTTTATTAAAGTCATTAAAGATTGCATTCATAAAAAATTGCATTCTTTCAAAAGCCTGGTTAGTTATGTTTTTTTTTTTAACAATGTTCCCGCGTATTGCCTGAACGAAATGCTAATTCAATATTAGCTGCATGATATTCTCTCATATCATGTATTTTATACTGAATAATGACCTACCAATTGTTATTCCTTAATTTTAATATTAAATACATACCTATATTATAAATATAACGAACTTTCATAATTATAAAAGTAAAACTGATAATTCACATTTAAAATAATATCACAAATTCGCGGAATGCGAGAAAAAAACTAAAGAGACTTGATAGGACTTAAATTAAAGCTAAACGCAGTCATAGTTATTTATTACATCTGCAGATAGAGTATCTTTTAAATGCAAAGTAGATACAGCGAAAAAAAAAACAAAAAACCTAAAATGTATCTCCTCTTTCTTGCCATCTTTTTATTGTATCACTACAGAAAAAAACATTTATTTTAGAATTTAATTCAATAACTTGACTCTTGCAGATAGAAAATGAAAAACGAAAAACTTTATCCTCAAAAGAAAGACTTAAGAAAGATCTTGTATAAATGAAGTACTTCAATGCAACTACGCTACGCGTGTCATTTGTCAGTGTCAGGACTCAGGACTCAGGATCTTTAGTTGATTTTATTCCTTTGGTTTTTCTCATCTACTCCTTTAGCCCGATTAACTGAAGAGTGGTGGTAACAGATTTTCACAGTTGCAAATTAATTTGTGAGTTTTTCTTTTTTTTTTTTGGTTTAAATTTCCTTAACCAATAGACGAATGAACAAACGGTGGAACTGTAAAAAAAATACTTATTTTTTGTTCTAACCGCTTTCAATTAAAAAATAAATCTCTTAACATAATTATCCTATTAAGGCCAAATGAGGATTAATATTCTATGCTCATTTTTATTTTCGTCGTTTTTAAAAGAAAATAAAGTCCTTTTTTCGTATTTTTTGTGGTTTGTTGAGAAAAATATAACCAAAGACTTTTTCATTTTATTTGGATTTCATTTTTCTTTTTTTTTGAAGATTAATGACAAAATCTGTCGACTTTTTTGATCGATTGCTCTGAACCAAACATTTTGCTTGAATTAAAGTTCAGGAAAGAGAAAAATTTTATCTTTTCACGTTCGCAATAAAAATTCATCATATTTTGTATTTGTTTTTTGTTTGGCTGTCGCACATGTAGCTAAAGATCTTGAAAGTTCAAATTGATGTTAAATATATAAATCAAAGTTTTTAGAGGACATTAAAGGACACAATATGAGGGCAATATATACGATGTCGACGAGACTTGAATGCGATATACCTATAGGTATTAGTTAAAAATTGCTACATTTGATTTTTAGAGGATAACATTTATTTTATTATTTGTAATGTTATTTGTTATAGCAATATTGTACATATGTCATATAGCCATAACAGAAGTCGATACGGATGCCTGTGAAGCTGAAGACGATATAGCAGAATCACAATCGAGGCTTAGGAAATCTATTGGACTATAAAAAAGGATGAGAGCACACACCATTCCCGTCTACTGGACCTTGAGGAACTGCGAAAGACAGTCGATAAGATCAAGCGAAAACATGAAATACATGATACAACTATCGTATAACGACACGAATCGTACCGAAATCTTTAGAAAAATCGTAAGATACGAGATACGACTAAAGTATACATTCTCATTAAAATGAGATCTGGTTTTTCCTTGACAGCATTCAAACACATAATACAATAATCGCACTAGACCCAATTTTTGTATCCGATAATTCGTACTATGATTGATTGGAATAAAGTTAAAAAGAACAAACTTTTCTCAAAAAACGGTCTTTTTCCCATTATACCCGAAATGGAAAAAAAACCTTATTTAGAAAAAAATCATAATTTTTTCTTTTGGCGTTTAACTCTGTGTCACTCTGCGATGTGCCATAAATAACACTATTGCCATGGCCTCTTAATTAATTTTGAATAATTTTCTTGGGCGTAATTCCTCCGTTACCAACCATAAGAAGAAAAAATTTAGAGTACGAAATTGGCCACTGGCACTTGTCCGTCCGAATCGTACGTAAAATTAAGGAGAACAATTTTAATTCTAATTTTTCTAGTGGATTTATTTCCTTCCATTGAAATATTTCAACTAGGTACCAAAGAAGTTCGGAAATTAAAGTTTCTTTCTTAGGCTGCGGTTCCGGTGCCAGCAAATTTTACTGGCCCGAACTTAGCGAATGAAGCTAAGTTCAAGCGAGTAAGATTTGTTTACTGAAATAACAACATAGGAAATGCGTAGTAATTTAAGCAAACTTTGCGAATTGGCGCGAGTAAAATTCGCTTACATTAGATTGCACCGGAACCGCAGTCTTACTTTTCTAGTATGTACTTTTTGAGTGCCGAAAATTATCATCCTTGTTCAACCAAAGAAAAAAGTTGTAATCCCAACAATTTTATACTTTAACACAAAAATTTACATGGGTTAAAATGAACCCAAGAATCTTAATTCTAAATTTGAGAATGCATGTGTAAGGGTAAGCCAAGTATTATTATTCTTGAAATAAAAAAAAAATGTCAAAACTTCAACAACTTAAATTGTTATCTTAAGAAAATCTGTTATGATTTCTAGAATGAAAATAATTGTTATTTCAAGAACGGGGTCTTGGTTTTTGATTTATTTGTAGAATAAATATTTATTTGTTGTTATAAACTTTGTATATTTTTTGTGATTCCTATTTTTTTAGTATTTTTAACAATTTTTGGTGTTTCCTGTAATTAAAATATTTTTACTTGCTCAATTGGGTAAGTATTAGTTTCGTGTAAAAAAAATAACCGAGGTTTAAATCAAACCAGACATTACGATGATCGAGAAGCCCAAAATAGTAGGTTTCGTCATGCCGTCCGTCGGTCTGTCTGTGCCGATGTGCATATGTACGGTTGTCTGTTCACCGAGCAACATCCCAAACGATTTGGCGGACTTTCTTCAAACTTCGTGTGTAGTACTTTTTGGTAATTACCTATAAAGGAAAAATTGGAATTTTGTTTTCGCCCGTCTTTAACGGGTACCTCTCATATAACTAGATAAAAAAATAAATGCTTATTTAATACAAGACCCAGTACCTAGTACTTGTACTTGAAAAAATTAGTACAAATGCACTTGGTACTTAAAAATCACTGAGTACAAGTACTTCCTGTTAAGTACTTTTACTGTGTACTGTAATACCGTCCAGTACATTTTCAAGTACCAGTCCATTTACAGTACTTTCAAGTACAACAAGTCTATTTTGAGTACTTGAATTGTGAATCAAATTTTAACGTAGGTGACAATCTTTAATTTAATGAAGTGTCATATATATTACTTAAATACGAGTTCATATGTGATTCAAGTACTCAAAATAGACTTGTACTTGAAAAGTACTTGAAAATGGACTTGTACTTGAAAAGTATTTCAAATGGACTGGTACTTAAAAAGTATGTACTTGGAAATGTACTGGACAGTATTACAGTACACAGTAAAAGTACTTAACAGAAAGTACTTGAAAAAGTACTTATACTTGGTGTTTTTTAAGTACCAAGTACATTCGTACTGCTTTTTTTCAAGTACAAGTACCAGTATAAGGTGCTGGGTACTTACTTAGCACTGCAGTACAAATGTACTTAAGTACTTTACAACACTGAAACGGCACACGTGACATGGAGTTGAGCCCGCACTAATTGTTAACCACGAGTTAAATATCCCTTATGAATTTTTAACCCGTACTCAGTGCACAAGTATAGCAGTTTGAAGTCTCTATCAAATACAATCGAAGAATTTATTATTAATGTTCTTTAAAATACAACACTGAAAGTTGCTGAAATGCTGAATGCAAGACCTTGTATCGAAATCGCCCGTGAACAGAATATTGTACTGATTTGCAGATTGTATAAACCTTTTATTGTCTCCAGATCATTAGTGTTATATTGTGGCAATAGGTTCAAATAAACAATAAAAAATAGCAAAACAATATGTGGTACCTAAGTTTAAGCCATTTGCATAAAATAACTTGGCTTTTTTACATTACCGTTATTTTTTAAACAATAAAGTAACACAACAAAAATGTTAATGTTAGTATTTAAATCTCGGTCTACAGATTTTTCTATTGAGATAAAGATGTTATTTTTCTTGTCCAGGCCATTAAAAAATTAAATAAATACAAAATTCTCTTTGCCCAAAAACTCAAATCATATGTGTTACTCGTTTAACTTTAACTATGCTTTAGGAAAATATGCAAATCGTTTTTATTTTTGGGTGTGAAAGAAACATATTTTGCCTCCAGTCGTGGACATACGTAATTCTAAAAATTTTATTTTCATATCCTTGGGCAACATTGCTTACCAAACTACCAGATCTACTTGAAATCCTTCTCTACTTCCAAAATAGACACTGGGAAATGTTTTTTTGTTTTTTTTTTTCTTTTTGTAACTTTCTATAGGGAAAGCGACATCCTTATACCAACTCGATTACATGCATTTTTGGGGTGATGTGATAATTATTTCAAGGATTCTTATATTATGCATGTATAATGTTGAATTTTAGTCACCCTTAGTCTTAACTCGCAACGCATCCTTTTACAACTAATTACGACCATAATTATCTTAAAACTCATCGTAAGTGCGGAGATGAAGATGAAAAAGGGATTTGCGTATTAAACCTTGTTCCACTTTTCTTCCAAAAAACTTTTCTTAAACTGTTTGCAAATTCGCATATATAAGTATGTGTACAAAATATATATATACATATACATATATTATGTTGTATGTATTAAAATAAAACGAGAAAAGATTAAGAAACATCTCCGGAGATAACATAAAAGAAATGAAGTACTGAGTAAATAGCAAAAGATGAAACACTTGGTTTATGAAACATTTTGTTGAAAAGTTTTAAGGAAATATGAGATAAAGAAACAATTCGAAGGAGAATGAAAAACTTTGTGGATATTGTTTAAATAAGTCTTTTGAACTCCGAAGTTTATCTTAATACATATGTAGTCTATTAATTATTTTTAGTCTAATAGTGCGTTTCTATGTAATGGGTAATCTTTGGAACTATAATAAGCTTAAAATTCATTTTATAATATTCTGTACTTGGTTCAAAAATAATATGTTTTTAAAGCTTTTAACTTGAGATTTTAATGCAAGATATATAAACATAAGAGCACGACTTGTTCGCAAGAACTGGCCCTTGTGGTCAGTTACTCTTTAAATTGGAAAATATCTCATTTTGCTTTAGAGAAATAAGTAAAACGAATACCTTTATCTGCATTTTTTTTTTTATATTTGAAAATCAATGTTCGAAACATTTCTGTTGGGCGGGCGCTAGCCCATATCACGTGTGCCGTTATATATGCCCTTAGTTTAATAATAATAATATTTTAACTATGTGTCTGTAAGGCACATTGCTTTTTAAATGGAACAGGTGTTGCACGACACTAGTTAGAAGGAATAGAAAGATAGGAAAGAACTGTTTTGGTACAAAAAATAGAGAGCTAGTTGAATTTTATTTTTTATTGCATAACCTCATGGGGGACGTCGAGCATAAGCTGGGAAGTATGCTGAAAAGAAAAAAATGATTTGTACCCAAGTGAGGATTGAACCTTCAACCTCTGGGTTAACATGAAAGCACTCCATTTGCATTTTAATTCATTTTTTATTTTTTCATTTTCTTATATCTATCTTAATGCTAGACAAAAAATCTTAAACAACTAGCTTATATATTAACTTAACTAACTTAATGGATCCTTGCGGGCGCTCTAAATTGAACTATGACTATACTTAGACAATGCCTTTCGACGTAAAATAACTTATATTTAAATGTCATGATAACTTAAAACTAACGAGAAATTTATTAAAAAAAACTCATTATCTATATAATTTTTTTTTTTAATCAAGCAAGCACTCCATCCATTGTACCTTTGCCGCCCACATGGAACTTTGTTAAACATCCATAGGGGTATGAAAAAAAAGAGTCACATTTTTTTCCAAAACACGTAGTTTTTGAGATATTTAAGGTACAATTAAATGAGTAAAAAAAATATATTCAATTTTTTTAAGTTGATTGCCATAATAGGTTGCCAGTCCATATCACCACGTGTGCCGTTATATGTGTCCTTACTTTTGCCGAAGGGCTTTGTTAATACAACCATAGAAGTTTCGAAAAAAATGTTGGTTACTTGATCCAATCATGTAAGTTTGACCACCATTTTTTAAAATGGCCACCAAATTGATCGTTTTTTTTTGGTTTATAGATATTTCCGTACACAGTTGTCCGATTTTCATTTTTGATGACTCGTTTAATTTCTTTTGTAAGGCCAAACAAATTTTATTAAAAAACATTTTTTGCTTAATTAAGAAATTAATGCGATATTAAGGTATGTTATACAGGATGATTGGTATAAGATGCACCAAAAAGCTTGAGCGTGTAGGTGGGGTTAAGACAAGAAAAAAATCATATGGGAGGGGGGTCTATTTCCCCCCGTTTAGGCGGGATGGGCAGTTTTATAAAAAATTGACTTAAATCAGAAAAAAAAATATTTAAAAACAACTTTGAATGATACAAAGACTTGTTATATCTTTTTGAAAAGCCAGAAAACTACTCTTTTATTTTATTTTTAAATTAAGTTGTTTGAGTGAACAGTTTTAAAAAAATTAATTTTCAAACTCAAAATTTTGAAAAAAAAAATTTAAAAAAAAATTTAAACTAATTTTTTTCAAAATTTTATGTAATTAACTATTATTTTCATTTTCAAAATTCAATGCTCTTATTAATTTTTAGTCAAAAACAGAAAACCGGATGCCAAATTTATCTTAGTTTTTTGATAAATTAAGAAAAACTAGAAGTATTTTTTTCCAAATAAAACACTTTTTTTTTGGTTTTCCCAAATTTGACCTGCTCAGGTCAATTATTAATTAGGGAACTAATCCCTTTTTTTATTTTTTATAACATACCATCCGATTTTAATCAAATAATAAAAAAAAACTAATTAACTTTTTACTTTACTTACTAGTTTTACTTTTATTTTTTTTTTAATTTCTCAAAAACTAAGATACATTTTGGCATCCGGTTTTCTGTTTTTGACTAAAAATTAATAAGAGCATTGAATTTTGAAAATAAAAATAATAGTTAATTACATAAAATTTTGAAAAAAATTAGTTTAAATTTTTTTTTTATTTTTTTTCCAAAATTTTGAGTTTGAAAATAAATTTTTTTAAAACTGTTCACTCAAACAACTTAATTTAAAAATAAAATAAAAGAGTAGTTTTCTGGCTTTTCAAAAAGATATAACAAGTTTTTGTATCATTCACCGTTGTTTTTAAATAAAAACTCATGAGACCTTAAGTATATGGGTTTAGGTTGGGTAATCGTGTTTACTAGGATGTGATATTGGGAGTATGCCCCTTTAATGACAACCGGCCCAAGACGGAACGAGAGATCCTCGGATTCCTAGCTGAAAAAGACCGTTCGTGTCCCAGCCAGTTGGTAAGTCCGGCAGTTAGCTCTGCTATGTCTGGCTTCGGTTAATGCCTATCTGGACACCATAGTTATTACATAGTATCTAATGCAAAGTAATACTGTTAACAGTCTGAGTAGGTTATTCAATAATAACATCCTACTATGGTATAAGTATACATATATGTTTGGAAGTATACAACAACTATATAATAGTTGGAAATGAAATGACTATATGTATAGTAATATAGGCCCACATTATGATTAGCGAATCGAACTACTTTGCGAATTCGAATGTTTAAGCGAACTTCACTTGCGACTGTATAAGGATTAGCGAGCTTGTGTGTTCGCTAAAGTGATGCCAAAAGTTATTGAATCGAAAAGACAGATAAATCGTAGAGATATTTTTTTGCAACAAGTAGTAAAATTATTGTTATTCAATATTGTTTTTTGAATATCTACTTAAATAATAAGCAATACGGACTAATTTTTCGAAGAAAATGATGGTGAACAAATTGGGTTGCTAATATTAACATGAAAAGAATGAGAAGATGTATTAGATATAGTTTTAAAACCTTTGGAAAAACCAGAACATTTGTAAGTGGTTTACCATTGTTTCAATATTTGGAGGTAGGCATTCATATGAAGAGAAAGGCAGAATACAATCTGTGATCGATGATTTTAGACTAAAAACAGTCAAAAGCTTGTTTGAACAATGTTATCTATATCAGGAATAACAAATCGGATATTTATGAAAAACTTTTAAAGGGTTGCTTTGAAAGCCCCTCTTGAACAACTTTCAATAGAACGTTTTATTATTTTATATTTTATATAGATACAAAAAATTATTCCTTAAAAGGAAGTCTTTATTCTCTAAAAAGTATGAACACTTTTTTTCCATTTATCTAAAACTAAAAATGTGGAAAAGTAAAATTTTGTTGCGAAATCTTGGAAGGTTGGTAAGAGCTTGATAAGGAATGAGTAGGAGACAAAAATTGTTGAAATTTGGGAACCATATCCTGTTGTTGGATATCAAGAGATTTCATAGGCTGGTTGACTGGGTCTACGTGTATATGAGAATAGGGAAGTGTTTGATGAGTTGTTTGGATCTGTGGAAATGATGGATAAGTTGGAAGGGTTTGAGCATTTTGCTGAGACTGGAAAGTGGTTTGCTCAGCTGGGAAAGGCTGATTAATGAAATTTGAAGTCTGATAAGGTTGCAGATTTGTAAAAGTCTGTTGCATCTGCTGATTCTGATAATACAGCTGGTCTTGTACATTCTGATGCTCCTGATTATTTTGCGGGTGCTGTTGAGATAATTGACTCTGAGTGAGATTCAAATGTTGATTAGTTTGATAATACATCATAAAAGGTGGATAAGTTGATGAAACAGAGTTGATCATTGACATCGGTTTACCAATTTGTGTAATACTACATGGTTCATTGACAATACTTGCTGATCCCGATCCCGAGGCATTATATTTTGGATTTCCAGCTTGGGAACAACTTAAATATCGATTAGCATGTTCCATAAGTCCTGGTATACCAGCTGTCTCAGCTGTCACATTGTTTCTATAGAACATATTTCTGTTGGAATTTTGATTACATCGTTTCCTTCGACTTTGACGATTTTCAATAAAATAAGTTTCAGTTCCCAAATATTGTTCATACCTCTGACTGTCTTGGTCGAAATAACGTTCCTTATCATTTTTTTTAACATTTCGTTTTTTCCGAGCCATTTCTATAGAATTTAAATTCGTGTCGACATGTGATGGACGACCTCTTTTAGGTTTTGGTATTTGTTTTACTTCAAATGGAGATTGAATTTTTGTCCTCCAAGATAATTGTGATGTAGGATTTATTTGGTTTTGTGAACTTATTATTGGAGGGGGCGTATCAACCAAGTGAATATAATAATTTGGTTCAAGATTTGTCAATTGTTCTGGTTGAGGTTGAACAGGAACTTCACATGGTGGAATCGTTATTCCAGGATATTTAGAAATTGGTTGTGGATTGGTTAATATTGGTGAAAAAACACGCTCAATCGAACCACCAGAAATTGTATATGTTTTATCAGGCAAATTTTGGTTAATAAATTCTTTTAGTGGAATATCCCATAAGGACTGCAAAGTTGAGCTGTCTAAATTCTCTTGGACTGTAAAAGTTGTTGGTTGATAAGACTGCGGTTCATTCAAAAATTGCTTAATTTGACCTATGGCTTTTTTATCATCGTCAGAATGCTTAAAAACGGTTTTGTTACTAGGATTCTGGGAACTATGTTGACTATGGACATTTAAGACATCATATCCTTTCGTCCCCTCCACTTTCCTTATTGCTCCTCTATTTTGTAGCGACTTCATTTCTTCCTTGTGTACTGGAGTCATCATTAACATAAGCTTTAGATTATTCGTAAGCTTGGAGTCTTGTAAGAACTCAGAGCTTGTTAAAGTTTCTAAAAAACTTTGATATTCACACTGAAACTGGGGTTGAGTTTTGAAGTGTTTTGTTGTATTGATTTCTGGAACTACATCTTCAAATCGCTTACTGGTTTCGAATAGTAAATGCTTAGAAGTATTTTGAAAAGATAGCATAATTTTTCTTTTATCTGAACTTTGATTTGTCTTAATGGTTTCTTGATTAACTAAACATGCTTTAGGGGTATAAGTTTCTTCAGAAATTTGTACATCTGCGGTGTTTCCAGGTTTTTCTTTTAATTGTAAACTTTTGTCTTTAATAGCATTTGCTGCCTTTAAATTTATTTCAGGAAAATCAGTAAGTGATTCTGGTCTTATTTCCTCAAGTTCATTTCGCCACATTTTTAAGAACTGCTCTTTAGACGAAAAATATTCAGTTTGTGGTTTTATAAATTGAAAGTTATGCGGGTTCTCAACAGATAAAGAAATTTGTGAAATTGTTTCTATTGTTGAACTTGAAACTGGACTAATTAAATCATTTTTTCTGTATTCAATGTTTTCATCACTTACTTCGGAATCGAATAGTAATTCATAACATTTTAAATTGATGAAATATTTATCAATGTCAACGGTTTTTTCCAAAAGCATATCCAAGTCATAGTATGGATTATCATCTTCAGCACTTACAATTTCTTTATTTGGAACTATTTCTTGAGCTGCAAGTTCTTTTTCAAATTCCGGACATTTGATAATCGATGTTAAAGGAACAGAAATTTCCTCTGCCCTATTATCATCTAAATGAAACTCTTTCTCTTCTAAAGTAATATTACTACTTGGTGGAGTATCCATTATCAATTCGTTATAAATTGATGAGTTAATCTTTGGTTTGCATTGAAGTTTTACTGAGAATCTTTCATTCAAAGAATTATCATTCACTAAAAAATTCTGATCGGATTTAGTTTTTGATCGAGTTAATCGATCTGTTTCGATTATTTTCAGTCTTGAAAAATTAACAGTGCGATCTATTTCTTTAGACTTTTGCGAAAGTTTCGATTTGTGTGTTTTATTCTTTTTCAAAGATTTATTTTTATTAGCTGGCATTCCGAAACGACTCTTCAGATTGTCTGAATTCAATGGACTTTTTTCTGATGTCCATTAAATTTAAAAGTAATTTGTGGAACTATAAAACAAAGAAATGTAAATAATATTAAGATTAGAGGTCAAGGAATTAAAAAAAATTAGGTCCTTGTTTCACAAAAAAAGAAACTATATAATAGGCAAATTACATTGTAAATCATATTTCATATTTCAACAGAGTTGCACGACTGTTTTTTCAACACACAGCCACAGTAATTACATAAAATAAACACATTTATTCAAAGAAAAATAAATATCCATTTTCGCACTACCATCAGAATAAAACTTAAGAAGCTTATTGACGAGTTACTCCTCACAGATAATTTCAAAAATGTTTCATTTGGTAAACTCTTAAAGTAGCATTTCTTATAAATTTATGAAATTGTTCTCGTTGCCTATTACTTATAACGGGTGATTTTTTAGCTGGTTTGGTTTTGGCAACACTGGTTTTGACAGCTGACGTGTGTTTAGTACCTTGTGTCACTGTCAAACAGCTTCAGTTTGGTTTGCAATTTAACCATGGATCGTCTTACAAATGAACAACGCTTGCAAATTATTGAATTTTACTATCAAAATTCGTGCTCGGTTCAAAATGTTCGAAATGCTTTTTTATCGAAAAATTGTGTTCAGCGATGAGGCTCATTTTTGGTTGAATGGGTACGTAAATAAGCAAAATTGCCGCATTTGGAGTGAAGATCAGCCAGAAGCATTGCAACAGCTACCAATGCGTCCCGAAAAAGCCACTGTTTGGTGCGGTTTATGGGCCGGCGGCATTATTGGGCCATATTTCTTCAAAGATGATGCGAATCGCAGCGTTACTGTCAATGGTGAACGCTACCGAGCGATGATAACAAACTTTTTTTTGCCCGAAATGGAAGTTCTTGACTTGCATGATATGTGGTTTCAACAAGACGGTGCCACATGCCACACAGCACGCGAAACAATGGCGCAATTGCGAGGCGAGTTTGGTGAACAGTTAATTTCACGTTTCGGGCCGGTCAATTGGCCGCCTAGATCGTGCGATTTGACACCATTAGACTATTTTTTGTGGGGGTATGTCAAGGCTAATGTCTATAGGGACAAGCCCGCTTCGATTGACGCACTGGAAGCCAACATCAATGCATTCATTCGTGAGATACCGGCCGATATGTGTGAAAGAGTATGCCAAAATTGGACTCAGCGGATGGGCTACCTGAGACGCAGCCGCGGTCAACATTTGCATGAAATTATCTTTAAACATTAAATTGCAAGGTTCAAACTATCGATTCAAATAAATATTTCATTAATTTTTTCGAATTTTTGTGTTTTTTTTTTTTTTTAAAGTTCTAAACCTCTTAAAAAATCACCCGTTATAATAATACAAATTGTAACAGTTGACTTTCTTCCTGGCCATTTGCAAAACAATTAGAATTTCTTATCACAGAAGGGGCAACTGATAAACTTTTCAGAAACATTTATCAAGCGTACAGAAAGAAAGCGTTAAGAAACATTTAACAAATATTTCTTCTTTGGTCTGGAAATTTTTAAATGTGTTTACAGCCATCAGACGAAAGAAACATTTCAGAAACATTTTTTTTAAATAAGAAAATAAGAAAATATATTTCAAAAAAAAGTTATGAAAATGTTACGAAACATTCAAAAAATCTTTGTTCAAGCTCCCACACAAAAAAAACATTTCTGAAATGTTTTTGAAACCATGTTTCTTTAAATGTTTCTTGAAAGTATTTTCGTATATTCATCAACATATAGATATTTCCAGATTTTGGTTTATTTCTCTTGTACCTTATATCATATCTAATCAAAGTTCTACATGTGCACTTCCTTCTAGCGAAGCCAAATTAATTATCTGTTGAGATGATTAATACTAATATTAGTCGTGACTTTTTTTATTCCGTACAACGCGCTACAAAATGTTATTTGGGTATAAGGAAATTATTTGTTTTGACCCAGGAATTTTGTGCAATAACTCTAAATCATTTTAGTACGAACCAAATTTTTTAGGGTTTTGTAAGTTAAACTGAAACAAGCGGAAATTTGCGTATATTGACAAGGTTCTCACTCGTCGTCAACTTATGAGTGCAAAGTGTCCGGATGCTTAATTTTTTTAAGGACTATAAAGTCCGTAAAAAGCTAATTTTTTGAATCGGTTTTGGAGATAGTTAATTAAAGTATTGAAAAACATTGTTTTTATGTTTTTTTTACAAATTTTAAGTTTAAAAGTAGTTTTTTTCAAAAACAATAGGCAGCTTTCACTTGATTTAAAAAACCGAGTATTGGCTTTCAAAAAAGATATAATACTTAATTATAGGTATAACCGTTATTTTTTAATGATTTTTTCCCATATTTAGTACTTTTTTCATTAAACTGCCCCTCCTGCACAAACGGGGGGAGATAGATAAATTTTAGTATGATATTATACTGATAAGTGGTTGATTTTATAAAACTTTATAATAAATGAATAGTGTTTTAATTAACAAAGAAAGTTATCACTTCATTTAAATACAAAATAAAATGACAAGCGATAATAAAAGCAGTTTTTTGTATTACCAAGGTAATTGCTCGGTACTTACCTAGATACCTATACCGACCTACATATATAGTTCATAACTCATAATCAATAATTATGTTTCATTTTCAATAATTTCACTTAACAAAATGTACATATATTATTTAGCTTTTTGTCAAAAAAGTTATGTAAGTTGAACTGAAACAAGCGGAAATTTGCGTATTGACAAGGTGCTCAATCGTCGTCAACTGATGATGGCAAAGTGAGCATCCGCACGAAACGCCATTTTTTTCATGGACTAAAGGCCATAAAAAGCTAATTTGAATCAATAATTCAACAAGTCCACTAAATTTAATGCTAAGTCTTCTACTTAGTTGAAATTATTTTTATTTATTATTCTATATTTATTAATTTTTTCAATGTAAGTATATAGAATTTGTATTATAACAAAAACATTTTATGTATACATATATTATTTAGTGATAAAGTAAAAAAAATTAAGTAATAAAAATCGAACGGTTATAATTTAAAAAACAAATTAACCAGGCGCAGAAAGCGACGGTGACTTTAAAGAGCGCTTAAAGTTGATTGTCCCGCTGGTGGATTGTAGGCACACGTTTTTTACATCAATAATATGCTATTTAATTACCATGTTTAATTTCAATGACGAACGTTTTGGTGAAATTTTTAATTTTTTTTGCATCTTGAATAAGCACTTGTACGCGGTACATTGTCTCGCTCAACGGTTGTAATCGGTACTTTTTTTTGACATTCTATGATGCTAATTAACTCACATACAAAAGATCAATGACGAACAAATAAGTTTTTTTTTGCTTTTTTTTTTTTGCATATTCAAAACGGTCCTGACACCGAAAGGTTTTGAGGTGCGCTGTATAAGACGTCCATTTTCATATCACACGTGGCCAAATTGAATGCTTTATTACAGTTTGAATGACGAACAAATTGGCCGTTTTTTACTGTCATGGGCTCCAGGACTATGCCAACAATAAGATGACTCCATATTTTTAAAGTAAATTTTAAATCAACTTTTCTTTGACTTGATTTGTTTTTTTTTATATAAATATCAAACAAAGAGGTAAAAAAAATTGTTTGCCAAATTGCCTTAAGATTGTCTATACACGGTTATTTCACACACAAAAAAGTTATTCCACTATAAGTACGAATAACTCTGGATTATCCACCCCCTACAATACATAGAAAATCACTCTAAAAGTAAAAACTGCACACTTTGTATTTTTTTAATTCATTTTCAAGTACAATAATTTTATGAAACACGCATAGTTGAAATAACCCACTCAATATTCATTTATGGTGGTACTTAATAAATCAAAATCAAAATACGTTTTTGACACCAAACTATAAACTATGTATAGATTTTGAAAATATAACAACTAAATTTCCCATACCTAAATATTCAGATTTAAAAATGTAGTAGATTATAATAAATTCTCTTAAAAAGTACCATTATTGTGAAGGGTTGTGATATTTACTACGCCTTTGCACTTATTCAGCGCTTCAGTATAACAGTTTAGTACTGTAAGGACAGTGATGTTTTCCTTCATTATGAAGGACATTTTAAAGGAAATATTAAAAGAATATGGGATTTTTACTTAATTAAGGATTTTTTGTTAAATATTTTAAGAAAAACATAACTTTCGTTGCAACTAGTTAATGTTCGGTATAAACACTTCTGCCTGGTTTCGGAATCTTTTTATGAATATCGTTCGGTATATATACAGGGTGAGTCATGAGCAATGCGACAAAATGCTAGGGCGTGTAGGTTGCGTTGAGACAAGAAAAAAATCGTATGGGAGGGGGGGTCTATTCCCCTCCGTTTAGCCGGGAGGGGCAATTTTCGAAAAAACTGACTTAAAATGGGAAAAAAATTATTTAAAACAAACGGCTTCATCCACAATGCTGTGCGATACGTTTTTGAAAAGCCAATAACTTTTTCTTTCATTCTGTGTTTAAATAAATCTATTCTAAGAAATAGTTTTTGAAATATTAATTTTCAAAGTCAAAATTTTGAAAAAAAAAATTGAAAAAAAAATTTCAAATTCATTTTTTTAAAAATTTTACGTAATTAAGTGCTAATTTTAATTTCAAAATTCAATGCTGTTATTAATTTTAAGTCTAAATAAGAAAACCGGATGCAAAAATTTTATGTCGTTCTCAAGAAATTAAAAAAAAAACCAAAACCACCTTTTTCTAAGAAAAACATTTATTTTTATTGTAACGAAGCAATTAAAGAAGCATTAATCTTAGTTTTTTTAGTTTTTTTTTATTCCTTTTATTTTTACTGTTTTTTATTGGAAGTACTTATAAAAAATTCTCGATATGATCTCCATTGTTTAGAAGGCATAGATTATATCTCCTTGTAATGGCTTCACATAAGTTTATGCTTGACAAATTTCCCTGCAATTTGACTCCAGCGACTTCAATTCGTTCCTTCAGTTGTTCCAATGATACTATTTCCACTTCGTAAACATAATTCTTCATAAATCCCCATGCATAGAAATCTAGGGGAGTTAAATCTGGTGACCTAGGCGGCCATTCCGTGGGGCCCCTTCTTCCGATCCAACGGTCACTAAAATGATCATCCAGCCAGTTTCTCACCTGTAAGCTGTAGTGTGCTGGAGCACCATATTGTTGGTAGATTAAAGTATCTGCTATAACCAATGGAACGCTGTCTAATAAATCGGGTAAAAGGTCTCGTAGGAATTGCAGGTATGATTCTCCATTAATAATGGAATTCAAAAACCATAACAGGTAGAACCCATGGGCTGCGGGCAGGCCAAGGCAAAAATATTGACAGGTCAGTTTTCAGAAGTTATCAATGAAAATAATATTAGTCCAGGGTTATTCCAATACTATTTAATTTTATTACGTTCTCATAAAACTCCAATTAAAAAAAACATAAA
The DNA here is from genome assembly GCA_951217065.1 of Baccha elongata. Classification (NCBI taxonomy): domain Eukaryota; kingdom Metazoa; phylum Arthropoda; class Insecta; order Diptera; family Syrphidae; genus Baccha; species Baccha elongata. Next base: position 30,678,077 of record OX578272.1, read on the forward strand.
AAAAACTAAGATTAATGCCAAATAAATAAATAAATTGCTTCGTTACAATAAAAATAAATGTTTTTCTTAGAAAAAGGTGGTTTTGGTTTTTTTTTAATTTCTTGAGAATGACATAAAATTTTTTCATCCGGTTTTCTTATTTAGACTTAAAATTAATAACAGCATTGAATTTTGAAATTAAAATTAGCACTTAATTACGTAAAATTTTGAAAAAAATGAATTTGAAATTTTTTTTTCAATTTTTTTTTTCAAAATTTTGACTTTGAAAATTAATATTTCAAAAACTATTTCTTAGAATAGATTTATTTAAACACAGAATGAAAGAAAAAGTTATTGGCTTTTCAAAAACGTATCGCACAGCATTGTGGATGAAGCCGTTTGTTTTAAATAATTTTTTTCCCATTTTAAGTCAGTTTTTTCGAAAATTGCCCCTCCCGGCTAAACGGAGGGGAATAGACCCCCCCTCCGATACGATTTTTTTCTTGTCTCAACGCAACCTACACGCCCTAGCATTTTGTCGCATTGCTCATGACTCACCCTGTATATATACTTATATATTTTTACATACATATAGTGCTGATTTGTTTAGATTATTGCTTAATTAATACAATATAATATAATTAAATATTGATCCCAACTAGCTGGGGTGACTCTGAGCCAGACCTTGCACTCCATTTCCATATTCAGGCAATGATAAGAATAAGGAATCGTTGTAAAGTTTCGTCGTGCCTCAAGTCCCTTTTCATAAAATTACTGCTAACTCTCCTACTAAATGTCAGACCTCGATTTTTTTTACACGAAATCAATACTTATGCCTTGTTGAGCAAGTAAAAATAAAAAAGGTGTAAAAACCTTAAGATAAAACACTCTTGAAAAATTACTTTAGTTTCCGATAGGAATATTTTAGTGATAACACAGCCATACAGAGATTCCGGTTCTTGATCCAGTTAGATTCAATAAAAGCTTATTAGTTGTTAATTCACATAGTTCAGTCAACGAATGATTCTAGGTGGAATAATAGAGGGCAGAAAAACTAAGTATGCAGCTTTGTTTGGACTAGTGAGGAGGTAAACATACTAAAAGTCCCCGATCCTAGGTTGGCCGGAAAGTCCATTTTTTCAATTTTTCACTTATAAATTTAAAAAAAACGGATTCTATGAAAAAAAAACAATAAGAAAAAAATTAAAGCTAACAAAATTTCCTACATGAAATGTATTAACAGTTTTATTGTATCTTCAATTGTTTCTGAGTTAAAATCCTTAAAAGATCTCTAATATTTGCACATGAACTTAGTTTTACCTATTGTTTTTGATTATCTTCGCTCCTAAAAAAAAAAAACTGAAAAAGGGACATTTAAAGGCCCCCGCAGACCTTTGCGGCCAACATAGGATCGGGGACTTTTAGTATGTTTACTTCCTCACTAGTCCAAAGAAAGCTGCATACTTAGTTTTTCTGCCCTCGATTTTTCCACCTAGATCCCTTTTTGAGCATTCGTTGATTGGACTAACAGTGCATAATTCATTGTGCACAATTCACTGTATGGACAATTAACTGTTTTATACAATTCAGTGTGGCAAAATTAATGCAAATTAATATCATTTTTTTAATAATATGAATTCAATAGTAACCGATTTTTTTTTTTTTTTATAGGTACCAGAAGGATAATAAAATGCAGCTTTTCAATAAAAAAAAAATGTTAAGGAAAGGCATGGAGGCCACTGTGATAAAAAATTTATTCATTGTGGTGCCCGCGCGAATAGAGCACCACAGTGAAATGCACATACATTGAAATGTCCATCAGAGTGAATTGCCCGCTACAGTGATACTAGCACAGTGAATTATAGTCCCCACGGTTAATTGTGTTCCACCAGTGACAGTGAGTTGTGCACATAGTAAATTAGTATAGACACTTAAAAAACATATCAAGCAGTTTTACAATAACATTATGAAAATTATATTTAAATATTAGACGAAAATGATTGGTTTTTATAAGAATCGGTTACCCAATGTTTTCAAATAGCACACTCATACTACTAACATAAATTTTTACATCTGGGCGATCTTTCAACTTAAAATTTTAAAAGATATCACAGGGCGAAAAATAATATGAAAACAATTCTAGAACTAAATAAACTGATTTATGTAAATATGTATTCTTTGTTCCTTTGTTTTTATTTTGTTTTATTTATATACACGGTTTAATACAAACAAAAAGACAAACAAAATCAGTCATAAAGATTTTAACCAGAAACACATTCAGTATATAGTGTTGACGATGACAAATCTACTTGATTTTTTTAAGAAAACAAAAATGTGCTGATTAATAACAGGTCTCATTTCCTGAATTTATGAAATTTGTGAAGTACAAAAATTGCAAACATCAAATGAGCATTGTATATAAATTTCTATAGTAAAGGGTGTTTTTTTTTAGAGGTATAGAACTTTAAATTATTATATAATTTAAATCTGACATATGACTAACACGGCTGGCTTGGATGTAGTCCAATCTGGACGTCCAATTTTCGATGGCGAATGTTGTCTTACAAATGGTCCAGCGTTTGTGGCTTATCCGCATAGACCAATGACTTTAAATAACCCCACAGAAAATAGTCTAGCGGTGTTAAATCACAAGATCTTGGAGGTCAATTCACAGGTCCAAAACGTGAAATTAGGCGGTCACCAAACGTGTCTTTCAATAAATCGATCGTGGCACGAGCTGTGTGACATGTTGCGCCGTCTTGTTGAATGAAAAAGTTAGTAATCATGGCTCTATACCGATCACCATTAACTGTAACGTTGTGGCCATCATTTGAAATCAATTTGCAAGCGTTGTTCAGGCGTGAGTCTATTCATGATGAATTGCCAAACCAAACTGAGAATAAATCACTTGACAGCTGTTAAATCGGTCGCCGTCTTGAAAAGTAATGCCAACTTAAAGTTCTATAAATTGAAAAAAAACACCCTTTACAATCATGGAGCAGCGCCATCTAAAGAAACTTGTGAACCGCACATTTGAAGGTTCTTACATTTACTAAGTGTCTATTCTGTTACCCTAACAATAGTCGTCAACAAAACAAATTAAAAATATTTAATGTATTTAATTGGCTCTAAAATCCATATTTCCTTGACAAGAGTCGTAAACAAAACAAAAATTATATACGTATGTTATCGACTGTAGTCAGAATAACAGAATAGACAACTAGTAAATGCACGAACCTACAAATGTGTTATTCGCAAGTTTCTTAAGATGGCCAGGCAGTAATTATTCAGCATGAAAATACTAAATGAAATGCGGTTGGTTCAAGAAATCATCGTCTCCCTATGATCATATTTGTAGATTGATTTTTAGTCCAGTCACCTTAGTATCTTCTAAAAAGCGTCAAATCTGTCCAAAAAAGTAGGCCCCAAAATTCTATCTGTCTGTCTGTCTGTATGTATTGACACCTACAGCCTTAATGGTTGGTACGATTTTCTTCAAACTTGGTACAATGTTTTTTTATGATAAAATGCCCAGACCTTTTTTATGTTTATCCTATAGGTAAGTCTTGAAATGACAAACCTATACCTTAAAAGCGTAACCAATAGTTCCATTTGTTGTTTTCGAAAAAAATACGATCGATGCTGATGAAATTTCATTCTGAGAATACAAGAAAATTTTTACAAAATGTATATTGCACTTCAAAAGCCGACAGAAAAAAGTTGCATTTTTTAACACTTTAAAAAAAAGGCAACCATGAAATACAAGTTGGCGTAGGAGCTTACATTTTTATTAAAAAAAAATATTATTTTTTATATAAAAACATTTTAGGAAACTCTCTTTTAAATAATTTGTTAACAACTTTTTATGCTTGAAAAAAAAAACTTAGACTTTTTTCCCTATTTTTACTCATCAAAAAATTTTTTATGCAAGTAATCATAATTTTTATTTGTGGCAGGTTAAATTCAAAAGTGACTGGATTTAACTCCAAGATCAAAATTTAAAAAAATATTAACGACAAAAAGCAACAACTATTTTCGTTATCCTTTTTATATTTCGATTGGATGTGATACTTTTTCTGAGGTGATAGTGCTAACATAACATGACTGTCAAGTTAGCAATACCAAGGGTTTTTAAAAATAAATATTCTTGACAAATTCTTTAGTTGCAGGAAAAATTCACGACCGATAATCCAATTGATAAACTTCTGAAAATTTAAATTGGTAGTGCTAATCTGACGGACATCAAACAGTTATACTTTTGTTAATATTATGTAAGTATAAAATTAATGAATAAAATAAAAAAATATTGAGAAGTGAGTGAGTTAACAACCAATGTATATACCAACACTATTTTTGGCAGGAGTTATAACTATTACATGGATGCCAACGCCACTTTTTAGACTCCTTTTTTATTATTGTGGCTCGTACTTTACAATCCCGTTTTTATTCGAAAAACCACGTTATTTTTTTTTTAGAATTCAAATTCTACCGTACATATATTCATATATTCTCCCGTGCATTTGAATCGAAAGCTCAGTTAAAAAGCTTTTTCTTTTCTATTACTGAAAGTCGATTCTATTTCAGTAATTCAATTGTACTTCGCGATACGAACATAAAGCTTAATAGAATTGAAAAAAGTCCAGTAGACTTTTGTCGAATAGACTCTCGAATAAGGCCCAGAATTTTGACATGAGTTCAATCAATCGCACCAACAGTTCGTGGAAATTTTGCAACATCATAAAACGCGTAGCTGGCTTCGGGCATTTCATGATCATGCTCTGGCATTTTGATGAAATGCTTTTTTAGCGAAGCTAGGGTAAAGGACACTCGTTGAATTATAAGTGAAGTTGGTCTTATTACATTCAATATGTTTGCTAACGCAATCTAAAACATCTGAAAAAATCGAAATCGTCCCATTTGTTGAAATGGTCCAATCTTTCATACATATTCTTATTGTCTTCTTTCGGGAATCATTAATTCTTCTTTATCACTAGCATCACTACCATCAAACAATGCGTTTAAACAAACTAAAAATGAAATTCCAGTAAACTTTTAATTAATTAGCTTTAAATGACAAAAATTGGATGGCTAACAATTTCGTTAGTTAGATAACCAAACAATAGATCTGTTAACAAAACAAGAGTTTAAAAGACGCTATCTGTGGTTAAGACTGGAAATAATCATAGGTTAAAATTAAGCACACTTGAAAAGACTGGGATTTAAACTAACTAATTTCAAACTTCTTTTCATCGCAATTATTGTGTTTATACTATAATTAAATACGTTGGATTTAAATCAATATTTACGCATTTCATCTTTCTTAAAGTAGATGCATTTTTAAGTTTAAGAAAAAACGGAGTTAAATAAATTGTATAAAAGTGATTTTAAAAATGTGCGTTCTTACATTAAGTACTTTTTGGGTAAAAAATTAAAGTCAAAGTTAAATTGAGTATTATGCGAAGAAGAATTGCGTTCTTAAATTAAATTTAAAAATGCTTAAAATTTGACTTCCATTTTTCTCTAGGTGTAATATTAAATTCGTAATTATCCATAGAGGCGCTGACAAGCTTAATCCGGTTCTGTGTGTTGGTCAAGAGGTCGGTCAAATGATCAGGAATACACTTGATGCAACCTGTTTTTATAAGCTGAGAATTTGATAGTCTATCAGAAAACTACACTGCTGCCGAAAGCTACAGTGCTATATAATTTTACAAATTAAGAAAAGATTTAAGAATGACTGTTGTACTCAAAATTTCTGTTCACTACCTACCCCAAGAAATTCAAAACAATAAATGTATCTAAATATACATATTATAAAGGTTGGTAATAACAATGAAAAAAACGCATCTTATAAGTAAGCAAAAGGGGAGAAATTATAGTTTAATGGTTTTGTTGCTCTCATTTCTGACGTCAAAAATTTATTACCACCAAGCATTTATGTATGTAAAAAGTTCCGGTCCAGAAAAATAAATCAAAAAAGCCTTAGAATTTCTCGGTACCTAAATGTTTTGTTTTTGAAGAGAATATCATCAGCCGCATTCAAAACGACAACAATACCCCGTAACAAAATTATTTATTTTATTGTTTATTTTTATATACATAAAGTATTCGCGTGTATCAAAACAAAAAACAAAGCAATCCCAGCACTCATAAGAGTTCTCATATAGTTGAGTTGGTACACCCAGCTTCCATTTTTACGACCTTTTCCATAACGACCATAACTAATGTCGGAAATATTTTTTCGACGCCTTAGCGACTATTGGAACAAGAACAACAAATATGTCTTGAACTGGATGTATTTGTGTGGAAAAAAAAATCTGTCGCTCGTCAGAATTGAATGGTGTGTATCTATACTTCAATCAGGTCTTGATCGTAAATCAAAGTTTTAGCGCAATTATTGCGTGGAAAAATGGTGGTGCTTATATGAAAAGCAAAGTGACGTGAATTATTGTTGAGTTAGTCGTACAACTCAGAAATATGATAAGGTAGAAATTAAAAGAAAAAAAAATAGATACAATTTAAAGATCTCAAAATTTAAAAGTAATATATATTTTTATATACATATACTTACTTAGTCCTTTTGTTTGGTTTATGAGAAAATTTTATTATATGTTTCTTTTGTAAATTAATTATTTGAATTTAAAATTTAACAAAATTATATTAGAGAAACACAGAAACTATACTGTCTTCGACAATCTTCTCTTTTCAACTAATGAAGTATTTTGTTTGCAAATTTAATGGCACACAGTAACTTATAGATGTGGTTGCACTTGTTGTACATAAACATACATCGATCACATGGTTCTTGTATACATAAAGGTATCCAATAAATATACCGTACCCAGCTCGGATAAAAACGATCTTTCGCATTAATGGCTTTATAAGGAGGGTGTTCGATTAGAGGTTGGTTTTATTATTATTAATATAAAGTAAGCGGGGGGGAAGTGGGGAGATTAGATACATTATATCTTAGATAAATGAGATTTACGATCGTGTGTAGAGAAAATATGATACAGATACATTTATGATATTGGATTGTGGAGGTAGTATATTGTGTAAAAGAACATGGAATTATAAACAAAAGAATTAAAAAATTAAATTAAAAAAAAAAAATCATATTTACCTATGATGTATCTACACACAGGGACAGTATAACGAATGCCGATGAAACGAAGATTTAGTAGGTATAACAAATGACCATTGACTTGACACCTTTATATAACGAATGATAACAATTCTACTCTTATCTTTATTCAATGATTTTAGTGATCCCGATCGGGACTACAACATTTTGACAGGTTGATCAGTCTGCAAGCCTTCCGGGTTTGAATTGTCATATGTCAGAGGTAAACCTCTACATTTTCGCTGTTACTATGATGATTTTGGATACAGCGTTTTCTTTTTGTAACATGACAGTACCAGATGAGGTATGGTGGTGATTTATTTTATTCAAAATGCGATACAAATTTCAAAATTTAATAAATTTTGCTGTCACGTCAGCACTGTTTCGTTCAAATGAATGTCCAAAATGGATTAGAAAATGGCAGCATATTAAGTTATCTGGTAATTTGCCACTCTTCCATTTTCCTTCAAACCAACCATATTTATCAAGCGCTCGTTTCCAGAAGGACGAAGATGGTTCATTAATGACTATACTCAGTGTCTATCAGTAAAGAATAACTTTCCATTCCATTAATTTATCTTCATGTTGATAATCAAGAACTGTAATTAAGAGCAAAGGACTCCAAAGACGCCAACTTTGATTAAGAAATTTTCAATGACTCGACTTACTCATAAACATATCCATCATCATCTGTTGCCTTAGGAGCACCCATATCATGTGTCTGATTATGACAATTAAAAAACGGCTACCAATGACGTTTGTTATATACGTTTGTTTATAGTTAAGGTGTGACGAACAACACCCTCTTTCTATTTTACTAACTGAAAACTTATAAGTGCTTCAATTAAGAAAGTTACCTCCACCGAAATTTACGTTACGATTGTATGCGGTAATTTGGCCCTAGATCTCATGGTTTTCTTTAGAGTGCTGGAAATCGCTTGAAAAAAACGGTGCTTTCCATTCTTATTCTTACACTCTGTATTGCATCTGTAGTTTATTTGCCCGAAACAAACCCGAACTGGTCATCAGATAGCCTTTTTATTTTTTGTAAGCGGCCATCCAATACCCGCTCAACGATCTTTATGGTATGTCACATCAGCTTGAATAGACCATAATTATCGCGGTTTCGCGTATCACCCTTCCCCTTGTTAATTGGAAGTTTCCCTTTCACTTATTTGGCGTTTGTTGCATTAACAAAAACAGGCAATGCAGATACATGCACGATGCACCCATTAATCTTTGGCTTAAGTTAAGCACACTTCTTCTTTACTTCTTTCTTGCAACACTTTCAGCTCTGGTTATGTGTAACCATTGCTTACTTCATTTTAAGTCTTATTTCCGAGTTAACTAATCCATGGATTAAAAAAAAATCACAAACAACGTAAAGGCAATTACTAACTGTTCCAGTTGGTTCCAGAACATTATAGTAATACAATAATTAGTATTCTTGAAAATTGGACTTAAACTCATAGTTTAGTTTTTGTTAATAAGGCAGCATATGTGTATCTATGTATATGTTTACCAGCTAAAATAACAAATGGTTAAATTTAACCAAAGCTAAAAATACTGGACTGCCTTCACATCACTGTTTTTTATTCCACTACCATATTTCTTTGTCCCTTCGATGGTAGTTATACCTTTTACATTCTCAAGTCTATTGTTGGTATTGCCAGTTAAAAACTAGATCAATACCTTCCACTGCAGTGGGTGATCAATTGTTGGTTTTGCCATACGATCTGAACATAAAAAATGTATATACACTAGAGGAATTCCTGATACAGACATGTACATTCAAATATCCGCCAAAAGATAGAAGTTCATCCTTTGTGATATTCTAAAAAAAGACTGTGAAAGAAAAAAACAAAAGTTTCATGGAAATTAAACGTTCACTCATCATATAAATTAAACGGCCACTTTGAAATATCCAAGATGCTTCCAAGTGGGTAATTCTTCAGGAAGGATGTGATACTGACTTCGTTCTTAAGTTGTTCTATTCCGTAATAGAAAATCTAGTTTTCTTTAGTCTTTACTTTCAAGAAACAGGACCTGTGCCATATTTCACAGATCATACATCACTTCTTCTCATCATATCTTCTAGTCCTTAGCTTCGGCTGTTCATAATTCCAACGTTAAAACTCGCAAACTCTCGGAATACAGCTAATTTGTTGTATTACTCTATCTATGGCCCTGTGATTTCTGTTCGATCCACGATCATCACCTTTCATAGCCGGAGGATTCATCATTCCGTACATATTTTCGACGCACACACGACGATGGTATTGTCATCACCAATGAGGGCGTCATTATCGATCAGTGATCATGATAACCATTTCCTTTTGCTCTTTCGAGAATCCATTCTCCAATTTCATACAAATCTTATATGAACATTTCAAAAACGTCGCTAAAAATATTTTCAGCAAAAATCCTGCAATTCATACAAAATCGGTGAATTTCCCGTTCCGAACGGATACCTCGTTAGTTTTTCAATTTATAATTCAATGAACTAAAATAAACTTCGTTTGAGATGTCAACAAATATAACTAACTGATCACCAGAAATGGGTTCACTTACATCCGAACATTTGACAACAACTAACTGATGTAGTCAGTTCCATTTTTTAGCAAACCAAATAATGAACCTGGACGAACGCCATTTTCCCAGGATGTGGTACAAGTAACAGACCACCAAGATCGTTTGATTGATCTACGTTAAAATTAAATCCTGAGGCTTTTCTTTAGTTGTTGGTCTATGCTAATAAACCGTCATGGAATCATGATATACTACTAATACACCATTTTAATTGTACCTCTCGAATCCTCATCACTCAACAAAGCCGCTAAAGAATAAAATCAAATATTTTTGATAATAAATTTTATTTTTTCAAATTTTATGCTTTTAATAAAAATATTGTCAAATCAAATGTAAAAACATATATGCATGTGTACAAAATTGTCAAAACGCTTTCATATAACCCTTAAGTGACTTTTGATTTTTACTACGAATACCCCTTTCCGTTCGACTCAAGCATACAAAATCCAAAGCATCCCTTACATTGTACGATTTTTGTTCATATTTTGCTTTCGGTGCAGATGCAGATTCGATATCAAATTTAAAATCCTTTTGTCGAACACTAACTCCCCCATAAGGAATCGAACTAAACATTTGGTGTCTGGCATTTTCCTTTCTTGGTGTTGGTCCCAGATTAGCAGCTCTTCCTCCGTATGGCTTTCGTTTCACAGACATCAAACCGAAAGATGAAAGTCCAGATTTGAGTTTTCCTTTTGTAACTTTTTCTGGCTTCTTAATAACCGGAGTAGCAGTCAATTTATTATAATGGTCAACCGATGGATGATTCCATCCTTTGAAAGACAAAACTAGAACATTTTGTTTTGGAATTACAACTGCTTCAACAGTTGGAGGTTTAAGTTTTACAGGACGAATTTTGTTTTTTAACACTTCATTAACAGGCATAAGATCGTGGCAAATTGCATTTGAAATCTCAGTTGTCTTAATCCGACTACTCAACTCATTGAAGAGTCTTGGAGGAGCATTATATTTGGACAAAACAGAATTCTCATAGTAATTTGTTTCACTTGGTAATCCTCCAGTTCCTTTTAGTGTTTGAAATTTAATTCCATGAGCCGGTTTGTAAATCTTTTTCCTATATTCTTCGTTTTTTTTTTTTTTTTTTTTTTTTACACTATCAGATCTTATTCAAATGGAGCTTAAAGCAAGCATCAGCAGATGAAAGAAGATTTGCCAACACATATAATGTGTCCCACTGGCTCATCACTTAGTGCAGGTGTTAGTTGTTAGTAAGCACAATGCAACAAAAACAAAAACACATGCACATAAAAACATGAAAACATATAAAGTCAAAATTAAAACAAAATGACACAGAAACATTTAGGATCGTGGAGCACTGGTTCTGAAAATAGTTTTTAAATTACTTTTATTTAAATTAAAATCCAACACACCCCCATTCAAGTTATATAACTTACTCATCCGCGTGAGAGGCTCATGCATGCCATAATTGGTTCTGTGATGTTCAATATTAAAAAGCTCAGAACTTCGAAGATGGTACGACCGTCCGCGGTAGTTAAAACCAATAAAGGCTAATAGGTCAGACGAATCAATTTGTCCAGAGATAAGTTGATGTAGAAAAATTAAGTCATTGTTTACTCTACGTTGATATAAAGATTGCATCTGCAAAAGCCTTATCCGATGCTCGTATGGTGGCAGGTTATAAGGATCAGCCCATGGAAGGCCTTTAAGGGCAAAGCGAATAAAATTATGCTGGACTGATTCAATACGTTTCTTATGGATTTCATAGAAAGGGGTCCATACTTGTGAAGCATACTCAAGATGCGGCCTAACATAACAGTTATACAAAGAGAGGGTAACGTATGGATCGTTAAATTCTTTTGCCCACCGTTTTATGAATCCAAGCATAGAGTTCGCCTTTTTTACAATAAAGTTAACATGTTCAGAAAATTCCAGATTAGCACTAAAATTAACTCCTAAGTCCTTAAAACTAAAAACACGATTAATTTTATTTTGTGTTCGTTATTTGAATTGTTTATTTTTTTCCGTAGGAAACTTGACTTGGAACTGGAAGTACTAGAAGCATATCTGCGATTTGTATAGATCTTTAAATTCGGTGTTTTCAAGATCTTTTTGGGTGTGTTAACAAAACTATTCCTTGCTGTTATCGATGGAGATCTATAGCCATTCGAGCGCAGTTTTGAAGTTGGTTTGTTTGCTATAAATGGAATTGTAAATTTTTCCGGAACAACCTTTGCAGCACGAAACGGTATTCGATGTTCAATCCTTGAAACACTTATTCGAGGTTGAATTAAATCTAGTTAATAATTAAATGACATTTAAAAAAATATTAATGACATTAATTTGTTGTTAAAAAAAGTCACCTCTTTTGAAATTATCAGGAATTTGTTGGTACAATTTTTGAACATAACTATTGACGATTTCTGTCGGATTCTTTGCCGCAATCCAAGGCTAGGATAGTGTTGAAAGGATTTAAATGATACTAATATTTTTATATAAATTAAAACTTACCTTAAAATTTAAGTTACCACGAACAATTTTATTGATATTTGTTGTGGCCATTATTATATGTACATATTATGTATATGTATATAAAAAAAGTATTTATTTTATTTGATAAAAAAAAAAATCACATTTAATTTTAAATAAAAAATACAAATGAATGACTGAAAAGCAATTGTCGACTTTATTTGTTTGGAAGAATTTCAGTTCTATTTATTTTCAAACTGAGTAATAAAACAAATATGTATTCAGATTTGAGTTGGTCGCACCTCGCGCGTCAGTTTTTATTAATAAGACCTACGGTGGGAGCAATGGGATGCAGGGAGGGCTTTAAGTTTAAAGGTCCAAAGGCAAATAATAGCATAATTATACATTCTTTAAAAAAAAATCGAGATAACAATCAATCATGATATAACGATTATAAAGAAATCGAAAAAGTAAGTTATAAATGCTCCAGCCCAGGTATATGAATTGTACTCTAGTTTTGGACCGAATGTACGAATTATAAACAACAGCCATATCATTTGGAGAAAAGAATTTCTTACATAGTCGTAAGAAAACTTAGGCTTTTCGCGGTTGTTGATTCCCGGAATTTATTAAGCATACCAAACGATGCCGCTCCAGTTCCACAACCGAAGAGCTGGGTTGTAAAACTGGAAACGAATATGAAAAGCTGAGAATGCTGTCATCAGCGACACAATTTAGTGGATTAGAAGTTTCAGACAAAAGATTATTCATACAAATCAAGAAGAGTGTCGGAGACAAAATGGAGCTTTAGGGCAAACCAGCATTTATATTGAAGATTTTAGACTTAAAACTATAAAATACTAATCTGTGTTGAACGTTCCAAAAATAATTTCTAATCTAACGAACTAGAGATTCATCAATACCGAAAGCATGCATTTTTGGAAAAGAGCTTGGATGCCAAACTTTATTAAATGCTTTTGAAATATCAAGCGCAATAACGATGTTCCACTTTTTGGTGAGATATGCCACCATAAGAAGGAGAAAAGACCCAATTTAAAATTCCCCGATGTAAAATTCCGAACAGAGGGTCCCCCAATAGGTGGACAATCCCTTAGACCGTGTTAAGATTGGGAATTACACAGGGCCTCAATCGAGGACGCCTCACTTCAAGCGGTTGGAATTTTTGTGAAGTGAGAAAGTTGTACGACGTGAATTTTTTGCATTTTATAAAAGAAAATAACATCCATAAATTAATATTAATGCTTCTGTTTGTTTCCTTTTCCAAAAATTCATTTTCTATCACTCTGCATTTGGCCTATTTATGAAGATACTGCGATGTTAACACATATTGGGCCCAAAACCCAAGGTAATTCTATGGATGTACACTGCGATAGTGAGACCGATATTGACGTATGGATGCTTAGTTTGGTGGAAAGCCGCTAACAAAGCTTCAAACCTTAAGGCATTGACTAACATCCAGAGACTTGCATGTATTGGATCAACCAGTGCCTTGCGCACGACACCCACGGCGGGCTTAGAAACCATACTTAACCTTCTGCCACTTGACCTTTATATGCAAGAAACTGCAGCAAAAAGCGCTCTCAGGATTAGCCAATCTAATCTATGGAGATCCAGTTTAACTGGACACTCTGAAATTTTGAACATCTACACAGGAAAAAATGTAGAGTCTGACTACATAGTTCCCTTTACAGATTTTGAAAGGCCATTCCAATGCTTGTTCCCAAGTAGAGAGAAGTGGATTAATAATGAAGTCTTACAACCTACAACCAAATCCATCTTCACAGATGGCTCAAAAATGGATGTAGGTACTGGGGCTGGCTTCTTCTCAGAAACTTTGAATATAGAAGGCTCAATCAGACTTCCCAATAACAGCAGTGTATTCCAAGCAGAGGTTCTAGCAGTAACGAAAGCTGCCAAAGTGGCATCAATGATGGCACTACCCCGAGAGGATATTACCATTCTCATCGATAGCCAGGCAGCGATAAAAGCAATTTCTTCTGTTGAAATAAAGTCCAAGCTTGTGAAAAGCTGTCGGGAAGAGCTTAAAGTTCTTGCCACACAGCATAATATAACACTCTGCTGGGTCTCCGGTCACGCGGGCATCATGGGAAATGAAAAAGCCGATGAATTGGCAAGAAAAGGCTCAGCACTTAGCCTAGAACTCTCAGAAAGGAGCGTAAGACCACCGTTATGCGACCTCAAACATAATATAATGTGTGAAATCCTGGCAAAAGCCAACTCGAGATGGGCAAACTTAAACACTTGTGAGGTAGCTAGGAAACTGTGGCCGCAGTACGATAAAAATAGAACGAATGCAATCATTCAAAAAGACAGGAAGTCAGTATCGACGTTGGTAGGTGTTTTAACTGGCCATAACATGCTAAGATATCACGCCAAAAAACTACATCTAACTGAAAACGATCTATGTAGAGGTTGCAGTGACGAGGAAGAACATGAGGATATAACCCACTACCTCTGTCACTGCCCCAGTCTCTGCCATCTAAGAAATAAAACTCTGGGGAAATACTTCTTCGAAAGCATCAAAGAACTATCAGAGTGCCCAATATCAAATCTATATCGATTCGCAAGGGGAAATGGATGGTTGAACACCCCGGGATGATACTAAGGAACTAAACATGGACTACGAGTATGGTAAGAGGAGGAATTGGTAAAACCTCAAATGGGCATCACAATGGGTCTACATTGACCTAAGTGCGCTGGGGCTGAGCTATTTGCTCTCCTACAGCAACCCGCAAACCTAGCCTAACACATCCGCAATCAAGCAGATAATGAACAAAATGGGAAAAAACTTGAATTTGGAATTGGAACAGTACTCACGCTTCCGATGTTTATAATTTGAAGCTGCCTCACGAGAGTACTCACCCCTCATCCCTCTCGCCAACGAACTCTCTTCAGTCCGGCCTCAAATTTCCCAGTCTAAACACGGTCTTAAGGTATGATTACTCCGTAGCTAAAAAAATTGTTTTACAGTAAGTCCCGATGATAAAAGATGTATTACCGGCACAACTACATGTATGTTATATGTTTTTTTTCGACAATTCACTTGCAAAAAACACGTATATTACTAAACAAATTTTTAACTGGACTAAGGATGCTCAATCGCTCAATTCCTAAATTTTAAAACGGTTTCAGAAAAGCACAAGGGTTTTGTTGAAATCAATTTTTGTATAATCTTTGGTGATCTAATACCTAAAAACATTCGATAGTAAAAAAAGAAATTATTGAGCATTGACGGAAATGCAAAGTAATATGGCATTTGAGCATTTAATCAAAACTTCTGATGAGTTTACTGATAAATCAAATAGGTACATACATTATTAATACACCATTTATTTTTATTGACCAATTGCAATAACACACTGTTGTTTAGTTTAATGTGTACTGTGTATGTATTATGTACATATATGATCTCAATATATTTCTTCGAAACAATTATTGGTGAAAAAATCCTGGCTGACTATAGTTTGCTATAATTGCGAAATTAGAGTTAAACGCTGAAAATGCTTTAATTTATGGGACAAATATTTTTTTCAGGGCAATAAACTCAGATAGTTCGAAAACAATGACCGTTTTAAGATGAGAAACCTTTCTACGGGAAATGCCATTGAAATAATAAGGTTCGCACTTAGTGACTTTTTGCAATAAAAATAAAGAGCACCAAATGGTCACACGAATTTCTTCTTTTGGCAAGTTATACCTTGCTGTTGAAAACATTGAAATATCTAAGCTTACAATTTTATGGTATCCAAAATCATTTGTTCAGATTTTGTTTAATATTTTGGTTTAAACAAAATAAAATTCAAAAAACAAATTTTTCAGAAACTTTGTTCACGCAGTATTAATCAGGCTTAGCCTGATCGATGCAGTCGCTTAACATATATTTCCATTAAAAAAGGTTCTATGGCAGGTACCATATTATTATACCTTAAGAATTAACTGTATCGCTTATATGGCAGACACCGTATTGCTTATATGGCAGACACCGTAATTTTCATACCTACGAATATAAAGTACAATGTTTGTAGAAAATCGGTCCAATTGTTTAAGCTTTAATACATCCAGACTAACAGATAGACGGACAAACATCCCTTTTGACTTTTTTTGCATTTAAAATTTATAACAAAACATAAGGACCTTTGAAGAATTTCAAACCAACTGGAAACAACATAATTTTGCATTTTTTTTTTTTTTTTTTGAGAATTCCACAAAAAATATCTCAAATTTAATAAGAGAGATTTCAACATTAAACTGCACGTCAAAATCAAACAAAAATCATGACAATCTCTACTTAAAATTACTGAAAGTTAAAATTTAAAAGATGGTGGAAAATCATCCTCATCTTTATTGCTCTTGTCCTTGATGAAATTGTTTCTTTGCCAAGTAGTAAATGTTTTATAACATAATTTTCGTTTTCATTGAAATAGACATACAAATGAAGTCCTTTCATCCAACGACCCCTATCAGTTGAAACTATATCTCAAGAACTTATTAAGGAGCTATTTATTTAACTGCCGTAGTGACGAAAAGGTTTTTAAATAAAAGATGAGGACTTTATTTTCATCGTTTAGTGAATAATCATAATTTTCACTTAAAGAGACGAGCTGCTCAATGTGCTTGGATGAAACTTTATATAGCCAATTGAAGATAGAGATGAATTTTATATTCAACTACTTTTGAGTTATGATACCCTTAGTATGGTCTGGACTGAGACATTTTAAACCAATGCTCACACTACTGTTTTTCTCATGTGGAATTCAGTTCATGTAATGAATAATCAAGATATTTCGAGATTTTGTGCTTCCAAGATTTTTGAATTCGAGATTAAAAATTTGTTTTTTTCGAGATTTTTGACATTCGAGAATTTTTTCTATTCGAGATAACATCATGATCCCTAGGTTTTTACTTGCAATTATAGGTACGGTAAGGCAAGTTGTATTCGTAAAAAAAAAAGTTTTCAGATAACAATCAAACATGACATTACGATGATAGAGAAGACGAAAAATGTAGGTCCAATAATTCTCTCTGCCTGTCTGTCTGGATGTATCGATACCTGCAACCAACGGTTGAATAAAAATAACGGTACCTATACCGATAATTTCAGTTTTCTTAAAAATAATACGATCCGATAAAAATGAATGATTTCTTTACAATGGTTGGTTTTAATCTGATATTTTTTTTAGAATCAGCTTTTCAACGGTACCTGCCATAGAACCGTTTTGTATTACTTCGAATATCTTTTGAACAGCTGCATCGATTTTGGCGAAATTTAATATTCTAAAACAAGAGCTAAATCTTAATAATACTGCAAAACAAAAATTTGAAAAAAAATTATAATTTTTTTTTTTTTTTTTAATCGATAATTTTATTTTTCTCCAACTGATGGTATCAGTTTTGATAAAATTTTATTTAATTGGATTTTCGCCGGCGGTGATGTCTTTCACATAAATCTTTTTTTCATTCCATAAGATATTTGTTTTCAAACGATTTGTTTTAAACAAAAAAATATTTCAAAATATAAAATACTTTTTTTTTTATAAAAAAAACTGGTCAAATAAATTTTCCAGTCGTCAACACGAAAGCAGCTTGCCACAAGAGTAAGTTTGTGCGACCCACCCAGTCGTGCCCTTAATTTTTTGCTTCTAAAAGGATAAAAGAAAGAGCCAGAATCAGGGAATCTGTCCCGTTTCCAGCTTCCAGCATCATACATTTTGGGCTTAAAAGATGCGGTCTTCGTAATAAATGATGACTATTACAATGTGATGAACTTTTTGCGATTACTTCAAATAGATGCTCCAGTTGATCGAGGTGTTATCCTAGCCAACTTCCTTCAATCCAAATGGTTTTTATTTAGATACAAATACACATTATTCAATTAAAGAAAAGTGTAACGCTTCTTTTAAATGTTATCTGTTTTCAATGTGTGAGTATCTAATGAAGCTCAGCTCTCAGTACGACAGCAACTGTGACGGTAAAATAAAACCTAAAAATGCCGAATAACCGCCAAGTCTTACTCTACTGAATAAAATTGAAGACAACCATAAAAAAAATGGCGTTCGGAAAGGATAATTCAACAGAAAGTTGTTAGGATGATACTTACGCGCAGTTACTCGAAATCTTTGTTCCAAAAAAAGTTCGAAATCGGAGGCATACTGACTAGACATGATTTCAAATTTAAAAAAGAAAAAAAATATTTACGACATTTCCAGAAGATATTCTCGACACCATATAACTCTTCCTTTAAAACCCTTAACCATTCGTCACCGAAAATATAAAACTCCACCACAAATTTCCTCTTAAAAAAGCTTCGCCATTAATTTAGCTTTGTCTGCAAATCAGGTTCATAAATTATCAGGCATAAGAAGATCCTTAAAAATGAATGAAAAAAAAAACCTTGTTCACAATTAAAGCAGCAAAAGTTTCACGCATCAGTTAATGCATATATAAAGTTTCCTCAACATCCAACTAAATTGGCGTACAACATTCCATTACAAGGATTTGGATTATCTTTAATGTGCCTACCATATACTATATAGCTGCGATGTTCGTCCTTCTCCAATGTGGACTTACTTTATTATTTTTTTTTCGCCCACATCATCCTTTTTCTGTAAGCCATAGACATTTATAAATTATGTATACGTGCATAATGAAAATTTAGCTTGAGGCGAATAACAATAACGACGCCAATATACTAAGAACGATCAAGGACATCAAGGCACACCGGTAATAATGTGATGGTCGGAGAAAAGAAGGACCTAAAAATTATACTCATGATGTGTATGAGACCTTGTAATGGAACTTATGTTATAGATAGACAGGGTATAAAAAAAATAGCAAGCGCCTCGGGAAACGTTTTATGCAAGACGTGCAACTTATAAACCATCGATTCTATTCTTGCTTCCTTCTTTGTCACCTGTGTTTCTTAAGATTTTCCTCGTCGTTATAGTACCGAGAAAAGGAGATGTCCACCAATAAGATAAAAATAACTTTTTAAAAGGGCATGCCGGAGAAAGAAGGAAATTCAAGCTTATGCTAAGGACTTCCATTATTGTAAGGAAGGTTAGCTAGCACCATCTTTTCACCGCATTAAGTGTGTGTTAGTCAACTCAATAAGTACACATAAAGCAAGACGATATACTAAATAATGCGAGAGGGTGTATTGTGGGGATGAATAGGGGGCTACTATAGTCGTACAACCAAACAGGACGAACAATAATAAATTCTTATTCAGGTGAGGTAAATCTTTGTGGCATCTGTTTTCTGTTTGTGTATTGGTACCTATATTTTCTTCTTTTTACCTAAACCTGTTTTATGTTATTTGTCTGGCTGCTAAGTTCCTTTGGCGTTGTTTGCGTGTGTATATGTGTCCGGAAGTCTTCTTATACCATCCTTATAGATGTTCATGATGACCTCTCATAAATATAAATTTATCTAAGTGGTAATTCGTTTATGAACCAGCCTAAAGGATCTGCGGACAGCGTGTTGTTTATGATCAAAAGTGGGCATCCTGGTTGCAGCTTTCTAAAGATATTCGGATTCCTCAAACTGGTTTTTGGGGTGTGTGTTGTTTTTAGTGAGAAAGTGGTCTTGTAAAAGTCAACATATATGTCATTTGGTGGTAGAGTAGTAAATGGTTAACAATGGTCATTTTATAGAAAATTTATATATGTACCTAGTCACATATGGTGCCACATGTTGTATATTGAAATTAATGACCAAGTTAATTTTCTTGTGATTTAATCGAGGGAAAATGATTGATCAATAATAACATGTAACATGCTGTACAGCAGAATTTAAGTAGAAAAATTATTTAAGAGATTACAAAATGTTGGTTATAACTGCAACGATGGGCTTATATGCCATCATATAGTCATGCTATATACCTAACGCTCGTATCTGTACTGTTTTTCGCAGTATTGTACTGTTTTTTGCTCTCAAAAACTGCGTAAAACTGCGTACTGTTTTTTTTTTCAAAAATTCTGCTTTTATTTTGATATATACAGAACTTCAAATCAGGAGTTTTTTGGGCTTGTAAGCAAATGTGAATGACAGTGGGATATTTCCATCTTTACATTGTTAATCTCCGAGTATGATCAATTAAAAAATTTCTTGGTGAAATTTATACCACTTTTATACAGGGTGAGTCATGAGCAATGCGACAAAATGCTAGGGCGTGTAGGTTGCGTTGAGACAAGAAAAAAATCGTATAGGAGGGGGGGGTCTATTCCCCTCCGTTTAGCCGGGAGAGGCAATTTTCGAAAAAAATGACTTAAAATGGGAACAAAAATATTTAAAATTAACGGCTTCATTCACAATGCTGTGCGATACGTTTTTGAAAAGCCAATAACTTTTTCTTTCTTTCTGTGTTAAAATAAATCTATTCTAAGAAATAGTTTTTGAAATATTAATTTTCAAAGTCAAAATTTTGAAAAAAAAAATTGAAAAAAATTTTTCAAATTCATTTTTTTCAAAATTTTACGTAATTAAGTGCTAATTTTAATTTCAAAATTCAATGCTGTTATTAATTTTAAGTCTAAATAAGAAAACTGGATGCAAAAATTTTATGTCGTTCTCAAGAAATTAAAAAAAAACCAAAACCACCTTTTTCTAAGAAAAACATTTATTTTTATTGTAACGAAGCAATTTAAGAAGCATTAATCTTAGTTTTTTTAGTTTTTTTTTATTCCTTTTATTTTTACTATGTTTTTTATTGGAAGTACTTATAAAAAATTCTCGATATGATCTCCATTGTTTAGAAGGCATAGATTATATCTCCTTGTAATGGCTTCACATAAGTTTATGCTTGACAAATTTTCCTGCAATTTGACTCCAGCGAATTCAATTCGTTCCTTCAGTTGTTCCAATGATACTATTTCCACTTCGTAAACATAATTCTTCATAAATCCCCATGCATAGAAATCTAGGGGAGTTAGCTGTAGTGTGCTGGAGCACCATCTTGTTGGTAGATTAAAGTATCTGCTATAACCAATGGAACGCTGTCTAATAAATCGGGTTAAAGGTTAACGTGTTAATGAGTTAATATTCAAATTTGAAATAATTACTAAGCGAAACTGCAATGCCTTTTATTTATCTTGCGTTGCAATTTTCTTTTTTTTCATTAAAAAAAATGCGGTTTTATTGTCCCTATTGTCCCCATAACAGGTAGAACCCATGGGCTGCGGGCAGGCCAAGGCAAAAATATTGACAGGTCAGTTTTCAGAAGTTATCAATGAAAATAATATTAATCCAGGGTTATTCCAATACTATTTAATTTTATTACGTTCTCATAAAACTCCAATTAAAAAAAAAGTAAAAAAACTAAGATTAATGCTAAATAAATAAATAAATTGCTTCGTTACAATAAAAATAAATGTTTTTCTTAGAAAAAGGTGGTTTTGGTTTTTTTTTAATTTCTTGAGAACGACATAAAATTTTTGCATCCGGTTTTCTTATTTAGACTTAAAATTAATAACAGCATTGAATTTTGAAATTAAAATTAGCACTTAATTACGTAAAATTTTGAAAAAAATGAATTTGAAATTTTTTTTCAATTTTTTTTTTCAAAATTTTGACTTTGAAAATTAATATTTCAAAAACTATTTCTTAGAATAGATTTATTTAAACACAGAATGAAAGAAAAAGTTATTGGCTTTTCAAAAACGTATCGCACAACATTGTGAATGAAGCCGTTGATTTTAAATAATTTTTTTCCCATTTTAAGTCAGTTTTTTCGAAAATTGCCCCTCCCGGCTAAACGGAGGGGAATAGACCCCCCCCTCCTTTACGATTTTTTTCTTGTCTCAACGCAACCTACACGCCCTAGCATTTTGTCGCATTGCTCATGACTCACCCTGTATATGAGATGTAGTTCTCTGATTTCACTCATTAAAAATAATGCAAACAGTCAGCGGGTTCGTCATTGGCATCTAAAACTCAAAGGAATTCAATAATGAACGCAATAAATTTTTCTTGCACTTTATCAGCGGTATTTGGAATTCAACAACCCTTTCCTTACTTCGGCAAAACAGTGCTGATATCGCTTAAGAATAGCAATGTACCTTTTCAAGCACTCCGTTTGCTTGGCAAAATTTATATTTGACCTGAATAAAAATTTTCTGATGCAAAAGTAGATGAACACTTTTTGTTTTGGGTCTTTCCCGCGATCGGTCTGCGACGCTAATTATGTCCTTTTTAGTCGCCAGTCATTTCTTTTGTTCTAGTAGATTTACTTTTTATTTTGTGGCCAAATAGGGCATCGAAAAGTAGGTAGAATAAGTGCAAGCTATAAAAATAAAATAAATAAAAATTCAAAAAATGTACTGCGAAAAATACTGTTTTTTTTATCGACATACTGCTATTTTCAATTTTTGAGGAAAAAGTACTGTTTTTCGTCAAAAAAAAAAATACGAGCGTTATATATACCATATGAAGCTATTTGCTATTTTCATTGTTTGTTTCGCTCAATTTAATTGTACTTTTTAGCATTTCAACTCGTTTTCAGTCAGAATTTATACCTTTTTCTTGAAATTAAGTTAAAATGTTCCTTGTTAAGGATTTGATGTTCAGTAAACAATTTTACAAAAACAGACATATCGAAGTAAAGTAAGTATTGTATGAAAATATTGATAGACATAATATAGAAAATTTAAAAACAGCATTAATTTAAACAAACCACACATATATAATTAAATTAAACAAAACTAAATTTGATAAATATAAATGACAAATACGAACAAAAAAATTTGAATTTTATAAATTTTAATAAAAAGTGCAAAAACTAATTTTAAGAATTTTTTTTTTTACAAACTTGAAGTACGCCTAGTGCTAACTTGTTTGCATATAATTATATTACAAAAACTTTAATTTTCCAAATATTCAATTTTCAAAAAAAATAAAATAAATTAAAATTAAAATTAAGTACTACTGCTAAATTTTGGGCCTGAAATTTGTTCAAAACATCTAGAGCTTTTTAAAAAAAAAAATTGTTGGGATAAAATCGATTATTCCGTTCACAAGACAACTCAAGAGAGTAAGGAAAGTAGTTTTTGAACATTGAATTTCGTTAAAATCGGTGGAGCCGTTTAAAAGATAGTCGGAGTAATAAAAAACGGTTTTATGGCAGGTACCGTTAATAAGCTTATATATATTATTGGTAGGCACAGTTATTTTTATACCTAGGTCAAAAATAAAAAAAGTTCAGGGATATTTCAATAAGAATAGTTTATGTCAAGTTTGAAGAAAATCGGCTCAACCGTTTAAGCTGCAGGTGTCGATACATCTAAACAGACAGACAGTTAGACTGATTTTTGGTCTTCTCTATCATCGTTATGTCATGTTTGATTATTATCTCAAAACTTTTTTTTTATGAATACATACTTTCCTTACAGTACCTATAATCGCAAGTAAAAATAATGGTTCTATCTTTTGGGAGGTACCGCCAACAGCCTTTGCATTTTTTTTTTAACAAAACACAATCGAATAAAAACCATCTCTTATTGTTTTGAAGAAAATCATTGCTACCACACCGGTGTGAGCACCGGTGTTGGTGCACTGAAATGTGTTCCGTCTGTGGGCTGGTGTGCGCACCGATTTCGGTGTCAGGCACGGTGCGAGTAAAATCAAAATGATCTGATTTCGGTTTAGTAGTTTAGGCTGTAGGTTATGAATGTTATGATACAACATACAGACAGACAGACATATACAGAATTTCCGGGACAATTTCTTTTCATCTTCGTAATGTTAAATTTTCGGAATGTTAAATATGATTGTTATCTGAAAACTTCTTTTTTTTTGCACAAAAGCATAACTTGCCTTATCTATATACCTAAAACGGTTGGGCCAATTTTGATGATATAATTTTGATAATATACGATATTCGTCAAAATATCAAGGAAAATTTTACAAAAAAAAAACAGAATCGATTTTAAGGCGAATGTTCATGTTTACTTGTAAAATTCAGAACCGAACTCAAGATGACGAATAATTCTATACCACAGTCCGTTCCGTCGTACAATAATGAATTTTGTTAAGCAGTCGTTTTGCGTTTCCATAAAGATTTTCGGAAAAACGAAATAAAACTAAACCTTAGAGATCACACAAACATTAAAAATTAAAACGGGTTGGGGTCAAAATTATACTGTCGAAATTCTACTTCCGAAAAAAAAGGATGGAATCAACGCTTTTTCTTCCGAGTTTCTTCAATTCAAATAAGAACATTTGGTACTTTGGCAGTTTCCCTACGCCTAGTTTTTTAGAACTTTTTCAGTTTAGTTACGCTTCCGTAGTGACACAGTCATAATTCACGAACTTCCCACACTTGCTTTTGAAGGAAGGTTATTGAATGGAGCATTGTTGTCCATCATTTGCTATATTAAACGATAACATTCACGTCTGTGCACTTTAAGAAAGGAGTGTGATGATCTGGGTCTCGATTGCTTTGTTTTACCTCAGAGAAACAGCGATACGCGCAAGAGTGATTCTTGGCTTTTTGTCAAAGCTTTACCGCAAGTTATCTACAAAAGGGCCAAATGTAATAAATTCCTTTGCTGCCTCGACATAACATACCAAAAGTATTTATATAGATTTCATTAGCGTGTATAATTCCTTGATGACAACATTTACTTTACATTTACCACTAGAACCATTAAAACTTGAAACCAATGTCATTGGCATAATGTCAATAAACATGAATAAACTTTTAAGAAATGTTGCCCCGTAGATTTTCTCTTTCCAATTTGTGCTGATGAAGTCGAATGACAGAGTATAACTTCTCGTCTAAAAATCATGGCGCTTATAACGGGTGATTTTTTAAGAGGCTTAGAACTTTTTTTTTTTTTAAAACACAAAAAATTCGAAAAAAATGAATGAAATATTTATTTGAATCGATATTTTGAATCTTGCAATTTAATGTTTAAAGATAATTTCATGCAAATGTTGACCGCGGCTGCGTCTCAGGTAGCCCATCCGCTGAGTCCAATTTTGGCATACTCTTTCACACATATCGGCCGGTATCTCACGAATGAATGCATGGATGTTGGCTTCCAGTGCGTCAATCGAAGCGGGCTTGTCCCTATAGACATTAGCCTTGACATACCCCCACAAAAAATAGTCTAATGGTGTCAAATCGCACGATCTAGGCGGCCAATTGACCGGCCCGAAACGTGAAATTAACTGTTCACCAAACTCGCCTCGCAATTGCGCCATTGTTTCGCGTGCTGTGTGGCATGTGGCACCGTCTTGTTGAAACCACATATCATGCAAGTCAAGAACTTCCATTTCGGGCAAAAAAAAGTTTGTTATCATCGCTCGGTAGCGTTCACCATTGACAGTAACGCTGCGATTCGCATAATCTTTGAAGAAATATGGCCCAATAATGCCGCCGGCCCATAAACCGCACCAAACAGTGGCTTTTTCGGGACGCATTGGTAGCTGTTGCAATGCTTCTGGCTGATCTTCACTCCAAATGCGGCAATTTTGCTTATTTACGTACCAATTCAACCAAAAATGAGCCTCATCGCTGAACACAATTTTTCGATAAAAAAGCATTTCGAACATTTCGAACCGAGCACGAATTTTGATAGTAAAATTCAATAATTTGCAAGCGTTGTTCATTTGTAAGACGATCCATGGTTAAATTGCAAACCAAACTGAAGCTGTTTGACAGTGACACAAGGTACTAAACACACGTCAGCTGTCAAAACCAGTGTTGCCAAAACCAAACCAGCTAAAACATCACCCGTTAGAATCCAGTATGGTCTACGGCGTCAATCAATATGTCTCTCATTAAGTTGCCTGATTTGTATGCACTGCGTACACCAATGATATTGACCTTAAAGTTATTGATGATATTTTTTCCGACCTCTTCAATCACCTGTTTCTGGTGGGCTTTTCTTTTTCATTGATCTGATACTATACCTACATCCACTCGATTCATGGATATAATTAAAAAAAAAAACTTTTTCAATTCAATAAAACACGCGTTTAATGTAATTTGAACTTTGTACGATAAAGATCTCTGGAGAAAACTTATTTAATATACGAAAATATTTCTAAATGTCTGAAAAGTAACCTATTCAATAAACTTTTTCTTAACTATATCAATATACATTATATCTACCTACACATTTAATTGTACTGATTTTATCTAACGATGGATAAATGAATAGATAAGTAGATAAAGCGTAAAGTTGTTACTTATTGTGCAGGTAATTGGTTTTTCAATCTTCACGCAGGCCTGATCGCACCAATCCACCAAATATAATAATTTAACAAGATTAAGATGTCGCATTCAGAACAAACAAAAGGAAACCAAATTAAAACATTTCGTATCGCATCTGCTTCTATGCACTCCCGCAACATGTTGCTTAACTTTAGGAAATAAGAGAGCGAAACCGAGGAAACTCTTTGTTTTCAGTTTAAACATTCGATACTCTTCGGTTTTGTTGTTGGCTTTTGTTTGTATATATTTATGTATACGAATTCATGAAACAATGGAGTCTTTGAGGGTGGTAGGCTAGGCTGGATAGCTGGATAGCTGGGGTGGTTCTTATTTCTTTTTTTGCATGTTTCCTTCATTTCTTAAATGTATAAAGGCAATTTTTATATTTTATAAAATATTGTGCATTTGATAATTTTTATGACATTTCATTTATGTAACGAAATTATTCCATTCGTTTTTTTTTACTGTCTATTATTAGTCCAGTCAAAGCGTAGTTAAAAAAGCCCTCATGTTACAAAAAATATACAAATGGATTTTTTTTCGAATTCTATGTTTTTTGAGTCGCTGAATCTGAATCTGAAGAAATCCAACAAAATTTCCTGGTGCGTTTTGCGATATCCGCGAAAAACCGCGGTTTCGGTTTTTTGCTTACAACATCTCGGAAACTATGAGTCTTGACTGAAATTATTTTATTCACAACAAAATGAAAGACAATTAAATTTCCTACAAAATTTGTGCTTATTGTTTATTTCTCAGACGTACCTTTAGCCTGTTAAAGTGCGTTTAAATTTCAACATAATTTCCTAAAAAAAACAAACCGGGAAAATTCCTAATGTAAAAGCAAATTATTTTTTTACAGAAATGAAACATTATGTTGAATTTTCAACGCGCTCTAACGGGCTAACCACGTCTGAGAAATAAACAACAAGCACAAATTTTGTAGGAAATTTATTGGTCTTTCATTTTGTTGTGAATACAATTTCAGTTAAGATGCATAGTTTCCGAGATATAAGCGAAAAACCGAAAAAAGTGCGAAAATTCAGAGGTTTTTCGCGGATATCTCAAAAAGCCCCAGGAAATTTTGTTAAATTTCTTCATATTCGGATTCAGCGAACTAAAGAACATAGAATTCGAAAAAAAATCCACTTGTATATTTTTTGTAACGTGAACCCACCTTTTGACTGGACTATTATTTTCATTATAAAAATATTTATTTTTGAGAAACTGACAGTTTGTATTTAATCAATTATTAATGAATTTGTCTGTATTATCATAAATAACTAATAAATTGATTCCAGAAAATCATTCATCAAAATATTCCTAAATTTTCCATTAATTGGTACAACACTTTCATCCCCTTTTAGAACTCCGGCACCCACTTATATTATCAATTAGCCAATAATTATACAGTTGAATTGAAATCAAAGGACATACCAAGTTCATTAATCTCACAAGGATTAACTTCACATCAATAACAGGAATTATGCTGAAGCTTCAATGAAAATTTTCTTAATTAATCGAAGCAAATCAGTTGGCATTTCGAATATCGAACGTGTGTATGTTTGTGTAGCTATCTCATATGATTTATAGAAGGAAAACGTGTTTGTTGCTATCCTTGTTCTCATTCAACTCAACATAAACACCTTGTATGGACAAAGTGTATAGGCCATTTGGACTCCCCACTTTTATTCGGCCAATCAACCGGGTGTCCAGAGTTAAATTGAACACCACAATCTACTATGGCTACCATAATTAACCGCCAACTGGGCGCCCTCCAATGTAGAAATCTGTCTGTCAGTCCGATTCATTGACATATTTCCAGAAATTCTCGAATACAATATTATGGCATCTAGATTACATATAGACAGGAGACTCGTATGTATAGTATATGAAGCTTTAAATGTGGGTAAATCTTTAATATAGGGTATATAAACAATTTAAATTAAGGTTTATAGGATGGAAGATAGTTTATACAAGCTCTTTTTTTTGGGTGGTGCTAACTTGACTATCAAGTTAGCATTATACCAGGGGTTATTAAAAAATAATTCACCCGAAAAAATTTTAAATTGCACGACAAATTTACGACACAAAAAAAAACGAAATTATTTGCGTTATCCTTTTTTAAATTCGATTAGATTTGATCCTTTTTCTCGGGTGTTAAAATCTTTATACTTGACCGAAAAAATATTATTATTTTGCGCGATAAATTTTGTAGTTGCATAACATATTTACGACAGAAAAGCAACAATTATATTAATTATCATTTTTAATTTTCGATTACATTTAACCCTTTTTTTGGGTACTAATGCTAACTTGACATTCAAGTTAGCATTAGGGGGGTTTCGTAGTCATATCGACAAGATTTATTGTAAACTAATTGTGAAGGTGGGAATTGATGTAGGTACGTCCAAAAATTCAAAAACTCCGTCGACTGTTACTTTCACAACAATAGTCCGGCCAGGTAGTGCCAAACACTCGATGCTTCACAGTTCACAATCCACGTCCATCTTCACCTTTAGTTTCTGCTTGAATGCATTCAAAAAAATTTCTTGGCGGTCTTCAGGTTTTGTCCTTACTACGGAATACACGTAAGATGGTAAATGAGTTCGGTGTTCGTACATATGTCAAATTGCGTTTTGTGCTAGTCATGGGTATGGCGAGGACTTCCGACATTTCTAACATGAGTAGATGGTGAAACACCAGTTTTCCAAGATTCTGCGAATTTTCATCAATCCCAAAAAAGAATGTTGTCGTCGCATCGTAGTTTTGCCTTATTGAAACAAAATGAACAGTCTCTCTCTCTCTTGTTAAACATATCGACCTCAATTTTTTGAAATAAACCGTGACACTTTAATCATCATTCGGCCGGTGCATCTGTCGATAGGCGTATAGTAGTTCATGAAGCTGAGATTCTTATTTATTAGAGAGTAAGCAAATGCCAAGTAGAACAGTAGAAGGATCAACGTCTTAATAAATGATATTTACTTGTTATTGGATTGAGAATTTTCAACAAACTATAGGAAGTGTCCAACTGATTATGAGGTACTACAGAGAGCCTAATTTTCTAATTGTTCTTCGGTGAAGGACAAAATCTCAATTAGGTGCTTGATCGCCAAAAAAAATGCAACAACCGTACCGAATTCAAATTAAATCGGTTTAGCCGTTATAAATGTATGGCCAAATTTTTACAAAACCATTAATAGCAAATCTCAGTTATGTGCATTTTTAGTCAATAACCTTAAATGTTATATTGGGACTGCTAAAAATATCACGTACAAACAAGTTTCATCAAAACCATTAAAGCTGTTTTCTAAAAAAAAATTGGAAAAATTAGACCGTTATATGGGGGTACCCGTTAATACAAATGTTTGGGGAGATCATCGTCGCATATTTCAATTGTCGAAACAACACAAGTAAGAATTTTTTGTTCAATGTTTTCATTAAGCTCCCGCCCATAATTTAAAACCCATAACTAATATTATATAACCACTGTAGAAGGAGGAACACCCAAGAAATAAAACTACGATGTTTCCCTCAAAAATCTGCTTCTGAACATTCAGATTTCGGCATAACATGTCTAATCTAATCCAAAAAGGTTGATGGTATCCAGACGGTATAATAAATTCCTAACCTATGGTGCCGTTCTTGCGTTTGCTCATGATGTTGCTCTTAAATTCTTAATAAGTCTGTTCTCCAACTGAAATTTCGTCATAATTCACACGACGTTCTGTGAGGAAGTATTAACGTAGTCAAAATTTCGCAGAAATTCGCAGTTGTTCTCTCAAAAAGAGATCATCCCCATCTATTGGAAAAATTGACAGCGAAACCTTTGCTTTGAAAAAAGTAAAGGATCAACCTATATGTCGTTCCAGAATTTTTTTATTTTGCATCCTGGCAATGCGAAAATTGCTCTGATTTGTGTGTGTTTAATGATGGGGTTATCTTTTCTGCTAAATGAAAATGAACTCACTTTAAAATAACAGACAACAGGGGCACATGGATACCCTTCAAATACCAGAAGCACGAAAAATAAAGTAGTTAGCTATACTGCTAAAAGAGGAGAGATGATTCTTTTTGAAGGTATAGAATTCGAGTAAAATGTTAACAATAAAATTATCTACTCATTTTTTATGTCTATTTCCTCTTATGAGTACGACACACTTTTTAGTTTCATAACTTATTTAACACAAAAATGCGACACTTATTTCCGTTATACTTTTTAATTTTTGTTAACATTTAATCCTTTTTTTTGGGTGGTAGTGCTAACTTGACTGTCAAGTTAGTGATGCTATTATTTTCTAAAATAGTCGCGTGACAAATTTTTAGTTGCACGACAAATTTACGTCAAATTCACGACAAATAATCCAATAGTTAAACTTTTGAAAATTGAAAGTGTGGTAATGCTAACTTAACAGACATAAAAAAACAATACAGTAATTGAATCCTTTATAATAAATATAAATCGACTATTGAAAACTGAAAGTTGAAACCCTGCACCATTTAAGTTTCATAAAAGATAAAAAAAAGAACGTTATATTTGCAACGATCGAGTCTATAACAATAAAAAATGTAAGCTCGATCGGAGTCTACAAGTTAATATCACAAAAAATAATGTATGTACTCACCGCTTAAAGTTGATGCACCAGTATTTCCTAGAAAAAAAAGGTTGGGTATTGAATGAACAATTTTTTAATAAGCAATTTAATTTACTACAAGTTTGTTCACTTTTTCTTATACTTAAACTCAGGCTACTGAGAAGACTTATCGGCTAAAAAATTACCTATAATTTGCCAGCTCTTAAGATTAATAACTAAATCATGGCTTTTCCACAAAACGTTTCATTTCCTAGTCTATCTGTCAAATTGGTTTTCAAAACTGAAATAAGATTTTTTTTTTATAAAATAATAAAAAGATATACACATACAATAATAATACATACACATCAAATAATAAAAAGAAAGAAAAAAGAAGTCAAAAGTAGCCACATACAACACTAAAAAGAATAATAAATGATAGAGCTAATCAAGTAAAATTGGTTGATTAACGAGATCTCCAATTAACTGATCAAATCATGGATTCCTTGATTACAATTTTACTGAACAATTGCAATCTATGATTATAAACTGGAATAATCCTTAATTAAATATGAACAACTGTGGAACAAGAGTGTCAGTATATTTTTTCCTTGACGGTTATCTAATAAAATGTATAAAGCTTGGCATAAAGATGAAACGTCTTATTTTTATCGAAATTCTATGGCAGTAGGATTGTCTTTTTTTTTATATTTTTGTAAAGTACATCGATGAAGCTTTTAAGAAGGTGAGGGTATATCTGTTACGATTTATTTCTTTTATCATTTTTACTTGACAAAGCTTTTGCTTTCATCGAATTTTTCAAAGTTAATTCGTGACGATATTTCTCTTTTCTCATCAGGGTCAAGAATACAATTTAAAATACTTATAGTATTGCCATCTGAACAAAGAACATCAAAAACGCATAAGGTTAAAATACAAAATTAGAATAAAAATAGAGTACCAATTCTGATCGATTATCTTTAGCAACTTTGCAACCAGCAATCAATCACTTAGGTTCTTATGGAATCAGTATGGAAAAGTATAAAACATTGATTAAATCTCATCAGAGGATCAGGATCTGTTTGTGCAGTTTAAATTACTTGTTCCTGCTACAAGTTATTGTTTTTTTATCAACTTCTGGATGTTAACCATTATTATGTTTGTAAACGATTAATTGATATTTGATATTTAATATTAAATTTAGATATCTTATCGGCGATTCCGTTGGGGACGATTTTCAACATCAATTTCAATTTTTTTCCTACTTTATTCTGATGCCACTACAAAGAAAAACTTCTTAACTCAATAGAAATATGTCCGTTTTTCCCATCAACCAAAATTTATATTTCTTACGCGATTAGAAAAATAAATATTCCAAATATTCGATGATTTGGTGAAATCTGAAAATCAATGTTTTAAAAAATTTGCTCAAAACATAAATTAAAAAAAAAAAAAACTAAGTAAAAATAAATGCACTAGCTTAGTATACAAAACTGTTTTATCATTTATATCGTTCATTTGAGTGCCCATAATGACCTTTAAAGTTACCTTATTTGGACGCGTTGCACCCGCGATAATATGATGTTGCACCCGCGATTAAGTAAGTGAATTCAGAATTGAATAAATTATTGTTTATTGCTATTTTCTAAAATATTTCATTACCAAGTGGTTTATTCGTTTATCACTTTTTAAAATAAGAACGTAATATGTACAAAAATGTTTCACGCAATTAACAAATGTAGTGCTTTTTGCACAAGGGTCTGAACACATGGGATATTTTTGTTGCACCCGCAATAGTGCTTTAAATATTTCTCATTGCTTTTTGTACGTATTATTTGTACTTTTATAAACAAATTAAAAAAGAACTGCCTAAAATGTAGCTCTTCAAATACTAACTTCATTAAAAATGTTTTTAATTTAAAAAAAAAACATTAAAGTGTCTAAATGTTGCGCCCGCTATAATGAAATCGCCCTTATATAGCTCAATTGATGAAACTTTTTGGTTATTAAGAATAATCCTGGAACATCGCCGGGCGCCACCGGGCTATTAATTCTAAAGTAATATGAAAGTTCTATCATAATCCATCTTTAAATTTAAATAAAAAAAAAATATATCTTTTGTATCATTTTTAATCATATTTGAATAGCCGAAGAATTTCTGCATCCAGAAATATTTTTGAAGTTTTTTCACCGCAAATTTATCTCCA
The DNA here is from genome assembly GCA_951217065.1 of Baccha elongata. Classification (NCBI taxonomy): domain Eukaryota; kingdom Metazoa; phylum Arthropoda; class Insecta; order Diptera; family Syrphidae; genus Baccha; species Baccha elongata. Next base: position 30,711,251 of record OX578272.1, read on the forward strand.
CTTCGATGTTTCATACAAACCTATCTCTAATTTAAATATAACCATGGTCAGGTCATACTTACTACAACAAAGTACTCTTAAATAATATTGTTTTATTTTATTAGAGAACCATTCAAAATGTAATTAATGAATAGCCAAAAGGTATCTATACGCCATCACATATACCTAAACAATGGAAAATCATATCTTTTATCTTACAACAAAAAAAAGATATAACAAAAAAAATAAACAAATCTGATGGTCATAATAATAAAATAAAAATCAAATCTGTTGAGAGTGAATTACCATAGCAAAATACGTCTTAATAAAGCATCTGGCAGAAACAAATAATAATGTTATACCTACATACCGACCACCTTAAGACTAATAAGCAAAAAATGTTGCCTTCCTCTTAAAGTCTATCACTCTGATGATATTTCTCGAGTTTCTTCGAAATGTCTCTCCAAAATCATAGCAAAAGAAAAAAGACATTCATCTCTAATGATTAATTCAACGGGACAGCCATCATAGCTCCAGGATTTATTTTGTCCTTTTTTTTTGTGTTTGTATTTTGGTGATGACGATTTGTTGTCACAGTGTTGTTTTGCTTATGATTTTATTTCTGAATGCTTGGTCAATATTTATTGCTCATTTAATACTCTTCAATGCCACATGTTAACTTATGCTGACAGACAAGGACGTACCGCATGTTTTTTTGTTCGTTTGTATTTCTGGAAAAATAAATAGGTATCCTTTTTTTTTGCATTGTCATTCGGGATAATTGTGTCAAACTGTCCCACTAATTACTGCTGCTTGCTTACCAAAGAAGAATTGCAATTTGTTAATTGAAATCCATCAGTTTTAATTTAACGTAATGTTTCCTGGGATGCAGAATAGCGCTGCAGCAAGACAGGAATTGCATCAGCCAAGCCAAAATGAAAAGCCATGACGAAAGGACACTTTTCGGATGCAATTAATGTGAACTCGTTTGTCGAAAGAATTTTCGAGTGATTTTTTTTTTGGAGGCGGTAATGAGTGATAATAACCAAGACTCAAAAGGATTTTTTCGGTTAGAGTTTTATATTGAAAGACAGTCTTATCCTTATTGTAAATGATTTACTATTTTTTTAAATAAGAATTTTTTTTTTCAATAACATTTTGTATTAGTTTTCGCTGTTTTAAACGAAAGTACTAGAAGTAGAAATTTATTAAAGGGAACTTAATTATACAAGAGACGTAACACAAAAGTTGGTAGTGAATTTTGTTAGTTAACTTTCATAGAAAGTGACTCAATCTAGGTCAAATAGTTTAATAGTTTCAAGTGTTCTGATTGCATTTAAATGTGGTGTGCAGAGTTATTTGTCGTTTGCATTCATAGTCTATTCTAATAACCTTGAGGAATGATGTATTACTTGAACAAGGAGAAACTTTACACCAGAAAGGAATTAAAACAAAAGTTTTCAGAATTTTGAAAAGCGAGCACAAACGATTAAGTCAGAGTTAAGTTAAAGTTTTGTGTTTACTAAAAGTTTATATATATATATATACTGAAACAACATATATATATGTATACCTAATATCTGGGTGCACTTTAACTAGAAGTAAACAAAAGTTTGACTTATGGATGGACTGTGTTTGGGTATTTTTCTGTAAATTAAGATATCTTGTTCTTCAAAATTAATCTTTGGAACTATAGGGTATCAGTAACTTTCGAATTTAGTTGAACGTAAATAATGAACTTTATTGTTATGTTTTGTTTTAAGAGTATCTAGTATTTTCGAGAGCGAAACAGACTTAGATTAAGTATAGATTGATTTATTTAGCTTTTTGATTAGGAAAACTTATTGACATATTCTAAAAGAGGGAATTCTTATTGTATTGAAATATCACTAGTGACATAAACAGTTCTAATGGTATTAAATAAGATTCTAACTCTTAGCAGGAATATTGAAATCAATAAAGAACAAAATCTGAGGACAGTTATAATATCACCATGCTAATTCATATATTGCAAATATAAATAACCGCAAAGTATTTATTTCGTATGTTAAGAGACGATATACAAAGTAAGCAGTGTTTCGAAAGCATAATTTATTTTTAGCTTAAAATTTGAGTGAATTATGAATTTAAAAAATCAATTTATAGCCATGTTGGCGACATATGAATAGGTATGTATGGGGAGCATTCTGCCGCCCCGCAACTCGGCGTTGAGTAAGAGCGCCCAAGGCAATATGGCCAAAATCGATTTGGAAATTTCAAAAAAAAAAAATCTAAAGAGATTGTTGTTATAGTTATTTCCCATTTCGGGGGATTTCCGTGTTGAAATCCATTTTTCAAAACAGTCATTAACTTAAATAGTGGAAAAGGAAAAAAAAGCCAAAATTAGGAAAAATTGCCCAAAACAACAGATTTAAAAGAAAAAGCCCCCAAATGGAGAAAATATCGCCTAAAATAGTATTAACTTAATTTGTGCTTTAACATTTTTCAAACAAAGACTTAAATAATATAATCTACCACTATTTCCTTACATAATGGACAGAAACGGTTGTCGCATTATTTGCCAAAACGTTTATCCACTCGCGCACCCACCCCAAATCCTTTAGTGAAATTTCCAAATCGATTTGATCAATATTGCCTTGGGCGCCATTGCTCAACCCCCTCAAACCTTACTTGATGCTTTAGTCTACATGACATTGGTGACTTCTTCAATAATTGAATTTTTGAAAATATTTCGTTTTGAAATAAACTCACAATGAAAATTATTATCTGAGTCTTCATAAGCCCATAAGAGAAGTCCCCAGTTTTCCAATTTTTTTTTGAGATGTATTTCAAATGATAAACTCCCCACTTTCATACGAGTCTTTAATTCGTTCAAAAAATAGTTTTTACATTACGCTGATATAGAAGACGAAAAAAGTGGATCCAGCCACTCATCCAACTGTCTCGTCATTTACAGCCTTAATGCTTTTAATAGGAAAATACTCCTTAATTTTGAAAGCATTTTCCTTTTTTTTTATCTCGAAAACGGCTCCAACGATTTAAACAAAATTTCAAAAGTGTAACAAGGTGTCAGGATAGTTTGTCAGATAGAGGAAACCAAAATTTCTAAGTAAATCTGTACCTGTCATATTTACGGTATTCTTTATTTTCGGCTATCTTGTAGTGTTTATAGAAAGTTCTACAATCTCATCAACGACGACGGTCGAAGGAATTTGAACAAAATTCAATAGTACAGAAATTTTCTTTGTTATTTTAAATAACTTGGTACAGAAACATTCGGCAAAATAGTTGTTGGTTAAGTTTTTTTAAGTTTTTTTTTTTTTAATTTAATGTTTCTTAAAACGGATTTTAATGAAATTTGGTCTAATTTTAATGTATAATAATAAGATTAATTCTTAAAAACTTACTTTTTCCGAAATATTTTCCAAAAATTATTTAATAACAAATTTTATTTTTATTTTGTTTTTTTTAATCCAATCAAACGTTCAACTTGAACCAAAAGTTTTGGAACTCACTAATTTTGTGTCTCTCGATTTTAATTTCACCTCAAAAGGCTAAAGTTTCGCGCAATAATATACTTACATACTTACTTACTTACGGTGGCGCTACAGTCCGAGGTGGGCCGAGCCTCAACCAATAAGATTCTTCCTGCCGGGTCGGTTTCTATAGCTAACTGCCTCCAGTTTCGCACGCTAAGTTGGTTGAGGTCCTCTTCCACTTGTGTGCGCCACCTGCTACGCTTTCCGTCCGTCCCACAGGGTTAGATTCGAAGCCCGCAAGGAGCATTGACGTCTTTTCGCTCTATTTGACCGAGCCACCTTAGTCGATGGCTTTTCACTTTTGTGACAAGGTCGGTGTCGCTGTACAATTCGTTGTTATATGTTCTTTTCCATTTTCGCAGATAGAACCATAAATCACACGGAGAATTTTTCTTTCAAAGCAGCCTAAAGAATTCTCATCCACCTTTAGTAATGTCCATGCTTCTGCACCATAAATAAGGACCGAGATGATAAGTGTCTCATAAAGGGACACTTTATGAGACCACTTTATGATCACCTTGTCTAAATCCTTTTTTGACATCAAAGGTATCGGTGAGGTCTTCACCGACCTTGATGGAGCAGCGTGAATTCTCCATCGTAATGTTGCTCAAACGGACGAGTTTGGAAGGGATGCCGAAACTTGACATTGCTCTGTACAGCTCATTTCTATAGATACTGTCATACGCGGCCTTGAAATCGATGAAAAGATGGTAAGTATCGATTTGAAATTCCTGGGTTTTTTCCAAGATCTGCCGTAGTGCGAATATTTGATCGATTTTAGACTTTCATGGTATAAAGCCCATACTGATATGGACCAATTAAGATTTTGATGAATGGCTTCAGGCGTTAACATAGTACGGCAGATAAGATCTTGTATGCGGTGTTAAGACGACTAATGCCCCTGTAGTTGATGCAGTCCAGAAGGTCGCCATTCTTCAGGATCAGGCAAACAATGTTCCACTCATAGGGTATATTTTCCTCCGACCATATTTTGTAGAATGAAGAAGTTGTAGTTTGTTAAAACTTAATTTTCTAATAAAACAACTTTTACGTATTGAGTTTTTTTATTTATTAAATTAATTAAATACTAGGGACCCGACGAACTTCGTACCGCCTAACAGTAAACTTTCAGTTACATTCAATTAAGTTTTTATTCATGTAATGAAATAAATACAATCAATTTGTTAACAGTAAAATAGTTTAATAAATTTGGATTAGTGAAAATAAATCTTATAGAAAATTAAAGAAAAAATCAAGGATTTCAATTAAATTGCGTCTGCAATATATTTGGTATATTTTTAAGTTATGAATTTTGCATGTTTTGCTCTATTGTTCATTCTCTTCATTTCAACACCTTTTATGATAGCTATGACATTTTTCGTTTTGTTATCAGGCGCGTATAATTGGCCGTGAGAAAAAACATGCATTTTCTTAATCCAAACCACAATCATTCAGTGATCGACTTTTTGATTTGTTAATCGTCATGACAAATGCAAGACGTATCGAAAATTGAATTCGTTTAAAGATATACCTATTGGGATCATTGGAGTGCTCGGTATGAGAGCTTCCTCGCTTTTTAACCCAGGTTAAAGTAACCCAGGTACATCCAATAACTATAAAAAATCTGTTGGATAATTGGTGGAATACTCTCTCAATGTTTGGTCAAGTGTTTAGTTTGAAGATTTAACGGCGATTTCAACGCTGAATGAGCCGTATGGCACTTTCTACAAAGTGATCGCTATTCCAGTGGAAGCAATTGCTACCGCAACGCTGTGTTTCAATACGGCTACATTTGTTTGAATTAATTTGTCTAATTCGTGTGGATCATGAATTCGTATTCACTTTCACGTTTCAATTCTCGGTTAAACGCCTCATTCACTCCACTATCTGGCACTGGCATTCCTAACCTGACTAAAAAACTGCCACACATTCAGATTCAAAGATATTACATATAATGCAGAAAAAATCAATTTCTTAACATCCGATTTCCATCAAAACCACTTTATACTCTAATGTATCACATAACTCACAAAATTTTCATACGATTTTCCGATATTTTTCTAACGATCGGAATTTAATCACACCATTCCTAAATTTGTCAAACATAGTTTATGAACTTAAACTTTGCGAATTTTTATATATCATGCAAAAAATGCTATTTCTAACCATCTGATTCCAATCACACCACTTCAAAATATATTACAGTAATGTATCGCACAACTTACAAAATTTTCATAATAATCGCATGAATGGTTCTGAAATGCAAAAAATTGCATTATCTTACCATCTGATTATCTGACATTTACAAACACTTGTTACATTGAAGAAATGAAAAATACTTTCAACTGGCAATGATGAAATGATATATTACATACAATGTTAGTTTCCAGGCAAATTTTAATTCTATTAACGAAAGCAAATTCAATTTGCATCTACCGAATGAAGAAGTTGTATCAGCTAACTAACCGAAAGCGAGTGAACCTGAAATTGTAGTTTATATTCTGTCGAACGATTATGCCGGTTTATCTTTAAGCCAAAATCATAAAATATTTCCAGTCTTGAAATTGATAGTTTTTAAAATTTTATAAAAGACTCCGGGATCAATTCATCTTCCTTTTACATTGGTTTAATTTGACAAAGTATTTTAAGAGCTAAAATTGAGCCACATGGTGATAGAGACAATTTGCTTTAAAATATCCTATGTTACATCTATTAATAATCTGTTTAAGTTTGCAGAATTAGGCTTAAATATATCAGCTAATAACTGATTCATGCCTTTATTTGACCATAAATCTGCAGAGCTAAACATTTTGTTAATAAATATAACATAGGACATTGTATAGTGAATTGTCAAAATACTTTGTCTGGATTGCCATTCAACAATTTAAGAAAACTACAATTCCCGTGTGATATAGGCTACACATTGTCCCGGAAAATACACGCATAGATTTTTTTCGTTTTTCACATATGTAGTAAGTGATTGCGACAATTTTTTGTACATTACATTGGTATTTAAGGGATTAGAAAATGCCATATAGACTACACACTATACCGGAAAATGCACGGTCCTTATAGGTAGGTTAGAATAAAAACCGTATCCAATTATTTGCAGACAGAAGTACCGTATAGGACAAAACATTTGCAACTAAAGGTGAAACAAAGCATTTTCTTTAAGTAAATATAGATTTTATTCAAAAACATAACAACCTTTATTGATTATGTAAAGCTATGTATGTTAAGTAAATGGAAATATATTATTTTCAAAACTATTATTTACTCTTAGTAATCTAAGTTGAATTGTATCAAGTAATACATGTTGTGGGTTTTTGTCTCCAAGTTGTGGGTTGAATTATGTTGAGAATTTAAGAAAAAATATAGATAAATGTTATTTTATTTAATTTTATTTATTTAATTTATTCTTATTAAAATTTAATATCACAACTTATTTATTTTTTGAAGTTTTAATGCGACGCGTTTCGGAGGTGCTTCTCCATCATCGGGCGATCAAAAGTATTTCGCCCGATGATGGAGAAGCACCTCCGAAACGCGTCGCATTTTAAATTTTAATAAGAATAAATTAAATAAATAAAATTAAATAAAATAACATTTATCTATATTTTTTCTTAAATTCTCAACGTATCAAGTAATTTCAAAATAACGAGCGACAAAACAATTGCAACTTTTATGACATCAAAGTTTAACAGGATATTGACCGTTACATCGCTGTTGTTTTCCAATTTATATCATTGGGCATTTGTTTGAAGGTTGTTACCTGAATCTTCAGATGCATATAATTTTTTACAGAGAGCAGATCTCCGGTGATATCAATTTTAGACAAAAATTGTTAATAATGGCACCAAACAAATTTGGTGATGCGCTAAGACAGCGTATTGTAGATGACTTTATTTCGGGAATTTCACAAAAAAACATTTCAGAAAAATATAAAATAAATAAATCGTCGGTTTCGCGAATTATAAGTCGATATCGCAAAATCGACGTGGTCGACCGCATCGCGGCGGTCGACCACGAAAACCAAGCTCTCGAACGGACGCCATGTTGGTTAGAAAAGTTAAAAAAATCCCTTCATATCTGCTCCGAAATTAGTTCATGAGTTCCAACTAGGAATAAGTGCTAGAACGGTATCTCGTCGACTGGCCTTCGCTGATTTGTGCCGCCTATCGACCTGCTAAAAAGCCTTTAATTTCTATTCAAAATCAGAAAAAGCGAGTACAGTTTGCTAATAATCATCTTTCTTGGGACAAACAAAAATGGAGTGGATTCCTTTTTAGTGACGAATCGAAATTCAATATCATTGGTAGTGATGGAATATTTTACGTTCGGAGAATACTTGGCAAGCGACTTCAGCCACGTTATTGCTTAAAAACTGTTAAGCATGGCGGAGGGAATGTAATGGTGTGGAGTTGTTTTTCTGCTGCAGGTTTGGGGCCATTGCATCGCATAAATGGTATAATGGACCAACACATTTACAAAAACATCTTAGAGGATGTTATGTTGCCCTACGGAGAATGTGAAATGCCATTGCGTTGGGTCTTCCAGCAGGACAACGACCCCAAACACACGTCGAGGCTAGTCAAAACATGGTTCAATGATCACAAAGTCACCGTTATGAATTGGCCACCGCAGTCACCAGATTTGAACCCCATAGAAAATATTTTGGAGATCGTCAAATGCAGAATAAATCGGGAAAATGTTAGAAGTGCGGACGCTTTCTTTAAAAGGATAGAGACGGCTTGGAATGAAATTCCATTAAATTTTATCCAAAATTTAATTGAGTCAATGCAAAGAAGGTGCAAGGCAGTTATCGAAAATAATGGGTTTGCCACTAAATATTGATTATTTTTTGGATTTTTTGTATTGTTATTTCAAGTTGCAATTGTTTTGACGCGTGTGAATTTGAAGTTTCTTTATATAATTTAACGTAAATACCCTTAAGTTAATAATGACTTTGAAAATAATGTTCTTTTTTATTTATTTAAATTACAGAGCTTTTATACCATATATAGATTGTTATTATTTTGAATAAAATTTTCATTGATTTGAAGAAAATGTTTTTTTTTACTTCTAGTTGCAATTGTTTTGTCCGATACTTAAGTGTTTTTTAAAAAAGGTTGATGGAGGAACACTTCGCTATACAATATATTTTATTACATCTATTCAAAATCTGATTACCATATTGCAGATTCAGGGTCAATGAATTTGATTTTATTTAACAAAAAAAATCCAACCGAAAAATAAAAATATATTATCTATATTGTATTCTTCCTTATAACAATACCTTGTGGATTATAGCCATTCAGAAAAAGAACCGGTAAATATATATCACATTAATAATAGAAAAAACTTTTTTTATATTTGAAACAAATACTTCTATAGAAATTATATCTCTACATACCTTGTGGCACTTGTGCGTTATAGAGATCAGAAAAAAGAAATGATAAAAATCTTTCAAATTGATAAGTAAATATTTTTTTTTTATTTGAAACAAAAAATCTAAATTTGTCGATGACAAATAATTCAAATAAATAAATAAAGATAAATGTACTGTGGGTACATAATAATTCAAACAAAGATGTTTCCACTCGACTTTATTGATTTTTATTTCATTAGAACCTTCTCCTGAAAATAACAGAAAAAACAGAAAAAAAAATTAGCAAAATCGCTCCAGCCGTTTACCCATGATGCCGTGACCAAGCGAAATAAGGATTGATTTTTTTATATATATGTAGCATTTATCAGTCTGGTATTATAATTTTACTTAAAATAAAACAAAAATGCAAAAAATTATATCCGACAATTTTGGATGTGCGCATACTACAACAATTCAAACAATAAAACTTTATGGCTACCGACAAATCATTCAATTTGCTTAATAACCAAAATTATATAACATTCACTTGTTTAATCAATTAGATAATATTAAGTGTTTTTCTTTTCTAATACCACTAAAATTGATTCGATTCTATAAGTCATGCGTTAAATGTATACATATAGATTCTGAAATAGAAAGCACACAAATAGCGTGATGTGTTTATAGTAAATTATATGTTATTATTTAAAACAATCAGCCATTCCATTAGTGAAACTTCGTCTAGATAATCATTGAAATTTATAAAATATTACGGTGCAAGTGCAATATGACCATTTGGACATTAGCAAATCGGTCGTGTTAATCAAAAATGTATCTTCTTAAAGCCATAATGTTTGTTTTACTTTCGTGTGTCGGTTGTGAAAATAATGATTTATCAGAATTTAGTAAACTCATTGAAAGAATTCAAATGGAAAGTGATTCGAATGTGATTTATTTCTATAGAATTGATGATAGTTTGTTAACAGATTTCATGAAGTCTAACTTAAACCATACAGCAATAATTTCAACATCTTTGCTGGTTGATGAACCCCGAAATCGTTATGATTACAATGCTATACTGGTCTTCTCAGTGAAAAGAGATTTAAATAGAACCATCGATGTGTTAGCAAGGGTTATCGCGAAAATTCGTATTTGAAAATTTGTTGTGGTATTAGGAAATAATTTGAAAATTCTCTATACCACCTTCATGTATCTCGAAAAAAAGAAATTTACAAGGATTTTTGGCATAGCAAAGAATGTTCCATATGCTTTTTTACCATACGAAGAAAATCCAGTCCGAAGAATACGTGATACGGAAAAACTTCCCTATGCATTTAAAGATTTCAATGGCTTCGCTCTTCGAACTACTATCCAGAAAGATATTCCAAGAACTTTTTGGTACCCAGATGATAAAGGCAATCTACGAATCGGAGGAAGTTTTGGTCAAGTGTTTATGCATTTCCTACGGAGACACAACGCATCTTTTGAAGAAATTATAATTAACAACTCTACCAAGCTATGTGTACCGTGTGTTGTGAATAGTACAGTTGATAATGTGATACACATTGGAATGAATGTCTTCAATCCAATCAAGAATCTGGATTTTAGTTATCCTGTGAAAACTATCAGCTGGACCGTAATGGTACCTCTAAACGGTTACGTAAATCCAAATTTGTATTTTCTGAAACCATTTCGTCAATTGGCATGGATATTCCTTGGTTTGATTTTGTTATTCATTATTCTGATGGATGTTCTCAAGGATATTTTAACGAACTTGGGAGCAGATTTATGGAACAGCTTGAGTAGAACAATATTGATTATGTTTGGATCACCACCGGAAAAACCAACCACCAATGCTTATAGATTTCATATTCAAGTGATAATATTTGCCTTTTTTATTCGAAATCTATATTTCATATATTTTACATCATTTTTAACCGTCTTCATAAAAGTAAAACAATTTGAAACAATACAAGATTTGATAGACAATGATTTTCCAGTAATGATACCAGATTATGAATGGAAGCTAATATCAGAACCTGAATTGCATCCGGATGGCTTTGAGAAAATTGTTAAATTAGTTGAATACCCTATTTACATAAGCGAAATGAATTCAATGATTAATACAAGTTACGCATATGGAGTTGGTTCTGATCGAAGTGAATTCCTTATAAGAATGCAGAAGTATTATTCGAAACCATTGTTTGCCATCACCGATGGTGGATTCTTTGATTGTCATATTGGTTTTTTACTAGGATGGCATTCGCCATACAAGGAAATTCTTAATAATTTTATTGTTGAAATTTTGGAAACTGGATTAATTATTAAATGGGACCATGATGCTGTTGTGCAGGGACTTAGAGCTGGTTTTATTATGGAACCATCGAATAATATTCATCGAAGACGACATCCAATTGCAATGACATTGGATCGTTTACATTTTGCATGGAATTGTTTGACTGTTGGTTTGATATTTTCAGTCGTAGTTTTTATCATTGAGAATTTAATTGCAGTATGCTTTTGTAGAAAAAAAATATAATTCTTATAAATTAATAAAAAATGTAAAATAAATTAAACAATAATTTTGTATAACTACGTTATTATTAATCAAGTTTAAATAAAATAAAGTTCTTGTGAAAAGTTGTCTAAAAAAATTCAACACAAATAAAATTAAATTAATCTTCAATAAAAAAATTATCATATACACTCTTTTTGCTGCTGTGTTTTTTTTCATTTTGGAGATTTCAAAGATAAAAATAAATAAAATTTTCTTTTTGTTTTATAAAAATAAACTATTCTTGTCACGGCAGCACGGCAATCATGGTTCATATGTATAATCATTTTACACTATGATTTTAACTTGTCGAAAGACGACAATCCCACTTTTTGTGACATTCAAACTTTTCGTCTGTTGACAGCAGCGTTACTACTTTCGGAAAAAAAAGTCGAAGTAGATTTGAAGAAAAAAATGAAGCAGATTTAGAAAAATCGAATTTTGTAAAATTGGTATTTGGTAAAGTTCATCTGAGAAAACTTTCGCTGTGCTGCAGCGGAACTGTGGGGCAAAACTATACCAAATTTATCTTAAAATCAGAAAGTTTTTGAAACATTGGTTATTCGAAGATATTATCCATTTTCTTACTCCAAAACCTGAAAACATACAACATTTCAGGTGTAAATATTTTTTACGAATCTAACTCCCAAAATTGAATAATACTGCTTAACTGCTTATTCAATTCTTCCATAATCAAAATCTACACGAAATAGATTTTTTAATAATTGACAAAATTGTAACCATTACAATTTTTTATTTTCTTATAAAAAGTAATAGATTTTTCCATTTTTTCTAAAATTCAAGTATGTTGAAACAAAGATTTGTAAAACGAAGTAGATCTCAATATTTTGGTCATAGTGCAAAATAGAAATAGCAGATTAAAAAAAAAAATTAAAAAAAAAGGAAGTAGGTCTACTTCAATTGAAGTAAAATGGTATCGCTGGTCGAAAGCAGGCTTGCCAGATTGTACGATATTTATAGCAAATCGTGCGGTATTTCTTTTTTAACTGCGGTGTAAAATTTGATTTTGCGATATCGCATATTTTTTGCGATATTTGTCGTATTGTTTTGAAAACTAAAAATATCAAGAGTAGCGACAAATCATGGACAGAATTTAAAACCCATTTTAAATTCTGTCGGTTATGAGTTTGAAATAAAGTGTCGAGAAAGAAATGCGACCACAGATTGTTTTATAGACATAAAGAGTCAGATATCCATTTTTATTACAATTCTATTATTCGAAGTGCAAAAGCGTTTTTAATTATAAAATAATCTTTTAACGAAAATTGGATATTTTTTCCCAAAAATATGTTTGAATCAACTTCGCCCGGATTATAAAATACTGCCGATATATTAACTTCCTATAGTCATGCATTCCATGAAGACTAAGAATCACAGTTGATTGTGGAACAAACTCATAATAGTCAGCTGGGCTGAAGAGCGGATGCTGTAAAATTTTGAATTCAAGTTTCCAAAACTACTATTGTCATTGAAGAATATCAAATTTCAGAGCTTCACTTTGTATTAAGTGCATTTTCTTTGCCGGCAAGTAATGCTATTAGAGAAAGAACGTTTTTCTACATGAAAAAAATAATAAATATATTAAGTGGCAAGGACAGCTCCGAAGAACCAATGTCTAGTGACTAACAACTCTCAACCGATGCTTTTGAGTGCGTTATTAGTTCTACAGGATTGGAAGGGACCTACAATTTTACGTGTAATCAGAACGACTAAGGTGATATGCACTTTTCATGACAATTTGTCACTTTCTCGCAAGAGGCAGTGCCCCTGAAAATAAAATTAGGTGTTGGGCTCGAACCCAGACTTCCGGCGTGATAGTCCGACACACTGACCACTTCGCCACGGGGCACTACATTTTCTACATAAACGCAATCAAAACCGAAAGCCGTTTTAAGTTTAAAGTGCAATTTTTGAATCCAATAATGCGGAAAAAAAATTGCTGCAATAGTTTTCAATGAGCAATACTCTATTGAAGATGAAGAAACTTTTTCAAATTAATTAATTTAATTGAAATAACATGTAAAATGTTATTTCTTCTGAATTTCTGATGCAATACGTATACTTACTACCATTGAGTTTATACACATAGAGAAATCATGTGAAAGTTTCAAACTTTGCTCGTAAGATGTCGTTACTATCGACTTGTTTTTTTTTTACTCTTGTAGAAATTATTCTTCAGTTAAAAAGTAAGAGAAATAAAGAAAAACAAATACAAATGCATGCAGAAGAATTTTGTTCGGTTCGGTTCAAGTATTTTTCGTTACAGAGAACTAGGGAAATAATAATTACTAGATACTCGTATGCTCATTTAGCGACATCTACTTCGGTGAGATTAAAAACATCTTGATTCCTCTATAAACTCAATGCTACTACTTATTTATTTTGGCATGCTGTTGCTCCACAGGGCAAGTATTGGTTTCGTGTAAAATTTTTTTCAAGGTTTTAATCAAACATGACATTACGATGATAGAGAAGCCCAAAAAAGTAGGTTTCGTCATGCCGTTTGTGCGTATGTGCGGTTTGTTGATCGGATTTACTTCTAACTTCGTGTGGAATACTTATAGGTGATTCCCTAGAGGAGAAATTCCAATGTTTGTCTAAGCTATAACGGGTAACCCCATATACAGGTTGTATTTTCAAAAAGTACAAGACATTTATAAGCATTTGGTTTTCTGTTTTTACTAAAAATTAATGAGAGCGAAAATAAAAAAAAAATGTTTTTTTTGGCTTTCTAAAGTGATAGGAGGCTTTCAAAATAATAATGGTCTAAGTGCCTTTTGGAAAAAGTTGAGATTTATCTTTAAAAACATAGTTATAATGAGTACTTGTCAAAAAAAAAGTTATTAGCGACAAAAACATACAGTTACCAATCGATATGACAGCATTTCTTTTTGATATAGCTAATACATTTTTATTAAACTCCAAATTTGTCATCCAAAGTCAAAGTGCACTTATTCCACTAATATTATGAACGTAGGTTTTAGCTAGTTGTTTTTTTTAATAATTTCTTCTATTCTGCCCCTCCCGATAAAACAGGGATAATAGAACACCCCTCCCTTAAGATTTTTTCTTTAACTTTAACTAATATTTTCGCTTTAGCTGTATTTTTGTATTTCCTTCAGTTGTTCCACTATAAATATTAAATAAAAATGAACAACAAGCAATAGTTTGAGTTTTATTATATTTATTGTGTGTCAATTTAATAAGCATTTGCAATGATTAGATACATAGAAGTATTTATCTATAAAGCGTAAATGTGGTTTGGATAAATAAGTAAAATTGTTACATAGTTTTATATAATTTTATAATTTACTTAAATCGATATTTAAAGACATTTTTTTATATTAGAATTGTAAGCAAATAGAAAAAATATTTAAACAAAAATAAATAAATAAAATTTAACCTTAAGAAAAAAAAAAAAAAAAACAAAGTCTTTTTATGTCAAAAAAGAGAAAGTTCCATAGGCGAGGAGCTGAAAAAATTGTCCCAGATAAAATTATTGACTAATTGTATAATTTAATTCAAAATGTTAAAAGGATAAGATAAAATCTTCTTTTTTCTTCGACTTTTAGGTCACGATGAGTTAATAAATGAAACAAATATGTTGCCATTTACTTTTCCCGACGTTTCGGCAGGGGTTTCTACCTTCTTCAGAGAACTTTATTGTGAAACATAAAAGACAGAATATATAAAACTTGTATTATGACAACTCAAAATAAAAATTGTCGTTCAGTTGATAAACAAGTAACACACGGTTGAATTGCTGGCTGAACAGAATGATGTAGCATGCAGCTGTAGCATGTAGCACTGTCAATGCGCATGTTTGGGTGCACACCAAATTTTTAGATACGTCTTTATCGTATGAGTTTGTGACCGACCAAAACCGAATAAGTGTCAAAAGACACACAAACACATATTCATAGTCAGCTGTTTGCTGATTCTCTCTTGGCTTCATGAGTATACTTGAAATTTTAGGATATCTTAAGATTTATTTTCCCGCCGCAGCCATATGGTTAATCAGTTGTATTTTAACATGGAATTACAACAACAGTAAAGTATGCGAACTAGAATAGTTGTGCACACGAACGCAAGCAATGCTACTATCAAAATGTAAAGAGCATGCTCGCACAGAACGTTAATTTTCATTCAGGCATACGCGAAAGTTGAAGTTGAGTGAACTTATACGGTGCAGGGAAAGTAAATGCTGCAACCCTTATGCCTAGCCCACTGTATAGGATTTGGGTTGGGTGCGACTCCACATTGAAAAGTTGAGCAGATCTAAAATGGATCCCATGTGGATCAATTGCCCGTGGAGTACTTTCCCTGCACCAACTTATACTACAGCTAGAGCTACAGTTACAACAGCAGCTAAACATTATAGAAAGGATTGACGTTGTCTCCACTTTGACAGTGCTACAAGCTACAGCCGTACAACGTACAACTACACCATTTTGTTCCACCAGAACTTAGTTTGTCGTATAAGTATTCTGATTTAAGTGAAATAATAATTTTATGGAGACATTTTATTGTGCAATATTAAAAAAATTACAATAAACAAAATCAAGTTACAACATGCTTATGACATAAAAAAGCGACAATTATTTTTCCTATTCTTTTTTTTTAATTTTTCATTGGATTTGATACTTTTTCTGGTGTGATAGTGCTTACTTTTGACTGTCAAGTTTTTACTTAAAACTATCAATTCAATAATTCAACTTTTGGAATTTCAAAGTGGTAATGTTTACTTGACGGACATAACAAAAAGGTCTTATTAAAAGTTATATGATAAGTGACAACAATAATACAATGTTCTTTACAATTGTATTGATTTTAGACAACGTTAATAGAAAAAGGTATAAGTATATGTTATATTGTGATAACAAAATATTTATCTGTATCTTTTGTAAATAATTTCCCCTAATAATATGATAAATGAAATAATCCAACCAAATCGTAAACAATCCCAAGCAAATTTCAAATGATTCAAAGTCAACGGAATTAATAACTTTTTTTGTGTCTTTGGTCCCGCACCTACTAAGCCAGCTTTCAATGCGATATAATATGTATCTTGCATCCATTTTTCAATCAAACCTGAATCTGTTATTTGAAAGATACATTTTTCTAGAATCTCTGCAAACGGGCAATTCTTGTTCAATAAAAATACCAAATAATAATCCTGCAAACTGTCACGAATTATATGAAATAGTGGTTTCTCTCTATTCATTCCAATACCTAAGATGAATTTCGCTCTGTCCTCATCAAGTGGGAATCCAATACTTGTATCATTAAGCAAATATTTTGTTCTTAAAATAGCTGAATTGTTGGTGATTTTAAAATTGTTGTCCAGCCCTTTTGTTATCGCCGTTTTCAATTCGTAATCAAGCATCAGTACGGGAAAGTCGTTCTCGATAAGATCCTTTATTGTTACCAATTGCTTTATTTTGATAAACACTGTCAAATACGATGTTAATCGCACCAAATACATGTTAAGAAGAATGAATGACAATAACAAAATTGGGATATAAAACCGATAAGCAGATCTTATAGGTCTCTCAACCGGCATATTCAAAATCATTAGTAACGTTCGGCTAAAACAGTTCCAAACATTTGCCGGTAAACAAAGCCTTATATTTTTGATAACGTCCATCACAACGATGTACATAATTGTCAATCCAATACATATCCAAACTTTTATAGAAAATGGTCTCAGGAAATATTGATTAGGCTCCAAGTATTCATTAGAAGGCACTATAATAATCCAACGCATATATTTTACTGGATAGTTTAACATTAGTCCTTCGACTGGTTCATAAGTATTCATACTGATGTCGAGTTCATCATTTAAAGTTGCTTTAATCACTGCTTCAGCGAATCTAGTATCCAAGTGCTCAATTTGGATTTCCATAAAAGATGCATTATGCTTACGTAGAAAACTCTGGAACAGAAGTCCAATATAACCTGAAATCTTTTCGTCGCCATTTTTATCAGTGAACTTTAATACTCTCGAAACGTCATTCATAGCTGTTGTCCGAAGTTTATAGCCATTTAGATCCAAAAGTGGGTCAGGTAGGGGACCTTTTTTGAAAATCTTAAGAATTGCCACATCTGCAAAAGGCATGTATGCGTAGGCAATGTTATTATGAATTCCCAAAATCCTTTTGAACTTGTAATTCCATAGGAAATCAAAGTACCGATTAAGAATTTCCATTGATGTGGTAGAAACTATTACAAATTTCCGATAGTGTAGTCTCAAAATCAATTTATCCAACATTTGAAAATGCATTTCGATTTCAATTTCTGCTGCTTGCACCACCAATATAAGATTTCTTGAACTATCCGGAAAATGTTGTTCCACAGTATGAAATGTTATAATCTCCAAAGGTATATCGAGCTCTTTTTCCATAAACTTTTTGGGAAATTCATTTTCAAGACTAATGAAACAAAGCGTTGCTGAATCACTGTTCTTGTAAACCTTTTCTATGAGTTCATTGAGCTCAAAGCCTTTTCTAATATGGAAAAAGGTAAGAACTAAAAACACAAGGCAACTTATTTTGTTCATTTTTTTACGAACACTGAAAAACTTGAATTTAATTTTAAGTCAAAGAGCATTTAGAGTTCATATAAATTTAATATACGATATTATTGATAGATATAATATAATTGTTAAATTATAATTGTTGACATATATAATTGTTATTGTCAATTAATACGATTTTAATTGTGTTATTTCAATCTCGATTTCAATCAGCATTTAGAAAAAATTATTTGTATCAATGCTTTTAAATACTCTTACATTGTAGCTTGTGCAACTATAAATATTATGCATATATTTTTACTAATCAACAGTATAGTAACAGTAATTCACGCTCAACTTTGTGTCATATCAGAGTAACCTAATTCCAGATCATGAGTTAACTCATTAACCAGTTTTTTTTTTGGTACAAGATTAAATTTAATCACGTCACAAATTTATACTAATAGCACAATGTATACTCAAAAATTAATGGTAATGTATTGCTACACAGAAGGAATATGGGTCGAATTTTCTGAGGCTCGAAATCCCTCTTCATTTAACGCAACTTCTAGAAGAATTATATAACCAAATGAGTTGTATGGACTTGGAGTTAACTCTGGGTTATAACAATTATTGAAAATATATTTCTGTCGAATAATCTCTACCTGAAAAACTAACCGAATTATAAAGATTCATTGACTCGAAGACGGAAAAAGTTACAATATTTAAAACATTAAGTTCAAGGACTACTTCATGGATTTACCACGATATCTAGAAACCACAATTTGATTTTATTGTTTAATTAATTAATTTTAGAGTGATTTTATTTTTTAAATTAATTAATTTTAGAGTTTAGAAAAATCTCAAATTCACGATTTTAATTTTTGCAAACAATCGAAATTTAAAATTTATTTCAGATGTTATTGGATTCACGATTTTGTTGTCGTGATGTATTTTAAACTTATCAAAACTTCGTATCTGTTGAATTAATGCTAATTTTGTGTTTGTAAGGCATTTCTCTCTTTAGCGTAAATCGAATATTCAGTTGGTTTCGCAATCTTTTCAAAACCCACTGGAAGAAGATTCGATCCCATACCAGTTTTGTCTTCAAAACAATCATTGCACAGGGTGTCCCGTCAAATTTTTATGTGGCGTATCCTAACGAAAGACCCCTCAAAAGTTGCGTATTTAAGAGCAAATTACGGGAAAAATAATGAAAAAAATATTCAAGGGTACTTTTGGGCCTCTACCAGCCGTTTAAGTTTAAAGAAATAAGCAATTTTTCTATATTTTTTTTTTATTTTCCCTATTATTTCTCACATAACTACATACTTCCTTAAATATTTTACGTTTACTTATGGGATAGTTTAAATGTTTTATTTGTATTTGAGGACTTATTTTGCATATCGATTGGTCGATGATATTTAAAAGACACACACAAAAAATCAGTTACCTCTAGTGAAAGATGTAATCAAATATGTTCTTTTCATACAAAGCGATCTCAAAACAAAATATAATGGCAGAAATCCGTCTAACTCTGAAGTTTTTTGTAATGTGAGTACAGAAATACAGACAATTTGGAAAAGTGCATCGATTCCAGTTGTGTGTCATGGTCGAATCCAACAAATAATCAAAATTCACTTTGATAAATATTTGACCATTAAAAGATATCCCAATTCAAAAAAAAACCAAAGCTATAACAATAAATTGCCAGATTTTATTACACTTGCGAGCACAAAATTATTCGACATTGCATCGTGTAAATGTGATTCGTTTGATGACTGTCGTTGTGATAAGGATTATAAAGTACCTGTTAAGTACCTGGTGATTGGGTCTATTGACAAACCTGAAACCCTAAAAATTCAAAAACGCCTCGATCGAAAAGAACGTTTTGGATTAAATAATCAAAGGAGTGCGTCTCTTGTCTTACCAATTCTAATCGAGACAGTCGATACATCAGAGCGGATCGAAAATATAGAGCAGGTCGATTCAGTGCAGCCAGTCGAGTCGGTAGAGCAACAAATTATTTTATCAGATGACCTAGAGGGTCATCAGGTAAGAGTAATTTACTTGCCCTACCATCTGTTGCAAGAGTTTGTGACAGGTATCGGCTTTCTGTTCGTTCTGCTGCAGCAGTTGCTTCCGCAGTACTCCAGGACGTTGGAATTATAAAAGACCTTAATACGACTCTTGTTATTGATAAAAATAAAATACATAGAGCTTTGTCTAAATCAAGAAATAGCCTTTCAAACCAATACGATGGTGCTTTAGTTCGGAGTATATATTTTGATGGACGGAAAGATAAGACCCTTGTTTCCCAAGAAAAAGATGGTTGTTATTATCGGAAGGAGATTTTAGAAGAGCATATTTCAATTCTTGCTGAACCAGACTCCATATTCTTGGGACATGTAACTCCTAAATGTGGAACAGGAAAAGCAATATGTAGTTCAATGGTAGATTACTTAAAAATCAAAGGACTCGATTTGAAAACTATTCTCTGCATTGGATGTGATGGCACTACAACTAATACTGGTTGGAAAGGAGGTGTAATTTGTTACATGGAACAGGAATTAGGTCGACCTTTACAGTGGGCAATATGTTTACTCCACGCAAACGAATTGCCACTAAGACACCTTTTCACGAACTTAGATGGATCTATTTCGGGACCGCGTGAGTATTCTTGCCCGATCGGTAAAGCACTAGCTGATTGCGAAAACACCAATATTGTTCAGTTTTTGTCTGTAATGGGAAACGTACCTGATATTGAGCAAAATATCGCAGTTCAATTGAGTACCGAACAAAAATATCTCTTTGAAATGTGTCAAGCAATCAAATCAGGTTACTGTGCTCCCGGATTAGCAAATCGACAGCCTGGGAAAATGGCGCATTCAAGATGGGTCACAACTGCAAACAGAATACTAAGACTTTATGTAGGTTCCAGTAATCCATCTGAAAATCCAAAAAAATTTGTGGAATACATAGTAAAAGTGTATGCACCAGTTTGGTTTTCAATATAAAACAAACCGTCCTTAATAGATGGAGCGAATCACATATTTGAATTAATTTTTCTCTCAAGATGGTTGCCACAAAATTAAAAATCAATAATCGATGCAGTATTTGAAAGAAACGCCTTTTTTGCACACCCCGAAAACATTTTGGTGGCAATGCTCTTTGACAAAAGGAATTATGTCAAAGAGCTTGCTCTTCAACGAATTTTAAAAGCGAGACAAACAAATATAACCCACCGAATCTTTAAACCGCCAAAAATAAAATTTAACGCTACCGATTATATCGATATAATTTTTTGGAATGAATGTCAGATAACTTCAACACCCGTCTTGCAAGATTTATCTAATGAGGAGCTTTCATTGCTGGTTGATAAAAACGAACCGAAAATTCCGGATTTCCCATGTCACACGCAAAGTGTCGAAAGATGCATCAAATCTGTGACTGAAGCTAGTCAATGCGTCATCGGAGAAAAATCAATTGATGGACTCATAAGGAACAAAATTGATTCTCGAAATAAAATGTCTTCTTTTAATTTCAAAGGCCAATTTAAAATGTAATGTTAGATGTTTTTATGCTATTCCGGCTTCTGTAAACTGTTTTTTTTTAACTACACTTTTAATTTATATTTTTTATTATTAGATATTACATATAACTTTAAGTTTTTAAATCAAACCAGGAATTCAATTAATAAAAAAAAACTTCAAATATTTTTTAAAATATTGATTTTTTTTTTTTTTGAGATCTTAAACCGTCGGTAGAGGCCCAAAAGATATATCTCATTTAAAAAGTAAGTACATATTCTTAATCTACTACTCAATACGCAACTTTTGATACCCCTTTCGATACAAAACTCGAGAATTTTTTTTTCTCCTTACAAGGACGGGACACCCTATAAATGCACGTGCAATCATTGCACGTATGTACATTATTGCCAATCGAGTCTTGAATTGTTTTGAAGAACGATGTAAAGTAATTGTTATGAATATTCCTATTTGGCTGACGGCTATTGTCAATGCTTATAATGAATTGTAAAAAAACTTGAAAATTAAATCATGATAAAAATAAAATTCACTACTACTACTATTCCCAACTAGGAGCAGGGACATAGGTTTTTTTTTGGGACCTATGTCCCACCTAAATGGGTCGTAAGTCCCAAATTCGATTTGGGACCTATATCCCAACCCGTCGGTTCATAGGTTCCAAAAACGGTGGAGTGAATTAAGGTCCCCGGAATTGAGGCCCGCGGGTCTTAATTCACACTTTGAAAGGAAACAACGCTCACTGGCATTAATACCCTCCCAACAGTTAATATTGGTAAGCGGTGGCATTCTGCCCCCCCCCCCCCCTGTAACCCCACTGCTTGGTCCACTATAGGATTTGGGGTGGGTGCAAGTACCGCGGGTCTTAATATTTTTTTGTGTCGGATTTAATTGCCATTTTAGGAAGAATTTAATGTCTGTGGGCGTTGTTTCCTTTTAAAGTGGGAATTAAGACCCACGGGCCTAAATTAAATTCAATTTAAATTTTACCTTCAATTTCTTTTAAGTAAATTTTATGAGTTTACAAAAAACACGCAACAAGTGTAAGTGTATCTGATCAAACATGTACGTAGATATAGTTTGTTCAGTTATCTCCGTTTAGTTTTACGCATTTAAGAATTTAATTCAATTACAGTGAAAACTCTACGGACAGTTCCAATAAGCGAACAAATCCCATGACTGGGCGGAAATTTATGGAGCATGAATGTTTGCCCAGTCATGGGATTTGTGCGCTTATGTTCAAAGGGTAGTTATGCGCATTCAAGTGGACTCTAACGTCCACTATTAACTCCTATTCTCACCAACATCGGGTGCTTGGTACCATAACCTGAGATCGGTGTAACCAATACCTTTGGAGGGTTGTGGTTGAAGCTAAAGAGAGAGTGGGGGAGGAGTGTTTCCACTTAGGGACTTTTCCTTTCATCAATGGTGGCGTCTACCTACAGTTTCAGTCAGGGTGAACTACTTAGTGCACACCTTTTATACGGGCTACTACGAAATATTCGGAGCGTTTAACTAAAGGTCTGGTCCTACAGGTCAGGGGCCGCGTCGTGCCGTCGGGGAGACTTCCCGGCCTCGTTACAACTAGCCTCGGATATGGACGGATTTACTGTTGATGATCCAAGCAAACAAAATAAAGACAACGAACTCTGCACGTGAAATGTTCTATCACTTAACAGACCACGTGCAGCTTAACTGAGGGCGAAGGCCCTAGATTTCTGCAAAGTAGACATCACCGCCATCCAAGAAGTGCGATGGGATGGACCGTGCAAATTAAATATGATGGATTGCGACATATACTTTGACAACTGCTGCCATGAGCAAAAGCAGCGACATTTTGGATGTGGAATCGTAGTTAGAGGCAGGCTTAGGCAAGAAGTCTTGAGTTTCATTCATGTGAACGAGCACCTCACGACAATATGCATCAAAATGGATGGGGACGGCAAATCAAGACAAAACTAAATATGTGCTGTCAACAAGATAGAACACCCAACACCAATTAAAATTAAATTTAAGTTTAGTGGCACTGACAGCTCTGAAGAACCACGGCATAGTGATTAACAACTCTGAACCAATCCTTTTGTGTGTGTTGTTAGTTCTACGGGATTGAAGGGGACCTACAATTGTACGTCGAATCCGAGAAGCACTTTTCTTGACAATGATACTCTTGGAGGATTTGTCACTTCCTCACGTCACCATAGAGAGCTACAATTTTGAGGTGGTCAAGGACTTTGTAAACCTAGGCTCTGCTATCAAATCAGTGAGTAACAGCAGTGCAGTGCTTCAACGAAGAATGACAACTGAAGCGCAAAGACCTCTCTCGAGCAACTTAAGTGTCCCTTCATGAAAAACTTATCATCCTGGTCCTTATTTATGGTTCAGAAGCATGGACATTACTAAAGGTGAATTAAAATGCTTTAGGCTGCTTTGAAAGAAAAATTCTCCGTGTGATTTATAGTTCTATTTGCGTAAATACGGAATGGAGAAGAACATATAACAACGAACTGTACAGCGAAAACCCATCGACTAAGGTGGCTCGGTCACATAAAGCGATTGGGCACCAATGTTCCGGCCCGGATGGCCTTTGAATCCAACCCTGTGGGACAGCGCAGTATAGGAAAACCGCGAAACAGGTGGCACACACAAGTGGAAGAGGACCTCAAATAACTTGGAGTGCGAACTGGACTGTATCGCCACCTAAAGTTAGTAAGCAAGTTGATTTCATTATTCGCTATAATGCGTTCAATATTCCCTGGAAGCAAATACCGGTGCAATTGTCATTTAGTACTTGCTTAAAATTTGCATTTGTTTTTTTGCAAAGAACTCAATGGATCCCCGAAGATTTTCTTCCTCAAATGCCGAAATGATAATGAATTTTCGAAGCTCCATTCTTTGAATTAGCTATTATAAGAAAACATCCTCCTCTTGGTCATCATTTTTAGCTTAAACAACAAGCAAAGTATTCGTGTAGAAACGTTCTTTAAATCCAAAGGGAATATTATTATAAATCATGAATGGAATATCAAAACGTGTTATTGTGCATTCACTTAAAAATGTATTATCCATTCCAATAAGGAACACTGTTGAATTATCACTTTGTTTGTAAATTCTTCGAATAAACTGACTGAATTCGGGGTTGTGCCCATAACTGGAGGACAACAAGTACAAAAGCGTTAATGCCGGGAGAAAGTACATTTTAAAATGTCGATTAGAATCATTTTTCTTTTGTGTGAAGTGCATTGTTTTTAGAATCATAAAAACGAGACATAATTATGAAAATGGATTATAATCTATAACAATATGATTAATAATATGCTATGAAAATTTCATTTGTAAATTGCTTTTGATATCAATGGTGGCTTATAAATAATCAAGTGAATGACACTTTACTGACATTACACCTTTTCAAATGTAATAATATCTAACACAGTTGAAGCTCCAAATGCGTTTGAAAAAACAAACAAACATAACATCTCGACCTGTGTCGTCAGTGGTCATAAGCGGTGGAATGCGTAGTGCATACGACTTCGAAGACTGAGTAAATCTGAAGGCGTGGGTTCAAATCTCACGAGGTGCATGTGAAAAAGTTTTTCATAATAAAATTGGATTAAAGCTCAATACCACTAAAAAAGGAGACTGATGAAAGGAATTGGCAATCCTTGAAATAGCTATATCTCCAGCCAAAGATAGAAAGAAACGAATAATAATATTCGTAAACGAGTAAATAAAATTCGTTTAAAATTGGTGGTAGCGCCTTTAAGTTGTTGTTGTTGTTCAAACACATTCAAGGAAAAATTAACAGAATGGTCAAGTAATAAAAACTGACATTCTACAGTACAAATAGTACAATATAACAACAATAACAATATCTAACACATACAATTAATTATCGCCAATAAAATATGTTGACAATAAAAGATAAAAAAGATAAAAATGCAAAAGTCGTTCGTTATTATAAATTAGAATGTGCAGTGTAACACGTAACATAACGTCATACGACATACCCGTTATGAAGTTCTTATATCAGTTAAATAAAGTGTTATAAAATATGAAATAAAATCATTTTACTGCACACTTGTAAAGGATACACTGATGCACATTTGAATTATGTATTACCTATATAATCGAAAACTAGATAGTCAGATTAGAGAATACGATAAATATCTGTATCAGGAATTACTTCATTGGACAAAATCCGGTTAGAATCCTCGAAAAAGCTGACAAGGAGTCTTAAACACCACATGAATCTTCTGCTGAAAATTAAATCTTTAATAGAAAAAGAATCTCGAACGGAAATAAATTTATCATTGAATGTTTGAACAACAACAGCAACTCCGAAGCTTTTCGAAAGCCTTATATACGATACAATGCTGTTTCATTGTAAATAACTTGTATCGCCTAAACAACATTGTTTTCTGAAAGGCAAATCAACTACTACCAATTTAGTAGAATTTCCGGTGCTTTATGCGATCTCGAAGATGGCAATGAAGTTGATATAATTGCAACTGATCTTAGCAAGGCCTTTGATAAAATTTCTCATTCTTTAATCCTTTTCAAGCTTAATGCTCTAGGCTTTCAACCAATATTTATAGCATGGAACCAATCTTACTTAAAAGACCGCAAGTACAAAGTTATCTTCAGATCTTCTGAATCGGATTCAATTCTAGCCATCTCTGGTGTCCCGCAAGGCAGCCATCTCGGCCCACTGATATTTATTTTAACCATCAACGATGTCGACTTCGTCATAAACGACTCTTTGATATCTATTTACGCAGACGACAAGAAAATCTATAGGCGTATTTCCTCCCCTTCTGACTCCTGTCTTCTCCAAAATGATCTTAATCGGTTTTCAACTTGGTGTCTGAAAAATTTTCTCGAACTGAATGTGAGCAAGTGCCAAGCAATAACCTTTTCACGAAGGCGTATTCCTCTCCCTCTCAGAACGTATTTTATCAACAATGTTGTAGCATAATTGTGTATATAATTTTGATAAGTAATCTTCTTATATGAGCAGCGATTGGCACGCTTGCGGGCTCGGCTAAGCGGTAGTGGTGTGGGAACTTTGCTGCTCTTCACAATGCTATAAAATTTATCGTGCCAGGTTTCTGGATAGAAATTTCAAGGAATAAATTGAAGAAAATATTTTGTTCTCCAAGCATACTATGGAGAATTGTTTTACCACGATAATTATAACTATATATCTATGAAACGAACCTTCATTAAACGAAGACAAAATATAATAAAAGGTATATGAATCTTTCTGCCAATCTGTAATATGAGCGAGCGCCATGATGTTATTGGCACTCAATATTACCCTCCCATTCGCAAACCGCAAAGCTCATTGCGCCATGACTACTCCGGCTCAACTTGTTATACAAGGAGTAGTCCCTGTCTCCTTCAGTCTCACATAAATCAACACACGATCATCTATTGGTTAAATTTTCAGTACATGATTAATATTTATTCAATCAAATCCTTAAACAAATGAAAACTTAAAATACATACATAATACTTCATTGATAAATATTTCCTCGTGGTATATAATTGTATTTAGCTTAATTAATTAAAATCATATTGAAATAGTATTAAATTAAGATGGCCGATTATATTTTCTTTTTCAATAATGACCATAAGAAACGTATTTATATATATATATATGTTAAATGGAAGCAAAAGATTTATGTTTAAGATTTAATTGTTGAAAATATATGAATTAGGGATAGCAAGATATTATATATATAAGCTCATGCCAAAGAAAAAAAATAAATTTAACGAGATTGTTAACATTAATGTGTGTACTCACTTTTATCCAGATTAATATTATAAATTTTGTCGACGCACTTTCCGCTGGTGAAGTTTGAGCTCAAATTTCAGGCTGTTGAAAGTTTGTCGTATCCTATACGCGTTTTGACAGAATTTTAATTATTAGATATTTGTATAATTTTTTTTTTTTTTTTTCAGTGGCTAAAAACCTTTTTTTTTTCTCACTTCTAAACGGTAAAACTGTATCTTATTATTCTACTATTCATGTATATATATATTCCTTAGTTAAGCACGTAATTCTCGTGTGTTTAGT
Organism: Baccha elongata; assembly: GCA_951217065.1. Classification (NCBI taxonomy): domain Eukaryota; kingdom Metazoa; phylum Arthropoda; class Insecta; order Diptera; family Syrphidae; genus Baccha; species Baccha elongata. The sequence goes on from OX578272.1 coordinate 30,738,850, forward strand.
TTAATCTAAGTTCTATTTAAGCATCTAGGTTTAAGCTACTTTAGTTTTCTTTTACATATATATTTTTCTGTGAACACTTAATTAGAGCACGTTTTTTTAGTTTTTTTTTATTCCTTTTTTTTTGTAGGGTCCTATACGCTATTTTTTTTTTTGTACGACCACGCGATCTTGATGCTAGGGAAAAAGTTACTGCTGTATCACAAACTTAAATTTCTCTATGCAATTGCTTATTGGAATGAAACTCCGGTACTATATTGCTTTACACTTTCTGGCGGTTCTCAGTCTCATGTATGATAGTTAAAAGAGCATTTGCCAAGTAGTACTTTGATCTAATAGATATACAGTAAATTTTTTTTTTTCTAAGGACAGTCCGAGGGTGCCATTGGTTCAAACTGTATAGATGGACTTAACTTAATGATTTTTTTTTCTTCGCAGCACAAGCTATAATATTATTGCCGGTTCACTTTGGGAATAAAAAAAAATATTGTTAATTCGAGCTAAATATATTGAGAGAATTAAACACCGATTTCTCACCTTTATTTTTTTTCATTCTATATTTAGGTAGCATTAATTATTAATTTCTTGTTCCAAAATGGCTTATTCGACCTCTCGGTTTTTAAAGGAATATATTCTATTAGATCATAAAGTTCCAGATCCAGTAAAAATGATCCATCAACATCTGGTGATCCAGTTGTGTGTCACAAAAATTGCCTAAACAATTAATAATCTTTTCTTCACAAGAAAGAGATTTCCACCAGCTAAGCGAACTTATTTGAGCGAGATCCAAATTATAAAAGGCCGCCTTTTAATCGGAAGTATGCCGTCACACCTAAGTTGCTCTTTATATCACGGATCTGTTTGTTTTATTCAAGCTTATTGGAAAACGACAAGCGGCTAACTGAGCTATACTTAAGTGTTGTTCACACTAGTTTAGCTGAATCATTTATTTTAGCTTAAAACTATTGTCTATTAATCGGCAACGTTTTATTTTTGTTTACTTTCGCAACAGACGACACTACACATTCTTGACTTTTCTGAATTCCAAGTATTTATGAAAAGACAAGAACACGTCTTTCGTTAGTACCATAAGTTCCGAATACACGAATCGACCCACACCCTGAGCTTATCCCGACAGACTAATTTCATTTGCGTAAATCCTTGGCATGATAAGTTCCTATTTTTTTACCCTCCATGTTCTCAATTTCATATAAGGAGTTACCTATCCGTTTCACTACTCTACATTTCACAAATTTCGCACACAATTTTGCATTTTGATTTTTAGCCGCGTCACTTAATACAAAATTTCTCCTCAAAACTTCTTCCCCAGGAATAAAGGATCTGCTTGTACTTCTCAAATTATATGATTTTTCGTTTCTGTTGTACGCTAACTTAATATTTTCCTTTATTTTCTGGCGGATTAAATTAAGTTTACAATTTGGGTGTATGTACTGTACTTCCCCATCTTCTAACGCTTTAAGATTTCTGAGCACTGGATACATGCTGGAATGTGTACTCATATGCTGCCCGAACAAGGTAAAATATGGAGTCATACCCGTTGACTGATGAACAGAAGTACAAAGGGCCATTTGAATTTCAGAAAGATATTTATCCCATTCCTTTTGATCATTTGACAAATAACTTCTAATTGCCGACAAGACAGACTGATTAACTCGCTCTGACGCGTTCGCCTGAGGCGAATAAACAGCGTTTCTTATTGTTTTACAACCATATTTACCGAGGAATTGTCGAAAGTCTTTAGAAATAAACTGTTTTCCATTGTCGCTGTGGACAAATTCTGGTACACCAAACTGATGGAATATGTTGTGCTCGAGATACTCAACCACTGCTTCCGTACATGCTCTTCGTAACGCTTTTAGATGAACAAACTTTGAAAAGGCATCGAGCACAATAAATATGAAGCAGTTTCCTCTCTTGGTTCTGGGATATGGTCCCATAAAATCGATATATATTTTCTGATACGGACGGCTAATTTCGTGAAACGCTCCCATTGGTGGTCGCAAAGTCAAATTGGTAGGCTTATTTTCCTTGCACACTGAGCAATTACGTACAAAGTCATGAATCTGCTTTGTCATATTCGGCCAATAAAACAACTCCCTTATTCTAAACAGGGTTTTCTGCATTCCACCATGGGCACAGTTAGGAGGATTGTGTAATTTTTCGATAATTGATGGCGTCAGATCCGTTGGAACCCATATTTTCCACTCACTGATCGTATCACAAAATTGATCCCTTTCATGATTAGACTTTTGATAAATGATACCATCAGAAATTTTAATATCAGTAAAGTTATTGACATTTTCCGATAGAGTGCTAATTAAATTTAAATAGTCTACAGATTTAAATGCAGGTGACGTAAGGTCTATAATTTCGCTTGTCATATGAGGCTGTAACAAAATTTCTTCGTTAAATGCTCGTGACAAGGCGTCGGGGACAAGATTGTCAGATCCTTTTTTATGTTTTATATCAAACGTAAAACCTTGCAGTTTAAGTGACCATCGGGCCAACCTACCACTTAAGTCCTTCTGATTCATGAGCCATTTAAGGCCGGCGTGATCAGTCACGACTGTAAATGGCAAGCCCTCGACATATGGTCGAAATCTTTTAACAGCTTCAACTGCCGCCAAGCATTCCTGCTCTGTCACACTATACTTGCGTTGTGTGGGATTTAGCTTCTGTGAAAAAAAAGCTATTGGTCTATCATTGTTTTCATTGTCCTTTTGGCATAACACCGCACCAATTCCATAACTCGAGGCATCACATTGTATAGTAAAAGATTTTGTATAATCCGGATTGGCTAAAAGAGGCGCAGATATTAATGCCATCTTCAGAGAATTAAATGAATCTATCGCTTCAGGTGTCATTGCAAACAGTTTGTTTTTCTTCAAAGTTTCTGTCAATGGAGAGGCTATGGCAGAAAAATTAAGAATGAAACGTCGGTACCACCCACACATGCCTAGAAACCTACGCACTTGTTTCTGTGTGGTGGGAACCGGAAAATCGACCACTGCTGATACCTTACTTGGATCTGGTTTGATACTACCACCGCCTACGATGTATCCCAAATATTTAACTTCTTCAAAACAAAAGTGAGATTTCTCAATATTTATAGTTAAATTTGCTTTGCTTAAGCTTTCAGCTACCTCCGTTAAATGTTTGAGATGCGTCTCAAAATCCTTTGAAATTATCAACAAATCGTCAACATACGGAAAAACATATTCCCTAAGCGGTCCGTGGATCACTTTATCTACTACACGACACATTATCTGAGCTGCGTTCTTCAACCCAAATGGCATGGCGGTGAATTGGTAAAGGGGTCGACCAGGCACTGTAAATGCCGTTTTTTTTCTCGACTCTTCCTCTAATGGCACTTGCCAAAAGGCATCCTTTAGATCCACACTACTAATGTAATGCGCATCTGGAAGCCGGCTTAACATGCCTTCTACTTGATGTAGAGGATAGCCATCACCTTTGGTAAGCGAGTTCACCTTCCGGAAGTCCAAAACAAGTCGATTCTTGCCTTGCTTCTGAATGAGAACAATGGGTGAGCTCCAGGCACTATAACTCTCTTCAATCACCCCTAAAGCGAGCATTCTGTCTAATTCTTTGTAAATCATTTCTTGGACTACCGGCGAGACAGGATAATGCCGTTGTTTGACGGGTTCGGCATTACCGGTGTCAATCACGTGCATATCGATGTTTGTTCTTCCTAATCCAAGTTTCGAAAATGATGGAAATTTTTCCACTACCTCCTGAAGTTTCATGGATTCTGAATCTGTCAGTTCAATCATTTGTTTCTTTTCATTGTCTTTTCTGAATTCTAAATCATCTAATTCTTCCATCTCAAAAGCTGTCTTATCACCGATGATATTTGGTGCAATTCGAAAAGTCTGCCAAAAATCGATGCCTAAGTACAATGGTTGCGTAAGTGAGGGTATTAAATACAAATCTATCGTCTCAGTTTTACCATTAAATGTCATTTCTACTGCGACTCGCCCTACGATGACTTGTGGCTTACCGTCTGCAGTCTTTATATAAGAAGAGAAATTGAGAATAGGAATTTTAAGTTCACCTACTACCTGCAAGCAATCTTTTCCTAAACATGAGACACTGGCACCACTATCTAAAAGACCGTTAATAGATTTGCCACAAATGTTTACTACTGCATACGGTCTGGGATCAGGCAAATTGGTAATAAAACTACTACATATCAATTGCTTAAAATATTTCCTTTTCTGGTATCTTAGTCGTGCTTTTCGGAATAGGTGGCTGCCTTCTCCAAGATTAAGATTATCTAAATTAAAAATTTTAGCTCGGATTTCATCATAATGTTTTTGTCTTATCTGGTAAGGAAGTTTTCTAAAATTTGATCTATTTATTTCATTAGGTATAATTTCTACAGCCGGTGGGGTTTTAGTTAATTCATTATCTGTCGTTATACCAAATGAGTTAGAGTCTGTGTTTGTGGATGCGTCATGTTTTAATGTTCCGGAAGTGTTTGCGTCGAACGAGACTCTCCGGATCTTCTCTCGTTCGGTTTCTGGTTTTTTGAAACATTTTTACAATTAATGCAATCAAGAACTGTATACCCATCTGATCCACATTTATAGCAAAAAAGATGGTCAACAGGGGCAGGGCAATTTATGAACACATGTCCTACGCGTTTACAATTGTAACACATTGTTGGTGATCTTGATGGAAATGATTTACTGTGAGATTCTAAATTCACATTGTTACGCATTGCCAATGCTGATACACTGTGCATATCCTCACAAGAAGTTCCCTGAACATCAATAAAATCACCGATTTCATGAACGTTTCGGTACGGAAAGTTCCTGCTTTGAGCTGGAAATCGACTTTGGAGCATTCTCTCTGCTCTTTTACATTCATCTTTAAAATGCTCCAAAGAGTAAAACTTCATTGGATAAATATAGTTTATCAGCTTTGAATTAATATTTGTTTTCAGTATATTGATGAGGTCCTGTTCTCTAATTGATTGGTTTAACTGACTTCTTAAATGCATGATTGAATTGAAATAATCTTCAAAAGTCTCTTGATTAATTTGCTTCCGGTCCATAATTTGTCTAATAATTTCAAAATCATTTTCATGATTTCGAAACTGTTTTATAAGAGCCGATTTTAAAACCGACCAATCACTTCTAGGACTACTCCTTAAAAATAGCCAAAACCAATCTTGTGCTACACCTGTTAATAATAGATGAAAGTTCATCAAAACATCAGACCATGAGCAGTTATAATTGCTTTTGAGCATCTCAACTCTAAACACGAAATCTTGAACTGACATGCCTTTAGAGGAGCCATCAAATTTTAGACCCCATCGATCCAAACGAAAAGATAATCCTTCATTCGTTCTTGGATCTCTATTAGGTGGATCATTATAATACCTATCAGAGCTTATATTATTAGATGGAATAAAATTTGAGTTAAACTCATTATTTTGGCACTGATTTGTTATGTCAAGGTTATTTTGCTGGACATTTCCAAAATTTGGTACACCCATATTGGTAGAAGATGCCAACTGACTGATAAATGGATTCATAATATTTTCAACATTATCTTTAATTAAAGATGGCATTTTACCTAGAACGTCATTTACCACTCTCTGGATATGCTTGTCTATCCTACTCATATCAAAATTGTGTGCCATATTAGTGACGTTCACTGGCAGGTCATTGACTCGATCAGCTGGTGGAATGCTGTAAATAGAATTTGTCAAATTTGCATGAGCGATGTTGAGAAAATTATCAACCTGTTCATTTCCCGTTGGTAAATGTTTCGCAACATTATTTGTTCTCATCGGTAATGATGATACCATGGGATTTGAAACGCAGGTGATCGTTTTTGTTGTTGTCGAAAGAGTTACAGCTGGTAACGAAATTGGAAGAGAGTTCAATATATTGCTCGCATGAGAATCGTTGAAACTACGATTAAATTGGTCCATTGCCGTAGGATTGGCGGGTAATGCTAATGTAGTTGCAATAGGTGAATGTTGTACTTTCTTACTGTTGCGATCGAAGCGGGGAGACATTTCACCGCCAACGAGATTATTATTTTGTGAACGCGTTACTCTATTATTGGCTTCTTTTTGATTATCTTTTATGTTCCCTTTTGGGATCGTTCCTGAACTATTTTTATTCATTTTGTTGTTTTTATAACCAAAAATTGTTTTTGTTTTTTTTTTTTTTTTTTATGTTTATTTCAAAAAAAAATTGAAATGTATATACATACATATGAAAACAATATAAACAAAATAGATTTTATATTTTTGATATTGTATGTGTTTGTAAGCAGGTTTATCATTTTTAGTTGATCGTTGTGTTAAATTTAATGTGAGACATTATACAGAGTGACAGAAGTTCATGTTTGTAGGAAATAGAAATTGAAATAAAATGTATGCAAAATAATTAATTGGTATTTCGGGACTGTCTAGAATATCTAACATAAAACGACTCCGAATAAATGTAAGATAATGTCTATGGAGACTATAGCTCAAAATTTCGCTACGACGCATCGACTTTATCTTTACCTAGAACATTGATAAAAACTGAAAAAAAATATTTATAAAATAAACTATGTTATTTGTAGATTAACTCAAGACTCCGCAAAAGTCTTGGAGTGGTAAAGTACAGAGTACAGTGATGTTATTCGTAAGTACCTGAAATTATTTCGTAATTAGGTAGGTATTTGTACTTGGGGAATGCCTCTTGAACACTTTGCTCTGGACTGTTAAACGATATTCCTTAACGACTCAGATGTGTTGTTAAACGGACATTTTTGGTACCACGTTTTTGGGCGCCATTGTAGCATAATTGTGTATATAATTTTGATAAGTAATCTTCTTATATGAGCAGCGATTGGCACGCTTGCGGGCTCGGCTAAGCGGTAGTGGTGTGGGAACTTTGCTGCTCTTCACAATGCTATAAAATTTATCGTGCCAGGTTTCTGGATAGAAATTTCAAGGAATAAATTGAAGAAAATATTTTGTTCTCCAAGCATACTATGGAGAATTGTTTTACCACGATAATTATAACTATATATCTATGAAACGAACCTTCATTAAACGAAGACAAAATATAATAAAAGGTATATGAATCTTTCTGCCAATCTGTAATATGAGCGAGCGCCATGATGTTATTGGCACTCAATATTACCCTCCCATTCGCAAACCGCAAAGCTCATTGCGCCATGACTACTCCGGCTCAACTTGTTATACAAGGAGTAGTCCCTGTCTCCTTCAGTCTCACATAAATCAACACACGATCATCTATTGGTTAAATTTTCAGTACATGATTAATATTTATTCAATCAAATCCTTAAACAAATGAAAACTTAAAATACATACATAATACTTCATTGATAAATATTTCCTCGTGGTATATAATTGTATTTAGCTTAATTAATTAAAATCATATTGAAATAGTATTAAATTAAGATGGCCGATTATATTTTCTTTTTCAATAATGACCATAAGAAACGTATTTATATATATATATATGTTAAATGGAAGCAAAAGATTTATGTTTAAGATTTAATTGTTGAAAATATATGAATTAGGGATAGCAAGATATTATATATATAAGCTCATGCCAAAGAAAAAAAATAAATTTAACGAGATTGTTAACATTAATGTGTGTACTCACTTTTATCCAGATTAATATTATAAATTTTGTCGACGCACTTTCCGCTGGTGAAGTTTGAGCTCAAATTTCAGGCTGTTGAAAGTTTGTCGTATCCTATACGCGTTTTGACAGAATTTTAATTATTAGATATTTGTATAATTTTTTTTTTTTTTTTTCAGTGGCTAAAAACCTTTTTTTTTTCTCACTTCTAAACGGTAAAACTGTATCTTATTATTCTACTATTCATGTATATATATATTCCTTAGTTAAGCACGTAATTCTCGTGTGTTTAGTTTAATCTAAGTTCTATTTAAGCATCTAGGTTTAAGCTACTTTAGTTTTCTTTTACATATATATTTTTCTGTGAACACTTAATTAGAGCACGTTTTTTTAGTTTTTTTTTATTCCTTTTTTTTTGTAGGGTCCTATACGCTATTTTTTTTTTTGTACGACCACGCGATCTTGATGCTAGGGAAAAAGTTACTGCTGTATCACAAACTTAAATTTCTCTATGCAATTGCTTATTGGAATGAAACTCCGGTACTATATTGCTTTACACTTTCTGGCGGTTCTCAGTCTCATGTATGATAGTTAAAAGAGCATTTGCCAAGTAGTACTTTGATCTAATAGATATACAGTAAATTTTTTTTTTTTAAGGACAGTCCGAGGGTGCCATTGGTTCAAACTGTATAGATGGACTTAACTTAATGATTTTTTTTTCTTCGCAGCACAAGCTATAATATTATTGCCGGTTCACTTTGGGAATAAAAAAAAATATTGTTAATTCGAGCTAAATATATTGAGAGAATTAAACACCGATTTCTCACCTTTATTTTTGTTCATTCTATATTTAGGTAGCATTAATTATTAATTTCTTGTTCCAAAATGGCTTATTCGACCTCTCGGTTTTTAAAGGAATATATTCTATTAGATCATAAAGTTCCAGATCCAGTAAAAATGATCCATCAACATCTGGTGATCCAGTTGTGTGTCACAAAAATTGCCTAAACAATTAATAATCTTTTCTTCACAAGAAAGAGATTTCCACCAGCTAAGCGAACTTATTTGAGCGAGATCCAAATTATAAAAGGCCGCCTTTTAATCGGAAGTATGCCGTCACACCTAAGTTGCTCTTTATATCACGGATCTGTTTGTTTTATTCAAGCTTATTGGAAAACGACAAGCGGCTAACTGAGCTATACTTAAGTGTTGTTCACACTAGTTTAGCTGAATCATTTATTTTAGCTTAAAACTATTGTCTATTAATCGGCAACGTTTTATTTTTGTTTACTTTCGCAACAGACGACACTACAATGTACCCGTCATCGCAGTTGATTCAATGCGTGATCTCAGAGTTATCTGTGACAAGGAATTGAATTTTCGATCTCACTTAGACTCTTCTATAAACAGAGCTAACTCCGCGCTTGGTTTTGTAAAACATTGGTCAAAAGAATTCTCCGATCCTTATTTAACTAAAACTCTCTATGTTACATTTGTAAGGCCCCTTCTTGAATATGCTAGCCAAGTCTGGTCACCCTACTACATCTCTCACTCCCGTCGTATTGAAGCTGTTCAACGAAGATTTCTACGTTTTGCACTCCGTGGCCTTGATTGGTCAAATCGATACAACCTCCCTCCCTACGTAAACCGCCTAAGTTTCTAAGTGTTTGCTTGTATTAAGCTAATAAAGTTAAACAAACAACTTTAGACGGGAGGTTGTCCTATCCCCTTCCTTCTGTGGTGTTTGTTGCTAAATAAATAAATAAAGGTGCTACCACCAATTTTTAAACGAATTTTATTTACTCGTTTTTTAAGAATTTTATTATTCGTTTTTTTCCATTCTTGGCTGGACATATAGCTATTTCAAGGAGTGCCAATTCCTATCATCAGTCCCCTTATTTACTGGTGTCGAGCTTTAATCCAATTTTATTATGAAAAACTTTTTCACATGCACATCATGAGATTCGAACATCATGTTCAAACATTCAATGAAAAACTGACAGAATGGTAAGTAATAAAACTGACATTCTATAGTACAAATAGTACAATATAACAACGGAAATAAAATAGCTACAGGTGGTTTTGGTTGTAAAGAGTCACAAAATTACTGAAAAAGAGACTTTAAACAAAATATATGTGTGTTTCAATTTTCAAACAAGTTGTCGATTTTATTGAAATAATTTAAATATCCCTTATTCTATTACAAATTCAACATTTGTCTGTTATTGTAATATATACTAAAACATCGATTCCTCAAAGTGTTGCCAAATATTTCCCAAATGAATACAAAAACCGCAATTGTCAAGCCGTAACCTAAGATATTCCAAGCGAAGATCAAATGTTTCAATGATAATGCAGTATGCAATGGTGCCTCATTAGGTTTCCGATTTAACACTCCACTAAATTTAGATCTTAAGCTATGTGAAAGAACATCACGATCCCACTTCTGCATTAATCCAGTTTGTCTAAGATCAATAATATATTTGTCCAAATAAGCCTTAAACGGTGAATGTTTTGGCAAAATAAAACCTAGTTGGATATTAGCTAAGCCTTCATGAGTTCTGCGAAATAATGGTCTAACATAAAGTGACTGCAACCGTATTAGGAATTCAGCTCTGTCCGATCCTATGATATAAGCATGATCCGTATTATTCATCGAATCCACTTTGTATTTGTATACGGGTAATTTGACAGGTTCGACAATTTTTTCAAAACCATCCGGATATAGACCGCTATTGGATGTAAGATTCCATTCTAAGTCGACAATCATTACTCGAACGTTATTATCGATTAAATCTTGTATTGTATCATATTGCTTAATCTTTATGAAAACCGTCAGAAACGAAGTGAAGTGATTCATATAGATGTTGTTGAGAATAAATGCAATCACAATAACCTGAGTGTAAAATCGGTAATTCTGAGTTATTTGCCGTCCTGATGGCAAAGACATCATTACAAGAAATATCCTTCTGAAGCTCTGCCAAACATCGGTATCTATGTTCAGACATGAATTCATGAAAACATCTATCACGACAAGAAATATCAGGGTTAATCCTATACAAGTCCATACCGTCCACGAAAATGGTCTTACAAAATATTGATTCGGGTCTACATTACCATTCACAGGAACCAAAAATGTGTTTAAAGTAACTTTGACCGGATAGCTTAGGTCAAGTCTTGGACTTCGTGTGTACACGTTCATGCTGATGTCGATTTGATCATTTAAAGTTGCTTCAAATATTCTAGCCATACAGAGGCCAGAACAGTTAGAAATGTTTATATGTTCAAAAGTGGCATTGTAAGTGCGCAAGAAGTATTTAAAAGTTTTACCAAAACATCCTCCTACTTTTGAAAATGATCCTTTCCGGCTTGGATACCAAAATACTCTTGGAACATCTCTTTGTATTGTTGTGCGAATTGAAAAGCCATTTAAATTTTGATATGCGTCAACTAGAGGACCATTCCGGGAAAGCATCTGAATAGAGTTATTTGCGAAAGGAAGATACGCATATGAGTGGCCATTCACAACACCATACATACGTGTAAATTTTTGTTCAGTAAAATACGTCATGTAGATTTTATAATGTTCCAAGTTCAATGCAGAAACTATGACAAATTGTCGGGTTCGTAGTTTAAGAATAACTTTCTGCAAATTATGAGGTTTGTTATAGTTTTTTAGTGAAATTTGCACCACTAAGATAACATTCGAGATGAAATCTTTCAATTCATCACCATCAAAAGGGGTCTTCAAAATTGAAACAGGAGTTTCAAAATTCTTCTTTAAAAAATCACTCAAGAATTCATTTTCGAATTCAATAAAGAGCACTGTTGCTGAATTATTTTCACTGTACACTCTTCGAATAAGTCCACTCAGTTCGTCATGATTAGCGTTCGTATGAGATAACACAAAGAACATCAGACTTACTACTTTTAAGGCAACCATTTTTGACTTGTCGGTTGTGCTACCGTTTTATTTATAAAATTCGAAAGAATTATATTAGACAACTAAGCTATTTACAGTTAATGAGAATGATGACACAAGATAAACAAAATTTCTTTTAGTGTCCCATAAGGATTGTTAAAAGACCATGTAAGGTACATGACTCATCGATTAAGTGTAATCAATTTTCTGGAATATTTGTAGGTTCAACTAATAACATTTTGTATGATACAATAAGTCATGTTAACTTGTTATTAATTGCTTCGAAATCTCCAGAGGATTTCATTTACATGTTAAAATGAGTCGGTAAGATTGTTTAGGGATGTGTCAATGAGTTGTTGTTGTTGTTTTGACAAAATAATTGTCATTTTGTGAAAACAACAACAAATCATTAATGCAGGTGAAACGAAAAAGAAAATCAAAATTTACGGAAAGCAATGTGATTATTTTAAGTCAAAGAACATATTATTATGATATTGTTCATCATTTAAAAAAAAAGCATTATGATGAATAAGCATTAGGGTGACCGCAAAAATACATTTTCAAAAATGGGTCGGGGGAACCCCCTTAAATGAGCCAGCCTTTGCAGATATTTAGATAGCCAAAATTTCTACTGAATAACGCTAAATGGTGCCGATAAATCGCTCAAGGTTTCAAAAATCTCGTTGATGTTGTTTTTTTTTTTTTATTTTTTTTATTTTTTTTATTAAAAAAAAAAGATTATGGACTATGCGTCTCATTGAATAAAAGATTGTAAATAATCCTTAAATCGTCGAGTTCTGGCATCAGTATTATTTTAATTTTAGTTTTTAAATTAAGCCTGAAAGAACCAGCAAATAGATGCCATGACATTTGGCCAAGCGTCATATGGCCATATTTACAAATTTGGCCATATGACACTATCACAATGCGTCATATAGCCATATTTGTACATATGGCCATTTGCCGCTTTACGAAAGTGTCACTTTGGCATAATGTCACTTTCAAATGTAGAACTTACGGGGTACGGTGAAAAATGAAAAGCGTAGGTGAACAAAAATTTGACGAACAAAGGATTAATTTGGTGTGAAAATTAAAAATTCGCACGAATTTTTCTATGGTGCAAGGCTGGGTACGTAAAGAAACGAAAAGAGTAGCTAAAAAAAATTTTTACGAATGGAGGATCAATTTGGGGTGTGAAAATTAAAAATTCGCGGGGAATTTTCGTTTCTTACGTACCCAGCCTTGCACCTAGACCAAATCTTACAGTGTGGTTGCAGGGGGGCAGCATCCCCTTCATAACCCTTAACTAACTGTTTGCCTTTTGACCTTCTTAAAGAGATTGGCTAAAAGTCACAAAAAAATAAAGACATATGACACTTTGGCAAAGCGACAAATGGCTAAATTTACAAATATGGCCATATGACGCATTGTGAAAGTGTGAAATGGCCAAATTTGTAAGTATGGAAATATGACGCTTGGCCAAATGTCATGGCACCCAGTAAATATCTGCAAAGGCTGATCATTTTAGGGGGTTCCCCCGTAAGGAATTTTACAAAAAAAAATGTCTTCGAGCGTTGCGTTCACACTAATAAGCATTTTATCAACAATTTAAATTGATGGACTTTTTGGCAAAAAGCGGCAACAAATTCAAAGCGGAAATATGGATAATATTATTTGAAGTACTTTACAAAATAAAGAGTATACTCTTTATACTCTTTAAAGGTACAACTTGGCACAAGCCAATTTAAAAAAAAAATCGAATTAGATAAGTATACATGTTTTGAGAACTATAAATTTGTTATATCGTAAAAAAAAGTTTCATAAAAATCCTTTCAACCTACAGATTTTCAAAATATTGAATTAACAAAAAAAAATTGTTTTTAAATTTATTTAAAACTTAACAAAAATATTTAATAAAAAAATTGGCACGCCATGCCATATCGTATTTCAAATATATGTAGTTAGATCAATTTCAATACATATATTTTTTTTTGATCGCTTCAGTCGTTATCGAGAAAGTCGAAATTTTAAATAACCGTTAGACGATTTTTTTAGTAATAATAGTAATAATTAACGAACGAAATTTTCTGAAACTTCATGCGATGAATGGCGGCCGTTGTGAGCTTTGTCTATGTTTCGTTTGCCTCCCACAAAAAATCAATTGCGGAATTTAGTCCAATGATATGAAAAATAAATAAATAAACTATATGTGAGCGCTGTATTTGAATGGTTTGTGCACAAGGAAACAAGTATTTTTTTTTTTTTTTTGATATTAAAAACAAACAAAAAATATTTGTTTTGATTCTTTTTATTATTGTCCATGCGTCAAAAGACATTTTTATTTCTGTTACGATTAGGATACTATGAATAAAATAAATATTCCGGTTATAACATTTCTCTGATCGTATATAGGTTTCTCCAAACGGACACAATTCAAGCAAGACGTAGCTTCACAAATGTTCATAGAAATCCTTTGATTCGTTTTCGCAATATTTTGGTAAATTACAATCATTCTTATAACCTTGATATTAAAATTGATTGAAATCTACAATTAATTGACCTCGAAACCAATACTCTCCATTATGAGCAAGTAAAAATAAAGTTAGTCTGAATTATCTTATATTGGTAATTTTTCTGTCTCCAGCACAAATTAAGTTTCAAAAACAACTTGTATTATTCTATATTAAGTATACATGTCTGTAGAAAAATGGTTTTATGTCATCTAATAAAAGTAAGACTTTATAAAACTGACAGATAAGAACTCCATAACGGCTATGACGTCATAATGTCGTATGACGTTATGTCACGTGTTACACACTTACACTGTAAATTCAAATTTAAAATAACGAACCGCTTTTGCATATTTATCTAGTTTATCTAATATTGTCAACAACTTTTATTGGCAATAATTAATTGTATGTGTTTGACACTATTACACTTAAAAAAAGGTGTAATGTCAGGTCAGTTAAGAGCCATTCACTTGATTATTTAACAGCTACCATTGATATCAAAAGCAATTTCCAAATGAAATTTATATAGCACATTATTAATCATATTGTCACAGGTATATTATTATCCTTTTTCATATTTATGACTATTTTTTATGATTCTAATGACTTTCTTGTGCACTTCACACAAAATAATAATGATTCGAATCGATATTTTGAAAATGTTCTTTCTACCGGGAATAACGTTTTTGCTCTTGTTATCCTTCAGTTATGGGCACAGCCCCGAATTAAGTGAGTTTATTCGAAGAATTTACAAACAAAGTGATAATTCAACAGTGTTCCTTATTGGAATGGATAATACATTTTTAAGTGAATTCACAATAACAAGTTTTGATATTCCAATCATGATTTATAATAATATTCCCTTTGTATTCAAAGAACGTTTCTACACGAATACTTTGCTTGTTGTTCAAGCTAAAAATGATGACCAGGAGCAGGATTTTTTCTTACAACAGCTTATTCCAAGAATGGAGCTTTGAAAATTCGTTATTATTTCGGCATTTGAAGAAGAAAATCTTCGAAAATCTATGGAGTTCTTTGCAAAAAACAAATTCACAAGGATATATGGAATGCAGAAGGGACTTTCATATGCATATCATCCCTTTGCTGACAATCGAGTGCAAAAACTATCGAAAACATTTCCTCTTTTTGATGCATATAAGAATATGAATGGTTTTACATTTCGTACCACAATGCAAGAGGATATACCACGAGTATTTCGATATTCAGATGAACAAGGTCAAACAAAAGTTGGAGGACGCTACGGAGAATTATTTATACATTTTCTGCAACGCCACAATGCAAAATTCAAGGAAGTATTAATTGACAATTGCACTGGTATTTGCTTCCAGGAAATATTGAACGCATTAGAGGATAATGAAATCGACATAAGTATGAACATATTCATTACTACTAAAGGATTTGATAACAGCTATCCTGTCTATACTGAAGGTATAACTGTAATGGTACCATTTAATGGACACTTGGATCCCAACCAATACTTTCTGAGACCATTTTCATTGACAGTATGGATATGTATTGGAATTATCTTAATTTATATTGTTCTAATGGACTTAGTAAAAAATATGAACACGAATTTGACAGCTGACGATGTTTGGCTAAGCTTCAGTCAATTATACCTTATGATGCTCGGTTCATCTTCGGGAAAACAAATTTCGAAAGACTATCGATTTTATATTCAAGTTTTACTGATGTCCTTCATACTTGGAAATATTTATAACAATTACTTTACATCGTTCTTGACAGTTTTTATAAAAATGAAACAATTCGAAACAATATCAGACTTGATTGACAATGATGTACGTGTAGTGATTGCTGATTATGAATACAATACTGGTATGCAAATGAATCTCTTTCCAGTTGGTTTTGAAAAGATTGCAGAACCAACCGAATATTCGATTTATGCTAAAGAGAGAAATTCTATGACAAATACAAAATTTGCATATTCCATTGGTGTGGATAGAGCTGAATTTCTGATAGGTTTGCAGAAGCGTTTTGTCAAACCATTATTTCATACAACTCGTGATGGACTGTCTAAAGTGTATGCGGGATATGTTATGGAATCAAATTCACCATTTAAAGAGATTTTTAATAATTTTATAATACAAGTTCTTGAAACTGGACTAGTAATGAAATGGGATCATAATGCTCTTACTCAAAGCCTTATGGCAGGATTCGAAGTTAGTCATAATTCTCAAATTCAACCATCAGAACATGTACCTTTGACAGTGGCTCACTTGGGTTTTGCATGGAATATTTTGGCAATTGGTTCGTTGCTTTCATTGTTGATTTTTGTGGGTGAATCAATAAGAAAATATAATGTTTTGGGTAAATAATAATTGTAATATTTAAAACTATTTTCAAAAGTGCGAAAAAGTGTTTCAGTTTTTCGAAATACACAAATCTTCATTGTCAAGCATAATGTTGTATTTATTAATTTATTGTTATAGTACGTAAGAATATTTAAAACCCTATAATTACTACTCATTTATTATTAAACATTTTAATTCAAACCAACACAATTAAAATAGCATTCGTGATAATGAAAACAATAATTACGTTCTAATAAAGATGTCTATCAATAAAAGTGCATTAAATTTATATGAACTCTAAAAGCTCTTTGACTTATACATTTATTTAAGTTTTGCAGTATTCGTTAAAAAATGCACAAAATAAGTTGCCTTGTGTTTTTAGTTCTTACCTTTTTCCATATAAGAAAAGGCTTTGAGCTCAATGAACTCATAGAAAAGGTTTACAAGAACAGTGATTCAGCAACGCTTTGTTTCATTAGTCTTGAAAATGAATTTCCCAAAAAGTTTATGGAAAAAGAGCTCGATATACCTTTGGAGATTATAACATTTCATACTGTGGAACAACATTTTCCGGATAGTTCAAGAAATCTTATATTGGTGGTGCAAGCAGCAGAAAGTGAAATCGAAATGCATTTTCAAATGTTGGATAAATTGATTTTGAGACTACACTATCGGAAATTTGTAATAGTTTCTGCCACATCGATGGAAATTCTTAATCGGTACTCTGATTTTCTATGGAGTTACAAATTCAGAAGGATTTTTGGAATTTATAATAACAATGCCTATGCATTCATGCCATTTTCTGATGAGCCATTTTTAGAGATTTTCATAAACGGTTTTCTACCTGATCCGTTCGTCGATATGAATGGTTATACATTTCGGACAACAGCTGTGAATGAAGTTCCGAGAGTATTAAAATTTACTGATAAAAATGGCAACGAAAAGATATCAGGTTATATTGGACTTCTATTCCAGAGTTTTGTACGTAAGCATAATGCATCTTTTAAGGAAATTCAAATTGAGAACTTGGATACTAGATTCATTGAAGCAGTGACAAATGCAACTTTAAAAGATGAACTAGACATCAGTATGAATACTTATGAACCAGTCGAAGGACTAATGTTAAACTATCCAATAAAATATGTGCGTTGGATTATTATGGTACCTTCTAATGAATACTTGGAGCCTAATCAATATTTCCTGAGACCATTTTCTATTAAAGTTTGGATATGTGTTGGATTGGTAATTATGTACATCATTATGATGGACGTTATCAAAAATATAAGGCTTAGTTTACCGGCAAATGTTTGGGAAAGTTTTAGTCGAACGTTGCTCTTAATGTTGAATATGCCGGTTGAGAGACCTATAAGATCTGATTATCGGTTTTATTGTCCAATTTTGTTGATGTCATTCATTCTTTCAAATATGTATTTGATTCACTTAACATCATATTTGACGGTGTTTATCAAAATAAAGCAATTGGAAACAATACAGGAACTTATTGATAACGACATTCCCGTACTGATGCTTGATTATGAATGGAAAATTATTTCAAATCCGGATCTTCATTCAAATGGGCTGGACAACATTTTAAAATTCACCAACAATTCAGCTATTTTAAGAACAAAACGTTTGCTTAATGATACAAGTATTGGATTCCCACTTGGTGAGGACAGAGCTAAATTCATCTTAGGTATTGGAATGAATAGAGGGAAACCACTATTTCATACAATTCGTGATAGTTTGCAGGATTATTATTTGGTATTTTTATTGAACAAGAATTGCCCGTTTGCAGAGATTCTAGAAAAATGTATCTTTCAAATAACAGATTCAGGTTTGATTGAAAAATGGATGAGAGATACATATTATATTGCATTGAAAGCTGGCATGGTGGATACGGGACCAAAGATAATAGAAAAGATATTAATTCCTTTGACATTAAATCATTTGGAATTTGCGGGGACTTGTTTAGGCTTCGGTTTGATTATTGCATTAGTTATATTTCTAGGGGAATTTTTGTTCAGATATGTAATGTAATTAATAAGATATCATCAACTTTATGTTTTTATTTATTTGTCCGTATTCGTTGATTATTATATGTATGCACAACGGTATTTAAATAAATTTGTTTAAAATTTGAATAATTTTTTTAATACTAGGAAAACGTTAAAATTGTTTGAAATGTTTCAAAAAAAAATTTGTTTGTTTGTTATGATGCTTATCAACTATATCTATCAATTGATAATTCACAATCGTTTACATTGAATAATAGAAATAAGTTTTCGTTTTTACAACGCCAACTCAACAAGCTAGAAATAAGTGTAACGTTCATATTCAACAAATGTATTCGGATGTTTCTACAAAAAGTAGAATAAAATGCTCCTAATTTCGGCAAAAAATTTTTTTTTGAATCTTAAAGGCGTACAAATTAGTTCTACTTATGTGTTAGAATGTCCTTTAACATTATTGAAAGCGACCAGTAAAAAAAATAAAAAAATTCTCGTCTCTGATGAGAACCCCTGTGGTTAGTTCACAAGAAAGAACAAGGTTGTTTAACTATTAGCTTAATATATGAGAAATGAAAGTTTCTTAATGAACGACAGTACGGCTTTTCGTGTTTATCTCTCAGATAATTGAAACCATTCTTTACATAGTTTTGGAGAAAGTAAGGTTGATGCGCTTGATATTTTAGAATCATTTAGTAGATTTTGGCATTAAGGTCTTTTATCGAAAATGCATCATGCATTTCAGACCAATCAATACAAATAGGACTGAATGTTTCCTGAAGCCTACAAAATAAATGCTGGAGCTCGGTTTGTCTTCTTCCTTATCTTTCTTTACGATCTCTATTCTGAAACGTATTATACTAGAACATTTTTCGCTGCCGACCGCACCCTCAAATTTTAATTTCGCTTTCAGACTATACCCTTGTTTTTAGAATGTGGGACTGGAGTGGCGACATATGATAAGCTGGTTAAATTCTTACCTTGACAGCATTATCCATTGAGTAATAAAAAATTGCGTTGAATTTCATGTTCTATAAAAACTGAATGCGAAAACTTCTGCCACTTAATTAAAACAAATCCTTACACACTGCCTCCACTGGCCATGCCGATGCCCAACAACTCAACAACAATCTAATCCACTATAAAATTCTCATTCGGTCTGTGGGCAAATTATGTCTTGTCGTTTCATTTTATTCTTCGACAACAAGTCCCTTTACCCCGTTTTCCTCTTCAAAAGATACAAAGTACATTCAAAATGAAAGAGAATGACAAACACCTGAAGAAATTGCTCATATACAACAAAAATTCTGCAAAAAGCAGCTCACATATACGAAACGTCAAAATTCATGTCCAAATTTTCAACAGCGCTCATGTCTTGTCGAAAGAATGGATTTCTACGACATGTCGCCTGATTGGGCATGGATTTGTCAAACTCCATTGGTTGTTCTCATGGCGTATTCAAAATTAGAGCAGCGTTCATGCCCAGTGGAGCCAGTGTGTTAATACCACTATTCAAGAGTGACACTTGCATCGAGGAGGAAACTGAAAACCATTCGAATCTTGGTATGTTCATCACTTTACCACCTTAAATGACCAAAAGGAATTCAAACTTCAATACAATCTCATTTCTATTAAATTATTTGACGCATTTAGTCCAGAAAAGCGCTTATCGAACTGAAATGCTGGGTCTTACTGTAATAAATGCTCATTAGTTTACTGTAGAGCCCCAACTTCAGACGTATCATGAGTTATTGAGATTCTTTCTTAAAAGCACTACACGAATGTAAAATGCTTTACCTCTGGTTTAATTGTACCCTCCCAATGTGATATTCAATCAATCAAAACTGATAAAGATTAAAGTTAAAAATTTGGCGAACCCTTAATGTATGACCCTGTAAAAGTGTAAAGAACTAACTTCGTTTACATTTGGACAATAAGAACTGCGTCAGTTACAACATATAAAATATAGACAACTCAACTTCTTACAATAAGTATACCTGTCGATTGTATATAATTATAAGATTGGAATGTATGCATATAAAATTAAAACAGAGTTAGATTAATTGTTCATTCCAAATCAAAGTAATTCATGACCAGCTCAAATGTAAGCACATTAATTACATAAAAGCATTACAAAATGTCTTTTCGTACACTTGGTATCGTGTTTCTTCTCTCTATGAGTGTTTCTGGAAATAATTCGGAATTAAAAGAACTTATTGAAATTGTTTATAATCAAAGTGACTCTGCAGTGACAGTGTATTTCATTGGAATTCATGATAGTGAATTTTTGAATGATTTTATAAAAACACATAACAATATTCCGGTTGCGATTTTCGATGATTCTCTTGCAATACAAAATAACCAAACTACACTTGACAACGCTATTTTGGTGGTTGAATTTTCAAACAAAACTAAACATTTTTTAGACTTTTTGTTAAGATTCATTCAAAGATTACGGGTTCGAAAATTCATCATTATTTCTTCAACAACCTTAGAGGATCTTCGAGTATGCTTTTCTTTCTTTTGGAAAAACAAGTTTTCAAGGATATTCGGCGTAACAAAAAACATTTCCTATGCTTACCTTCCATTCGCAGACTATAAAGTTCAAAAACTTTTTAAAAAGGACAAACTTATCGATTGTCTTAAGGATTTTAATGGATTTTCTGTGCGCACAATGCTGCGAAATGATATTCCGAGAGTATTTCGATATCCAGATAAAAACGGCATTTCTCAAATAGGAGGATTGCATGGGCATACATTTTTGAGCTTCTTAAAGAAACATAATGCAAGTTTTAAGGAAATCAATGATACAAATTTACGCGTAGAGGATTTGGTTAATGCAACAATAAATGATGAAATTGACTTCGGTTTAAATTTATATCATCCACTAGTAGGGTTATATTATAGTTATCCTTTGCATATATCCAGGTATGTTTTTATAGTGCCCATAAATGGTGTTGTGAACCCAAATGAGTACTTCCTTAGACCATTTTCATTGGTGACATGGACTTGCATTGGAATAACTTTAATCTACATAGTTTTGATGGACGTAGTGAAGGATAATTTTACCAATTCCGGAACTAGCTTTTGGAACAGTTTTAGTAAGACATTCCTGGTTATGCTTCGTTTGCCCACTGAAGGGCAAATAACCAAAGCTTACCGTTTCCACATCCAAGTATTACTAATAGCTTTTGTGTTGGGAAATATTTATATAATATATTTTACATCTTTTTTAACGGTATTTATAAAGATAAAACAATACGAAACTATTCAAGATTTGTACGATAGTAATTTGCCTGTTTTGATGGACCACTTTGAATGGAAGATTTTGAATGATTTAAATCTTGTTCCACTGGACTTTGAGAAAATTGTAGTAACAGTTGATGTAAATATTCTAACAAGAGAAAGGGATTCAATGAAAAATACTAGCTTTGCCTATTTAGTCGGAAGTGATAAAGGAAAATTCCTCATTGATTTGCAAGCGCACGTAACGAAACCGTTATTTCGTTTGCTACCAGAGCACATAATATCGATATTTAATTGCTTTCATATTACAAAGGACTCAATATTTAAAGATATTCTTGACAAATTTATAATTCAAATTATTGAGACAGGTTTGTACTATAAATGGGAGGATGATTCAATTGTGCAGGCACTTGATTCTGGATTTCATACGAATTCTAGAGGTGAGGATGTTTCGGATCTGTATCGTGTACCATTGACGTTGCATCATTTGAAATTTGCTTGGATCGTTTTGCTGATGGGATTATGTGCCGCTATTTTTGTTATAGCTGGGGAAATAATTTTAAGGTTTGTTCATCGTAGGTAATCAATAATCATTAAACATTTAACTTAGATACAAAATGAATGTGTTTTTTATTCTTTCTTGTATTGATGGCTTTCTTTATCATTGCAGATTATAATTGGTGTTTTGATAGAAATATTTTAACATTTAATAGGTTTGAGTTTTTTTTTGCAAAACGGAAAGCAGATTTCAGGGTAGATAATGTATTACATTATTCGTTTCGCGTTCGCAGAATACCAGAAGAAATACAAGAGATTTATTTATATTATTATCATCCTATGCTCTTAAAATTCTAATTAGTATGTATGATACTACGAAATCATGAACGAAATGTTTCTGTTAATTTAAAAAAATTGTAATGCAGCATCGAAGACAATTAAATGACAAATCGGTGGTACTTGATCCCAGTGCCACCAAAATTGCTTTTATGCGTCATTTTATGTTGGGAAAAATATTTCCTGCAAAAATCCTGCAATTCGTATAAAATCGGAAAATTCGATGATAACATTTTATATATAAATTATTCATTGCCAACGGCGATGTTTTTCATGTTTTTTTTTTGTCATCAAAATCTTGCTCATCAAAATCAGTCATATAACCATTTTTTAAAATACCGAATATTTTTTAAACACTGCATCGATTTTTACTACAGTAAATTTTTTAAGAGTTCCTTTAAACCTTATTAAAACTGCAAGCTAAATTTTGAAAAAAATAGTTTAAAAAAAAAATTACTAAAATAGGAAGGAATATGTACTAAGGGAGCCAAACAAAATTTGGTCAAACGATTTGGCAACCATAGCTTTGCTAATTTAGATTTTTTTAAGTTTTCAGCAGGAAAGTAGGTAGATCGTGCGGGTCGTGCCATTTTTTTAAAATTATAAAAGTCAACCCTAGTTTGTATTCGAGATACAACAATTTTAGACCTAAGTGATTGACTTTAAATTAAAGTGCGATAGTTAATAATTTGTAAAAATGATTTGCGTTGAGTTAATAATAATAAAAGTTAAATGGAACTAAACGTTTATTTTAAGAGAAATACGTTAAAATAAATGTGCCAAGATGTAAACAAATGTTAAGGAAATATGTTTTGTTATAGCGAAACTAATATAACATCGGTGTCAGAAGTGAAATAAAAAAAAAACTTTAAGTGAAAAGTGATTGGCGCAAAATTATAATCAAGTTAATTCGAAGCTAAGGCAGATTTAGTTTGATTCTAAACTGAAATCGCATGTAATTTGAGCTTAGTCTTAATGTCGTACTAAATTTTCATTAGCTTCAAGTTACCCTGATTTTAAGCTGTGCACGATTTAAATCTAGTTGGACTGAAAAAAAAATCTAAGCAAATAAAATCTTCGTACTGCTGGAAGGAAAAATTATCTAATTATTAGTTTATCAAAAACTAGTATAGTAAAAACCCAAACATGTTTGAACTTCAAAATAGAAATGGCTGAGGAACAAGTTAGTATATATACGAATACCGACATGTCCAATAATATGGCTCTTAAACTTGTCCACTTCTAGAAATAAAAGAGCGAATAGAAGAAACTTCTAAAATAAGTAAATGCAGATAGTTTAAGCTCGAAAACTTCCTGCAGACAAAGCGCATCGATTTGGGTAGAAAAGTTTAATTAAATTAATACTGTTTGATTTATTAAGGCTAAGCTTCAATTAAGCTATTTATAACACTTTTTAACAGAAACAACAAAAATAAATAATAATAAAGGACACGATTAGGTCGTACAAACTTGTTCTTGTGGCAAGTTACCTGAGGGTTTAAAGTACAAAAGGAATATACGAAAAAATTGTATGAAATTTTATAAGTTCTAAATCCATGTCTTACAAAGATTCAAACCAAAATCAAAGTATGCAAAAAAATTTCTTTATTTGCTTAAGAAGAAAAAATGTTCAAAATCGTTGGAACAATTTTCGAAAAAATCGATTTTTCAAAATATTTTTTTTTTCTCGAAAACATTTTTTTTTTTTATAAAGTGAGTATGCAATTTTTTTGAACTTATGTTATTATACCTTAAACCTTAATGTAATAAAAATCCGTCAACTTTAAAAATCTAATGAATCCGGAAATAAGTCAGCCAAGTTATAGCTATGCTCTACCATACAACTACATCCCCAACATTGACCGTGATATTGAATTGTTCGAAGTTTTAGAAGCGCTGAAAACAATCAAAGACAATAAAGCTCCCGGCTCCAACCAAATTTTTATGGAGTTCTATAAATACAGTAACCTGAATTTCCAAACTCTTTTTACAAAGGCACTTAACCATATCTTCAATACTGGAAAACTTCCGAACGAATATTTGAAATCGATTATTTTTCCAATATTCAAATAAGGGGATAAAAATGAAGTTGGAAATTATAGAACAATCTCTTTTCTGAACTCAGGCTTAAAAATTCTCACAAGCGTTATACATCAGAGACTGAACTCATGGCTGAATGAGAACTCAATTTTGTCGGAATTCCAAGCCGGTTTCCGTAAGGGCTTTTCTACAGTGGATCACATTTATGTGCTGCCAAATGCTGTTGAGCTGTATATGGATAAACGTAAAAAGGTGTATGCGTGTTTTGTTGATCTTAAAGCAGCGTTTGATTTAATTGAAATTAGATCTCTTCTCTACAAGTTGGCAAACAAAGGACTATCGTACAAGTTACTCAAATTTATCGAAGCCATGTATACGGAAAGAAATGCAGCGATATGGAATGGAGAAATGCTTTCAGCCTACTTCGGAACTGAACTTGGGTTAAAACAAGGTTGCGCGCTAAGCCCCACTCTATTTTCACTGTACATAGATGATCTGCCGAACATTTTACCTGGCGGTATTCATTTGAATGAATGGAACTTAAAAGTTTTAATGTACGCAGATGATTTAGTGTTACTAGCAGAATCTCCAGAAACACTACAATTAATGATAAATCGTCTTCGTGACTACTGTATGCTATGGAACTTGTCAGTAAACCTAGGCAAATCTAAGGTCATGATCTTCAAAAAAGGAGGGGGAATGCGTGCAAGGAATGAGTGTTGGCATTATGGTGGAGAAAGTATGGAAGTGGTAAAAGAATACGTTTATCTGGGTTTCACCTTAACACCTTCACTTAGCTTGGAAAAACATCTTGCAAAAAAACTTTGAAGTCCAAGGTAGCTATAAACATGACGTGGAAAAATTGCTTTAGTAACGATTCAGTACCAAACGCAGTCAAACACAGAATTTTCGAAGAAACCTCAAAGTCAATTTTATTCTACGGAGCAAAGTACTGGGGACACAAAGAGAGTGATACTGTTGAAAGACTTTTATCATATTACCTTAAAAGAACTTTCAAACTACCGATGACAAGTGACAACTCCCTCATATATGCTTCACTTGGAGACTGGGCTATCACCGTTGTACATACAAACTTTGAAGCTGCATGCGGACATATATATGTAGAACAATTGGTATGGACGAAGGTCGAATGCCCAAAAGAATCACAAAAATTGCAATTTCAAAAGGAAAACTGTGGTTTAATGATTGGAAGGAGTTGGCGATTCAGTGTGGAAAGACTTTTGAACTAAATTTTGCAAACGTAGAAGAATGTAGAGGGATTTTCTATGATATTATTGCTGCTATTGATGAAGATATGATGCAAAGTTGTATAGAAAAGGCGAGACAATCAGTGCATCGAGAAATTTATTCAGCACTTAACTATTTACTCGGAGAAAACTCCTATTTTAGTAACCGGTACAATACAGAGGTCATCTCCACTATTTTTCAAGCAAGGGGAGAGCTGTTGCGTCTGAACTTTGTTCCACATCGAGAAGACCTGCCACTGATTTGTAATCTCTGTAATGCGGGAGTGAGAGAAAATACAATCCATTTTCTAGGCGAATGTGCGATTTTGAGGGAAATAAGAAGGGTATATTGGAGAGTCAATTATCTCAACAGGTACGAGGTGCTGGAAATTTTAAACGGTAAGGACTGGATGAAATTATTCGAGTTCTGTAAGGAGCTGCTAAATTATCGCAAAAGAATCATCAACGAACTTTTCTAATTACTTAAGTACATATCAACTTTAATTTTGCGAATATTTAATAATCAAATAGTTCTAACTGCTCAAACTTTTTTTTTTATTTTTTTTTATTCTTATTAAATTTATATTAAAAAATATTGTTCACTCAGGCAGACGGCTTTAAGTCATTGCTAATGAATTGTATGATTGTTAACAAAAGATATATAATGAATAAACTTACAATTTTAAACTGAAACTGAAACTGAAATCCGTCAACATATTTTTGAAATATTGAATTGACAAAAACTGTTTTTTTTTTAATTTAAAACTTAACAAAAACATTTTTGAATCTTTTTTTTTTAATGCCATGTTATTTAAAATAGCTAGAACAATTTTAGTATTGAATTTTGTTGAAATACGGCTTGAGCCGTTATCGAGATAACCGAAATTTAAAAACACCGTTATATGGCAGGTACCGTTAAACGAATTTTCTGGAAGGTTTGGTTTCACTGTTTGATAGACCTTCTTCTTCGTTAGAGCCGTTTTCGAAAAAATAAGGTTTTCGATAACCGTTATAAGGCAGGTACGGTTTTTTTTTTTTTTTTGACTTACAGACTACAAAAAAAACTCTGGAAGTATTACCCTAAAAACTATACCTAACAAATTTGTAGTAAATCGGCCAACCCGTTTGGCTGTCGGTGTAGAGACAGTCAGACACACAGACGGAAGGAATTGCATCGTAATGTCTTGTTTGATTGTTATTTCAAAACTTTTTTTCACGAATCCAAGACTTTCTCTCTATATAGCAAGTAATATATAATTGATAACAAACAACGCACAATTTACCAGCTGAGTATTTTACCTGAAACTGCTTACACATACACTGCTGGTCACTTGAATAGGTTCAACTTTTGTCGCACCTTACTATAAGCCTCTCTTCATATCTAATACAATAACTCAATTTTGTTTCATGTGTACTGAAAGAGTATAAACATACGCTTAATTCTGGGAAAGAATATTAGTCTGAAAACTAACTGCTATTCCTAAAAATTTACTTTATTAAATTCATTGACAAAAACAAATAAAATTTTTGGTTCATTTGAATAAGTTCAACATCTTTGGTTCGCTTTTGTGTTTTTAATTGAGCGAATTTTAAGGGAGATATTCTGTTATAGAAATAATTTGAAAATATATTTTTTGATAGACTGCTGGTAGGCTAAAAGCCATTACAGAGGTAAGGGTCAAAATTCAGAAACATCTTGAATTATAAAAATAATGGGAAATGATATTTAGAAAACTTAAATATCAGTATTTAGAACAAGAACTAAATTGGGAGATACAGTGCAGAACTCAAGAATAAACCCATAATAATAGTTTAAGAAAGAGTAATTTATTGATTTTAATTCGAATTTTTGAAAATTTTCTGAGCAACAAAATTTAAAAAAATCTAAAATGCACGATTTTTGATATAATAAAAAAGTTTTTAACAAATCCTCATCATTTAAACCATCAAAATATTAAAAACAAACAACGCGGCGCTGAAAATAAAGTAAGGGATGATCTAAACTTTGTAGGCGATATTTTAATGTTTTGCAAAAAGCAGAGTTTCAATAAAGAAACTGCAATTACGTCTTCCCAACATGTTAAGACAATACTTTGAAGTACTTTGAAGCATTTTTGAGTTTGATAAAACTTCACACAAAGCTTAAACCATTTTTACTTTACATTAAATTTTTGGTGGTTTTTAAGATGGGGTTTGATAAACAACTTTTTTGTGTGTCTTAAATCAAGAATTTCAGATTTTTTAAAATTTATATTGCTCAGAAAGTTTTCAAAAATTCACCCTTAATCCTTTCATGTATTGGACCTCCCGAAATTTGCACAATCAAAAACACAAGAGTGACCCAAAGTTGTTGAACCTATTCAAATGAACCAAAAATGTTGCTTGTTTTTGTCAATGAATTCAATAAAGAATAACAGTTAGTTTTCAGACTAATATTTTTTCCCAGAATTAAGCGTATGTTTACTTTCTTTCAGTACATATGAAACAAAATTGAGTTATTGTATTAGATATAAAGAGAAGCTTATAATAAGGTGGGTGCGAAAAAAGTTAAACCTATTCAAGTGACCAGCAGTGTATATGTAAATTGTGAAACCTAGAAAAAAGAAGTTTGATTAAACAAGAAAAGTCAGAAAGTGAGTTAAAAATAAGGGAAATAAGTTTAATTAATGAACCCAGAGCAAATCGACTGAACCAGATTCAAATTCATAAATACTAGCGTTATATATTTGGCGCCCCGTGAGTAACTCTACGTCAGTTCGACAGCTCGTATAATTATAATTATAGACAACTCATCTTCTTTAAGTAATTAGTTATTGTATATAATTATTAGTTATAAGATAAGTAGGTAATGTAATTAAAACAGAATTAAATTAATTATCCATTCCAGTTCAGCACATTCCATGACCAGCTCAAATGTAAGCACATTAATAGCATAAAAGCATTACAAAATGTCTTTACGGACACTTGGTATCGTGTTTCTTCTCTCTATGAGTGTTTCTGGAAATAACTCTGAATTAAAAGAGCTTATTGAAATTGTTTATAATCAAAGTGACTCTGCAGTGACAGTGTATTTCATTGGAGTTTATGATAGTGAATTTTTGAATGTTTTTATAAAAACACATAACAATATTCCGGTTGCGATTTTCGATGATTCTCTTACAATACAAAATAACCAAACTACACTTGACAACGCTATTTTGGTGATTGAATTTTCAAACAAAACTAAACATTTTTTAGACTTTTTGTTAAGATTCATTCAAAGATTACGGGTTCGAAAATTCATCATTATTTCTTCAACAACCTTAGAGGATCTTCGAGTATGCTTTTCTTTCTTTTGGAAAAACAAGTTTTCAAGGATATTCGGCATAACAAAAAACATTTCCTATGCTTACCTTCCATTCGCAGACTATAAAGTTCAAAAACTTTTTAAAAAGGACAAACTTATCGATTGTCTAAAGGATTTTAATGGATTTTCTGTGCGCACAATGCTGCGAAATGATATTCCGAGAGTATTTCGATATCCAGATAAAAACGGCATTTCTCAAATAGGAGGATTGCATGGGCAAACATTTTTAAACTTCCTAAGGAAACATAATGCAACTTTTACGGAAGTCAGGAATAAAAATGTACGTATAGAGAATTTGATTAATTCAGCAATAAATGATGAAATTGACTTCGGTATAAATTTGTATCATCCAATGGTTGGATATCATTATAGTTATCCTATGCATATATCCAGGTACAGTTTTATGGTACCAATAAATGGTGTTGTAGACCCAAATGAGTACTTCTTTAGACCATTTTCATTGGAGACATGGACTTGCATTGGAATAACTTTAATCTACATTGTTTTGATGGACGTAGTAAAGGATACTTTTACAAGTTCCGGAACTAACTTTTGGGGAAGTTTTAGTAAGATATTCCTGATTATGCTTCGTCTGCCCACTGAAGGGCAAATAACCAAAGCTTACCGTTTCCACATCCAAGTTATACTTGTTTCCTTTGTGTTGGGAAATATTTATATAATATATTTTACATCTTTTTTAACGGTATTTATCAAAATAAGACAGTACGAAACTATTCAAGATATGTACGACAACAATTTGAAAGTTTTAATGGACAACTTTGAATGGAAGATTTTGAATGATTTGAATCTTGTTCCATCGGACTTTGAGAAGCTTGTAATTCCAGTTGATTTTCATATTTTAGCAAGAGAACGAGATTCAATGAGAAACACCAGCTTTGCATATGCAGTCGGAAGTGATAAAGGGAGATTCCTTATTGCTCTGCAGGCGCACGTTACAAAACCTTTATTTCGTATGCTACCAGAACATTTAATTTCGATATGGCATTGCTTTCTGATTACAAAACATTCAACGTTTAAAGATGTTCTTGACAAATTTATGATCCAAGCTATGGAATCGGGTCTGTATTATAAATGGCAAGATAATTCAATTGTGCAAGCACTTGATTCTGGATTCCAGACCAATTCTAGACGTGAAGATGTGTCTGATTTGTATCGTGTTCCTTTAACGTTGCATCATTTGAAATTTGCTTGGATCGTTTTGCTGATTGGATTGTGTGCGGCCATTTTCGTTTTGGCTGCGGAATTATTTTTAAGCTTTATTCAATTTAGTTAGTAAACTTTTTACTTTTACATAAAATAAAAGTTTTTGTTTGGTTCGTTATTGCAACGATTTCTTACTTTATTAAGCCAGGCACTCTATTATTGTGGATGGTAAATCCTAATTTTAATAAAAAAAAATATTTATGCATCTATAAGTTTATTTTTTTTTCATGGTAATAGCGCACTGCAATATTGCGAAGGAAAAGAAGATTATCATGGTACAGAAGATTTAATATCCTTATCATCCTATGCTCTTTCGGCTAGAACAAATAAAAGATGACGCAATGTAATCATAAAAGAATTTTTCCGTTCTACTTTTCGTTCTTCATCAATGTAACTAATGCTGCTGCTTCACAAAATAATGAAATGGATTTATACAGCAATTGGTTGACACATCCAATCTTTTATGCCAAAAAAATAAACAAATACTAAATATAATATGTAGGTAACGTTTGTGAAATTTTGAATGAACCTTAACATCAAGAAAAATTATTGGATGGAAGAAAATCAGTGCACTCACGAACACACAAACCTGCTGATACACGAATGAAAAAGTCATGCAGGTTAAATTTTGCGTTCGGTGTTAAATCAGTTCAAATATATATCAAAATAAATTTATGTGTGGTATGACGTGTGTTATGTCTTGTTTCGCTCAATACAAAAAAGCGGTAACCTAATGTTATAATAATAAAGGGGACGATCACCCAGTCGTTAACATGAAGTAACGACTGGGAAATTCACCAACTTTTCACCGTCGAAAACAAAGCAAAGAACTCACATAATTATTTACAATAAAAAAGGAATTTTTAAAACAGATTGTTAAAAAAAACTATTTTCCAAAATGTTTGGTTGCAGTATTATTATCAGATCTTTTAAAATATTAAATTTCGTCGAAATCTGTGCAGTCGTTTAGAAGATAATCGGTATCAAAAGAGTACCTACCGTTCTATGGCAGTTACCGTTACTAAGCTTCTTTGGAAAAGACATCACAATTAAATAAAAATCACTATTAAAATCAATTTTTTTTCAAGAAAAATGGAATTATCGGTAACGATTATATGGTAGGTACCTTTCTTTAAAGACCTACAGCCGTATTTATTAGAATTTCTTAATACAGGTCTCAGACACGTCATTCAGTTAATTTTGCTTAAATGTTTAAGTTACATTTCAGCAACCTTTTAAAATTTCTTAAATTTCTTTCCATTTATCATTGATACTTAAGTAAGTGACGTTTGTGTCATAAAACAGAATAGAATCGACAGATCAGCTGTTTCTTGACTACAGGCAAATATTTATTTTCTTAAATTTAAATCTCAAAACTTATTAGTCACATTTCAGTTCATTATTAAATGATTTTCAAGTGAAATATAGCATGTGTGAATCTTAATTTGTTTGTTTATGTATTATTTGATACGTCAAAATAAATAGGGGTATTCAAGATCGTTAAAAAACAAGAGTAAATCTATGTGTACCTCTTTTTTTTATATCAACCACAGGTTTTAAAATTTATGAAACCACTGGAGAAATGCACCTAATTGTTCTCTTACATAATATATTTATACAATAAAAATAGGTATATTCTCCTAAATAGCCCAGGAAAATAAGATAAAAAATGTAAAATTTCGACAAAGCTGGATTTTGTTGGAGACTTTTATTTTGATGAATTTTTTGGAAAAAGTGTTTGGGGATAAGTTGCAGGTGTAGCACTTTATATCGTTCCATGAATCAATTACGACAAAAACGTGTTGAATTGAAAAAAAATCTGTTTTTTTTAGTGCAGTTTTTCACTTGTATTTAACGCTTTATGTGTTTCATTTTTAAGGTTTGCCCATTTCCTGATTGATCAATCATAAATTAAAATCAAATGTGCTTTGATTTTCGTCAATCAGAATTTATAAAAAGAATTCAGGGAGACGTCATGCATTTTAATAAAAAACTTTATAATCTGGAAAATTTTACATTGAGTATTTGCTCCTGTGCACTTCAAATGGTACATTCCTACAGTTTTCCGGGTTTATGTATAGAAACTGTGCAGAAGCATAGGATGGGAGTGTTTAATGAGTGATGCTGTAAGGGGGATATTACAAAATGTTACGCTTTTCAGATCATGAATACCCCTATACAACTTTAATTTACCTTTAAATGAGGTAAATTGTCAATTAAGTTAAGTTGAACTTAATGGACGTTGTTTAAATATGAAAAATGATTATAAATACCGATTTTGTGATTTAAAGATAAGTTCCTTTTGAGATTTTATTATAAATACGGCTGCTAGAATTGAAACAAGATAAACGTCTGGGATATAAAATAATACTTTTTACCAAGTTTAAAAAAAAATCGGCATAACCGTTTAGGATGTACATAGGTGTCGATACATACATAGAGATAGCTAAACAGCCAGACAGAATTCCCGGACCCATTTTTTTCGACTTCTCTATAATTTTAATGTCATGTTAGATTGTTATCTCTAAACTTTTTCTTTACCAATGCATAAATTGGGTTATAGACTTATGAGCGTTTTCATTTGGTAGTCCGGAATCGATGAGCAGAACTGTCCGATTCCGGACACCAAATAAACACGCAAAGATACTTTTGTGATTCTATAATTTGCATATCATGGTATGTGAGAATCTTCAAATGCATTTTTTTTTATTTGAGGAAAATGTCGTTAATGAGGGGTGATAACAAGTTATTTATGCAACTTGAAATATGAGAATGGTGGCGCGTGGCTTGTCTGACTGAACATTTTATTTTAAAATTAAAATCTTCGTTTTAAAGAACAAAATGACTTGTATGATTTTGTTTGCTGTAAATACATATAATCAATTAAATATCAAAAAAACAGCCATTTTACCTACATATGTAGGTATGAAACCTTATTAATTTAATATCTAACTAGCTGCGACCAACGTCTTGAGTGAAAACTTTTCCTCGTGGATGCAAGATTGAAGTTATTTTTGAAGTTATTTTAAACTCTGATTATTGAAAATAATCAATTTAATAAGAATAAATTTAAAACTTAATAAAGAATAATTGCACAATTTATGTTTAGTTCTAATTTTTAAGTGCTTCTATTCTTATGACGTGTTTAAATCACACAAAAATTATGGGTTAATCGATTATTTTCTCTCTACTGTATCGTTAGAATTCGTCTTGAGGTTCTAATTCAGTATTTTGTATTTAACATTTAACATTCCTTCTTTACCTAGTTTATATGCATGGTTGAAGCGAGCTTGAACTTAGGTTCACCCATTTGTAAACGGGGATGAGTTGGAACGAAATGGAATTCGACTCGATCGCACCCGAGCTGTTGTGTTGAGTCGAAAATTAAATGAAATACCTGGATTGAAATGGTGAATACACAATTATTTCTACATGTGATCAATTGCATATTAACGAATGAATATTTGTTGTTGAAAAGTATGCGCTTAACTTGTTAAAGTAATACAAATATTTTTTTCTCGAAAATTCAATCTTTTGGTCTTAATGTCTACAAAGCAACGCAGGTATTCTTCTGTCATTTTAACTTTTTCGCACTTAACTCAACTCCTCAAGCATTAAACTAGTTGGCTGAAATACCTGGGTTGGAATTTCGTTTCAAATCAAACTCGATCTTTCGACTCTGCATATAAACTAGGTACTTGTGCACTTAAATTTTGTATTCAGTCGTTCATAATATGAAAGAGATTTAATTTCTACTTCTCGAAAAAGCGTGCTTCTATCCTTAAGACTTACAGTATATAATTGCAAGTAAAAAGTATAAAGCTGTTTAAATAGTGCCTTGCAGTTTCATAACAGTCTTTTCATATTTCATACGTACTCACATATCACATCACATTTTTACACATTAAATAAAATGCTACTCCACGAACACATCCTTAACAAACACAAACTTAACGAACGAATCTAGTCAATCTGCAAACCTATTCTTGTAAATTTTTAAATATACAAACCATGATTGTTGCCAAAACTATTTCTCCCTAATAAAATTGTTATGTTGTCCACCCTGCACATCTGACGTTTAATTAACTGCTGACATGGAACTATTTTGTGTGCTTTGTGTAAAAATTTGTACATAATTTTTTTTGGTAAATTCTTATAAAAAAATTCCATTTTTAATAAAATATTTACATTTAATCTAAACTTAAATGTTTACTCTATACATTTATACAAAAAATTGTTCAAATATTACTGTTTTAAGTAGTTTTAAGATGATTTAAAAAAAG
This sequence comes from Baccha elongata, assembly GCA_951217065.1. Lineage (NCBI taxonomy): Eukaryota > Metazoa > Arthropoda > Insecta > Diptera > Syrphidae > Baccha > Baccha elongata. The sequence continues at coordinate 30,773,496 of OX578272.1, forward strand.
TGAAAAAATACATTTTTCTTGAAAATTGATGTAAAATTTGGTTTCTCTTTCGTTTCAGTTTTGTATAATAAAATAAGTTGTTTTGTTTTTTTTTTTAATAAATGAAGTGCATTTATATATAAATAAAAATCGAAAGTGAAAATAATTGGAAAGAAAGAAAAATAAATACAAAATGTCTCAGCACGAATCTGAGGAGCACCCCCAACAGCAACAACAACAACAATCGGATATCACAAGTTTGCAACAGAATTTCAGTAAACAGCAAGTGAGTTAACGGATTTTTTAACATTTACCACTGTTTATGTAAAATATATTTGTTCATTTCATTCTGTATATTGAAAATGAAACAGAAAGTTGATTGTGTTTTTCTTTTGGTTTCACTTTTTTTTAATGGAAATTCCAATCATACGTGTCTTTTGGTCAAAAAATTTGTCCAGCTTTGACCTTGTCAGCAACATTTATGAAACTACATGAGAAACAGATTAGCAATTCAATTGTGTTAAGAAGACGACTCGTCAAACAAAACATTGATTGAAAATAGAGCAAATAAAAACTTATTTAAGACTTCCTTATCTTGTTTTCATGGGCTCATGAACAATGTTATGTATGTTGATGTTATATAACTTATATTGATACGCTGCAGGAGTACAGCCCTTTCATTTCCTTAAACTAAATTTTAATTGTGTCAATGTTGTAAAATCAATCTGACTTCTATTTTAAAGGTTTTCTTTTTAAAGGGGCCGGATTTAATGAAAATTCATTTGTATAACATTATTTCTTGCGAAGAATGCGTTTCATCATAATTGTTTACATTGTCTTTACCTCGAAAAGGGTAAAAAAAAGTACATTCGATGATGTCACAATGAACTTTTTACTGATTGTAGATTCTGTGTAGGTTGTGTTAAACAATTTATATTGCCAAATCTAGTAAAATACTATGGCATTGGTTGAATCTTTAGTTAGGGGAAAAATCACTCTATTGCTTTGTTATACTTTCACACTCAATTTTGATCATGTACACAAAAGAGATTCATAATCAAGCACATTAATGATCTGCCAACAACTATACTGCCCTCCTAAGCGAAAAGGTCGTAACTAATTTTTTTATTATTTATTTTTCTTGATATGTTTAGTGTCAAACTCTGAAACCTGATAATAACTTTTAATAAAAAAAACGTAAATTATTTAAAAATAGTATAAAGTAATAAGTTTTACAAAAAAAAAACCGGCCGAAAAGCCTAAGAAAATTCGTAATTTCTCAGCATGCTTGGCTAAAAATTGTTATTTGAGATTTCTACGACCTTCTCGCTTAGGAGGGCAGTATACTACCTATATGTCAGATATTTTCGCAAATAGAACGAAATTAATTAACTATGCCACAAAAATGAGTGAAGCGAAAAACAACATAAAGGTCTGCTAGGCTCGGTCTGAGAATATTCAAAATGTCCTTAGCTTAAACACTTAAATACTATCAGACACCTGCAGCATGGCCATCTTTAGTAAACTACAGTTAGTGTCAAAACTCAACGAAAAGCACCCTCAAAAAGAAATGTGCCCATGTTTGGTTTTTTGAACTTAAAAGAATGAAATACTATCAAATTTGAAGGTTCGTTTGTAATTGGTCATATCATTTTAATCAAGCTTGCAGAAGTTCGAAAAGGATCAAAGCGGTTATGGACATTGATATAACTTTTTATGTAGGAAGTACTTGGTCTATTTCTTAAGCTAACTCAACCAAATAGAAGCAATTCTGATGGTTCATTCATACAGCTTCGATATACAGTGTTCGCGGTGGTATCTTCTCCTTCATTGGTTCTCCTTATACACAGAAACAAATGCCTTAAAGAAAGGATTATTATCAACTACCTCTTTCTGCTTATCGACAGTGAAGCAGAACTGGCAGTATAAAGGTTTTTTACGGCGCGTACCTCGTCGTGCACGTTTGGCTAAACTAAATTAGCAGCTAGTTATGTTGTAAAATGTTGTGCGGAAGTAGATGAACTCCTTTATTACTACAAAGTTGCTGTTATTAGTGTTTACGTTTTGTCTTATGCGGTGGGATGATTGTTTCTTTCTTTACAGCTAGTACTTGGAATTTTCTTTTATACTTAAGACCAATAAGTTTTGTTTATAGTTCAACCAACGTGAAAAACTTGGAAGTTACCGATGATGTCGATATTGTCCGCATAAGAAAGCATTTGAACATATTTGTTCAATTTTGACCATTTCGTTTTTAAGCTTTCGCTACCCACTATACGTTGGATAAGATCTTTTATGCAAAATTTAACAAGAACATGTGTCCACAGTTTTTGCAGGGCATACATTTGTTGATAAGCTGATTTGGAGTTTATCAGGCATACATCTAAAACAATGCCAACTTTTTTTTCAAATATGCTGGTAAGCTCAGATTTATCAGATTTACGGCTTTCTTTTTCTCCAGTCCTGAAACTGATACTTTATCGCCTTCATGTTTCACATTTAGCAACTATTGCAACTATGTACCTAGTGCCCACCATTATCTCTGTCTCGGTAATAAGGTTATATTCGCTGTTTCAATTTAGCAGCCAGTTACTTAGCTTCTTTACAAATTGCAGAAGTCTCCATGCACATAATAAAAAACACTTTCTATTTAAATTGCATATGTATGTACGGCATTCTTCTAGCAATGGTTTATGTCTGCTAACCTCACTGAAAGACAAGTAAATGTTTCGCAAATTGAATAGCAGTGCTGCAAAATTTCATATCACATAATTAGGCTGCCATTGCAGTTTGGATTTTTTTCCGCTCTTCCGATCTTACAATATCCAAGTCTCCTAACCAAAGATTAAAATTGAAATGGTCAGCGTTTTATGCAGTGGTAATTCTTCAAGTTGGTTCTTTGTTACTGAATTATTTACGTATAAACCCAAACAGTCATATTTAAAAGCTGAGGCTTATATTGAAACTTACAGAAGACCCGACGTAAACTTTAGTTCTTAACTATTACATAACTGTTGTCCATTATTTTATTTAGAGATAAATGATACCAAATAATTTTTGTTTATAATACACGGGTTTGTAATTAATCGTAATTAGTAAATACCAAAGATAACAAATGTCTACAATTGGCTAATAACCAAGAAACGAAGACAACCCCATATTTCAAATTGGATTAAAAAAGTTGTATACAGAGAGAATTTCCAAAAACAATTTTAAATTTAACTTAAAAGTTTTTCTTTATCCCCAAAAATAAATAAGAAATAAAATATAATATATTCTTGTTGATCGATTCCCGATCAATAATTATTCCTTTTATATTAAAAAAAATATATATTTATACAAAATAACTACCACTCTTATTTTTACCAACAGGAAAAAATATCCGCCCTGAAGGAGCTCGTACGAAAATCCGAAGTAGCACATGGGAAATCAACTTTCTCAACGCAAGAGAAAGTAAAGAATATTGCCCTTCGACTAACGAATTTGAAATCGAAAGCTCGATCGCGTCAAAATCTTGACTCGTCTACCACATCCCTTAACGAATCCCAATCACAGGAAAATCTTTATCTTCTGCAATCACAATGTAGCACAACTACAGATGCCGGAGGTGGTGGAGAATTCGCAGAAACACCTCAGAGACCTCTATCGGCACGCATCGAAACCACGCCTGGCAGTGAAAAAATTATTCTTCTGCGCCGGCAAATGGAGGAGAACAAAGTTAAAATGGCTGAACGTGAGCATAGCAAACGAGAAATCGAACACATGGTCACTCAGTTGAAGGCGAAATTCGATACAACTCAACAGTGTTTGGAACATTCCTCTGAGCTAGGTCGTTCAATGGGTGATCTGAGTGCGCTATCTTATAGTTCGGTGGGAAGTAGAGTAAGATCTGCCACCGATTTGGCTTCGGCGCCATTTAATTTGGACAAGGAGCGTATCAAATTTTTGGACAATCGTGTTCGATTGCTCGAGAAGCAATTGGAAAAAGAAAAAAGTTCTTCAGATGCCTCCAAGCGAGTTAAAGAGCTAGAGAACAAAATTTTAGAGTTAGAAGAGGGACTAAAGGAGAAACGAACTCTGGACTTGGTGGCTACATTGAATGATCATGATGTAGAAGAAAGTTGGCAAATTGAAAATGATCGCTTGAAGACAGAATTAGAAGAGAAGTCAAAAAGAATTATCCACCTTGAAGAAGTTAATGACATCCTCGAAACGGCCAAATGTGATTTGTCTGAAAAATCACAAGAACTCGAAGCTAAGCTTGAAGAATCTGAAAAAAAGAGTAAGAAACTGGAAGAAGAGCTAGAGAAACTTAAGTCCTCCATTGACAGCCAAAAGTTTGAGTTGATTGACGATGCAGATCTGGATCGTCATGTAGAACAAGAAATGGTCAAACAAATTCAACAACTGGAGTCAAAAATAAAAGAACTAGAAGAAGAAAACGATGAACTTCGACAGGAAAATGAGACTCTTCGAGATGAAAACAAAGAAGAAGGAGAAGATCAAACGGATAATCTACAAGCCACAATCGAGTCTCAAAGAGAAGATATTATGAATCAAATTGAAAAAGTTAAAGATTTAGAAGAAGAACTCATGGAGAAGACCATCGAGCTAAATGTTCTCAATGCTAACTTTGCCGTTCTGGAGGAGAAACTTAAAGTTCCTAGTCGAAAACCATTGTTCGGAACTATGAGTGACGGAGATATATCATCCCTTAAAGACGAACTTGATGAGACAAAGAAAAAAACAAAACATCTGGAGAAACAGCTAAACGAATTCAAAAGAATGTCGGATTTGCATGCCACTGTAGCCGAATTAACCGACGAAAATGAAGAACTTCAACAGAAAATCACTGAACTGGAGGATGAAAAAGGTCAGCTATTATTGAAACTGGAAAGTGGAGAGCACACAACAATTGTCACCGAAATAGAAATTGAAAAGAAAATTGAATATTTGGAAGCAACTTGTCAAAATCAAACTTCGGCTATTCAGCTGCTAGAAGAACAGAAAATGGACATGACCGAAGACCTTGAATCGACAAAATCTGAACTGGAATGTGCCAGAGTTGTCTCTGAAATGGAATCGATTCAGTTAGAGGAGCAAGTCAACACAAATCTTCAGAAGATCGAAGAATTGGAGAGGGAGAATGTCGATCTAATAAAAACAGTTGACGAGTTGCGCGAGGAGAAGAGTTCATTGTCAAAGAAAATGGAACACTATGTTGCTGAAAACATGGAACTTTTGGACAAAATCGAAAAGCTCAGTAAATCCAGTTCTTCAGCTGAGTCGATAGAAATTGTTGAGCGACTGACCCAGCAAGATCGAATTGAAATTGAAGCCTTTAATAAGCGTGTAGAGCAAGAAGAAGCCCGTTTGATGACTGAAGAGGTAGCAAGTGGTCAACAGGCAATGGATCCAGAACTAACTGACTGTCTGTTTAAGCTCAAAGAAGAGAGTTCCGAATTGATGCACAAAATTGAACTGTTTACCACTGAAAGAAAGGAAGTTCTAGAGAAGATGGAAGCCATATCAGCTGAAAACCAAGAGCATTTGAAAAAGATTGATCAGTTGTCCGATGAAAAGCTGTTGCTTGAAAGATCAAACCAAGAAGCCAACTTGGAACGAGAGTCTTTGAAGAGAAAATTCGATGATGCAAATGAAGAAAAAGAAGCTATTCGTCGAGAGATAAAAGAAATGTCATCGGAAAAAACCAAGATCACTAACGAATTGAATAATATGATCAAGGCAGCTTCTATAAGTGTCCCAAGTGATGGCAAGGATCTGCTAGAGAAGTGCGAAAAAAGCCTCGCCAAATTGAACACAGAATTGGAGAGTTATCGAAAGGCAAACGATAAAAATGCCAAGTTTAATGCATCTAAGAAGCTTTCAAAAGAAGCCAAGAATACCCATCAGCAGTTGTCCGAACTTTTGTTGAAGGTGAAATGTGCCCCAGCTGAAGTTGTGGTTTCTCCAGCAACCGATGCTAAGATTGAAGAACTTCAATCAACAATTGAAGATCTCCGTGAGAAGATAACAACATCCACAATTGAATCTGAAGGGAAAGACACTCAGATCTCCAGACTTAATGAAGAGATAGCTTCTCTGCGAACGATGTCAGAAGAGTTTGATAAATTAATCAATGACAAAGAAATGGCTCACGAAAAGCAGATAGAGAACTTGACTCGCCTTCGGCGTGAACTCGAAGCCAGAATCGAAACAACCGAGGCTGAGATGAAGATTCTCCAGGAACTGGTCGCAGAACAAAAACACCAACTGATCGAAGCATATACAGATAGTGAAAATGAAATATCTAAAAAGATCGAAGAACTCAATAGTCGTGACGAAGAGATATCTAAACTTAAAATTGACCTTAAGGCTCTGCAAGAGAATAGCGGCCAAGTTGGTCAACAATTTTCCAACGATCTTCAGCTGGAAGTGGATAAACTGCGAGAAGCTTTGTCGATCAACAAAGGACTTCTTGCCGAGCAAATTGATGATCTAACAAATAAACAGGAAACAATTGATATATTAAATACGCAAATTATGGAACTCTACAAGACAATGGAAGAGAATGCAGAAAAGGTTATCCAAAAAGAAGATGAAATAGCTTTGGTGCAAGAGCAACTCAATGTTAACAAAGTTAAGATAGTTGAACTTACCAAAGATAATGACGAGAATAAACAAGTCATTGATAAATTGCTGTTTGAACTGCACCAACAGAAGAATGATTTACAAAAATTAACCGAGTTACCAGTTTTAGAAGAAGAAAATAACAAACTCAGGGAAGAAAATCAAACCCTTGAAGAGAATGTTCAAATTGCTGAATTGAAATCGATGCAATTGGAAAAGACTGTGAAGGATCTAGAGCAGAAAAACAAAGAACAGTTGGATAAATTAAAAAAATATGCTGCAAATTTAAAAAAAAAGGTAAACCAATGTCAAGAATTCGAAGCCAAGATAAAGAATCTAGAAAAAGGTGCGCTTGATGCTGAAGCACAGGAAAAGAATCCATTAATTGATGCTTTGAAAGAGAAACTGCATGAAAAGAACTCTCAGTTAGAACTCAAGTCCAAGGAACTTCAATCAATGCAAGAAGAATCAACCCAATACAAAAAGTACTTGGAAGATTCAGTTATTAAGGTGCAAGAAGCCTTGGATGGTGTACAACTGGAGATGATGTCTCTGAAAGAGAAATTTAATGAAAAAACTATGCAAGTTGAGGAACTTAAGCTTGCGTTGAAAGAAAACCAATCAAGACAGTCTGATTTCGAAATTTTGCAGGAGCAATTCCGAGAATTACATAACCTAGTGAACGAAAAGAATGCAAAGATCGACGAATTAAATGATATTATTTTGGAAGCAGAACCTTACCATGATGAATTACATACACTACGTGATCAACTTAAAGAAAAGAGTACAACAATCAATGAGTTGACAACAAAGAATTTCACACTACAAAGTCAATTGAATGGCCTCTCTGAGCAGTTAATGGTTGGCGTACAAAAACAAAGCTCACAAGATGAAGTTAGGAATCTACAAAACCAGTTAAATGAGAAAAATGCAAAAATAGACGAGCTTAATGAGTATATCCAAGCATCAGAACCATCCCAGGGAAAAGAAGAACTCAGAAGTCTCTATAACCTAGTTAATGAGAAAAATGCCAAAATTGATGAGCTGAATGACATCATTATGGAAGCAGAGCCCTACCATCAAGAATTGCATGCACTTCGTGAACAGCTTAAGGAGAAAAATACAGCTATCGACGAAATTAGCCAACAGAATCTTGATCTTCAGGGTCAATTGGATGCCCTTCAAGAAGAGCTGAACAAAAACACAGCTATGCTAAATAGTGAAAGCTTACAAATTGACTCCCAAGAAGAAATAAGAAATCTTCATAACTTGCTGAATGAAAAGAATGCCAAGATAGATGAACTCAATGATATTATTTTAGAATCAGAACCTTACCACAAAGAATTACAAGTTCTTCGTGAGAAAAATACCGCTATCAACGAGCAATATAACCAAATGTTAACAGACCTCACAATGATTCGAGAGAAACTCAATGCCAAGGACAAGCAAATAGAGAACCAAAACAAAATACTGGATAGCACAGAGGAGCAGCTCAGTCTGTTGCAAGAAGAGCTCGATCAAAAAAACAATCAAATTCATCAACTGAATGGGCAATTGCAAACTATTCCAGCTCCAAACTTGCAGTCGTTGGATGAGATCAAACTGAAAGATTCTAAAATCGAAGAACTAACAAGGGAATTCAAGGCGAAAAGTCTTAAATTCGAAAAGTCCAAAGCAGTGATCAAAGAGAAAAATAGAGAAATTCAGCGACTTAATCAGCTTTTATGTAAGGAAGTCGAAGAAGGAAATATTGCTCCAACAACGGCTCCGTCAGTTCTGTCATCTCGGCCACCATCAGACCATCAAGATGAAATCTTACAACTTAGAAAAGAAAATGCCCAACTGCGTGATGAAGCAGAAGCAGAACGAGCATCTTTCCAAGAGACCATCGCGCGTCTGGAGACCGTCCACGATGGCATACAGGCAAAACTTCAAGAGGACATGAGTTACATTGAAACTCTAGAGCAAGAGAATAACAGTTTTAAAGAGAAGATTTGTCGATTAGAAGAATGTGTTGCTATGTTCGAAGATCGTCGTTCATCAATGGAACGAAGAGCGAACTTGCTTGACGCTCAGCTGCAGACACGTACTGATGAGCATGCGAAGGTGGAAGATGAACTGGTTCATCGACTAAACAAGCTCTCTGATCATGATGACATAATTGGCCAGCGTTTGTTCGAAGCTCAAGAAGAGAACGAAATATTGACAAACCGCCTAGAAACTCTCAAAACAGAGCATTCGGGTCTTGTTGCGAATTATGAAAAACTTCACAAGGAATATGCTGGATTCCAGGAACACACTAAAAATAATTTGGAAATGGAAAATCAGTCGTTAAAGATGCAGTTAGCTACAATTGATGCGGATGCGAAGCGTTTACGTGGTGTCTATGAGGCTCAACTTGTGGCGAAGGACTCAGAGATCGATGAGTTGGAGAACGATCTCAGCGAACAACTTCGCGTAATTAACGATGAGAAACGAGTTCTCACTGAAGAACTGGAGAAATCCAAAGATGAAATCAACGAACTTAAAGATGAGCGTGTTCGCTTAAATGAGACTATGAATTCTCTCGAACAAGCGAAGGCAGATTTGGAAAGAGAATCCACATGGATAAAGATGCAAAATGAAAATTTGTCGCAAGATCAATTTGAGCTGCAGGAGCTGCGGATGCAATCGATGCAAGACAAAACTGAGCTGGATAACCTCAAACACCAGATAGACACGTTGGTGCAAAACCATGATTTCGAGTTGAACGCATTGCGGATGCAAATTTCAGAACTCGACTCGATGCGAATGCAAGTTGGTCAAAATCAAACAGACGACCAGGTCTTCATTGAAACAGAGAACAAGCGGTTGACAGATCTGCTCGCTGAAAAAGAGTCTATAATAGAGAACTATCAACGACAAAATCTTCAGCTGCAAATGAACGCTTTGGCAGCTAGACAGCAGCCAGTGGATCCATTCGCTAGCCTGACTCAATCCGATGACAGTGCTCAATTGAATAATTTGCAAGAGAAATGCGATCACCTTGAGAGGGAGCTCCAAGAAAAACAAAGAGAAATCGAGCAAATGAGAATGGAGCAGCAATCGGTTGTAGTTCCTCCACCCCTGGCGTTCTTTGGAGCTGAACAAAACATGCCATCTGTGTTTGACGAAATTGTAACCACTCGTCACGTTGATAGTCTACATGGAGCTGCATCTAGTCGATTAATGGGTCCTTCTTTGTTCCCTGAAGAACCTGCTGACAATCAGCAAACAATACAAGATCTGCAAAGAAATGTTTCCGATCTGGAGAAACATGCTCAAGATTTGGAGAACAAACTTGCTCATCGTATTGCCGCTCATGAAGACAGCTTAAGGCAAATTGAAGAACTTAAGCGGATATTTGATAGCCGAATGCAAGAATATGAAGAAAGAATTAAAGACCTCGAACTTAAGCAAGACACGAAAGCTATTGATTGTCAAATTTTGTCCACGGAACAAGTGCCATATTTGGATATGTTCTTCAGAGGAGCACCTGAATCATCGCCATTTGAAAGCTTAATCATTCCCCAAGTTTCCGCCGAACCTGTTGTTGAGGAAATTATTGTTCCAACGAAAGCGTATGCCTGTCAACCGGGAGAACAGCTTCAGCTGGATGAAGGCTGGGGATGGGGTTCAGAAGAAGCCGCTCTTGATGCTAAGCACTTTGCCACTACTAGTAATGCATCACTGATACCACCGCAACAGCAGATGGAACTAAAATTACAAGAAAGCAACGATCGTATTCAAGAACTTGAACTTGAACGTGATCGTCTGGTGCAGCAAAAGCAAGAAATGCAAGTGAAATCTGGTAAACTCATGAAGAAACTCAAAGAATACAAGGCAAAAATCGACGAAACAGCTTTCCGAAAATCTTCATCAGTGGAGTCATCCGATCTTGATCTGGCGATTCAGGAAGAGATGAAGTCTCAGCTGAAGAAATTGGAAGAGAAGCTAGCGGAGGCCAAAAAGTTAACCGATTCGCAGTCATTAGAGAAGGAGAACCTCTTAAAAAGGATCGATGTGCTGACAGCTGGCAACGAGCGAATTTCCGATATGAAGGAACATCAGGACAATGACATCGCAATGTATAAAGCTCGCCTGCGTGAACTAACCGAAAAAGTTAAGAGCCTTGAAGAATGGAGCGCTGCTGCATTGAATACAGATGCAGCACCCTTGGGTATAGAAGCATTTACTACAAGCACAGCTGTTCCTCAACATGAACTAGAAAAGTCGAAACAACTCCTAGAGAAGAAAATTGATGAGTTATTATTAGAAATCAATGATATTTCTGGTGACCGAACTGAACTGCAAGCACTATTGGACGAGGAGAAGGCCAATACCCAACGGGCCGAGCAATCCATCAAGACTTTGAATGAAAAAATCACCCGTCTGGAAAACTCAGCTGGTTCTGACAGTGCCGATCAGAAATTTCAACTAAATGAAATCAAACTGGAAAACCAGAACCTCAAATCTCAGCTTACTGAAGCACAAGAAGCCATTACGAGGGAGAAAAACCAACGACTAGAAGAGATAAACCAATTGACAAAGCAAAGTGAACAACTTTGCAGTGAAATTAACAATCTTAAATCAGAATCAGTAAAATCTAAGGAGCTGGAAGCAAAATTAGAGCATGTTTCTACCGAGAAACATAATTTAATCAAAGAAATCGAATCGCTACGAATGGAATTCACATTAACACCCAAACCGAATGTTGCTGCAGAAGAACTTGAAAAACAACTTGTTTGTTTGACATGCGATTTCGAATCGATTGTGATGCAAAATCAACAACTTGGCAAAGAAATCGATCGATTGAAAGCAGAGGGAGTTAAGTTACAAGAAGAAAATCAACAATTAATGCAGGAAATCAATTTATACAAGAGTCAACAAAGCGATGACAAATCTATCGAGCTCACATCTGAGTTAAGCCGTCTGCAGATGGAACTTCAATCGTTAAAACAAACTAACAACGAATTGTCCACTGAAATCGATAAAATCCGATTCGAATCAACATTTAATGTTGCTAGTGGTTTTGTCGAATCTGAAAAGCTTTCGAGTGAACTAAATCGTTTAACTGCTGAACTTCAATTGGTAAATGTTAAAAATGAAGAACTCTCTACAGAAGTTACACAGTTGCGCCTTAATTTGTCTGAGAAAGATCAACTTCAGTTTGAAATTGACCGCCTTACCTCCGAAAATCAATCTCTGACTTCTCAGGTTGGTCGTTTCAAATTAGATTCTTCATTATCTTCTCAACTGACAGAACTAGAGGAGAATATACAAGAAAAAGACTCTGAAATAATGCATCTTAAACAACGAATTGAAGACCTCATGCGTGAAGATCAAACCGAGAAACTTGTTCTAGAAATTCTGACAAAGAATCAAGAAATCCACTTACTCAAGATGCAAGTTAAAAATTTGGAAGATGACAAACAGGAACTTGAGCATAACTTAACCATGCAAATCACCAAAGAAATGAATACACATCGAGTTGATGCATCTGCAGAGAAAATACAACAGTTGCAAGAAGAGCTGGAAAACATGCGTATTGAAAAGGGACACATGGAAGAGGAGTTAGAAGTTCTCAACAATCATGTCATAACAAGTTTGGCCAATGAAGAAAAAATGAAGAACATTGTTCTCGAGCTTGATACGAAGAACATAGAAATTGCAGAACTCAGAAAGTCTTTGACTAGTGTCAGAACACACGACACAACTTCATCTGATTCTTCAGCAGCAAATGCTTATTGGGAAGCAGTAGTAGAGCAGCGTTGTAGTGAAATTGCTGAAATGTGGCGAGTACACTTAGATAGTAGAGAAAAAGAGTTTAAAGAAATTGAAAGCAAACTCCAGCGAGAGATTGAAACTGTTAAGGCTAGTCGTTCATCACCTTCACAACAGACTAATGCCGATGATGATAAAAGCTCTGCATCATCCTCCAATGTTACCACTCCTGATCCAGATCTCATACAGAAGCTGCAACAGGCCTTGGAGAATCAGGAAATTGAAATTGTCACACTCAAGGAGCAGTTAGCAATTAGAAGTGCCGAATACGCTCGATTAGCAGCTCAATTTGATCCTTACAAGATGCAATCAACAATGTCCCATAGTAGTGGGTTCAGTTCAGATGGACAAAAACCAACACCGCCTGTGGCATCACAAGTACCAAAATCTGAACTTGATTTAGCTTTGTATATGTTACACCAAAGAGATATGCGTTGCGAAGAACTCACTCTGGAGCTGGTTCATCTCTTGGAAGAGCGTGATACTTTGCAATTGAAATTGTCGAATACACTGCGACAAATGGAAGCAATACGATTGCAAAGCGGTTTAGAACGTGAGTAGAATGAAATTATTTCAGAAATCACGACTTAATGTTTTCTATTTTAAAGCTTCTCAAGTAGACTTGTTGTTATCGTCAACCGAAAGCCCAGAAAAGCCTCAGTTAGCACCTGGAGGTTCTTCATCACCAGAATCAGATGAACTGAACCAGAAGTAAGATTAAATTTGAAGCTGTTTGCTATTGTTAACAATTTTCTTTTCATAGAATATCCCAACTCCATTCGGTGAGTCATTCCAAGCGATTCCAAGAAGAACGAGACATGCGTCAACGTCAAATGGAGCAAATTCAACAAGATGTTGCTAAAATGCCATCGCAAGCTCTTTCTTCGTTAGTTGGCAGTGATTTATGTGAGTTGTTTTTCTATAATTTTACAAAATTATTAATTTATTTCCTTCTTTTTAGCTCAATCGAGTCAATCTCCATCTTCTGTACTTCTCAACTGGCTTTGGGGAACACCAAGTGGTGGACAAAGTTAATATATGTAAAAAATCTCCTATGTTGATCATATTGGAGAATAATAATTGGACAATTTCCAACCAAAACTATAAATTTATCAGACAAGTGAAGCAGCTAACATCAAGCACTCAGTCCTACTAAAATTCTAAAAAAATCACATACATTTTAATAACTAAATGTTTTTTTTTTTTTTAATTTTAATTTTTGTCGTAAACAACATAGTTGAAAACACATCCTTAAACGGTACCTTGATCTTGTTTTAATTTAAGATTTTGTAAATAAACAATGGAGTTTCACAAAAAAAAAAAAATATTGGATTGTAATGATAACAAAAAAAAATAACCGTAAAATAATTTAAAGCATTTTTGCCCTAGAATACATAGTCGTAGACAAATAAACTTAAATTGAAAAATAAATATTTGTGAAATATACTTTATGTAGTTGAATAAGAAAATATTCAAATTTTTTTTAACGACTGTCTTTTTTCACTATTTTGTTGATTTTTTACAGACCAAATTTAATAGTTTTACATTACCTAGAATGCTTGACTCACCTTTTAAAAGTATTCTGGGGTTCTCTATCACCATATTCGCCGATCCTAACTAACTGAAATAAGTAACTTTAATAAGTTGGTTGCAATTATAATATAAATATAGTACGTTACCTGAAATTTAATTGCTTTTAAAAGTTTCGAAGAACTGAAATGAAACTACATAACCTTTAATGGCGGTCGACCGACACCGAATTTTAGCGACAAAGGCATTACACGACACGGCACTACGCGGACAAATACGCACGGCAAATTTAATTTTCTTCAAATATTTAACACAAAAAAGCTAAAAATTTATTCACTTCATTAATATTATTCACTCGATAAAATTTAACCGCGCATTTTACGCTATAAACACAGGGCTCTAAATAAAATTTAAATATGAAATTATGACACCAAATACGATTTAACAAACAAGTAATTTCCGTTACAATAGATTTATCAAACAAACAAAAATATGTACCTTTTTTTTAATTTTAAACTTTTATGAAATTTGAAAGAATTTTTGATTATGTTAAAAATGGTAAAAGCACCCCTGAATCCTGAAATTACTCACGCATTGACGTACTAGATATGGACCGCCAGTCGGTTGAAATTTTCATTCAAACAGCCAAGAAAAGTTGTTCCAGGTAAAAACAGTCTAAAAACGCCATCATCTTTTAGTGTCAAATACGTGTACTAATCTAGCCATTAAAATTTAAATGAAAACGATAATATATTCATCTGTAAGTAACTCATGGCATAAGGAGTGGATGTGTTTTGTAAAATAAAAGTAGTTTGATAATAATTTCCACCAAAATATTTTAATAGTAAATAATTAATTAAAGAAATCATATCACTGCTACGCAGATTCCCTGCTAGTAGTTGATGGCGCCCCTAGTTATGTTGGAACACGCGTGAAGTTGGCTACTGGCGGTCCATACCTAATACGTCAATGTACTCACGTTACTAATGGCGGACCGGAAATTGGAACATTCAAAATGGTTGCCTCTATGGAAAAGCTCGTATCGTCCAAGATTGATAGAGTGGGGGAATAGAACTCCATTTTGATTTTGTACATACTACTACACTTACACCAAGTTGGGTATTTTACAAATTTCCCTTGAAAGTACAACACCATAGAAATGAGGATTGGTAAAGTTGAAATGCGAAAATAAGAACTAAAGCTAAGTGTACACGATTGGTAGATCTTACAATATTGTCAGATCTGTCAGTGAAAAACATGCTTACAATGTATAACAACCGTGTAATCTTACAATTATTTGTCAGAAAATGTGTCTGACAATTAATTGTAAGATCATTGTCTGACAATTTATTGTAAGGTTTCTGACAATCGTGTGTACGCTACCTGACAATCGTGTACTCTTACAATTAATTGTCAGAAAATTTATCTGACAATTAATTGTAAGACGATAAATTGTAAGATGTTTGACAACCGTGTACACACACAATTTATTGTCAGACTTACCAATATTTTTCTTATATGACGTTTCTGACAATTAAAAAATTGTCAGATGCACTTTTTTGAACATCTGCCAATTTTTTCATTGTAAGACAATTTGCAGTTAATTTGAAAGTTGGTTTGTGGTTTATGAGGTGAGTATTCTTTAAAATTAATTTTTTCTAGCAGTTAATTGTATAAAATTACTATTTAATAGAAAACAACATGCAAAACCCGGAATTGGAAGTAGCAACAGATGCAAAAGTTCACCCTTTTTTGGCAAAAAATGTGCAGTCGACCCTTCATCCATCTGCATTAAAAGTAAGGAAGCAAAAATGCTACCGAAAGAAGGTTGAAGGAGAGTGGTCACATGACACAACCTTAAAACTTATTCAGGAAATTGAAGTGCGACGCAGTCTGTGGGATGCTGGATGTCCAGACTACGAATTGCCAAAAGAAATTTTATGGCAAGAAGTCGCAGATTCATTTAATATGACCATACCTGAATGCAAGGGCAAATGGGCGAATCTGCGCACTACAGAGCTGACAATTATTCATTGTGTGTACACGATTGGTAGTAGATCTACCAATCTCTTACAATTTATTGGTAGATATCCAGCCAATTGTACTACAATAAATTGTCAGCCAACTTCTGACAATAAATTGTGAGAGATTGGTAGATTTTCTACCAACCGTGTACACTGGCAGTTAATTGTTAGCTCATTGGTAGATAATTGTCAGACATTGTCAGGTCTTACAATATTGTAAGATCTACCAATCGTGTACACTAAGCTTAACACCCCGATTCTGCCGTTGTGAGGGGTCACAAGTCACAATCGATTGGGATTGGTTTTTGTTAGGATTGTTGTGACTCGATAACATTTTCCGTATTCTGCCCCAAAAGTCACATGAAAAATCGCAAACTAACTCACCGCATCATGGTGAATATTTGGAACAGCTTATTATGACACAACAGAAGAAAAATTGAAATTTTTTCGTGAAAATAACATCCATAAATTATTATTAATGCTTCTGTTTGTTTCCTTTTCCAAGAATTCAGAAGCAGTGTCGGAATCGGTAATGTTTTATGCTGCTTAGGTGGGGAGGAAGGAAATATGAACAAGGGGAAAAACTCCTTAGGTTTTTTCGCCTTCCTCCATGCTCGATAATGTTGGAAACAAGTTTATCACCTTAGTTTATCAAAACGTTCAAACTTCAAGCCGATTACATCCTTAAAGTTTCATGATCGCCTTCTAAAGAAAGTAGCTCTTCAAGCCATATAAGCCGAAATTGGATCGTTTAAGGAAGTGATAGAATTAGCCGAGCACGTGGACTTTGAGCAGAATTTCATCGATCCTGTCTCATGAAAGCCTACTTAATATAGCTAAAACCTACTCGCCCCAGCAAAAAACCTAGAGCTTCTTCAGGGTGAGTTGAGGGCGACCCCAGGTTTCAAAAAACACAGAATTTGTTCACCAGGACGAGTTTTTTTCAAAAAAACGCTTTGGAGCAACTTCAGGGCGACTCCAGGGCTCAACGGACACAACTTTATTTCTGGTTTAGATATTTATAGAGGATTACAAGACCTTATAGAAGAGCTTGCGCCGAATGCCGATTATGTTCTACATAAGTGAAGATTTTTCGATAATTTAGAAATATATATAAATTGGTACTTATACTTTTTCGGAACATACTAAAACGCTGTTCAACTGTAAGGGTTGGTGCGATGTTTGCTGCAAAGATAAAATCTCAAAAAAGGAAATCTCCAAATACCAAATCCCCATTAGAAAATGGAGCAAAATCAAAATCCACAATGCAAGAAGCAGTGCAAAGTAGTGAATCAAGCGATATTGCTTGATTCACTGCTAGTCCAGTCAAACTAATAAAAATAAACCAAAAAATTTGTGTAGTTCCAATTTTTCCGGGAATATGTAGGGGGGGGTCCCATGTACTCGCAATAAAAATCCCTTGTGGTCGGTGTGCCGCGGGGCTGGAGCAAATTCATTCAGCGCTTAGATATATATATATACCCGCCTAATAAAACTAAATAACAAGAATGAACAAATAAAAACAATAAAAAGACTAAAAATAGTCGAATTAAAATTTTATTTAGTGGAGTATTTATGAATGAAATTCAATATTAAAGGTTTTGTGGACTTTACTCCAAAAGCATTGCGTTTCGCCCTAGTAAATAACTTTGAAAAATAATTTACAAGAAACCAGAGTCTTACGAAAAAATCGTGGTATGCCAATAATTATTATATATTCAATAAATTTAACAGTTTTTTTTTACGAAAATCGTTCGACCAGTTTTTGTAAAAAGTAAAAATCGATTTTTTTTTCAAAAAACTTTTAAAAATATTTGTATGAAAAATTTTGAGTACTTATGCCAATTTCAAACAATTAATAATTTTCATGCAAAAACTAAACTAAAAAAAAAATTCATCAATTGGTTTTTAAAATATTAAATTTTGAAAAATTTTGTTTGTTTATATTACAAAATATATTTTTTTTTAGAATTTGTTAAGATCCGCTGAGTCGTTAACGAGAAACTGACAGACTGATAGACAAACAGACTGAACACAGAAAAAATGTCCGATCCTACTTTTTTGGACTTCGCTATAATGTCATGTTTGATTATTATCTCCAAACTTTTTTTTGCACGAATTCATAACTTTGCCTTATATCTATTTACCTATAATCACAAGTAAAAAGATTCATACAAAGCCTTTTCTAAAATTTAAAAAAAACGTCGTTAAAGCCACTTTATTCCAAGTGCCATCTAAAATGTTTTTTTGCTTTCCATCAAATTATGCGTTGTGAAAAATGCTGTACACCTAAAAAATGCAGAAGCCTAGTCTTAAGACTCAAAGATGGAATTTCACTAGCCGCCAAACGAAACGCCAAAGCCCTTAGAGGACAGAAACACAATTCAACGAGCTTCTCATCACCGCGTTCAACCCGTATTTACAAGATGTGCTAACAAAAACAACTTTACTCTTCACCCACTCAGCCAATGTGTAGGTAGATGAAAATCCTTCTACTGATTGAGAGGAAAATACTTAAAATAACAACCCAACAAATTTTACTATTTTCTCCTAATTAAATGAAAATTAGTCGCACTTATTGTCAATGGGACAGAAACATCCATATCAACAGCAACCTACTAGGTAGGCATGAATGAAAGAATACAAGATTACGTTGCTTTCTTCAGCTTTTTGTTATTGTGTTCTTTTCACTTTTGACGTAGGCACAAACAGAAAAACAATTAAATGGTGGAATCTTGTTATGAATTTACCACAACCAAAGGAAAAAATAGTGCAAGGTGCTTACGTCACAAGTGAAAATTACAAATTACGTCACAAGTGAAACAACAACAAAGTGAAAATGCCAAAGTGTCGTAATCTTGTATTCTTTCATTCATGCTAGGTAGGTACATCAAATACATCATAAGCACTTACAGTGAACTTCTTGAAACAAAAACCGTGACCGTGAACTGTCGAATTCCTACGTGTTTGCACTACATTGTTATTGCCACTGGTCCTTGAAAGTCTTGTTTTATTTTCACGTTAATTAAAGAATTTATTTCTCTATATATAAAAATATATATAAAAATGTAATTTATAAACATAAATAATTTTTCGTACGAAGCTTGCTTATGCGAAGTTAAATAATTGCGATCCCGAACACCCGCAGTGCCACCTTTTCTTGCCTCATCGAACGCAGCTAATGCAAATTGTGAACATTTCAAAAACTCATCAAACTTGTTGTTAAATGTAAACCCACTGTTAATGTGTGTGTTTATTTTCAATTTTACAAAAACAAAACAAAAAACTCTTAATTTTTTTGCATACTTTTCTCTTTTTTCTCTTTCGTTTTTCTCCACACAAAATACATTCCACAAAAAAAAAAAACAACAATTCCACCACATAAATTCCAGAATCCACACATGTTTTTCAGCCACGCAGCGCCAAGAAAATCCGATCAAAAACAGAGTGCCTCTCATTCCGTTCGTTGCTGGTTGGTTGATCGTTCCGTTCTCGCTTGCCACATTTTTGCCGGCTACAAATAATTTCCTTTCATTATTGACAGAAATAGATTATAAATTTTTGCCAAAATAAATTAATTAGAGAACAATGAACATTTAATAAGAAACAAAATAAACATTTTGCATGCTAAAATTAATATAAAAAAATTGTGATTTGGTTAAAAGTGGTGTAACGAAAGAAATAATAAAAAAAAAGACCAAGGTGAATAGAAAAAGGATTAAATAAATTCAAATATACAGGTACTCGCATTTGTAATATTTTGTAAGTTAAAAAATTTGAATGTGAATCTGTATTTTTTTTTATCAGAAATTTTGTTAAAAGGGGAATCCTCGCTTAATAATTACTTTCTCCTTGTGCTTTTTGAGAATAACAGTTAACAACAACAACAAAAAAGTTTAATTTTTGAAAATGCAAATCCAGATTCCAGCTGTTTTTTGCTAAAGTAGTAAGTACGTTTTTCCTGTTTTGTGTTTCGTTAATAAAATCTTCCGTGAGTGCGACAACATCATACAATATTTTGTTAAGGAAAAAGGAATCTTTGTTTTTTCTTGGTAGACTCTCGTCGGGAGTGAGTGAGTGGCAAATAGAATTACACAAAAAGCAACCAAGAGCTTTTATAACTGTTAAAAGTGTTTTTTTTTATTTCGTTTTCGACTATCACTCTAATCTGCTCGGACTTTCAGCAGGGCCACGTTCCTATCTCTGTTGTCACCGTTTTTTTTTTTTTTTTTAAATAATAAATTTTTTTTTCGTGTGTTAGAAAAAAAGAAGTGTTAAAAATTTCGATAAATATGGACCTTTTGTGCACGGAAAAAGTCCTTTTGAACGACACGGATGTCTTGATAAATAATAGTTTTAATGTTCAAACTAACGGTTATACAGCCTCTGTTACAACAGGCAATGGTGGAAATGGTGTTGGTGGGGGAGGATGTGGGGATGGAGGTAATTTGACAAACACGGCAGCAGCTACGTATCCCAATCAAATAATTAGCAAAAATTTTGAACAAGTGAACACAGCTGTGGAGGATCCAGTGTTTTTGAGCGATCGTTGTCTCGAGAATGCTTTGAAAGCAGAGGATAAACATCCAACAGTTTGTTCTTATTTTAAAACGGTACAAAAGGATATTACACCGCCTATGAGGAAAATTGTTGCCGAGTGGATGATGGAGGTTAGTTTTTTTTAAATAAAAAAAAAAATTTTTTTTTATTATTTTTTTTCATAAAGTTGTTTTATGAAATTATTTTAAATTTACGATAATGATGGAGATGATAAACGTTGGTCTGTCGCGCCTGTAGATTTGACTATATGTTTGTTAAAAGCTCATGAAGGCTGAACTACTCGATCGATTTTCATCAAACTTGACATGTGCATACCCACATAGGTTTTGTTTCAGGGAGAAAACATGTTTATTTTAAAGTCACGGAGAACAAAGCAGTTTTGACAGTTTTTTTAAATGTGTTTAACGATTCTATTAACTGCTCCAACACGGAAAGAACAGTTTTTTTTTGTTCAATGAGAAAATTGCTCTTCGATGAGCGTTTTTAGCTCATGACAAATTATTTGAAACCAGGACATTCTACATTTTCTTCGTAGTGAGCCGAACAATAGATTAGAATACCTATATGTATCTGCCTACAACGTTGTTTGTTTTTAAAGAAAGCAAAAAATAACGTCAACGAATGTCCACAGATCTACCGAATTTTTAGACCAACTAAATGCTGGTGGTTTCTTTCTACTGCAGTTAGTTTTGCCCTTACATTCTGATTATATGATAATGCTAATGCCCTAGTCTAGTACATTGGGTAAGTCGTACATACCAATTTCCTTCCAAAAGGGATGAATTGATGTTTGATTCATTTTTGGATCCGTCACCGTATTTTTAAGTAGATAATCAAGAAGTATAACAAAGAACAAAGGGCTCAAGATGTTTCCCTGTTGTACACCGCAACTTGTAGGTACACCAATTTGCTCGTACCAACATATTCATGATCATTCGCAAGCAGATGTCCGAAACTTGTCCGACTCTTGTTAGATCATGTGGTTCTCTACCGAAAAATCAAACACAGCATGCAAATCCACTGAGTATTCGATTCTGATTTTTACACGTATTAATTGTATGTATTAAATATGTGTTTAGTAGAAAGAAACCCGAACTGATAATTCAATCACCTTGTTCTTGTCAATTGGAATCTAACTTTTCCTCCACTGACTAGTAGATATTTTGTCACCTTCGGTAAGACTGGATATAAAAATCGTAAGCCAATTAACCCCTAAGTATTTCATCTTTTACCAGAACTCATAGGGTGGCCCATACTTCTTCGACTGTGATGTCGGAAACTTCTGTTTAGCCTAGGAAACTTTTCGTTCAAAAATCATTTAAAATACTGTAGCTATCTCTGCGAAAAACTTTGCCGTAACCCACAATATGTTTACCTTCAGTATTGTTTATGAACTTTGATGAACAAAACCCTGAGCAGTTCTCCGCCTTTGAGCAGCAATTTTGATTATAGTCCTTTCCGTACTCTCTGTTTTAAGTTGGAGAAACTTCTTTTTGCTTCTTTCTTGCAACGTCTGTAGACCTTTGTTATCTACGTTTACGAAGCTTACTATGTTCCTATTAAAAAATGTATACATTAAGTTAGCAACGATTTATAAAACCTGTTTAATCATCTTTATACAACTCATTAGAATTTCCCTTTTTGTTATCTAACCAAAACCAAATGGAAATTAAAAATCATAATGCAATTGACAGGAATAATTATAATTAATTACAAAACTAGAGATTTTATCTACAACAATATTGAATTTAGAAGGACAGGCAAATAGTATTTGAAACAATAAATGCTAACCAGTGTCTCATTTAAAGTTCAACAGCCTTAAAAACAAACAGGTACCTACTTCTATGATTGTAATAATTGCCCTACCATGTATTCACCTAGGTATATTCAAGTTTTAAATAATTCAATTAAAAATTAAAGATTTGGTCGAACCTCTAATTATATATGAAACAGGTAAGCAGGTGCATCATTGATTAGTTAAACCCTTATTTTCTCTAACCATACTGAAAAAAAACCTAATTCACCTTATTTGTGCAATTTGGAATAGATAAACTGCACAAAACAGTAATTAGCAAACAATTACAATATTATGCAAATATAAAAATATACTTTTTACGAAGAACAACATGACTGTATTGGGTTTAGCTAAGAAAATTAATTACGCTCATGGCGCCGCTAACCCGGTATATTACACCACCATTCATTCCCATTGGAAGTATAATTGCTTTCATCAGTTTTTGTGTCAGTTGTTTTTTTTAATCACTTAAAACAACCCATCTACCTACCTACCTGCATATTAGAATCTCAACCGCAACCAAGTCAAAGCAGTACCTATTACCAATAAAAGTGCATGCTCCTGTATCACGACAATGATGATTGCTATCTATGTATACACCACCGATGTGACTGCCTTTGCTGACTGGTTAAACGTATTTTTTTTTTTCAATTTTTTCACAAGTTTACATTCTTAGAATTTTTCACAACGACGACCGACGATTTATTGACGATTGGTCACTTGATATTGCACAATCGTTATTCTTATTACTTTATGTTATTTCATACATATTTGCATACACTTTTTCAGTAAGAATCCAAAGGGTTTTTAGACTTGCAAAACCTGTAAGTTGTCATTTGTAATTTTTACTTTCCTTCTTCCGGCTTAAACTTCCTCTTGGTCAATTCTTTTGTAGTGGCAGAGAGCTATTGTTGTTGTGTAGAAAATGGAATGTTTTTATGATGTAACCGATTTGAAAAAAATCGCTTCAGCAATCGGTTGTGGAATTGTATGTGAAGGACCTTCTCCTAAGATTGGGTTCTAGAAAATTGAGTTCATTAAATCAAAAAAACAAATTTTTCTGTGCTTAGTCACGCCACCATGGACTTCTTTTTCTGCGGATTCTCTCAGGGAATTCTTTCAGGGGTGATACAACCATCAGATCTATTCTTTCTTACAAGATCGATTTTACCGTACAAGTCGTAAATCTCATCATTGACTCTTCTTCGCCATACATTATCGACACATTGTGCACCAAAAATCTATCGAATATTTTTCACTCCTCATCTTATACAGTGATATTGGGTTCTTGGACTTTGGGCTTCATTTCATTACACAATTGTTATCTTAGTGCAAAAAATTATCAATTAGCAACAGAGATTCTCCGCTTAATTTAAATGCTGGGGTTGATATCGCAAGTCAGATTAAAGCCAAAGCATACAAAGTTCTTTACTGTTTTACATTTTTATTTAAAAGGTGTTGCTTTTTTTCCTTAACAACACTTATTGATAAGTTTGTTTCAATCAGTGGTTAGGAAACATCACATTTCTTAATTTCTATACGAATATTTATGTATTTTTGTTCAACAAGTGTCCCCAATTTTTTGTTTGAATAGAAAAAAAAAACTAATTTTATTCGCCACCATCTGTTTTAAATATTCAAACTTAAGAACTAACGTGTGCCATTCATTTGGCAATTGGTTTTAATATTTGTAAACCTTTCATGGTTCATTTAAAGTTGTTTTTTTTTGTCGTTGAGTTTGTCTTATAGCAACATTATGAATAACTGTATTTTTAATAAAATCAAAATTTAATTTTGAGAATAATGTTCTATTAATGGGAACACCTTTTGACTTTTTTTTTCAAAGTATTAAGTTTCTTAAGACTTTCCTTGCATTGCAGGTATTTCGTCACAATATCACGGTTGTATATCGTTCTTTCAAAGAACAGTTTTCCATTTTTAGGGGAAAGTAAGATTTGAAAATGCAGATTTCAATTATTACCATGATAATAGTTTCTTTAGAATAAAAGAAGAGTTTTTCATCATCTAAATATCAATTTGCTGCATCTAACTTTACATCTGCTGGGTCACAACAGACTTGGGTTGAGTATGCAGCGTTTGCTTCATGTGACAGTTGGAAGCCTTCCTAAGACTCTCGCATATTTCTGAAAAGCCTTTGTATGCTTACTCCTGATCCTTATTACTTTTTTGACAGTCTGTGCGAGAACTTTTTTCTGATTTCTTTGGCTGCTGAAAACTCACGAGTGTTAGTTAATATACAGTTTGACTCGATAAGGAACGATGTGAACTAAAGGGTTCGCCGGAGAGGTAAATTTGTAAGATCGTATCAAACCAGGTGGGTTGAACCAACTGCTTTCATAAGAGATGTCATGTCATTTTAGTCAATATGCAGCCTTATTCAACAGGTGTTCAACAAGTGTTTGTTTGCAAATCTTTCCTTGAAACCGGTCGATGTCTGATTCAAGCGCTGCAATCGTTCTGAAATCATTTTATCGTGTTCCTTATAGTGCTTCTCATGTTAGAGAGGCCTGTGCACCCAATTTCAGACGTAGAATTGTATTTCCATCCATTTAAGATTTTGTTTGTCTAAGCTAAGAACTGCGAAAAAGTGACTACGTGATTGAAATTAGCAGAATCAATGTTGGAAATGATGATTGTCGATCTGTTTTAAGTAAGAGTGAAGATGCTCATTTTCTTTTTTTGCGAATGGTATAAGCAAGCAAACATTTTGATATTGATCTTTTGAAAACTGTCACTAACTTTATAAACAACTTCTTCACAACGAGAGACTAGATAAGGTGACATTAGTTGAAACTTCATTTTGCCTCTTACTATGTTTTGCTGCTGTTTCCAAAAACTCAATAACTGCCCCCAATTGTCAAACATCTCTCATGGAGATTGCGGAACAGTTTAAGATTCACATCTTCTGGGTGCCGGGAAAGAGATACTTCCTCGATCGTTTCGTGGTATCACAACGAACCTATCTGTATTCTAAGTGTGTCAAAAGTTTTCCTGACAGCCAGTAACCTAACCTAAATTAAACTACTATTTTTTTAAAGCGGACGCACAATATCGACGCAAAGATATTACATAATTTTTGTATGTCGCAATCAAAAAAACGACGAAGTAGCATCAATACTGTTAAGATTCAACAAGATGGCCCATTTTGGAATAAATTTAGAGCATAAATAGATGTTCTAAGCGAAGTGTTAAGAGAATGTTTTTTTGGCCGCCTGATTCCGTTGCGTGGGGCATGGAGCCTTCTCGGTCACAACAGTTTTGTTACCTTGTGTCTACTTTTTGTGGGACACACTTTATATCAGGAGCTATAGTTAACACAAATCACGTACTCTACAACCCTTTCCACTTGAAATTTTTGATGTAGTGGGTATGAACTCCTTTTTTTCAAATTAACAGTAGTTTGTACTTTTAGGTCCATCAGTTCTAGTTGAAAGTTGGCAAGATTTGTAAGCTCACTTGTCCATCGTTTTGGCATTAATATTGAAGATATGAGAGACTCTCACACACTTTTGGTGTTGAAAAAGTCGGACTATGTGGTTAGATCACGTTGTCGCTTGTATTTGCTTCTTAAGTGCAGTTATATAAATAAATAAATTCATTTAAATGTTTTATTAAAACAGTTTACGAGAACAAAAATTAGATAAAAATACCGAACCAGCTCCGGCAAAGCGCCTGGGTCCGGTTAATGACATTAACCGGACCCAGGTGCTTTGCCGGATATTTGTGACATCTTGAATGCAATTTGAATTTGTCATACCCGACGAAGAACATTGATAGTATCTTAACTAATTTTCTCTTCAACATTTGCACAAAACCCCCATACCTGCCAAAGCCAGAGACAGCTTGATTGATTTAGATTGTTAATGAGATGAGAACTAAATTTATTCTTCATTCTCAAGCTCTTAACAAACCACCAAACAAAGTAAATAAAAGAAAATTCAAATTCATGAACCAAGTAGCAAGAAGCTGAATCAGAAGGAGCGCTTGGTGATATAAAATGTCTTGTTTGTAAACATATCAAATCAAAATGTTTATAAATATACACTTCATTCTTCTTAGTAGTGCAAATAAAATCAAAACAAAATATCTACCTCCCTGATGATTCTGCAAAACACTGCTGCTGTTTTTTTTTTTATACATTATTTAGTCTGATTCTTCTTCATCTTTTCTGACCGACTCCCACTCTATATTTATGTATGAATTTGGAATTGGCTAATTGCATTTTTCACTTATAAATTGTTTTTGCTGGATGTTATAACATCCAACCGCGTTCCTGTCGTCTACTGTCTGGCATATGATCATCTATTTTTATCTGCCCACCCCGAAAAAAATCTTCTTCGTTTATAAAAAAAAAAAAAAATGAGATAGATATTTAAAGTAAAAGAAATATTCAATAAAATATTTGTTCCATATGTTTTTCCTGAAAGAAAACAGAAAACCACACAACATGAATCTTTAGTCAAGTGTAAGCAAAAAAAAAAAAACTTCTAAAAAAGGTTTCGAACTCCAAGAATTTTAGTCTTTTATTTCTTGGCAAAGGAAATAAAAGTAAAAAACGTTTAACTAGGTAATAAAAATGTCACACACACTTGAACACCATCATAATGTGAATATTCGTGTTTTTTTGTTTTTTAGATCATGATTCAAAAAATAAAAACAAAAAAAAAAAAAAATTATTTATAGGGGCAAACCCAAAATAAAAAAAAAATAAAATACTTTAGATGTCATTGCCAAAGTTAAAAACAGAGTTCATGGAGTTCAAAATTCTTTTAGTATTCGTTTGGACTTATCTGTCATAAATGCAAATAAACGTGTGCGGCATAGAGTTTCGCTCGAAGAAGCATATTTTTTTTATTTATTTTTTTGTGATTTCTTTGTGACCGGCTGAGACATTGAACTTGGCCTTTTTTTTGTCTTCAGTGAGCACTTTTCCTCAAGACACAGCAAAACAAAAGTGAAAATGGTAATCAAAAAACAAGTGAAGAAGAAAATAAAAACATAGTTCACAAGAATAACAAAAAAAAAAAAAAACCTCAAGAAGTGTCAAACTGCACCGTGGTTGGTTATCCATTATGATGACACTCAAAATGTTGACTTCCCAAAAGGTAATTAGCCGCTAGCTTTAGAAAAGGGTAATCGTTTTGATGCGCATTTTTAACCATTTTGTTTGAATGACACACGGAGTTTCTTTGTTCTTGGGACATCGACCGTTGACACAAATTTAGTTTGAACGGACAATAATAAAAATAAGATATGAATAAAGGTTAAAAAACCAGGTGCAATGGGGTTTCATTTTTCACTGATGACGTTTTAAGTCAAAAAAACCACTAGAGCATGATAGAATGATTCTCTCTTTTTAACAAAGTGACATTTTTGTAGGTTTGTTGTGGTTTTTTTTTTTTTAGATGAGCGGCATATGTTTTGCAATAATTTGCGGTTATTACACGATACAAGAAAAACATGTCAAAAGAAGATGAGAAGGTCTGATACAAGTTGCCAATGTGGAATCAATGATAGTACCTACATATAATTATTATTTTTTTTTTTAATTGAGAAGCAGTATGTCAAACAACCGCAAGTGTTTTTCATTGCGTAGGCTTTAAATTGCTTAATTGCTAGAGTGAGCATACTTTTAGAGACATTGAAAAAGGGTCTATTTTAGGGCTCTGAAATGAACCCAATTAAACGAATTGAAGTGTTTGATAGGGGGTTGGTTGAAGATTAGTAGGTACATTGTCATTAAATGGGGTGTAGGAGAAATTTCTCCTATTGACTTTAGCAAGAATTGAAATTGGAACAATTCATACTCAAAAATTATATTATAGAGAAAAGAAATGACATTTTAAAGATGGAAATAATTTAAGAAATAATGTGATAAGAGGGTATAATAGATTAGTTGGTGCCGAAGCATGACCCAAGACGAGCTGAGTTGCAGCTAGAGAATCGGAAATAAAAAAGTAGAACAACATGACAGAGTACAGGTTGCATTAACTCACTGTTTCGGCTTGCGTAGTGCTTGAGTTGAGCGTAGTATTTCTTCTAAAGGTTTTTTCAATTTGAGTTTTCTAAATTTCTTAAAAAAAAAAAGATCAAATGTTATGTAAGATTTCCATCGATTTGTTTTTGTATTGTTTGAATAGAATTTGTATTTATTTATAATTACTTCAGATAAATCAAAGCTTTGTTACTCAATTGCTTTCTTAGCCCAAAGAGTGAGATTGATGATTCGTTTGATTTCAAAGCAGGGTTTGTTCGACATTACAGTGGTCCGATATTACGTTAAGAGGTGGATTTAATTCTTCTTCTTCTTCTTCACCTTTTCTGACGATGCTATCATCTCGAATGGGATCACAAATTTCCCACTTCTCCACTTCACTTACTGATCTGGCTTGTGGGGTTCGTCGGGTTGACCTGAGAAAATTTCTGCAAGCTTCCCGGTTATGGATTGTTCCTTGTCTGAGGCCAACTGAATGCTAGTGTCGCTGTTCAGGAATTCTTGGGCCTGCATCTCAGGTGGAAGTGGATTTCATTGAATTGTAGAATTTTCGGATAACAGCAAGTATTTGGTTTTATCTTCATTTGGCTTTCGCTTGAATGCAGACAAATGATATCAATGTCATCGGCTTATTGCAAGACTTGTATTGAACTTTGGAAGATGTCACCTTTCTGGCACTTGCATTTGACTGTTGAGCGAATTTATTATGAATGACAATTTTGATCATGATTTTGTACACCTGTAGAAATCTCTAGAAATACTGTGGCTTGTTTTTGTGTTCTTTCTAGTGTTTGTTGCTATCCGAATAGTTCCGAATGTTGTTCATGAATTTGCTGACACAAAAGAGCAGATAAGATTTTACATCCATATATGTACACTTTCGGTATCCACTAGACTTTCCATTACAATTATTCGAACAATTGGCCTTTTTCAAGATAGGAAACATGAAATTGAAGTTCCGTTCACTCCCACCAAAATTTCATAATGAGCTGCTTCATACTCTGATCTCTGACAACTCTGACAGAATTAATTGTGATTTTGATTCAAAACAAAATCACAATTAATAAAATGCCCTTGACCTCATCCTTCAAAACAAAAATAAATGCTACTTTTGAATGATTCAACAAATCTTGAGTAACTTAAAACTTTTCACTCTAAAATTTTAGAAGCTTACTAAATACAAACAAAAAATATAATTTGTCATCCACTTCAATCTTTTAAAGTAAAAAAAAATAAAAAAAAAAAATAGAAGGGATCGTAAGAAGACAACCTGCAGACAGGAAGTTCCTATTCTATTGAAAAATGTTTTTGACGCAAACAAAATAGAAGGTAGGTATACCAACTTATTTTTTTACATCACAATGTGTAGCTATTGTGTGTATATATTATAATCTTCAATAAAATTGCAAATTTATTTCTGACGTCCATAAAGTTGTCTTTCAAGAATCTTTTAGCACACAATTTAGAACGCTACTCTTGAGAACAACAAAAAACACACAAAAAATCGAAAAAAAAACTATTTTATTTTTTTGTTTCGTTGGAACATATCCAAAATGAATGCAAAATTTGAATTCAAATGCCCACATCAAAAAAATGCAAAGAAAGACTAAAGATATATTTGTATAATAAAAATTAATATCACACGTTACAATTAAAAAAAAATACTTTAAGGTATATTCTCTTTTAAAATTAAAATGAGATAAAAGATACAATTCAAATTAATAACTTAACGTCATCTTTTAGTAATTTAACTCGTAAAGCTGTTTTACCGATGATACTTTTATACATAGGTGTGTGATTGCTAGTCAAGGTAGTAGGGTAAGTTAAACAAGTCATTGAACTATTCACATCGACCTTTCTGTTTTTTTTTTCTAATTTGTTGTTGAGTCAGAAATTAAACGATTTTGGCGAAAATATATTTCGGTGGGAATATTTTGTACAGGTTCCACAACTTGTTAACATGATTGATGAAATTGATGAATTCGCAGACTAATCAGAGATCATATTTACTAACAAAATGAACAATATGAAACGTTTCTTTCAGGGCAATTTTAATATTTGTTAGTTACGAGGGTATTTAGCACAGTACCAGCGACTAGCACAACATTTTTAAGACTGGTAATCAGATCCAAGCAACTATGTTCTAGCTTTTGGTGGTCATAGCGAAGCTGAATTTGTTACTAGGGCTAAACAAAACTAATTCTGCAGATTGTTAATGCATGCAGCAGTCGACTTTTTTGTCAATTTTTGATTAAAAATTTTTGATAAGTCTTCTACCACCTCGCTTACTTACCTAATAATGACCGTCGTAACATTATAAGGTGTTTACTCGACAATCTTAGAAGACATTTCTAAAGCAACCATGAATGAAAGAATACAAGATTACGACACTTTGGAATGTTCACTCTGTTGTTGTTTCACTTGTGACGTAATTTTCACTTGTGACGTAAGCAGCTTGAAATATTTTATTTATAGGTTTGGGTAAAGTCATAACAAAATTCCACCGAAATTAATTCCCGTTCTTCCCTACCACATGAGCTGAAGTAAAGAAGCTTAACATGACAACAGGAGTAATTAAATTCGAAGATACAAGAAGAACTTCAAGTCTTCTGGTTGTATCATAGAGCATTCTAGCATCTAAACTCAATCCCGAAGAAGGATAAAGAAGACCAGACATATTCAGCGCCAGCTATCAAAAACAAGCATTACCAGGTTAATAAGAGAAGTTGTCGAAGAAAAAGCTTAAAATATTTGATCCCGATGAAGTGGCACTGCTTTAGCGAAGGAACATTTCCTACTTTTTGGATCATCAACTCAAGGAAACTTTCTATATGAGTTTACTCGCGGTAGATCAAGACGGTAGATCAGTCAGCCAGCAAGGTGCCTTAAACTGACTAGATAAACAAATGGAGATTACGGAAATGATTTCGACGGTTAGTTAGTTAGTTTCATCGAGACAGATAGTTTCATCGAGAATTCCAAAAGTAATTTAGTCAGATCGATATTCCCAATTGATCAGTCAAAAAGAAGGACGTGGAGCACACGATTTTATGTGCACTACCTGATCAATGCCTGATCAATGACGCAAATGACGCTATCTCCCAGGATTAGTGGTTTCAAAAAAGCTTAATGGTTTTTAATATTGAACCTGAAGAGTTTCTGCTTGCAGGTTAATATTCCCAAAGAAAATTATAGCAGTTTTCAAAAATGTCAACAACATTTCTGCGTTTGATAAAATGTGTAATTCAACGACTTACCTACTTAGAAAACCTGTATAGTTAATTTTATCGTGCTTGGGAAAATATTTGACGACCTAACAGATCAGAGGAAAGCAATTCATAATATATAGATGCAGATCTGAACAACGTCGACATAGCGGTGATTCTTCCTCATTACCACCAAGGCTATGCTACTACTAATGTATAAAAATGCTTCTTGAATTTTTAACGGATTTCAGCTTTTCGGAAATACGAACGCAGTTAAAAAAAAATAATTATAATTGAAATGTCGTTGAATCGCTGATAATAAGTGGCAATTGACACCATTGAACTGTGAAATGGATATGTCAAAACTACAGCTTAAGGCCCAACTATAATGCGCATGAGTAAACATGAGCTACTGTCAAAATCGCATGTGTAAATGAGCGAATACACACAGTCATAATGGCGTTGGCTATAATAGACATATGTGCATTTCGTTGAGTTTCTTTAAACATGAGCTCCGCATAAGCTGTGCGATCTGAACCGCTCTACATATGTAAATTTAACAGCTGTGGGCATTTGACAATCCGAAAAACAATTTAATTGTATTTAAAAAAAAACACTATGAATTTGCATTAAATTATTCATTTCATAAATAAATCAATAAATTTAACAATAAATAATTATGCATTTTCAACACAATTAAAAGAAACTTAAAACAAGTGATTTTCACATGTTTCACATGTTCATTATGTGCATTCATCATGTTTGTATAAACATGACGAAAAAGTTCGTTTAATTTTGAGAGTAGGCCATGCTAGCTCATGCGCATTAAAATTCTACCTTTAGCTTTTTCCCAAAGGATTTCAATCTCTAAAAATGTATAAAAAAAAGATTCGCCATGAATTATCAAAATTAAAAAAATCAGTTGGTACAGAATTTTTATATTAATTTGACATTTCAACATTTTTAACGCATTTGGCATTAATTTGTTGATCCATGTTTATGTCCAACTTACAAGGTTGCCAAATTGAAAAAAAGAAACTGTATTTAAAACCACTACCAATATTTCATCAATCTTTCGAATTACACTTAAGTTATGATGTTCTTGAAATTTAAATCATATCAGCTATATTTCTTATCAGACAATGACGGGTTTTATTTACAAAAAAATTGGTGTCACTGATAAAATAAATAATAGAGAAACAGATTTTGATCTATCAGCTGTTAAGCGCTCTATATTATGTTGCCATTTCTATAACACACACAAGATAACCCAGAAATATGATAGCAGCTATTAAAACAAATATAAAGTAAACTTTTTTTTATTTGAAATAAAATACACGATTAGGTCGAACGAACTTGCTCTTGTATATAATGTTTTTTGACACCACAGCTTCATGGTATTGTTGTGTGCGTTGTTGGTTCAACAGGACTGAAAGGGTTCTTTATTTTAACGTCGATTCGGAATGGCTAAGATGAGATGTGCTGTATGAAGACAATAATACTCGTCACTTACTGACAAGTGTTTGAAACTAGAACCTCAGGTGTTAAATATCAAATTTACCAACCATTGTTAAGAATTTACTTACTCAATTTACTTGAGTAAAACTTAAATATTTTTTTCTGGTCTTACAGTCGGGTTTAAACGAAAATTCTAACTTTGCTTCTAGGGAATCACCAAAAAGTACTAAGTTTCATAAAATCCGTCAATCCGTTTAGGCTGTAGCGCGGTGAACAGACATCCGGTCATTATTTTGCAAAGACAGACCCACTGACGAAGCTTCTTGATCTTCTCCATCATTGTAATATTTAAGTATGTCTAATTTTTGTCACGTAAAACCAATACTTGACCTATGGAGCAAATAAATATTACAATGTTGCCAAAATTCATATCAAAAAACATCGAACCTATCTAAGTGGTGAGAATTCTTTGGGACCATAAAATTTTATGAATGACAAAATGAATTTTACACTTTTTAATTGTATTCGATTTTTTTGTTTCACTGATGTTTTAAAATTAAAAAAAAAAAAAAACCGGCTTAGGAATTTTTGGTTTGTTTTCTTTCGAAAGCTTAATACATATTTTTTTTAATCATTTTGCTATGCAAAGCGACACGCACACTACAGGTGTTTACGCGATCTATCACAACGTCATCAATCACATGTTTGTTTTCTCATCACACACATTGTATTATATTTTTTTTAACGGGAAGTGGATTGTATTATTTTTTAATCAACTTTTTCGTCGGGTTGTCGATCTTATCGGTTATAAAAAAAAGATACCTATATCTAGTTTGCTATATTTCCTTTTGATTTAAATGAAATTCATTTAAAAGTTTTAAATTAAATAATTAAAGACGAATCAATTAAGGCTTTCTTTCATTGTATGCCTATAAATAATAAAAGGTGTAGATAAAGAGGTGGTCTGTAAATACCAGTAGTTCTTTTTTTTGGTATGTGAAAGATCATATAAACTTCAAACACAAATATTTGGCGATAAGAATTTTTAGTTGAACATTTTATGTTTTTTTTTTTTTTTTTTTTTTTAAATTTGCAACAGTTTGGTGGAGATTAAATGTTATCTTTACGATAAGAAAATTTATGAAAAGGAAATAACACTGCTACTCAACCAAATAAATTCATACAAAAGTGAGTAACGCAGAAGAGGAAGTGCAAAAAAATATGTTTGATAAAACAAATCTGGCAAAGTTGTAAGGTAAATTCTTATGTAAATACGTGGGTTGATATTTTATGCAACCTTAGTATAATTCTTAAAATAAACATTTCTACAAAAGAGTTAACTTTTAAATTTGGGAAAAAATACCTATAGAGGGAAAACGCAAACGGTCTCCTTCCGTAGGGTTGATTACATTTTAATTTCATAAGAAATAAGCAAATGAATTGTTCTAAATATAAATTATGTAAAAACCAGGAAAAGCCAAATCATCAATTAAATGTTACTTACATGATTAGATTTTGATATGTGCCTTTATTTTTTTGCAATTTCGAAAGAGTTTATTAGGTGGGTACCTAAAGTAAGTACATCATTCTTTTGCTATTCTAAGGGAAACATTTCGAAACAAAGTGTTTTTGCGTGCTGAGTTTAAGCAATCTAAGAAATTCTTCAAGTATATAGGTACATAGGCATAATTCTTCTTCTTCTTCTGCTTCTGCTTCTGATTCTTATTTTTCAGCTTCTTCTTCTGCTTCTTCTTCTTCTTCTGCTCCTTCTTCTTCTGCTTCTTCTTCTTCTTATTTTTATTCTGCTTCTTGTTCTAATTCTTTTTCTTGTACCTAAATACTTTTCTTCTTATTTTTTTTTTCTTGTACGTCTTTTGCTTTTTCTTGTGCTTCGTCTTGTCCTTTTTTCCGTTGTTTCTTACGTGACCCTTTCCATTTTCTTCGCAAGCATTACTTCAGATGTCTGGCATACACTTCAAAATTTGGAATTTTAAAAGTCAATTATTGTAATTAATTGTAAATTTTTCCTGCAACTAAACAATCTATTTTTTATTGAAATAACATCTGTTGATGCTATACCCAGGAAAAAAAAATAATTTGTCGTTTTTTTGTCGTTAATATGTCTTGCAACTAAAAAATTTGTCGTATTTCTTAAAATTATTTCTGATAACGTCCAATTATAGATTAGGACATAATCAATGTTAGGATACCAACCCGACGAAAATGATTAAATACAATCGACTTTTTTTTTTTAATGATAATATAACATATACAAAATTGCTTGTAAAATTTCATGCAACTAAAAAATTTGTCTCGTTTTTTTTTCTTCAAATATTCTTTGAAATTGTAACTTGATAATTAAGTTAGCTGTACAAGAATGAAGTACAAATTGCAAATTATGAAGGATAATGAAGCAGATAAATTGCCATAAAAAATACTAGTAGTGTTAATTTGAGGGTAAATTGAACAATAGAAATAGAGAAAAATGATAAATATGTTAAATAAGAAAATAAAAAAAATATAGATAATAAAAGTAACTGTCATGTTTTATCGCAAATATGTCGCGCAACTAAAAAATTTATCTTGCAATTTATTTTTAAATAGCCCATGAAAATGCTGACATTTAAATAAACAAAAATCGCCGCAATTTTTTGGTTGCTGGCACACTTACGTCAATTAATACAATTGTTTTTTGTTTTTTTTTAATTTCAAAGTGGTGGTGCTAACTTGATGGCACATACATACATTCTTATTCTTAAGTGATACACCCACATAAAGTTATTTATTCGAGTGAGTTTTTCAAAGTCTACAAATAAATCTACCGAAGAAACGATGTGATGGTCACCTGACTTTTTTAAAATATAAACCTAATCCAATTCATTATGTCGAAAAAGAAAAAAAAAATATTTTAAATTCGCATATGTTGCTTACCTAATACGAACTCGTAAAAATCAACCCAGCCAAAAAGTTTTTTTTTTTGTTTTATAAATAAAATAATAAAATTTAAAAATAAAAAAAATTATAAACTTCCATCGCATCTGTCCGAATAAAAGTATCTTCTCCAAATTTACCTTTATGGCATTCAGCCAAACACGGAAGCAAATGTCTATGTCACCTCAGAAACAATTAATTCCTTGTCAAAATTTTCTTGCTCTCCCATAGTGTTTTCGATTTTATAAAATTTTATAATAATAGATTTTTATTTCCATTGAAATATTTATCACAATTTTTTTCTTTTACTTATTTTTTGTAGGTAATTTTTTTTTACTGATTTGTATTCGTGTTGTGCGGTTAATCCGCTGTTAAATTTAAAATTATCTACAAAATATTCTTTCGTTCCGATTTGTTAAAATTCTATAAGTCACAAAGATAAATGATCAATTTAAATTTTAATTGTTTCACGTGAGAGAAATTTTATATTATTTTTTGTCATATGAAGATCGAAAAATAATATTTTAATTGTCTTATCACATTTTGAGACGTTGAGTACTTTATATGAGAAACCCATAGCTCTCTTATCAGACAAAGAAAAAAGAATAATTATATAATTTTTTCGAGCTTGTGGGAAAAATATCTAAAGGAAGGCTGTGGTCATACATGAAATTTTATATTCAGCAGAAAATAAAAGTGAACATTTCCAAGAATCTCACTGGGTTAAAGGAAGGAAATCAGGAAGTAATATTTTGTTTAAGAATATCAGCTTGTTGTTGAGAATATATAACAAGTTTTCAATGACAAGAACTTTTCAAAGAAATGATCGTTATAATAGTATTTTATGTGTACATTAAGATTTTTACTTGCGATTATAGGTACTATAAGGCAAGTTATGCAATCGCAAAAATAAACCTATTAACGGTACCTTTATTATTTTTTGTGTATAAAATGCAAACAATTAAGCACTTAAAAATGGCGTTCTTCAAATTTTTAAAAAAAGTTTTTTATTCAAAATAAACATCGATTTATTAAAAAACCGCACTAACGATTTCAAAATATTTTTTTTAGTAAACCAAATATAAGTTTACTAAAAAAATTATTATTAGGCACAAAAATTTTCAGCACACTTTGATTTTGGCATGAATTTTTGTAAAAAGAAGTTTTAGCAATTTTGTGAAAAATTCAT
This sequence comes from Baccha elongata, assembly GCA_951217065.1. NCBI lineage: Eukaryota > Metazoa > Arthropoda > Insecta > Diptera > Syrphidae > Baccha > Baccha elongata. The sequence goes on from OX578272.1 coordinate 30,810,616, forward strand.
ATGATTTTTTTTTCCTAAAAAAAAAAAATTAATTCTTTTTTATTTCCGTGGCAACTTGCCGCAAGAACAAGTACGTGGAACCCAGTCGTGCACAAGAGCAAGTTCGTGCGACCCAGTCGTGCATTTTATTCTTAATACTTAAATCCTTAACAACAAATGTACTTTATATTTGTATTCCTTACTTCCTCCCAAATCACAACCAATTCACTGAAGTAGGTATAGGTACCCTTAAGTATTTTTTAAGTTTTACGTGTTCGTAGAACATCGCAGGAAAGAAAAAAAATACTGTTTTTAAGTATCTACCTATAGTCTTAGACGGAAGGTAATGTTAGAAATTACCCCAAGTTATGTCACAACTAGCCCCACAGCAGAGGTAATTTTTAACAATTTATTGCTACTTTTTTACTGAAAAATAGACAAATTCAATGAAATGAGAAATTAAATTTATTTATTGTTTATAAATAGTATCGATTCAACTGACCCCAATTTATGTTACACCTAACCCTACATCATTGGTAAGTTGAAAAAATACCGCGTAGATATTGTTTTTACTAATAAATAAACAAATTCAAAGAAATGAGAATTAGAGTTATGAACTTTATAATTTTTGGTAAAACATACCCCAAGTTTATGTTTCAATTTACCCCACAGTAAGAGAAAATAACTAGACCTATTTCGCTGATCAACACGTAGATATATGTAGAAATACCATACAACTTTTTTCTTGATTTTATCAAGAGAGTTTTTATCTGAAAGTAAAATGCTCCATGCTTCTGCACCATACAGCAGCAGGTTCAGTCCCGACCCGAATTGTTAAGTGGGCTGTACAATTTTTCCTTTGTACAAAAAAAACTTCATTTGGGAAGAGCTAACCAATGTTCGTTTGCTTTCCCAGGTGTTCCTACAATGTACAAATTTACTAACAACCTCTGAAAAAATCTTATTAGAAAAATCTTTGAAAAACAACTTCTCTAACAAGTTGTTACAATTTATTCAAATTTCCAACGTCTTTTTTTTTTGTTTTAAAATTTACAACTTAAAAAAAAAAACACCCTTCCAAACTCTGTGTAATTGCACAAACATGACGTGACATGCAACATATGCCAAAATCAAGTCAACACAAACCCTTTCCTTAAGAAAACACAAAAAAAAAGTCCTTCATTTAAGTCAGCCAAGCCCCCATTGTTGTTTGAATTTTAATTTTTTTTTTTGCAGACAATAAACAAGAAAATTACACCTAGGGTAGCTACCCTTAGTAACACTATTACTATTATTCCTTGTTAATTTTAAAGCAACAGGATTTTTCTTTCTTCCTGACTTCATCAATTCCTTTAAAATTTTCAGGGAATTGAATGGAGGAAGAAAATGGAGACAAAATTCTTCCAGACATTCTAGGTACCTAGAGCTACAGTAAACGTGTTGTTGTTTTTGAATATTGCATTATTATTGTTTAGATAGGTCGAAACTACCCCTGATTGCACCTTTACCTGCGATCAAAAGGTGAACGAGCTTTCTCTCTATCTCACTCTCACTTTAGTTAAATTCAACAGTTTTCTTGAGTTCCTTCTTTACAATTCTTTTCTGTTTCCTTAATTTGGAGTTTGTGTTTTTATTTTGATAATAATTCGGCAATACAGCGGCAGCTGCAACCTTAAAGGGTCTTAGACTTACATAAAGGCAGCAATAGCAGGAAAGGAACAAACGCGAGGACGGCGACGGAGCAACACGTAATCTCTTTTGTATCGGCAAAAATTTCAGCCAACTTGAGTTGAATAGTTGTAGCTTGTAGCTGTACCTATACTTCGTATATCTTTGAAGGATTTCTTCAATACAACAACTTCAATATGCTATGCGCTGTTTAAAGATACTTTTTTCGTATTTATGTTGACGAATAAGAGACGACATGTGGTGGTCGGATTCGATGTTGTATATTCTTTGCTTGCTAAATTGCTTCTTTCGGTAGTGTTTATAAAGTACATTGTAGTTTCTTCTGTAGATACGCCTGGTCTTTGAGCCTTGGTGGCCTGTCGCTTTGGAACTAGAGAACTAACTCGTCTGTGTTTCGGTTTGTTTTACATCTGCCGTTTTGGTTAAGGATTGCGTTTTTTAAGGTTGGCTACCAAAAGAAGTAACATAGCGTCGGTCGGGACGCCTCGATCGTGTCTCAAGCAGCTTTTTTTTCCAGCCATCATTGTTATTATGATTATTTCTTCTTTTGTTATTGTTTGTTTCGATTTTTTTTTGTTTTTTTATGGTTACGTCTTGCAGATGGCGACAGCAGTTTTTTATTTTTTTTTTGCCATCAAAGGGTTTCATTTCATCATAAGTCGGAACTTGTAAAATTATCGTTTTGGTTAGTGAGAGCACAAAATGCCATGATGAGACTTTAAATGAGTTTGACCCAGAATGCTCCCAAGTTTTTTTTTTGTTATTGTTTTAATTTTTGGGGAGCAATTTTTTAATTATCTTGACAAATTTTTGTAAGGGATAGGTACGTATGAGGAGCTTAAATAGGTCAGTAAATGTATGATCAACTTATAAGAGATGCTGAGGGTAAGAAAATTGTTCTCATGGCAAGAAAACCTTTTCAAATAACTAAAGGTTTTTTTTTAAACCTAAGGTATTAAGTTGCCATTAGCCAGTGGTCTGTTGTGTTTGATCCTGATGAACTCATTATAGATCGGTATTCTTCTGAAGAAAAAGAAATTTAGGTTAGGCAGGATAGTAAACCCATTGTTATAGATTAACTACGACTTAAGTCCGATATTTATAAAAATAAATAATAATATAACTCACAAACTCTTGATCCTACCACAAAAAAAAAAAAAAAAAATTAAGTAAAAAATTAAAGCTGACAAAGTTTGCTACAAAAAGTGTACATATAGTTTTTTCGTATCTTAAATGGTTTCTGAGATATAAGCTTGAGAAGATCGCTAATATGTGAAGAAAAATTCAACAAAAAATTGTTTTTAATTATTTTTTGTAAAATTTTTGCAAATACCTGCAAAATAATGCAAAAAATTCCTTTTAAATGAATTCGAATGCAAACACAACTAGAAACAAAACATAAATTCCACGACAGTGTTTATGATCTCGAATGGGATCACAACGTTCACACTTCACCGTTATATCTGTCTATGGATTTAGCCAGGTTGACTTCAGAAAACGTTGATGGTTACTGAATTAAATAAACATTGCTATGGCATTAGGGCATAATTTAGGATATCAAAAATTGTAATATGTAAACAAAAATTCAACAAAAAATCGTTTTTGATTATTTTTTTTGAATTTTTGTTCACATATTAGCGATCTTCCGAAGCGTATATCTCAGAAACTGTTGAAGGTAGAAAAAAACTATATTTTTTGTAGCAAATTCTGACAGCTTTCATTTTTTACTTAATTTTTTTTTTGCAGGATCAAGGGTTTGTTAGTTATAAGCGAAAAAGTGAAAAAAGGAAAATTTAAAGCCCTTTTGCGACCAACCTTTAGGTTCAGGGACTTTTAGTATGTTAACCCCCTCGCTAGTTCAAATAAAGCTGCATGCATAGTTTTTCTGCCCTCGATTAATCCACCTAAGAATCATTTGTTGACTGGACTACATGCCTATACAAAAATATTTCCCTAGTTTTTTTTCCCATTGGGTGTTCAGTTTATGCTGAAATATTTTCAAGCATGAGCAATGAGCAAGCATAAGAATGAACAAATAAAAACAATAAAAAAACTCAAAATAGTCGAATTAAAATTTATTTAGTGGAGTATTTATGAATGAAATTCAATATTAAAGGTTTTGTGGCCTTTACTCCAAAAGCATTGCGTTTCGCCCTAGTTTGATGGTGGGCTCATCAGCTAGATGACATCAAACCCAATCTAGTACGCAATAATTGTCTATGATTACCGACTGCTTTATAAAATTTACAGAGAAAACTCCCTGTGAATTATATTATTCTAAAGATCTTTGATTAAAGTTAGACATTAGAAATTATGATGTTATTCTCGTGGCCAAGCGAAGTTATAAGAATGAACAAATAAAAACAATAAAAAGACTCAAAATAGTCGAATGAGCAAGCATACCAAATAGGAACAAAACCAAGATAAATATTTTTGTATAGACATGTATATTTATTATCTGTGTCTATGTATGTGCCTATTTACATAGTATAGGATTATAGAAATATTTTGAAATTCAAGCCGGGCTTATACTTTTAAATAAAAAAATTAAATAAACAATGACGTCTTTGGTACCTAGATCTTTTATCAGTTATTTTTAATCTTATTTGGGCGATGATGGCATGTCAATTTAGGACTGGATTTTTGTATACAAAAGGAACTTAAAGCTAGCTTCCACTTATATGAACGAAGGTTTGCCAACACATTGATATCTGTATTTGCTGCACTGGCTACATACATTTAAAACTTCTCGTTTGTAAAACAAACGCATTCCTATGAAAAAAACTAACTTAAGCTTTGCTTGAAAAAAAGATCCTGGTTCACAGTCACTATCTATCATAATTCATAAGCAGAGTTTGAATCTTTGACGAGTACGACCACAAATTAAAACCACTCTTATAGGTTAACTTTCAGTTAAGCCGAATATTTTGATCAAAACCTTTAACATTGAAGAGAGAAAGGAAATTTTTCTTAGTACCTACTATTTAGTACCTAGGTATAGAATTATTTCGAAACTTAAGACGGGCTTAAATTTTATAACTTTGAAGTTGAATGTAACAACGACGTCAATTGAGCTATGGGATGACCTGTATACAAGTTTAAGATTGGCTTAAATTTTTTTTTTTTTAATATCGTTTCTGAAAGGCAAATTTTCGCTTAAGAACATCTAATTTAAGCTTAGCTTGAGTTAAAGTATCCTGATCTCCCTATCTATTTGGAGAATCAAAGTGTTGGAAACTATGCGAATACAAAAGCTTAACTTTAATTCAGATTTTTAACTTAAAAAATCTTTCCATCAATTGGAAAGTGAAAAACCTTTCACATTGATAAATAAAGGATTTTTTTAAGCAAAAACTGACAAACTTTATAATAAAAAGTTATCGATTTCTCTTTTTTTTTTTTTTTGTTTGAATCTTATTCTAACCTGAAAAAGATAAATTAAATAATTGGTATTATTCAGTCATGGACTTTAAACTCGTTTTGTTTAATTTATCTTCTGTGTGTCTTTTGTGTCGCAACTCAATCTGATTTCATTCACAAATACTATTTCAGTCATGCTCTCACCAAATATGATGATAAATTGCTCTGATTTGGTGTCTCATAAAAAAAAAACTTGATGAACCAATTCAGCATATTTAAACCGCCTTTTTTGTCTAAAGCCGACACAATACCTATTATATAACTACATTTCTAAGAATTTTGTCTTCAGTATGATAAACAATTTCTAATATATCTGTATCTCTTCTTTTTTTTTTTGATCATCTAGATCAAAGTATTTTATATCATATCGTTTAGATTTTTGATTTTCGCACGACACTTAGGTGAAATAAGCAATCTAATCACGAAATCATATATCTTATCTTATAATTAATAGATATATTTGTATATATAATATTCGTAGGTACACGTTCTGCCTGTTTTTAACTTGCAAACATGCATTTTCATGTATCTGGTGCTAAATGACATCCCCCTTGTTCATGATTTCATTTTATGTATATATTTTTTTTTATGTGTGCAATTCAATTAAGGAATTTCATTCATTCGCAATCAACACCTGATATCAATCTCATTTTTATAAACCGCACTGTATTCTACACCATCAGTAAAACCCGAGAAGAGTTCGGGTGCGGTTTTGTCGTCCATACGGATGAATATACACTTGATGGACACCTTCTTTGAGTAGGTATAAGTAGGTATCTCATTACAAAAAAAAAAAAAAAAAACATTAAGGAATTCCTTAAAGTCTAGAGCCTAATTTCATTCACAGATTTTTGCTGACCATAAAAATAGAAGGGGTCCCAAAAATTTGATAATGATGGAATCTGTATAAGATGAGTATAGGTAGGTATCTTTTTGGTGAAGGACGACATTTTTTGTTCTATCAACAAATCGCACAAATCAAATAAAATCACGAAATATCCAAAATTCCAAAGAAAACTCGAAAAGAAGACAATTTTCGTTTGTGTGCAAAATAAAAAAAAAAAAACGCGTTGAAAAATGTGAACAAACCGGAATGTTGCCCGGTTGCCAAATTTCAGATTCTAATAAAATCATCCAAAAGATACGCACACACATCAGTACACATTGTGTGTCTACCGATCTTTTTTTTTTTGGCAAAATATAAAACCAATCTCTTTAAAAGAAAGAATAATGAGAATTACTGTCTACATTTTGCGTTCTATCTACCCACGAAATATAAAATGTATGAAAAATCGCAATTGATAGACTCAAGAAGAAGATTACTAATACGAGGTAAAGAAGGTGAGGTAACAATGAAGAAGAGAAGGGAAATTACCATTTGATCCCCGAAAAATATTTATTGTAAAATACAAACACGCAATGGTGTTTCCTAGTTGTGTTACTATATCTATTAATGAAAATCATTTGGTTATCCAATTGAAAGTTTCTTTGATATTCGTTTACTTGTTAATCAAATATCCTGCAGGAGACTTTTTTATTTGTACTTACATATATATCTCAATGACGTTCATAGGTTTTCTTTTTTATTTCTATTTATGTTTATAAGCTTCTACAGAATTGTTTGAGTTATCGCATTGAGATAATTTGGCTTTTTTTTATAATCTTACAGATAAGATTGTTTTATTATTTTTTTTTACTGTCAGAATTTCATTTGGAAAGATTGTTGTCAAAAATAACAAAAAAAAAAAAAAACTAGAACTCAAACCAAATCAGCTGATTAAACTTTGACAACATATGATAGAGAAGCTACAATATGCGTACACCGTACACATACCTTGGCAGTATTTTTTTTTTATAGGCTGTTTTTTTCTTGTTGGAAAAAACACTATTAAGATAGAAAACAGTGGGCGTCTTATTTATAGCGTCACTACTGGGTAATAAAATTAATCATATGAATTAGTCATAATGACGAAATTAATATTCCATCTAAATAGATGATAGGAAAGAAAAAAAAAATGCGAAAATATAATATGAGATTTAGCAAATTAATCAGTAAAACTTATATTAAGTCAAAGAACGATATTTAAGCCACAAAATCTAAGAAAAAAATGTCAAAATATCGCATTTTAAAACAGAGAGATAATGTTACATCTTAACCGGCGCGCGGCGGAATAAGTAGGTAGTAATATCGCAGGCGTAAGTTGTTATAGAACTTAAATTATTGTTAAAAAAAAAAATAAACCTCAAACGAAATTCTTTATTAGTTTTGCTCATGGATTAGATATAACGATATCAGTTTTTGTATGGTACAATTTGCCACAGAATAGTGTTACAACTAACCCCGATACGAAATTGAACACAAAGAACACTAAACTTAAACTTAATACAATCCCATATAAATAAAAAAAAAAAAACTTTACAAGCCTCTTGATTTCTTGGATTTATTGTAAAATTTCTTTTATCGACGATCAATTAACGAGATGAATATTTTGGTCTATCTCACGATTTTTAGTTTTTAGGGCCAGCACTTGCTTCACAACTGTTACATCTTACCCCTGTTTCTTTTAGGACCGCTTTCCCCTATCTTCCCCAATATGTGGTACATAATGTTCCAAAATGTGTTACTCTATCGGAAGATATTATATTTTTATATTTTCGAATTAAAAATATGAAGAATAATGATATATAAAAGTCCTTAAAAAGCAAAATACCATTACTATTTTTTACGGAATTATACTTCATTTTACTCAATTTGCAATGAAACTATTGCAACGTGAGCTTTGACGCAAATTTTCCGTAAATCATACGTCAATTGATAAAAAACTATAGCTGCGGTCTAGCATAGGTAATTCTTTTTATTGGAGATATTATCGCCAGTTGAGTATGTCACGCACGGCACATGTACCTAGTCCGTCAATGAATTTTTATTGACGCAAATTCATGAATTGAGATGTTCATGAAACAATTTTTTAACTGAACCATATATTTACGTTATTTGTTATCCTCTTAAATTTTTGATTTTATTTGATCCTTTTTCTAGAATAATAATGCTACATGGTTATTAACTTAAATTTTACTAGGGTATTATTATTTGTGACAAGAAAGATAACTATGTTCGTTATTCTGTTTAATTTTTGATTGCTTAATGTCAAATAAAATTTATATTTCTATTAAAATAAGAAAGACACATTCTTTAGTTGACCGGGAACTTACAACACATTCTTTTTAATTTTTGTTTGCAATTAATACTTGACTGCTACCTTGACTGTCTAGTAATCATTGAAAGGGGTTATTTTTGGCCAAATTATTGCGACAAATTTTTTAGTTGCCCAACTTTTTAGTTGCACGTACAATTTTTTAGTTGCATGACAATATTTTAGTTGCACTAATTTTTTTGAGTTGGACGACAATTTATTTTTTTAGTTGCACGGTAAATTTACTACAGTTGTCAATTTTTTACATTAAAAGTGCTACTGTTAAGTTAATTGACGTTTAACTGGAAGACTTTTGGTTCCAAAAAGAGATTGCAACCGAAATTTTGAAGGATGTCCATGTTTTCATGTTTTAATATGTAAAAAGCACAATCAGGTTCAATAAAATAGTCCCCGACTGTTATTTTATTTCATCTCTCACTTAGTAGCTATCTCTGCCCATAGTTTACTTAAGCTTTCAATTAAAAAAAAAAAAAAAAACTATCTGGTGGTAACAAGAAACAGATTGCTCTTGAATATGTCGAATGTATACAACACTATCAGTTTTATTTTATTCAGTCAAAAAAGGGGCAATAGCCGAACAAAACCATTAGCAACAATTACCAATTGCTGTGAACCGTCTCTCTTAACATTAAGCCAACCGAAAATAAAACATGCGTGGTTGTTTTCTGTCACTCTCGATAATGTGTCAATTTTAGGATTGGTTTAAACGCAAATAATTATTATGAATACAAAAGATACACTATATATTGTTATACTATTTTCCTCTTTTTTTTTTTAAACCCATATTCTGCGGTCAATAACCCTGCCTAAGGTGGAAAATATGTACACAAAAAAGCTCTTACTTATTTACAAAAAAAATTACACCACACGTACATTAAAAGCACCCACAGAATTTTTATTACACAACCCACTGAACTCACAAAAAAAAAAAAAAAAAACCATCTGATCATTCATTCATAATTTTGATTTGGATTTTACGATTTTTTATTTTTTGTAAAGACTTTTATAAGTGGAGGTCGGTTGGGTTATGGTTGCTGCTAATAATGACAATCTTGTTTGGTATATCATGTAATTAGAGTGCCTATTAAATTTAAATAATAATGTTAAATCAATAAGATGAGAATGTTGTTAAAATGTGGTGACATGCTTTAAAAAATGTTTGATAATTTATATGTGTTAGTTTTTTTTTTATGTAATTGTAATATAGTTACCTATTGTTTACCAGATCTTGGGAGTTATGATAATATATCTAAGATTTGTATTTTGATTTAAATGAATTTTTATTGTCATATACAAGGCACATATGACTTTGATAACTATATTTTTTCTCATTTTGGTGTGATAAGATAGCATTAAAGAATGTGGGTGTACATCAGGTAACCATACCTATAATATACTATCTAATTTTATTTAAGTGATGACCTAAATTTTAACACATATCAACTTGCCAACAATTTTGTTAAAAGAAAGTTATTAAAAGTTTGATGATTCAGTTTGTATGTGGTAATTTTTGGTCAGTCAAAATTATTGTATTATAGTTTTTAAACTCTTTGCACATATATAAGTTGATGGTGGTAGCTTCAGCAATTTCGATACAAGAATTGTATTTGATAGAAAATCTATATCCGGTTATCTTTCTTTTATAAAATTCGTTATGCGAGCTTAACTTATGATAATTTTCTTTCTATTGGTTCTTTCATTCTTTCGAGCAAATTCGAACTATCGTACCAATTTTTTTCGAGACTCAAAAACCACTCGTACGATTTTTATGATTTCAACGAAGATTTTCATTAGGTATATGTATGTATGTATTAAATGCAAGTACGCACCAGTAAACGCATTTGAAATTAAATTAGCTAATAGCGATTTAAGAAATTTGGTTGCTATAAAATATTAGGATTAGGACATGTTTAACAGAAATTTATTATGAAATATCGGTAAAAAATCTATATTTTTTGTAATTTACCGCCTATAATTTTCGCTATTCGCCTTGCCGCGTGACAATCGCTTGAAAATAATTACCTAAAAAATCAATTTAATGTCATATTAAAGTAGGTAATTATTGTATGTTACCTTATGAACTTCTTATGTTATTGACAAAATTGGCTTTTCGCCTTTAATAAATATACGAGCGAATATTATTTAAAAGCAAAATTCCTTTACTTTCCAAAATTAATTGAAATAATTTTTTCCTCATGAACTCCTTATTTTATCCGAAAATTTCGCTCTTCTCCTATAATAAATACGCGCGAATATTGTTTGAAAATTATTTAAAAAAATCAAACTCTCTTTAATCCTCAAAAGAAATTGTTATGATTGATCATGAGGAGAACTTTTTATTTTATCGAAAATTTTGGCTCTTCGCCTTCAATAAATAAATATGTGCGAATATTAATTGAAAACAAATAAGAAGCAAAAATTTTTAAATTCTCAATAGAAATTATTGATTGTTTCCTCATAAACTTCTTATTTGACAGATTATATAATGTTCGATTTTCGTCTTAAAATTTCGCCCGATTATTGGTTTTCAAAAAGTTTAAAAACAAAATCCTTTTAATACCAGAAGTAAATATTAATTATACGCTCTAAACTTCTTTTTTAATCGCGTAATTTTTGGAATTCGCTTAAAACAAAACGCGTAAACATTTATTTTTAATGATTAAAAACAAAATCTTTTTAATTTTATAAGTACCCAAGAAGACATAAATTTATCGCTCATGAACTTCTTATTTAATAGGTAATTTTTGTTACATATTCGCCTACAGATACGCGCGAACTTCGTTTAAAAAAAAAAAACATTTAATTAAAAACATTTTATATATAATTATAATGTAATACAAATTGTTATTTTTTTAATTCTTATTTGTAAAAAAGTTTTTTCTCTTCGTTTTTAAACAAACGAGTACTTAGTTTAATTTTAATTAATTTTTGGCTCTTAGTTATTAAATTCTGATTTGTTCGATCATTTTCGCTCATTGTTTGAGACTTTTTTAAAAACAAAATTGTTTGTATGTTAAATAATTGTGCCACTATCCGTGGCAACTTTGGAGCAACCGTACCAACAAATAACCTAAATCAGTGAAATATGTATTTTATTTTACTTCTTTATCTTAGCTGATGGTCCTTTTCTAATAATAATAAAAATAAAACCAATCCTACCTACCTAACTAACTAATGGTCAAGCATTTTAAAAAAAATTTGCACACGTTTAGAACTTAATTTGTCAATTTATTTACAAATACACAGTCTGTCTAGAATTTGCTTCACCTTGACTATACATACAACTAATTTGCACTATCCCATCCAAGAGTTGAATTATTGAGTTAAATTGGACTTTTACCCGAAACCATGTCTCAAGGTCTTCTATTTACGCACATACGTACATATTATATGAATGAATGACAGATTTTATGACTACCAAAATCCGCAAAAAAAAAAATCAACCAAGAAAAAGGGCTTATCATACCATAAGATACTCGTACTTATTGTAATAGATGTCATTAAAGTTTAAGGCTTTCCTAAACTAGTTCCCTTTTTTTATAGGCTAATGTAATTTAACTTAAGTGAACAAAAATCATTTTGTTGGTTTGGTTTTTTTTTTTTGCAAATAGATTTTTGCATATTTGTTTTTTAAATTCGTTTTAAAGTGGGCTGTGTGTTGAATTTGCAAATTAAATAGCACACATTATGTACATATGTAGTTATAGCACAAAGAAGGTTTTTTTTGTGTCTAAAATTTTGCCAGTTTCTACATATTTGGTAGGTAATAAAAAAATGTATACAATTACGTAGATCGTTAAATACTTATCTGAATGACATAACATTTTGCATAAGAAATGGACTGCGTACAAAATTTTTCAAATTAATTTTACATTTAAATTCAGGAACTTATAAAATAAAAGTTAATTCGTGAGTTAATTTAAGAATACAAATAGCTTTGAAATTTGTTTTCATTTAAATTTATTATTTTTTATTAAAAAATCGTTAATTTTTTAATGTAACTTAAAATTAATATTAGGTTGATTCTTAATCAAATGCTCGTTTTGAGCATCCAAATTAACGTCAGTTGAGCAGAAGTGTATCATTTGAAAGTTTTGTCATTTATTTTTTTGTTGTCTTATTAATAATTAAGTATTGTTACGGAAATGACCAAATCATCACGGAAATGATATGTTACATAGAAAATGTATACAATTAAAAACTTTTTCTTGTTTTCATGTTGAATTAAAGTCAAGATATATTTCTTAAACTCTTTTAAATTTTATTTTGTAACGGGAATGACATTTTGATGATGGAAATGATGATTGTGTTGATCAATTTTATTTGTTTAAAATTGGAACCCTTATTTTTCTTTTCTAAAATGAAGTTGAGACACGTTACGGAAATGACTTTTTTTAAGGTTATGCAAATTTTCATTTATTTTTCGATAAATTTACTAGTTTGTTATCAAAATGTTTGTCGAAACTGTTGTTCGTACATTTTTTGTCGGAACATTTCTAAGCTATACTTCTGTAATATACAGTACAGTACAGTCTGGAAATTGTAAACTAATTCTTACATAATTTGTTCGGAGTTGCGGAGTTTTATTGTAATCAAGGGTTCATGGTACCAAGACACCACTATGTTCTGTTATTCTAAGGCTAAGTTTTGAACGTTAACAACTTTATTTTTGAAATTTTAAACCGCCATAAAATTTTACTGTGTTTGAAGCTTCCGAATAGGAACATTGAAACAGGTGACCAAATTGTATTAAAATAATGTGAATTGTCTGTTGATGATTGGTGATTTCTTATTTTTGCGTTTTCCTAAAAGTGTCAAAATAAAATGTTTTTAATTATTTCAAATTCTTAATTTAACTTGATTTAAATTAAATGATTTCAAAAAATATTAGGTATGGCTTTTATTTTGAGCGAATATTTTTGGCATTTTGAGACTTTGGTTATATACTAGCCCCATTACTTTGGAACAATATGCCCCACCAATGCGGTTAGTTGGACCACTTCGACTTATTTTATTCAGAACAACATCATTTTTCTCTGTATTTGTATTTCCATTTCATTTACAAGCACGAATATCATTCTATTTAATGATATCATTGTAATTATTGTATTTTTAATATTATTGTATTATCTATTTTCTTGTAATTCGATATTCTGTATTTACATTTTCCATTCTGACCATTGAGAAAGACACTTGCCTGGCAACTGCACACCATCTAAGCAGAGCAACGAAGTTGCTTAAACATGTCTTTAGATAAGAAGTTAGAATCCCCGTAAACCGTGAATGGGTGGTCTCTATGACGCACTATTAGAAAACTCTTGAAATATGCGAATTTTGTAATACAGAATTATGCATTTTAGGACAAATCCACTTTCGAAAAAAACATGAACTACATGGACAAACTTTATAAAACTTTTATAAAAACATATAAATTTACATAAAAATAAATAATCGTTAAATATACAAGCAAAAAATATTCGGAAACCCTTTAAAATAAAAACATTTTCTTTCCAAAAACAAACCCCTCCCCACCCAAATCTTCCAACTTCCTTGTTAAACCTAATTATGTATATGAAAGCATTTAAAGCTAAATGGTAATTTATATGAAAGTTATCTAACCGTGAACTTATTGTTGATACCAATAACAAACCCTCCTCCCCTTTATTTGCCAACACCCTTTTAGATAGAACACTAAAAATGTTGTGTGCGCTTATATTTTATTGCTCTAGGTCATTGACGTTACACTTAATTGATAAATATGGAATGACCAAGAACCGTGAACAAAGTTTATAAAAATATACATATAGATATAGTTACTCAAAACTTCAAGCCCGAAACAACTTTATATATAATAACCCCAACCCTATTTTTTTGTTTAATTAATCATAGAACAAATCTAAAAAGCCATTCAACATAGTCTAGTGATTTTAATGAAATGTGAAATGAAACCCAACTAACCAAACCAAACCAAAACATCCATGCGGTATTATGAGATGGTCAACACTATAAAAATAAAAAAGGGGAGACCAAGCTTCCTTCTTGTGTTATAGTTTGTTCTTATAGCATAATAACTTCATGGTCTTAGAAGAAATCTATGTTCCTTTAGAATAACAACAACACGGAAAGAAGGAAACACTAGTGTGATGTTGCTGCTGGGCAAATTGATGACACATTGTGTTCACTCTGAAGTTCTAGTGTTGCTGATTTTTTTTCTGTTGTTTTTACAATCTTCGTGTTTGCGTGTCAAAGCGTTATAGAATCTTAAGTCTTTTCAGTCTATTGTTGCCGGAAGAAAATGGACACAGAAGTCACACACTGCTAACAGGCGCGCACAGACCAAAAAAACACCAACCCAACTTAACTGACAGGCTATCCATGCAGGCAGGAAAGGTTTATTATGTCTGGAAGTAATTGACTGATGCCTGCGGTCAGTATAGAGTTTCATTGTTTTAATAGTGCTTTGCTATAAAGAGCAGCATATGGCTCCCGGTAGTAATAGCTTGATGGTGGCGGTGGTGTTGGAAGGCGATCTTTTTAATTGAGTGTAGTCAGATTATAATTAGTTGGAATTTTATTCCCCCTTCGTCGTACTTTTATTTTTGAGTGTCAACTGGATTATCTCGCCTTGACCTTTTATCACTTATTTTAAAATGCCATTCATCACATATGGTAATGTGATGGTGAAGTTGAAGAACTATAGACATCTTAAATCTAGATGGATGAGGTCTATTTAATTCGCCTACTTGTCTCGTTTGGTAAAATGGTGGTAAAATGTCTGCTAAAGTTTATTATAAAGAAAGAATAAGAATAAAAATGATTGATTTACATGGAATGTATACGAGAGTACTTTAAACTTATTTAACAGAAACAAATTATTATTTTTAATCTGATTTTGTACAACACTTGAGAAGAAAAGCTCAAGATTTGTTTGTTGAGTTCAAATGAAGCTAAAGACAATAATTTTCGATTTGAGACCATGAAGTACTTTCTTCTCTATAGTCAGTTATGTCGAATATACTGTTATATCGACAAATGTTAAAATAAGAACACGTCTTTGACTTTGATCAAGTGCCAGACAATTGATCTTAATCTTTTCTAAAACTGGTTTGTAGTTTCAAATTTCCAAAAATATAATGGTCAGTTCATGTCCGTCCGTCCTGATGGTTTTTATGAAATAAGGTGGTGAAGATATACCTAGTTTTTTTTTGTAGAATTATCAAGTTTGTCGATCTTTATTTTCTATATATTTGTTGCTTAAGATTTAATAGGAAAAGTAAATTTAGTTTTGATTAATTGATATTGATAATTCTGCACGAAGTTTTGCAAATAAATTTTATAGATTTGTGCAAATTTTGTGTTCATTATATTTATCGATTAATCATCAATTTAATTATTTTTGTTGTCAAATACAGTCAGGCACACATTTAATAAGTCAATTTGATTTATTTCCTCATTCAGAAAATGTTATGTTTTTAAGTCGGCCAGAGAAATTATCATGCAGAATTAATCAAATAACAAGTAATTATTTCAAATAAGTAAATAGTAAAAAAAAATTTTGGATTAATTGTTGTAAATTTGTCGTGCAACTAAAAAATTTGTCCCGCGAGAATTTTCAAAAATAAATGCTGATAATGCTAACTTGACAGTCAAGAAAAACATTAATGTAATCGAAAATAAAAAAGGGATAACGGTAATAATTGTCGCTTTTTTGTCGTGAATACGTCATGCAACTTAAAAGTTTAAAGTTTGTCGCGGATTTTTTTTTTTTAAATAAATTCGAAAAATTAATTTTTTAGTCAAGTAAGGCTTCACACTCCCTGGAAAAGGATATCTTTTCAAAAATAAAAAAGAATGACCAACTAAAAAAATTGTCGGGCAGTTTTTTTTTTTTAATATTAAATGTTAATATGTACTTACTTGGCACTAAATTTAGCACTACCACCCCAGCGACCAATTTTTTAGTTGCACGACAAATTTTCATTTGTTTATTTTCCATTAGATTTGATTTCTGGGGTGGTAAAGTGAATTTGACTGTCAATTTAGTTATTTAAAAAAATTAGCGCGACAATTTTGTTTATTTCACGACAAATTTACGGCAAAAAAAAACTGAAACTATTTTAGTTATCCTTTTTTTTTTTTTTTAAATAATCGCGCGACAAATTTTTTAGTTGCACGATAAATTTACAACACTTAATTCAGCAGTTGAGTTTTTGAAATTTCAAAGTAGTAGTACTACCTTGACGGACATTAAAAATATACAATTTTTGTTACGCGTGTTTTATTGGTAAGGGAGTTACTCTTACAAACAATTTTTAGCGGATAAGAAAAGTGCCCATAATTAGGCCAGCGATCAAAGTGAACATAAACTCTTTGAATGACTAGAAAGTGTTGGCTACTTTCCAATAACTATAAGTACCAATAAAACACAGTTATTATGAACCAGTTTCGTTCTGTGTGTACATATATATTTTCCAGTTAGTTTCTTCTTTTTCTTTTAATTTTTTCAAGTTAAACTTCTATCGTACTATCGTTGCACTTCCTACAGTCGAAAGATTTTTAAATTTCGTCCAACAGTTTTCATTTCTTTGATATAAACCATTGAGCGCTAATTTTGTGGGTATAAAAAAAAAACCAAAACCGCAGCTGATTGTATATTTTCTCATTCCATCAAATATTCAACTCTATAATGGTATTTTATTCTTGTTATAATACTATTAAAATTTAATTTATTAATTTGCATGTTAAGGTGTGGATTGCCTCGAGTTATATCAAACCAGAAATAAACGATTGCAATAGAAGGAATGGAAAAAATTATAAAAATTTGAGAGTTTAACATTTATAACAAATTTCATCTCACCTGTCAATAGTAACTAATTGAAGAATATAAGAACAAAAATCAATAATTATGTTCTCAATAATTTTTAGCAAATTTGTGGTTATTGAGTTTGAATATTTATTATTTAGTTAAAAATATGCAAACATATTTTATGTTTTATATAAACATCGATGGTTTAAATGAGGTCAATGAAATTCTTTTCATTAAGTATTTTTTTTTCTATAGATATTTAATTAAGAATCCAGTGCCTTGTGAAATGAACATTTGATGAAGATGAAGAATTTACTAATTAATTTATTAAGAAATAAAATCTTAATGAAACTGAAACAAGTTAAAAAAAAAAATATGTATTTAAAATATTTAAAATAATCGAAATTTGATTAATATTTAAAAAAAAAAAAAAATAGTGAAAAAATTACAAAACAAAATTAAGATAAATAAAAGAAAAAATATTAAAAAAAAGAAAAACTAGATTTTTAAAATTAAAATTTATCTAGGTATTCTTTTCTATGTAGATAAAAAAAATCAAAGCTGAAAAAAAAATAGTTAAAAAAAAACTTTTAATACTAAAACTACTTTAATAATATCTTCAGTTAAAATTATTATCAGTTGAAGAATATATTTAAAAAATGCAAACAAAATTTGAAAAATAATTTAATAATGATAATAAATAACAACATTAATTAGTTAAAATAATTAAAAGAATAAATAAAAACTGGGCTTGACAAATAATTTAAAATAAAAGAACATAAAAAAAGGTCTAAAACAATTGAAAACAAATTATAATTTTTTATAATTAAATTTTAATTACATTATTTTTAAATAACAAACTAGATCGTTTTTTTTTTGAGCAGAAAAATAATACAAAAACAAAAAGTCTTTTTAAATTGTAAAAAAATTGAAAATAAATTTAAAACAAAATTAAACATTAAGTTCTAATTAAAAATATTTTATCATATTTTCACAAAAAATAATTTTGAAAAATTCTATGAATATATAATATATCCACCTCTGAGGATGAAATATACATGGACTCAAAACGAATACTGAAATTAAACAATATAATAAAAAATGTCATATTATAGCTGACCAAAAGGTTGACGAAAGCCTCCTCATCGGATATACTTACCCATCAAACGTTTGAAAGAAAGCTTTACTGAATGAGTAGTTGGAGCACCATATATAGTGGTTGTTGTGCCGATAGAAAAACTCACTTACCAAGACAGTAAAACAATATCACTAAACATAATCTTATATTGGCAAATTGAAGATGGGGCTTTAAGTAGCAGAGTTAAGTTGTAACAGCGCAAAAAAACAATGAGTACCTGTCTCTAAAAATTGACAATGACTTGAAAGACAACAATTTTTCGCCTTCTCCAATTATTGTGAATGGATCGTTGAAAATGTTGTTACTTTTTTGTTTGCATTTTGATTTCTCGTACTCTTAACTATTTTGAAGATATGCTGTATAAGCTGATTCAGATTTTGTTGAGTATTCTTTGTGTTCCATTTCGTGATAGTTGTAACACTTTTCAAAAACCTAAATTTAAATTACAACTGACTATGTTACAACTTAGCCCCCCATTAGGGCAACCAGGAGTTAGTTGTACCATTGTCACTTTATTTTAAATGTGATATTTTGACATATTTTGAGCAGATTTTGTTGGCTCTTTTTTAACTTTTATTCGGTAGCTGAAATATTGCTCTTTGACTTAAAATAGCATCTAATGCCTAGTCAACATCTTAAGCGTTTGGTGGTTAACTATTCCGAAGTACTAAATGGTAAGTAAACTGCTATAACCAGCGTTATGCGTGAAATAGATCTGTTTACCTAACTGTCACATAAGCTGATGCTGATAATTTTTCATCATTAATTTCGAAAGCAAGTGATTTAAACATGTAATCCATCAGTTTTCAGTTCAGCTAAAATTTATCTTACTCTCTTACCTAATTAAATTCAGATATAAAATGAAATTAGTTTTCTAAATATATATATATATATAAGAGTTCATTCTGTGCTTGAAAATAACTACCAATTTCTTCTTTTGTTAAATAAAAATGTTAAAATAAACTTCAAAATTACAGAATATACTATAAACCGAAGCATTTTACATCATATTTTGTATCAATCTTCATTTCTTCAAAGTAAATATCCACAGAGTCATTCACAACTCAACATTAAAATTGTCATGTAACATGGTATCTCCATTAAAATACATTTTAAGACCTAAACGTGAGACATTCCTTTGATATAAAATATTGGACACACCTTCGTTTGAAGTTGAAAATACGCTGACTAACCACACAACCATAAGTTAACAACAAAATTTTCCATGAAAAACGATCAGATGTTTTCTGCAAGACTGTCATCAGCTTGTATCAAAGGTGTACACATATAATGTGCTGCTAGTCTGGTCACATAATTGACGAATTTCAAGCTTTATTTGGTCTGAGCTCTATCATAAAAGTGGAAGCAAACCAAATTTATATTTTATTTATATGAAAAGCCTCTGACTGAATCCAAAATCTAACCATTAGATTTAATTTTTTTTTATTTCCTCTTCTCTTTTTTTTTTTGTCATAAATTATAAGTTTCTTTTTGATTCTCTTTTTTTATTTCTGTTTTTGACAATCTCTTTTAACTTTTTGACTACCAGACCAGCAGATAAGTTGTTGCTGCTCTGCTGAATGTGGATCGTATTTGAATGATCTCATGTTGTTGTTGTAAAAAAGCTTTTTTCAGTAGCACGTTTTGCCAAATTTTACCATCAAACATACGCAACTCACACATTGGTTACACTTGTGCGAAAAAAAGTTCAACCAACTTTAATGGATTTTTCATATTTAATAATATTGAAGACATTTTTATGGTTACAAGTTTATGGCTTTAGAATTCAGTGCTTCAAAAAATTTAAAAATTTTTTATTAAAATGGTCCAAAAACAAATTGATTTGAGTGTAAATATGTTAAATATGTAATAAAAAAAAATACCTAATCAGCCGAAAAAAAGAACTTCAAGGCCAAAATGCGAACGGCCGGACCGAGCCGGCTGATGAAAGAGTAATGGTAAATGGATGACTGAATAGTTTTTTCTTCTTTTTATGTAGGTATTTGAGTAAAATATGTTTAGGCACTCGACTGTGTGTCTTCTCTAGTCTCATGTGCTGGGAGGGGGCAGACAAAAAAAAAAATTTAATCAAATCTGAAGAACTTTTTATTGCGCGTTGGTTGAAGTTGAGTTCAAATCGAGTGCGAATGTACGACACAGCGCAATATGACACCGTAAAATAATGAATATTACTACATACGCACATTTAAATTTTGGTGTGTTGCGAAATTATTTCGTCTGTCCGCATTGCCGAATCTCAAGGTTATACCTACATACTTTGAGAGATTATATTTGTATAGAGGTATAGTAGGCTCTACCGTCTGTTATATACACACACAAACATAAATTTATTATGTACCTAGGTGGTTTTATCTATATCTAAAGTTTTGTAGAAATTTATTTTTTTTTGTTATTGATTGTGGGGTTTGATGTTGTTATAGTAAGGGGGGTGTGGCTCTGAAGGTAGTTTGTTTCTAAAATTTAATCGGTTTGTCAAAGTTTTTTTTTTGCTAATTTATGAAAAAAAAGTCTAATCTTGTTATAAACACATAAGGCAACTATTAATTTATATATTCCGGTTTATTGATCGAAGTTAATCATTTATTAAAGTTTTAATTAAAAAAAAATGGGCGTTTTTTATGAAAGACTTTTAATAGCCGAGCTAACAAGTGCCTAAAGTATATATTTAATGTTGTAGGTATACAAAATTATGTAGGTATTTCTAAATACCTACATAGGTATTTAGGAATGCTAACAATGGTGAGATTGAGTATCGAAACGAGATTTTGGTACTTCAATATAAATAATTAATTGGTTTTATTTACCTACAAGTCGATGAACCTATCCATTTTTTGCTTTTTGTTCTATAATTGCAGTCTTAAGATTTTTGATTTTCATTTTAAATTAA
Source organism: Baccha elongata (assembly GCA_951217065.1). Lineage (NCBI taxonomy): Eukaryota > Metazoa > Arthropoda > Insecta > Diptera > Syrphidae > Baccha > Baccha elongata. The sequence continues at coordinate 30,831,771 of OX578272.1, forward strand.
AAGCAGAGTTGTTAACGATTTGTTTGTTGAGACATTGAGGAAATTTTTTTTTTAATGGTCGAAGGTTTTTAGTTACTGACTAATACAGTTACACTTACCCGACTATAAATTTATGAATAAATAAATAAATAAATAAAGGAAGAAATACAAAAATAAATAAATAAATAAATAAATAAATAAATAAATAAATAAATACAAACATAAATAAATAAATAAACAAATAAGTATATGAATAAATAAATTAATATATTTATAAATACAAAAATAAATGAATAAATAAATAAATAAATAAATAAACAAATAAATAAATTAATAAATAAGAAAACATATGAATAAATAAATAAATATATGAATAAATGAATAAATAATAATAATAATAAATAAAAAATAAATAAATAAATAAATAAACCAATAAATAAATAAATAAACAAATAAATAAATTAATTAAGTAGTTGATAAATTAATAAATAAATAAATAAATAATAATTCTATTAAAAATGCATAAAAAACGATTCTATTAAAATAAAAAAAATAAATCAATTAATTAATTAATAAATTAATCATCAAAAATACATAAAGAGAAAAAAACATAAATACATAAAAATTCATAAATATATCTACATAAATAAATGAATTTATGAATAAATTCATTAATTAATAAATAAATGCATAAGTAAATAAAAAAAAATAAAAAAATAAATAAATACTAAACAAATAAATAAATAAATAAACTAATACCTAAATAAATTAATTAAATAAGTAATTGATAAATTAAAAAAATTAAGAAAGTAACAAATTTTCTAAATAAATTGGAACGAAGACCTTTATAGTTAGAGTGCACTTAGCCAAGGGGATAGGAAAAAAAACTTTGTTAACATTTGAAAAAAATCGAATATTCTCCCTTTGATTTTGTATCATACCTAACACCTGCATTAATTTTTAATTACATAAATCATTGATATCTTAATCAGCTGATAAACGATTAGATTGCTATTTTAGAAAAAAGTTGTGATCCTGGTTTGCTTGCAACAGCCCAGCTGCATAACTAAATTCATCCATTTATTATAAAGAATATAATCACTCAAGAGGTTGAAGTAAATTTTAAATAAAAAAAGTTATCATCTGTTGCCTGCAAGAATTCCATATTTGGAGATACTTTTGTATCTTCTTGATGCTTAAATTTTTAATTAATTTAAGTGTATTTTTATTAAATAAATACAACCAAGAAATAATGATAGCAATGTCCACTTTACCTTGACCTCGAGGAAGCGGCTTCTCTTTTTTTTTTTGCTTCACCCTCAAGTTCTGTTTGTCTCCATTGTCCAACTACCTTTACTTGTTGAATATAAAAACTCTTGCAAGTGCATTGATAATTATAAATTGTCTGCTCGTACATAAATGGCATTTTATATGAATGTCGACAAACCATTCACCAAAAATACATTATTCCTTTCGTATGGATAATGTTGTTGAATCTATGTGTAAATTACACTCATGTATGTATAATATACAAATGTATCTTTAAAGCAATTTGCACATGTAATACAAAACAAAAAAAAAGTCAAAAATAAAATAAATAAGCGTCTTCTTCGCTATGGGAATATTAACAACATTCTAATAAGCTTCGTTTGCTTGGTTTTGCCATTCATAGTCTTCTTTAATACTCTGCTTGGAATCTGCTTTTAGAGAATACACAACAAAAAAAAATAACTTCTTCTTTGTTGGGTGATGACGGACTTTTTTTTTTCGCTTCAGGCTGCCATGTAGATGTTTGATTTTATGGTGTTAATCTATTTGCTTAAATTGTATGCGTACAATTCACGCTTGTACTTATATAAAAAAACGAAAGCTTCTTTTATAAACTATCTTTTTTGTTTAGCTGCGAAGTTTTAAAAGAATTCTTAGGACATTACATGAGGTCTAAAGAATTTCCTTTCATATAGAAAGAAAAAGCTAAAAAAAGGAACTTCAAATCGACCATAGCTGCATGTGGCTTTGTCTGCATAAGCAAATATAAAATTCTAGGAATGAATTCCTTGCTGAAAATAAAACACAAAAGAGACCACAGCCAGCAACAAAATAAACGACCGAAGTATATATTCCAAGGAATTATGATGAATGTATGGATTGGTTAAAGAGTGTGATTGGATATAGCTGCTTCAGTAGGTATAGTTGTTTTTATAGTTGGACTCTGAAAGTTATTTTGGATTTTACATGTGTATTTAAACTTGACAGGAAAAAATAAAATAAATAATGTAACAATTAATATTAAAATGTCCAACTACGCGCAGAAAGACACAACATAGTCTTTAAATAATAAAGCTTGCAGATTGGGAAGTCAACAAACTATTTATCTTGTCTCATTCACATTCTCACGTTTCGCTAAGAAAGAAACATAATAAAAAACAAAAATAACAAAAGAGGACTCTGTATATCCAGATGAAATACAACACTCGACAGAGGCGCTTCACTTTGTTCAAAATTTAGCCTTAAGTAGTGCTTTGAACTTGATGGGGACCCTCACAAGAAAGACAGACACAGCTGATGTGATAAATGATTGGATACAATTTCTTCCATTTAATCTGTTCAATATTAATTTCGAAGGTTGTATATGCATAAACATTAATATTTTTTTTTTGTCTGCTTGTGGAATGGACATCATCGATTATAATAAAATTGGTTTTTGTATCCAAGATAAGACGATCTTTTAGTGTTGTATCGAATCTACTATCATATATTTTAATACAGTTTCTTAAAATTGCGACCTTCTTTTGCAACAAAAAAAATATTTTATACAAATTTTTTAATGTGACGAGAATGGGATTCCAAGTTTTTTGGTTTCTGCCGCGTTCTCACCAACTAAATCTATCACAAAACAAAAATTCCTTGTGGTCCCTCCAAAAAATCTTCTCTAGCCTCAATCTAAGATCTTCAATTCTTATGACTCTGCTGTAAGCAAAATATAACTTCTTCACTTTTGTGTCATTCAGCTTACCTTAGCTTACTTAATTAGATAGAACAACTGAAATAAAGAGCGCAAGACTCAAGATAATTCCTTGGGGTAGACCAACTTTAATCGGGATTTCAGCTTCTAGCTTCTTCTGTCACACTTCTCTAAGAAGTAAACTCTTTTATCAAAAATATAAAAAGTATCGGGGTCAGTATGCAGCCTTGTCTAACCCCACTTTAGATTTCAAATTAATCAAAGAATGTATTGAATCAGCTGTTTTCAAATAGTTGTGAACACATGTTCAATGTTTTGTTATTGAAAGTGGATTTTGATTTCCAGCCAAATTAAAACTCGCCTTAATGTGTATTAACTTAGCTGATTGCTCCTGAATTCCCTTCAAACTAAGATTTTATTTGTTCTGATTTTGCTTAACGACTTCATCCTGCTAAAGGAAATATTTTAGAGGTTGAAGATTGAACCCACCACTTTATTTACGTACACTTGTCTGAAACACTAAACACCATAAGCTATTTCACTTATTCAAACATTTAATTTAACAATAGTCAGTACACCGATAAGATACATAAGTTGCTATTGACACCAATTTTGCGGCGCTTTGATTGATAAATAATTTTATTTTATTTACAAGTGTCCACTTATGACAATAGTAATTATTAATAAAAGTTAGATACATTGTATAGTACTGCATAGTTAAGTGGCTATATTCAATACAAAACAAGAAAACAGAAGCACATTAATGAATTAATGACCCAGATTTTGATGTGAAGAGGATATTCTATGACGAAGAGATTCAAATGTTGTAAAGTTTTGAAGAGCTTGTTCTAGAAACCTAGTTAGTTAAAGTTTTATAATCTCTTTATATAACTGACGTCAAAAATATTACTTAAAGTCTTGTTAAAAAATGTTGTCGGAAGAAGATTTAAAGAACAATATGGGAATACAGAAAATATCTTGTTTTTTGTCTTAATTTTATAAGCCCTGGACTAAAATAAAAATATCATTTTGAATTAACTTAAGTCTTTCGATTTCGTTATTCATAACATATATGTAATTCAATATATTTCTAATAACGTCCAGGATTCGAATCTTATTGTTTAAACTATTTTGCTAAAATAGTCATTGCTAATATGAGGTTCCCCAAGGCAGCCACCTGGGACCGCTTTTTTTTCTTATTTTTTCAAATAATATTTTATCTGTGCAAGTTCTGCTTTAGCAAGACATCTTCTTATTGTTTTTGGAGAGGATCAAAATAATATTAATAGTTGCTTTAGGTTGCGAAAGTATTCAGATATATTAATTCTGTTGCGCGAGTAAAAAGTAATCTTTTAATTAAATTTTGAAAGTTGTAATGTGTTTTCACCATAATTTTTAATTCTCCAATTGCAAAAGTTATTTATTTTTGGGTGTTGGGTTCAAGTCCTGATCAGAGCAAACGCCGTGTTTTTTCAATTAAACAAGAAATCATTATGAGAAATAAATGACAAGAGTTATAAATATATGCAATTGTTTTGCAATTAAAAAACTGCTTCAATTGAATTCCATCTTTTGATTACATTCACTTTATTGGCTTCATTAAGGATCTCAAAAAAAAAAACAATCTTTGAACATTAAAATGTTTGACTATCATTCAATTAAGTTCTAAATTTTGTTAATTACTTTTACAACTTTTAATTTAATATTTAAAAACTTCTTTAATACTTTTACATGAATCAGCCATGCTTGTTGCATTCATTTATCTTCTAATTCCAATCATTTGAGTTCTCTTGCAAATCAAATTATGGTAAATGATTGCATTGAATCAATTGATAAAAACAATGAATGTAATTATTTGAGTTATCATTTGTTTCATTTTTTCGTATTCGTCTGCTTTTCTGGTTCATTCCTATAACTTTTTGTAATAATTATTTTTGTATGAATACTTTGTATGTACACCATTCATTTATATTCATTGGAATCATTTGTATTCATTGGAATCATTTGTATTCATTGCAGTCGTTTGTACTCATTGCAATCGTATTCATTGCAATCATTTGTATTCATTGAAATAATTTCATTAGAATCATTTGTGTTCATTGACGTCATTTGTAATCACTGAAATCATTTCATTAGAATCATTTGTATTTATTGGAGTCATCTGTATTCATTGCAATCTCATATACTATAAAAGACTATGTCTTACTGTATTTATTCCAATACTGAATTGAATTTGAATTCATTACAATCATTTGTATTCTTTGGAATGATTTGTATTCATTGCAATCGTACTCATTACAATCAATTGTATTCATTGAAATCATTTCGTTAGAATCATGTGTATTCATTACTGTCATTTGTATTCATTGCAATCGTACCTATGTACCTAGTCATTGAAATCATTTCATTTGAATAATTTGTGTTCATTGCAATAATTTGTATTCAATGCAATCATTTGTATACCATTTGTATTCACTGCAATCATTTGTATTCCTTGCATTCAGATGTATTCCTTTGCAAATTACTGATGATAGGTAAATGATTTCTCATTGAATCAACTATTCAAAAAAAAAATGTATTCATTTGATTTTACATTTAAATGAATAATAATTATTGCATTCATTTCACAGAATTATCAAAAAATCAATGAATGAACTCATTGAATTAAATGCATTCTAAAATGATTACATTCTATTTGCACTGAGACATTGTTTTTCAGGACACCAGTCCTTGTAGGTATCTAAAAAAAAAAGCAACCCAACCACCCTCTCAATCATCAAGATGCAAACTTTCATGTTTGTTAAATTTTTAACCACGATCAACATTCCGCAACATTTAAACAACTACCACTTCATCATCATGAAAAGATACGTGTTTGCAGAATCACTGAAACCGCGCTCTCAAAAGACCTCCATCTCACTTCCAAAGAGGAAACGACAACCACGACGACCAAACAAACATACACGAACACGACCAACATGCAAAAGACAAACTTGTGAATAAAATTAAAAAAAAAAAAAATCTGAATCAACATGTTTCCCTTCTTCGTCTTCAATTTCGCCGGCCGGCATTTTATGATTTACAAAAGACCACGACGAAGAGGATGAAGCAGTTACAATAAGAAGAAACAATAAAAAAAAATAAAAGAAGAAGCTAAGTCTACAACCAGACCACGACTTTGTACGCTGGCTGCTAAGCTAACTACCAAAACCAACCGAACTCTTGAAGATACACTGCGCCATTCACATTCTCAGCCTGCTGAGACTAGCTAGGCCAGGATACACATGATCATCATCGTCATCATGATCATCGTCTTCGTAGTCATGATCATCATTGGGCATAGTGTTCTTCAGCTGTTTCTTTATCGTGGCTCTGTCTGTCTGTTGTCATAGTCGGTGTATCGTGTATGGTATTCCACGCGAAAAACTTAAAAAAAAAAAAATATGTATAAAGAATCATTGGCTAAGACCGGATGTGGGGGGTCGTGAACACCACATTTGCAAAAATATTTTCTTCTCTTTATTTTATTATTTATAATTTCTGACAATTCACATTACGATCGTAAAAGAAGAAGAGAATCAAAATTCAAGAACAAGTACAAAAAAAAAAAAAAATTAAGAAAAGAATGAAAAATTGAGAATCGGGAATAGTGCGCCTGTGGTGTGGTACATACTTGAAATTGGAATTCTTTTTTATTTTATTATTGATACCTCTTCCCTTTTTTTTCATCCTCAATGGCTTTTATGAATGTAGATTTTTTTTTTTTTTTGTTAGTCCTGCTTTATGAATCCATAATGGTCCTCTATACGAGAAGCAGGGTTCTTTGAAGGTCTCTATTATTTTTTTTTAATTCTCTCTGCTTTTGCTGTTTGTTAAACGTCTCAGCTTGAGTTTTTAGCTAATTCTATCCTTTCATTGATAATTCAGAATCCTGGATGGATGGAATTTATGATCGTGTATGGAATTCAATTAATGTGTTGGTTTTTTTTTTTTTTGGTTTTGTTTTACAAGATATCTTCTTCACCATTGAGCAATTAATCTATGAAAATAGATATTTTACCACCAGCAGCGAAGTGATGAGGAATGTCTTCTTTTTTTTTACACAACTAATTTAACTAATTAATACGCGTGTGTGTGCTAAATTTGTAGCATCATCATGTTGGAATGTTAAATGTTGAGAAGATATAAAATGGAAAATTGAAGTGCGATTATAACTGAAGTTGATGAGAGGTATAATTTTGTACTTTTTGACGTGCAGTTTCAAGAAATTGCTTATCAAATTTAATACCATTGAGGTACCAACATGTAAATTAAGGAAATAATTTAAGAGGTTTTCAGGATGTTTGTCTTAAGATCTATAAGGAAAAAAAATTATGTTCGATTTATTATTTAACTATGTAAGTACGACGACACATTAGTAAGACGAAACATTAGTAAGATCGTATGGACCAAATAAATCTGTAGAATTTGATAAAAAAAAAGAAAAAAACTCCAACAAAATCCAAATATTAAAATTTTGTTATCGATTAACGTGTCGCCAGTTCAATCGTAGTGCAAAAAGTGAGTGGAGATCAAAATCACTTGTCTTTTACCAATTCATTTCAGAATTATTCTTTTATACCACAAAACGAAAACGTGAACGGAAATTGTTCGTTGAGGAATTTTCGATTCACATTCACGTTGCAATATTCATGAAACTAAGACACTAAGACAACGGACGGGAATATAATATGTAAAATTTCAGCATTTACCAAAAAAAATGTGAAATTGTCTCAGAGATACCCTTACCCATGGATTTCGCAGTCGTGTTGTGAAATGAAAAACTATATACTAATGGAACTATAAAATTCTGAACCAAAAGTTCCGCTTTACATTGAAAAATAATAAAATGAGCACTTGTAATGATTGTTGGTTCAAGTCAAATGTTCGTTGGCACCTAACTATGAAAAGTTTCCCGTGAACATTTTGTATTCACGCTTAAAATTGTTGTATAATGTACCTATCCAGAATTTGTCAAAAACAGTATACTAAAGTTCCACTCAAGTTTTAATATTAATGTTTTATTTTTTTTTTTAATGTTGTTTTTTCTTTGTTTTGCATTTTTTGTTTTTCATTGATAAGTTTAACATTTCTTTTTGTTTATCAATTTGCTTTTTTATACCAATGTATCTCTTCTCATTGCTTTGTTTTTTTTTTATTTCTCCTTTCTCATTGTTAAGCTTTTTATTTCTTTTTTGTCATTATTGTTTTGTTTTTTATTCCTCCTTTGTCATTTTTTTCTGTATGTAGTTTGTTTGTTTTTGATTTAATGTTTGTTTTTAATTTTTTTTTTTTGGTTAAATTATTTTTTTTATTATTTTTGTTTCTAAATAACTTCTATTTTTTTTTGTTTTTTTTTTATATTTTTGTTGTTTTTTATTTTTTTTGTTTGTTTTTTTTTTTATTTTTTACATTTATTTTGGTTTTCTCTTTTTTTTTAATGTTTAGTTTTTTGTTTTTGGTTCAATGTTTATGTACCTATTTTTAACAATTCTTTTTTGTTAAATTACTTTTTTTTGTTGTTTTTATTTCTAATTTTTTTTTTATTTGTTTATAATTTTTGAATTTTTTTCTATTTGCTTTTCTTTTTAATTTTATTTATGTTTATTTGTTTATTTTGTATCTAATTTTTGTTTTTATTTCGTAATACATTAAACAATTATAGATATAACTTAGTTTTTTAAATGTTTTTTTTTTTTTAATTTTAGTTTTGTTTCCTAATTTTAGCTCTGTGATTTTAACTGTTCTTTATCGATGCGGTGCAAATAATGCAAATACTTAGAATAATTGCAAAAAAAAAAAAAAATACAACAACATGCAAATTAATGAAAACGGGTGAAAACAATTTAATTATTCATAATAATTTTCCTATTTTGTTTGAAATTTTAAAATGAAACCATTGCTCAAAAGTTGCTTTTCAAAATGATCGAAATAATTAATTTGCTACTCCTTGTCGTTGTCATAAACACCATATTTTTTCCATTAGTAGTTTTTCAATAATTGATTTTCGAGGAAACTTCATTCATTTACCTGAATTCCTTTAAACTTTTATTATTTCAAGTAAGCCTTTATCCTCAATTTCTCTTGAACAATTGATATTTTGAACAAAAAACATCATTTAACATTGCAATACTATTGTAACCACCCACTTGTTTACTTGCTTAACAACACATTCCGCGACATTTTTTTTTTTTTTCGCAAACATTAGTCATTCACTTAATGTAAAAATGTGGCGCCTGAATGCAAACTAACACTTCATGCCATTCCACACATTAGTTTAAGCTGTGCCAACTATTTTCTGATGCTTCTGAAGCACTTCTTCTTTCAATAAAATAAAAAAAAAATGCGTTGCGTTGTCCTAACATTTATCGTGAATGATGTCGTTCAGAATGTTTCCATCTCAAACAACAATTTGCATGGATAGCGAAAGGAAAAAATCATTGAAAGAAAAGGGAAGACGAAAGGCCCCTATCATTTCACAGGCCTCCAGGTTCCAGACGTGACAGCAGCGTAAAAATCACATTTGTTACGTGTTTGAGCAGTAGTTGCCGACGACCGACTGCACTGCGCGTTGCCGTCTTCCTTGACAAAATTAACTTAACATCTACTGCAACTAAACTGTCAAGAAAGGAATGACGGACTGATTCTATGAACTCTTTTTCCGTTCACTTCTCTGTCTGAGGGAAATTGCTTCCGGTCCTGGTAGTGGCGGTAGTGGTTGTTGTGGTGGTTGTCTTCAACTATATAGTCTCTTTCTTGGTTCTTTGTCATTTGTACTAACTTTACTCTGGTTTTATTCTTTCTTGCCACCATTGCAACCGCCGCCGCTGCCGTTCACCCGCGCCGTCTTGATGTCTGGCACTTTGGCCAATAAAATGAAATAATGTGTGAATCCGTGAATTTAATTGAACAACCGACAACAACGACGACGACGACGACGAAGACGCACTAAAATGTTTGCAGTGCTTTACTTTTTATTTTTATTTATTTTTTTTTTTTTTGTTCAAGCTGTCTTCTTCCGTTGCAGTGACGGTTTCCTTTCATTTTATGACGTCGTCATTTTTTTTCAGACACTAAATCTATAAAACATTTTTGATATATTAAGAAATTGGTAGGTCTACAAAGGATTGGCCCCTTGGAGTGTGCGAATTTTTCTCATAACATTTTATCATATGTGCAGTGCATGGATGCAACAGATTGTCGCAGAAACGGAAGTAGCCTCATGTGATTCTAAAGGGTAAAACAGCAGGAATGCCTTCAGGGATGATGAATGAAAGCAAAACATATGTGTGCATCGTAATCATCTGTCGCTTTATAAATGAAAAAATCGTAGGAATTAACTTAGGGTGGCAAGTGGCAAGGTCAGTGAAGATACTTTTCGTTCTCCTGGTCAAGGTTGAAATGAGGAGTTAACTTTATTATTCTGGAGTAAGTGGAGGCAGATACCAGCATAAATCAGTCTCAAAATGAATTATTTGCAATAGGTCTTTGAAGTTGTTTTTAGTCTTTGATCATTTCAATTAATTGCATTCATTTGCAATCGTCGTTTGCATACTTTACAACCGTTCGCAGTCTTTGCAGTTGTTATTAATATTTGATCATTTTATTATTTGTATTCATTTGCATCCGTTTGCAATGTTTAGCATTTTTTGCAATAGTTTGTATTTTTTGAAATCGTTTTTATTCTTCGATCATTTGATTATTTGTATTTGTTTGCAACCGTTCTTATTTGATGATGTTGTTTTTATTCTCTGATTACTTTGTAATGTAAAAAATTATGCAAATAGTTAAAAAAGTGCTCCAAATAACTGTTAATTATGCAAATGAAAATTGTAAATTAATGCAAACGAATGCAAATAATGCAAAAACTAATAATGATTGTTGTTTTTTTTTTTTTTTGTAACCTTAAAATAAAACTAAAAGTAGGTATAATCATAAAATTGATTTTAATTTTTTGAGGTAATATTTCTTTTCTTTTATCTAATACTTTCCACTCTTCTGTGGATTAAGAACTTGGTTCTATCGCTGTGGAGTTAAAAAGTCTGGGATTGATTTGTTATTTCAAAGACAAAACCGGTCGAAATTAAATGCATTCCTTCTATCGTCACAATTTATTTTACGATATTCAATAAAATAAAAAGCCAGAAAAAAATCCATACAAGCTTTTTACTTGCAGTCCATCAATTATTTTTACGACCATCACCCGAAACCGTTAAATAAGCTAATTTGGATTTAAATGATCTTTTTTTTTTAAACTTCTCATCTGTTTTTTGTTTTTGTATATACAATAGATAGATAGATACAATGTGTAATGAGTATCTTCAACTACAATTGCATACAAATATCTAGCATTTAAAAGACCAACTTAAAGAACAATTTAAAGCACGTAATTCTTTCAAACATTTTAACTCAATTTCCTGTGCCTATGACACGTCAGTTTGTGTTTTCTTCTTCTTTCTATTTTTTTTTTCATTTTCGTTTTCAGTCTTTCCTTGACTTAGACTTTGCAATTTAAATTTCTTTTATCGAAAAGTGATTTCCCACAGTGACTTTGAGATATTCACACTCTTCAACCAGCAGCCGGCGGCGGCAACAGCGGCGCATCTATTGCTAAACCGATTTTGTGGTAGAAATATTTTAAATCTCATCCACTTTTGCCTCTGAGAGAATTTTCTGTGTGTGTTTCTTGATTATGAAGAACCACAAACAGTACCCAACTCATTTCCTATGTGTTTGTTGTTTTTGCTTTCAAGTTAATTGGCGCCCGGTACGGGAAGAATAAAAACATCTGATTGCAATCACAGTTTCAAGAAAACCCATTCGATTGACCAATCCGATTCGCACTGCTGCCCGGAAGATAAATCTTTCTCCATTTGCCACATAACATTGTTGTTGATAGGTTTTTTCTGCTAAAATTGCTTTAGTAAAATTTCGTGTTGTTTTGGTGACAAAATTTCATCATGGCATAATTTTCACATATAAGCAACACTAAGTAGGTCAATAAATATTCCCAATTTCACAGAACTATCACGCTATTTGGCCGTCATCATTGTCGTCCGCTGTCATTGATGGCAATCAAATTAAATAAGTTACCCTGAATCTCAGAAATATCTCGTGTTGTGTTCTGTGAGATGTGTGATCAGTGACCTCTGATCACTATCAAAAGCACCGCCCGCTATAAAGAAATACAAAAAAATCAAAATACTTATAAACTTGAACGAGAGGATAAGTTAAGTATATTATCTTTGTATCTTTTCTTGAAGTCGAACAAAAAAAAAAAAAGAAGATACTTTCAATGTCGTTCCTTGCTCTTAATAGTTAAACTGGTGTTCGTGTTTGGTGATGCTTGGCTTAGGTTTATGAAATGAATCCCACAAAGGAAACTCTTAATTGTCTACCTGATTCCCAGCGCACATCTCAAGTATAAAATATTCGCTTACATAAAAAAAAAGACAATAATCCAAAACGCAAAATTAAATAAATGACGAAACCTAAACCACATAATCCGGAAGGGCATTTTATCCCAATACATAGATCGCATAAATATCCGTTATTTAATTCAAAAAATTTGGCTAACTTTTTTGTTCATTTAAAATGTTCATAAAAATTTATTTTTTGTGTGAAAAATTGAGCTCCTTTTCGAGTAGCGTATATATATGCAAATTCCAAGAAAAAAACTAAAAACTTCTCCTTTTCTACTTTTGGGATAGTAAATGTAGCCTCGTCCCGTGTATGGTTTGCTTTATCAGCTTGGTAAAATCTGACGATGAAAAAAGGGCCGATATATCACGTTTTACCTGAGTGTATTTTTGTTATATATATATTTTTTTTTTGCATCAAGCCCATGGGTACATTCAGCAGGTAAAACTAATGATAAACCGCTGTCGTTTTCTTATTAAAATTAAAAAAAAAAACACTAAGAAGATACCAACCACTTTACCAATGCCAAGGAGGTGTATCTTTATGTTTTTTGCTGAATTGAATTTTCTAAAATACAATGAAAAATAAATTGTTCAAATAAGCCAGATACGTTTTATGTTTAATGGAAGAAATTTACTACTTCGATAGCGATTTAAAGAAAAAGTGAAAGTACTAAAGATTTATAATTTAGTAGTTTTCTTCTAAGAATTTAAACAATCACTATCTAAAATTATCAACACTAAATGTAGTATTCAATTTTTATTTACACATATTGTTTTTTTTTTCAGTTTAAGAAGTAATTTTGAGCAGCTTATTTTAACTGTTGTTTATTTGTTCTAAAATGTTTTATATTTATTTTTAAATTATGTGATTTGAATTAAAAAAATTGTTGTTAAATAAATTGCAAAAAAATTATTCGAAAACTAAGATTTATTCAAAAATTTTAATTTTTGATTCTGAAATGTAGTACACTTTCAGAAATTTAGTACATACATATTTCAATAGTATGTATCAATTTTGGTATGAACCTTCACCAACTTGTTCTGATAGCAAAGATAGTCTAGAGCCAATTTTGTTTCAAGTAGTCACATAGACTGTTCTAATATATTTTTAAGTTTCTACTAAAATTTAGAAAATATGTATGTCAATGAATTTTTTTTAAAGTACCTATGTTTATTCCAAATAAAAGCATTAAGCGGCCTATAGTCCAATGGAAAAATTAATTTTGAATAATAATTCAGAAAAATCCACTTAAAATAAACTGATGCTATGTCTTCTACTTGGTTGAATATTTTTAATAAAAAAAACTTTTTAAATTAATTTTCATATTAGAATTTGTATCATTATTTATTTTATTTCTTTGATGTACCTATGTTCATAAATTAAAGACTTTTATTCTTTTCAATGGACAATAATTGAAAAAATGTTTGACATATTTCAAAAACTTAGACATTTGTTCTAAAATGTAGTTTATTTGTTCTAAAATTAAGTATTTCTTTATGAAATGTATTAGTTTTTAACTGAAAAATTAATTATTTTGTTGCAAAAAATTAGAAAACATTTTTTTTTTTGTTTAGCGAAATTTCCAAGTGTTCTAATTTAGAACCACTTGTACTTAAATATTCTTTTAAAATGTGTTTCTTAATAAAGGACTTTTATTTATAACGAATAACTGTAAATGTATTACATTGGTTAAACTGTTGTTCTAAAATTTAGTACCTTTTTTAAAAATTATATTAATAGACTGAGAAATGTTTCAATAGTTTAACACACATCGTAGATTTATTTTTTTAGCATACGGCGATTTCTTCTTAAACTAAGCGGTTAGGTCAATGAGAACCTTGTTTTGTATTCTAAAAAAAAAAAAAAAAACATTTCGAAGCGTTCTAAAATGTAGGAACATTGGTACTAAAATTAAGTAGGTATATACATAGAAGTGTATCTTCTATTTAGTGTCTTTCTTAATTTTTATTGATAAAACTTCGTCAGTTCTGAACTCAACTTGTTGCAAAAATAATGCATTGATCAAAAAATAAATATTTATAAATATATATGATTGAACTTATTTTTTAAGTGTTTTTTTGTTAATAAATATAGAAAACTTTTATTTGGTACTGAAATGAATTTTAAATCATTTGTTCAAAAATTAAGTCTTGTTCTAAAATTTAGTACATTATTATATTTCGACAAATTATAAAGTTTTTTAAGAATTTTCTTAATTTTCTATTTAATGTTTTTAATTAAGAACGATTGGTCATTTGAGAATTAATCCAATTAGACAACAACAACCTGTGTACACCAACACAATTTTTGGCAGTAGTTATAACTATTTCATGGCCTCCACCGCCAATCATCAGACTCCTTTTTGAATTAGTGTAGTTGCTCGTCCATTTACAATCTCATGTTTAATCGAAAAACACTTTATTGAATTTTGTATACCGACACCGGGAATCGAACCTGTGCCTCCCCCACAGATTGTCATCGCAATTCTACCATTGTAGGTATATGTTACCTCAATTCAATTTGTGATTATCAATCTACTGAGAAGACGGCTATTTTATTGGTGTGCACACATTTTGTTGTTGTTTCTTTCTATTTTTCCCATTGGATTTAAATGCCAACAATTCGTTAAAAGGATAAGGAAGGGTATTTATATTTGTATTTGTATTTTTATAAATGTGCAGAATATTTTAAAGTGATTTCAATAAAAACATTTCAGTATTTTCAAAAAAAAAAAAAAAAATCGGCAGACAAGCTTTTAAATGTTTAGTACTTATTTTTGCTATAGTAAAACTTTAGTATAAAAATCCGTAATTCTGGGTACATTTAGTTCTAATTTCAATTTTTCTATTCTTTTCAGGTCTGTGCTGAACAAAAATGCCAGGAAGAAGTCGTCCTGCTCGCACTCATTTATATGGACAGATTTTTATCAACAAAATCAGTTCTAAAAAATCACCTACAAATCTTAGCTGCTGCCTGCCTACTATTAGCATCAAAACTACGCGAACCTAGTTGTCGAGCGCTATCAGCTGATTTATTAGTATACTACACGGATAATAGCATTATTAAACATGATTTAATCGTGAGTACTAAATAAGTATACGTATACAAAAAAAAAAAAACATTCTCAGACACAAAATAATTAATACAAAAAGATAAATCTTCAAATAAAATATCCTCCGGCGTGCTCTCAGTTTTAATGGATGATTTCCTTTCTTTACCAGGAGATTCCAGATTATGTATTTTTTTTCACTTGGATTGAGTTTCATTTTAGGTGAACTAATTACAACGTATAGTCTTTGCATCATCCAGGTAGACTTACTTATAGGAAAAATATATAACGCCTTTTTCATAAGAAATCCGCAAGGCTAACCACTCTGGAGAATGTTGTATGTCCCTAATTAGCTACTCGATCCTAATGGTTTTTTATGGTGTTCACAAAAGGTTTAAAGGTATACTTATCGCAGAAATATTCCATCTCATTTAATTTCCTTGGTAATCTTTCTGTTTCTCTGACTGGGTATTTAATTATCACACACAGCAATTACGATTAACGATATATGTATATTGTTAATTTATTGCCATCAAATAGTTGTGAATTAATATCAAACAAACCATATAAAGTTTAAATCGCATAAAATATAATAAACGCACCGGCATAATGCAAGACACAAGACAGACGATCATTATGGAAGATTGGTGTGCCAAAGATGACAATGAAGTGGATAGTTTTCATAGCCAGGGCTTGATACAAAAAAAAAACTTTAATAAAATATCTCAATCAATTACTTCGCCGCCTTGTCTAGCATCACCATGCTGCGTACTTCGTCTACGTCGTCGTCAGTCATATGGTATAATGGGAATATGCAGCAGCAGCAACTATTTTAAAACCAAGTATCTCTAGATGGTGTGTTTTTAAGTGATATTGCAGAGCGAGTTGCAAGAAGTAAATGCACAACCAATTGGTCTTTTGAGGATATGTATATCAGCGATGTTATATAATAATCTAAAAAAAAAATAAACCCGCAAACATTTTGTTATTAGTCATTTTTCGTTCGACGTTCTGTGGAGTTTTGCTATAATTTTATAGTAAAAATAATGGCAAATAGTGGAGACACGAATTTTTCTCCTGCACAATTTTTCTTACTCGCAGATAAATGAGAATACTTTAAGTTGCTATAATTCCCAAACACGAGCAGGGTTAATGGTCCGTTGTGGCGACTAAACTTAAGCGAATTTCTATGCTGAGAATTTATTATCCTTATTTTTTAATTTATGCATATACATATATATTAATACAAACTCAGAAAAGATATCAATATTTATACGAGAAAAAAAACCCAATACACAATTTTGCGAAATTGTCATCTTCACTTTTCAAGTACTTTTTTTGCAACTGTATGAGATTTTACTAATATGCAACGTTATTATACACTTCTCTTACAAATAATAACAACTTTCTTTTTATTTTTATAGCAAAAGTGCTTAGTTGCTGCGATTTATTCGTGCAACATTTTTTAGCGATTTGTTGAAAATTTCTTTAGTGGAGTAAATTTGAAAATTTTAGAATAATACGCTGCTTTTTTACTTGGTTTTCTTGTAAATGAAAACCATTTTCGTTGTTTATAGCGATATCGGTTAATCTCTGCGAATTATGTATAGGTACACAAGAATGACAAGTTTTAATTTGTAACTCCAATAGCAGCACACCTACATAGCCACCTACACAGCTCACCTTCCTGCGCCAAAAAATTTGAGCAAGGAAAAAGTAAAAAAAAATAAACAATTTTTTTATTGCAAAATTGCCGAAATCGCTTAGTCGAAGCAACTTATTCGTCAAAAATTTCTAAGCGATTTATTTGTTCAAAATTCCTTGGGGCGAGAAAATTTGAGATAAAAATTTTGTAACTCAAATAGAAAAACACCTACTAAACAACGCAAACTTCAACAAAGTCGCCAAAATCGATTAGTCTATTTACACACAAATAATTTGAGCAACCAAAAACTAAGTTAAGACTTTTCCTCAAAAAAAAAAAAAAAAAAATAAAATGTTGCTTTTAATTTTAAAATTGCCGAAATCTCTTATTCAATGCGATTTATTCATGCAAAATTTGCTAGCGTTTTAAGTGTGTTTCAAATATTTTGTGGTGAACAAATTTGAGAGATTACGATCAATAATTGTTTTTTTCTTTGTTTTACTGAAAATAAAAACCGATTTCCTTTTTTTAATAGCCAGATCGCCAACATCGCTTAATTTGGAAAGGTTTGTGGTAAAGAGTGTATGCAAGATTGAGATGTTTAAATTGGTAACGTCAATAGCATCACACCTACAAAACATCTCAAACTTAACAAAATCGCCAAAGTTGGTAGCTGCGATCTATTTGCACAATTTTTTTGTCGCCAACAAATTTTAGCTATAAAAAAACTAAATAAAGTGATTTCCCTTACTTCTTTGCAAATAATATTAAATTTCCTTTTTTATAGCAAAATCACCAATATCGCTTAGTCGGTGCGATTTATTTCTTGAACATTTTTTTTAGCAATTTATTTGCAGGCTGCGATTTTTTTTTCTTGGCGCGGCTAAATTAGTCAAATTATGACATTAATGAAGCGTTTTTTTCTTACTTTTCTGGCGAATTAAAACAATTGTCCCTCTTCAATTATAACAAAATCGCTTGGTCGCTTTAAATTTTGGTTTCATTAAGCAACTTTTTTTTGTCTATCCAACTGATGTTGCAACTCTTATTTGAAAAAATAAAATAAAAAATGATTTTGAATTTTATAACATCGCTGTTAAGGTTCAGTGATTTTTTTTTTCATTCAACTTTGGAATGATTGCACAGCTATAAAAGCCCAACGTTCGGTTCCCATGATCGTATAATGAGCGCACGATCACCTCTTCAGCGGCTTTTCGTGGTGAATTCCTTAAAGGAGTTCAGTCCAGTTTTTTTTTTTTTAAGGTTGATCATATGTGTCTGTTGGTGGTACTTTCTGGACTGTCATGCCAGTGGCGGCTGGTGGCTGGATAATGCCTCACACCAGAACTCTTAGTCTGTCTATTTACCCATTCATGTGCATTATAGAATTTGCAAGAAGGAAGCCGACGAAGACGACAACGACTACGCGACGCTAACTCTCTAACTCTTGAAATATGTATAAATGGTGGAGCTTGTCCTCTGTGCTATTCTGTGTGTGTGCCACAAGGAGTCTTGCCACCATTAACCCTCTCCCCCTATAGACTTACACCACCCTTTGCCTTCTGTAACAGCAGACTGCAATGAATAGTTTTGCAAGGTCGTTTGTTCATTTTCCAGGTAATCTAGACAAACGATCGTACATGATCGAAGTTGGTTGGGTTGGGTTGTTTTATTTTTTGTTGTTGTATATTATTATTATTATTTGTGAATAGTCTGGGGGAAGCTAAACTGCATTAACAATATAGGAGAAGTTTTCTTCGTCTCCCAGACGATATTATGCACTTTGTGAACCAGTCATCACCATAATCAACATTGTTGAGCTCGAAATAGTAACTTAGCGCTTAAAGTAATTCAGAACAAAAAAAAAAAAAAGAAGCCTTGTGTAGTTTGCTGATGATCGTAGGGATTTACTTGTTTTTTTTTTTTTTGCAAGGACGAGTCGATTGTTTTTTGATGACGGAATTTCGTGATGACAAAAGATTTGCAACCGAAAATGGAGATATAAAAAAAAAACTATCAATTTCAATGAATCGAGAGTAAAAGTGGAATTTAAATTGGCATGATGATGACAAGGACATTCTTTATAATAAATAATTGGTTTGCTGCTGCAGTTTTGAAATACATAAAGGTACCTACCTACTTTAGTCGTCGCGTTCTTTGTGCTAAGTTGCACTGTGGGGGTGTATGATATTATATTTGATTCGGCATATGAAGATGGAATTTCGAGTTGTGAAAAAGAAGTCTTTGGAAGATTTTTTTCACTGGACGGTCCATATAGTACCTACTGGTTCTGTGATTACCATAGATGTGTCCTTTAGTTCAAGTTGCAAGAGTGGTTAGATAGAGGTTTTCAAAATTCACTTGTCAATTAAGTTTTTCTCTACAAATGTGGGAAAAGATTTCAGCTTTGGGTGGTTTTCGTTATTAAATTCTAGGTTCATCTCAAATATATTTAACCAATGCACTATGGAGTAAGTGCATGCAAAAACGAGACGAAAGTTGATTTTACAAGAACTCCAAAATTATAGGAAGTAAAGTTTTTAGAAAACGATATCCTATTTTCAAAGGTTTTAGAAAATGCACAATTTTCGTTTTTCAATACAACTAATTTGGCCACAGCACATTTTCAAAGTCAGTGAAAATGAAAGCACTATTTTTTTTTCACCTTAAAAAAAAAACTGCAAATTTCAATTAATTATAGGTAACTATTTCGCACCATTTGATTGAATTTTAAATATTTATATAATTAAATTGCAGGTGTGCTTTAAAATATTCAATAAATTTTATGTAAAAAAAGTTGTATTACCTAATATTTGTGCGACTTAATTAAAAAAACTACATATAAAAATGTAATGTTTAGTTTTTTGTGCTTTCTATCATAATCATTTTTTTGTTGTTTTCCGTCTAATTCCGTTGAGTTCTTTATGTAAAATAATAGGGCAAACCATAAAGCTTCAGTTGAAACTGAAATTGGCTGCAGGTTTGGTTTTTATTGGTGTTAGAAAGTGTGATGTCTTATGCATTTTTAAACTTTTGCTTTTAAAAAACAGTTGGAAAACAGGGTGACCATTTACAGGGAGAAAATCCTTTAGGAAATAATACTTGTATATATTCTAAGAATAAAATTGTTCCACTGCAAGCGTCTTTCACCAGTGTTGCCATAATTTCTGACCTATTTAAGAATATTCCTTTCTTAATGTATCCTTACCCATGTTAACAAAAAATGTTCTGTTAACATTAATGGTTGTTGTTTAATATTTTATTTTTAAAAGCTAACATTAATATCCGTGTTTAAATAAAATCGACATCTTTTTTTAATCTTGAGATATTCATTATTAAAGAAACCCCCATTTTTCTTGACCATGCTAGTTTTTGACTTTCGGGTTATTTTTTTTTTTAAGAAAATGCTTAAAAAAAATAATGGTTAGTTCTTTCAAAAAATTCCCAAATATAGATACACAATTTTTCACGTTACTGTTTTTTATTGATAAGTAATGATTGCTTGTAATCGATTACAAATTACAATTAATTAGTAATTTAAAATGGAAGAACAACAATTACATTTAATTGAAATTAAAAAAAGGAATTATTGACAGCTACTTGTAATTAGTGATTGAAAAAAAATAATTAAAAATTGCAATTAATAAAAAAAAAAGATTTCAAAGTAATTGGAGAAAAGCTAAAATACTAATTACTTTTTTCAAGAATTGATTACTCTTTTTAGGCAAATTAAATTTCACATAATAATTTATAAACAAATTACAATACGTTAGTACATATTTGAAATTGTAATGATTACAATTACATTTAATGGAAATTAGAAAAAATGGGCCAATTAAATTGGAATGAACTAAAAAATAGTAATTGATTTCAAAGAAAATAAATGAAAAAAGCTAAAATGTTGATTAGGTACTTTTTTTTTTAAATTGATTACTACTCTAAATTTGATTGGAATCATTCACTCAACTGAGAATCTATTTTTTTGTAGTTTCGTCAAAATGATTTCTTCAAAAAGTAATCGTTGCTGCTAATTTCACAATTACTTTTATAAAATTGTACTGCTTCATCTAAGAATATGATTGTGGGGTTCGCTCAATTTGAATTTAACTGATGCTGTTTAACTTTAAATAATTGGTAATAGAATTTTCTCAGTAAAAATTATTCAAAAGGAATAATAATAATTGCAATTCATACTTTGCAAATACAATTGCAAATAATCAGCATTATATTGTAAGTGTTCCCGTTTTTTTTTTTTAAATCCGATCATAGTAAGGAATTAATCCCACACTTGTATGATTATTTGCTTGTCTCAACCTAAGCTTCACACTTTGTCACATCTTATGCCAATAACCCTGTATACATAATTTAAAAACTTCAAATAAATCTTTAAAATATTTCCGCATATTTTTTGCTTAGGTACCTATATGTTGAAATAATAAAAATCTTGTCTACCTATAATAATTATTATTACCATGTTAATATAGTTAACAAAAATTTATGAGAAACTTTCGAAACCTTGTCACGTATCCATCCGATTGTTACAGCCAAAGTGGTCAAAGTGTTAAAATTTGACACATTTTTTTTTTTAATAGTCAGGTTTTTTATCAAACACCTATTTGCCGACCCTGTACTTGGTACGCACTTTCCCTTCAAATTTAACCAAGCTATCATCTAAACAGAAAAAAATCTTCTTAAATTCAAAGACAAAATAATAAAAAAAACACCTCAAACTCGCAAAAAAATCACCCAGTCACATAAAACCTTACCTGAGTCCCAAAAAAAAGTGCGTAAAATTTTTATTGAACTAGACTAAGTGTGAAGACAGTTAAACAAAATAAATAAAAATTTATGAAAGACTAACAAACGCGAAATAAAAAAATCAACGCATAACCGACCGGACGGACGTACGGTCAGAGTTTGGAGAAGAAACCTTGGAAATTCACACACATTAGTTACGCACTTTTTATTTAAACTTTTTTTTTTTTTTGTGTCTTTTCGCTTGGCAACAACGAAGACAAAAAAAATTAAAACAAATAAATCATTATTCCTTAGCGTAACTTCTTTTTATTATTTTATTAATTACTTATCGATCAATGAATTATTCATAAAAATTCAAAACACAATCGCAATGGTTGGTCTGTGCTGTATCTATGATAACTTAAGATTATTCCGAGCGACACAAAGGAAATGAATTATGTGACATGGTTTTTTGTAGACCGCATTTATATGTACAACATACACAAAAACAACCCAGTTTTAATGTTCACGCACAATCTGTTGAAAAAAACCAAACTTTCCAGAGTGTGGTTGCAATTATTCCGAACCGATCCTCGTTCGGCACAAGGATATCTATCTTTAGTCCAACCAATCTATTTATATTTTAATGAAATTCCATGAGAAAAAATATCCTTCAACAAGTTGGAATGTCGAAGGATTTTTTTTTGTTTCCAAGAATTTTATACTAAGTTTGCCGACACACAGAGAATATTTACTTAAGTATACATCAAGAGATGATGATGAAAAAAAAACACATCTCATTATGGGTATCCTTATTGTTTGACTTTGGTAACTGCGTGTGATGGTGGGAACAAAAAAATAAAGATTCAAACGCGTTCCGTCAATATATTATGAGATAAGATGTAGATTTTGAAGTGAAAAGTGCAATTACGGGTCATTTGATGTCCTCACTCACTGGAACCAAAGAATATCTTGCTGCTCCCACACTCTCTCATCAATGAAAAGTCAAAAGGATAATATTCTGTGACAGTATTCTTCAACTTATTTAACGATAATGGGAATAAAAGATATTCCTCGGGATCTTTTTTATCATTGATAAACAAAGCCATAACTAACGGTAAATCTGTCCTCTATCTAATAAATTTCCTGACGGCTATTAGATACAAAAAAAAACCCAAGCTAAATGTTATGAACTAAACTATTTACAAGGATACCTGTTGTTGGTAAAGAGTCTTATTCCTTTTTTTTTGTAACAAAAACAAAAAAATTAAGAACCAATTGATATTTTTTTTGTATTTGTTGGTATATTGGTAGAGGAAAGAATAAATAACATCCGACAGGATCACACAACAAAATTCTTGGAAGGACCAGCAGTTTATTTTACTCTAAATAATTTGACGAAATTTAAAAAAAAAAATAAAAATTACTTTCATCCTTGCGCCGTTGGCCGTAAATGGTTGAATTGCTCAATTTGTTTGTTCCTTCTTTTGGCACTTATCCTTTATATTCGGCATAGAATATTTTTAGGTGTCTTAGGTAAATAAGCAAATATTGAATTAGATTGTTGATTTGATAAAAGAAAATATATGTTTGCAGGATAATCTAATCATGAATGATTTGTTTTTTTTTTTTTTTTTTATCGTGAGAAGAAAAAAAATTTTACAAACGAATTAGTTTTTCATTCGATTGAAATGTAAAGTTACAAAACCTTGCAGTTGTTTTCTTCCGCTGCATCTCAAATCTAAGTTTTGCTTAGCGTTAGTTTTTTTCTTCGCCATTTGAAAGAGATTTTCATTTCTTTTTTTTTCTATTCGATATACTTAGAGGTAGCCATTTATTTTCTTTTGATTTCACAGTCTTTAGGCATATTTTTGAAATTTGTTTGTCAAAGTTTGCTTGGAAAACGAGTATATCTATTGCAATAATCTTTATGGGATATTTACGTTGTTGACAAAGTTTTTTGGCATTGTACCGTTCTTCTTTTAAGTTGTTAATCTTGTAAAACTATCAACGAACTATTATTTTAATAAAAAACAGCAGAAACATCATGCAAACAACTTGCTTTATACATAAAATTAATTTTCATAATTTTTTTCCGTTTAACGCAAGTTGTTTGCATGACTTACCTGGTGCTGTTTATTGTCTTGCTTACATGAAAGCAGCTCTAATTTCTTCTTTTAGTAATAGGGCTATGTAAAGAAAAGTATTTTCTTCTGAATCTACCGTCTTTAGAAGCCTCCTTTTGGAAAATGTTTGCCCAAGTTTAATTGAAAAGCGACCACTTCTTCTGCAGCCATCCTTAAACGTTGTTGCCAGTGAGTTTCGTTATTTAAATGCTAACTATCGTCTTCGAAGTTGTTGATCTTGTAGAAATGTGCACTTGAAATAATTGTTAACATTTCCCGAAAACTCGTTTTTCTCATGACATAAGGCAATTTGTTTGCATGGCTTAGCTGGTCGTTTTTCTTTATTTATATAAGTGCCTTTCATTTTTTTTTAATTATACTTAAAGCTTGTTTAAACCTAGAAGCATTTGTTTTCTTTTAAATCCACTCTATTAAGGCCTCCGTTAGAAATTTGTTTGCCAAAGTTTCCTTGGAAAACAAGCACATCTTCTGCAACAGCCCTTCTGGCCTATTTAGGTTGTGACCAATGAATTTCAGCTATTTAACGTTAAATATCCTCTAAAATGTTGTTGATCTTGTAAAACTAAAGACTAAATTTTCGCAAATTATTAAAAAAAAATCGTTTGCCATGTAACGCGAAATATTTGCAGTAAATTTTTTTCGAAATATTGCATTACAATTTGAACCACAATATTTCTAATAAATTTGCTGTTATCCTTCAGTTTGCCAAACAGATACGTACAATTTTTTTCCTCAAATGCGGCAAAATTTTGCATGTATGGACTAAAAAAAAACTTTTGCTGCAAATATTTTGCATTTGCTGTGAACAAGATCGTTTTATTTGCAAGCCTTGTATGTGTTTGCATTTGTTGTTTGCAATTAATTGCATGACAATTTGAACTAAGCTATTGGATTTGAGTTCGAAACACTACAAAGTTGTTTGCATTAATCCATTGGCATAAAACAAGTCTTTGCTGAAAATATTTAGCATTTTGCGTGAACAAGACAGTTTTGTTTGCATGCTTTGTTTGCGTCTTAATACTTGTTTGTGGATTTCAACAGTTAAGATTTGAACAATGCTTTGTGTGAACTACTGTCGAATATTGTGCTGCAAACAAAACAATTGCGAAAAGAAGCTAAGCTAAATCAAGCTAAGAACTTGATATTGCAAAGACATTGCATGGAAATTAACACTTCGTGCTTTACCAAGACTTTCCTTCACGTTTGCCTTTAGATAAAAATACACATTTATTAAATTCGTCTACAACAAAATCAAAAAAAAAAAAAAAAAAAAAACAGATGTTTAAATAAAGTTTGCCAAATTGTTTCAAATCTCTAAATCTGACACACGATTACAAAAATATCGACATCTATCTTCAGAAAATTCACCATATTGAAATTTCTCCAAAACATCCATTTATAAAAAAAATCTAATTACCACAAACATATGACGCACTCCAATGCCACCACCCACTCATACTGACCTTGACTTTTTCAAAAGAATACTAACTTTAGCTGTTGCGATTTATTATACCTCCTCATGTGGTTATTAGCTGCAAATATTTCTCATACTAATGTGATATTGTACAAAAAATAAAATCCCCTTAAATTATTATTGATTGATGCAGATTTATAAATTAGCAACAAAAAAAAAAATTTAAATTAAATTCTCACAAACAAGTAATTCAATTTTGAACTTTATTCACTTAATTGTGCGATACAGATACTTTAAAAAAGTATATCAATAAAAATATATTTTATTATACCATTAAAAAAATCATTGGTGTTTTTTTTTTTTGGTCATATTAACAACAGTAAAATTGCGTAATCATAATATTGCATAATCGATGTTTGCAACAGGCGTTTTTAAAACAGAATATCAACACACATACCTTAACATTTTATTTATGGTCACATAAAAAAAAAAAAATCATTTCATTTATCTGACCAGAGCGGCTGGCGGGCGGCTGCACAAAGAGAAGAATTTAATTTAATCATTCATTTCCGAATAATTTTTTTTAGTATTATAATTTTATTTTTTGCAAAGCAATTTCACAACAATCAAAATGCACTTTGGAATATGTCAGATGGCGTCTTGTTATTAATTTGAATTATTTATTGGAACTGACATATGTAATCAGTTTTTTTTATTTGCTTTTTTTTTTTAATTTCTGATTAGAAGAAATGAAATATAATCAAATAAAATGTAGATACTCTATTTGAAATAAAAATAAAACGTTGTTCTTGGCAAAATTAAGGTAGGACAGACTTATGTATTCCCTTAAAGATATTGAAAATATTTTGAAACATTAAATTTGCGGAATTAACATTATTCTTTCATTAATTTGCATTCTAATTCATAAACGTTTGCACTTCATTAGATCATGATAGTAGTTGCATTCCTTGCATTCACTTGCATTCCTAACATTTATGTATTTATAATCATTAATTTGCATTTATTTTATTTTATTAGCAAATTTTGCATTTATTTGCATTAATTTTTATTCTTTTATTTTTTTTTATTTGCATTCTTTGCATTCATTTGCGTTCCTAACATTTATGCATTTATGTTCATTAATTTGCATTTATTTTATTTTATTGGCAAATTTTGCATCAGTTTTTATTCTTATATTCTTTTTTGCATTCTTTGCATTTATTTGCATTCCTAACATTTATGCATTTATTTTATTGACAAATTTTGCATTTGTTTGCATTAATTTTCATTCTTTTATTCTTTTTATTTGCATTCTTCGCATTCATTTGCATTTCTTGTTATGATTTGCGTTCTATGTTTTTTCTAGTTTTGTATGCATTTGTTTGCTTTCGTTGCATTTTTCAACTTTTGTGACGAAATGCTAAATTTGATGCTTAAAACTGCAAAGAAAATACAAAATGTAACTGTTTGATACCTCCATTAAATGGATATTGGATTTAAAATGTAAAAGAACTTGTGAACTGCAAGAAACTAATTTTCTATCGTTTGAATTTAGGTTGACATGTTGGGAAACAACTACTGATTTCAAAAAATATATTTGTAGTCATATACTAAAAGATAATTGCATGAAACCAGTTAGAAACTAATTTGAAATCGATTGTATATAAGTTTCGGAACAATTTATTTATTTAAAAATAAGAACTGATTTGAAATGTGCAATTTAAAGTTGTGCAATGTTGAGGAAAAACAACTACATACATTCGAAAGTATGTATGTATATACAAAGTCAAATATGCAAGGACAAATATTATTGCATTATACCAGTTGCGGAGATTTTGTATATGATTCTGTATGGTACATCATCCATAATAAGTACACTTCCATGATACACTTAAAAATAGCTGTGGAATCGTAATAAGACTCACCTTAATGAATTTGCCAGAAACTATATGTACGTCAGTAAAAAATTTAGTTTTATTATTGTCATTGGCCAGTGGACACAAATCAAGTTTAGGACAATCGAAGTGGTTTTCTGATCAAAAAAAAAAAAAACAAATGTATTTTTATAAAACGAATTCTTTAAATTCTTTCCCACCGCGACCAAACTGTATGTTTTTTTTTTACTTCGAAACAAAAAAACAGCCAAGGAGAAGAGATGTCTTGAAATAAATTCCTCAGTGTGTCCTGTTGTGGTTTATTTAAAAGTTGTGTTTTGGATAAGGTTGCTTTATGTATTATGTTCCTCTTACTTGCTTTCAATCTTGTCTTTTTTTTTTTATTATTTTTCCAAGATTAATATTCACTTCTTTCTCTTTTCTTGGTTGTTCCATCTTTCATGGTCTGTGGGCCGTGTTGTCGTTGTCGTCTATATCTTCCATGTCTTTGCGCACTCTTCTTCCATTCTTCTGCGTGCCTTGTTATCGTTTTGCAAAAGTAAAGTGGTTGCATTTTTGTTTGGGTTGCCGCCGCACTGCCTACTCTGTCCATTTGCCCATCCCAGCCCAACTGCCGCCACCTTCTGAACACGATCCTCATTCCAATCGTTTTTAACGTCTTTAAAATGTTTAACATTATCATCATCACAACAAAGAAGCAAGCTTTAATAAAAAAAGTAGATTTATAAATTATAATTCAAAGTTTTTGCTTCATGAACTGACTGCCTCCAGATAGGGGATTTTTTTTTGTTCTCTGTAGATTGCAATAATTGCTCTTCTTGTTCTCCCATGGGTCTGGTATGGCGCTACTCTAGTGTGTAAGCAATAAGCATGTTATAGTCTGATGGTGGTCATGCAATGTTAACCCAATGATCATCATCCAGGAATATCGTTTTATTACTTTATATTCAGTGATCGCATGTTAAATGTTTTAATTTCTCTGTTAATGAATACCACCCCTCTTGAGTTATTGTATGTCTATTTATGATTTGTGGTCGCATCCCAAAATGAAGGTCACTGAACGTGGTCAATGGCATGGCCAAGGCAGTTCTTCTTCATGGTGGCCATTTTAGAGTGTTATATTATGTCAAATAATTAATGTTCCAAGTGCAGAAAAAAAAAAACGTTCTGTCATCATCGTCTGAATTTCTCCTTGATCCTCTATATCTTTATTCATCATGTAGGTCTCTTATGCAGAATTTGTAATCCTAAACCAAACATTTTATGAATGGCACACTGAGTAAATAAGAAAAAAAAAAATGCATAAGACAAACGAGGACGACGAAGGATGAGTTGTGTGATATCATCATTGGGTTCCAGAACAACCATCATCATTATGAATGTCTAGTAATGTTCTTTTAGATGAAAAAGCTGTCACTATGTGTACACAACCAAGAGTGTGGATACTTACAAGAACAAAAAATATACTTTTGATTTCGTCCAACATCTCAGACGTGTTGATGATGAGATGACGGTGGATGATTTTTTTTTTGTTTTTGTTTGAGTTCCATCTTGACACTTCATGATGGATTGGCGTAGGCAAAGAAATGTCTTTTTTTTTCGTTAAAGCATCTGATTGGCATATGGGATGAGAGCATTTAAACAAAATTATTGACCCCTATTAACGGGTAGAAGATGGCTACTGAAAGATATTTTTTTTTAAATTGTAATGTCTTTTTCGGCACTTTCAGACTATTGACCAGCATTGAAATTTAATTTCGCAGAGATCATAAGTCCTCGAGGCTATACGGATGGCTCAAAAATACGAATCTTTTAGATGCTCAGAAGCTAAAAGGATTAGCTATCCAATAACACCAGTGAATTTCAAATAGATTTTCTTGCAACATTAAATGCAGACGGAGTTGCTTCAATAATGTGAATACCGCGAGATAATAAACAAATCATTGACATTCGAGCTGCTTAATACAAGTTTGAGCTTGTGTAAAGCTTCGCTAAACAGCACAATGCAAAACTAAGCTGGGACTCTCTGTCACACTTGCATCATGCAAAACGACAAAATTGCAAGAAAATTCACATCATTTAGCCTTGAACTTCCAGAAGATATCGCAGCATTTTCGAAGTTTTTACTGGTTTTTGGTTATTTGGTATGTGAAATAGATTGCATAGGTTGCCTTTTGTCTCCCGCATACCTTTAGGCATTTAACCATTAGTTCTTGTATAATGTCAATATGTTCTTTCTGATTCCATAGTAAGGACTTTGATAAGACCTTAAAATCGATGACCTTCCTGGCTCATCTATCACGAGCTGGAAGTTACCAAAACCTTTATTCGTTATCCAGTCGGCCAACACAATCTCCGTCTTTTTAAAATCTTTGGGAAAACTCACTTCATCCAGCTTTTCAATAAAGAGTTCCCAGAAAGGGAATCTCTTGCTTAATGTTTCCCACACTGGCTGAATGCCGGATATGGATGGCAGTGGCAAAGTGATGTTTTTTTTTTTTTTGCCAAGAACTTTCAGAGGCTTTTTTTCGCGCGGATGGTTGTTGATTCCTTTTTCCATAACTTTCATGTACTTGACTTTTTCGCCACGATAGTGTCTCTTATTCGTTCGGCACTGAACGACAATTGCCTAATATTTAGTTTGTTTTTGTTGTTGTGATCTTTCCAAGTTTAGGATTAGGATGTAATCGTACAGTTGGTCCCACAAGTAATTCAGATAAAGTTGATCGGGTCCCGGGAGAGTCGATATTCATACGTCACCGTTGGGTAAAGCAAAATATATTTCGGTTTCGGTCATTATGCCTGGGCACCAAAAAGAAGTCATATTGACTGTTTTTTCACTCAGTACCTTTGACAGGGATTGTGTTCTGAGAACGCTCACCACAGCCTTGAAAATAAGAAATCCTATAACAATGCTCAGATCGTATTGCTGAAAAGTGGAACAAAGTAGAGGAATGCTTCAGCAATTTAGCCTGAACTAAGATGAAAACCGGTTTCGGTGTCGCAGGAAACAATTGTGGTGATCATTGCCCCTCCAGCACCACCAACTTAGAAGATTTGTGCCGAGCTTGGAGAATATCATATTAATCTATCATCATTGCTCTTCGAAATTTTAAGCACGAACCTAGTGAAACATTTGTTTGTTCCTCACCATGCACATCTGACACATTTGTAATTCAGGATAATTTAAATGTATAGATGGTGCAATTTTTTGAAGTGGTCAATCAATTTGTAAAAAGCATTGTATTCAGTTCAAGACTGATTGGAGTATCTGTTAGGAGTTTAAGGTAATCATTCAAGGAGGGGGTGTCTTGTGACCATTTCCTTGGATCTTTTTGTCCTAAAGGAATTGCTGACATAATTTAAAAATTGATGTAGGTACATGACGTGTTGACGTTTTGGAAAACCATCTCATCACCCTAATGGAACTTCTTCAATTTGCTTCTAATAGAATAACGAGTTTCGCAAATAAGTGTGGAAACCCCCAAATACATGCTGCTCGTTATTCAAATATCGGAAGCTCAAGTTTTTTTTACCAAGGATTATATCTGTGCCTTATTAACTGGGTGCTCTTAGGGTACTAAGTAATTGTATCTTGTTTTGAGTCCCCGTGTTTAAATTAATTCGCTTTTAATGATTTTGGTATGTTGGTGACTTCGGTTGGGTGGTATGAGCTCTACACACTATCCTCCAAGTTAAATTCCAAGACTAAGCAAGCTGTTTTTACAGCTGTTCGCTTCGTAATGGTCTAGTTTTAGTGTTGGGCACTCGAATTTTTCGAACACCTGCAGTGTTATTTACACAGTGATGATTATTGCTTAATTCATTTTAATTTCTATCTCTACTATGTAACGGACATTTTTCATGATACCTTTGGCGGATTTGTTACTTCATCGCAAGAGGCAGTGCCACTAAAAAAAAATTTTAGGTGAATACTAAGGGCTCGAACCCAGACCTCCGACATTATAGTCCGAAACACGAATTGTTACGCCAACAACTTTAGCAGTCACCTGTCAAATATTTTTGATTTCTATAAATTTGATCAAAACATGTAACCTGTGCTTTGAAATTTCCTAAGTAGCTATCCTGATAGCAGAAACCTCTGCTTAAAGGACACTGAAAAACTTACATTTCCTCTACTTTACTTCGAAAAAAAAATGTTCTCCCTACGAACCCCATAATCACATAGGTAGATAAATATTAGTCATTTATTTTCTTAATTTTTGTTTTACTTTTTCTGTTTTGTTTTTTTTTTTGAAAGGAAAAGCAAAAATAAGAATATTAAGAAAAAAAAAGCAAATGCAGCATTAAAACGAATGCCGCACATCTCTCATATCTCTTGGAGGCAAGTAAGTTCCAGGAATTCGATCATCATCTTGAAAAATGCCTCCTCCTTCTTCATTCTTATAATACGTACACTCCTTTGGGTGAGATTTTAAGTTTTAACATTCCCACCGCCAAATAACAAGAACAGCAACAACACAGGGATAACGACTATGCACCAAGATTGTGGTGGTACAAAATCTTATATCCTGATGACCACTGCTGCCGCCGCCGACTCAAGTAAGGAACAACGACCGACGACGACTCGAAAATAAAATATGTGCGACGAGTATATTACAAAAAAAAAAAAAAATAAAAAAGAAAAAAATCAACCAACTTCCACTTTCAAAGTTGCAGTGTATCTCTCTGTCTCTCTCTTTAGTACAATCATTTTGCGAAGCAAGATACAATTGCATCTTCCTCTGCGCAATAAGAAATTCCGTTCACTCTGAGTTGGGGTAATATCAGGGACGGATTTATTAATTGATAAAACTTTGATTTTTTTCTTAATCTTGGAGCAAGTATAGTATGTATTTGCAACTCAAATAGAGGAGGTGCATGGTTCTCCGAACGATTTGGACAGATTTAAAATTTTTAAGCACCCCAAATGCAGTTCATCATAAAAATATTCTTAATGGTCACTTTTGTAGAAAAAAACTGTAGTAAAAAGGTGGGGTTAAATGTAACAGGGGCAATTTGTAACAGCTTTTAAACAAGAGGTTTTCCTGTGAATTAAGAACAGAACCGCGTAAAAAAACAAAAACATCGTTGTGTTTACTTCATTTGTGAATTGATTGTCGATAAAAAAAATGTACAAAACTTCGAAAATTTGTCAAATTTTAACTTATTTTGTGCAACATTTAAATACTGACGACTTTACTCTTTTCTAACGAAAATTGTTGCAAAAACAACGATTTTATCATCTGTCAGCAAAAATACTTTTTTTCTGAAGTTAACATGAGTGTCACTACTTATCCCGTAAATTTTGAAAGTACAAAATAGATTATATGATTTTTTTCTGTATGAAATTCTATTTTCGCAAAAAGTATATCATGTTCCACACCTTTCATAACTGTATACGAATTTCACCGCCCTACGAAATTTAGCGCCTGACAACGGCCTTAAGTGTGTCCTGTCCATACAATAAATCTGCTCGTTTGTCGGATCATATGCGTATTCATTTCTAAATGCAGACTTTTATATTACAACAATTCTCAAGGATTTTCTTTTAGCTTGTACTATGTTTCCTTTTAACTGTTGTTTTGGAATTTTTCGGCAACCTTCTCAAGAACTTTTATATCTATATAGTATTCTGACTAAACCTATACATCACTGTATCAGCCGGCACGTTTACAACTACGACGACGACGACGACGACAGACACCATTAAGAAGACTCCAATCGAATGCAAAACCGATCGATCTTGTTTTTTGTTCTTTTTGTGGTTTGTTTTGATTTTGTTGGCCTTTGGAACAAGATCCGCAGCAGCAACAACATCAGCAGCACGTCAGGGCAGCCAAAAGGCAATTGGCCTACGTAGGAATGTGCCAATTAGAAATAATTTATACATGCCAACTGAGAATGGTAACATTTTTATATGTGTAGCTATGCCTTTTGGATTTGAGTCGGGAATCTTCCAATGATTGTTGGTATCAGTAAAGGATCTTCTTTTTCTGCTGAAAGGAGAGTGCTTGTCTTTGTATATGCGCACAACAGGATTATATTAAAGCCATTGCATGGTTGGGCAAGCTCAACAAGTGGAGTGGGTTAAAAGACAATAAATTTTGAAAAATTGTCTATAGATTGGAGAATTGTTGGCGGCAGTGTGGTACTTACATGTTCGTTAAGAATGAATTGGAGTTTGTGCGCGTGAGAAAATTTTGTTTTTCCTTTTGGAATAAGCTATGAAGATTTCATTGATTTTTTAATGGACTTTTATCCCTTTGAGTTATATTAACATTAAATGTTCGAAATTGCATTTAGTCTGTTCTATGCTTCGGCAGGATATCAGTTCCAGATGATGAAGAAGGTATCCCTACTTAGGGTATGAGTGCCTAGGTCTTCAAATCATTATCAGTCTTTGGATTCATAAAAATTAGCATTTGTATTAAAAATTTCTATACATAGCCTCCTGAAATAGAAATATCGACAAATTTAGAGCGATCCCAAAGTTAATCCCTAAGCAAATATCAAATCCACACACACATCATTCAAATGAAGATACCTAACTCTCTCTCAGTGACTGATTCCATTCATGCATTTGCATATTATATGAATGAAAGGAAATATTTCTCAATGGACTGTCACTTCTGTGGTCAAAGAGGTCGAGTACTATAAATGATATCTCATCGTCACGTTATCAAACACCGGCAGTAATTTTTATTTTTGAATTGTGACAGTGTTATGCAAAGAAAAAAAAAACTTACTCAGATAAGAAGCTTGACAGGAAAAATGCAAGTATATTTTTTTTTTTAAACAAATAAAGAAAACATCCTCATTTGAGGTGACGAAGGGGCAAATATTAGAATGTTTTCGACTTCCGTTGATTTGATACAAATTTGCAATATTTAAATAGCCTTAACAGGAGAAAACCAAATACAAATTCGATAAGTTAAATATTTAATTAAAAACAGCTGTTGATGGAATAAAAAAAAGGAAACGAAAATTCGGCATTGAACTGTAGAAGTTGTGCGATTGCAATTCTTAGAATGTTATCAAAAGACGTCAAATTTAATCAAAAAATTGTATTTTTCCACACAAAAAAAAATTATATATATATATGCGTATATAATATTAATAAAAATTAAAAAAATTCTACACATGCTGCTTGATAAGATATTTTATTTATAGATAAACAAAAACTGCACAAAAACGTGCCTTACAAGAAAATATATTTGAATTTGTATACGAAGTCCATGTTAATATACCTATTTTATTTTTTTGTCTTGTCTTAGAACTTAAAAATTAAATTAAATTCATGGAATGATTAGGTACTTTATCAGCCTTATTGCGTGAAGTTCGCCCGCACGAGATTCTACCCGAAAAAAAAAATTTACTTTGCGCCTATTGTGAATTTCACCCGAAATAAGTTGAATATTCTAAATATATTCTAAAAATTCCCCCTAGGCCATTTTTTATAACTTTATCCAAGGACTTTTTTTTGTCAGATTAACAGTTTAGAGTAGACGATATAATGGAATGCTTGATAAAAAATATAATAAACAATTGTTTTTGTAATTGTTTTCCCTTGCGATGCGTGTATCTCGGAAACGGTTGATATTAGAAAAAAAGTGATCATAACAAAAATTGTATAACATTCGATGGGCTTATGTTTATTCTTAAAAAAATTTCGCTACGACAAACTATTTCCGTGGTATAAGCGTAAGTCCCCAAAAGCCCCCTTTGGGTGGCTTTATACGCCTTGCCCTACTCCGGATCACCTTCCAGGGATCAGGACTATTAGTATGTTGACTACTTAACTACTTAAGCAGCTTGAATAACATTTTGAAAGAATGGCTTACTTGGGTCCTACATCAATAAGGTATAACACGTTCCTATTTAAAAAAAAAAAATTACTTGCTCGAAAATGGTTTAAATGTTGGTAACATGATTATGGAAGCAGCAAGTGGCAAGTGTTGAACTATTTTGAAAACTTGATAAAATGGACCAATTTTTTAAATAACTTGCCGTGGGTAGTGTCCTAAATTTTTTTTTAAATATGATGCATTAAAGTTTTCTTACAAAATTCGTTTGAAAAATGACTCAGTCAAAGTACATTTTCCTTGCAAAACTTACAATATTTATTTTTCATTTCGAGATTGCATTCAGTAGCATGGTTATTAAGGATAACGTAGAAAAAAAAATCACTGAAAAATATTAAAATTTGTGACCACATAAATACAAATGTGGCCGTGGGTATCGATTTTCATAATTTTTCTAAATATTGCTTTTATTACGTAACCCAGCAAGATAATTTTTTTTTCTTACTATTTGCAGTACGGGTATAACCTACCCTATCACCCGGTACCCGCTTGACGTTGAGTAGCGGGACACCCTGTATATCGGCATTATTCAGGTTGTCGGTCTTTGATTTAAATTCTTAAAATTCTCTTAGCCTTTTAAGAAATTAGATTGCAATAGCTGTTCTTTCGTATTTTAAAACTTAGTCAGCCATTTTTTATTCAGCTTGTTATTCAAATTGCTTGTCTTTAAAATAAAAACAGTTTTCATATAGATCCCTATATTCGAAATCCAGGATTAATCCAATAAAACTATTAAACCATGTAAAAAGTTACTATGCTAATCTTTCTTTGCTTTTTCCGTTCCTTGCTTGTTTTCTTCATTCCTTCTATTTTTCTTCTTTCTGTTCGCATTTTTCCTTTCCATCTCTACTTCCTTCCTATTTTCTGCTTCATTCTTTTCTGTTTTCCTGGTTTTTCTTCACTCCTTTGAAGTTTCCTTTCTTTTTTTTCATGTTTAAATCTTTTCATCTTTCCTTTCTTTTTTTGCTTCATTTCTTCTTTTTTCTAGTTTCTTTTTTTCCCATTTTTCCTCGATATCTTCGTTCCTTTCCTTTTCTCTTTTCTTTCTTCTTTTCTTCTTTTTTTCTTTATTTCTGTTTGCTTCTTTACTTCTTTCCTTCTTCTTTCATTCTTCCTTACTTTCCATATTTCCTTATGTCCTTCGTCCCTCTATAATATGGATTCCTACCTTCCTTTTTTATTCCTACTCTACCATAGTTCTTCTTTTTTTGTTTTTTTTTTTTTTCATAGTTTATTTTGTATCTCTTTCTTTATCATTTCTTTATCTTTATTTTTTCCTTTTAGTTTCTATTGTCTGTTATTTTTTCTAATTGATATATAAAAATCTTACCATTCAAAATTTATCCGATCAGTGTTGACACTTTGATGAAGTTTTTTTAATTTTTCGGTTAATTATTGTTTTTACTTATATATATTTTTTTTTATTTAGGTATAACTACATTAAATGAAAGAAAAATATTTTAAATTGCAACCCAACCTTTTTATGCATTTTATGCTAATCACCCAATCTGATGTTAAAAATTCTTAAAATTCTTTTTCGTTGTTCATTTGTTACCAAATTTTCAACACACTTACCCTTTAATCCAAAAAGGCTTGAATTCCCTTAAAAAATGTAACTGCATCTTGTTGCAGCCTCACCCAATGCAGTGCTAATCATTCAATCACCCAGAACGTGGCATATTCATTCTGGTGTGGCCTTAATTGCCACGTTTTCTTTCTTTTCTTTTTTTATTTAGTTTTTTAATCGCAGTTCTTACATAAAGGGAATCTTTTTCACATCTTCAAGGAGCGTCGTGGGTTTTTATTATTTTTTTTTCATAAACTTCTATCGTCTTGATCTTTTTTTTTTTTTAGACGACGATGGACCATGATGCTGCAACGCCGATGTGCACAATCAAAATTTTCGTTTTGCAGAATGAAAACTCCAACTTTACTTTTTGTGTGACACAAACATACTGACATGCCACATGATGCGCCAAATTTAAAGTCTGTGGGGTCCTGAGACCGCGTTCCTCTTATCCCAATCACTTGTTACTTTTTTTATTTTTATTTTGTTGCATTCTTCTTTAGAATATGTTTGTATATTTTTGTAGTCCTTCTTGTTGTATCTGGCACTGATTGGCGCCTTCTTACGCCTTTAGTCATAATAAAGTTTAGCTTACTCGGAGGTGCAGACTCTCGATATACAAAACTTCAACTTCTCCTCGTCTTCCTTCACAATGTCTGTGAATTAACATGTGTCTGCACTTCACTTCACATTCCTTTGGCAGGAATATTTTTTTTTTTTTTTTTGTTAATTTTTATTTTATGACCACAGGGTGCAAGAATGACGCCCTTCCTGTCCCAGTTGTTCCCTCTCGCGATCCCAGATAAACCCGTGAGATTAAATTTCATTCATAAAACCAAAACCAGACATGGAATATAGAGGAAGAAGGTATACTGCAGAGGGTTAGCTTTTGCAAATAAAAAAAAAAAAATGTTGCTGCAACATTGTAAAAACTGTTTGCAATTTTTTATCTTTTCATTTATTGACTTACCTTTGAACTTTTGCGTTGGGCGTGTTGTTGGTTAATCAATCTTTGTCCAAGAAGAATATTTTATTACAAATGTACCTACTTATATGTAGATATATATATAATCGCCACTTCAAATAAACTAACGAACAGATGACTATATGGGACCGGAGAAGGGCAGGAAGTTGTTTGCATATAGTTGTTCGTTAATTACTGCATCAAGCGAAGCGCGATGTTGAAGTTAGATCTGAGAAAGCGAGAAAGAGATGCAACTATAACACCACAGAGTGTTTATCAATATTGACATAAAGCTCCGGAGTCATCATCGTTGTCTATGGTCCATTTCAAATTGCGGAAATAGAAGGGGCGTTCATAAAGGGTGTTTCAAAATTTACTTATGAAATAGGAAGTTTTAAACTAGAAAAATTGAAATTTTGGCCTCGCAAGGTTTTGTTATAACACATGTACTCTTCTTAATTTAATTTCGTTGATAAAGCGTTAAAGTGGATTTAACAACACTGGATTGTTAATTTTTTTTAAAATGTTGGCAGCACTTTGCAAATTGGTGACAAATTCAAATCATGTATTGTATGTGTTGAGACACCCTTTATGGTTCTAATGAACAGTCATCCTGGACAACAAAAATACACAGTCATCTACACTGATTGGCGCAATAAAGAGATCTTAATGGCAAAAAAAAAAAAAAAAGTATGTTTAGAATTTTTTTTTTTTTGTATTGTTGGTGCTATTTTAGTGCTATTTTGCCATTAGTGGCTTGTTTACATGAGCAAGACGTTGTCCGTGCAAGAGATGTGTGCTTTTCATATGACTGACTGGGATGTGGGAAAGGAAATGTATAGCCGATTATGATGATATGCCTCAGGGTTCAGCTAAAGGTTCTTTTGTTGGATTATCTACATTTTTTTTAACAACAAGTTATCTTTCTTTGTTGATTTTCGATTTGTAGATACATGGATGCTCTTGTGATGATATTTATAAACAAAAAAGTCAGCTGAGATCTCAAGAACGATTTTTATGTTTTGTTTGTTATTAAAGAACAAAGGAACTTGTTGATAGTTACAGCTGATCTAATGTTATTTATTGTAATCAAGAATAAAAGAAAAATAATTCTTGAATTGTTTAGAATGATAGCTTCGGATAAACTTCCGAAATTCAACTGACTTGATTTGATTGTTTTAATTCATTAAATTTATTCAGTCGATTAAACTCTCATTAAGGACTTATATACGACCTTCGGTCGTAATGTTTCTTATCTTTCGTTATTTAATCTTTATTTTTTATAAAAATTGTTCCGCTAAAACAGCGAGTTGCATTCGTCGAATGAAAAAAAAAAATAACCTCCCCTACTCCCTAACTAATATTTATTCTAAGGCCTAGCTACAGACGTAATCTCTTGTTTAGCTGCACTACACGAATGTGTAATACTACATCACTCTGCTAAAATCTTCCCTCCAATTGTGTTGTACAGATACGCAAAATTCTCTTAATGTTTGTCTCTTTTTATCTTTTTATTTTTATCTGATTTTCTAGGCCCCACTGTGTTAAATTATTCAAACAATTAGTATGTATTTAATTATTAAACACAGTGGGGTCGTTCAGAAAAATTAAAATAAGTGTGCAAAAATTATTGAAAAAAATCTACCTAAAAATGATGTATTAAAAACAGATATATTCCAAAAAATAAATTGTATTCCTTTAAAACGAATTTTCAATTCATATATTTGTGATTGCAGATTATCATAGCTAATTAAAAATAAATTACAAGTTTTCTAAATTAATTAACAGTCTCCATAAATAAAGTATCTTAACTCTGTGTTCAGAATGCTTTCACATAAAATTCATTCAAATTCCTTAACAAGTTCCTTTAAAAAAAAAATTAAAACAGAAGTGGAATGACGATTCCTGTCCATCAAAAAGGAACTCGTTCTTCTCGAATCATTATTTTTCTTTTCAACTTTTTAATAATAATCATTTAACTTGGAAACATCACATTTGTTTCCTATTTTATAGATGCGAGTTTTACTAAAATTAATTTCTTTTGTTCAAGGTTTCTTAGTCGTCAGTGTTTTTATACTGTCAATAATTTTTACATTTTATTGTCACCTTTTAGTCTGTGATGCTGATGATGTTGCTGCTTGAAAAAAAAAATAAACCGGCAATCTTTTCTCTTATCAGCATCCCAATGCGAACCAGATGCAAATCAGGTGCCATAACAAATGTCAATTTGATAAAATTGTTCACAAATTCTTTTTTAAGACCTTCCTTTTAATTATTTTTCTGTTTATTTAAAAAAAAAAATATTTCTTGTGAAATTAAGTTATTTATAAAATAAGAAATATGTTGATGCATTTTATAAAAAAAAAATTAAATCGAATCACTAACTAAACATAAAGTCATCTCAAGAAGTGATAAAGCTGTCTTATTTGATTGGAAATGCATTATTGACTCAAACCAATTAAAACTTTATTTATTCCAAGTTGAAAAAATAAGAAAAATAAAATTCCCTGGCGCCTGAGAACTTTCAATGCATATATTTTTTTTTTTCTTAAATAAAAATAATCTCACCCTTCAACCCCCAGACGTGTGTTAATAAAACACAAGGTACATTCTAACCTTATCTACATAAAGCTGATATTTTCTTTTAATTCTATCAATTGATATTAAAAGATAGAAATTTCCTTGGAAACATATTTGTTAATACCAGGAATGCATAAAGTGTTACAAATAATAGACAACATTTATTTATGCAATTGGTTTTTAGTTACAATGTTTCTCTAATGTGATTGCAACAAAAATTATAGGAAAAAATTATAATACAACTTGTGTGAACTTGGATACCTACCCTATTTATACAAAGAACAGTATTTTTTTTTTGTACTGCATGAAGTGCAAATGAGATTTTTTGAAGAAATTTATAAATGTAGAATTTGTCTGGAAAGTGTTAAGTCGCGTACTTATGGGATTTACTGTCTGATTTTTTTTTGTTGTTGGGGATTAATTTATTAGATGAGCGCACTTTGTTTGTTTTGCTTTTTTTGAACACAAGCGTCGAATGGTTAGCTTATGTACTTTGCATTTGACCTTCGAAATAATCGCGTAATGTAATGGGTGAAGGACGAGTTCAAGATTTTGAATTTTTGTGTGTGTTAATTAAATTGGATTGGTTTGTTTATACGATTAATTGTACAGGGTGTAAATGTTTTTTCGAAGAATATTAAGGAACACATTTAAAAAATAAGGTGTGGCTTAAATTTTGTATGTTATTTTTTTTTTTTTTTTTTTGTTAAATGTTCTAATGATAATGATCCATTCGTGTTAGGAAAATTATGATTGGCACAGATC
The DNA here is from genome assembly GCA_951217065.1 of Baccha elongata. Taxonomy (NCBI): domain Eukaryota; kingdom Metazoa; phylum Arthropoda; class Insecta; order Diptera; family Syrphidae; genus Baccha; species Baccha elongata. Next base: position 30,872,805 of record OX578272.1, read on the forward strand.
TAAGAGTCTTGCGCAAAGCTTTTACAAATAATAAAAAAATAAGGAGCGCTGTAAATGTGACGCTCAGTTTTGTATGCCCAGTTTTTAAGTCCCGAAAAACTGATCAAGGGACATCTTGATACAATTTTCTTTGTGGCCCAACAAAATTAAAAAAAGTATGTTGAAAGTGCTATAAACTAAAAAAAATACATGCATTAACTGCCTTTCTAAGTTATTAAAAATAAATTTATTATTTCATTCATTCACAATTCATAACGAAGTGGAATTTGTTTCAAATTGTCCCACTCATGGGGTACATTGGTACACTTTGATTAATAGTCCATTACCATTTACATATCAGCATTTCTTGAAAAGAAAAAAAAAACAATAATATCGAAGAAGCCACAGGGGCAGATCGCGTAAAATTAAAGCGATTAAACGATCACCGTTTCATCGTTGCTCACTCTATCTTTTTATGAAGATATAATGGAGACACGATCTGTAAAACCACGATCGTTCGATCGTTTTTATCTTACGCGATCTGCCCCCAAAGCAACTTCCTTGAAATGTAGATTTATCCGGTTTTCGTTTGTTCTTTAGCATTTTTTTGAAGAAACACAAATAAACATAGATAAGATTTGTGGGGCACATTGATACGATATTATATCATATTTGATATCAGATATCCACTGGATCGTTGTCCTTCTTCTCTTCCTAGTTCTTTTTTGTAATAAAGATCAATCAAGTTCAAGCATTATTTAATTTTTCCGTCAATTTAAAAATTTGGACACATCCAGAATCGAGTTAACCCACCCAACCAAATTGATGAATTAATCTTGTTGAAGTAAGTTAAAACTAAAAAGAAAACTTGAAGTTCCACATGCATGATTCGAACTATAGTTCTGTTTTAGACATAGAAATATGTTGTTTTTGATTAATTTGTTTTAAGTTAATCCTGTAATAAAAAAAAGTGTTTGTAGACTTAACTCTTGACCTACGGCTAATAAGTTAACTTTCATTTGACTCGGTACTTTATCTTAATGAATAAAAAAAAAATGGTGCCAATGACTAAAATAAATAAAGAATGACGGTTCAACTCCTACCTGCGGCACTTAAAAATGGTTCTGCAGTACTGCAGAAAGATTTAATTTTCCACTTGAATGTATTTTTTTACTGTAGTTAGACTGCATAACCTTGAGCTCCATAATATTGTTAATTTACATTTAAAAGTTTTTCATTTCATAAAATATTATTCATTAATTAGGAAACACCCTGTAACGAAAATTATAAAGATTCAAAATGGAACCAGCTCAAAACGTCTCTATTATCTAACTAACTCTACTTTTTAAATTTCACGAGTGCGAATATTCTATTTAGCATTAAATGTTTTCGGGACCCACGTTGGATGCCAATTTGGAACCAAAATCAGAATCACTGATCTTAAAATCCATCACACAATTAAAAAAACGTCAAAAAAGACTGAAGAAGAAAAATAATTATTATAAAAATTTTTCTCAAATTTGTCAATCAGGGAAATTCCGCAGTCCTACGAAAAATTCTATTAAACAAAGTTGCTTTACTAACTATCGTACTACCATAAACGTTCTCTTTATATAAATAAAAATTTGAAAATGCGTAATGCCTAGTTGCTCCAAGAACTTTGAAATTTGAATACTTATTATATTAGGTTTTTAAATCCTAAAACTACATTTTTTCTATAAAACAAACAGCTTTCAGTTTTGCAAGGCCAAGAAAATTAAGTTAGTATTCTAATTAACAAATATAGAAAGTTCAAAGTGCTCAATGAATATATGATTTATTTTTTCATTAACTTTTTGAAAGCTATCACAATGTAGTGAAGTACAAATTCAGAATTAGTATAAAGCTTCATTATAATTGCAAATTCACTGCATGCTGGTTGGTGCAACAGGTATAATTTTAACATGTCGAGTCGATATGTTTTATTACTCTAATAACTTAATTGGTTTTATGGGTATTTTGGTGACTGACATTTTAGTAGCCACTAAGACAATTTTGGCTTGTAGAACTTTTACTGTAAATATATTTTTAAAAGATAACACCTAAAATTCAAACTGGTAATAATATAAACTTATGTCTTCAAATATTTGCACACTTATATGAGTACCTCAACCCATATTGCCGATTTCCAAGAAAATCTATGATAAAATTACTTGTATTAAGTATTTATACTGCCTTGTTTTTCATTCAACCAGCGACATGCGACGTTAATTTCATATTACGTGATCATAAACGCCAATGAATGGGTTCCATTCATTAAATTTACCAATCTACCATTTTTTCTCCTTAAAACTGATTACTAATTATCGGAAGTTAAAATAACAGACTAATGATAGACCAACAACACAAAAAAAATAGTTCAATTACTATTTACTAAGCATTAACTTGATATGATTAAATTTTTTCGTAACTTACAAAAAAAACAACATAATTGTCCTTGGACACAAAAAGTGGGTGAACAAAAAACCAAACCCGCCTTTTCAGGTTTAACTTTCAATCTCTAAGCTCTCTATAGATGTTTGTGCTGGGCAAAAATTTATCTAATCTTTTTTTCTATCGCTATATAAATATTCATTTAACAAAAAAAAAAAAAAAAAAAACAAACCAAAAAAAAAATGTGCATTGAGGTTTCCTTCTCAACGAGTGCTAATTACAATGTGCACTTTACGTGCAAGGTGCCCCTTTTTGACCCAAACACTGGCGCTTACACTATTTAATGGCGCTAAAAGAGTCATCTCTTTTTTTTCCGTGGCGCGATGACGTTCAATGTATAATTTCTTTTTTTCTTTTTTTTTTTTTTTTGCAATGCGGTGCATTATAAAGTGCAAGTGTTGGTCGTTAGTACTTACTCTGAAAAAAATAATTATTATTTTGAGGCATGCTCTGGACCAAGTTGCTTTTCTAAAACTCCTAATTCACTTCTCCACTTCTGAGTATGATTAAGAAAAAAGGAAACAATTTAGATCATTTGAAAAGTTTTTATCATAGAAATGACTCCAAGTCATTCTTTATACTCATCCTGAATTTATTTCAATCAAACGCAAAACATGCTGAAAAAAAAACTTTGTCCTAAAATAAAACGTTGTTGAGTGTTTATCTGAAATCACTGATCGAATGTTTACCTCTTGCAAACGCAGAAAATACAAAAAAAAGAAGCGGTCTTAAAACAGAACGTTGCGGGACACCACTGAACAACTAAAGTAACTTAGATATCTGATTACCTGAAGCAACTACTTGCATTTGTTTCCCTAATAATACAACTTAAAACATTCTTAAAAAGAAGCGGTCCCAGAAAAGAACTTTGTAGGACACCACTTAGCAATTAGAGTAACATAACCACTTTTTCTATAAAAACGCAGAACATTCTGAAAGAGAAGCAGGCGACAATAGAACTTTGTGTGAATCCATGAACAACTGAATTAAATAGTAATTTAACTTAAACAAAATTCAATTAAAATTAGTTGTCATTGTTAATGAAAAAAATTAAGTAAAAGATTTAAATAATTGCAAAGAACTAATTCAATTGAAGATAATAGAAAATGCGAAGTGTTCATTAAATTTCCAGTAATTAATTTCTAAAATTGTAATTCATTACATAAATATATTATAATCTTTACAGAAAAAAATTTTAAATATGTTAATAATTTAAATTAATAAAGTAGTGGAATTATAAATTAATGTAATTTAAAATCAATTAAATCAAAAGTAACCCATCACACATAATTAGTCATTGAATTAACCATAATTGATTTCACGAATATGTAATTGAAAAACGTACAATGAAAATTGCAAATAATTTATAAGTAAATTAAATTTTCTGACTTCGATGCAAAGCTCGAATCATTTAATTAAATAAATTTCTTTCAATTTGAAGAATTTATGTCTGAAATAAAATGTCACAAATAAATTAAAGGGAAGTATAGTAAAAGTAAATAAAAGTGGTTCTAGGAATGACCCCTGTGGAACACCGAAATTATACGGGAATGCAACAAACTAATATTTCCTTTAAATACTTATATTTATTTAACGAATGACATTTTTAGTTTATATAAAAATATTATAATCAAGGTGCCGTGAAACAAAGCCATAATGGTATATGATCTTGTCACTTTGCAAAGCGATATTCGACCATATTCGAATTGGTTTCCTTATGTCATAATTGATTTTTTGATGACTTGTCTTTTATTAAAATCCTCGAACTTTTTTCAAACCCATAAATTGCCCTAAGAATGTGTTTCTATATAGCTCATAAAAAATTATCTAAACCTTTTATACTCACTATAGTGATGGTATTATGAACATTGCAAGTTGCAGCATAGATGAAAGAGGTTAGGCACGGCAAGTAATTGGTTTAGTTATTTTCGATGCGTGCAATAATTATACACACTTGCTGGGCTCCTGCATAAGGGGCACCAGTGTTACACATTAAATGGCAGTTAATTTCCCATGCCATACCCAACTAATAACTATATACGATACGGATAGAGTTGTAGCTGTATCTATCAATATGTATTTTAGTGTTGTTAAAAATGTAAAAAAAAACAATAACTTAGCAAAAAAATGTGTGTGTTCAATTGTAGTTTTAGGTCATAATGATAAGACACATCACTGTATCTAAAATACCTACAATGTTGATGCAGTATACAACAAATATAATAATGGTTGACTGCTAGATATAAGCGGTATTTCATAGTTGTAAATATAAATATCGATATGCCACAAGGCATCGAAGAAGGTAATTATATTTTTTATGCGTTTTCAAGCATATTGTAAAAATCGTGCATAAACTATCTGGTTTTTCCACGCGCTTCTAATAAACTCCTATTCTCACAAAAATAAAGTATTTTAATGGGGGGAGAATGTTAGTAATATTTACTTAGATGCGCATATGGAGAATGTACTTTTTTTTTGTTCTTTTGCTTACAACTACATATTTTTTGTCTTTATCTAACTCGGAAGTCAGTTGTAAAGTTAATGCAAATTTTTATGTTTATGAATAATTTTGTTTAAGTAGTGGCAAATTATATAGAAAGAACACAAACAATCATAATATTCGTTTAATGTTAAAGCCGAGCTGGAAATTGCTTTACGTTGTCTGCTATAATTTGGTAGATAAGTTAAAATTGTTTGTTCTGGGTTGGCTATGGTACTCCTAGAAAATTGGATATAATTGTTGAGAGTTTCTATGTTCTTAATTAAGTCTTCTTTGAAATGCTCACTTAAAATATTATCCATAGGGTTCATTAGCTTAAGTTTCCAGGATTTGTCGGCGAAGACAGGTACGCATTATGTAGCTTTTGATAGTTGAAATGGTCAAAGCTAACAATCTACTTTATACTTTTACTGCCACCGAAGTAAAAAACTAAACTAAATACAAATTAAATTTTACTTTGCAACAAAGAGTTTGTTTTTTCATGCAAATTTATTCTTATTATCTGAAAAACTGAAGATTTTATCACGCCAGGTAACGAACCTTGATCACTTCAATCTAAAAATCTAGGTAAATTTGGGTTCTGCCACCGAAGCAACAGCAGTTAAGCTTAATCCAAATGCAGTTTTACTGATTAAGTGGACTGATTTCTAAACATCAGTAATCAAACTTAGCCTGTCCTATGTCTGAGATACAAGCCTTTTACAAATTGTGCCATTGAACATTCTGCTGAACTCAATCCAAGTGCAGTTTTACTTTGCACAAAAATATTTACAGTTTTATGCCAACTTGTTGATATCAAGTGATTTACTGAACTAAATTTGTCAAATTAGGAGTCGAACCTTGACCAACTCTGCCCTAGATACAAGTGCATTGTACTTTCTACCTACGAAAATTTTAGCTTAACTTAAGTAACTGAAATCCGATTAAACTTTGCACCAAAGTAATTTTTGTTTCATGGAATTTGTACAGAGGGTACAATCCATTTCGCACCCTTTGCAAGTAGCTAAATTCAATCCGAATGCAGTTTAACTTTGCACCAAAGTATTTGCTATTTCCTTTAAATTTGTTCGTTCATTAACTAAACTGAATTTTTCAAATCAGGAATCGAACCTTGATCACCTTAATCTCAGAATCAAGGCCAATTTGAGTTCTGCGACCAAAGCAACTGTAGTTATAACCTCAATCCGAATGCAGTTTAACTTTGCAGCAAATTACTTGCTGTTTCCTGCAAACTTCTTTATATTAGCTGATTAAGTGAACTGATTTTCAAACATCAATAATCGAATCTAGCTTGACTCAACCCTAAATACAAGCGCTTAATTTTACACATTGTGCCACCCCAGCATTCTGTAAATATCAATTTAAGTGCAGTTTTACTTTGCACAAAAGTATTTATTGTTTGATGCAAACTTGTTCATATTAACTGCTTTACTGAACTGCATATCCCAGATCAGGAATCGAACTTGGACTATCTTTTTCAGGTACAAAGGGTACAAGTCATTTCACCACTTTTGCAAATAGCTAAAGTCAATCCAAATACAGTTTAACTTTGTACCAAAGTATTTGTCATTTCATGCAAACTTGCTCTCGTATTAACTGATTAACTAAGCTGAATTTATCAAATTAGGTATCGAAACTAGACGATATATGCCCTAGATACGAGCGCACTGCACTGAATCAGAAGTATCTAGCTTAACATAATCCAAAAGCTATTTAACTTTGCACTAAAATATTTCTTGTTTCATGCAAACTTTTCTATAATATTCGATGGACCTTAAATGGAATTTGTTCAATGCTTTCAACTTTTTTTTTTTCCTGTCTTCCTAACCTTAATATTTCGCTTTTGTGTCAGCGTGATAGTGAAACTTGTTTTGTTATTTATGATTAAAAAAGCCAACAAAAAATTTTGCAAACATAATCTTGCAAAACTATTGCATCCGATCATTATAAAGCATATACAATCGCTATTGACAGAAATAATAAAAGAGAAATATTAGTCCGATGCACGCAAGTGATGATGATCATGATGACACAGAGGAGAACTAAATTTTAAGATTATATGATAAAAACAAAAAAAATGCAGAAACAATATAATGCAACTTATATATTATTATAAATAATAGTGTGAAATTTACAAGCGGAAAAAATATGTTGATTAATTTATGCAATTAATTGCACCATCACCATATCATCCTGTTTGATTTTAATGATTGACAATAGTGCGTCCGTGTGTACTGAAGTGTTGAATTTTTGTTTTTTTTTTCAACGATTTAATCAATGACAAATAAAAGTGAATCTAAGTAGATTATGTCAACAAGTAAATAGGTTGAAAGTGAAAAATTTAATCTGGGATAAATAGAGATGTGTGATTTTTACTTTTAACTATTTAAAGATGGTTGAATGGGTCCATATAATAATGGGTGCAATTGTCAAATTGGAAACTTTCACTGTCATAATGTGATGAAAAAAACCTTAAGCTGTTTATACCATGCAAGGATAGTTCTTGCAGCGAGCGCTATAAGAATTTCGATTTTGAATTTATCGTTAAAATTCTTGCAGTCAACAGTCACACCATACAAGAATATAGATTGCTACAACCGCCTTTTTTCTTAGTTGTAAGTAAATTTGTTGCAAACACTTTTCGCGTAAAGTACAAAAGCTTCTTGCAAGTTCTTGCTGCAAGTGGTGTTGGAGAAGGTTGTAGTCTTTTACCATTAAAACCATTTTTCATGGAAACGCAGGCGGGTATGACGTTGTCACACAAATTAAACAAGAGAATGAAGTGAAAAATTTATATACTGGCTTTGCAAACGCTTGCATGAATAAGTTAAACCATGCAAGTGTTCCTGGTGTAATTATTTGTATGCAAACTAATTACTTTTCTGGTTGTTACTTAACTTATGGAGCACATGCACCATATTACCGGAATTCGCAAAAGAGTCATGATTTCATGAATTCTTTTTGCAGTTCGACCCGGAAATCGGTGACTCAAAGTTGCCATCGTGATCTGAAGCTCGTTAGAATTTTGTACATCATTGCCTTGTTGATGTTCTTAGTCTTTCGCAGACGTCCTCGGCCACAAACGTGATATTTTTCTTCGAACGAGCAAATACAGTACCGGCCAGTTTTCAGTTTGCACGAATAGTTCTACCAAACGCTTTATTGTCCGTGCATATACTGCAGGAAGGCAAGCCAAAGCCAGCATTCGAACATCAGACCAAAAATTGATCAAATAAGCAGTAACAATAATTCCGTGTTTTTCTGTGTGCATTTTGTCAACAACAGAAATGTCAAAGGCACAATAACAGCTGACGGCATTTCAAATAAATTTAGGCATATTCATCCCATATGAACACCAATTTTAGTTTTTACACGTCTTCTGTAAACTTGGATAGACTATTGCTTACTTAATTTAAATCGTGACACACTGAAATGTTATTTATCTGCGAACTTGTTTTGATATCTACACAGAAAAATTTTGTGCCTTTGTTGTTTCACGGCTAAAAAAACCTTATCGATTAAAGTATGGAGATGTTTTCATTAACTCGCGAGTGGATTGCATTCATACAGTCAAGTGAATCATGGACAAAATGAATGCAATCATCCGATATAGTGATTGTCATAGAATGCAAACTCATCAATTAGATACTGGAGATTGCCTTCTTTGCACAACATTAATAAATGTATATTAATTTACTACAGAATTAATCTTTCCAATCAGTTATTATGTAGTCCTTCAAATTTTAATGTTATGTTTTGTTCTTATTTTTTATTTCTAGCAATGGGAACTGTACGTATTGAGCCGATTAAAATGGGATCTATCATCAGTGACACCATTAGATTTTCTAGAATTATTATTAATCCGCCTGCCAATTAGAAGTAACAAATGTCCTGATTTAAATGTGGAAAAAGTTAGACAGCATGCCCAAGCATTTATATCATTAGCAGCCAAAGGTAAGTTCTTATATTTCTTTGTTGTTGTTGTTGTAATACCTATACTGATTGAATTATCTGATTCTGAACTCCATTGTTTAATTTAATTTATGACTTCTCTCAATTATTGTTGAAATTTTGCCATGAATATTATATTTTTGAAAAAATAAAAGTAATCATTATTATTGATGATTTCACTACAGACATGCCTCGCGAAACCTGTCAAATTTTATTCAGTTTTCTTGTTAAATTCTTTAGACAGGTAGGGGCCTACATCTGAATCTGATACTTACTATACAGGTTTTTTTTCTGGTATTTGAGGGGAAACAAAATCATAAATAAAAGCCATCATTTTCGATTAAATATTTAAGCGAAACAGAATTAAAATTAATCTTAATTACGTAAAATTCTATAAAAAAAAACTCGACAGGTCATGATTAGACATTGAACTTATAAAAGAGCAACTTTGAAGCAATGATATCGTGCAGTATCTTTTGTTTTAAAGGGGTGAACGAGTTTGAATTTCCATAAGGAATTCATGCAATAATATTTTAGAAACAGCTGAATAAACCAAAGTCCAAAACTACAGTTTGTCTGTAACTGCATTTGGGTATTTTAAATATTTCGAACTTATTTTGCAAAGCCAAAATCTTTTCACACATTTGAATGCAGTTCACTTATTTTTATTTTTTGTCCAAAACGTCCATAGGTTATTCTATGGCCATACACACTACAACCATTCCCACTTACCACAATCAAGAACAGACTTAACTTTTGCAAGGGTATACTCCCTGAGCCTCAAATTGGCGATTGATCACGAAAAATTATCGGCTCGCCTCATTACTCTCGCAAAACAGATTTTTAATTTTTATCGTACATAAGTTGACAGTTTTCTGGTCTTTGCTTATGAAACCGTTTACCAATCGCTTTGCAACTGAATCTTAATAACATGAAAGATTACAAACCAATTTAAAATATTTATACTAATAAAAGGAAGAAGATAAGACGTCGATTCAGGGATATCTCGACTTGAAATAATATTTGCTTATGCAACTTGTTAGAAATTGATTTCAATAGTTGCATGCCGGTTGATGCGTGTGTTCTTCATTTTGAAGCAGTCATGCAACTGAAACAACCATGCAAACTGGTTTTATAATTGCTTGGTTATTATTGGTAATTGTTAATTTCATTGCTGCCTTATAAGTTCATCCATCAAAAATTCTTCAACTTAAAAAAAAAAAACCAATAATAATATTCGTAAACGAGTAAATAAAATTCGTTTAAAATTGGTGGTAGCGCCTTTAAGTTGTTGTTGTTGTTCAAACACATTCAATGAAAATTAACAGAATGGTCAGTAATAAAAACTGACATTCTAGTACAAATAGTACAATATAACAACAACAAAAAAAAAACTCAACTTGGATTTTTTAACGCTTTGAAAGCTTAGTTGCATCAGCATAATACTAGTTTCAAAGTTTTTTTTCGAGATAACTGCATATCAGCTGATGAAAATAGTGATCTTCATTTCAAACCATGCAACTGAAAAGCAAACTCCTTAATCAGAGGAGTTGCTAAGACTAGTTGATAACTGTTTTTATAAGTTTTTACTTCATACAATTCTTTTTTTTTATGTTTACTTTGAAGCAACTTGAAAGCTTCACACCTTGCATAAACACCCTTCTTACATACGGATTGATCTTTTAAAGATTGTTTCACTTTTAAAAATAAAAAAAACATGCAACTTGAATAATCTTACGTTTTCAAAACTTAGATGCATGAAACTAGTTGAAAATTGATTTCAAAAATGAGATTTTTTTCATCTTTAAGCAACCATTCAACTGAAAATATCAACCAACCTGTACAGTATATATTCCTGAAACCAATTGCAAACTGAATATAAATATGGTACAAAATAGTTGATCCATGTATTGTTTTTCACTTTATGAAATTTTGAGGCTTGCAAACATATTGCTGCCTTATCAATTACAAAGTAGTATTAAAAAAAAAAAAAACTGATTTAGGCCAAGCGCTCACTAGAGATTATTTGAAAGGGAAAAATCGGTAAAATGTATGCATGGAATACACGATACAATTATCGTTCCGATTATCGTACATAAGTTGGGTCGAATACGATTATTGTATCATGTGGGCACAATGAAAGCATCTGCTGTACTGACAATGCGATGCCGCATGGTCGAATGCTATCGAGAATCGATTCAAAACCAGGTATCCTTTTAATGAAATCGTATGCTAGTCGTATAATATGTGTGCTCTCTTGTGACGATTTCGGTACGATTCGTGTCAGTACGATAATTGTTGATAAATTTACGATTTTTAATCGCATATGCGTGCGCTCACATTTAAAAGAATGTGTTATATTTGTCTGTGATTGTTTAATCGTTCTTTTGTAATCGCAAGAAAGCGCCTGGGCTTAGAAATGACATTTTCAAGCAACCGTGCAACTGACAGTTATTAGTTGATACATTATAGGTCCTTCGATTTTAAGCAAATAAAAAAATTACTCATTGCTGCTGTTGATATATTAAAAATTCCTTAATAAAAAAAAAAAAAAAAAAACAGACGCAACTTGAATTAAGCTTCATAAAACTTGTTGCAAACTGGTTTTGAATAGCATGTTAGTTAAATCCTTTGCAGTTCTTTATTTTTGTAGATATGTAAGTTTGAAAAATGGTTTGCACATCAGTAGACGCATTTAAATTTTAGTTGCACAACAGTTGACTTATTTTCCTAGGTTCGGTGCATACAAGAATTCAAACTTATAATTCATGATTATCATCTTTAGAGACATCTGAGCAAGATACAAAGCTTCTATTTTTGTAGAGTTAACTAGTCTCCAATCAATGTAAATCTGCCTTCTTAGGGCCTATCTGTGGTTCTTAGAATATCTTAAAGCAACTTATGTGCAAAAAAAATTTAAGAATACAATAGGCCTCTAAATATCAGAGTTCATACTCTTCAAATGAAGTCATTCTCCAGACCTTGAATCATCTGTATGAGGTAAGCCATTGAAAAAAAAATATACCAAAGAAGAATAAATCAAAATGTTCATAAACAAACTTTCACGCCCTACAATAATAGGCTTCCATTTACATCGCCCATCCATTCATTATTGGAAAGAATAAAAGAAGCCATCATCATCTTTGGCACGTGTTGACATAATAACAAATCATTAGACTTCCAATAGCTTTCAACAATATTGACGTCAGAATACAGAAAGAAGACTACCAATATCTTTTGGTAGCTACTTCTTTAAAAAAAATATAGAAAAATAGCTTAAGGTATAGATGAAGAAATTAGTTATAACTTCATCTTCGGTTGGCTATTTGGTTACAGATACTTTTAATAAAGAATTGTATCATTATAAAAAAAAATATTTCTTTGAGGAAGGAAACGACTAACATACATCAAGTAATTATGTTATGAATGTGATTTAATTAGTCCGGTGATTAATAGATCAAGTTTCTTTCCTATATAAACGCTGAATCAACTAATTATATCGCAAACGTTGGTAATTTTGTCGGACGGATTTCCTTCTTCTGGTAAGATTTTCTTTAAGAAGAAGAATTTTTTTTTTGTTCTATTGGTAACAAATCATGAAGATGAAGAAGAATGATTTCAAATCAGTTTTTATAAAATAGAATGGTATATCGATATCGTGAATTCCGCATTAGTGTTCTAATTATGATCTCACTGACTTGGTATTTTCTGAAAAAACATTCCGTATTAAATAGGGTAGGATGGAATTCTTAAACTAATGAGCCCACCATTATGTTCAGAAATAAATTCACCGAAAAGTCAGAGGCTTTTGATGTTAATAAGGGATTTTGACAGGGAGATTCTCTGTCATGCAACTATTTCAACATCATTGACACTAACTTGAAACTCAGGTATTAATGTACGTTAAATCAAACGTAGGAACCTTCTTGCTAATCGCTGTCTCTTTTGGTTTAAGAAAGCAATTGAATATCCAAGCCCTTGTCCTGTTTATTTCCACCTTTCTACGTATTCGATGATGCGGAAACGTGGAATTATCAAGATCAGGTGAAGAAGTGCTTGTTGTCGGGAAAGTTAGTACGGGTGAAGAGTGCGTTGCGCAAAAAAATCAACAATGAGTCCCCCAGTGAAAGTTCACATGATAGTATAGAGTGACCAAGCTGATGCTTGACTGCGCCTTTAACAACTACTGCCAACAACATTTAAAAACCGTCAGATTTCAACAAGTGAATACAAAATAAACTAAACTGATGATTTAGCGCCACCGTCGCGTCGCTTTTTCATACAGGTTACAGGGTGGCTTAATAAATATTTTCAATAAACTAAACTGAAAACTTAAACTATAAACCTGTTATGAAAGACAATTCAACTAAGTTAGTTAGACAGCTCAACCACTAGACAACCAAACATATCGTTTGTTATAAGAAAATTAGTTTCAGTTGTGTTGAGAAAAAAAGTTGCCTTCTTTTAGGAGTCGATTCTGTCAATATCATCATCAGCTGTTGAGCTTGAGCATATCAAAGGTGAATTTATTTCTGATTTTTGTAAAGTTGTCTGCTGAATGACAACTGGTGGTCATTTTACAGTCAACTGGTTGTGATTGATAATACCAAATACGTATTAATATGACAACTTAATCATAGTTGAGTTGTCTTTCATTATAGATGCAATAAAATTATGTTGTTTAAAATTGGTGTCGAACTTGTCACTTGCAATAATCTTTATCGGTTGCGCAAAATCTGCGAATGGTGTTTTTCAAATATCAAGTGACGCCAAAAGTTTTGAATTTTTAAATGTTCCAAACCTACTTGGACACCCTGTAACTCTTCTATCGCGGGTCTTCATCAACCAAACTCAATGCAATAACAATATATAAAGGGGTCAAACATCATTCTTGCCTGCAAATAACAAACAAATAAAAAAAACCCAATTATCAAATTTCAGCAAAAAAAATTTCTGCCTTCAGAACACAGAATAAAAGGGATACTGCCTAAAACCGAAGGTGGTCTTACCAGAAAGGCGCACATCTTCATGTTCTTTTTCACTTTTTGTTTCGAATATCGTATTAATCGTAAATAATAAAAAAAAAAAAAACTTTTTTTTCGCAACTTCAAAGTTTTAGATGCAAATTGACGGCATTCTGTCTCAATATAGTGATGATGGTCGGTCGGTCTTCATACTCTTCGTCGTTCTGCATCTTCTGGAGGGATATATTTTCGTAAAGACTGTAAAATATATATAAAATGTGTTTTCGTCCATCGATTCGAGTTAATTAAGAAATTAAGTCGACAAATTCATGCATTTCATTTTCAACGGTAACGAGTTCGGTACTTTTTTTTTCATTTTGCTGTCCTTTTTTCTTCGCAGGTAAGAGTGCAATAATTTAAATCACTTTTATTTTAAACTGGACTTTTTTTTTAAGGACAAGAATAGCACGGAGGAAGAGGAGTTCCGAAATTCCTGACAAGACTTTATTTAAAGCCACCGATTTGTTCCCACACTCTTAAGCTTGAGCGGGCGGTGAATAGTTTTTTTTTTCGTCTTCTTTTTTTGTACAGGTATAGTAGCAACTTTTAGTAATAAAAAAAAGAAGTTCCTTTTCAGAACGTTTCAACCGCACCGAATGTATTTTTGCCACTTAATTTTTTTTTTGTTGGAATTTTTGAACATCACACACATCTCAGGTGTCAATATGATTTAATTATGTGTGCCGCTAGAAATTGGTTTCTTAAAAAGGCACAAGCGCCTCCAACCAAAAGAAAACTTGCATGTTATTCTATCTTAATGTATAATGTTTGTATGTTTTTTAGGGTTTCTTAGAAATCGGAGATTTAGCGAAGTTCCTAATTAGGAAATTGAAAAGTTGGAGAGATAATGGGTTAGTTGGTGATTTTTATGACAGCATTGGCGGTGCACATAAAAAGGATTTTAAGAATTTATAAAAATTGATTTGTGAGATGTGAATTCAAGCTTAAAAGGAGCTACTTCCTTTTTTTTATGTGTTCTTGTTTTTGAATGGTTTTTGGCATTTGATCGTTTAAAAGAAGAAATACTAGTTGATTCTAATTTAATCTGAAGGTTATTTTAAACTTTAATTAAATATCAGCTTTCGTATAAGCAATGAACTTATATACTCTGTATAGTTTAATGACTGGAAGATAGTGTTGTCCTGAATTTAACTTAATTATCTTAAATTGAAGAAATAGCCTAGCCATTAGAATATTCACTTATCAGTTGACTAGTGAGCATCTTATCAATATGAAAATTTCCGCTTGTTCTAGTACATATTTGAGTAACCGGCTTTAGTTTTGAATACTAATTTCCGACTGCAATTTGGTGCAGCAGAACAATTTCACATAAGATATAACTTTACCTTTGATGGGAATTAATTTTACATTTTTCAGAGAAACTTATTTCCAACATATGATCTTTTCACTTTCACTTACATATAATATGATGTGAAATTGAAATAATTTCGCCCTTAAGGTCAATTAAGTGTACACTCATCGTTTGTTAGGAATCTTTGATTATATCTAAAAGTGGCATTGTGTTCACCATCACCATTTAAAAGCCGCATTTTAGAGAAATAACTTCACCTCTCATTTCACATTTTTCTTATTTTCCACATAAGATAGTAAGAAATATTTTTCACAGATGCGAGATAATTTCACTCAAATTTTTGATTAAAGTATATCTCAAAAAATTAAAATTGCCTTCCACCCAAGGTGAAATCATTTCTCGTGGTTCACCAGGAAAAACTCATTTAAAAAAGTTAACTTTTTCCCACACCGGTGAAGTTTTTTTTTCTATGTGAAGTTTATTTACACGTGAAGTAATTTTTTGTGATGTTATGTTCTTGCAAACATGATATTCCCATATGCACAGTTCCAACTGCGATTCCACGCTGCGAGAAAAAAAGTTAACGCAACATAATTTCACCTGTGGTAATAATTTCACCTTTTTTTGAAAGATAAAATTTCATCTTAAATTTGTGTGAAGTTTATTTCTATCTTCGATTTTAACATGTTTAGCTACGTCACACCAAATCAAAGTTAAGTTAATTTTTTCAAACAAGTGAAAGTTATTTCAACTTATATAGAAAATAATTTCAGGTAAAATAAAAATATTATAAAATCCCACCAGGGGGCCTCTTGCTTCCTTGAAAAAATTAAGTGAATATACTTTTACTTTTTCACTCTTATTTCGATTCCCGTTCTGTAAAAAAGTGAAACCATACGACAAAAATTTTCATTTATATAAATTGTTTTCACGCTCTCGGAAGAAATTCCAAATTTGTATAAATTTATTTGATTTTTTTTCATAGACCCACAATTGGCCCCTAAAAAACTTAATAACAAGGAAAATACACAAAAACCAAAAAAAAATTAAACACCACAGCGTAAAGAATTGATTTCACCCCTAAATTTTCATTCACTGTTTTTGTACCAAGTGAATCGAAAAGGTGAAAGCAATGATTGAAAGCGAATGTGAAAACGATTTTTTTCGATTCACGTTTTCACAGTCCCAGAATATGCCCACAGAAGTGAAGTTATTTCCCATGTGAAATCAATATTCTGTGTATTTATTTCACTGCAACGATTCTACTACCACGTAGATACTTTATAAAACAAATTAGTGAAAGGAGATTTATGGTCTTGAGTTCTTTACTCTGAAACACAATATTTTACAGTCCCCAAGTGTTGCATATAATATGTAGGTATTGCCAAAAGAATTGTATGAAGTTTTAAAGTGCTCTTTTGTCTTGTGAAATATACGAGTCACAGTTTAATGCTAAAAGAGTGTAGTTTTATGCAAAGGTAGCGGCCCTGATTACTGATTCTTAAACCAGGAAGTATCAAATCATCAAGAAGTGACTTCCTCCAATTATTTTCAGAAAAAAAAACCAAACTCAGCACATTCAGCGCTTGATTCTAAATAATTTAAACTTTTTTTTTAGTCTGAAATTTTTCGCCTCGAAACTTTAACCAGTAAACGACCACAAGTGATCTTTTTATTAAAACAAAAAAAAAGGAGGAAAAGAAGGTGATCAACAAAAAAAAAAAATTGTCCATAAAGCAACAGTCTACCGAGGTCCGAAATATAAAATTTTGCCATGACCGCACGCACCATCAGCAGCTAAAGTGGTGGCGGCAGCGATTGCGGTGGCGTCGTGTCCAGACAAACAATGATGCAGTCGCGTCCACACACATCGTCTTCATTCATATACATATAATATGACTATGTGTTAT
Organism: Baccha elongata; assembly: GCA_951217065.1. NCBI lineage: Eukaryota > Metazoa > Arthropoda > Insecta > Diptera > Syrphidae > Baccha > Baccha elongata. Next base: position 30,889,953 of record OX578272.1, read on the forward strand.
TGTGGCATGGTGGCGGCAGCGAGTTAAGAGAACAAAATAAAACATTTAAAAAAGCAAGAAAAGACCCTGACATACCGAAGCAATTTACAACCCATCGACCAACAAAGCCAGAGCATATATAGGCTGGCAAAAACAACAGCAGCATCATCATCATCATCTCGTGGCTGTGGCATCCATACTATCCTCTAGAGATGGATCAACTGAATCAGCAGCTGATGTCCACACAGATGATGATGATGATGATGAAGGTTTTAGTAGGTGCCCCTCATTTATAAATTTTCATGAACACGAATAGAGGGTGGTTGTGCTCGCTTTTGCACTGATGACCTGCAAATCGTAGACGTTCGCATTGCTCACTAACTTACTAACTCACTCTCATATAGGTACTCGAGTTTTTTTTTATATATATTTTTATTATTAATGCCGTAGTGGACGTTTTTTTTTTGTCGGTTGTTTAATGGTTAAGTACTTGGATACGAGTTCGAAATCCTTCTTTTGAACTATTTTTAGGATTCCTAAAAAAAAATAAAAAAAATAAGAAGGGAAGTCGTTTGGGAAGGGGAAAAATTGGATTAAAATTGAGAAACACAGATTGTGAAATTGTTCCGATTTTTTTTTAACTAGAAGACTAGATCGCCGAATGATTTAGGAAATGAAGGATCACATTAATACATAGAACCATTGAAAGAGAACTCATTGTTACATATACCTAATAAACTAAACAGTTTCTAAAAAATCCGTTACTGAGAGCTTTTTTTTAATTTGGGTGTTTGGCCGCCAATTTAATATTTTTTTTGTTTTGGGATATCTCCATTTCACACAATACTCATTGTGATTGTGTTTGTGATTAAGGGGAAAAGGAAACAATGACTCACTATCTTGGCTAGTCCAAGATGTCAATTCTTTGGTCAATACTTTTTTGACAACCTTAACGAAATTTCAGTTGTGAGCATAGGGAATCTCCTTGGCTTTATGAATGCAACTAAATTGCTTTAAAACGTAACAAAGATCAAGGGAATATTTAGGGAATGATTACCGCTGGAGCCAATTTCTTTAGCCGTGTAGGCGGGTCAACTGCGGATATTTTGTTTTTCCCTAAATTGAATTAATCTCACGGAGAAACTGATTCTACCCTAAGCCATCCAGCATCATGCCTGAATAGGTTTTTAGCGAAGACATTCATATCGAAGCCAACAGCTGGAATAAAGCCTGGTGCCGAATGGGCCACTTCCCTTGAGTCAGATGACCGAGGGGCGACGATCTGTGTTTTTCCCATGGAAGTTGGTAACAAAGGGATTAACTTTGAAGCAACACAACTCCAAACATCAAAATAATCAAAATGATATTCCAACCTCCACAAATGATAGGTCTCATGAGTTAATGGTATCGAAACGGCACACCAAGCAGATTAACCGCCATTTCTTCCTACCCATCTTTTTATAGCCCAGTAAAATTTGAGTTTTACTTCGAAAAAATTCCGAAAAACCTGGATTTCACTGGAGACCTTCGTTCTGATGACAAATCTTCAAAAGTACCTATAATTTGGCCCAGAGCTAAATTGTGTTAACGGTTTTTTTTTTTACAAATTTGACTCGGAACTCAATAACGGCCGAACGGATTTCCTTCATATTTGGTCCGGCATCTGAGTTAAGCATTCAAAAAATTTTCAAAAAACTGAATGTCGACCCCTCTCCCCAAAAAATCATGGGTACTTTTGAGAAGGTCTGCAGCAAAATCCAGGGCGTTTCTAGCAAAATCCAGCTTTGTCGGAATTATTTCGTAACTTTGCTTTTTCTTTGTCTTATTTTCCTTTTGTAAAGCTTTGTAAACAAAATTTTTAAAGACAAACAAATTTTATTATTTTTTTTTTTCTAAATCACGTAGTTTCTGAGATATTAACTATCCACTTTCCGGCGCATGTGGGTTACCTAATTCAGTCTGATTTGAGGAAGAGCCACTTTTGTCATTTTACTTGTTTTGTTTTTGACATTAATTTCGGCGAGAAAATGGTTTAGATATTTCCATTTTGAGAACTTGAATCTTTTGACAATACGATTTTTCTCATCCGACGTCTTTAATTTAGAAGACAGTGCTGCCAGAAGCATCAATCTTCATTACTCATTCGGAAAACAATTCACCAATATTAGCTGCTGTTTTTTTGCTTCGTTTTTGCTTAAAAATGTACCTTTATTCACTGGCGACTTATACACTATTTTGACCCCTTTCGATGTTTTACTTTTATCCATAATTTAGTTTTGCATCACTTGTTTTATATTTTTTTGGTTTATTAAAGGCTCAAACGTAAGCCTCCCATGAAAACTATTTTCGGAAATCTCGTTTGGAAACGTTGCATGGATATTAGTCAAGGTTTCTCTAACTTCAGTGTCAGAAGTGAAAGAAGAAAACGAATCCCTTTCTCGTAAGAAAGGGATTCGTGATTCACCTGCGAAAGAAGGATATATTCAAGGATTTCTTATACTCGCACATCCATTTACCATTAGAATGAGTATTCAAAACTAGATTCTAGAATTGAAAATTCCGACTATCTATCAATTCTTGTTGAAATAATCTTATTTTGTCCTAAGCGACTTAAAAATTCTTTCCACTTTTCAGTGAATATTTTTTTGTGTACAGGTGAAAGAATTGTTTTCGAAAATTATAACGTACTACTCCAGCAATTCTAATAAGTTAGTATTATTATTTCGTACAACCTACCCTACACCATATGGTTCTTAGATCACTATGTTAAATTATTAAACTATTAAAATCATTGTTACGATTTCTTTAAAAATAAACTCATAAATATTCTAACTGAACTTTCTTCCTCTAAAATACTACCCTCGAATACAATCAGTGGAGATTTTTATAGCCTTTTAAAGACCAAATAAACCATCTGCGACAAACATTCTCCATCAACCCCTACAAATTGCACTCATAAATAACCCAATCCAATTGAGAAATATGTGTGAAAATGGGATCGCATCGCGATCTTTATCTCAACAATAAAGATACGTATATAATATATTTTTGTGTGTACAGACACGTTTTAATGAAGATCCGCAATATGATACACTCTATATAAGTTTTTGTTAAACCCGGCGTCGTCGGTCGTCATTCCTTTGGCACTAATTAAGACCTCCTCTTATCCCTTTCCCTTATGATTAACACTTTTACACCAACAGACAGACAGACAAGCCGACAGGCATTGCACGCCTCCTTCCGTTCCTTTCTTCTTTTTTTTTTCTCTTGTAAACTGTAATCATTGAAGATCACTGATCCAGACACAGATGGCAATGAACTAGAAAATGTGATCTCACTCAACTACATCCAGCAAAATAATAATTACTATTGTATCTATTTAAGTGGAAAAGGAAAAAAAATAAGGATGCTCAAACCACCACCATCATCGCGCACCGTGTGATCCAAATGGTTGATTTTATTTCAAACCATTTTTGCGTGAAAGTATTACTTTCTTTCTTCACCCACATAAATCTGATTTTTAAATGAACAACGTTATCATTATTTATGCCAATTTTGATGATTCCTTTTTTTTTTGTAAAGGACATGAGATACGGGTTTATATAATTGTGTTTGTTCCATCTGTTTCCTGTTCTTTTTTATGCCACATAGACACTTGCTTTGTATATTTTTTGGTTGAAGTTGTTGTTTTTCAAAGGAAATGTAGCCTTTTGTTAGTCCTTGAAGGACCAAAGTTGTGTTCTTTTATGTTTGTAATTTATTATTTGTTGTTATTTATATATGTATTTATTTTGTATATAATCTTATTTTATTTATTTTTTTATTTTTGTTTTTTTTATTTTTAGAGCATTATTTTTCAATTTATTCTGCGAGCACCATTGCTGCATCGAGTATTGCAGCTGCATTAAGTGGTCTCAATTGGCATTTGAGAACTGGAAAGAATATGCGTTTTCTATTAAGTCAATTGACTGATTTAACAAGTGTCGAACAGGTAATACAATTTAACTTTTTTTCTAATTATTTTATTTTTAAATTTTATTATTTGATTTTTGTATGTAGTCTATTTAATTTTATAAATATAAGCCGTGTTATTTTGGAAAAGCTATCCGTAGTGAAGTTGGATTTTCCATACTAAAATCTCACTACGTATCACTACCGATAAAAGGAGAAGTCGAATCTCACTGCCGATAAATTTTCGACTATCATTCAAGTATCGATTAAAATGTTTGTTATTGTTGGTACGAATGATAAATTCATGTATCTCGATAGGGGTATGTTCGCAAAGTTGTAGTGGCTTTTAAAGTGTGATCTTTTTTTATGTTGGATTGCCCACAAACATACCCATATCGAAACAAATTATCAAAATATTTAAGGAAAATCAAAGGTTTTTGGATAATTTATACATAGGAGGACATATCATCTGCCAGTTCCATCCAAAAATGTGCTCTTGTTGAATTTTTCATATTTCCTCGAGTAAAAAAAAGTAAAACTAAACAGTATCTTGTAAAACCTGAAATTTAGGTTCTTTTTGTTTAAAAGTTTTGCTCAATTTTGAGCTTTGTCGCTTTGCGGTTGTACAGATTCGCATTTTTGGAATATTCAGTGCGAATTAGCCGTCATTAGCAAGCAATAAATGTTTGACACTTACTCTTTTAACAGATTTTTTGAGCCAATTATCCAAATATTATAACCAAGGCTTAACCACGATTGTTCAACAGGCCTTTACAAATCCAATTTGGACATTTGCAGAGTATTTAGTGCTAACTGTCATCAGAGCCAATATATGTTTAACATTTTGTAGTTTGAGAGATCGGAAATCGTGACATTACCTATTTAGTGTGAACCGTCATCGCAAAGCTATATATAAATCGTTAATGAATTGTAGTTTAAAGTACCTGTATTAAATACAAACAATAAAAAACTGTGTTCCGGAAACTCCAATGGAATTTAAAAATAGTACCCTCGAGTGAATAACATTATGTGCAAAATATATCTATTCTGCGAACAAACCCCATTTGATCTTGTGTTCATTTTTGTTGCTGCAAAATAAAAAAATTGTAATTACGTCTGGAAGAATGCCATTTTCCCATGAATTTATAATATGAATTATGTTATAAAATTCAATTATTTCTATTTGTTATTACCACATTTTCTTTAACATTTTCCGTTTTAGTTTTATGTGTGTTTTTCTCTTTGAAAATACTTCTTTTATGAATCGTTTTTTTTTTTCACTAATTCTGTCTGACAGTTCAGTAGTACCATATTTCAAATAAAAAAACGCGGCTGCCGATGAGTTTTTTTTGGGAATTTGGGAAGGAAACATGAATCCACCTTTTCATGTTTTTTTTTTTTTGTGTCAATAAATATGTATCAAAGAATGCAATCAAATGATTGCTTTCAAGTAAATAATAAAAAATTCGTATTTTAAAAATTAAATATTTAAGTGCTTTATGAATGATGACAATATTAATTTTTTTGAAATCTCAAAATGAAGTTATTGAATGCAATAATAAAATTGAATTCCCATTGCATTAATTTTTCTTATTTGATTCTAAAGTTCTTATATTCTTTAACAAGCATGTCGGGTCAGTTAGGAGAGAGTGGATTGTGGGTATAAACTTAATGGCGCACCGTTTGTAACATAAAATTATTGAAGTATATTTTTGATGAAAAAATAGGTGTACCTAAATTATGACCTAAAGCGAACATTATTGAAATCACTCATTTGAAGACGTAACATTTTTATTCTAAAAATTTTGACAAAAGGAGATGTTGCTTTATTTGAAAATCTAAGTCTGTTTTTCTTCTTGGATTTACCAAACGTTCGCTTTGAGTAGTACGTTTGATTCTCTGTTCATAATGAGGGCATATGTCATCAATCAAATACCATTTGCAATTTAATGTTAAGAAATTTAAATTCCAGTGCAAAATTTCGTGTAAAACCTTTTTTTCTGTCGTATATTTTAAAGTCAGAAAGGGATGGGGACGATTGTTTATTATTTTGGGTGACGATTGTAACACATTTTCAACGTGACTTTCTACAAAAACAATCATCAAGAGAAGAAAAAAGCAAAATCAAAAGATTTAAACATACCATAGCTTTTATGCATTTGTGCAAGGGTATTCTCGAAGGAGCTGCAGCATTACAAATGATGCACTGGAAAAACGGTTGAAACATTTCACTTTCACTTGATTTTCACAGAGTACACTCGTATGAAGAGCAAAACTTTATTAGTACTTTGTTTTTCCCAATAATTAATTTTATTTATATTTAATTTTGATATTTGTTACTTTTGTACCCAATCTCCTCTTCAACAACACTGAATAAGTAATTCTACTTCTATAACAGACTACCCAACGTCTACCATAATATAATGATAAGAATGGAAAATTGGCAAATGATCAACAGACTTATTAAAGAAATCTCACAGAAACATATAAATCATACAATATGAACTGTCAAACAATAATTATTGTCAGCTGTATTTTTGTTTAATTGGCAACACTTTACCAATCAAATGGCGCCAAATTAAAATCTTGTGTGAGTTTCGATACACTCTTTAATTATAGCAGGCGAAATATTGGAAAAAAATGATCGCACTAAAGCGACCTTTACACGGTCAGTCATTTGACATCAATCTGTAATATAGTGTTTGTAAAAATAAGTCTGCATGCGTGAGTTACTAATAACTTCGCGTTGCCAACTGTACATCAAAACTTCAACATTCACTGCGTGACACATGCATGGACTGTATAAGTTATGAAGCCACAACAACAGATGTGTTATCTCAAATCAATCAAAACCCTTTTGATTTTGCCTGATGATTGATTATATGTGTAGAAAGATGACTGACGTGCTCTGACTGATCGTTTAAGAGTCGCTTAACATGTTACGAAGTTGGGAGCGATTGCAAAAATTGTCGTTAAAACTTTGTTTTAGTTTGCATCCTGATGGTGTAATTGTTGTTGTTAATTTTGTACCCGTCGTACTAATTGCTTGAAGTTGGTCGTACTTCTTTTTCTGCAACTGACTCTTTGTTATTTTTTATTACTTTGTTTCTAATTCGCTCAAATCTTTTTTTTTTTTTTGAAGTGTATTTGCTCGACTTCCGACCTCGGCCTAAACTTACATACTTTTCGTCAGTGTTTTGACATTTGGGACAAAATTACATATCCTTGACTATAGTTATGAACGAATTCAATGGCATGAGAAGTTTGAAACGTCTTTGGGAGCTTGGAAATTCCATTGACTTCCTCATTGAAAAAAAAAATGCTTTATCTTCAAAGAAAGTAGGCCACAGTTTATGATGATGGATTACCAATTACATCTTACTTGGTGCGTTCAGTCTTTGAATTAATTTCTGTTTTCGTAGAAAAATTTAAAAAAAATTACACACGTCATTACATTTGTTTAATATGAAGTCAACGGCACCATCAACGACTCAATTTGTCTATAATCACCCTCTACCCAGTCCCGCTTTATTCATACTTCTTTTTTTCGACTCTTTCAAGGTCATGTCAAAACATTTGCTTCGGCAATTTACATTAATTACAAAAAGGGTAAACAAAGCGACCCGACCCGCAAGAATCAATTATTTTATTATTATGAGTAAAAAAAAAAGACGACAAAATCACCCCCACTTTAGGACCAGCTGAGTCATTCAATTTCCGTCTAACTTTTTTTTTGTTTTTTTATTCATAAATCCAACTTTGTTCCTTATTGGACTCTGTATCTGTCATTTGAATGTAATCCTTCAATTAAGTTGATTTCTTCTTTAATAAAGAAAGGCAAAAAAAAAATAATTTAAATGCGGTATGGTGGAACTTTACTTGATGGTTAACGAGTTAATGAAAATGCTTTATAAATAAATATCTGTCAAAATATCAAAATAGTTCTTGGGAACGCCATAAATATTTTTTTTTTATTATTACTTTTTTTATGACAGTTTGTACAAGACCCTCGTGAGATGATATCATTCTCATTCTTATATTTAAAGACTGAAGTGGATAAAAAAAACGGCTTGGTTATTGCAAAAAATTACATTAAAAAATTAAATTATACATTACAGGGTGATTCGAATTAGATGCTACACTTTTGTTATTTCAATGATCATTGAAATCGATTTCAATTTAATAGAAATCACAAAAGTGATAATATTACGCGAATTAAACTAAAATTTAGTTATTTCATGAAAATTTTAAATTTTAATACCAATTAACACCAACATTTTTGTATAATTTGCCATAAAATTGAAAATGAACAATTTCAATGATAAGTTTCAATGATAGCTGCTAGTTTCAAATTTAGAATTTTTGAGTAATTTTGGAAACACAATTTCGACAAATAAATAATTTTGATTCCAATACAATTTTTTACAAAAACGTCTTGCAAATATTCAGCAAATAAATACAAATTTGTATTTGTTTGCAGACTTTCAAATAAACGTGTTCTTACAACCTGATACTTTTTTCTCAAAACTTGCACATTTGCACATTGCATCAATCAAAGATTTGCAAATGGGTTGAAAATTTTGCAAATTTAATTTTAACGTTAAATGAAATCACTTTACGACTTATTTGTTTTTGGTAGTCTTAGATTTTATTTAAACAAAAACACCTTCCATACATGCGGTCAGTTTGCTAATAAATTTTCTTTTAAGTGATTACTAAGATTTCGTTCACTGGCAAATGATCGATAGGGTTAGAAATGTTTGTAAATGGTTCCAATTTTTCATATTTCAAAACAGTTGCAAAATTTTTTTTGCAATCAGGGTATTGCAAAAGTTTGCAAATGCTTTTCATTCTTTAAAAAAAATATTTATAAATTTGGTGGTGTTTTGTGAACGTGCACACACATTTTCATACAATTTGCAACTTTTGTCTTAAAACTGCCACATGCATTTTCAATCGAAGGCTTGCATATAAGTTTGCAAAAGTTTCATATATTTCGATTTTCCTAAGTAATCAAAGTATGAACTCATTATTTTTGTTAGGTAGATTTAGCTTCTCTTTTGCCATTTTGTTTGTTAATAAAACTGCATGTAAATGATCGAATTGCAATGACAAATTTACACTTGCAAAATGGTATTTGCAATCAGGTTCTTGAAAATGCTTGGAAATGTTTGGAAATGATTTGCAGGCATTTGCACATTATTTTAAAGATGGCTATTTGCAATAAAGTTCTGCAAGTTGTGACGTAAAAAATATGCCATGCTTGCAAATATTTGCAATTATTGCAAAATCATGTGAACGTAAAAAAGTAAGCCATGGATTTTTTTTTTATAAATCAAAGAATATATTCTCTCATTTTTATTTTAAATTTTGTTTTAAACTAAAAAAAACAAACGAAAAGTCATATCCGATTTTTTAAAAGATTTATCATTGCAATATTTATTAATTTTATTTTATTTTTTAAACAAACTTTTCGAAAACTTTCAAATGGAAATAAATTGCAAAGGGAAAAATAATAAATAACAAATTTAAATTTGTGTCCTATCTTATGCAAACCACTCTGTAAGATGTTAAAATTAGTTTCTGGTTTTTTATTTGTAATTTAAGTTAACAAGGTTCAACAATATAGTAATGTGTGTATATTTTACGCACATGTTCTGTTCTTCGTCATCAATTCCATTTCTTGTCCATTGTCTTGAGGGTATTCTCATGCGTTTAGGCTTTGGAGAAATTCTTTTAAGCAAGACTACTCTTTTGGCCCCGAGAGTTCATTGACGATAAAAGCAGAGAAAGAAATATTTTTTTTCTCAATGGGTCAACAATAAAATGAACGAAGTCAGACGCACACTGAAAGAAAAAAAAATGTGTTCCTCTTTTATATTATTGTTATTTAATTTTTTGTTAGTTCGCCATCTTTAAATGAAACCATTTTACAGGAAACTGTGTGTCAAATGAGATAAACAGAATTTAAATTTATGGATGGCATAATCTTATTTGAAAATATTAAAGAAAGGAACTGTGACCTGAGTGAACGTTCTGATATACAAAATAATTAAAAAGAACATGAGAGTTTTTAAAGCATCATTTAAAGAAGAACTTTTTATGGGCATACTTATTAGATCAGGTAATGTTAGAGATTGACATAAACATGAGTCCATTTTAAGGTTAATTTTGATTTTGTAAATGTTAGAAAATTCTGGTAAAAAGTTCACATTTTAGAGCATTACCTTCCTGAATCCTTCATTGACATCAATGGTTTCGGTTAAGTTCTTTGCGGCCTTAACGCAGCTTCGAGTTATGTTAAGCGTCAAGCATGGTGCATTAATCTGCACCCGTTTATTCGAGACATACCTTTAAAACGTGATTCTTTAGCTGTGTAGATAGTCCTTCAAGTCGACATAATGTCGATCAGGTATAATCATCAGAGATCTACCTTAAATCTAGCGTAATCCTCTGTAAATTCCAGTCTGGTTTTTCACTGCGTCTATAGCTGTCTTTTTGAAAACAACCGATTATTTAAGAAGACATTTGTAATTAGACACCCCTTAAGAAAACTTACATTAAATCATAAAAAAAATATTTGGGTTACGATTTTTAGTTTAACAACAAAAAAAGTTGTATCGTTTATATCTTTTGCAACCAGAACAGCTGTTTATTTAAGAAAATAATCAACCCCGGCTGCGTCATCTTAACCTCATGAACGTACTTCAAGATTCGAAAATCGATCGGGATTTAATGCTCTGCCAGATTCAGCACCATTTGCAAAGTAATTAAGATACAATTTATTAAATGCTTACGCATTCATTCAAAATAAAACAAAGTAAAGAGAAAAAAAGGAAACATAATATTCAAATTTCAAAATTAGTTCCATGGGATTAATTTATACTGATTGCAGAAACATTAAGCAGAGCTTTCTGCCAACACATACATATATTTTTATATTGATCGTGTGTGGCACTTGATATATTCGGTTGAATTTGTTTTCTGTTTTTCGTTCAAAGTACAAATGGGGCGTGTTGTGTGCACAAATTTAAAAAAAAATGAAGCTCTTTGATAAAACGATGTCTGCCGACTTTTGGGCGGAAGAAAAAGATGTCCATTATCATAAATTGGATTCATTTCGACCGAAACAAAATCAAGGATAAACTGATACTTGAGTTGATCTTTTATTACCGAAATGTTGATATGACTGCAATCCAACGGATAAAATTTGCATTAAAAAAATATTGTTCTAGCTAAAGTGACAAACTTACAAACTTATTAATTGTTATTGATTTTTATTTGCCGTTTAAAAAATCTATGTTTCGAAAACTATTTAGATAACCGAAAACAGATTTCAATGTTAAGATTAGAGATTTTTTTCTTGAAACAAACTGCTTGGTGATAATTTCAATTTGTTGGAAATATCTTGATGTGAAATTTTAATGTTCTGAGTAATATGGTTCATTGCCAACCATGTATATAGATTGACTAAGTGAATTTAGGACGTGACGAAACAAATCAGAGTTGAGTAGATTGTTACAATAAGTTTTTAAAAGCTAATCACCTTGAATTCAATCGAATAAATCATCGTTTTTGAAAAAATCCTCAGCGTTAAAAACTTGTTCATAAAAGGTTCAGATACGTAAAAGAGGTATGGTAAAATGAGTGAAAAGACAATTTGTATCTATTCTTTACTATAAGTTAAGTACTATAAGGCAAGTTGTGGATTCGTGCAAAAAAAAGTTTTGAAATAAAAATCAAATACCTATGACATTACATTGATAGTGAAGACGAAAAAAGTTGGTCCGGCAATTCTGTTCGTTTTTCTGTCTGTATATGTCTGTTTGTCTCGGCATTTGCAACTTAAACGTGTAAGCCAATTTACTTAAAATTTTGTAGGTATGGTTTTTAGGGTAATACCCTCAGATCTATTTTTAGAGGTCACTGTAAGTCTAAAAATATCGGTACCTGCCATATAACGGTGATTGAAAACCTTATTATTCTCGAAAACGGCTCTAACGATTTCAACAAAATTTCACATGTGTAATAAGATCTATCAAATGTGTCTTTTATTAAAATGTGAAGTATCTCCAAACCTGATTTTCAAACTTAGTTGTGGTTTACTTCACTTGTATTCTGGATAATTGTGCATTAACGTCCATTACAAAAATGTAAAAGCTTAGCTGTGGAATATATAATGCCGTATTTGGAGTTGATTTACTTATACATTAAAAGATAATAGAAAACGTAATATCACAATTTTTTTAAATGGTACTATTTATTATAAAAAACAACAAATAGTGAAAACCAAACCAATTCGTTCAACGGTACCTGGCATATGACGGTATTTTTAAATGTCGGTTATCTCGAGAACGGCTGCAGCGTTTTGAACTAAATTGAATATTGAAATTGTTGTAGCTACAAATTTAAAATAACATGCATACGTATATTTAACTAGAAAAAAAATGTTTTTTAATACTTTGATTTTGGATTGAATCTATGTAAGATATGGATTAAGAGAATTTAATAAAATTTCATAAAAATTCTTCGTATCTTTGTATTTACTTTAATTTATTTTCATCATCCGACACAATATTATATCACGCACTCATGTAACTTGCCATTAGAGCAAGTTTGTGCGACCCAGTCGTGCCCTTTATTGTATATCTCAATGACTTGTATTGTTGTATTTTCATCTTTGTGGACTTAAATACAGTTTTATCCGATGAGAAGGGTCAAACATTTTCTTTTTCTTTTATATGAGTCTCGGTAAATTCATTGATTGTCGATTGATGGTCTCCATGTTGCTCTCAATCTTAACTCAAAAGAGTTGAAATCCTTGGATTATTTCCCCTTCAGATTTCTTGATAAATAATTCTTTTTATAGTCTGAATGGAAGGTAAACATCCAAAATAAGTTATTTTAACTTTTATTAAGAATTTCACTGTTAATGTATCACATTTGATTCACATCATTCAATTTGTACTTGTTTTACAGCATCCATGAGTCATATTTGATTCAAAATCATATTTTATTAAGAAATTAGGTATATAACCAAAGTAGCTTATGTCTAGAACTTTATAATAATAAACAAATAGAAGAAACCATAAATCCTTTTTTTTTTGTATATAAAACTTTATTGTTTAACTAATGTTCATGATAACAGACATATTTCACCTATCCAAGAAATATACGAGTACCGAGTATCCAGTGGAATTGAGTGACCTTTTTTGAGTTGAATTTTATTGGTGTATGGGCTTCAGGTCAAAAAATGAAACAAGTTTTTTATTTGTTCATGAACAAATAAAAAACTTGTTTCATTTTGTTTAAACTGAAGCCCATTCACCAATAAAATTTATTATTTGTATTTATATAGATTTTAATCAAGAAACATGTTGCAAAGGACACAATAAAAAACAAAAAAAAAAAAAATATTTCAGATAAGTGTGGTATACTGTAATATTTTTTTTTTTCTAAAACTAGTAAAATCTTTAAATGAATATAAATCACCTACTATATGATCATTGGCAGTGATCATATTTAATTCAATGGACGTTTAAGTAAGATATGAAGACATCGTAAATCCATGAATCATATATGAGCTAATAAAAACAAATTTTAAAATAAATCAACAGTAAAACGCCTTTATAAGAAATATTTTTTTGGAATCAAATGTTATTCATAGACGCTGAAAATAAGGTACAAATATTATATTATGAATCAAATATGATTCATTGCAGTGAAGCAGAAGTAATTTTTTTCTAGAATTTTTTTTTTAACGCAGGGGTGTAAAAAATTAATTTTGTATGAGAACAGCGCAGTTGATTGTGTATATGCATTAAAATCAGTTTTAAAATTTGTATCGAAAATAACTTTTTCATTTTATAAATGCGAAATTACGCAGAAATAAATCTTAGTCTATAATTTTTTTAAGTTATTTTATGAAATATGAATGTACATATTTTAATGAATTCATAACATTCTTATCACTATTTCTTACTTAACTAATTCTTGGTTTTTATATTTTTTTTTCGTTTCAGGACTATCTCCGTGATTGCATGACTCGAATGGAATTAATATTCGAAGAGCATAGTCGCAACTTGACACCATATATTGTCACAATGGATGCCCAACAACAGCATCATCATTCAATGAATGGTAACAATAATAATTCCTCCATTTTACCTGATTTAACACAAACTTGCAAAATGCAAGCGAATAATCAAAAAGATATTCATGATATAAAATTTTAATTTATTTTTTATTTAAAAAAAAAAACAAACAAACACCCATTTACCTGCTGAAACAACTATACACAAACACACTATAATTTTGCTGTTAAATTAAATACCTACTACTACAGCAATTAATTATTTCGAACATGATTCACTTAAAATTAACAAAAAATATCCTCACATAAAATTATAATAAAAAGAAACTTCTAATAGTTTTTTTTTCATACATGAACATTTGAAATCATTTACTGGTTTTGTGAACAACAAAAAGAAAAATATGAAGCATTTAATTTTTTTTACACATTGTTTTGTTTATAAAGATAATATTTTTTTCTCTAAATTTAAAGTTATAAAATTTAAAACGATTTGTTGGTGCTCAAACTTGTGTATATAAAATTCTTTTTATATCGTTTGTTTATACAAAAAAAAAAAAGAAAATGAAGATATAATTAAGAACAAAAGTTAAAACTTTATTAAAGTGAAATCATTTTAAATTAAAAAAAAATAACTATTTTCATGTAATTTTTTTAATTTGTGGGAAATTTAATTTGAATATTTTTTTTAAATGCTATATATATACTTTATAAAAAAAATGTTATAAAGAATTATTATTAAGATTTTTATTTTTATATGTATATAAATAATATATATTGTATTTTTATATATAAATGTAAAACAAAAATATTACTAAACAAATAATTAGTAAAACAAAAGAATATAAAATTGAAATCAAAATTTAAATGTTTAAACGAATGTGAGAGGTTAAAAGTCAACATACATACCTTTTAATTTAAAAGTTTTCTATTCAGAATTTTCTTTTTAAGTTTTTTTTTCTTTTATTTTTATATAACATTTATATATAAATATCTTTTGTTTGTTAACAACAACCAAAATCAAAAAAAAAAAAAACTTACGTATAAGAATTATTTTATATGAATCAATTTTTTGTTTGTTTGTGAAATGCATGATCATTTACAGAGACAAAATAAATAAATAACTCCACACAACGCAAAATCATAAAATCATTTTTTTTTTAAATTTGATTTTTTTTACAATTGTTTCGAAATCTTAAAATAAAATGGAAATTATATTTTTTATTTTGAAAAACAAAACAAATAAAAAAAAACAGAAGCAAAAAAAATTAATAGACTGAAAATTTCACACGCTTACTACTAAATAATATTAAAAATATATAAATATATATATTTTCTATTTTATACACAAAAAAAAAACATATTTTTCTTTCTTTTTATAAAAATAAAAAAAAAATTACGGTGCAAAATTTATATGCAAATGAAATAGTTTCTACTAAAATAAAATTAACAAAATTGCATTTAAGTTTGTTACAAATAAAATATACAATAAAATTTAACAAATAAACCATACACAACAAAATAATAGACTGTTAAAACATATTTATAAATTATTTATTTATTTAAGGTACTACTGCATTTAATCGAAAGGAACTTATTTGTTTGTTTTTTTTTTTCTTGTACACAAATCATCTGCTATACTATTTGAAATGACATATGATATGGCAATCGTTATTGTTAAATAAAATTTTTTTTTTTATTTCAACAAAAACAATGAATTTACAAAAAAATGCCAAATTTATGATCCTTACAGAATATAAAATAAAATCTATTTTCAAATATCTAAAAAAACACTGATTTATATTTTTTTCTTCAAACTTAATTTTGTTTTTATTTATTCCAGTACCTTAATTTTTTTTCTTCTACAATTTGTTAAATAAAAATTAAAATATATTTGCATGAATAAAATAAAAAAAAAAACAATCATTCATATATCTGTTACATTGTATAATTCTTTTCTTATTCTTTATTTAAATCTAATTGCATGTATATTTAAATTTTAAGTTTATATAATTTTTTTCATACTATTATATTGTCTTGTTAATAATTATTATTTTTTTATTTTATAGTTATTTTGTTTCCTTTATTTTTAATTTTAGTTGCATGCAATTAGAACAAAAAAAATAAAATAAAAATACAAATTAATCTCAATCAATTAAAAAGAAAGAAAGAAAAAAATATTAATTATTAAACTTAAAAATAAAACATAAATAATGGAACTTGAATTCCTCGCTAGTTAAAAATTAATAATTGACTGCATGAATACTAAATAAAAAGAATAAACTAAAAACCAAGCTGTTAATATTAAAAAAATTAAATGTTTACAAACAAAAGTGAAACTAAATAAAATACTTAAAAATATATAAATGCAATCCTGTACATCTAGGGGAAGGCATTTCCTTACGCTTTACAAAAATACAAAACAAAATGGGAAGGGAATTTTGAATTCTTAAACATTAAAAACCTTCTCAAACATTTAAGTCAGAAAACAATGTTGCACTTGTCTGTGTATGTTTAATAATAATAAAAAAAAAACTATGAAAATGAAGGATCTGTGTAAAAAAACCTCGCTTTAATTTAAACAATAAATAAAAAAAAAAGTATTTATAAACAAATTTATACCTTTAAAATATGTTTTATATTTTTATTTTCTTATAAATATTTAAAAACAAGTTTCACTGATACTAATGCAAAGAACACACGATACATAGTCATTCCTTAAATATAAATAAATCCCAACAGGAGGGCGTTACAAAAGAAACAAACCTCTTGTCAATTAATATAAAAAAAAATAAACTAAAACCAAAGAGACATCATTTCCTTCTCACACTTCAAGTGCAACATTGAAGAACATTTATATTTATCTTAACAAAGCATCCAAACTGGTCTTTAAATAAAAGAAGAAAAAAAAAAAAAAAAACCCAGATTGTTAGAAGAACGAAACGAAAAAAGTCCAAACCAAACAAAAAAAAAAGATATAAAGGAATATGGCTACAAAATTCAAAAAACGAAATACTAAAAACGATATAATAAACATGAAAATCGATAAAAGTGAAACATAAAATTTTTGTATAGTTGAAAAATTGCATAGTTAAAATAAAATGCAACATATCAAATTAAATTATAACATTATTAATTTATAATTAAGTTTTTTTTTTAAGGATTTATTATTTTAATTTAATTCTGTAAAAAATAATAATAAATAGTTATACACAAAATAAAATAATAATTATTCTTTTACGCTTATTCCTTAAATCTAAAAAACACAATTGTACATTTATAATATTAAAAAAATAAAATAAACAAAAAAAAATATGTAAACACGTTGAATTGAAGAAAAAAAATTGTTTATTTTTCTGCGCCCTATTAAACTACTACTATTTACATATTAAACTATTTACTATTATTATTATTAATGTTATTATTATTATTATTATTATTATTACTTGTAACATGGATTGTAAAATTATAAATATATATATTTTTTCTACTTACATCTAGTTCATAAAAATTATATTAATCAATTAATTATTTTTATTATTATAATTATTATTTAATGCATATGCGAAGAAGAAGAAGAGTAAGAATTGAAGAGAAGATGTGGATGAAGTGAATGGAATTTATTAAATAAGCATTGCATTAATTATTATTTTTTTATATTATAAATTCAGTTATTATTAGTTCAACAATTAGTTAACTAAAAAGTTAATATAATAAAAAAGAAGAAAAAAATATAAACAAAAAAATAAAAACCAACATTTTATTTGTGTTTTTTTTTTTAATTCAAGAAGAGAAGATCTTATTATTTGTATGGGGCTGAAAAGTTGAATATTCTTTGGATTGAGCTCATATGGGATAATTGACCTTAATGGTTTTCTTCTATGGATTTTATTTGCAGGACTAATTCGTTTGTTACGATGTGAGTTTTATTTTGAGTTGCAAATCAAGATTGATGTAGAATGAACTCTTCCCTGACTTGTGTTAGTTGCTTACCTAATTGCCTATTTGTGGTCAAATAATTTTCGGAACTTAGCACATACATTAGGTTAAAAGAAGCTTGCGAACGATTTGCTAAATAGTTTGCTCTGAAAATTTTTCACATGAAGATCGTTTCGCGTTAATCAACCGCAGACACCATTCAGAGTGAAAAAAACATCGTGGTTCCTCAAGCTATTTGCATGCTGTTTGTTGATTTTGAAAAAGCATTTGATTGACAACGACGAGATTTGATATGGATGGCTTGAAAGCAAGTCTCGGAAATCTACTTGCGGATAATCATGGATATACAATACGTATGAGCAAGTTGAAACAAAGGTTAGATATACTGCAGGAGTTACCGAAAATTTTCCAATAAAAGTTTTTGTACACAAATGAAGCATTTTGAATCCTTTGCTTTATATTGCAGTTCTTGATTATCACCCTTGTTTCGGTTGTCAAAGATCAATTGTTTGATAAACGATAACATTTATCAATCAAACAAAATTTCGGTATTATGATTGTCGTTTGATAATTTTTTGATCTATTGTGAACGGGCATTTTGTTTGACTTTTCAGTTTTCTATTCTTTTCATTTGTGTTTGGATTGCCTTTTTTTTTATTGTTTTAATTTATTTTCGAGTAAATAAAGTAAATATCACTGGTTCTTTTTTATTGTAATAGTTATGTTCCAGAAGATCAATGGGTTTTTAATATGCTTTTTGGAGAGTTGCATTTTTTTTCAGTTTTTTTCTTAAGTGTTACAAACTGTACTTTCATCCTTTCTTCCGGTATAAGTCCAAAAATTATGTTATGTAAGACGTCTGCCCATAGATATTTAGCTAATCAAAGTATTTTGCAGCAATTTGAATTCAACTTATGACTTTTAGTGGTCAATGGAGAGGTTTTAGCACAGTCCATTCACATGTGGCTCTCTTTTTTTATGTCTTTTTTATGTTTTCCAACCTGTAAATGTTAAATTTGACACAAAATTAGTTTTGTTGTGTTGTCGTATTTGGTAGTATATGGTTTGCTTTCATAAATTCAGTTCTGTGCTCAATCGTTTAGCAAAATTCCGAAAATTATACATTGCAACATTAGATGCTCTCTCTTTAATACTTAATTCTGTAGATTTATCTTATTTTGAACAAAATGGAATCTGTACGAATTGGACATAATGATCTCATCCTCAAAATTATATAATCTTACGAAGTAAGCACAAAAAAGATCAGTCAAAATACTTTTGCCACTAAAAAAAAACACTTTCAATCAAACAAAAGCCGCCCTTTTGCACAAAACTTACCAAATTATTGAAATTGAACACCTACTGATTCATCATAACATATTCTTTAAATAACTGTCAATTTGTAATCTTTAAACTTTATCCGTTATTTAATATTATCGTTGAAAGAAACATTACAATTTTGTCAAAATAAATATGCCGACTAGTGTACATACACAGAAGAGATGATAAGAACTGCGTGCGGATTCCTCGCGGTAAAGTGGGAAAATTGTGGTTCCAACCGAGATTACTACCATTGTCTGAAAAGAAGAAGTAGATACTTTAGATCATGTATACATATATGCACCAAATAATTTTGACACTTTGGAAATAATTAATTTTCATCATCTCATCATCATCGGCTCGACAACCGGGGTCCGATCCTGGCCTCCTTCAACAAGTCTCTCCAGGTCTCGAGCCGACGCCACCCAGTTTCGCACCCCAAGGCTCCGGGCGTCCTGTTCTACGCCATCTTTCCAGCGAAAGTATGGTCTGCCGCGTTGTCGTCTGCTTTAGAATGTAGCACAAAGAATTTTCCGAGCGGGTTCCTCTTTGCTCATGCGAGCTAGGTGCCCTGCCTACCGGAGTCTACGGTGCCTAATTTTTGTCACGATATCTGCTTTAAGGTAGATTGCGTACAATTCATGATTGTACCTTCTCCGGAATCGTCCTTCCTCACATATGGGGCCAACAATTCTCCTTAAGACTTTTCTCTCGAACGCGGCTAAGAGGTCAGAGTGCCTTTTGCTAAGCACCCTAGTCTCGGATCCATATGTGAGTACTGGCAGGACCATGGTCCTGTACAGCAGTAGTTTTGAAGTTATGGTGAGATTTCTGGATTTGAAGAGCTTTGACAGAATGTAGTAGGCTCTTTTGGATTTGAGAAGCCGCCCGCGTATTTCTTCTTCTATATTGTTATCGGCTGCTACTATTGACCCAAGGTATTTAAAGGATGGCACCACTTCAAATTCGTGCTCCGCTACCTTGATTGTTTGACCAACTGTTCCTCTTGCATTCGACGCCACCATGTACTTTGTTTTACCTTCACTAATGTGCAGCCCCAGATTTTGTGCCGCCTGCTCGATATGGATGAAGGAATCGTGTACAGCTTAAAACAATTTTCACGTTATGTTGAAATTTATCTTTTAATAATCGAGAATTTGCAAAAAAAAATATGTGGAGGGCTTAATGATTAATGTTATTATTGCAATCACAAAATATACAAGAGTATCTACATATACACATAATTTCTAATCAATATCCTAAACTTATATCCGAATCATAAACCGTTTTATTTAAATTTATTTTCGGCAAAACAAAATGGATGGTCCTGGCCTGGTCCTGCAGGTACTTACTATTTGGTACTTATTCATTTCAATTTACTATTTCATTCAAATCAAGGTAACATTACCACAATGCATGTTTGAAGAAACCATTCAACCATTTCAAATAAATCTCAATCTCATTTGAAATTTCTTATTCATTCTTCATAATCGTATCGAACTCTTAACATTTATATATCGTTCCTTTTCTTTGTACATACATATACACATACATTATGTATTACCCAGACAGCGCACGCTGTTGTCACTATCCCCATCAATCATGCTCATGCATGATCCACGCATTATCTTTACCAACTTAATATATGCAACTAGATCACCCGACATGTTGAAAAGGTCAAGTTCATTCATAAAACAAAAGAAATCTAGTTTTCGTGTACGTGCCTTTGCGGGTGGTTAGTTTAGTCGTTTTCAATTTGCTGCGATTCGATCAAATTTAATTTATTTGTTAAAAAAATGTTGCAAATTCTTATTGTTAATTATGAAATATAGTGTTTTAAGATCGGTTTGTGAGTATTTTCCTAAATAAAAAGCAAATATTTTATTTAATTCTTTTATATAATTTGTGGTTTCGCAGTAGTTATGTATACCTATGTCCGTTTCGTGCGAGTGAGTGAGACATTTAAATTTAATACAACTTACGCGGTGCAACATGTTGCGAAATGTTCCTATAATAATTATTCTAATGTAGTGGTAAACAACATTTTGTGAAGAAAAATTTATTTCATTAATCTTAAATTATTTGTTTTTGTCTGTAAAATGGTGTTGTGAAAAAAATATTGTTCCTTCAAGAAAAAAGTGTTTGCATTTGATTGTCCGCAATTGAATTTATTTTATAAAAATTTAGTTTAAAACCATAGTTATTGAAGTTAAGTGTGTTTTAAATTGTTAAAGAGTTAAAAGAAATTTCTTAAACCTACATATGTATTTATTGCAGAGATTAAACAAGGATTTCAATGGTGAGTTTGATTAAAATTAAACGATCGTATAATATTTAAGTATTATACCTACATATAATATCAATTTCATATGAATTTACAACTACATATCTACTATAATGAACAAAATAATTACGCAAACAAGTATAGGTACCTATAATAAAAACAAAAATATTAAACTTATCGATTGCAAATAACTCAAATAACTTTTTGTGCCAAAAGAATGTTCAATTTAACAAATATTTGTTTTAAAAAATCCATTAATTTATTTTCCTGATTGAATTTCATTTTTGTTATCAGCTGAATGCCATTTCATAAAAAATTAAACAAATATCGTTCCAATTATTTAAGTTCAATTTCACTTGTTTTACTGACAGATTTCTGTGGGGAAATTGTTTTCTTGTGTATTTTCCTGATCGCTTTAAACGCACATCATGAAAAATTTCCTGTCTTGATGGTTTTTCCTGATCGCTATAACCGACCCCTAACTAAAGATTTCAAATTCAAGAGCATTTATTGCATGTGATTGTGCAATTTGAAGAAATGTTTTTTAAACTTTTTTTAAAACCTTTATTTTTTTTAACAATTTTCACTGTTGATAACTTATAGTCCAGTAAAATTGTCGCCTGAGAGTATGGGGTATAATTTGGGTGAAATCCGATGTTGCTGATTTTTTGCAGAATTGATTATGATGTTGGCCTAGTGAGTAATCCAAGTTTGTGACCTCGAGCGTCAAACGCACCTTTGTGAAAAATCGAAAAAACTACGATAATTAAGTTTTTTTACATTTTGACGCTAAATGACTAGTTTTTGAAAGTACCTTTTTTGGACGGTTTTAAAGTAGTCTACATTGGCTGCAATATGAGACTAAAATTGTCTTTGTAGACTTAATAGTTACCGAAATAAAGCTCTTCAAAGTTTGCAAATAAATTATAATTTTTTCGTAATTCGCGAATTTTTGCAAATATCGAAGAGCTTTATTTCGGTAACTAGGTATATTAGGTCTACAGAAACAATTATAGTCTTATATTGTAGCAAATTTAGTCTAATTTAAAGCCGTCCCGAAAAAGTACTAAAAAAGATACCAAAAAAGAATTAAATTTTCCGTTTTTTCAATTTTTTCTTTGGCGCCCATGGTCAAAAACTTGAAAAATCAATTTGGGAAAAAATAATTAAACCAAATTCATATTTCGACATCTAAAGATCTTTATTTCCATAAATGTTGATCTTAGAAATAAAAAGTTAATTAATTATTCTCATTTTAAAACTAACCAGAATCAACCTCATTTCTAATTTTGTAATAGTTAATTAAACTGTAATAAAACAATAAAATATTATTTTTAACTTGTCCTTCTCCTTACGGTGCACAAAATTCTTCATACTGTTTCGTACAAGACGAACAACATTATGTAGCTATATAACTGTGAATTAATATAAAAACTGTTCCACCCGTATGAGGCAAATGAATTTGCCATTAAAATCATTAGCAGCATGCTGCATGCAGCTTCCCAGAAAATAAGATCAGCTCTGAAATATTTAAATCGACACGTGCTCCAATAAATTCAACTTAAGGTTAAGAGCTATTTTCATGTTTTTATTCATTCCTGTTTTTGACAATTCATATTTTTAACTTCAAGTTGAAACAAACCTATATTTTATTTAATGGATGTTTAATTTTTATCACAAAATTCATAATAATGAAGATATTATTTTTATTTTATGATGTGGGTGACTGTTAAGATGAAATGTGAGTTTTATGCTCACGTGAATTATTTAAATATTGAAAACGTTTAGTGGAGTGAGAAATAGCAGTTTTATTAAGTCAAATGGATAAGGGTGGTTAGAAAATGTTCGCAATATTGTTGTGCTTGTGGCAAAAGAAATACTTCGACCCATATAAATATGTGAGGTTTAGTAATTTGTTTTGGTTAAAAAAAATGGACAGTCAACAATAATTATCATTTAAATCGATTAAATCAAATGTGGAGTAAAATACATTTAGATGAATATAAAATTATTTTTAAATATAACCTTTATTTATTCGAAGGATTTTATAAATTATTCAAATAATTACATATATTCGTATGTCTTTGTATATTTTTGGGCATTTCAATTTCGTATTGAAAGAGGCATTTATGTCAAAATTTTGTCAAATCACGCAAAAATCAGGACTTACAAATTTGTCTTGAGTGTCTAAAAATAAATACCAAATCGATTTTTGGTTCAAGTTTTCAACTAGCAATAATTGCTCCTCGTTAGAACCTCATCAGTTACGATATCGCCTCTGCGCAAAGCTATAAACGAAATCATTTAGGTATTTTAGTCAAAACAAGGATATATAGTCCTTTGTCAACATTTACGTTTTCTCTCTTTGATTTTTAAAGCTTTTACACACTATACACTGAAAAATTAATTTATAGCTAACCAGAGATTCCTGCGAAAACAGTGGAATGCAAATAATTACAATATATTTAATTTTTTTTTTACCAAAATCGATTTCTTAAACAACTTTTTTGAAATATATATTTTTATAAAACATTTTATATTAGTATTACATATATGCAGAAGTAGTTGATCATATACAACGTTCTTCTCTGTCTAAAATGGTGACATTATCAAAATCTGTGTTATGGTCTTGTTCTAGCATATGTTGAAAAAGTGCAGTAGCTGTCTTCTTCTTGCGTATATCAGCCTCATGTTCTGATATTCTCACTTTTAACACACGTTTTGTTGTACCAATTTGTTGGCAGTTCTTTTTACCTTTTATATGATTAACACAGTACGAGCGTTTAGGAAAATTGGATTCCGATGCCATTGGTTTTGAATGCTTGAAGATTAAAATGGAGGGGAAAAACAGAGCCCGGTAAAGCATTCCACATTCGTGTAGTGCGGCTAAAAAAAGAGTCTCTATACTTAACTGTTCGTCCGAAGTTGGGCTCAAGGGTGAACTCATGGGCATTCCTTGCAGTACGAGTATTGCGGTGGAATTGTTTCAGGGGAGGTACGCAACTGGCTATTTCGGCGTAGAACTCTTTTTAAAAAAAGCGATAAAATAAAGAGAGGCAAGAAACATTTCGGCGGTGTTCAAGTGACACAAATGTTTCCGTTATAATCCTGTCCCCTATCATTTTTAAGGCTCTTTTCTGAATTCGATCTAGGAGATTCAAATAAGTTAACAAGTTACTTTTATTTGGTCGTGGTTGTCAGTTAAGAGTGAGACGTAGGTTAGTGAATAGTATATAGAGTTACCAGAATAAATTTTTACTGTTGTTTTTATTAGGTTATTTTTATTACTGGGTATTACAATTTCAGCAAAATATATAATTTTCATGCAAAAACTAAATTTATTTAGACAAAAAAAAAAATCCATTAATTGATTACAAAAAAAAATTAGGTAATTAATCTAATTTTGTTTATGAAAGTTATTAAAAATTTAAGTACGCTACGCCATTATCTGTTGACTATAAAGAAGTTTGGAAATACGCTTTGGTTAAGATCTGTTGCGTCGTTTACGGAAAGTCAAAATTTAAAAAAAATAAAAACGTTATATATCATGTGTCGTTAAAATTGTTTTTTTAGAAATGACAGTTCAAATTTTCTAAAAGGCCTTTAATGTTAAATCATTCATGTCAACTTTAATCAAAATTGTAAAAGCCGTTTTTGAGAAAACACAGCTTTTTTATAATTGGTAGGTACCGTTTTTTTAGGCCAATGTCCTCCACACTATTCCCGCAAAAAAAATATGTTGCTGAAATAAATACGAACAAAGTTATCAGCCATTTAAAATTCGAATTTCATACAAATTGCTTTATTTTTATTTAATCAAAACTCCTAGAAATATGCTATGTTTTTGATCAAAGTTCATTAAAAAAGTTGAATTAAAAACAAACCTCCATTAGTCCAAGATAACCTGAACGGGAAATAACTTCACCTGTGGTGGGAAATAATTTCTCTAATAATTTACCAGAATTATCCCAGTCAACGAATGCTCAAATATGAGGAGTCATGGTGGAACAATCGAGGCCAGAAAAACTATGTATGCTGCTTCGTTTGGACTAGCGAGTAGGTAAACATACTAAAAGTCCCTGATCCTAACCCTAAGATGGCCCCAAAAGGATGCGACAAGCTTTAAATCTGTTTTTTTTAGTTTTTCGCTTATAACCCAAAAGCCCTTGGTCCTACAAAAAAAAAATATTAAGTAAAAAATTAAAGCTGATAAAATTTTCTACAAAAAATGTGTTTATAGAGTTTGTGCATCTTCAACAGTTTCTGAGATATATGTAAACCTTAGAAGATCGTTAGTATGTGAACGAAAATTAGTTGTTGTATTTGATTATTCTTTTTTTAATTTTGGTTCCAATATTAGCGATCTTCTAAGGCTTATATCTCAGAAACTTTTGAAGATACGCAAAAACTATGAGTGCACTTTCTGTAGGAAATTTTGTCAGCTTTAATTTTTACTTAATATTTTTTTTGTAGGATCAAGGATTTCTGAAGAATAAGCGAAAAGCCGAAAAAAGGAATATTTAAAGCCGCCCGCATCCCTTATGGACCAATCTTATACATATAAAGATAGGGAAGGGACTTTTAGTTTGTTTACCTTTTCACTAGTTCAATAAAGCTGCACACTTAGTTTTTCTGCCCTCGATTTGTCCACCTATAGAATCATTCATTGTCTAGTCAACGAAGCCAAATCATTCGAAGTATTCGAAGCCAAATCATTTTTAAATCTTTGGTGGAACGTTAACTCCAACTCATTTAAGATGAGTAATTTAATCAATAAGACTCCAAAGTAAGTAGGTAATTCTACTGTAATGTACAACATATTACTTTATTTAACTAAGTACTTTACGGATCAGAATCCACCACAATACTTCCAAGAAAATATATAACACCCATCAGAAAGACAACTCCTGTAACAGTTAAATTTATGTTTGGCGCCTCCTTTGTCATGATTGAAGTGCCGCGTTTTTTACCGCAAGGAAATTTCAATTAAATAAAGGCTCTCAATTTCCTGCGACGATGACGACGACGCCGCCGCCGACGAACCGAAAATTCAGTTGGCCCATCACCCTTCAGTGTTCCGTAAATTATCGTCTTACCATTATACAGTTTTGCCGGTAAACCATCTCATAAAGTGACGAAGATGCGTTGAGATGACGACCAAATGCGACGGACAGACGTAAGCTTTACTTTTAATGACATTGCCAGTTTAGAGCCGCCCGACCCGAATCCAATTTGATCTGATGCTGGCTGCTGCTGCTGTTGCAACAGGAACATGAACCGCTTTCAATGATCACAACGATAATGACGGAACGATCAGCAGTAGTTGATGTAAGATGATGAGATGCCACTTGGCGGTGCATCCGCCATAACAGCCGACACCGCCCGTAAAACACATGAGTCTTCGTATATATACGTTTAACCATTTTTATGTTTATTGCAGAGATTTGGTTATTGAATTGCGTGCACTGCCTGATGACGATCACTGGGCTGAGTATCTACCGACCAACCGACCAACGCAACGCCTCTCGGAATTCATGCATCGATTATGGTCGGTGCGAGACCAGGGCAACGAGCAGGTCGTAAAGTGTTGCAAAAAAACTTCAATTGCTCTTCTTGGCCACTTCAAACGGGCACCGATCTTTGCAATTTGCATTCAGGCGATCCTTTCAATCATTTCGTTGCTTTTTGTTCTTCTCAACGTCTTCTTTTCTTTTTTGTTGTGTTCTCTTTTTTTTTTGAATTGGAATTTTGGTAATTCCAGGAATTGAAACGAAAACCAGCATTTATGAATGAATGAATAACATACATACACACTCAAGAAAGGGTACACCAGCCATGTCTGTCAAAACGATCTGTGCTGATCATGCTGGCGGCTAACCGGCACACTATAATATTGATCAATGACCGCACCGCAGGTTGATATTGGATTAAGTTAGAATTGAAATCGTTCAAAAAAAAAAAAAAAGAATTGCAGAATTTAATGTCCATCAACGAAAAACTCGATAGAATTTATGCATTATTTTGTTTTTGATTTTATATTTTTGATCAAGCTAAGCACGTTTTGAATTTGACTGGCAGAATTGTAATTTATGATCAACTGTGATGAGAATTATCCACAAGACTCAGAGATACCTAGCTTTATAATGAGTCCATAGTCTTCTTGAGGAAAACAGGATGTTTTTCGAATGGCGCAACCATCAGCGAAATTTATGTGACCATAAAAAAAAAACTGATAATGTGATTGGAAGAATTCGATTTTAAATGGTTTGCAATTAGAATTGGTGATTGTGTGTGGTTTTATTGATGAGCTTGATACGGGAACATCAATAACGAGTTGTCCATCGGTGAATAAAATTGGAATGTAGTTTGGAATACAAACCAGAGAGAGGTGCTTTAAAAGTGTGGTTTTAATTTGCCTGATATGAAATTAGTATGAAAGTGATCAAAATTCAATCGTATAATTTTGACACTATAATAACTTGTTTTATTAGTATGTTGCTTCAATGATTCAAACCAAATATCGAATTTTACAACTTGAGTATCAAAACAGTCGACTTATATGTGCAGAATATCTTGTATGATGTACGGGAATTTGCTCTTGTTTCAGATTAATAACCTTTTGACTAAGCAGGTACTGTCAATAAGGTGATTTCGAAAAAAAATATGAAGAAAAACTTGATTACTTTCAAAAAATCATTCACACAAAATTTTATCAAAATCGATCGTAGACAAATTGGAGAGCCTTAAAGGCGTATTCGCCAGGTATCGTTAATATGTTTCTACCAAAGGAAACAAAAAACCAAGGTAGACGACATTTTAGGTTCAGTTAGGGAGATGCGCCAGGCTAGAAACTGAGCCGTTTGGAGGGGCTCATCTTTCGACAAAAAAAAATGTATAATATGGAGTATGGAGAGAATCGTATAGTCAGTGTTAAGGGTATAGAAAATTAATTACCGTATTTAAAAAAGATGCATTTACCGACCCTGTCCACCAATTTTGAGGGATTAATTACAGCAATTAAAAAAGTTATATCTACAAGGAAGCCGCTGATAGGGCTGCACTATTGGCCTGTCAGCTAAATTGTTAACACAAAACCTCTTCATCGACTTCAAGGCTGCTTCTGACCTCGGTTGTTAGAGCTTTAGTTATTCATTTTCGTGAATTAAACAACTTATAATGAATTGGAAAACTCTTATGAAGTAAAATAATTAACGACCTGAGTTGAATAACAAAATCCCGAATCGCAAAAATACCGACATTAAAATACCAAATAACAAAATTCTGACATTGAAATCCCGCATTTCATCTCGAATTATAAAACGCGAAAACAAGGAATTCCCTATTAAAAAAAAAAAAAAACGAACCAAAAAATCTCGAATTACCAAATCATTTACCAGTTTTCCAATGTTCACCACGCAATTCAACACCTAGTTTATGGATTCATTTTTTACTTGCTCTATTGGTAGGTACTAAAAGGCAACTCTTGGATTCGTGCAAAAATAAAGTTTTCAGAAAACCAAAACCAAACTTTTCAGAAAATTCGTTTAACAGTACCTGCCATATAACGGTATTTTTAACTTTCGATGACTATCTTGATAACGGCTAAACCGATTTAAATGAAGTTTTAAATAATTTTTGAAAAAATAACTGCTTTTGTGAATTCAATATTTCAAAAGCCCGGATTTTTATGAGTTTGAATGTATAATAATTTAAGTTCAAAACACCTGCGTATACTCACTTTTTTTTAGAAAAAAAAAATGTTTGAAAAAAATATTTTGAAAAATCAATTTTTCGAAAACCGGTCGAAATTTTTTGTAAACCTATATTAATTTTCTGCATATTTTGATTTTGGTTTGAATTTTTGTAAAGTATTGATTTAGAACTTTTAAAGAAATTTCATAAGATTTTTTCGTATATTCCGTTTGTACTTAAAACCCTCAGGTAACTTGCCACAAGAACAAGTTTGTGCGACCCAGTCATGTCCTTTATTTAAATCGTAATCTCTCAACTAGCTTGTTTTTTTTTTTTTTTAAATCACAAGTTACCTAATAATTGACATCCACAACAAAATCTCCAAGCTCTGATGTAGGTTGATGCTGGCTAACACCTTCTTCCGCATCAAGGAAAGACCTCACCGAAACCTCTTTTGTCAACAAAAGCAGATTATTTGTTACAAGCTTTCAGTGATATTCATTAAGCCCTGACCATCCAAATTCTTTTTTATAGTGCCGAGACGTGGATATTAGGTGTTGTGGATAAAAACAACAATTTGTTTATTTTTGCTGGACATATTTCGCATCAATTCTCATGCATTGACTTGACCTACCATATTTCATTTCTTTCGCCATTTAAGACTATGCGTAGCTGTACTTCATTTTCATTGAGTCCTTATTATAATTTAAATATACCCAGATATTCTTCCAGCTTTAAAGCAACATGCTGCCAAAACATACTTATTTACAAGAAAAAAACATTGCAACACACCTGTCATTTGGCTTAACCAAGCCAGCATACCATCACAGGTATAGATATTTTATTTACATTATTGCGAACCAGCCCTTACAATCATTTTCATATATCCTTCGCCTTTTATTGTATGGATGTCCTTTGTGCATTGAATATTGAGGCTAAATGAATCATGTATAAACAAAGGAAATGACAGATGCACCTGATGTAAACACAAAAACAAAATAAAAGAGTACAGTCACCACTTTACCACATTTTCTATATGCAGAAGCAAAAGTCTCAAGTTAATTATTATAAGAGGTTAACGTTAACATCTTTGATGCATTTTTACTTTAAAACAGGCACCGCGTGTTACTAAGTTGTTGTTTTATAGTGTGATGGTAAATGGTAATGGCAACAGCAGCACGTGTTACATCCCCCCAGAAAATTTAATGTCTTATGCACCTGGGATCAGCCAGCATAATATAAGAAAATGCATTCACCTGGTCGCTGCAGCAATAAGAAACAAAAGGACGCGTGTTTTGATTTCCTGTTGCATATACTGGACCATTATGATTTATGAAGAAGAAATAAATGAGAAGGATGTTGCATTATAAAAATAATATTAATTTAGAAAAAAAACTAGGGAAACTAGTCATTGAGCAACATTTCTTTTTGAATATCTAAGTTTCAACAATTCAAAATATATTTACGTGAAATTTTCGTATTATTAAAAAATCACCAGCTGCAAAACCAATAAAATCAAGGGCGTTGAACATAATTCACAGTAGTTCAACGTTGGGCATAACATTTGGATACTAAAACTTCAGAATGTCCCGCAGACAAAAATTCAGCAAAGCAGAGTTGTAACGCACGTATACTTTGCAGAACTTCAATTTGGTGCATTGCTATATATTTTACCAGAATTCCACAAGGCTTTTCTATCTACCTGTCAATTGATTGATATTAAATGACACTCCGTTTTTAATACCAGAAGTGGAATCGCGTAAGGTGAAAGTTGGTAGTTGACATCTAAATCATAACTTTGGCTCCTTGTAAGGTGATTATTTTAAGTGACATTTATAGAGGTGTTGCCAAGCCACAAATAATTTTTAGCGATTGCTTTACACAGTCATGAATAGTTGATAATCAAAAGCGACAATCAACAACAACAGTCAATTTCCTTAGCCGATTCCACGCATTTCAACTTTAAATTTATATAAAACACCATATTCGATTATTTTCGTGTTCAGGACAGTCGTGCTTCTTGATTTAATGGAAAAGTACCTTAAGAAAACGTCGAAAGAAGCAGCTAGGTTCCACATTTCACTTTCACTCGAAACAAAATCTAGAAATCAATGTGTTCTAGAAATCACCGCATCAATTTCGTTTTCACGTTTTCCGAAATCGATACAAAGTGAAATTGTTGTGTTCCCCAAATCGACTTTGTCGAATTTTTATTGATTTCAAATCGATCGTACATATTTAATGTTAAATAGTGGAAACAAAGGGACGCGATTAAAAATATGACTACAAAATTCCATGAATAGGTCATCAGCATCTTTTTGAATCGATCTTGGATATTTCCTTCGTCAAGAAAACGCAGAACTGCATCTAGCTGACGCGTGCGAATTGAAAATATTGCAAGTAGGACTTGCTCGACAATTTGCATTGCCGCCAAAAATTTACAAAGACAATAATATAATATGCACCTACATACTAATTGAATTAATATGCATTAGAGTGACTAGATCCCTAATTATGAATTTAGTAAAGAAACTCCAATTTTTGACTTTGGAATCATAGGAATAATCTAAAAACGTTTTTCTGATTATTACAATCCATTTAAGAAAATATCTTAAGCAATTTCCTTTTATTTTAGCAAACATCTACTGTTTTTAAATGTCAAAAGCCAAAAGAGCGAAAAGCCAAAAGCCAAAAGACCGAAAACCCAAAAACCCGTAAAAGTTTTCCGGAAATCCCGAAAAATTATCTGAAATGAAAAATTTGCGCAAATTCACGGGTTCAACGGATTTTAATTCCCTTTTTGTAGTATATCCAGTCGTCTGGCGGGCGCCTGAGTCCAAAGTTTCCAAATTCAACAGTTCCTAGGTGGCCCGCTTCGCGGGTTCAACGGATTTTAACTCTCTTTCTGTAGTCAGTCCCGCATACGCAACTTCGTTGCTCCGCTTAGGGTATGTCCATTCGCCCGGCAGGCGCCTGAGTCCAGTTAACCAATTTTTTGGTTTTTCTTCAAAGAAATTACCTATAGGTATTTAAAAAAAATGAAAATTAAAAAAAAATCAACCTAAATTCCGGTCATTTCGCCTTTCGGTATTTTGGGTTTGCGGTCTTTTGGATTTTTGGTCTATTGGGTTTTAAGTCTTTTGGATTTCGGTTTTATGTCCGTCTACTTTTTTAAATAAATCTCCTTTTTAAACAGTATATCCTAAACTTTAAATATATGCACACTTCTCCATAAAGTCCAAACATATAGATTTACATAAACCATTTTTTTTTCGAATAAAATTTAATTTGATATATACAACGAGTATAGATATCTTCATGTCTATAAAATTCCTTATGTCAGAATTTAAAACCATGCTAATTTCTTAACGGTCGGCGGCTTAGATGATTAATAGTCGATAAAATGTTCTTTGACCATACAACCTTATTCGCTAAAATCTTTTTTTAAAGCAGTAATAAATACATTCATTTCATTTATGTACAAAAAAAAATAACATTGGTGGTGAGCTTGATCTAATATAAAATGCGAATCATGAAAAAGTAAATTGACAAAAAATCAAAGAAATAGAAAAAAAAAATATAAAAGCATAACAATAATTATAATTGTAAATAAAATTCAATGTTGATAAACAAAGGTCTTGCGAAAAGTAGCTCAAGCCCAAGAGTAGCGTTATAAATGTGTACCTACATAAAAATTTCTATGTTCTTGTTTTTTAATGCTAAAACATGCTATACTATCATACTCGTTCGAACACTTCAACTATATGTATGAAACGACGAGACGCACATAATAAATAAACATTGATAAAATTAGATTATGACCCATTGCATGAAATGGATACGTATGGTTATTTGAATTTGCGATGCAAATTATTATAAAATAAGAACGGACAAAGCCCTTCAACGATGGCCTGGATTACTCAGAGCTTCTAGCTGGGTTTTGTTTGGATTCAAAGTATGTTCTATTTAATATAATTTTGTGAGGAATAATGGATTAGTGGATTAACTTTTTAATGATTTTGCTGTTATTTATAGACTTTTTTCGGTTTTCCAGATTAGTAGCATGAATATAGTAATATGTACTAATAATAAAGAGGATATGTTCATCCCGATTGTTTCGCTGTAAGATTGATTGATCATTTTCCTAGGAAAACTGTTCTGGAAATATTAAAACGCTATTAAATTAAGGAGGTATCTTTGGGTGATTTCAGAATCATATGGATGTTGTAACACACCATCAACTTTTGTTCAATTCGTTTTCCTTCCAAGTCGCAACATTATGGCTTCTATCCAAATTATAAATCCTTAATCCAGAGTGGCTTCTCTTCAAAGTAGCCCTAGTGCCTAGGGGTTTGTCACGAATGAAATCACCAAACCACTTATATTTGAAATCATTTGAAATCCGGTGCAATCACTTGAAATCATTAGATTTTTTTGAAAACATTGCAATCATGAAATATTTAAATCCTTAAATACTGCTTGAAATCAAGTGAAATCATCTGAAATCATTTGAAATATTGAAATCATTGAACCACTAAACTGGCCGGTGACAAACCCCTCGAGCTAGTGGGGACTTTTCCAGACCGGAAAATGTTAATTCACAGTGACTTTGAATTCAAACATGTTGGAGGAATATTTGTTGTCACACTTTACTGAATTGGATTGTTGGGCTATTGCAGGATTCTTGTCCTGGAGCTCAACAAATAGCCAACTAACTAAAATAAAAATTTTCTGTATGAAGATTTTTAGGTTCACAAAGGTATGTGATACTTGCTGCTTCCATAATCATGTTACCAACATTTAAACCATTATCGAGCAAGTTAAATTAAATTTTTTTTTTAATAGGAACGCATTATACCTTATTGATGTAGGACTCCAGTAAGCCATTTCTTTAAAATATTGTTCAAGCTGCTCAAGTAGGTAACATACTAAAAGTCCTGATTCCTGGAAGGTTATACGGAGGAGGGCGAGGAGTATAATGCCCCCAAAAGGGGGCTTTTGGGGACTTACGCTTATACCACCGAAATAGTGCGTCGTAGCGAATTTTTTTTAATAATAAACAAAAGCCAATCGAATTTTGTAGAATTTGTGTTATGACCACTTGTTTTCAAATATCAACCGTTTCCGAGATACACGCATCGCAAGGAAAGAAAATTACAAAAACAAGTGTTTTCTTTACATTTTCATCAAGCATTCCATCATATCGTCTACTCTAAATTGTTAATCTGACAAAAAAAAAACTCTATGGATAAAGTTATAAAGAATTAAATTTCTTTTAAAAAATTACCTATTAAAAATTGAATCCAAAAGACTAAATTCGACTTTATTATTTTGTTTTACATTTGTAAAATTATAACTTTGAATTCCATTTTGGTGTTGGAGATCAAATTAATTTCAGGGTTTAAGTGAACCAAATGGATAAGAATAATTTAATAACTTTCAACTTAGATTTGGACGTTGTGTGTGAAAGAGTCAGAACGATTGTCAATTTATGACAGAAGAGTGCTCGAATGTGTTTCAAAAATAAATCTGAACGCTCAGACGTCAGACCATGTTCAGTTTAGAAAACGCCTAGAGCTCTTTTCTGAACGAAAAATGCCTAGGTAAGTGATTTTTTTTTAAAATCTGAACCTGTATTCAATAACGCAGTAATGAATCATCAATAAATCTTGTTAGCATAGGGACAAGTGATGCAAACAATCAGCTATACCTTCTGCAATCAAAAAATGGAAATGAACAAGCTAATAAACAAGTACCTACCTAAGTTACATATATGTATCTAAAGAAAAAGAATTGCAGACATTTCAATCCGGTGAACTCCACCACCATCGTATGATCTCTATAATTTGAAGCTGTTTAATTGAAAATTAATGCCATTTAAAGTTCTGCGAAAACTCTTTGGCTTTTGCTCATGACTCAGTTTTGTGCGTTTTTAGAAATTCTATTTAAAGTTTTATTGCTTAGCTTAAATGAAATAACTGTTACTTATGAAAGAAATCATTATTCTTCATCAGCGTTGTTGTATCTTTTGTATCTCTTTTTCGAAATTAAAATTTGCAGGTTTTCTTATAAAAGTTGGACATCTATTTGTCTTATAGTAGGTATCTTCACTCTCTTCGGTATATCTCAATTCATAAATCATTAAAAAATCATCAATCATTTATCATAAGTATTTTCTGCATAATGTCATAATTTTTCTTGTTGGTCATTTGTCTTGACAACAACAACTTACTTCGATTCTATTTAACATTCCAATTAAATGTGCTTTCGGACTTCAATTTAACAGACCATCATAATCATACTTCATCACATCGTTCAGAAAATATGTATATAATATACAATATACACTTTTCAATTGAATTATCGTTGTCAAGAACATTTAACATTGCACTCAGCAATCAATATATACAAAAAAAAATAAACTCTATGGAATTCTAAGCAAACAGCTAAAAGGAACCTAACATCCTTTTATCATTCTTGTCCTTCGATCCTTATTTTTGTGTTTTTTTTTTTTTGTTTTGCCGATGAACAGACAATAACACAGACAATGATCGGATCTCCATCATCATGTGATTACAACCCAAAAATTCATTACTCAAGTGCACCATCATCATCAAGAGCTGGAGAACATCCTTCCTTTTTTACTTCTTCAGCTCATTGAGTCTTTTCATGTGAAGCTTAACTATAGCTCTCCCATGGTTATATGTTAAGGCTGTGCTGTGTATAAGACCCAAGACCTTTAAAGAATTGCTGTCCATTGCCCAAGGAAAACCACATTCACTGGAACTACTACGGCGGCGTTGGTGGTGCTGGTAGATACTGATGGTAGTGAGCATATTGGACTCCTTATTCTTCTATACTCTTTTTGTGCGGTCTTTCACTGACCACTACGACGACTCTTATAGGACAAAGCTCTCAGGCTTTAAACAAAATAATAATAATAAAAAAAAAAAATCATGAAAATAATAATTTTCGTTATGCCCATCCGCGAAATGTGGCGGATGAATCTTTTTGTTCTCCTTCACATGAATTCCTGGAAGTGACTGACTGCCCAAATAAAACAGGCACCATCTACCGGAATATACAGACAAAAGCAAATCAGAAGCACCACCAGATCCACGTTTGTTCATGGTAAAAGCATCTTCTGCAGCAGCTCAATTGATGTATACCAAAATAATAAAAGGAACCTTCTGCGCTACTCTGACACTCCCCTGATGTTGCTTCATTGCTCCAACTCTGTCTCCAAATTGATCCTCTTTAGTTCTTATGTGGCAGACCGTCGCCGTAACCTGATGATGCCCATGTGAGACTGGTCCTCCATGAATTG
This sequence comes from Baccha elongata, assembly GCA_951217065.1. Taxonomy (NCBI): domain Eukaryota; kingdom Metazoa; phylum Arthropoda; class Insecta; order Diptera; family Syrphidae; genus Baccha; species Baccha elongata. Next base: position 30,926,535 of record OX578272.1, read on the forward strand.
GCATGCAGGTGAATATTGCCAGAGTTGTTTATTATGATAGAACGTATAGAATCTCAGTTTGATATCTGTCAAATAAAATCTGTATACAGTCCTTTCTTCTTCTTTTTCGATGGTGGTAATGACCTCAAAAGGGAATATAAGGCTTAAACTTAAGGATCAATATCCGTTCTGATTGTTGGGTTGAGCTAAGAAAACTTCGGGAAACTAATCCTCGACTTGTGTGCGCCATATGTTGCGATCTGATCCTCGTCAGACTGGTGGGCTGATATCCATACGCTCTTCGTGTGCCAGCCATCTAAGCCACTGTTTTTTTAGTTTCTTAAAAAGGCTAACGTCGTTGTATAGCCTGTATATCTTCTTCTCCAAACTCAAAGAATCTTTATCTCTAGAATGATTAAAGAGTTCTATAAAGTATTCGTGGTTCTATGAGTGAGGGTCCTAATACTTGAATGCGCCTTATCAGCACGAAGAAACAATGTTTGGCAGAGTTATTCTCCGTTCGGTGTCTCCACTGATGTCACTTTTCGTTGTGATAGTGGATCCCGGTAATAAAAAGTCCTTGACTACTTATATATCTGTCCATCTCGACATTTTGTCCGAGTCGATGATGTAGAGATTGATTTCTCGTTGCGTCTCCGATCCCATACTGGCAACTGCACAATTTTAAATTTGTTGCGTTATTCCTCCTATTAAGTCTATGTTTCTACATATGCAGGTAGTTGAACGGAATTTTGATAGAACACCACCGGTATTAACTTTCGATCTGCCTTCAAATGCTCCAAAAATAATGGTTGCATCGCCTTGCCTTCGACTTTTCTCACCAAGAAACAATTCAGCTTTCTTAAAGCATTTGCGAAAAAAATCACAAGCTTTACGGAAGTAAAGAGATACATTTTCTAAATTAGGTCGCTGTAAGACCGATTAAAATTTCGCAAAAAAAAAATATTATTATAAAATATTATTGTAAAATATTTGTAAAAACTACAATTTTTTTGGAAATTTGATTACAATTGTGCCAAAATGTCGTTCAGTTGTATATGGCGCTTTTGAAAATTACAAATAAAAACTCTAATATTTAATTTATTTTGCATGAAAATTCCTTTAAAAGCATGCAAAAATTATTACTCATCCAAGTGTTTGTTGATGACCTCTGTTGCTCAAAAGTATCTGTTCGCTTATACAACCTTATCGAGGATTCCATTCAGAACGGAAAATATCCGATTTCATACAAATCCTTTTTTTTCAAAAATGTCGCTGAAAAACCACTTGATCCCAGTGTAACCCAAAATGCTATTGTGTGTTACATCATAAAAATGTGCGCTAAGAAAAGTATTTCCTGCAAAATCCCCGCAATTCGTATCAATTCGGAGAATTTTTCGTTCCGAACGGATACCTGGACAGGGCTGAAAAAAGGAATAACAAACTTAAAAAAGCGATTTTTATAGAAGGGTTTTTGATACAATGATGTGTTGCATTCAACACTTAGGCGTTTTTCTTTTTTTCATTCAGAGCAGATCCTGAGTTGTCAAAAATAAAGTTGTTTTTCTTTTTTCGCTCAGAGCGTTCAGATCATGACATCTCTATTTCTTTTTTCGTTCAGAGATGGTTCTGATCATGATCAGGATAAATTGACTGATCATTCTGAGTGAATTCTGAACAATTATCAAAACAATTGAAATGGCGGATAAAGCCAACCATTTTGGTGCTGGAGATAGTTTTTATTTAATTAAATACAATGAAAATATGTTATTTATAATTAATCAAATTAATTTCGATCTAAATGGATAAGAATAAATTAATAACTTTCAACTTAGATTTTGACGTTGTGTGTGAAAGAGTCAGAACTAATGACAGCTGAGTGCTCGAATGTGTTTCAAAAATAAATCTGAACGCTCAGACGTCAGACCATGATCAGTTCAGAAAACGTCAGAGCATGCTTTGGACGATCGGAATCTGTTCAGAGCTCGTTCTGGACGAAAGAAGCAAAACGCAAATTATGTATGGATGCAGTATAGGTATATGATGCTTGATGGTAGTGGATGAGTGTTGGACTTGTGCACGTAAGCACAAATCATTTTTTACTTGCGATAATAGCAAGTAAGGCAAGTTATGAATTAGTGCAAAAAAAAGTTTTGAGATATCAATTAAGCATAACGATGATAGCGAAGTTGAAAAAAGTGGTTCTGGCAATTCTGTCTGTAGGGTTAAAAATAACGGTACCTGCCGTGTAACAGTTATGAAAAAGCTTGTGTTCTCAAAAACGACTCTAATGATTTTGATTATTTGACGTGAAAGATACGGCATCAAAGGCCTTTTAGATGCTTTTTAAACCATTATTCTTAAAAAACAGTATTAAAAATACCTGCCATATAACGGTTTTTTTTTAAATTTTGAATTTCCATTTAACCACTCTTCGTTTCTTTATCAAACTTTATTTCTAGAAAGGTCTACATAGACGAACGATAATGTCGTTTTTTTAATTTTTTAAGAAATTTTATAAAAAAAATTATATTAATTAAAGAATTTTTTTTTTTCAAAATCTAGCATTTTGAAAACTAATTGAATTTTTTTAAATTTTGATTTCTCATGAATATTATTTATTTGCTGCAATTGGCATACTCAACGTGTTTCATAGAAATATTTAAAAAAAACTTGTTCGAAAAAATCGATTGTTTCAAACTAATCGTACGGTTTAGTAAAAAAAAAAAAATGTTCTTTTCATTAGGAATGTAACCATAAGGATTTTTCATTGAAAAAAGGAGTTTTCTAAATTCAAACCAGCAACACTTAACGATTAGCCCAAACAGCCTTATTGGTGGTTGTGGTGAAAGCCAGACTGGAAACTGCTTGAAATCAAAGGACAAATCGGTTGAAATCATTGAAATTCGTGGTATTAGCACATCTTCTCCTTAAAATTTTCCGCTTATGAATTATCGGACATAGACAGGTAGAACATTTTTTTTTTGTTTTATATACGATTACGTGAGCCTTCGAACTATGGGCTCCTAAAAACTACAGGCTTGATATTGGTATTGTTGAAAAGGTAATTTTACTATATTTCATTTTCTACTTTTTCGCGGATATCTCAAAACGCACCAGGAAATTTTGTTGGATTTCTTCAGATTCAGATTCAGCGACCCATAAAATATAGAATTCGACAAAAAAATCTATTTGTATATTTTTTGTAATATGAGGGTGATTGTAACTACGCTTTGACTGGACTATTTAGGAAAGTAAATAATCTTTGCCTAAAAAACATTTATTACAGTTATAACAGAAATAAGAAATTTGCTTCTTTTGGCCTCTATCAAGGTTTTATAAAGAAGTTGTAAAAATCTAACCCAAAATTATATCTTTCTGCTCACATCTAAATTTGGGGACTGACAATATGTTCCACACTTTTCCTTGTATCACCAGTTTTAAAAGACATCGAAGAATACGAACAATGATATATAGTATGTAAAGTGCACGTTTTAATCAAAATGTTTTTACTTTTTCAGGTAGTTTTAGTGTTAAAACCAATTATCACAATATCGTTGAAATTTGACTGTTGTTTTGTTAATATTTAAAAATAATGTTTTAACCAAACAATAACTGGCGAAATTTTTCTCTTCAAAACCAACATTCTGGTGGTCGATTGAAAATAAAACTTTTTAACTTACTTGCTGCGCCAGACATATCAGACATGCATGTCCCCCTTCTCTTGCATCCTTCTCTGTCCCAGCTTTGTTTTACATTCCAAGATCAAGATTCCATTCAGGACCAGTTGATATAGTCTCAGTATAGTTGATGTAACTGCATTCCTCTTTGTATCTCTGTCTTTCTCTTTCACAATTCTGCTGGTCCGCCCTCGTCATCATCGCTACATCTTCTTTGGCTCCTTAACGTGGTGTAGGGTCCGAGCCAAAAGTGTGTGAATTATTTTGCAAAGCACTCGTTTCAATGATCGAATACAAAATTCCAAGGACTCTATTTTTATTAAAAAAAATTTTTTACAAAAAACTTACTTAAGAGTTCTTTTTTTGTTGTTGTTGTTGTTGTAAAAGATGTTTATAGGTGCGGTTGAATTTTCATTTCTATTTCTAGGATCAATACGTAATGGAACTATTCATAGAAGAGTCATGTGGTTGTGTTTTGTGTTGCTCTTAAGGAATGCGTCATCATATTATGGTTTGTCTAGACCAGAATAGCAGCTAGACAGTAAGTATAGTCGTAGGTTATTTTATGGGTTAGAAAAAAAGAGGAATTTTAGAAATTTCCTTTGTGGAATGTTAAAGAAGAGTCTGCTAGCATTTGTGGTGTAATGTGTGGGGAAAATGTGTGCAAATTTAAGATTTGCATTAAATTACACTGTTTAAAGCCATGTTTAAAAAGATACTTTTTTTTATTGTGTTTTTAATTTATAAATAAAATAGACCCTAATTATGATTGTCACATTAATTAAAATATGATAATATATGTTATTGTTTTCAAATTTGGAATAGGCAAATATTTATTTTACTTTTACAAACGAAAGAGCTGATGGCCGAACTAAAATTTAAATTATTCAATTTGGTATAACTAACATTTGATTTTAAATGGATCCGAATTTAAAGTGACATATTTATTTTTCGTTTCACACATATTTTTTACTATTTTTAGATTTTCGTTTTTCAAAGAGAAGCTAAAGATGATTTGAAATGCATCCATAGACAAATAAAGATTTATTCTAATACATACTTAATTTATTTTATTTTAATCAAAAAGCAATTCTTAAATACAATAAAATCTAAAGAGAAAAAAGTGTGGAATAATTTTAGCTTGATTGGTTTGGCAAAAAAAAAGTTAGCTGTGTATGGGGGCATGCTGGCCCTCTGAAACCACTCTGAAACATTTAATAAGTGTCTATTCTGTTACCCTAACAACAGTCGTTACAGCCCATTTTTTAAAATGAAGGGTGCCAAATTTGAAATTTTTTACTGCCAATGGGTGCTACAGTGCCAAACATGTTTGAAAGTGCCATTTTGGCACCAAAGTGATTGTTTCTGCAGCGCTGACTGTTACCCAGAGCGTTGCTGCTGCAAAAAAAAAATAAGGCAGAAAACATGTTTGTTTATGAAAGAGTGCTCTAGGACCAACATTTTGCCAAAAGCTTTGTATTTTTTATTTAAATATTAAAATGTGATTCGAGTCAAATAAAGTCATCAAATATATATTTAAGAGTTTTCAAAAAAAAGACCTCAGTGCTTTCTAAAGAAAAATTGAAATAGCCTTATATAGTTATTCGTTTTGACAATGTTCACATCAGACTTACTCATTCGACGCATTTTGACGTCTATATGTTTTGCTTTTCAAGCAAATCATTCAAACCGAACTCTTCCAAACAGAACTGTTTCCTGTAAGTAGAAGAGTCCGTCGAGCAATGTAAGCAAACATTTATCAAGTAGATAGGGAAGCAATAAAGCCAGTGGTGTGCGTAGATAGGCGAAAACTCACAGCAGTATTGAACAGTTTTTTTACGCAGTGTTTTTTTTTAATTAATTCTGGCTAACCCACCTATTCAATTTGGGTAATTTCACATTTTAGGATTTTTGTCCAATATTCTTGTCGAAGTGACTTTTTTAAGTTTTTCTTCTTCTTCTTCTTCTTTTTCTTGTTCTTCTTGTTTTTGTTCTTGTTTTTCTTCTTCTTCTTCTACTTCTTCTATTTCTTCTTCTTCTTCTTCTTCTTCTTCTTCTTCTTCTTCTTCTTCTTCTTCTTCTTCTTCTTCTTCTTCTTCTTCTTCTTCTTCTTCTTCTTCTTCTTCTTCTTCTTCTTCTTCTTCTTCTTCTTCTTCTTCTTCTTCTTCTTCTTCTTCTTCTTCTTCTTCTTCTTCTTCTTCTTCTTCTTCTTCTTCTTCTTCTTCTTCTTCTTCTTCTTCTTCTTCTTCTTCTTCGTCGTGGTATTTGTTTTCTCCATGAATCTTAAGCCCACTCTATACTCGCGATTAAAATGGAACTTGCCAGTATGATAATGTTTTTTTGGACGAGCTTCTCTCCTCTTATATGATAATAGCAGCTGAGCTTATCCTGATGTAACTCAACCGCAGATATATGTTTGAACCACACCTAGTTCACTGATACTTATGTGTAATGTTCTTGTAATAAGTTGATTTACTAATGGCAAAATTTCTGCAGGTAAACAAATATCTGATCGAATTCTCCTACATTTATTAACAACCTTAAGCAGACACTTCCACATATTTTTTTTGAATTTTTCTTATGAGACTTCGCCGCCGCTGCTGTCTTCTTAACTCTGTTCGCCATTTAACTGGGATTATCAATTTAATTGTCTTTAACAAGACACGATACGATGAACGATGCGATGCACCTTCAATGAGACAAAAATGATGGAATGACAACAACGACGGAGCGCGATGAAGATGATGTTTACGATTATACCATAAATAGTGGCATAGTTATTCGCAGGACATTGCTCAGCTATTTTAATTGTCGCTAGGACACCACAAGTAGATGGATTTTCTGCCACCCTAACTCTCTCCTCCAAGTCATCATTCTTCTTAGCTTACACTCAAAAAGCCGTGTGAAGCAAGTCTGGTTAAGGTGTGCGCTCCATTTTGGATGAAGCAGCATTCCATAGTATTTCAGAGTGCGTACAGAAAAAAAAATCTTTTCATCGGTAGCGGTTAGTTAAGGTTTATTTTTTTTTTTTTTAAATTTATATTTTTAGTTTTTCCTTGTGTACTGGTGTTGTGAGCATTTTTGAATTTTTATTTTGTGTAATTTGAGGTTGAAGATCTTTTGGACAAAGATGAATGTGGCATGGCAGAGGTATGTTGTGTGTGAGCGTACTTGCACGTAGAGATTTGATGAGGCTTTCTTGAATCGTTTGCCGCCATCGCCACTGCCATCCCTACGCGCCGATTATAAAGTGATGATGCGCTGCCAAGGATAATAAGGGTCCTCTATTCAATTTCACCGAAATAATTTGGATCGAATTGATTCACTGAAAATTTATAATGATCACAATGACCACGTGGAATTATTTGGAACATGTTGTGATGGCAGCTTCTGATGAAATTGCATTCTTGAATATTTTCAAATTCCAATGCTTCGATTTTAGTTTCATGTTTTTCGTTGCAGTGCAGGCCAATATTTGATGTTCCTTTAAAGACTAAGATCCATTCAGATAAGAAAGTCTGAAATTGTAAAATGTCGAGATTGATCTGGATTATCTTGGCTAAGAGTGTTCGTTTAGAAAAGAATTATTTTTGGAAGGACTTTTCTGATAAATCCTTATTCAGACTAATTATTGAAATGGAAAGGTTGTGGTTTCCATGCGAGATAAATAAAATGATGAAGAAAAAGAACAACCTTACAGGTTTTTCATAGATTATGGTGGCATTTTACACAATAGATATAAGCACTCTTGCTTGGAAGTTTCTTATAATTATTAATAGCAGTCATATTTAAAAGCAAAATGCTCGAACAGAAAAAAGTAGAGACGGGACTGACGCAAGATTGCATTTTAAGTGCTCTACTGTTATCTTAATTCATAGATGACATAAAGAAGGTATTATACAAGATGGAGCGTGACCATTAATCATAGCTATGTCCTTAATATTGGTGCTTGCAGATTATATTGCTGTGAAATGTAAAAAATGTTGAGTTAGGGAAAAATTGCATTTCTAAATGATTGTAATTAGGTAAGTATCCATTTTTTAACAAAAATTCATGATTTTTTTGCAAAGAAGGGGATTATGAGCACATAGCATATATATATATTTATTTCTTATATACTTACTAGAACCTAAGATGACACTCACAATTCAGGATGAACTGCGGTCTTGACAATCTAGGACCTAGGTAGATAGCCGCTTGCCCGCTTCCAATTATATTTTCCATGAGGTGTTTCTCCACATGTGGGTAGGTCTTTGATTTCTGCGTACAAAATCATATCATAACTATGCTTCATATGTCACAGCCATTTTGGCCGCTGTATTTTCAGTTTTTTTTATCAGGTTAACATGCCAGTAAACGCCGCATAACTCGTCGTTGAATTTTCTCTCCTACTCATTCTCATTCTCACTCTTTCTATATACACCAGCCCAACAATCACCCGAAGAATTATCCTCTCAAATAACCGTTTGATCTTACTAATGTCAATTTGCGATGAAATAGTTGAACACATCCGTCAAACAAAGTCCTTGTTCAAAATGCTTTTTTTTGAACTTATGTCCTACTTTGATGGGACATAAGTCCAAAATCGAATTTTAAAATTATGTCCAACCAAAGTGGGACACAAATCCAAAAAAAAAAGAGTTTTGGACTTATGACCCGATAAGCCACAGTACTTGGGTGGCCCACATGCATTTCCCAACAGTTGAGATTGATAAGGGGGCATGATGCCCCCCTGCAACCTCCCTGCTTGGCCCACTATAGGATTTGGGTTGGGTTCGAGTTTGGGTAGGTGTAAGTTTGGTATTGAAATTTTGAACTTATGTCTCACTTCAAAAATAAAATTTGTTGGACTTATGTGTCACTTTGGTGGGACATAACTCCAAAATTCGATTTTGGACTTATGTCCCGTCCCATATAAGTGGGACATTAGTTAAAAAAAAAGCAATTGGAAGTTATGTCCCGAGGAGTTTATGTCCCTGAGCCGTTGTCGTTATTTTTTCGATGACAGAATATAGTTCGACTTGTCCATCGTCGTTACTCGACTTGTTCTTGTTATTTGAGGTTAGAAGACAAGGCATTAAATTACCTTTTGAACTTTCTCAAAACTAAAAAAAATTGCTAATGTTCCAAATTCGACGGAGCAGTGAAATTTCTTCATTGTCATTCTGCAGAAGTGGAGGAGTTTGGCAGAGATGCTGAGACACAACATGGTTCTTTATAGTTCGTCCCTATATTCGTATGTGATAGAATCGAAAAAAAGGTGGTGTTATCGACCTGCAGTTTCTGGTTTTCTTCTGTCAGATTGTGAATATTTGATCGACTGTTCATGTTTTCTTGAATAGATTGTCTCAACCTCTGTTAGAAATTTTTTATAGCACCTATGCATACCGCTTAGACCCTTAGTACGACCAATTCTCGTAGTTGTATTTTTTACTTGCTCAATAGGGCAAGTATTGGTTTCCTGTAAAAAAAACAAGGTTTTAATCAAAGCTGATATTACGATACTAGAGAAGTCCAAAAAAGTAGGTTTCATCGTGCCGTCCGTCGGGCTATCTGTGCGGATGTGCGGATGTGTAGATATGCGGCTATCTGTTCACCGAGCTGCAGCCTAAACGGTTTGACGGATTTTCATCAAACTTCGTTTTCGTTTTAGCCCAGCTTACCCAGCTATAAGGAGTACCTTCTATATAACGGTTTTAGTTTTTCAAAATATTCTCAAAAACAGTTCTAACGAATTTGATAAAAAAACGCTTACGTTATATTAAGAACTGCATTTCATTGTTTTGGCTAAAAATGCATATAACGAATATTTGGTGTTAACGTTTTTACAGATTTGTCCATAAATTGATAACGGCTTAGTCGATTTTATATAATAATTAAGTATGGCAGTTTAGTTGATTATATAATAGAATGGCATTTAAAGTTTTTGGCTAAGCAAACGTGTTATAATAGCTTCCATACAACTTTGTCTCACGTTCTCCTTTGAACATAATTTATTAAATTGAATTTTCAATCCCGTAGTTTGCTACAAGAGCAAGTTCGTGCGACCCAATCGTACATTTTATTTAATGGTGTCTATATCTTTTTTGTCTCGTATAGAGCTAGGCTGTATGCTTCAGGTTTTACTCTCCTCCGCGAACCAAGAAATGTCATTACGGTTGACTAGTCAAACCACTAAAGACTTGTTGACAGTTTTACTACTGCTCCTTGCACTTGATTCAAATGGTGAACTTGTTTAAAGATGATGAAAAATATGGTCGTCGAAAGTACGAATGGTCTCTTTTATTTTAGCTGCGTGAAGTCAAATCATTTCACTATATCTGTTTTAAATTATGACCAACTTTCTATCACAACGCAATATTATCATTTTGGTTGACGACTCTCCTTAAATTCTCCATTTGTATGTTGAAGGCATTTCGTCGCCCTGCAAAGTCTACCAACCAAAGGGTCAGTAATTCCAGATCTGATGGTTAAGTGTAACCATTAGTTTTTTACGCTGATTCTGTATGTGTATGCATGGTTAAGAGTTAAAATAACCAATGGCCCTAAGTCCGATTACGGATATTTGTCTTTAAATTGTTGAAACCCCCAAAAAATGCATGCATTTGTCAGAAATACTCTCGAGGTAGAAATCTTTATTGGCTGAGTTATTCTTTCTTTCATTGGAAATGTAAGCACGTTTAGTCTTTAGCCATGTTTATTTACCAATTGTTCTGCCGCTAGTGGTCTGTTCAAATTTGAAACAAGAAAATGGAGGCAGAGTCTACGTCTGTCCTCGAGTCCTCGAATCCACTCATATAAACATGGTTGTGGCAAGACATTCAATCTAACTTTTAGTGACGCCTCAAAAGACAAAGAATATGATTATGTATTTAGTGACAAAAGTTACAAACGTTCATTACCAAAACAAATTTCATTAATAAAACACAACAAAATAATTTTAACATTTAAAATACATTTATTTCTTCGTTCGTTTTTTTTTCGCTTTTCACCTATCAATTCAATTTTTATGTGGGTTTCTTTTTTTTCAATTATTTTTGTTTTATGAGTTTTTAACATGAGATTTTCTTTTCTTATCTTATTTATTTTTTTTTTTATTTCATAAACTTATATGGTAGTCAATTTATATTCTATTATAATATTATTGAATCTCATGCAAATCATATACATTAACTATAAAAAACATAAAAAAATTTCACCATATATTTTTTTTCTTTTTCTATAAATCTTATTTATAATTATTATTATTATTAAATTTTACATTTCTTATTTTTATTCTAGTTAACATTATTATTTATTTCTTTTTAAGTCATCATAAGTGTAATGTATTTGTGAAAAGATCTGTACACATGGGAGACATTTTTAACAAGATCCTTTCATGTAACAATCTGTGTTTTTTCTGTAATTAAATTATATCTTATATAAACTTATCATTATTTATATATATATGGAAAACAAATGTTTATCAAGGTTCATTTAACCCACCTTATTTCGCTTATATGTTAAATATATTATTTTTTTATTTAACATTTTCTCTTGAACAATAAAAAAAATGGATGTTTATTTTTAGTATGCAACATGTTTTGATTTAATAGTTAATTTTTTTTACTAAAATATGTATAAACAAATTCAAAAGTATTATAAAAATCTCCAGCTTGATTAGATCATATTTTTTTCTTTGTTTTAGTTTAGGAATTGTGACTATGTTTAGTGTTAATTTTTAAGTAAAAAAATATTGTTTTCTTAAGAATTAAAATTATTTTTTATTAAATAAAAAATATGTTTAATGTATTTTTTTTTGTTTTTCTTGAATTTTTACAAAAAAAAAATATTTTATATCTGTTAAAGAAATTTATATCTGTTTATATCTATTTATTAAAGTAGTAACAAATTTAAAATATATAACTTTTCTTCCACTAAATTTGTATTGCACTACAACGTGCAATAATTTACAATTAATTACATATTTAGTTCTTTGTATCGGCATTGAATATTTTTTTTTATAAAACTAATATACATACATACATAGATGAATTGATAAATAATTTATAACTTATTTGTCAATCGTTTGCAGTGGGATATATGCGTATGTATGGAATTAATAAAATATTATAATTGTTTTGGAGTTAAAACTTAAGGCATATAATAATAATTATTATAAATATAAAAATATATACATATTTAAAGGGAAATCACGATTAAATTCAGATTAATTTTTAGTTTAGTTATAACACAAAATTAATTTGATAATTATTATAAAATCAAGACGAAATTCAAAATTTTTATTTTGACAAAAAAATCGGATGCAAGAAATAAATTTATGAATAATAATTTTCATATAAGTTTGTTCTTGTTGATTCTCATCACATAATGAGTGACCAAATAAAAGTGAAATTATTGTTAATAATTATTTTATTATGTAGCCAAGTCCAACTAAGAATCAAATCGATCATTTTATCATACAACAGCAAAAAAGGATGCCCCAGTTACCACGATTTCTTACTGGCTATGAAAGGTAACAAATAGCTGGTTTCTACGTTGTTTGGAGGATACAACAAAGAAACCAACATGCAAGGCAAGCGATTAAAATGATTCAGCGTTTCGGCACCATAGCCATGCAACAGCGATGTTATACCGATTGGTTCTATGTGGAAAGAACTTTTTTGTTGAGATTGGTATCAAAAATGTGCCAAGACAGACAAGATTGGGAGATTTTTGTGTATTCCAAAACACCTGGGATAAAATTACACATCAAAAGGACACACTGAAATTAAGAATAAATGCTGAAACTGAAGCTCATCAAAAACTGATCTTCAAAAATAAGTACAGAGCTCGTATGAGCTCATAAGACAAGAGCGAACAAGGAAGAGGCGACAGTGAAAGTGTACTTCCTTACGACAGGATCACGATCAACTTATAACGCTCCAAGAGAGTATTGACACAAGAAATAAAATGGCTAACAAGTCAGCTGAATTTGATACTTATATAGTATATCTCCCGAGTTCCTTAAAGCAGATTCTTAAGCAACAAGACATCACCACAAGAAGTTATGCATACGAAAGTGATAACTATATTCTATATAGACTGCAGAAAGATGTGAATCGATTGAAAAGTTACCAAAGACTATAAGAACTACGATAACTGGCATGGGATCTTTGTCCGTATTCCCAAAAATAACGGTAATTTTAATTCAAAATGAAAAAAAGATGGAAAAATACTTGATCATTTTACGGTCAAGAGATATAAAACCAATTTTTTTTTAGTGGTCAGTCATCAGTCGATCACATTAAAACCTCCAAACATCAACACTCCAAACAAATGATCGTAGACTTTGAAAAGCTCTCTAAAAGCGAGTGGATTTGCAGATCGGTTATTTTGAGTTCTGCATTAAAGCAATTTGTTCTTTTCAAGTCATTTGACGTGCGTTGTGGCTTGAGGCAACGAGATGTCGTGCTACTAACACTTTTTTAACTGGCAGTTGATGACATGATGATTACCGCGGTGGGAACAAACGAAAAGAGCTCAGCGATATGTTTTAAACTCAGCATCTACGTAAAAAAAATGTTGCTGTATCACATATCATTGGAAAATATTAATTAACACTTCCTCCAAAATATGAGAATATGTTGACGACAAAGACTTTATTGGATGCTCCAAATGAGTAAACAAGGACACGACGAAGACCAAACACCTGCTATCAACAAACCATCACCACCCAGTTCAGGATAAAACTTCAACATTGAAAACAGTAAATGCGAATTAGTCAACGAAAAATTACCTTAGCAAATCGCTGCAATTTTATTTGACGGACAAAATGGCGAACTCATGACGCTGAAGACGAAGTGCACGCTATACCTGACCCTCATCTTCCCAATCCTGTTTTACAAAACTAATTGTTGGACAATAAATAGAAAAAGGCTAGCTGGTGCTAGTTTCTTTTGGAAAAATTCTTCGATGCATATTTGAATTTTTTGTGTACAAAGAAGGCAAATGAAGGAGAACATACAGCTTGGAATTCGTTGAGCTGAAGTTTTAAAAACCAAACTGAACCTCCAGTTGAAAAACCAAACCTTTCGTGGATGCCAGAATGCTAGGTCTGAAAAACTGGAAGCAATAGTATTGGGATCCGTAAGGATAGAAGGTTGCCGTATCTTATGCAGATACACTACCTGAACATAAATCGGAAGCCGAAAAAGTCTGAGAAAACAAAAATTACTGAATTTCAATAAGCGAAAAGAAACAAATTTGACAAGAGCCATTAAATTCGGTTGTAACTAAAGAGATTTTCACTAATGAGGGTTCGACGTTCTCAGTCTCTAGCAGCCAATACTGCGGCGATTTTTGTTCAGTAGCCAGTAATGACTTGCCATGTTGTTTTGTTATCAGTGATTGAAAATGAAGATTTGAGAGATTTGACCGTCAAAGCAACATGGCCCCATATATGAATATGCTGACAACATCGATCAATCCAGATTGCAATATTTTTTAAAGGGGAACATCAATGTTTCTTTCATTTTATGTCTTTAAAACAAAATTTGTAGTGCATCGCTACAGAGAAATACATACATTAAATTATAGGTTTAGATATCATTCATTGTTGCGGTCTCTGAAATAACTTTGAAACATCTTTTGGTGAAAAGTTTAAGAAAGTTAGTTCAAATTAAAAATGTTTAATAATTTTTTTTTCTTACATTCAAAAGTGGTTTTCCTTTGTTTTGAAATTATAATTATAATAAAAACTAAATGTATTGCTACACATATTCGTTAACAATAAATACTAAAAGATTTTTTAAAATAAATTATTACTTAATCAGTGAGAGTAGGTAAATATATAATAATTTACTTCAATACTTCAATTGAAATTATAATTTTTTTTTTAGCAAACAATGGAAGGCTTTTTTGTGTAATTTAATTGTTTTTTTAATGCATACATATAATAATGCATATATTTATACTTTACTTAAAATTTAATTTTAAATACATACCTTACTAACATATTTTATTTATGAATTTATAATTTATTTCTTTTAATTAATTTCATTTTCTTAAAAAATATTTTTTTTCTTTTATACTATATTGTCAAATTTTACAATTAAATAATTGTATTGTAATTTCGAACTAATTTTTATAATTATTTTTTTTTTCTCTCTTTTAATTAATTTATTAAAAAACCTGTTTGATTTTTTTTATACAATATATAAAATAAAAATAAAAAACTTCTTATACAATTTCCTAAATCAAAAGTCACATTATGAGGGATAATTATTTTTTTCTTAAAGATTTATTTGGTTTTTAATTTTTATTTTATTTATGAAAATAATATTGAAATTTAATTTAAAATAAGTAAAACATTAATTTAAATTAAACACTTATTTACAAAAAGTAGTATATATCTACTCACAATGTAAAGTTTGATTTATGTAATTAGTTTGTTTAAAAAGCATACTTACATATTTATGAGTTTGGATTAATATTAATAAAAATAAATTTCAATCAAAATGTTGATGGTGAATTTCTGATAATAATGTAAAAATTGTTTTGTCTTTGAAGTCGTTAGTGAGTCATATACAATAGATATGAGCGTAGATATTGATTCTGCACTCGACATACTCTGCACAGCTTAGATATAAGTATTCATTCTTCCCAGTTAGGATTCTAATAAAGAGGTATTTCACCAACAACATTCTATGTAATAGCTGCCTTGACACCACACAATTGTGAACAGGGCATTAAAGAAACTGAGGTATATCGTTTTTTATTGTTTGGTGACATTAAGAGGTTTTTTCGATTTTTCTGTTGTAATCTCTTATGATTAAAAGGAATCTTTACTTGTTAAATTCTGGTGTGCTATTTATAAAAGCATGTGCAAGTCAGAATCGCTCTTATAATGACAATGACTGAGTACATTCAATAAATAAAATAAATAAATTTTATTTATTGAATTTAACAAGAAATATATTTTTCTTTAATTGATGAAAGGCAAAAAACACAAAACTTATTATATTGTATTAAGAGAAAAGCAATTTTAAAATTAAATAATAAATTTTATTACCAAAATAATTAGTTGTATAGTTCAATAATTGGTTTTATAGTTAAATAATTAAAGTTAAGAAAAAACATTAAAGAAGCGAAATAAACCATCAAAATCATAGTCATCTATTTCTTAATTCACAGAATACTAATATTTACTTCATATTTATAAAAAAGTATGCTTTTCAAAATTAAATTGACATAAGAGTGACTAAAAATAAAATAAATTATAAAAATAGAATTAAATATTGCGAAACAAATTAAAGTCGAACTTCTACATAAATATTTCTTAATTTATTGATTTTATAAAAATTATTAAAATTAATTATAAAAAGTTGGTTTGTTGTACTCATTTATAATCAGTCTTGTTGCCAAACTTTTTTTTTTTTAATTTAAAGAAAAACTAAATTAATAATCGAAAATAAATTAAATTCATAATATTTTATTTAAATGCATTTGTTATCGTAAAATGCTTTACATCTTTTGTAAACTTTTTTTTATATTATTTTAATTTTAGTATCAATCAATTGGAAATATTTTAAATTTGTTATGTTTTGTTTCATTTTCGTTTTATTTTTATACAAATGTATGATAATGTTTTTTTTATATATATATATCGCACGCAATTTTTTTTTTAATTTGTATTTTTACTTGTATTAAGTTTTAAACCTTTTCGTCATTATTGGATGGAGATATGTCTAAGCTACTTTTTCTGTTTTTTGTTTGTTTGGAAATTTGGATCAATATATATTTAACACCGTCTGGACTTTGTAGTAGTAGTTTTTACTTTTATATTTTGTGGTAAAGATATTTGTTTCTTATTGTTCATTACATGTTTTTTTTATTTATGTGTTTGTTTTATTTAATATAGAAATTACAACCCTTTGCCATTTTTGATTTTAAGAATTTTTTTAATTTTATTTACTTTTTTTAATTATTTACTATTTTTTTAGAGTAACATACAAATTTACATTATCCAATGTACTTATGTTTTTTTCATTTCAAAAGTTCCTTAGATCTATGACAACTTCAACATTAGATTCGATAATTGCTATGTTGCATTTATTGTATTTTTTTGATTTTATGAGAAATTTTAATTTTATCTTTCGTATGGAGTTTACGGTTTTTTTTTAGCGAGTAAGATTTTGTTGGGTGATAATGTTTTGACTTAAGGTTAAGCGATGTTTTATAAAAAAAACATAAAGTAAAAACAACAAGAGAAATAAAAGAAAAAAATATTTTATATTGTATATTCCTGGTGAAATTCAACTGACAATAGAATCTTTTCACTAATGTGGAGTTTGATTTGTTTATTACTTAGAATTTATGTATTGTATATGTAGTTTTAAGTACTAAGCTAATAAAACAAATTAATGAAAGAAATATTCATTTTTCTGAAACATTAATGCCTAGTTGCTCCATGTAATTTTAAACATTTATTGTAAATCTATAAACGATATTTTTTAACTCGACAAAAAAGGGTAATATTCAAGGAAAAAGATATTTGGTAATCAAATTTCAAAGTAATAGATAAAAGTGAATCTTGAAAGTTCTCAATTTGTAGTATAAGATCCCAAAAGTGGTGAATACAATTCAGAGTAAGTCTTTATTTTCATTACAAATTTAATCACTACAACACGTTCTTTGATGAAACAGATGCAAATAAAAACAGAAATAGCTACTCCGATAACTTAATTTGCTTAGGGTAATATTTTGGTGCAACAGGGTCTCTATAAACAGAAATATTCAAATAAATATCAACAAAATCTAAACTAAGCTCATTTATAGAAAAATTAAAATTAAAATGTATTTCATTTAAACCAGTTAAGTATTTTTTGAGATTACGGTAGACAAATTTGTTTATAATTCGTTCTTATATTTACATACTACAATACCCAAAACAATACTAAACAACTTTTCCTGAAGTGCCTAGAGCTATTTTAGCTATCTTAATCGTGGAGAATATTGGATATTTCTGCGCGATCGAAGCTCAGGAGGATCATAATCGAAATTAAAATGTTTGTTCAACATTTAAATCATCACATCTCGTCAAACAATTTTCTTAAACGCTTAAACTTTAATAAAATTAAAATTTCCCATTATTAATTTTTCATTACACTCGAATATATAATTAAATTCCTAATTTTTAATAAAACAAAATTTATTAAAAAATAAATTATTTCTTAACTCTTAATTTATTACACTATAATGAATTATTACTTACAAATATTTTTCTTTTTTTTTAAATATATATATATATATATATATTTATATATATTATATTTAATTATAAATTTCTTACATTTTTTTTTAAGTAAAAATATTAATTCCATTAAACTTATTTTACTTAAAAATATACTTTTGACCTCGTTTGCAGGTTTTTTTTTATATTTTATGGTTTTCATTATGAAGCCATTTTTTGGCACTGAAATTCACAGTTGTATTCAATTAAAGTTTTTTTTTGTCTTCCTAATTTAAGGAATTTTCGTTTATTAAATAGAATACATTTGGAAAAAACGTTTAAAAATAAAAAAAATTAACATCTATATTTGTTAAAATTAAAAATATTTTTTATTTTTCTATTTACAAATGTTTATTTACATTAAAATATAAAATTCTAATAAATAACAATTCACAAGGTACCTGTTTGGTTGTTTATTATTTTTGTTTGTCTATTTCTGGCATACTGTTTTTTTAAATATATTAATTTTATTTTATTTTTTAGGAATCATTGGTTGTTTTTTATTTCGTTTAGTATTGACACTTAGATAAGAAGTTGTTGTATTTATTGATGAGTTCTTCCTGTTGTTGTTAATTTAAAAAAATCAATAATTTGTTGTTAATTTAAATAAAAAAAAATCAATATTTTATGAAAATTTTAAATAAATAATTTCTTTTAACTGCCTAAATATTTTTTTGTAATATATTAATTTTGTTGTACAAAAATACGTATATTAATTTTGCAATATTTCCGAAATTTTATGTTTTTTTTTTAAATACAATTTTTGTTTGTCATAATTTGCTTTGTTTTATTTTTTAATTAGTAAACAACCGTGCCGCTCATTTTATTTGTTTTTTGTTTTAATTTTTTCTATACAGGGGGTTTGTTTTTTTTTTCTTTTCATTTCATTTCATTTAGAAAAGAAGAGTTTAGTTATTTTGAGTCTTAAGGACACAAATATATATATATATATTTTTCTTTTTTGAAATGTACAAATTAATATTTTAAGATTAAAAAATATAACTTTGAGTAAAACGAATTAAGATGAATTTATGTTATAGTGGAAAGTTGAATACTATTTTTGTTATTTGATGGTGATACCCTTGCAGATGGGGTTGCAACAAAAAGACTCGTCGAGGTGGATAATGTTGTTAAATTTTGTTCTTCATATACACGTTCCTGTAAGGTTTAAAAAAATAAAATTTATTTTAATTTATTTTTTATTATTTTTTTAGTTTTTTTTAGTGTGATGATAGTGAGTTAATTTTTGTATTTAAGAAATATTTTCTACATATTGTTACATTAAAAAAATTATTATGTATATTTTGAATTTGAACGTCATCTTCAAAAACGATTAATCAAAAAATAACCAATCTTGATATAAGAAAAAGTAGAAAATAATGCAAAAAACCATGCAGTATCAGAGGGGAAGTTTAAATCTGGACTACAAGCAACAACATTTTACAAGTCACCTTTATATGAAGTATGATTTTCTATTCAAACATCCCAATGCGCATCAGTGCCGATAAAAGCTGAAGTAAAATCTCACTGCCTCAATAGATTTTCTATTTTCACTCGAGTATCGAACAAAATTTTTGTTTTTACATTTTAAGATTTTGGTACGAATGAGACTTTCATGTATCTCGCTGGGGTATGAATGTTTGTAATATTTTAGAAGGCTTAACAGAGTGTACTCCACAAACATAATGAAAGTTCGAATAAAATACTTCATGTATTTAAGGAAAATCTAAGGTTTTTGGAAAATTTATGGATACTGTTGAACATAATTTTTGAAGTTTGTATAATTAATTAAACACAACATTTGTCATTTCTTTCGGGTCAACATTTTGTCAAAAGCTTTCCCTTTATTACTTAAATAATAAAATGTGTGGTTTTGATTCAAATCGGTACATATGTATAAGAATTGACCCCTGCGCCATTTATTGGGTATTTAAAATGATGAAGTGAAATAAGGGCCGCGGGATTAAGGCCCGCGGGTCTTAATTCACACTTTGAAAGGAAACAACGCCCACAGGCATTAATTTCTTCCCAAAATTGTAATAAGACCTTCCACAAAAATGCAGGAAGACCCGTGGTACTTGCACCCACCCAAGCTCACACCCACCCAAACTCGCACACACCCCATATCCAATAATATGCCAGGCAGGGGGTTGCAGAGGGGCATCATTTGCACCTTACCAATCTCAAATAACACCTACGGATTGAATTGCCATTTTGGGAAAGAATTAATGCCTGTGGGTGTTGTTTCCTTTAAAAGTGGGAATTAAGACTCGCGGGACTTAGTTCAGCGGCCCTTATTTCACTCCACCTGAGAGTCCCGTCAAAATTGGTCCAGCAGTTTCTGATCGGTTTATATACGAATATTCGATTAAAAAACGAACCGAGCGCCACTAAGGGAAAAATAAATTAATATTGCCTAAGTTTCGCTTCATCAGATATTTGCCAGCTTTTTTCTACAAGTTTGATAGGCACTTCATTTTTATTTATGTGTATATAGATTAGCCAACACGCCCAACATTTCTCGAAAAAAAACATGATAAAAATTAGCCAAGCACAAATAAAAATACTGAAATTTTATATTTGAAATTCAACCAATATCGCGTTTGCGTTTGCGTTTTTCTAAAAACGCCAAAAAAATAACGATAAAAGGAGAAACTTCATTTGATTATAATCCAAACTTACATTTGACTTATCGTTTCGAAATCTTTTCCAAATTGTTGTCTTTGGCTCCATGGGTGTACCATCAACATTATAATTTGGATTCGAATACGTCAATACCGATCGACTAGATCCCCGAGAGTTCCTCTTTGGTTTATTCTTTTTTGAACTTAAGACCAAGACTAAAAAAAAGAAAAAGAATTTCATAATTTATGTTAACTTTAATACAACTAAAATTTGAATTTACCTAAAATAGCAAGCACCACGAATATGATCAGTACTGTGACAACTCCACTACCTACTATCACAAAACGCTCCGTTACTGATCGTTGATCAGTTTGTTCATCATCTTCTTCCGGCCTTGTAACAGGTGTAACCTCATCCGGATAGTCAGGACTCTGGTCAGTTCTTCGTGGAACAATAAAAGCTGGTGTTAGTTTACACGTGCGTTTATCTGGAGTGTCTGGACATCCACAGACGTAATCATGTCCTCGGTACAAACACAAATGTGAACATCCTCCGTTATCAGTTAAGCATTGATTCCAATCATCTGGCTGTCGTTTCTTTGAAACAGATCGAATATCCAGAGCTCCACTAAGTGAATGTCGGACTATATCAATGTTAGTAAAGGCATTGCGTTGGGTCTTTTTAGTTCGATACACAGATTTGTTATACCAGTCTGTCCAATATAACGTTGAATCGAACTAGAAAAGAAACACAAGATCTGGTTAAAGAGAATAAGCTCTGAAATGCAATTGGTAATCTTACAAATGTTAATCCAAATGGATGTGTTGCGAATGGAACGAGGAGAGTTCGTTTTTTGCCAAAGAAGTCACACTGCTCTATTCGATCTTGTAATGCATCTGCCCAAAACAGTCGGCGAGTACTTTGAATAAGAAGAATTCATTGAAGAAGGAAGATTTACATAAAAGTATTCAAGCTTCTTACTCAAAATCAATAGACAATCCAGTTGGGTATCCAAGGTCTGTAGTAACAATAGGAGTTCGATTTGATCCGTCGAGAAGACATCGTTCTATCGATGATGGAGGACCCCAATCTCCCCAGAAGAGGAAACTACAAATAAATAAGATAAGCATCTTTCAAAGAATATACTGAAAATCTTACCCTTTCTTTGGATAGACAATCAACGAACGTGGATCATTAAGTTCATCTGATATAATCGTCTTCCGACTTGAACCATCAAGTCTGGAAACTTCAATGATTTTAAAATCTGTATCGGACCAGTAAATATTATTCGCCATCCAATCTACAGCTAGTCCATTAGGAGTACTAAGTCGTTTATCCACAATCACTTTCGAATCGGTAAAATTGAGAAGATTGACCCTTCGTATGATATCTGTATTGACATCGCCGATAAATAGCAGTGATTGTTTATGATGATAGTCTAAAACAACTGCTCCTAGAACTTCTGGGATTGGCAGGACTATGTCCATAGCATCGGGGGAATTCAAAGAAATCATACCAATACCCGTACGTTGAGCAATCAAGAGATAGTCCTGCAAAAGAGGGTTTCATTTTTTATCAGCTCTTTATATGTTGTACTACTTACATCTGGTAAGGGTTGACATTCAGTTATGCTGTCATCTTTCAGTCTTAATCCAATCGGACACTTGCATGAATATCCTGTGGGATTCCTCAAACATAAATGAGAGCATCCACCATTGTCATTGCCACAAACGTTATTGGCCAGAGTTTCATTTGTCTAATAAAAAAAACATGAAAACCCTTGACTCCTTGAATCAAATATGATCGAATATAACACTTACCGATATAACCTTAATATCCATAAGACCATCAACATTGACTATCACATCAGATCTTATAGATAGATCTCTCCTATCAGCCATATGCAGAGCTTTCGATTTCCAATCGGTCCAGTAAATATGTAACGGAGTAACAGCCAAAGCATAAGGATGATGCAGAGATGCCATAATTAATTGTCGCTTATTGCCGGTATAGTCACATGAATCAATTGACTTTAATTGTGCATCTACCCAATAGATTCTCTTTGTATCCAGATCCACTGAGAGACCATTTGGCCAACCAAGTTTATCTGTGACAATTTTAGTACGTTCTCCACCATCCATGTTGGCTCTTTCGATTTTTCGGTAATGACCCCAATCAGTCCAAAAGAGCAAACCAGCTGCATAGTCATGTGTTATACCACGAGGTGATTCTAGATCTTGCCAAGCTATCAAATGACGGTTACTGCCATCGAGGTGACTTACTTCGACTGTATGACGACCAGCATCTGTCCAGTACATCTGCAGATTGTATGTTTGATTTAACAGACACCAAATAGAGATGAAAAAAAAAACACTTACAGTTCTTCCAACCGAATCAACTATCAAACCATCAGCATTATCAATACTTTCACCAACAATACGATGAACATGTAAGCCATCTGCAGATGAACACATGATCTTTTTATCCCCAGTATCAGACCAATAAATAAGGCCTGTCTTTTTGTCAACATCAAGAGCCACAACATTATCAACTGGTGGCAGTGGAAGAACAACATCAATCATAAGAGAGAAGTCCAAGGAAATCTGGCGAATGTCCATTCGATGAGCAAAGAGGATATACTTTGATGGGCCATTGTAGCATGTTCTCAAGTCCTCCTTTGGAAAATATAAAAAAATTAGTTGTCAATTGCAGATGTAATATTATCCTACCGATAGTCTGACACCAATTGGGCATGCACAAGAGTAGCCCGTAGGATTGAGGAGGCACAAATGTGAACAACCTCCATTGAAATTACCACAATTGTCATGCATCCTCCTTCGAGATCGATGGAAAACTCGAACGTCCATCAAATCACTTGTATTTCCAATTACGGTTTTTACATTAAGTCCAGTCAGTTTGTCGGCAACTTTAACTGATTTGGTTTCCCAGTCAGTCCAAAAGACTTTGTTTTCATTGATGTCCAGGCCAAATGGATGACCGAGGCCAGTTCCTAAGGGAAAAAATCTCTTGTTTCAGAAATGATATTCAAATAAATATCCGATTCTCACCTATGATGACTTTCCGGGCAGATCCATCGTAGTTCATACTCTCGATTGTCTTGTAACCACCATCTACAAAGTAGAGTTTCTGGTTGTCAAAATCCACAGCCAAGCCGTTAGGAAACTTAAGCTTTTTCATTGTAACCACAGTTCTATCTGTTCCATCCATTCCTGATCTTTCAATCATTGGTTTTTCACCCCAATCGGTCCAGAACATCAGTCCATCTATGTGTTCATATTTCAAATATAAATCCATGATCTCTATAAAATAATTCATACCTATTGGATTGACAACAATATCCCTTGGTTTGTCTAACTTTTCCCAAATCAAAATCGTTCTCATATTTCCATGTGTGTTGGCAACTTCTATACGATTTGTAGCTGGATCAGTCCAGTAGATTTTATCAGTTACCCAATCCAAAGCCAATCCAGCTGGGGAAACCAAATTCGAATAAACAAGCCTTTGCTGGTAGCTTCCGTTTAGATGAGCTCGGTTGATCGTTGAACGTTCTACATCAGTCCAGTAGATAAAATCTGTTTCACTGCACCAATCTAAGGCAACAGTTGCCTTCAAATTATCCAACGGAACAATCATATCAATATCCGTAGCTGCAGATGGTTTGCTATTTAGCTGCCGTAAACGGATATCTTTTCGACGTGCGACAAGGAGAAGTTTGTCTGGAGCACTATTGCAGGTTTTTCTAAAAATATCAAAAAAAAAAATTAATGAAAGCTTATCTGATATATCCAGCTTAAGATTCAAACTTACTGATCTTCTTTGAGTGTCAATCCAATTGGGCAACCACAACGCCGAGAAATCTTATTCGGAATACACAGATGAGTGCATCCACCTCGAAGTCCACGTCGATCTTTTTGACAACGATCATTGTATTCAGGCTGTCTAGTCGAATGAACGGCATGTATATCCATAGGGAAATGGAAATGTTCGTGGACCGATCGATAGCCTCTGCCATTGATTTTGTTTGCCGCTGATACAGTTTTTGTATTCCAGTCTGTCCAGTACATTGTGTCTTCAAATATGGTGAGTGCAAATGGATGCGGTAGATGAGTACTTAGAATCTGCAAATAAAATCACAACACAGTGTCGGTCCTGAATTCATTAGAAATACATTATCACTATTTACCTTTACTCGCTCACTTCCATCAAAATTGGAGCTCTCTATAGCATGCTGCTTCGCATCGGCCCAATATAACCTGCCACTTGTATAGTCTATGGTCAAACCATTTGGCCAGGTTACACCTTTTGTTATGATAGCCTTCCTCTGTGATCCGTCCATGTAGGCTGATTCAATTTTAGGAGTTGGACCTACACAAAAAAAAAAACGTTTTTTTCAACCTAGAACATTTAATTTTTGATTTAAAACTGACCCCAATCAGACCAAAATACAGTAGCATCAGCAGGATGAACACAAATTGCTCGTGGTTTATCCAAGTCATTAACAGCAATCACTGTTCTTAGATTACCTTGAAAGTTAGACACTTCAACTCTTCTTGTTCCAGAATCAGTCCAAAAGATCAAATCATGAACCCAATCAACGGCAATACCTCCAGGAGAATCTAAGCCCCACTTAATGATATCTTGAGGTCGACTTCCGTTCAACTGCATCATTTGAATAATATCTGTCGAAACATCTGACCAAAATATCAGATTCTTCTTGAAGTGATAATCGACAGCAATGACATTGTGTAAGCCCTTAACCAAAGATGTGTATCTATTGTCACCCAGAGTGACTCTTCGAACGTCCCAGCGATTTGCTACCAGTAGTTTCATAGCATCACCTAATGCCTTGCAGGTTCTCAGATCCGGTCTCAGGATATAACCAATTTCACAGCCACATATGAAGCTTCCTGGTGTGTTGAAACATTTCTGAGAACAGACTGGCTTCGAAAGGTATTCACATTCATCGATATCAGTGCAACTGAAAATTAAAAAAAAAAAAATATATAAACAGATGACATCTGAAGATCGGCCAATGCAATCCAAAATATCGTACTTTCTCTTGTTTTTATGCAACACATATCCTAGATGACAAGCACACTCATCCCGACCACGAGATGATGTAATGCAAAGTTGTTCACAACGTGTGTTACTGGCACAGTTCTTTGATATAGGACAATTCATTTCATCTTCGCCTAAAGGACAATCATTCTGACCATCGCAAATGTGTTTTTGATTCACACATATTCTTTGGTGTTATAAAAAAGAAGAAAGAAAAGATATAACTAGGATGTAATGAATATATTTTAAGGATTTCTTACTTTAAGTTGGTCATGTTCTTCTTTGGAGGACACAAGAATTGACCATCATCACAAGACAATTCACATTCAACTTCATCTTCAGATGATGAACAATCAGGATATCCATCACAGAGCCAAGTAGACTATGTAAATAAAAAAAAAGAACTATATTACCATTTTTAAGAGATAAAGTTTATACTATCATACCAATATACAACGTCCATTGAGACAAGTAAATTCATCAGGTGCACATGTTGTTGGCTGACTACCATTCATGTAACCGCAATCCTTTTCATCTTCACCAGCATCACAGTCCTGTTCTTTGTCGCATTTCCAACGAGGAGAAATACATGCTCCATCTAAGCATCTAAAATAAAATTTAAGCATTTTAACTTTAAAAATGTATTTTAAATTTATTATAAATTAAAATAAATTTATTATAAAACATTGCCGGAGAGTCGCTATAATTATAATTATGGAAACTTTAGAATATTAATTTATTAGTGTGAGAACTTAAAGAAAACTTTTACTTGACTTCGGAGATTTTATAACAAATTTTTTGTTTCTTAAAAGTTTTAATAAATAATTTTGATTAATAGTCTAGCCGATATCACGTGAGCCGTTATATGTCTCCTAAATTTTGTTTTGGGGCTTTGTTAAACTCCCACATTGTCACATAACCCCAATCATGGTCGCTTGACCGCCGAGATCGCAAAAAGGGCGCCCAACGTTGGGCAACATTGTTGTTAAGAACAACGTGGGCCTTTATTTTTGGAAGTTCGGTTCCACAGAGGGCCGTTGTACGGCTTTGCTCAATGGAAATGGGAGGAGTCCTAGCCACTAAAAATGTACTTTAAAGCACGTCTCCCAGCAAAAAAAACTGATATTTTTTATCTTCTTTCAATATAAAGTGTTGAAATTTTTAATAAGTCTCAATTATCACCGCATAATTTAAGATTTTGACTATCGATTGTTATGTAAATAAGCCAAAATAATGTGGTGTTGGTGTTTTGATTGCGGTTCGTAATTACCTCTCGTCAAAAATTGTCTCTTTCCCATTCCGTGTATCAATTGAACTGATATCTCTTATGATTCCAATTAAATTAAGCTACTTTAACATTTTAAATGTTTATATTCTTCCTAAAAGTTCTGTAGCAGTTTATTTTGAGGTTTCGCTTGCGTTGGGTCTAGAGTTGACTAATTAAAATATATAAACAAATAAGTAATTAATTGGATCCCCTCAGGCAAGTCCTATTTAGAAGCATCGGCATCCTCTCTGAGAGTTCTGAGAACTTTATCCAAACAAATTTTGGAGCTTTGAAAATTCTAAAAAGAAGTCTATATTGATTCTTCGTTAAAGAGCTCATTTCAAATTTCTAATGCATTTCAAAAACTTTTAGTAACTCTTTTATTGATAATTTAGTTTTTCTAAAAAGTTACAGTTCGGCCATCACTGCTGTCAATGTATGTAGCCTGTAATAGTGTGACATTTTTCTGCAAACTTGAGGCTTTTGTATTCTTTGCTAGGGTTATAAATTGGATACTATCTAATCACATAATTAGATCCTATCAGATCGAATTCAGAACTATCTTTACAAAACCATTTAATACCATTTATGGAGTGCCACAAGGAAGTCACCTGAATCCAATACATTTTGTTTATGTTATTAATGGCGTAACGTCATTTATCATCTATCAATAGTGAAATTTTAGTTATTGCTAACATATAGAAATTTGTAAAGTTATTAACTTTTTCGGTGTTCGAGTGGATCTGGAAGCCGACATTAAGGGCCAGTTGTACAAACGTGGTTCAGCTTGGTTCAAGATTTTAATGAAGTTAAACGATTATGCTAGTTGCCCTAACAGTTTTTCTACTTCGCAGTAAGAATGAAATTCGAATTCAGTGACTGAAAGTCAAACAAAAATTTTTTGAAGTAAAAAAACACCAATCACATTCGACTTAAGTATTTTAGTTTTACATTGATCTTGATAGACTTAAACGCAAGTCTAAAGATCACAGTTCACTCCGTTGTTAAGACGGCAATTTTAAATGTTGAGTTCTGGAAAACGATGTTTATCCTTTTTTTTATACCATTATGTACCTTGTTCGTTCGCAGGTTTGGACTCAAAATAATTATCTTTTTGGACGAGGCCGACTTTTTACTCAGAAGTTATACCAGTGAACAAAATTCCCATTATTGGAGCAAACGCAATGCACAAGTGTTCGACTAAGCATCAATGCATAGATTGATTGTTTGGTGCAACTGCGATCATGCGACTTGACACCAAAATATGTTTTTAGTCTTTCTACCATATTGAACGAACTCGAGCCCAACTTTCGAGGCACTATTGCAGGCACATGTTGCCCTGCTACCGAAGCCGAAGCGTCCGTCCATTGAATGATGTGTTGTTCCATACATAATGGCATAAATTTAGGTTCAAAATAAAGACCAACTTAATTTTATGTCCCATACGTTTTTATTTCATTGGAATCTAATTTCCAAAAATCGGTAACAAAAATCGACTGATCGTAGCGCCTCCTATACATGTGTTTTCAATCTTTAACTTTATTCTTCCATGATCAAGAGCTAAAAAAATTATATATTTAGAATTCGAAGGTTGCTGAATATGCGATAAAAAAAATCAGCAACCTTAAAAATAATTATGTTTGAAATTTCTGCTAAACCTTGTACTTAGCAACCACACTCGTTTATGTATACTAAGATCTCAAAAAAATCAAATTTATTTGAATTACCTTATCTGAATTCATTTACTTACTTAAATTCATTTGAATTGCAAGGAGCTGGCTTCTTTGGACAGTTTTGTTCATCACTCCAATCGCCACAATCATTTTCGGTGTCACATTTAAATCGATTCAAAACACACGTATTCCCTTGACCTCCATTCTTATTAGTTCGGCATTTATATTCGCCTTCTGGACAACTGCTAATAACCGGTTGACAATTTTGCTCGTCCGATGCATCAGCACAGTCAGTTTCTCCATCGCAATGGTAAGCCATTGCAACACAGTATCCATCATCACATGAAAAATCAGCTGGTGAACAACTAAAAATATCAAAGAAAATACAAAAAAAAAACATAAAATTAATCCAAGAATAAAGAAAATTCCTTCAAATATAACATACGTTAAACTGGAACAATTAAGTTCATCGGAATAGTCCTTGCAATCATTTTCGCCATCACAAATCCAGGTTCTTGGAATACAAAATCCGTTGGAACACTCAAACATGTCTTCTGAACAATTTGTTCGTTGACCTGTTTGGGAAATCAACAAATGCTACATTAAGCGGTCAAAGAATACAAATTTAATTCATCCTTACCACAATGAGTTTCATCGGTATAATCACCACAATCATCGTCTCCATCACAGAGCCATTCCTTGTTAATGCATCGATAAGTTTTCGGACACATGGCATGATCTCCGGAAGCTTCACAAGTCATTTGGAGTTTACTTATCATGTCATCATTACCGTCACAATCCTGTTCATCAGTACCATCGTCGCAGTGTTTCACCTTGTCACAGCGTTCGCTCTTTGATATGCAGGAACACGACATTGTGCAAGTCCATTGGGTATCCTTGCATTTGTTTTGACATTCGTGGATAGTTCCGTCATTCGGTGACAATACATCACTAACCAGTGCAATATGTGGCCTAAATATTCTATCACGAGTATTCATCATTCCCAAAAATCGTTCCGTGCCACGTTGAGCTTCTGTCTTCCGTTCGCCGTACTCCTTGACGCCATACAAATCTCCTCTAACCAAAGGTCGGCGACCTGCTATAGCCCGATATCGTGGATCTGACTTGTCATATCCACCTCCATAAATTCCAACTGGCAGAAGAGGTTCCGTTGTGAGAATTTCATGTTGTCCCAAAAAGTTGTGAATATCATGTCCGAAATAATCATCATCGGAATGCGGCGGGAAATCAGATGGATGCGGTTCATATTGCTCTAGCATATCCTCATCGAAACCATCTTCTGGATGGTGTTGATCGTGAATTTGATCTTGCTGAATTTCACCATGATCGATGCCATCATGTCGGTCTCCTCGACGTGTTTTTCGTGCTTGTGGACCAAAGTGCAGCGATCGTAAGTGTGATCGATCATCTCGTACAAAACTCGATCCAAGAAATTGTCTTGCAGAACCTTGTCGTACACCAACTTTGTTGTCTCCTCCATCATCTGGGCCCGGTAAGGCCGTCACTTGTTCATCACACAACACTAGCACTACATAAGTGAAAAAAAAGAAAAGTTCTATGTTTTGTTTTTAATAAAATTCTTTTAAAATTTATATTCAAAATTTAAATAAATTGTTGAAAAAACACCTTTGAGAGAGAGCGCTCCATGATGAAAATAAAAACCAACGCGAAAAGAGGAGATCATTTATAAAAGGGTTGCATAATACAATGAAGTTCGCAATGAAGTAAGCGAATGCCATAAATGACATTCCGCAAAAGGGATACATTTTCGAACATGTTCCTTCAGAGCAAATGAATGACACCTGCAAAAATAGCTTCTACGTGTAGAGTTAACTCGTTGAAAACAACCACAGGTGTGGTGAAATAGATATAATAAAAAAACGTCTCAGGTGACTTCAACACCAAACTCTTGGTAAGAAAATGATCAATGAACAAGCAAAGACGTGTTTCCCTATTCCAGAATTCATAAGGGCACTTGGCGATCACTGGAACCATCGACCAGATTGACCATATTCCTATCACAATCTGCACGTTCGAACTTAACTGAGAGCAAAGATAGACTCCGAAAACTATTTTGTTGCATTTAAGTTGTGAATGCGAATTGATGAGAATGAAGAATATCAATTCAATAGAGCTAGAACCTACTCAGATTGTATATCTCTCTAGCTCTTAATTCTTCCACGTCGAGTACCAGAGACTGTCAGACTGAAAATGAGAAGAATAAAATATGAGAATCGTCACTTGATCTTAGTCAAGCAGACCAGTCAAAATCTGAAGCTGAAATCTACAAGGGGGAGTGTAGAAAAGAAGCAAACACTGACTTTTTAAAAAAAGAACAATAAGACCTACCTAAAATGCGAAATTGAAAAACTAGATAGTTTTTCAACAAAATTTAAATTTTTAGGAGAAATGGGATAACATTCCACGGTTATTGTAAGGGCATGGACTAATATGGCTGCAAACGTGAAGCTGTAGAAGGTGCTGGTAAGTTTTCAAATGTTGATCTTATCCAAGTGACAGAAAAATAAAACACCCACCCGCCCCACGTTGGGCGCCATTTTTTCGAGCTAGGTTACAACGCGGGAAGTGATTTGCTATAATAAGAGTGGCAGCAGAATGCTTATTGTAACAGGGCTATGCAAGAAGGAATCGGGATAGTTTTTGCCAAATAACACCTCCATGGAAACCAAGCTCGTAAAACTTTAATGAGCTAAAAACAACATTTAAAAACTTAAATGAAATAAAGCTCCTCCAGCTGATGTCTTGCAGGATGAACTGCTTAAAGTCGCCGAAGAAAACTTGGTTGGGAGTATGTACCACTCATAAGGCAAATATAAAGTTGGATAGTAACTTTTGAGATGAGTAACCTTAACATCGTGTGCTCCATCCAAAAAAAAAGGAAGCAGTCTTGTTTTCACAAGTTGAAAATAAATCAATCTCGTGAACAGGAACGTTTACCGTCGAGCACCACGACATATACTGGTAAACACTGAAAAATTTCTAATCAATAAACAGCAAATCTTCGCCGGATTCAAGGTTGCTTAGGACAGCATATCCATAAAGCTCTTTAAAACCATGTCTAACCATGATGGAATTGCCAACAAACTCATTCAACATTCTAATGATTCTGGATTACACTCGCAGCTGCCTTATAATTGGGCCTTGACTTTAAATGCGAATAAAGTATTCAGACAAAGAGAGATTCTTTACCATGCGACCGCTCGAAAATTGCTCTAACTTGTGGTAACAATTCAAGCTTTAAATCAAATGAAGCTCTAATAAAGCAATTGAGTAACAAAACCCTCACTCGAAAAAGCAAAATGATCACTGTATAGAACTTTGATTGTCCCAGTACTTTTCTTTGGTGCAGACACATGGGCATTGCCAAGATCAAATGAAGAAGTGCTTGGTCTTGGATTCACTTTCGGCCCAGCATTGTTGTGAATACAGTTTCACAAAGAACGTCAGCAATAAGCTTAACGAGCTTTACGGTTAGATGGATTGAGCCAGAAATACAAATAAAAGTAATCAACGACTTGAACGGTTGGGAAATGTGGCACTATTAAATAAATAAAGTTAGGAGGATCTTCGAGGCCATCCCAGTCATAATTTGTAGAATAATGAATAAAACCCCTGATAGGTGGTGATGGATCATTTACCTATCAAATTTACTACTAAACAGTCGCAGTTAAACTCAGCTCTTTATCTTCATGTGCATGTGCGTCCATATTTAATTAAAGCTAAGTTCCTTTTCTAAAATGTCATTATATACGTCCTCTAAATGACTTTCATTAACATCATTATTAAACTTGTACATTTTTGCAATTTACCTCTTACCTTAAAGTTGCAATATGTAACACAGCAAATATTGACAATTTTTCATAATTTTCTGACTATTACTTGAAGACATGTTTAACTTATTTTTAGATGGAAACTAGAAAACATAGATGATGCAAAAATATATATGAATTGAGATCTTAACTGACTGGCTCTTTCAAAATCTGATATTCAGAAAAATTACTAAATGCGAAAACATCATTCATTCAATCTGCTCCTTATATCCATCAGTCACAAAAAATATGGATGGCTCTATTTATCTATATTAACTTCTCTCGGGCGCACCCAAACTCATAAAATTTCTACGTGAGGTAGGACAAAATTCTGGAAAACAGGTCTTTGGAGTTTGCGGCTCTCTTTTTAGTGTATGTATATGTATCTCCTTTTTGAAACTTTTATTATGCACGTAATGGAAAATGTTAAGCGTGTCACTCTCACTTGTGCTGAAATTTGAGATTTGCCTCATAACACTGTCTTCTCGTTGGTTTAATAGAAAATTTGATGAATGAATGGGAGCTTTTTCAACGTAACGCATGTGTACAACGTTTAGATTGAAAAACATACCCAAAAATTCTACAAACAAAATTTTCTGAAGTTTTATGGTATTTGGAAGCATTTTTATGGAGAGAATGGGAGACTTACATCTCTAAAGTTTGGTGATTCAAAGTTCGAATCGAAGTGTGTGGATTTCTAATGAAAAAGAAATAAATATGAAAAAGTCTCCAAAACTCCATTTGACATAATAATATTGTCTTTTCAAGGAAATAAGCTTTTTTTTTGTACACAGATGATGAGACTATTGTGATTTGGACTTAATCTTCAATGGGATTTTGTGGATGTGACTTTTTTTTTAATTTTTTCTGCAGATTCTGAAGTTTCATCATAATAGCCACATATTTTTCTTTGCAATTTTGTATGCATTTATAGGTGATGGAAAGTCTAAGTGATATGATAAATTAATTGTTTTTTAAAACCTTGTGAATTTCCTTTATTCTTAAAAAAGAACATTCGTACATAGTTCCTTGTTTCGTATTTTTATAAACCTATTAGGTGTAGGTAGATATATCTTTTGTAGTTCTATTGATATATTATTTAACCAAGGTCGGGCAGATAAAGTGAAAGCTACTTGATGGTATTGAGATAAAAATGTGTTGTTGATGCCATTGTTTTAAAACTTGGTTTCGCATATTATGCTTAAGAAATGTTGTACTTAATTTTATTAACATTGATGGAAAATTAATAAAATAAAATAAACAAAAGGGTTTTGTAGTAGATATCCGACAAAATATGATTTTCTATTTTTGGAATGATATTTTTTTAAACATGGTCTTGAAAGAAAGAGAAAAAATGATGAGAAAATGTATAGGAAGACCAAATATATCTCTTTTTACAGGATATGTAATTTCCAAAAAAAAAAAAAAATCGTAGTAACTGAGCAAAAATATAACAAAAGAACTGAAACATTATCGCTATTGGCAATGCTGGCAAGCTTCGATTATCTTAGCTTGTTTTACATAGATAAGAAAATATAAACAAATAATTGTTCCCGGTTGGTATTCAACGACCGAAGAAAAAACAATATCGTAAACGTCTACTGGCTTCCAAGACACGTTGGGGTATAGGCAAATGAGAAAGCTGATACACTGAGAAAGGCAAAAGCAGAAACTCACTCGATTGGACCTGAATCCTGACATACTTTTTTATAATAAAATATAATAGGGAATAATGTTAGATAATGAAGTAACGTTTTTTATTAATTAAATATTTTGAAAACATGTGGATGGATTTTTATGAAATTTACTTTTGAGCTAAGACTCAACTAGTTCTCTAAATTTGTAGTTTTCTTTTTTTAAGTATTTTTTCATAAAACGCACGAATAGGTCGCACGAACTTGCTCTTGTATCAAAATATGGGACCCCAAAAATAAGTATAAAATATATTAAGTATTGTTGAAAAGCGAAAACTATTAAAAAATGGCCTAAACGTGAGATCAAGTTGTATGGTAGCTATCATAAAACTGTTATTTATCCAAAAACTTAAAATGCCATCTTGTGTTAATTTTTTAAATTAAGTCGTATACCAAATTTTAATGAATTCTGTTACGCCGTTATCAAGTAATAGCCAAATATGTAAAAACCGTTAACAACGAATCTCCGTTATGTGCATTTCTAGCCAAAAACCTGAAATGTAGTTATATACTAACAGTAAACAGTACTTTAAATATAACGTACACAAAATTTTATCAAAATCGTTGGAGCCGTTTTTAAGCAAATTTACAAAAACTAAAATCGCTATATGGCCGGGCTAAAACAAACATTCAAATTTCTCCTCTGGAGATTCACCAGAAAATGCTATAGACCAAGTTTGAAGAAAATCCATCAAACCGCTTAGGCTTTAGGTCGGTGAACAGACAACCGCACATCCGCACAGACAGACCTACTTTTTTGGGTTTCTCTTTGGTCGTAATATCAGGTTTGATTAAAATCTAGATTTTTTTTTACACGAAAACTTGCCCTATTGAGCAAGTAAAAATATTATGAATAATATGTGGGCTGCAATGGTACAATGGATGGATGGCGTGCTTGTTAACGCAGAGGTTGCCAGTTCAATTATCACTTGGGTACAAAGCATTTGTTTTTAGGCATACGAGGTATGCAATGAAAAATATAAATCAACTAACTCTCTCTATCAATTGTACTAAAACAATTCTTTCCTATCTTTCTAATCCTTCTAACTAGTGCCGTGCAACACCTGTTGCATTCAAAAGGCAATGTTAAAATATTATTATTATTAATAATTATTTTTTTTCACTATTTTTTCGAGTTTCGGAAGTGCAACTTTGGTGTTGTTTTTTTTTTAAATAAACCATGAACATCTGTCCAGAAATATTGTCCCAACGACCTAGTTTGTCATTTCATCTAGTCAACAGCATGTCAACCGTGTAAATCGGTTCATTGATTGCTGAAACACAGAGGGATTAAAATTGGTCGTTGTAATCAATGAAAAAGGCTTAAACTCCGGTGATTTTTTTGTATTTTAAATTTAACTTCTCCGGTTTGGATTTCCGGTATATTTAATATTTAGCCACTTATTTTTATGTTTTAAATATTTTAAATATTTTTCCAATTTTAGTCATCAAATCAAAAAAAAAGATTATGACGCAAATTTTTTAGTCATCAAATCAACAAAAATATTATGACGCAAATTCTTTTACCACATTAGCTTACTACAATTAAAAATAAAATATTTTCAAGTTGTTGTTGTTGTTGCTGTTGTTGTTGTTGTTAAAAAATTCAATGAAAGTTGAAGATATAAAGAATGATCAAGTAATAAAACTGACATTCTAGTACGAATAGCACAATATAACAACAATAAAAATAAATTAGTTAAATTAAGAATTATTGCATTTATTCACTAATAACTTAAGGATTTCAATGAATTTCCTTGAAAAAATGACTACGACAACAATGTTTTCACAAATGTCACTGACAATACAAATGCAACAAAGTTGAATTGAGTTAAATTAGTGGATGTGATCACCTAACTCAGACGAAAAAGTCAATGTAATTTCAAGTAATAATAATAATAATAATAATAATATTTTGCACGACAAAAGAAGTAGAAAGATAGAAAAGAATTTTTTTTGTACAATGGATAGAGAGCTAGTTGATTTGTATTTTAAATTGTATACCTCATGGGTGACGTCCAGTCTAAGCTGGGAGGTATGCTTAAAACAAAAAAATGTTTTGTACCTCAGTGAGTCTTGAACTGGCAACCTCTGGCAAAGCACTCCATCCATTGTACCACTGCATTGCACAAGTGATGATCAATTCAATCAGCCAATTTGTTAAATTCACCCGAATGAAATTCCACTCCAAATTTCACTTTCTAAACAATTTTCATTTTTTGACAAATTATACCAGGTCATAATTTGTTTCACTTGTTTTTTGGAGACGAATGGTTATGTAAAATGGTTTGTAAAATATTGACATTTAAAATTTCTAGCGAACAGATTTTCACCCATGTGAAATATTTCCCGGATATAGAATTCACAATAAGACTATTAGTAGAAACACAATATGTTGGAAAAAAACATCCAGGTAATTTTTACAACTGTCCCTTTTGCTATTTAATTTTATTATGTGAATGAATAGGTGTATCGCTTCACATGACAAAGGAATCGTCAGTTTTGTTGATGACTTTATATTATACAGTAAGAAGATTAAAGAAAGTGATTGAATCCAGAGAGCTGAAAATGACCGGAAACTATTGTGAACTCGTAGACTAAAAAAAATCTTCCAAAAATCTTAAAAAAAAAAACATTAAAAAAGAAAAGACCTTAGCCGTAATAAGATAAAATTTTGGTACTTAAAAAAGTCAAAAGATTCACTTGCTTTTATATTACTGAAATCATGAATACCTGCAAACGAGCAAAAAGAAAATGCACGACTGGGTCGCAAACCACGAGATTGAACAAAATTCAATTTAATAAATTATGTTCAAAAGGGAGAAAAAATATAAGAAAATGGCCTAAACGTGAGACCAAGTCGTATGGTAGCTATTATAAAACGTTTGTTAAGCCAAAAACTTTAAATGCCATTTTGTGTTAAATAATCAAATTAACTTCCATACTAAATTTAAATGAAATCGGTTAAACCGTTATCAATTTATGGACAAATTTGTAAAAACCGTTAACACCAATTCTGCGTTATATGCATTTTTAGTCAAAAACCTGAAATGCAGTTATATTTACAGTAGTCTATATATAACTTACAAAAAGTTTTATCCAAATCGTTAGAGCCGTTTGAGAAAATTTTAAAAAAACTAAAACCGTTATAAGGTACCCGTTATAACCGGGCTAAAATAAAAATTCGAATTTCTCCTCTAGGGAATCATCAAAAAGTGCGATATACGAAGTTTGAAGAAAATCCGTCAAACCGTTTAGGCACCATAGTATTCCTGGGGTAGTAAATAACACAATATGTGGTTTCTGAAATGTAAATAAAGATGCAAAGCACTAATACAATGAAAGCAAACTGTCACCTCTAAGATAACTCCAAGCTTACAAATTTTTCAAGGAAACAGGCTTAGAGAAAGATTTGAAAAAGGGGCTTTCTCAACCAGCTATTGTTCTGGTTACCATAGATCTTCAGGTCGCTCTGAATATTAGGGTACTTCACTTCTAGTCCTTTCATTCCAAAGTGCTCAGACGATTCAGCAAAGAGTCTAGTTGATCAATAATAAGCTCTTCAGCCCTGTCAAGAGAAAAAACATTCAAATAAATAACCGCGATCCTTAACAAAAATCCAGATCAAAAAAAGTCAGTTAAACAAATGGAAGGAACAAGATACTGGAAAGCGCGAAATCTGAAGATATTTAAGGAATTAATCTGTCATTTTACATGAGCATGCACTAAAATTCATCGTAGGAACAAGAAATCTTTCGCATAAGGCAAAAATATTTATCCTGAGAGAATTCTAGAATATAATCTACTTCGAACTTTTCCAATGGAACCGAAACTTTTATGGAACACCCTATATTTCTTTAATTGCGAAAATTGGATTTGAAACTGAGTTGGCATGGGTCTTGAGAGATGTATAACTTCAGGTGGAAATGTGTTCACACTGGAATTCATATCAATTTGAATAAGCCCCACAATGGGCGCCAATTTTTTTTTTTTTTTATTATTTT
This sequence comes from Baccha elongata, assembly GCA_951217065.1. Taxonomy (NCBI): domain Eukaryota; kingdom Metazoa; phylum Arthropoda; class Insecta; order Diptera; family Syrphidae; genus Baccha; species Baccha elongata. The sequence continues at coordinate 30,964,659 of OX578272.1, forward strand.
TCCCAGGACAACATAATCATCAATATATAATATACATATAAGCGATTAATATATATTATTCAATAATTTGAATAGTTACTCGAATGTTAGAACTAACAACGAAATAAAAAAAAATTAACCTTGTGAAATAAGTTCTAAAAAATAAAAATAACTAAAAAACCTATAGCTATATCTATATATACAAGTATCTTTTTACAAAATAAATATCATTTTAAATATCTCTTAAGACCAGTAGTCATAAATATGTTTCTTGTTTTAGATATCCATGGCCACTCAGTCAATTCACACTTTTTGAGTGCTCTTGCCTGGTAAGGTCCTTAAAAATATTCTTATGAAAGCTTCTCATATACATCGTCTAAAAACTCTTATAACATTTATTTATATTGCCTTCTGGTTCCGAGTGTTAAAATACATGCATTTTGTAAGTATTAGTCAACAACTGTTTTGCAAAAAACTATGTTGTTCATTGTACCCCACTTTTTAAAGAAATATATTATATTCTCTTTACATCACATACATTCACGATTATATATATCCTTGCATATCATAGAAAGTTAATTATCCTGAAGCAAGGTTTTAAGTTTTGTGCTAAAGAGCCCAGCACTTCTAGAATTTCATCTTCTGCATAAAATATTAGTTTGTAAATTTAAAAACGAAAAACATTCAGAAACATACAAAATGAAATGGAAAGCAATAAAAAGTGAAACCTCGACCTATATTTTAAGGAATACTATATCAACTTTTTCTTGGGATTGCATATTTGCTTATTTTGTTGTCTTTTTTTTATCAAGATACTCGGGCAATTCAAATTAATAATGAACCCAATGTGTATTTTTTTTTCTTTTTGTTAACCTGTGACTTTGTGTTTGTATTAAGTAGCGGATGTGTCAGATTTTTGTGTTTGTTAGTTCGTCCATGCATGCATCTGTTGCAAGTTGTAAGGTGATTTTTTTGTTGCAAAACTTCTTTATTTTCAATTGCAATCGAAAAAGGCTTTGTTCAAAGACTATACCCATGCCCGTAAGTTGTGTCAATGTATGTATTTTTATTCGTTTTTATGATAAAATCAAAGCCTTTGGAAATGTGTTCCTTTGATTTTTTTTCGATACAAGGACTATTAATAGTTGAAGATTTATTAAAATAAAATAAATGCACGTAGATATAGAATTCAGGTTATTTAATATTTTATTTTTCTAGAAAATGAATCTGAAATATTTAACGGACAGTTGGATAGAAACAGTACCAACGTTTGAACGTTATATCTGCTCGCTAGAGTTACGCTATTAAAATTCACATAGAAATGTTCTCATCTCATAACCATTTTATAATTCGTTAAGCTTTATTTTATTTGTAATTAGACTTGTAATAGTTTTGTTTTAAGAGTCTATAAGATTAAACTTTTGTAAAACTCTTCTTATAACACTAAAGCCCTACTAAATGTAAAAAAATACGATTTATGAAAACCCTCATAACGAGATATTATATAAAAAAGTAAAAATAAAATGCAGGACTCGATCGCTCGAATTTATTTTTGTAGAAAAAGGGACTACAAAAATTTAATTTATTAAATTTTGTAAAATGGTGCGAAGTATCAAAAAACGGCATAGCTAAACGTGAGAACTTGAGAAAGTAACAAGAACTTCAAATAACAAGAAGCTTACAAAATGAAAAGTAGAAATATAACTTTGGAATAAAATAGTTTGAAATTAAAAAATAAGAAAAATATCAAATTTTTGAAATGGAAAATAATTTTACAAAAACCGTTCACTAAAACAACTTTATTTAGAAACAAAACAAAAAAAACTCTTAGCTTTCGAAAAAGATATAGCATTGTGTTGTATTTCCCTTACCGCCCATAAATGGGGGGGGGGGTAGACCCGGCTTCTAAACGATTTTTTTTTTTAACCCAACCTGCTCAATCTAACTTTTTGGTGCACTTTATTGATATCATACTGTATATTAATTTTGACCTGTGATTTTCTTTAAAAACATGATATACCTAATTTAAATTTATAGATAAGATTTTCAGGATGTTAATCTTCTTCTTTTATCGGCACTGATCTACACAAGGATTGTTGATGGAAAATCATATTTCTGATAGCTTTTCCAAATAAATGTTTGGTTTTAGGGTGACCATTTTACAGAACTTATCGCTTAATAATAACTAATGACGGAATTCGTCATCAAATGGAAAATTTTCTCAAATGAACCTTACTCTTGTTTTCATTAAAGTGAAATTGAGACTTAAGTCTAGTCGGGACCCGGAACTCACTTAAACATTTCCTTGACTTGAGTCATGACTATATATTAATTCGTCCGTAAGTGTTGAAAAAGATTCAAATCTTTTGAGCTCAGCAATTAGGATTTTTGATAATTGTCTTTCGGCGCCTTACAAAGTATTTTATTGGATTTAAGATCTTGGATTTAAATTTATATTTAGCTCAAATGACTAATAAACTAATGGCAGCTGATCACGGAATAAATAGAGCATATACCGTCCGATTCGGTGCTTAAATATCAACGTTTCGTGAGCAGACAAACAAAATGTTTTCATATGAGAAATTTAAATTCCACATGAGTGTCTGTCGAAAAACCATTGCATCTATGAATAAAATGCAAGACTGGATTGCACAAACTTGCTCTTGTAGCAAACTATAAAAAGCCAAAAATTTGTATTTATTAAATCATCGAAATAGCAAATATATTAAAAAATCCCCTAACACATGTTCAAGTTTTATGATACCTAGCTACTATTAAACCGTAGTTTGGCTAAAAACTTTAAATGCCATTTTGTTTTTGCTGTTCAATTTAAATAACACAATCGAAATCGGTTTAGCTGTTATCGATTTATTAACAAATTTGTAAAGAGCCGTCAACACTAAATCTCCGTTATGTGCATTTTTATTTACAACACTCAAATTATGAAGGTTACTTCACAAAGTTTTATCCAAATCCTTAGAGCTGTTTTTGAGAAAAATTGGAAAAAACTGAAACCGTTATATGAGATGTACCTGTTATAGACGAGCTAAAACAAAAATTTCTAATTCGTCCTCTAGTATATAGGGAATTAGTGAATCACCAAAAAGTAAAACACATTAAATTTGAAAAAAATGGTTTATACCTAATTTTCGAATTGAAAGAAAAAAATTTCATAGCCATCAAGATCGTGTGATTTGTCAGTTTGCCAAAGTCAAACTCTTTCTGCTTTGAAAACGAATATTTTTTTTATTTAATGGCCGAAGTATTGTAAGATAAGTGTTTAAACTTTATCGCAAATTACCTTGTCAGAATCGAGGTCTCCAAGAACTCTCGTGGAGAAAACTTTTGGTTAGGTATATTGTTTCATTCCATTCCATAATGCTGCGATCCACCAAACAATATATTAATTTTAAAAACAAAATTGTTAGCAAGATGTAAATCATAGAGGGATTTTATTTAATTTAACTTTCGAAATCATAAATAGTCACAATCATCAGACACGAAATAAAAATAATTCCTCCTAAAAGTATGCAACCCCTTCCGGAAAATCCTAATCTTATCAATATTTTTTGTTACCATATTACTAAAATACATACATATGTTTTCACAAATCATCTGAGTTAAAAAAAAAAAAAACAAATATCTCATCAATTTCACACCTTGAAAGAAAATCTATCTAGGTACAAGTGCACTTCACATAATAATTCATTTGTATTTTTACAAAAGAAAACTAATTTACAATTACACCACCCGCACTCTCTTAAACACACCGACAATTTTTCAAAAAAAATAAAAGCTCCACAAAGGCGATGCTGCACAGATATCTGCAAATACAAAAAAAATAAAAAAGACAAACGATATGAAGATGAAGAGAAAGAGAGCGAGAGATATAAAATCCCAACAGAATATTGCATGGGCGTTACTGAACTTTTCCAATTTTGATAGCTAGACAGGGTTTTTTTTTAATTTTTGAAAATACATGAATGATGAATCAAAACTCTGGACAAAAAAATTATGACTTGACGATTGTTGGTCTGATGCACGACCTTAGGAAGATATACGATTAGTAATAACAAAATGATAAAATATAATCATCCAGCAGCCATATTGTTTCAATACTTCTATAGGTACAAAAAAAAAACGATATCCATTCAGAAGGGGCTCTCTCCCAAACAGGTGGTCTAACTGATCCGATTTCAATGTAGAAATCTCAAGACTTACCAATTCTTATACAAATAAAATATTGAATATGAGCGAGCATGATCCAAAATTTGTAATTCCAGCTTTAAATCAATTTTTGTATTGAAATTTTTCGCCACTAAATCACTGCGCAATATCTTTTTTTGGGTTTGGTTAGGATCTGTGAAGTTGTTGTTAGTGTAATTTGTTTTTTCTTCGTTCTATCGTCTAGGTGGTTTTCAGTTATCCTTTTTGTATATTTGATGAAAAAGTTTAGATTTTGTTGTTGTTAAAGTATAGATATCTTTTTTATTAGTTGCAGAAAATAAAATGGGTTGGCCGAAATAATTTATCGGCAATGGCCCTTTCGTCTTCTTTTGTATCCACGTTTCATCGTATTCGAGAGTCCTTTGATATAAATTTCCACGCTTTATACATTTTTTTTCTTCTTGAAAATTTCACAATATTTTTTTTTTTTATTATTCTCTCACTAAATTTGGTAACAATTTTTCTTAGCACTTTTTAAACAACTGGGTGTGTATTTAGGATAAAGGAAATTTGATTCACTTCATCTTAGTATTAATTCTTTTCTTTTTTTTAAGGATTAAAAATGGCCAAGGAATAATGATAACTTTTGGGCTACACAGGCCACAGGATGAGAGCAGCTGTTTGCCTTGCTTTTATATAATTTTTTTTTTCTCTTCGTCTTCACTTGAGAGAGGAAGAAGATACTTTTTTTTAAGGAAAAATGTATCCTTTTTCACAAGAAAATTAATTCACAATTTTTGGAAAATTTATTGCTTTTACTTTTAGAAAAAAAGGAACAATAGTCAACCGGAAGATAGTTTTTTAATCCTTAACACAAAATATATATATTTTTAAGCAATTTAAATAAAAAGCAAACAAAATATCCTTTTTGCAAATGGATAAATATTTTCTGTATTACAGTGCAAGGACTCGTATTCGCGACGACTGAAGTTTTCACAACGTTATACAGGCAAAAATTTTAGTTCGACATATAAAAGAGCTTTTTTCGAGTTTTTGCGATGCTGCGATGGCTGAGATTGTGGATGTGGATGTTGATGTGGATGCTTTGGATGCTGCTGCTATATTCAAGGATATTTTTCATTTTTCGATGTACCATTGATGATAATAATTGAAATTGCTTGCGCAGGATTTTCCAAACACCATCGATGGTACTGTTACACCTACGCGCGATATGGTGGCCCGTCTGTTCTTTTTCTTTTGTTGGTAGGAGGGAAATTTATTATTATTCATCTTAGCTTTATTGTTGTGAAGATTATTTTTTTGACGTTGGCAATTCTCTGAATTTGGTTACAAAATATATTTAAAAATATAATTTATTTACAAAATTTTATTTTAAAAACATTATAATGCATTTTGACGTATTTATGCACGCGTTATAGTCATCATGCATGTACATCTTCTTTATATTGGGTGGGTATATAAGAGAAAAAGGATATTCTATTAATTTCTATTTATAGACCAATTCATTCTTCAGTTGTATGGATTTAATTTGATTCTTTATTTTGTAGCAACAACAACAAAACAATGTGTACATTTATGTAAGTTAATATAATGAGAAATAGCAGGTGGGAAAATAACGTGGGTGCGTTTTGTATTATGGATCATTTTACGTGGAACTAGTTAGTTGGTATTATTTTTATAATTCGATGTAGGTTTTGAATGACTAATGTTAATATTAAAAGTTATTTTCTTTTGTAAATGGCTTCCTCTAAATTTATTTTTAATTTTCTTCAAAAAAAAAGAAAAAACTCACGATAATAATGAGAGTAAGAGATTTTGAAGCAAATTTTACATATTATATGTAGACCTGTGACTTGATACCATAAAAAGAAAATTCCAATGCATACCAATCACAGAATTTTGGTGGCCAGTTCACTTTGTTCTTGCTTGATATTATTCTGAAGTCTGCACTGTGTGGTTAAAGGTATATACTATTATAACCACATATGGTTCATATCCGTATCATGTAATTTGGGCAAAATAAATTAGTTATCACCGATCTGTTTCTGTTACTCTCTCTCAAAGTATAGTATTGACGAGTGACCGATGATGCCGGTCCCCCTAAACAATACCCCATATTACTGAGTTTTTAAATATTAGAGTTTTACCATTGTATATTTAACTAATAATAATAATTTAACTCAAAAATTGTTGTATCGAGTTACACTCGATACAACACGCAGCTAGCATCGAATTTATTTGACGTGGGATGTTTCCAGGGTCGGACTAAGACATTTTGCAGTCTTAGGCAGATCGTTAATTGCCGCCCCTCTCCCACCTTTCTTACTCACAAAGTTTTGTTTATGTATAGGTAATGATGGAATTCTTGATGAAAAATATAAGGAAAACACTTGTTTTTGTAATTTTTCTCTTTTGCGATGCATGTTTCTCGGAAACGGTTAAGAATTTGAAAAAAGTGATTATAACAAAAATTGTACAAAATTTGATAAGCTTTTGTTTATTCTTAAAAAAATTTCGCTATGACATACCATTCCCGTGGTATAAGCGTAAGTATACAAATACCCTCGTTTGGGGCTTTACAGTCCTCCCCCTCCTCCGGCTCACCTCCCAGGGATCAGGACTTTTAGTTTGTTAACTACTTAAGCAGCCTGAACAATGTTTTTAAGGAATGGTTTACTGGACTACTACATCAATAAGCTAAAATACTTTCTCGAAAACGATTTAAATGTTGGTAACATGATTATGGAAGTTGCAAGTGCCAAGTGTTGCACTATTTTGAAAACTTGATAAAATGGGCCAATTTTTTAACAACTTGCCGTGAGTAGTGTGCTATATTTTTTTGAAAAATATGAAGTGTTAAAGTTAGCTTTCAAAATTTGTTTGAACAGTGACTTAGTCAACCTTCATTTTTCTTACGAAACTTACAATATTTATTTTGATTTCGAGATTGCATTCAATAGCATTGTTATTTAGGATTACGTAGAAAAATATGAAACCTCGTGGCCCTGGGTATTGATTTTCAGAATTTTTCTAAATGTTCCATGGGCTGAGGTCAATTAAATGCTGATGTTGTTGCCTACCCTTCCTTTGCTGCATGATAATGCCATTTTGACTGATTTGCAGCATCTCTTCTTTGTGGGTTGGGGTCGATATCCCGAAATCCAAAAGAACGAAAAGCCAAAAGAATGAAAAGCCAAAATATCGAAAACCCAAAAGACCAAAAACGCAAAAGATCGAAAACCCAAAAGCCCGAAAAAGTTTTCCCGAAATCCCGAAAAATTATTTAAAACGAAAAAAAATGTTTCTTTTTAAATAATTTTTTGGGATTTCGGGAGAAATTTTTTGGGCTTTTGTGTTTTCTTTCCTTTATTTTTGATATACAGGGTGAGTCATGAGCAATGCGACAAAATGCTAAGGCGTGTAGGTTGCGTTGAGACAAGAAAAAAATCGTATGGGAGGGGGGGTCTATTCCCCTCCGTTTAGCCGGGAGGGGCAATTTTCGAAAAAACTGACTTAAAATGGGAAAAAAATTATTTAAAATCAACGGCTTCATTCACAATGCTGTGCGATACGTTTTTGAAAAGCCAATAACTTTTTCTTTCATTCTGTGTTTAAATAAATCTATTCTAAGAAATAGTTTTTGAAATATTAATTTTCAAAGTCAAAATTTTGAAAAAAAAAATTGAAAAAAAAATTTCAAATTCATTTTTTTCAAAATTTTACGTAATTAAGTGCTAATTTTAATTTCAAAATTCAATGCTGTTATTAATTTTAAGTCTAAATAAGAAAACCGGATGCAAAATTTTATGTCGTTCTCAAGAAATTAAAAAAAAACCAAAACCACCTTTTTCTAAGAAAAACATTTATTTTTATTGTAACGAAGCAATTTAAGAAGCATTAATCTTAGTTTTTTTAGTTTTTTTTATTCCTTTTATTTTTACTATGTTTTTTATTGGAAGTACTTATAAAAAATTCTCGATATGATCTCCATTGTTTAGAAGGCATAGATTATATCTCCTTGTAATGGCTTCACATAAGTTTATGCTTGACAAATTTTCCTGCAATTTGACTCCAGCGACTTCAATTCGTTCCTTCAGTTGTTCCAATGATACTATTTCCACTTCGTAAACATAATTCTTCATAAATCCCCATGCATAGAAATCTAGGGGAGTTAAATCTGGTGACCTAGGCGGCCATTCCGTGGGGCCCCTTCTTCCGATCCAACGGTCACTAAAATGATCATCCAGCCAGTTTCTCACCTGTAAGCTGTAGTGTGCTGGAGCACCATCTTGTTGGTAGATTAAAGTATCTGCTATAACCAATGGAACGCTGTCTAATAAATCGGGTAAAAGGTCTCGTAGGAATTGCAGGTATGATTCTCCATTAATAATGGAATTCAAAAACCGGGGCCCGATCACAGTGTGTCCAACAATACCAAGCCAAACATTACAACTAAAGCGGTGTTGTGATTTGTTTTGTTTTTTTTTGTTTTTATTACGTTCTCATAAAACTCCAATTAAAAAAAAAGTAAAAACTAAGATTAATGCTAAATAAATAAATAAATAGCTTCGTTACAATAAAAATAAATGTTTTTCTTAGAAAAAGGTGGTTTTGGTTTTTTTTTAATTTCTGGAGAACGACATAAAATGTTTGCATCCGGTTTTCTTATTTAGACTTAAAATTAATAACAGCATTGAATTTTGAAATTAAAATTAGCACTTAATTACGTAAAATTTTGAAAAAAATGAATTTGAAGTTTTTTTTTTCAATTTTTTTTCAAAATTTTGACTTTGAAAATTAATATTTCAAAAACTATTTCTTAAAATAGATTTATTTAAACACAAAATGAAAGAAAAAGTTATTGGCTTTTCAAAAACGTATCGCACAGCATTGTGAATGAAGCCGTTGATTTTAAATATTTTTTTTCCCATTTTAAGTCAGTTTTTTCGAAAATTGCCCCTCCCGGCTAAACGGAGGGGAATAGACCCCCCCTCCCATACGATTTTTTTCTTGTCTCAACGCAACCTACACGCCCTAGCATTTTGTCGCATTGCTCATGACTCACCCTGTATATACCTTTTGAGAGTATTTTACAGCACCTGGATGGCCCACTTCGCGGGTTCAACGGATGTTAACTCCCTTTTTGTAGTCAGCCCCGCTCACGCAACTTCGTTACTCCGCTTAGGGTATGTCCAGTCGTCTGGCCGGCGCCTGAGTCCAAAATTTTCAAGTTCAACAGTACCTGGGTCAAGGGATTTTAACTCCCTTTCTGTAGTCAGTCCCGCTCAAGCAACTTCTTTGCTCCGCTTAGGGAATGTCCAGTCGTCTGACACGCCTGAGTCAAATTTTTCCATGTTCAACAGCACCTGGGTACCACGCTTTGCGGGTTCAAGGTATTTTAACACCCTTTCTGTAGTCAGTCCCGCTTACGCAACTTTGTTGCTCAGCTTAGGGTATGTCCAGTCATCTGGCGGTCGCCTGATTCCAAAGTTTCCAAAGTTTTCGGTCTTTTTAGTTTTCGGTCTTTTGGATTTTCGGTCTTTTGGGTTTTCGGTATTTTGGGTTTTCGGTCTTTTGGGTTTTCATTATTTTGGATTTCGGTATTATGGCCGTCTTCCCTTCTTTTTCCATGACAGTAGGTAATAGCTGAGTTGGATCCGAAAGAATATCTGAATCTCCCTGTTCATTAATATTGAATGTGTTCAGTGTCCATATCCGATACTGTTGGTGTCGGATGTCTTCGGTATTATTCGCTACCATCCCAATAAAATTAAAATTACTCGGTCTTCTATGGAAGTAAGCTAAAATTTTCAAGTAATTTTAACTAATTTGTCGGTTACCAAAAAATTGTGACTATTTGAATAGAATTCAAATTTCAGCACAAAAGTAGTTTTTCGAGGAATCTGTAATAATTACCATTTCTAAATTTTGGATTATATATTTTTATGAGATACTATAATGTTATAAATTTTTTAATTTGTAATTAGGAACCCCCGATAAAATGAAGGTCTCAGCAAGTAAAATTACTATAGTCTTACATAATGTTATAACTTCATCGTTTCTCTCAAAATCCAATTGAATGGAAGAAAAACTCTTAGAAAATGCAAACAAGCTATTGTTTAGTTCAATGTATTCAAAAATAAATTTTATTAAGAATCTATTTAATTAAAATCTATTTCTAAATCAACACTGCTTATCTTCAGCTGTATAAAAATACAAAAACCCACGCAATCCTACAGTTTCATTGATAAATCAAATCGCAGCACATAATGATATTTATGTTTCTTGTAAAACCTGCCCATGAACTATTTACTGTTTAGCATTCATCATCAATTGCTTCTTAGAATTCGCGATAAGAAAGAAATAAAATTCCATTACTTTTTCGAATATAATTTCGAACATTTTTTGTATCTTTGTTTCTTTTTTCCATGAGTACAATTCGTATATAACTCTCTCTTTCTTTCAGATAAAATGTTCTCCTGTAGAAAAGCTTTAAAAATGTCCTATTGGAAGAAAAACCTACTTCGTTTACATGATATAGCAAAAACTTTTACGTGGGATACATTATGAGTATTAACTTTACCCCCACATTAAGAGCAGACAAAATCAAAATACACAGTAAACAGATGAATTAAGTTTAGCTTTCGAAGTAAAAATACAGACAGTCCCTTTAAAATCGAAAAAGAAGGTTAAACTAGTTACCTACTGCTTGTTGCCAGCATACAAACATATTTTCAGAAATAATGAATGGCCTTCAAATTCAAAGCTTCATTTATAGATACTAAAAATAATAATAAAACTCCACATTGAAATAAGCAAATTGTACGTGGAATGTACGTATACGCCCGAGTGACCTGACTTTTCCATTGAAGCATTTCTGGTTTGGTAGGCAACTTCAATTGAGAAGTACCGCACTGAAATGAAGTTTTCTATCTTTCTCTCGGTTCATGTTAATAAAAGTGATGCTGGATTTATGGACCACAGATAAAATGACAAAGTCGGTGTGTTGATAAATTTGTATAGTGTGCGGTAGAAAAATAGCATTAAAAGTCCTCGGTTCCATTCACTTTTTCTTTTTGTTAATCCTTGAATGAAAATGAAATTTTTATAAAAAGAAAAAAAGCTCTTTGAGTTTGAAGTTGAATGAATTACGGATGTATATGCTTGAAATGAGTGAGGGTTTTCTTTGAATGTGTCTTAATGAGAAAAAATAAACCAAGTTATGGTTTATTATTTTTCATTATTTTCAGAGAAAAAAAATAATATAAAATTAAATCTAATTTGGTGAGCAAACATATTATAAAGGAAAATAATGTAGGTCAACATTGTGCACCATTTTTATTAAGCAAATTAATTTGGTCTGGAGTTTTGAAAAAGTTAAAGAGTAAATTATATTTGTTAAGTTCACTTGTATATTTTTGCATCGATTAAGTATTTAACATTTATTTATTAAGGATAAAGTCGTGAAAGTTAAGGAAAGGCTTGCTTAGCGCTGAAGAGACTCAAGGTAATCCATGTGAGTGGTCTTAGAATTGATGAATGAAAACGTCAAACGTCTTCGCTTAAGAGAATGGAATGATATGATATGATATCAAATGGTGAAAATGTTTCCCTAACGTAAACGTGAGTGTCGACAGAACAAAGGTGCCTACTTTTTACTTATAATTTCCGCGCACTTCAAATACTTTTAATATGACTGTAAAAAGTGCCAGTGTTTTTAGGGAAATCGGGTAGAATATCAAAGGAGTTACCGATGCATATATTGGCTTTGAATATCTGAGCATAACAATAGAAAATTTTCACCCACATTCCTGTAGAGCGGCTAAATAAAAAATGTCTTTTACTAACCTATACGTTCGAAGTAAGCTTTAAGTAAAATTATAAGAATTTTTACTTGCTCCATTAGCCTTTATTAGAATTGTTTCTTTAAAACTCCCTTAATAAAATTACCAAATAAATAAATAAAAACCATATTCTATCCTTCAAATTCTTTTCTGAATTATATCCAGGAAATTATTGAAATTATCACATACCGACGCAATAGCTATAGATTCGAACAACAGAAAATTTAAAATTCTGAGGGTGATATTGTGAGCAAAACATCTTATATTAGAAATTTATGACATGAGATCAATAACAATCAACTTAGAAATAAAAATGAAAACAAAACGGAAACCAAGGGCGCACCATGACTATTTTGAAGATTATTAAAGCCGTTTAATATTTCTTTTAATCAGTGGCCTAAAATATGTGTTTTCTTATCTTACAAAGTAGAGATTCATCAAAACAGTATTTTAGCATTTTCGATAAAATACCATGATGCTAAACTTTATCAAAATTCTGTTAAAATATCAAGCGCAACAATCTTAAAGTTCTTCTACTTTTTCGTGAGATAAGCTATATTTTGAATCAAAAGCCATATTGCCTTATAAAGCTTTGTAGTTTAGCAAATAACGTTTCCTTCGGTAACCAAAGATGTCCGTTTTTTTTTCAAGTGGATGTCGCCCTGATTTATAAGTTTCTCTTACATGATGTTTGACGCAAATACAGTGAAGCTAAAAATATTTTTTAGAATATATATAAAATTTTGTAAAATAATGAAGTCAAACTATCAACTGCTGATATAGACACAATCCGAATCACAAAATCCCGTATTACAAAATTCTGAAGAACGTAGTTAAATTTAACATATTATTTTAATTTATTTTTTGAAAATCAACAGTCCAGTCTCATCACCTGTATTGACAGTTTTTCATATCAGCATCAGCACCTCGCAACCCTGCAACTTATTTCCTATTTAATATTTAAGCTGATGCTTTTTTACTAGTGCTGTTTTATTTCCGTTAACAGAAATCCGAAAAAAAAAATCAAATCGATAATTTAATATTTTTTCATTCGAATTTTGGATAATAAAACATTGAGTTGAACAAATATTTGTTTTAAAAATTGCACTTATTTATTTTTGCACTTATTTAATTTTTCGTATTCAAGAAAATAATTAAATGCATTTTTTACAAAAAAAATATTCTCTGATTTATTTGTATTTGATAATTGTAACGCGACGCACTTATGTATGTTTCAAATAATAATAGTATTTAATTATCGATTTGAAAAGTTTTTCCTGTTTAGTTTTCTTGCTTGCTATAACTGTCCCCTTAATCAACCACGGGGCAATTTTAAAAACTCGAATCAGAATGCAATAAGAATTACATCAAAAGATTTGATTAACAAGTTTGTTGATTTCGAAACAAAATTACATCGATTTTAAAAATGCAAGTTTAAGAAGCATTTAAGAATGTTTTAAGAAGATATAATTTTAGTTCTTGAAAAAAAAACTAGTAACGAGAAAATTAAAAATGAATATGGAAGCCATTAATTGGTGCACCAAATTAAGATTGAATTAAGTATGATTTAAGAAGTGTATTACCGAAAGTTAACTTTTTCGTGATACTTGTGCTTAAAAATTCAGTTGGATAGTTTTAAAGATATATTCTTGCCTAATAATGGAGCACGCCATCAAATTTCGCAGAAATGTTATATTGAATCGCAACCCAACATGGTCTTTGTATATTTAAGCAAGGTTTGTCTAACACTTTCGTATAAGTTCGGTTTTTTATTTGGTGAACTGGAAATAAGACAAAAGAAATGTAATAGAGCTTTTCGTAATGTCAACAGGATTTTTTCCTGTGTTCAGTGTTTTGATACGTTCCCAAATTTGGTTAGATAAAATTAACTTTTTTTTGTAAATTACATTGCATTTCAGCCAAAAATATGAAATTCGGTTTAGACAACTAATATAAAGTAATTAATTAAATAAATATTATCATTGTGTATAAACACATGGAGAATTCATGTGCTAGTTTCAAATACTGCTCCACTTGTTTTTTTTTTTTTTTTATTCTTGTAGCAATTATTCTTGACTTAAAAGGCAAGAGAAATAAAGAAAAACAAATAAAAATGTATTTAAAAGAATTTTGTTCTGTTCGGTTTGAGTGATTTTCGATACAGGGAATTAGGGCAATAATAATTGCTCAATAAGCTTATTTAGCGACACCTGCTTCGGAGAGTTTGAAACCATCTTGATTCCTTTATGTGTATAAACTCAATGGTATTATCAAAAAAAAAACTGTCGAAAAACTAGGGATTTCGTCATATCTCAACATACTTTACAAAAAATTATTTTTTGAGATAAGTCCATTTTGATTATTAGTACACAAAAGGGCATTCGCTCTCGTAAACCAATCGATTGCATATCTTCTTGAAATCCTTTAAAACTTCAATTATGCTTAGAGAAACTGACTAAATCGTACTGAAACCACATTTAAGAGCCATTTTCGATTGCAAGTTCATATCATTAGTATTTTAAGCTTGACCCAATATAATTCTCTAGGGAAAATCTCAGCATTGCTATTGGAATTTTCACAGGAAAAACTATCCAACAACTTTTTGAGGGGTTATAAGAAACCACTTAGAAATTTAGGAATATCATTTATAAGAACCTTTTATTGTTAAAAACAATTAATTTATCATCGAATAATTGATTCCATCACTTACTCTAACGTTAAAATGTCATAGATACGCTTGTTACGGCATTAATTTCAAATATTTTGGCTAGTTCTAGTTATTTTGACGATTCAAAATTAATCGTCAGATTTGTATTCAATGACCAAAAATTGCATTCACTGATTTATAAAATATCAATTTTGTTTTTTCTTCAACTATTTAATTAAAAATCATAATAGAGGTTTCAACTCTTAAATTGAGCGCAGATTGCTTGGTACGAATAGTAAATATGGAGGACAACAGACTGCCTAAAGTTGTTTTTTTTTAATCCTGTACGCCGAAAAAACTTATTCTATAAAGATTATGTCGATCATGCAGCTAACTGCGGAATAGTATTGAGGTTATTCAAAAAATTGATGAAAACGAGAGGTATTCTTTTATAGAGCAAGCAATGTCATCGAGTGAAAGAACTGTTTACGCTATAATCAATTACAATTTGATTGCAAAAAATTACTTCAAGCCAGAATATTCGATCGGTTTGATTTTCAAAATAAGAGGTGAGCTGATAAAACTTAATTATATGCCGCATAGAAACGATCTGGATGGTATTTGCTTTCTATGCAATTTGCGAGTTAGGGAGAATATCTTCCATTTTATTAGAATGTGTCCAGTATTACGAGAGCTTTAAAAAATTTACTTTGAGAAGAACTACTTGCAAGAGGAAGATGTGAAAATCCTTCTTAAAAATCCTGTCTTTTTGAATACACAGAAGAGGCTATTTCTTATAGAAGCAAAATTATTAACGAAGACTTTTAAAATCACTTATTTCTTATTTTTGAATCACATAAAAATGCTAGTTTGAACATAACTCGATTCCAGTATCAAACCTTCTTGTTTTAATGAAAGTAAAAAAAAAATACTAATTTGTTGTTTTAACTAAATTAAAAGTTGTAATAAATATAACAACAATGTATAAAAAGAAATTAAACTTGCGATTGCTAAATAAAATAAAAAATTAAAATGTTGCGTTTTGACTTAACTCAAAGTCAATAACAAAATGTCTAATTTCAAGCTCTACTTTATCTATCCCTAGCATCAAAGCTTACAAAACTAAAAATTATATATGTATGGTCACTCGGGCATACGGCAGCAAATAAGCCATGCCCTTAATTTATTTATGTAAGAAGCAAACAATGTATGTACCTTCCTAAAATTTAATTTGAATAAAACTATCTATCTATCTATGGTAAAGAACAAAGCAACAAAAGTAGGCAGTAACATGAAAAATGAAAATGAAGACTGTGGAACACAAAATATGTGCAATTGTCTTCAATATTATTGGTGATTAATATTACCAACGGGAAAAATTATGGTGGAATGATAAGAAAACACATCAGTGTTATCAAAAAAAAAAAAACGCTTTTCAAAGCTTAATTAATGTACTTTTTACATAATATAGACAAAAAATAACGCCTTGCGGTGGTCTACAGACGTTGGAAGAAAGAAGCAAAAACAAGATACATCTAAAAGCAGAGACTTCAATAAGCTGAGCATATATCGGGAGTTGGAAAAAATTTCTGTACCTGCTACTGATAAGAAATGCCAACATAAACATATGCGCAACTATCTTTCAAAATTCCGCTCAAAGAAACAGAATCACTCATTAGATTAATTTATCAAAGCTAGAAAAACCAATGATCAAAGATTCTTGTGGATGATGAAAAAGTTATTCACAAGTGCCGACAACATATTGTGGTGCATTTTTCAATTAATAAATTTCCCCGAATTATAATTTCTAATACAGGAACAGATTATATGTTGTCCTAGTCAAATTAACACAATTGACTTTGTAGTCAAGAACTTCAATCGAAGCATTTTTTTTTCCTAAATATACAAAAATACAATAGTTTCTTGCAAAGGAATTTTGAAGAATGGCAATCGGTATTGGTCGTTCCAAGGGGTTATTTAGTTTCCTCATAATTTTTTTCAATTAATATAGTTTTACTAAGCCGTTTTGGAAGCGAAAAAATGATAGAAAATGTATTGATGATCTTACAGACTTTGTTTGAGGAATCTCCTGACGGGAACTGACTGACTGACAGACAATGCACAGTCTTAATCATTGTAGAAAAGAAGACATAGAATTATTTTGGGTAAAACTCCAGTTTTTTTTCTATTTAAATTACATTTTTTAAACCCAGGTTAAGCAAAACTGTAGTTTAAAAACAACAATATGAATATACCCCAATAAATATTAAATTATTCAAACAATACCAAATCGAAATGAAGCATCTATTTCTATATACACTCCGTGTCACTTGATTAAGGACAGGAAGTTTTCCATTTTCATTTTGCGATATTTTTCAAACCCCTCCGTATTTTGGGAAAAACCAAATGCACAATGAATGAAAGATATTTCACTTGATTAGGTTTATATTGTAAGAAAAAAATTAATATTATATTGATAATTGCAACATTTATGACGCTTTTCCCAAAAAGGTCATAAAATGTACCTCTTTTTTTTTGTTTCACTTAATTAAGGACAGTGTCAAAATCTACCTGTTACCGTTATTTTAATCAAATAAAAGGGTACTTGAAGTATGAAGAAGCTTAGTTCTAGTAAAAACTGCAAACAATCTGCTATTATGGGCACAGGAAAGACATTAACCAAGGAGGACATCGGCCGAATTCGAGCTTACCGGAAGAAGGGAAATCGATCCGTTTTATAGCCAAGAAGATTGAAAACAGCAAGTGTGTTGTCAACAATTATCTTAAGGACCCGGAAAAGTATGAAAAGAACCGCAAATGAAGAATCAGAAGATCACTAACATGTAAGGAAAGGCGGGCAATACTGAGAACAGCTTCAAGTTTAAGCTCTCCGTAAGTAAAATCATGGCAGCAACAGGAGTTAAAGCTAGTATATCGACTGTTTTTCGGGCGATACAGAGAACCGACCATATTCGCCATGAAAAAATTAACAGGAAACCACCATTTAATGCCGCACGTAAAAGCCAACGGCTTGAATTTGCAACAAGTCACATCGAGAGTGGCATGCCGTAGTCTTTTCTGATGAAAAAAAAAATTAATTTGGACGGACCTGATAGATACAGCTTTTATTTCCATGATTTGATAAAAGAAGAAATGCATCTCCAAACGCGGCACAGCAAAGGAGGTGGTGTAATGGTATGGGGAGCAATAAGCTATTACGGAACTGTCGATACTGGAGAGAGCTTTTCAGCAGTTATCTGAAATATTTGGTGGACATCGATGGACTTTTCAACAAGACAATGCACCGATACATACCACACGGACAACAAAAGCCTGGATTCAGAACCAAAATGTTCAAAAAAGTCTACGAAGGAGGAAGGCAGTATGATGAAACGGAAGGAATAATTAAAGACATAAAACAAGCCTAGTCCGAAATTTCGCTTGGTTATTTGAAAAAACTCTATGAATATCTACACTGCAGGCTACTTAAAGTGATTTAGCAATCAGGAATAAAACAATATTTATTTATACAAAAAAAAATTACTGTTTAATTGTTTTTTTAACTTGAAATAGGTAAATTTGTCTACTGTCCTTAATCAATTGAAACAAAAATAGCAGGTACATTTTATGAGCTTTTTTGGAAAAGCGTCATAAATATGGCAATGATCAACATAATACTAATTTTTGTTTTACAACATAAAATTAAATTCATTGTGCATTTGTTTTTTTTTCACAAAACACTGAGGGGTTCGAAAAATATCGCAAAATGAAAATAGAAAACTGCCTATTGTTAATATATATTGTTAATATATTGATATTGATGTAAAGCTTAGCTTTTGAAAAATCACAAAATAAATAGGAAACTAAATACGAACAAGTAATATTTTCATTTATTTTTATTAGTTTTTAGTTTTCCTAAAATTATTTTTTTTTTAACAAGTCAATTACATTTAAAAGAGTTAAACTAAATATTTTGTACTAATACTATGAAAAAAATATCTTTTGTAAAAATGAGTCTTGAAACATTTTAATTTTCGTTATCAACCCTTGAAATGATATTTTTTTTTTTCATTCAGCGAAAAACTTAGGTAGGTATTTATGTATTTTTTTTTATTTCAAAAATGTCAAAATTGTCAATTCTATTAATATTAATCAGAACCAATGGCTATAAAGTTTGTCTTAAAGCAAATTTTAGTTTAAATTAATTTATTTATTTCATTTTATTATATTTACCAATTTTCCTAATATAACATTCTATTACTATATATATTTATTTTCGATTTTCTTAATGGATTAACAAATTTTAATTAATTCCTTTTTTGGACTTTTAACAGCAAGTTAAAATATTGTTGTATGAGTTTTATAATTAACAAGGTATTCAAGGCTAATATTTTGTATACAAAATTGCTTCAATTTTTTTTTTATGAATTTGGCATTGTTATTATTTTTGACAAGTTTATTAGTTTTAAAGTCCATTTTATCTTTTTGAATTTTGATTCTGCTTTAATTGTTTCGTTTATTTTATGTTTAATTTTGATATGGAATTTTGATTTTCTTCAATTTACCTATATTTCTTTGTCACATTTTTTTTTTAATTTTCAATATTTAAGTATTTTTGTTTGTCGTAATTTTGATTTCGCATTTCAATTTTTGGTTCTACCCAATTTATTTATTTTTTTTTATTTTTTAATTTTGGGTTTGGTTCAAGTCCACTCATTACCTATTAGGGTGAGGATTTTTTTTTGTTCTTTTCTTGTTTTTTTTTTTCTTTTTTTGATTATTATTAATTGAAAAAATCTAACACTACACACCACTGAGCTATTTTGCGTGAAGTGTTGACAACTGCTATCATTCTAAAATATAGAACAGCCAATAGCCAAGGTTGAAGGCTAAAAAGCTAACCGGGAATACCATGCGGGAATATTTATCAATAATATTGACATCCTTGATTTTCGGTATTGACACTTTCAGTGCAGAGGCGCCCTTTTTTAAAGCGTTAAATATTCGAGGTTTTTGGTTACCAGTCGCTGAAATGAATAATTTATTTAATGTTATTAGAAATAGGTTTCATAAAAAACAATACTGAATTTTTGGCTTTTGTCTTCTTTGAAATTAAATGCAAAGAAGGGACATGAAATCAAACGAAATTAAATTAAATGAAATTAAATGAAATGGAATAGAATGCAATGCAATGAAATTGAATGGAATGCAATGCAAAGCAACTCAATGGAATGGAATGAAATATAAGAGAATGAAATGGAATGACTTGGAATGTAATATAATTTAATGTAATGGAATTTAATATAATGTAATAGAATGGAAAGATATGGAATGCAATGAAATGGAATTCAATGCAATGCAAAGCAATTCAATGGAATCGAATGTAATATATAGTAGAATGGAATGGAATGACGTGGAATATTATATAATTTAATGTAATGGAATTTTTTATAATGTAATAGAATGAATAATAATGTAATTTCATTTCAATTTCATTGAATGGAATGCAATGCAAAGCAATTCAATGGAATGGAATGAAATATAACTGAATGGAATGGAATGACGTGGAATATAATATAATTAAATGTAAGGGAATGTAATAGAATGGAAAGAAATGGAACGTAATGGAATGGGATAGAACGAAATAAAATTAAATAAAACGAAGAGAAATGTTTTCTTTAGTAAACTACTATTTGATGACAATCAGACTGCTTTAGCACATGAACTTTCCAATAATTCCGTAGAATTGTTCGTTTTTGCAAAATCTTATATTTATCTATGCAGTTTTATGATGCATATTTATGTTCCGATATAGTTTACTCACCTCTATTCCCTCTATATCGTAAATTATTTCGATTCGTTCCATAATTTCTAGCAATTCTAAAACTAGGTGGAAATTTTGCCAAATCTAATGTTTCAGATCCTATTGATCCAATTGTATTATTGTAGTTGCCCTTCCTCAGCGAGGGTATAGGACTCATTCGAACATCTTGCAACTCAATGATATCCTCAGTAGTTGAACACGTTTCGGATTTTTCACTTTTACCTGCAAAACAAAATATATATATATATTTATTTCCAATTAAATTCAAATTTATAATATTATACCAGTTTTCCTTTCATTTTCTTTAACTTTTTTAAGTTTCTTTTTCGCTCTTTTACCCCAATATGTGTAATTAACTGCTGCATATTCTAACAATGCAGCAAATACAAACACAAAACACATTACCAAATAAATATCAATAGCCTTAACATAGGATATCCTTGGCAAGGAACTTCGCACACCAGTACTAATAGTGGTCATTGTAAGAACAGTTGTGATACCTTAAAGTAGAAAATTTAAAAAATTTTAATATTTTGAAAATGAACTATTTTAATATTTTTACCTAAAGCAACTCTCGCGCTAGTTGCTTCATGGTTTATCCAAAATGATACCCAGGATAACATCACAATCAGTATGCTGGGCAAATATGTTTGAAACACAAAGTATCCAATGTTCCGTTGCAACTTAAAGGATAAAGATAGCCTTTGATAAATGCCAGTTGCTAGTTTTTCTTTTCTATCATTTGTCTCATAACCGATTATTGTAAATTGTGGCAGTTCGGCATCTTCAACACCACGCACTGGTGTTGGTTTCCAGTACATTACTACATCAGTAACAGTGTATCCATCTATATAATAGAGAATTTTAGAAATGTTTTTATTGCTGATATAAAATGTAGAAAATATTTTAACTATTCACATTAAATAAGTGAAATCAAACTTATAAAGGAGATTTTCTGATTCACCAAAAATACAACCAATGATTGAAATAAAGAGAACATGTTCAAAAAAATTCTGTGCTAAAAGGTCAACCATTAAAAGTGGTCGAATATTAAAGAATGTCAAGTGTTTACGACTTCCGAAGTGTGCAATTGAACTAATTAAATTAATTTCTTACAATAATTTTCCAGAAACATAAACTTTGGGTAACGGCAGAAAAGCTTGTCAAATTTAGCATTCAATTTCAAATTTTAAATTCAATTCAATTCATTTAATTCAACAAGACAGAAATTTAACCAACACCCTTATTAAGATTGTCAATTATCTACAAATTGAATATTGCTTACATTTATCAGTTGAAAGTTTGATCATTGTGAATAATATTGACCGTTGTAAATTGATCACAAATTATTTGACATTTTCCGTCATGAAGAGAAATGTCAAACAAAAATATTTCTTTTTGCGAACCTGTCAAACCAAACAAATATTACTTTGAGGGAATGTTTGATTAAGTGTACCTAATCGCAAGAAAAAACTTTTATTTTTGTGCGTCTCGTGGAAATGTTTCTGCATCAACTAAAATTTTTTGATTGAAAGAAAACTTGACCAATACCAATAAAGTTAATGCCAATTGACACTCACAATACCGATTTTTCCATTCACAATGAAGAATAGATGAAAATTTAACTTTTCATTGTTAATTGACAATCGCAATGCCATTTGAAGAAATTGGTTGATAAAGAGCAATTACCAATTAATAATTGACAATTGCAATAAAGCAATAAGAGTTTTACAGTAATGAAAACTAAGGATACTTTTTTATTATAGTACATCAATATCAATGAACATAATAATAAAAAAACTTAAATACCGTAAAATCTTCAAAAGGTGAACAGATATATAAAAGGACTTGTCATCTTTTCGAATTGTTCATCTTTCGAAGGATCGGACATTAGTTTAAGAATTATATAATGTAGCTATTCATAAAAGAAAAAACATGAATTTTATTTTTAAAACATATAAAAAACGTAGCATAAGTAACAAAAATCTTTTGAAGAATTGAAAAAAGAATCTTATTTATACATGTGTCTCAAAAAACTTCTCCATAAGTACCCCTCTGCTCAGGGAAAAAAACCGAAAAAAAGGTTCATCTTTTCTAATTTTTCATCTTATAGAACCGTTCATGTTTTTGAGATTCTACTGTATAAGTATAGGTATATTTTTATTCCTTGTTGGTAAAAATGTTAGGAAGATCAAAATTACATTGAGAGTACAGATGTATACCGCAGTGCAAAAAGATAACTACATTCAATAGCAATTGGCTGTTCCTAAATTCAATTTAAAACATAAAATAGCTCGGTGAGTGATCTATTCAGTATCACTGTCCGTTTCTTCTACTGAATGTACAGAAAACACATACCTGTGAAATATATGATTTACAAACTCTGTGAAGTAAGTTTGAAATACGCTTGTCACATTGCCGGAAGCTGTGTTACAAGATGGAAATCTTTGTTGTTACGGTTAAAGCCTTAGAATTTCCGGGAAAAAATTTCTTCAAACAAATATTTTGTCCAACACGTAATTACTAATACAAAAACGCAATATAAGGAACTGTGACCAAATTGAATGGCATTTTTCTACCTAAGGGAAACAAACAATAGAAAACAATCATGGGAGTCACGTCATAGATGTCCAAAAAAAAAATTCTGTTGGATTTGTATCCTTAGGAAGTTAAGAAAAAAAACAGAATTCATTGCACAAGGGGCTAAAGTTAAAGTACACCGGTCAAGGTTTAAGAAAAAAAAAACTAAAACAACTAAAAATGTCCTTGAAATTTGTATGCGGTCTATAATAAAAGCCAGTCTATGAGATGTTTTTAATGTTTTGTTTTTTAATGCTATGTTTTTATGCGAAGTTTTTATGTGATACTATATATTTATCTAATATCGGTGAATTATATTCTAAGCAGAAATAAGAAGCTCAAATTAAGCTTATCTGCGAATCCGGATCGAAAACATATAATTTTAATTTCATATTTTGACCGGAAGCTAAGCGTTTTTTTCGGTGATTCGGTAGACACATATAAATCGGTCAGTAAAGTAAGTTATTCTACTTAGTAATTCATTTATTGAATTGATGTTTAGATACATTTTTGTTAACAATTGAATGAATTTGAAGCTATGGCATTGCCATCAGCTAAAATTGGTCAGTATTTCAGCAATCACTGGAACGATTTACATTGCTCACGCGTTGCTGAAAGGGAAAAATGTCAAACTAGATTGTGGGTTCGGATGGCAAACGACTCCAAAGTTGCCTTTTCCGAACAAAAATTGACTAAGCAGAGACAAGCACCAAAATAAGCTTTAACATAATTTTTCGCATACTTAATATCCGAACCATTTGCAGGCGAAATAACCATTTTAAACAACGAAAAATATACTGTTTATGTTTCAGAAAATGCTAAGCAGAGATCAGCATCAGTCACTTTTAAATATTTTATGGGTTGTTAAACTCATAATTTCGATTGATTGTCTTATAATTTTCAGTTTTAAAAGACTTTAATAAATTAAATTTCCAGTTTTAAAAATATAGCAAACAAGTTCTAAAAAAAAGGTGTTGGTATTACAATTTCATGACAAAATAAATAAAGTACACGACTGGGTCCAACCATATAAATAAAAAATTAAATTTAATTAAAATAAATTTAATAATTTTTTGTCTTAGTATAAAAGAAAAATAAGAAACAAAATCATATGAATTGTTTTAAAAAGAGCTGAAACTACTTTTTAAGAAAATTCAAACAAAAATCAAATATACACAAAACTTTGTGTGTACGCAATATGCAAGTTTACCAAAAAAAAAATAATTCAAAAATCGTTAGAGCGGTTTTTAAATAAATCGATGTTTACTTAAAAATTTTTATAAAAAAAATTCTTAACTAATTTACAAAAAAAAACGCCAATTTAAAGTGCTAAGAATTGTGCACTTTATGCATACAAAATAAACTTTTTTAATCAAACCGTTTTCCAAATATTGAATTTGCAAAAAAAAAAGAAAAAAATTAATTATAACTAAAACTAAGCATTTTTGGCAAAATTTGGTATCAAAGTCATCTAGGTCTTTCTAAAAAAAAATTTAATTAAAAAAATAACGAATCTGTTTGAGGTACCGTTAATATAGACTTGCAGAAAATGAAATAAAAATAATCTTTAATTTTTTTGAAGAAAATCGTTGGACCCGTTTTCGAGAAAATTAAGCTTTTCCATAAAAAAAAATTCAATTTCCCCTCCAATAAATGGTCTACAAACCCTACATACCCAATTTTATGAAAATCGGTACAGCATGTCATGTCATGTTTGATTGTTATGTCAATTTGTTTTTTGCACGAATGCATAACTTGCTTTATAGTACCTACATATATACAATCGCAAGTAAAAAGACGAAGTTGGCAGAAACTAAGCACCTGGTGGGCGGCCAATTCCATCATTTTTTTAGTGCTAGTGGTCTTTTATAATCTTATTTGTATTTGAAAAAAGGGCGATTCCGCTAGGGACGATTTTCGACATTAATTTCAAAATAATTTTTTTTCCTACTTTATTCTGATGCCACTACAAAGAAAAACTTCTTAACTCAATAGAAATATGCCTGTTTTTAACAAAAGTCAAAATTTATATTTCTTATGCGATTAGAAAAATAAATATTCCAAATATTCGATGATTTAATGAAAACTGAAAATCAATGTTTTAAAAAATTTGCTCAAAACATAAATTTTAAAATTATTAATTTAGTCATATATTGACATATTCAGACCAAAAATTTTAACAGTAAGTGAAAAATAAATGCACTAGCTTAGTATAAAAAATTGTTTCATCATTTATATCGTTCATTTCAGTGCCCATAATGACTACGTTGGTCTTTCTTGGAATGGATGAATGTCCAGTTTCTCCAAACATTTTTAAATGTTTTTTTTTTTCGGTTGTAGAATCTTAAAATGCTATTTTCCTATTGCACCAACTATAGGTACTTTAAGTTTTAAAAGGGCAAATAAACGAAAGTCCCATTCTTTTCCAAATAAATTTTTTAAATTCAAAGTGTCTTTTACATAAAAGAGCAGTTGACATTCAAAATTCGAAATATAAAATGGAGAGAACTTATGGAGCATTCGATGAATATGTTCTCATCTTTGAGTTACTTAAAATCTCTTCCAATCAAAAGCCAAACATTAAAAATAAAAACAAAATTTTCCCCAGTGAAAAAAAATTAAATGCACGACTGGGTCACATGAACTTGATCTTGTGGCAATTTGCCACAAAAATTAAATTAAATTTTAATTTCAAGACAAAATTATAAAATTATTATAAGTTTACCGAAAAAATAATTCTTAAATCGTTATTGGTTTTAATCAATGTTTACTTAATAATTTTTAAAAAAGTTTTTTTTACAAATTTAAAGTAAGCCAATTTATAGACAAATTTAATTTTGAAAATTTTTAAGCTGTGGGATATTTATGACATTTCAGTTGAACGTAACATTTCCCATTTACGTCCAAAGTTTTTTTTTTTTGATAATTCTGGCAATGAAATAAGTTAAAATTCTCTATGTCAAACTTGGAAGTTAAGTTATTGTTTCTCAGTGTGAACTGTCATTAGGAAGTAAACGATTTGACAGTTTGTATTTTGAGAGATTTTTTAAAATCGAACTCTGTCATTTGCGAAGTAGGAACTTAATACGAGCTGTAATCAGTAAGTTATAGAAAAACAACTTTTTGGAATTACCGCGTATATTTATTAATCTGATTGATTAATTTCATCTAGTCGTGGTCATATTATTAAATATAAGCGGTAAGTCCGAAAAGTTGTGTTTTTATAAAATGTTTTCCATTCGCGTAAAAAATAATTTAAAATATAAAATAGTATGTTATAGTTTTGATAGTTACCTACCGTTTGGCAGACTGATAGAAATGCAATTTGGGCATTTGCTAAATGTAGAATACTAAATGTCATTAGACGTTTTGTAGTTTGACAGATTCTTATAAATTCAGTTTTGAAATTTGCGGTGTAGTTAGTTCGAAATGATTCAATAAATTTGAAGTTTTGTACTTATGTTATGTTCGAATATAATTTTGACAATATTTTTTTATTTGCAAAGTGTTTTGTGCGAATTGTCATTGCAAAGCAATTAATCGTTGATAATTTCCAGTTTGAAGGATATTTTTGTTTTTCACTTCTTCACTTTTACTTTTTAGAGAATATTTTTTAATGGATCAGAAAGTAAGAAACTGTTTTAAAAAACAAAAAAAAAAATACCCAAAACTATCTGATCGTGATTGCAACTTACAACTTTCAATTTCCACAGTGCAGTTCTGTGAATCCAATGGATAGTAATGCAAGTCCATCATGCATGCCAATGTTGTTGTAAATCTCATTCCATATGTAACAGAACCATCACCACCCAGTCGTACAAGTTTATTACGTTCTGTCACATCATGTAGGAAGCTAATTAATCATAAAAATTAAAATTTAATCAAAAATAAAACAAAACTCCAATCAATTTAAATTCCTCATTATACATCAACAGAACTCACCTGTTCTTGTCGTTTGCAAAAAACGTATCCGGCACCCAAATCTTCTCAGCAAAATCACCTGACAACGTCAGTACATCATTTACACCATCATCATCGGCGTCATCGTCGTAGTACGGGCCATAGGCGTTAAACGCTAAACGCTCATCCCTCCAGTATTGATTCAAGTACATTGTGATTGTGTAATCCTTTTTGAAGGAGAACCAAGGTGCACAGCGTGTAAACATGAAATAAAAATAAGACCAAAAAGGACATTTAAGTACAGAGTAATGTGGATGTCTGTGAGGAGTGGGGGCGAGAAAGGAATTGTGTTTCTGCACTTTGCATTCAATTCAAATGCCTACAACCTTATATTTTGCCTTGGTGGTTTAGTTTAGTGCGAAATGAGGCACAGGTGAATCGAAGGAGATTCTGTGCCAAGGACAAAAACATTAACTCCTCCCGTCGTCGTTTCGATTTATATACAAGGTAGTATTTTTCCTTCCTTCCTGCGACCCTCATCGTCGGGATACCCTTATCACCATAACTACATGTTGTTTTCATTCTGAAGAGTGTCGAGAGTTCTGATAAGAGCTCGCAGAATATTTCATTTTTTTTTTCTGTTCATGGAATTCTTTATTTTCGATTTGTTTTTTTTTTTTTCAGACAACATAATTTTCTTTCCTCGCGATATTTTTGAACAAAATTAATTACAAGAATAAAAATATGAATATGATTACGAAGATCTTATAAATTGATATGGAAGTATGCATGCTTCAGAGCATATGAATTTTTAATAGAAAAAATAGAAGGCATGGCATAAGTAAAACTTAAATTGCCCAGGTCCACAAGGAAAAAAATATTCTTCTATATTTTTCGAGCGAAGTTAGTGAATAAAACAAAAAAGCCACTTGTTTAACTTCTGACTGGTAAAAATCTGTATTTAGTTTGTATTGTTAATATTTGAAAACATAATCAAGTTTTATAATTTAGAACCAAAGAATCCGTAAAATCTTTAAATGCAGTTTTACCCAAATGTCCCTAGGTTCACTTCCTTGTGATTAAACATTGGTATTATCGGCTTGAAAGGATTCAAGTCCTTATCATGACTATAGTTAAATTTCCTTTTTTTTCAACATGATTCATTTGAAGTAAGGACTCTCAAAAATCGGCAAATTATGAACATTAAAAAAGCAATGTGTGGTGCAACTCTGCGTTGAAGCCGCTACTCAAAGTAACAGCGACAAGTGGTCAAAAAAGTGGTTTTTAAATAGTATTTCGCACTTGTGAATTTCAATTCCATTGATTAAATTTGTATAGTTCTTTGCTAAATTTCCACCTCCATTGTTGTTAATTCTCTCTAGTCTGTATTTTCAACACGCATTGAACTTAAAGCCCAGTACGCTGCTGAAGTAAAACGAAATTTTCCGTCGGTCGTCTCCAAAAACACAGACGAAATGAAAACGGAACGACACCGGAAAAATTTGTATGTAGAATTTCACCATTTGTCAAAAAAAAAGTTATTTAAAAAATATACAAATGAAAAGATTAGAAATCCAATTTATAATAATAAAAATAAAACCAACAAAATAGAAACGTAAAAATTTCGCGACCAATTAATATGCCGTGCCTATCGATGAAATTGTGTGCGAAATGAGAGTGCGCGAAAGAGACTTGAACCGGTTATCTATAGTTTCACCATTATACCGTCATGGAGCAGCGTACCACCAAACGGAAAGAAAAAAGCTGTGTCACTTTTGTAATCGAGAACAAAGAATTAGTTTACATGCACGCACGCATAATTAGGCCATGTGAGATTGCTCAGGTTCGTTCAATCTTCTTCACTTTCATCAAAATCGTGTTAGCCGTTTTCGAGAAAATTCGGAAAAACTAAAACATTTATATGAGACGTATACACACTACAGTATGCGTTTTTCCAAAATGTTCTTGAAAACGGCTCAAACAATTTTGATGAAACTTTGTGTACGTTATACTTGTCAGTTTTGAATATAAGTGCATTTCAGAATTTCGTCTAAAAATGCACATAACCAAGATAAAATAAAATAAAATAAAAATTTTAATTCGACTATTTTTAGTCTTTTTATTGTTTTTATTTGTTCATTCTTATAACTTCGCTTGGCCACGAGCATAACATCATAATTTCTAATGTCTAACTTTAATCAAAGTTCTTTAGAATAATATAATTCACAGGGAGTTTTCTCTGTAAATTTTATAAAGCAGTCGGTAATCATCGACAATTATTGCGTACTAGATTGGGTTTGATGTCATCTAGCTGATGAGCCCACCATCAAACTAGGGCGAAACGCAATGCTTTTGGAGTAAAGGCCACAAAACCTTTAATATTGAATTTCATTCATAAATACTCCACTAAATAAATTTTAATTCGACTATTTTTAGTCTTTTTATTGTTTTTATTTGTTCATTCTTATAACCAAGATATGCTATTATTGGCTTCTTACAAATTTGGCTGAATCTTCAAAACGGCTGAACCGATTTCATTTACATTTAGTACGGCATATAAGTTAAACATGCAGCACATATGCTATTATTGGCTTCTTACAAATTTGGCTGAATCTTCAAAACGGCTGAACCGATTTCATTTACATTTAGTACGGCATATAAGTTAAACACGCAGCACAAGTTTTAAGCTAAACAACATTAAACGGAAAATATGGTGATACATAATTTCATGAGTCAAAATTTTTATAGTCCCATATGCATTTCATGCATTTTTTTTGACGATTAGGCTGAATGACTTGTCTTAACTTCATTTTAGAAAAGAAAGATAAGGTTTGAAATTTTTAACAAATAAAATTGATTTATAAAATAAATATCTCATCAACAAAATCATTATTTCCATCATCAAAATGTCATTTCCGTCATAAAATAAAATTTTTAAAAAAGTTTAAGAAATATATCTTGGCTTTAATTAAAATTAATTATTCAAAATGAAAACAAGAAAAAGTTTTTAATTGTATAATTTTTTGTAGCATATCATTTCCGTGATAATTTGGTCATTTCCGTAAAAAATCAAATGACAAAACTTTTAAATAATCCACTGTTAACCAACTGTCTTTAATTTTAATACTGAAAAGGAGCTTTTGGTAAAGAATCAACATAGAATTAATTTTAAGTTTTATTAAAAAATAAACGATTTTTTAATCAAAATAAAACATATATAAATGAAAACAAATTTCAAACCTATTTTTATTTTTAAACTAACTCACGCATTGACTTAATAGGATTTCCGAATTTAAATGGCTAAATACATAAGGCTAAAAAGGGCGTCTGATCTAATTCAATATTTACTATGGGCGCCCAGGTTTTTTGGGTTTTTGTAATTCGGGATTCTGTAGCTTTCCCTGGTTTCGTAGCAATATATCCAATACTTTGAGTAGTAAAAATAAATGGAGATGGAGAATTGCACATTTTCATAGCTTCAGAAATGCATATGCATAAGAGGGTTTGCTCCTTTGCAAAACTATTCCTTTTCTTGCAATTTCAGTTGCAGAAACATAATGGGCCTTATAATTTTGTTGTACATCCACCAAAAATTTTAATAATATTTAACTGGAAATTTTTTGAATAATATAAAACAAGTTCTCATATTTAGTTTATTTTT
This sequence comes from Baccha elongata, assembly GCA_951217065.1. NCBI lineage: Eukaryota > Metazoa > Arthropoda > Insecta > Diptera > Syrphidae > Baccha > Baccha elongata. Next base: position 30,995,282 of record OX578272.1, read on the forward strand.
TTGATATTTTCCTTCTTTCTTATTTTTTTTTAATCTATATTAATGGGTGGTAAGACGATAAACTTCGTTTATTTTATAAATTTATTTCCTGAAAAATTACCCACCAGCCTATTTCAGAAACCCAAAAGCCGTTGGATTACGTTGGTAAAAATACTTAATTTTAAAGAGAATCAATATTTAATCTTTTACTTTCTTGTAATGAATATATCACCATTTAAACTTTTATCAAATTTTGTTGCTTAAATAAAATACATACATATTTTAAATAAAATAAAAATATAACCTCACCATATTCACTTCGGAAATTGCATCAAAACTGGCAATGGTAAGGTCCATCCCCACATGGAGTGGATCTCCTTAAAAGAAATTAATATGAAATACCCTCGTTAAGTTAAAGATAAAAGTATTTCCTTTGTGACTCACCACCAAAATTAGGTCGCAACCTTATGTCATAACCTTCTAAAATTTTTGATATAGTTTGTGTAACATTTTCTAAACGACCGGCTGGCATTTCTTTTCTCTTGCATCTGAAATTGCAACAACAAAAACAACAAAAGATCAAATATAAATTTTTAAAAAAAGAAATAGGTATATGGAAAATTTATAAAACTTCATTTTACTCATCGTATAGTACGTAGAGTTCAGTGAATCTTAAGAATGTATTTTTTTTTTAATAAAGAATATCATGAGTTGAGAGCATTCTTTTCTCTTTGAGGAATGTGGTTTAAATAGATAGACACTTTTTGCATAGACTAATGCAATATTAGGAAAATAAATAATATACTAATATACATAGGAACATATGGGAATATTGGGACATGCTTTCTCAACATTTTTTAGTTTCTCAGTTTAAAGAATTCATTCATAGGTATTTTGTAACATCTACGAGTATATTTATAGGTACCAAATCAGGATCTGTTTTCCCACCTCTTATGTCGTAACAAATTTTCGAACATGGTGACTGCAATTTGGAGATGATATTGATTTTGCAAATAACAGGTTTGTTTTGACATTTGCGAAGTAAGCAGAGAACGCTATATATTCCTAAAGATTTCAGAATACTTATTTATACAAGTTTTTGAGGAACAATTTATGAATGATTTTCTGATATTTTTGTTAATTTTCTGAAATGCAGTAATATGAATTTCACTGTAAATATAACGTAAATATATCGTTCAAAAAGTTTTATAAAAACCGTAAGAACCGTTTTCGAGAAAATTTGGAAAAACTAATCATCGTTAGGTACTCTTCATATACGTGTTTAAAATAAAACTCGAATTTGTACTATAGGGAATCAACTAAACGCACTACATCAGTCTAAACTGTAGGCCGCTTTAGCCCTCAATATTCTCAACGTTAAGACTTCTATTAGCAGGCCCTTATATAAAAACTTCCATTATTACTCGTATTTTCTCAAGGGTACAAGCACGCTTAGTGAGAACAGAGCATTTTAACTCTCTCTCTCTTTTAATTCCCATTCTCACGGTCTTCTGTCATAAGACTCTACAATTTGTTTACTAATTTTTTTTAAATACCAGTGAACGTTCACAACAATTAGTGTTGCCACTGTTTATAAATTAGTTAGTAAATTTAATGATTTCTATATTAATATTGAATCTGTGATTTAATACGTTTTTACTTATCACTTATGCAATGGCTACGGGAATGTCGACTAAAAGCCTTGTAGAAATAAGTACCGAAAGTGAAAAAAAGATATTACTATATGCCACCAAGTATGCCGTAGAGGTATAAACGGCATTGGTAGAGATGGAATAAAGTTACCAGAAAATTATTTTCCATTAAATAGCGCAATTCGAACTAGCGATAAACGAATAGGAAATAGCCCTAACTTGTGCTATTCGCACCAATTTAACACACCAAGTTTTTTTAATAAACACATAACAATCAACTTCAAGGGATTATTTAAAAAAAAATTAGTATGATAATTTTTTTTTTAACTTTTAAAATTTCGGTGCCGTGAAAAAATTTCTATCAGTATGAAATTAAATATATATATTGGCGTAAAATTTTTAAAGATTTAGCATCATACTATCATACTATACATACAACAATTGTTTTATTACCTACTATGATGCTAAATATGTTCTCGTATGATTTAACATTTTGCGCCATTATTATTATAACTTATTCATTTTGAATCAGTGAAATTAAGCCATATATATTTCAACGTTTGGCCTTATTTCGATTTGCAAAAGCGATTTAATATCCCTCTTAAATTTTCAAGCAAACAGCTTTTTGGTGGTTAGAAAAAAAGAGCAAGCGCGTAGAGAAAAAAAAAATTTGCCAATAAAAGATCGACTTGGGATGTGAATATTAAAAATTCCCGCGAACTTAATATGTCGATTTTTTTTTACTACATTTTTTTGCTACGTGCTTTTTTCTTTTTTCTGACCACCAAACACCAGATGTTTTTCGTTTTTTAATGTAGAACTGATGAAGCTACATACACAAAATAAACTTTTTCTTTTGGAAAACAGCAGTTTTTCTTTTTAAAGTAGAGTTTCCGTGTTCGTTCTAACTTCAATCACTTTTTTTTCATATGGTCATATTTCACGATTTTGTTTAGCCTCATTTCACTTTAGTAAAGCGCAATAAAACAAAAATTTAAGCAAATTTTACTGAAGCTAAGTGTTATACGGCCATATTTACAAATATGGCCTAATTTCATCACCACCTTATTTCACGGCACTGAATTAGCACTACCACTTTGAAATTTCAATAGTTTAACTCTTGTATTAAGGGCCAGTCTTTTCAGATCTGGTTAAATTTAACCATTCGCTGGTAACCATAGAAACACATACAAAATCTATGGTTAACATCTGAAATAACCAATGGTTACTCATAACCAGATCTGAAAAGACTGGCCTTAACTGTCATAAATTTGTCGTTAAAGTAAAAAAGTGTTTGCACTAATTTTTCTTGAAAAAACCCCTGGTAAGTGCTTACTTGATAGGTAAGTTAGCCTACCAGAATAAAGATCAAATGCAATCGAAAATTAAAAAGGATAAGGGGACAACAGCACGACAAACTTTTAAACTGCACGACTAGTTTTCGACAATTAGTTTCAGCAAATGGCCCTGAGTGTTCTTGAGTCTATCTTAATGTGTGTCGTAAATCATAATGTTGGCTGGGTGGTAGAATTTTCTAATGTAAGAACACAAGACCCCGGAAACTTCTAAGAATTTGCTGATTGATAATCTCCATCATTTCCCGAGCTGTGTGACTCGTTGAAGATCTGTGACAATAATTATGGTCATTATGGTGTATGTATCTACATCTACGTTATGGCATTCCTGTCCATCTTATACATCCCCATCTCTTAGATAAACAAGAGCCCCAAAAGAATTTTTGCCTCAGGGCCTCACAAATTGTAAATATTTCACTGGTGACTATAGTGACACAATTAAGTAAGCAAAATTTTACCTTGTGATTGTATGGAATATCTTACCAATGTGAAGAACATAATTAGGCTTTCAATTAGCTAGACATTACTAAAAAAAATTCTATTCAAAGAGATGAATATCAATAAAGGACCCTTAAATCACCAAACAAAAGGTTCTTCTTTCGATATAAAAAAAAATTGATTTTCATGAGATACAATCTTTAGCTGGAAAAGCTTGTATAAATTACTTACAAAAACAAGTAACTCACCTTACGAGTGGTGTGAACATCATGATTACAGTACATGCAAAGAACAGACCCAGAACTCTTAACATGTTGCAATGGCGATGTCGTCCTTCGTGAATCGTTAGTCATGGAAGTTGTGTTGATGTTTAATGTTGCGTGACAAACAAATCATTTCAATATTTTTATCTGAAAAGAAGACGATTTCAATTTATTATTTTAATTAATTATATAAAAATCTATATTTTTAATTAACGTAATCTCTACTAATACTTTTGAATTAAAACAAAAAAAAAACTAATTCAAATCATCCAGCATTTCTCTGGAAATATTATATATGTAATTACAAATGATGACATCTGTCAGACAATCAATAATAATCACTCAACAATTGGTACTTGCCCTTGTCCCACATTTGTAGGAATATAAATCGCACACTAATAAAAAAAAAATAAAAGGCAACCACACAATGAAGACCGCCACTCAGCCCAGTTATTATTGAATCCAAGTGCCACCCATTATTGCATTAAGGACTTTTTAGTCCTTCTCCATATTCTATTACATTTGAAATAACACAATTGGTGCATATCTTCTTTTTTTTTGTCCTAGATTAATAAAATGGCGATGAATAACAGTGTTTCCTGCCAAAGCTACTGCCACGCACAATTTAAAAAAGAAACCCACCCGCAACCCTCAGGGACATTTTTTTTCAGTTATAAGCTTTTAAAACCAAACCAATGAAAAGTGAGTCCTTAAAACCGTGAATCTACTTTTTAAACAGCCAAGAGCAATTTTAGCAAAACAATACAAACAAAAAAATCAAAAAGCAATGAAAAGGACAATGTATTGTTGTTGGTCAACTGTAGGAGATATACTTTTGTATATCTCCTAACTTTGCAGCAAATACAATTTACCCATGAACAAGGCAAAGAGGGTGCAAACTATGAATATGAGATATTTCCTCATCTAAGATTTAAAAAAAAATGAAATTGCTATATATACATTTACTTCGGTGGGAAAAAAAAAACAATAAGAACGCGCAATGGGGAAGTCACTTAAGATAATTACAGCAACGCGAACTCTGAAGTGTAGAATTCATGAAAAAATTATCCACTTGATGGAAGGACTTTTTATTATATTTTCTGTTGAAAACTTTAAATTGAGTTTGAAGTAATTTTTGTATTTATTTTATATGTGTTCGTATATAAAAATAAAAAAAAAAGTTGTATAGAAATTGAATTGTGTGAAAAATGAGTTAGAGAAAAAAATTTTACCAGTACTTAAATTCTTGTAGAAATTGTCAAGATAAATTAGAGTGTTGTCGGTCAAATAGCACACAGGAAAACAGCTTTTAACATGTGTGTAATATTTTATTTAAATATACTAAGGATTGAATTGTTAAGGATTTAATGTTAAATATCTTAAGAGAACAAATTGCGACCCACTGAAAATTAAATAAAAAATATATTTGGAGGGATGGAAATAATAAATATATTAAATTGTGCCTTCAGATAGTTGTAGATCTTATTTGCCGTTGCCCTTTACAAATGAACTCTAAGGATTTCTCCATATCATGCAAAGAAAGTGCTTAAAGAAATCGTAACAAAATTCTGCTTTTTAAACTTGGGTGCAAATGTTCTGACGCCATCCAGTTGCGCACCCCAAGGCTCCGGGCGTCCTGGTCCACGCCATCTCTCCAGCGCAAGCATGGTCTACCGCGCTGTCGTCTGCCATAGAATGTACCACAAAGAACTTTCCGAGCAGGTTCCTCTTCGCTCATGCGAGCTAGGTTCCCTGCCCACCGGAGTCTACGGTGCCTTATTTTTGTCACGATATCTGCTTCAAGGTAGATTGCATACAATTCATGATTGTACCGTCTCCGAAACCGTCCTTCCTCACATATGGGGCCAACAATTCTCCTTAAGACTTTTCTCTCGAACTCTCGGATACATATGTGAGTACTGGCAAGACCATGTGGGTCCTGTACAGCAGCAGTTTTGAAGTTATGGTGAGGTTTCTGGATTTGAAGAGCTTTGACAGACTGTAGTAGGCTCTGTTGGATTTGAGAAGCCGTCACCTACTGAGTTAAACTATAGCTTAGAACCATTCAGATAACTACCATAGGTATATGAAACAAATTTCATCAAAATTGGTAGAACCGTTTAGGAGAAGGAGAATTACGAACACACGTACATCGGAATTTTATATATAAAGAAGAAGTATATGTTGAAAACTGATTCATAATTTTTTTTTTTATTTATTTTTCACAAAAATATTTTAAAATAGTTGTTGGAAAAAAAAATCGATTTTTCGAAAACTGAAATTACGATTTTGTAAAAAAAAAAAAATTATACCTAAATATATCGTTATACTTAAAACTTAAAAATTATTGGCATACCACGATTTTCTCTTAAAACTTTGGTTTGTTATAAATTAAATTTATTGAAAGTATTTAATAATTTATTTCGTACGCTCGACCCAGTTGTGCTTTTTTTATTTTAAGTCCTAACTCACTTGAGCAAGTTTGTGCGACCCAATCATGCTATTTATTTCTTTTATACATTCTTTATTAAGTATGGGGAGGAGTTTATTTTTTTACAAATTTCTCGGAAACTACATATATATGAACATTTTACGAATACATACCTAGTGTTAAGGTAATAATTGTATTTTTATATGATTTTCTACAAAAATGTCTTAACACTTTCATTTCCGGAAAAATTAGTTAAATTTTAACAAAATCTGTTTTTTGACACAACTGCAAATTTGTTTTTGGCTTGTATTGTCTTACATTTTTGTGGTTTTCTGATTAAACCACAGAAAACAAAATTAAAAGCACAACTGTGTCGAACGAACTTGCTCTTGTTGCAAACTACTAATATTTTAATTCATGACATTATGCATCATCGTACTTTACTTTTTATATTGTTTTGAACGCCATCTTGTGTTAAATGTTAACATTAAATCTCATATCAAATTTAAATAAAATCCGTTTAGCCGGTTAAGTTATGGCTAAATTTGTTTGCATTGCAAGTAATTAACCAAAATCCTTGCAGCCGTTTTCGAGAAAATTCGGAAAAACAAAATCCTTGTATAACAGATTAAATAGAACAATTTAATATCATCGCTTAGTTTACTTACTGACCCTCCCCTTGGACTGAGTTCCATTACTGTGATTTTACTCACCCACACCTTCTATTGCTATTTAAAGTCCTTAGTTTATCTCTTATATATTTTATTTTGGTTCCAGTGAGGTGACAACATTTTCTATGATTTTTTTCTTGTTTTTGACAATTGATTGATATATTTTTATATTATTGAAACCGTTATTAAAATAAGTTATATGAAATTTATTAGTCATCTATAAAAATGAGAATGTTGGTTCAGAAAACATCCACAAAACATTTCAAAAGTTCAAAAAAATAAAAATAAAAAAACAGTCTGTGATAAAATATAATTTATTAATGTTGCCAAATTTAATTGTAATAAAAATTACTTTTTTTTTGTTTAATTTATCTTCCACCGATAACTTAAATAATTACACAACAATTCACCAACAAATACGAAACTCGAAAATAGCAAACCTTTCGCCAAGCAATTCCAAGCAAAATGCAATCTATACAAATCAACCGAAACAGGAACCGATTGAGCATTTTTCCAGTTAAATTTTTCTACATGAAAACCTGCCTTTATAGACTGCAAATAAGTATCATAATCCCACTTCTGAAGTAATCCAGCTTCTATTGTTTGACATATTATTACATCAAGAATTTCTTTATACGGTGAATATAAATCCATCAAAAAACCAATTGGAAATTCAATACTACTATCCCGTATCATTCGAAATAATGGCGTTCCAAAATGTTTTCCTAATCCAATAAGAAACTCACACCTATCTGATCCACAAGTATAAGCAAAGCTGGTATTTTTCATAAATTCTTTTTCATAAATTGAAAATTTTACTGGACGAACAATTTTCTCCAATCCCGAAGGATATTCTCCTCCTTGTTCTCTCATAAGTTTCCAACTGAATTCTGGTACCATCACTGGAATATTATTGTCAATGAGGTCTTGAAATGTTTCGAATTGTTTTATTTTTATATAAACCGTTAGAAATGATGTAAAATATATTATATATATACTATTGAGAATGAAAACAAACAGAAATGTTTGAATTTGTATTCTGTAAGCAGAAGTCGATGGAATTTCAGAAGGTTTCCACAAAAATGTCAGAAATATTTCACTAAAACTCTGCCAAATGTTAACATTTAAGTTTGTGAGTTTCTTAGTGACCACATCCATTAATGCGATGTAAACAGCGGTAAATCCTATAAATATCCAAATCCTTGTTGAAAATGGTCTCTCAAAGTACTCATTTGGATTTAAATGACCATTTAAAGGCACCATTATTGACAAAATTAGTTGTTTAACTGGATAACTGAAGCCAAGTCCGGGAATTTTTCGAAAAACATTCATACTAATGTCGATTTGATTGTTTATTGTTGCATTTACAATAGCTCCAGGGGTGAATGATTTAGTTGAATTTCCTATAAGAACTTCTTCAAAGGTTGCATTATGTCTGCGAAGAAAATTCAAGAATATTTGACCGGGACATCCTCCAATTTGTGGAATTCCTTGTGGATTTGGATACCAAAATGTCCTTGGAATATCTTCTTGCACTGTTGTACGAAAAATAAAGCCATTCAAATTCGTTAATGAATTAGGAAGATCAGCATGCTTCGCAATCCTTTGAATGGGTTCATCCGCATACGGAAGGTATGCATATGACACATTTTCAGCAATTCCATATATTCTTGTAAACTTACAATCGGTAAAGAATGAAAAGTACGGTCGAAGACTTTCGGTATTTATCGCAGATATTATAACAAATTTACGAACTTCCAATTGTTCTATCAGTTGGTGTAGTATGTTGAATTGCTGACTTCTTTGGCTTTGTCCATGAACTACAAGTAGAATTTCATTCAGAGAAATTCCATAGAAGTTCATGTATTGAGATGAAAAATTTAAAATTGCAATTTCAAAATTAGTTTTCATAAACGTTATAAGAAATCTCTCGTGCATTCCTATGAAACACAATGTTTTTAGATTATTTTCTTGATGAATTTTAATGATGAGTTCACTAAGTTCCATACTATTTGCAGACACTAAAGCAAATGAAAATGTAAGAACGTAGATTTTCCAAAGATACATTTTAAATGTCGTTTTAACAATTATGTTACTACTATACTTCTACTATTGGCAATGATTCTGTGAATAGCAAATATGAATTATATGTAAAAGAAATAATTTTGAAAGACCAACATGCGAACCTTATTTGTTGCTGATGGACATTAAGATAGCAACATAATAATGTGTAATTAACTTAAATGCGTGTTTCATAACTTTCAATTAAAAATGGTTGTACTGTAAGTTCTTTTGTACTTTAATATTTACCTACTTACTTATGAAGGTTAATAAATAAGCATATAGAAGTCATTTATTGATGTTAATATTTTGCTTTTTAAAATATATTCATCTAGCAAGACGGTTAAATGCTTTGGAAGAATTTGCAGGAAATAAGCCAAGGCGACAATGGAAAGAGAAAATGCATTACAATAAGGACGATTTCCATTCACAAAGAAGGAAAATGATTTTTTAACCCTCCTGTTTCGAAAACTTTTGAGTCAATTTCACTAAAGGATGTTGAATTGAATCTATAAAAATGCATTGAGGAGAAAGGAGAAAAATAAAAAGAAGAGTTTTTCATTGTTCGAGAGAAGGAATTGCATGGACTGTGGGATGAAGAGTGTTTAGTAATGTGCAGCCCGAATGTTTTTATTTAATGAGAATACAGATGGATTTAGTACGTGAGAAATTGAGATATTTGATACTAATGGGTTCGTAGACTCCCCCTCCGGCGCGCCTCCCAGATCACAGTACTTTTTGTATTTCAACTCCTGAATCATACTGACCATGTTTTTGAAGTAACGGCGCAGGTTTCAGCTGACGCACTCTACAACGCCTTTTTTGATTATAACCTGATTATGTGAATTTATTTTTCAACTGACGTGATTTTGGTCTTGTGCATTCAACAACTCAATTTGAAGAGTCATTTTCTTAAAAGAAATTCAATTTTCTATCAATTTCTCTAAGAAATGTTTGTTGTCAGCTGTTAGGTTAACAATTAGGACGATATGATGGAATGTTTGATTAAAAATATGAGAAAATTATTTAATTTTGTAATTTTCTCATTTGCGTTGGTTTTAACTCTGAAACGGCTGATAATCGAAAAAAATTAATTTTCAAAGTCAAAATTTTGGAAAAAAAAAATTTATTGAATTTTTACAAATTTTTTTTTATTAATTTTTTATGCAATAAAAAACCCGGTCCCAAAATACTGTCTTATTTTTCGAGATATAAGAAAAACTTACTTTGTACAGACCGCACTGTATTCAGCACTGAATATTTTTTTTAATGTAAACCCGAGTAGAATACCTACTTGAAACATCTGCTTAGTTTGTAATGGATTTGCTAAACTCTGCAAAAATATTCGAAGGAATGAAGGTGACTCCAGCCAAATATTGCCAGAAATACTACGATTAAGTTCGATATCTCTGAAAAGCGCATTTCACTTACGAAATTGTAATTTTTGTACCCTCCTGGAAAGCGTTGAAACTTTTAAAAAGAGCTGTGATGGACTTTTTGGGTTTTATGAGCGTCTTTTGGTTTCCGATTGATGTCAGCAAATTAAACGATTAAACTACAATTAAAGTGTCCGAAGAACCAGTGAAATAAAAATATTTGTAAATCAATGTGATTTAAGCAACCAAATTTAAGAATTCTTGGAATAAGCCTCCAGAAAACCTACCAAAGTTAATAACATTAAAAATTTCATCACCGCTGATTATATGTTCATTCGAAACATTAACTTTCGGATCTTACGAAACAAAAATATTTACACACAATTCGATTGAGGTAATGACAGAAATCAACTTACGACTCTACCAATGATTTACAATGAAAATGCATTTGACTTCAAGTAATCGCTTTTTGGCTTGAAACTGCGATACTCTTCCAAAAACTACAATCTTTATCAGCAAACAAACGGGTATGTGTAAGCCAAGTTGAAGTCTCCGAAAACACGAATTCTTGTGCACGGCGAAGATTAGACTCCAACTGGTACTCCTGAATATATTCTGAAAGTAGAACTGCAACTGTCACTACCACTGTTGCCACCAAAACAACACACTTCTTTCCAATTGGAAAAACTTATATGATTAAAAAAAGAAAACAAATATAAGTTTCATATTAAGTTTTTTATTTATATCGCAAATTATAAAAACGATTTTCTTTCCTCTTCTTTAAACCCTTTTTGACAAAAATTTTCCACTGCTTTTGGAAAATTTTATTCAATATTTCACCAGCGAATATGATAGTTGCAAGCATCCAACCTTTAGTCAAACAATTCCATGCAAAATGCAATCTATGCACATCAACCGAAGCAGGTGCTGATGACTCCCAATGGGATTTCTCCACACTGAAACCAGCTTTTATAGACTGCATAAATGTATCATAATCCCACTTCTGAATTAATCCAGCTTCTATGACCTGACATATTAAAACATCAAGAATTTCTTTAAATGGTGAATGTGACTGAAGCAGAAATCCAACATGATATTCAATATGGCTGTTTCGTAGCATACGAAATAATGGTTTCCCAAATTGTTTCTGTAATCCAATAAGAAACTCACATCTATCTGATCCGCAAGAATATGAAAAGCTAGTATTTTTCATTGAATAAAATTCTGCAATAAAAATTGGATATTTAACAACACTAACGATGTTTTCAAATCCAGGTGGATAATTTCCTTTTTCTTTCATACGTTGCCAATCGAATTCTGGCATCATTACTCGAACATTATTGTCAATGAGTTCTTGAAATGTTTCGAATTGCTTAATTTTTATGAAAACCGTAAGAAATGATGTAAAATATATTATATACACACTGTTGAAGATGAAAACAAATAAAAATAATTGAATTTCAATTCTGGAAGCAGAATTCGATGGTCTTTCAGATGGTTTAGATAAAAATGCTAGAAATATTCCACTAAAGCTTTGCCAAATGTTTACTTTTGAATTTGTCAGTAATTTAGCGACTACGTCCATCGAAGCGATGTAAATTCCAGTTATTCCTATAAATGTCCAAACCTCTGTTGTAAATGGTCTCTGAAAATATTCAATTGGATCTAAATCACCTGTTAAGGGAACCATTACAGTCCAAATTATTTGTTTCACTGGATAACTTAAGCCAACACCATGTATCCTTGCATTTACATTCATACTTATTTCAATTTCATTGTTTAAAGTTGCATTTACAATTCCTTCCATAAATAGTTTCGTTGAATTACTTATATGAATTTCTTCAAAAGTTGCATTATGTCTACTCAAGAAATTGAGAAAAATTTGTCCATGACATCCTCCGATTTGTAGAATTCCTTGATTATTTTGATACCAAAAAGTCCTTGGAATATCTTCCTGAACAGTTGTACGAATAGCAAAGCCATTTAAGTCCTTAAACGCATCGGGAAGATGTGAACGTTTCGAAAGCCTTTGAATGGATTCGTCAGCATAAGGAAGATATACATAAGATACATTTTCAACGATTCCATATATTCTTGTAAATTTGCAATTGGCAAAGAATGAAAAATACGGTTGAAGATTTTCATAACTTACTGTAGATACTATAACAAATTTACGCATTGCAATTTTTTCGACAAGTCGATTAAGAATGTTGAATTGTTGACTACCTTTGCTCTGACCATGAATCACTAGTAGAACATCATATAAAAAAAATCTATTGTAGTTATTGTACAAAGATGAGAAACTTAAAATTGTCATTTCAGGATAAGTTTTAAAAAAGGTTCTTAAAATGTCCTCATGCATTCCAATGAAACACAATGTTTTTTGATTACTTTCTTTGTGAATTTTAACAATGAGTTCATTGAGTTCAATATTAATTCCACACACGATAGAAAATGCAAAAACGAACACCAAGGCTCTCAAAAGATACATTTTTTTAAAATATCCTTGTAGCTAAACACGTCTAGTAGGGTATGTTATGATCGGGTTAATGTTTTGTTCTCCAAAAGGAGAGGAATGGAAAACCAAAGAACTTATTTCAAACGACACGTGCGGAACTATAGTTTTTTACTGATGGACATTAAGATACAAGAATTACAATAACGTATAATTAAATAAAATGCGTGTTTTATAATTTTTGATAAAATATATCAATGAATTGTTAAGAATGTGTAATATATTTTCTGGCAAATAAGCTATTCAGGATATTTTTATTTAGCTATTTAACGTTCTAAAAATCCTAAAAGTATTATTTGCGGAACTGTGGTGTCGTGGGTGGATTCTAATCCTCATCGTGAAAATAATATCGGAAAAAAAGAAGAAGAAAAAGATGATGAAGAAGAAGAAATGTGATGTGAAAATTAAATCAAAAATTAAATAAAAATAAAAATATGTACGTAGAAAAGAAAAAAATATAAATAAATAAATACAAACAAAGAAAATTAGTATTAAAATAGAAACAAAAATAAAAATAATTATTAAAACGAAATTAAAAACAAAAACAATAATAAAAATAAAAATCAGATAAAAAATAAAATTAAAAAAAAATTAAATGAATGAAATCATTAAAAAAAATAAATAAAATCAAATTGAAAAGATTTATAAATAAAATAAAAATGGAGCAACAACATAAGCTATATTTAGGTGTACACCAGAGGCCGTTAAGATGAAAAATAAGATAATAATAGCAACATTTGGATCTGCCCCAAAATTTGGTACAAAAATAAGAAAAAAAAATACAAATCTGGATCTGCCTTCTTTTTAAACCAAACCATTGTATATACATTTCTATAGTATTTTCATGCTGAATAATCACCGCCTGGCCATCTTGAGAAACGTGTGATAAACACATTTTTAGGTTCGTGCATTTAATAGTTGTCTATTCTGTAACCCTGACAACAGTCGTAAACATATATTATTTTTGTTTTGTTTACGACTCTTGTCAAGGAAATATGGATTTTGGAGCCAATAAAATACATTATATATTATTAATTTGTTTCGTAGACGACTATTGTTTGGGTAACAGAATAGACACTTAGTAAATGTAAGATCCTCCAAATGTGCAGTTAACAACTTTCTTTAGATGACGCTGCTCCATGGTTGTACTATAGAAATTTATATACAATGACCAAACGCAGGAGATATTTTGCAAAAAAAAAATTTCCACTGCTTTATCGAATATAGTAATAGGTCACATTGAAACTTTTGCATTGAGTTTGTTAATTGGGATGCCTTTATTTGATTATTTTCCTACCTATACTATAGTGACAAAAAAAAAACAAGTTTAGATTTTTTGTCCAACAAACGCACGCTTACAGCCTTGTTTTTATAAACATTATATGTAGATTAAGGTTCGCTTAAAAGAAACTGTTGTACGGGTGCACTCATAACTCGAGAACGGAATCGGATTAGGAAAATTAAATTTTCTGAATTAAGTTGAAAAGTGAAAAGTGGCCTAAATGTGAGGTGAAGTTTTATGGTAGCTATATCATTATATGGCTGCTTAGTGAAAAACTTTAAATGTCATCTTGTGTTGAATGCTTAGATTATATACAATACCAAATTTAAATGAAATTGGGTTAGTCGTTGTCAGTTTAAGGTCTAATTTGTTTAAAAAAAGTTAACACCAAATCTCCGTTATGTGCATTTTTAGCCGAAAACCTGAAAATCAGTTATGTATATTAAGAGCACTTCAAATATATCGTTCACAAAGTTTTATCAATATAGTTAGAGCCGTTTTCGAGAAAGTTTGGAAAAACTAAAACCGTTATATGGGAGGTACCCGTTATAGCTGAGCGAAAACAAAAATTCCAATTCTTCCTCTAGGTTATCACAAAAAAGTTCTGCACACGAAGTTTGACGAAAATCCGTCGTCCAACTGTAAGGCTGTAGCTCCGGTAGCAGCCAACCGCACATACGCATACATACGCACATAGAAACATACGCACATCCGCGACGTCGGACGGCATGACGAAACCTACTTTTTTCGTGTTCTCTATCATCGTAATGTCAGGTGTGATTAAAACATCGAATTTTTTTTCACACGGAACCAATACTTGCCTTATTGAGCAAGTAACAATTATAAAAGACATCACCGTCGGCAGCAAATCACTTTATCAAATTAAATTGTATTAAAGTGGATCGTTTTTTTTTTATAAAAATAGAATTATCGGTTTCCCAAAAAAAAAACATATTTTTTTTAAGTTCTAGAGTCTAGAACACATTCTTACAATACTTTCTCTTTTCTAATAATTTTAGTACGATTTGATACATAAAGAGGGGAGAAGAAAAATGAAAACGTCAACGGATCGGGAATTTATTGTTCTATTTATTAATAAGAAGAATTATTAAACGGATAAGTTCTGAATATGTGTGTAAGATAACTCATGGTCATGACTCATGAGTAAAGAAGCAAATAGGGTATGTATTATAAGGCTATAAAATTTTACTCAAAAAATAATTACAAAACCGTTAGAGCAGTTTTAAAAAAATTGATGTTTACTTAATAAAATTTATAATTTTTTTTTTTAATATGCCAATTTTAAGTGCAAAAAACCGGTCCGGAAAATCTGTCTGTCTGAACTACAGCCTAACCGATTAGCTTCAAATTTGGTGTGTAGGGTTTGTAGACTATTTCTTAGAGGGAAATTGAATTTTTTTTTAGCTAAAGAAATAACGGTACCTGTCATATAACGGTTTTGAAAAAGCTTAATTTTCTTGAAAACGGTTCCAACGATTTTCTTCAAAAATAATACAGATGTTTTTTATCCGATTATCTTTTGTTAATTTTTTTTTTTAGAAAGTTCTAAATGACTTGATAAAACTTCGATAAAAAAATTGCAAAAATGCTTAGTTTTAGTTTTAATTAATTTTTTAATTTATTTTTTTTTGTAAATTCAATATTTGGTAAACGGCTTTACTAAAAAAAATCATTGTTTGTACATAAAATACAAATTATAAAGCATTTTAAATTTGGCGTTATTTTTAAATTCGTAAAAAAAAATTATAAAAATTATTAAGTAAACACCGCTCTAACGAGCAAATTTCTGCATACTTAAAAAGCATACTTAAAAAGTTTTATCACGTTTTAAAACAATTCATATGATTTTGTTCGTATTTTTCATTTGTATTTAAAAAATTTAATTTATTTTTATTAATTTTATTTTATTTATGTGGTAACTTGCTACAAGAGCAAGATCTTGCGCCCCAGTCGAGTATTTTATTTTCTTGTACGGATTCATACCCCCCTTACATTACCTATAATCGCAAGTAAAAATATGTTAAATTTATTTTTATAAAATTTTATTTTATTTTTGTGTCATTTTGCAAAATCTTGCCACTCAGTTGTGCACTTTATTTTTTTTCACGAACTTGCCTTATACCTTTAATCACAAGTAAAATAGATACGGAATTTAGAATACACTATAAATATAATTAGATCAGTTATAATTTGTTCAGTAATAATTAATTCAGTAATATTTTTTTTTTTTTTTTTTATTTTTTTATAAAATTTACTCGAATCCATTATTCTAACATTATAAAGAATCCTTAAATACTCTACTGCGTATTTAAATGAAATATTGTTAACTATTTTAAAAAAGGTAATAAAATTTAGTTCAAATATTTAAAACCAACTAACCAATAATATGTTTCCTCACCCATTTTCAAATTATCACAAAAAAATTAAATATACTCCAACGATTTCATCATGCAGCCAATTTATAATCAAATTCAACTACCTTTTCAATCTGTCCATTGACCCATTATGAGCACACAAACTTACTGCAGTAGATCTCAATAAAAATTCACATACACATATGTATGTATCTACTTATTTGAATATCCATTTGTGTCATTCAATCAATCAATCATACTCTTCCATCAAGCCAAACCATAAAACAAAATATCTTCTGTATTGACATTCAATATAGTTTTCCCATCACAAGTATTTCCATTAAATTTTTAAAAGAAAAAAAAAAGTTTTTGAAATTATTCTTAACGAGTTTTTGAACCCCCAATGCAACTCACCTCTGAGCAATTTCATGAATGTGAATCATCCTCGTTTGACATTAAAGAATATTTCTTCGAAGCCAAAACAAAAAAAAATATAGCACCACCAATAGCTTTATATCCGCAACGATACACACCGTATGTCGTATAAATTTTATTTCACTTTTACACACATTAATATTATACGAATTAAAATTACTATACACGCGCACATATGGGAACCATGTAGAATCCCCGCCAAAGGAATGGGGCGAAATTAGTGTGATTTTGAAATGACGTCTATCACTCGACACACATTTTAAACATTTTTCAGAAACAAAAATTAGAAAAATAGAAGAAACACTAAAAAAGGATAAAAGGATATTCTAAATTTATAAAGACATGTATATTATAGCCTTCACCACCCACACAATTCAACTTGTCTATCCTTTTTGGTTCTCGCTTATATTATGGGGTTGATTGCACAGATACGTGTATTATCACCGTTTAACTCTAGAATTTATATGTGTATAGATATTTTTTTTTCTGTGTGGTTATCTTCGTCCTTTCTGAATACTGTATGTCTTCAACTTTATTTAACTCTCAACCGATGGCCTAAAGTTGCTTCTTGAAACTATCCACTTGATAAAATCCTTGATCGACATGCAGATAAGAATTTTATGCTATATAAGACTCCTTCTGTTTGTGTGGGAGGCCACTTGATGCCACAGTAGAAAAATTAACGTTGTTATCCTTAATCATAAACGGAGGAGACAAACCGGAGAGCATATCACATCAAAAAAATTATTACACTAACCGCACTTAAACTGACCCATTTAGTGTGGGACAGCAACAGTACGCTCTTTAATGCCGCAGGACCGACAATGTAGGACAGCGATCAAACACTAGAGAGTGACATCCTTGTACAATACACACAAACTCACAAGAGCGCATTCAAAAAATTAAGGACAATTAGATAATTTCAATATTTTCTTGAGTGAGCATCAAAATGGTTTTTTTTTTCATCGAACAAACGACAGCTTTTTCCTAATTTCACTCTTCTCTCGGTTTTTTTTTTGTATTTTTTTTCTTCAAGGACATACGAATTAACTGTATTATTCACTTAAAAGTGAACAGATTATTTCACTATTTACATAATTTTTCACTAAAATTTTCTTCACATTCAAAATAATTATGTGACCCGTTTTCACTTTTTTTTTTTGTTCTTTAAGTCGTATATTTTTTTTCGTTCGTTCAACCGTGACACCTTTTCCCGAGAAGTACGTACAGCGGAGAGAATGCTCGAAGTGGAAAAAAGGACATTTGGCGAATAGATAGATATTGATGTGATAACAGGATGAAAAATGATGTAAAATGACTCAGTTAGAGGATAATGAATTGATGGATGTGCGCATTTTACATTTTTAGTGTACTTGTTTTTTGTTATAATTTTTTTTTTGTTTTGTTCGCAGCACGCACCGTGAATTTTTGAATAATGACAAATGGAGAGGAAAGTAACTTTTATTATGCGCGTGGATGAGTAAGTGAGAATTTTTTTCATCTACAGAACGTCGGATGCTGTAGAGAAATGTATGTTATGAAGTTCAATCATTTTGGATTGTGCTTTTGGTATACGATTTTGCGCATGAAATTGTGAGTGTGAGCAAGCTTTTTAACACATTGAGGCGCCATCTGTTTGTGAGGATAATGGTTTAGCAACTTTTTTTTTTAAACTAAACGACTTTTTGATGGTTTTTTTTATTAACACTTAATAATAATTTAAAAAAATATCACGTATACACCACAGTGACCAAACATTTGGTTATTAACAGTTTACATTAATTTGCAATAGAAACCGATTTCAAACGAATATACATTGTATACATATAAAACATAAGTAACATTGAAACAAAAAAAAAAAATATTACGCATACGCCACAGTGACTTAAGCAATTCAAAAAGATAAATGATTGCATTAAACTATTAAGTAGATATTATTTTGATTTTTTGAAATTAGATTTTGTGTAAATTTATGAATATAAAATAGAGTAAATACATTTAAAAATGCATTCCAATATTATTTACACCTTAACAGCAGTATGAAGATAAAAAAAAAAAAAAAAAAAAAACAATACAAATATTACAGAAGAAAAATATTTTATCAATTATATCTGTCTGTCAAAATTAAGCTTACGAAGTTCTGTATCAAAAGATAGTTTAATTCAAAATTTCGGAATTCTGTAATTCTTCTGAATTTCTTAATTATGTAAATTGATTATTCTGTGTATAAAAATTGTATGTTTCCAACAATTCTGGATGTACCAAGATTTTGTATTACAAAATATGTTAACAGTTTTCCTGGTTGGGCTCATACGGAGCTTCGTTGACTTAATGTAGCCAGTACCGGTCACCACATTACTTTGTTGCTCTGCTTAAATTTGATATAACAAAGCGGATTGAGTTGTAACTTAATCAGAGAAGCGTGTGTCTCGAATTTCTCACTATTATCATTTACTCCCACCACACCAAGAGGTTTTAATGGCTTTATCTGTGCATTATCCATATACGAAGATAAATTTAACTTGACTGGTCAATATGCTTTCTCGATAGTGACTTAGACTCCAACGCCGAAACGATTACAAGTTTAATTCTTCACGAGATGGAAAACTTTATTCCGAATAGATCTAAGAGCATCAAAAATAAAGAAAACTCGTGGTTCGATTTGAATTGTCTTGACTAATTTTAGTAATGCTCTTATGCGATTTTGCTTTTGAAATTAGGACACGATAAATTTGTAATGTGGCATCAATCTTATCTGTCTAATAGGTCTTACTCGCTTATGTTTAATGGATGTGTCTCAACGTATTTTTCTGTCTATTCCGGAGTATCACAAGGTAGTCATTTGTGCCCTATTCTTTTTATTTTTACCATAAGTCTTAAAGTATTCATACAGATTATGTTAATATATAAAACCTTCATTTATAGTTTCAATGGTAATTTTCTATAAAATGATATTGATGTCTGTGTAAAACCGGCAGCGATAATAACTGAGGATATTGTAGCCAATTAACGCTGACGATTGTATCAAACGTCGACTAAGTAGCTATGTAGCATTCCATTTTGTTAGTTTACTTTTTTGTTACTTTTTAGAAATTTTTACTTTGAGATTATTATTTTATTGTTATTATTGTCAACTGATTTAGATTTAAAAAAATAGAAAAAACTCGAAAAGAAGCAGAATTATTGGCTTTGTATGTATGTATAACTGGAAAACAAAAGATCCAGAAGATACAAAACACCTATTGGTTTTAAAATAAAGGATTTATTTGGCTGATTTAAAGAGGTTCAATTTACCCTAGTTTCTTGGAATAGATTCATTTAAGCAATTAAAGGTATATTTTAAGATTATTATACAGTCCATTTTCTCTGCCAGTTTTGTTTGATTGAAAACTTAAATTAAATTTTAAGAAAACTCATATTTAAGCTTTGTTTTTGTTGTTAAGTTAATAAATGGAAAAATTGATTCTTTGCACCTTCTATCTCGCCTTCATTTTGACATTCCTAATATATCAAAATTTGTGCATATAGTGCACTTTCGTATCAATAACGAACGTTTTTCTCCATTAAATACAATGCATGAAATGTTTAATCAATTAACTTATAACTTTACTTTGTTTTATACATCAAAATAAAATTTAATCGTAACTTTTAAAAAACGAAAACCGGAATAAATTCAATCAACCTAAAAAGACCTCTAACGGTCATATTTGTTGGACCAAATTTTTACATGAACAAAAATTACGGCAAAAAATACTGCAAAGGCAGTAAAATTAAAAAAATTTAAAAATAAAAAAAAAACGAAATACAACTTTGTCTTCGGTTCCAACGCTCGTCTCCAATAAAACTCCAGTGGTAAGATCACAAGAAAAAGCTGATTTGTTTGCAGCACAGTTTGCTGCTAACTCAACTCTGTCATTGAGTGTTATGACGGTTGGAGTATTCTTTTGCATTTGTACAGTTCCAAGAGTACTCAAGGATCTATACATACATACACATATCCGCTGATGGCAAAAATATATTTCCCCTTCATTCTTTTAAAGAGGTGTGCTTCGACGCTGACAAAGCCACTGCATAAACTTTTCCATCTGTCTTATTCTACTGGAATAATATCTACTCTTTCCGAGTAGATTGAAAACAGCATTTGAACAGCCCGTCGCTAAAAAAAGGCGATTCTTCTTATCTTTCAAATTATCGATCGACTGCACTAACGCCCTTTCTTTCTAAGGTCATGGAAACGCTGATTTACTATCAGCGTAAGAACTATCTTGAAGAACTAAAGCATCTTATGTTCTACATAAATTCTTAAGTGACAGCTTATGCAGAGGAAAAAGTATTACTTTAGAATGTGCATATGTCGAACATAAATTCTTAAGTATCGTTTCAGCAAACGGTCCTTAATGACCGAAGGAACAGCTTTCGTAGTAATAATTCAACTGGTGATTTGATGGTTTATCTCAGCGAAAATTCTTAGAAAGTAAGATTATTTGCGCCTGATATTTCAAAAAGCATTTAATAGAGTTTGGCATCAAGTTCTTTTATCGAAAATGCATTCATTCGGTATTGATGAATCTCTTCTTCGTTGGATTGGAAATTACCTTTCAGACCGTTCAATACAAGAAGTACTAACTGGATTTAATTCTAAAATTTTGAAAACAAATGCTGGTCTACCCCCTCATTCTCTCAAGGCTCCTTTATATCTCCGACTCTTTTCCTTATTTGTATTAACGAAGTCGTCCTCTTCCGGCATTGAGCATACAGTACGCTCCCGACCAGCTCACATACGGTTAAAAACCTAACAAAAGACATGCATTGAAGATACCGACTACCATGAAGAAAGATCCTCTTCAAAAATGAAAATGGGGTTTTTCTCTAACACTGAAATCGAAACTATTACCAGTGTGGTTTTTTGGCCTGGTAGATTGACCAAAAATACAATAATAAAATCAAATACCACAGAATATCAATAATTTGAAAGTTGAGTTGTTCATACGTTGATTAGTATTTAGCTTCATTCATCTCCAGGACCCTTACATGGTGATATCCGAACTATTGATTGCAGCAAAACTGATCCTGTTGTTTTGTGTATAACATTGATAAATTCACGGTGCAATGTGAAGTTGGGAAAAGTTTATCCGAACTTATCCAAACATGACCAGAGTTTCGGAAAGGAAATGTGCTATTAACTGATTTCTTCAATCTTGTTTTGGAGCAGATAATGCATAAGGCTGATGTATTTTCAATAGACCCGTTCAACTCCTTCACATTAATTGAAGGAAGGCGTTAGTCTTGAAGTAAATGAGGACATATACCAAGGAATTGGCGAACTGCAATCAACAAATAAAAAAGTACGTCAGAATTAATAGCTGCAACTTTGAAACCACAATGATTTTTTCGAACGGAAATCCTCGTTTTTTTAGACTATTTAACACTATTAAAATAAATCAAAATTGTATCAAAATCTTCATGGAATACATTAATTGTATGTCCCTTAATCCGTTTATGTTGATAAAGTTTATCATTTAACAAGTACCTACTTTCCTCCTATCAAACAATTTCATAGATTTTTGCTAGTAAAACAAACAAAAAAAAAAACTACCCAGCAAAGTTTTTCCAATGCAAAAACTTTTATCGCGAATTTCCTGCAAAAATAAGCAAATGTTGTATGTAAATTATATTCATTTTAAGTATGCAAATTTGTTTTAACAACAAAAATAATGTAATCAAGTTGTGATTTTTACAAAATTAAATGTCAAATATTTGTTATCTCTGTTGATTCTTTGAAGAGCTTGACGAAATCCTTATGCAACAAATATTTACCATTTAATAAATGAACATAAAATCAAAGCACCAAATTACATAATATCCTTTCTTCAAATATACATAAATATATGAAAAGAAATGCTGACAAAGTCCTTATATAGAAAGAAGTGAGAATAAATATAAATTGAATTCACATAACAATAAGAATGCAATTGAAGTGAATAAAATCATAGTATTTGCCAAACGCTATATTTGCCCCTCAAAAAAAAAAAAAAAAAATGCTTTCAGTATTCAATGCTGCAAAGGGTGGTAAACTATGACGACAATACTCATATCGCAATAGAAATGTTGAAATATATTTTTTTTGTTCAGAGAAAAGTAAACACCAAACTAAAAGCAGGAAGAATTTTGCAGAACAGGAAGAGCACGAACGAAAAAAAAGTGCGTAAGTACTTGGAAAGTATTTTCCATTTTGTCCACTTTATTGCATATCCTTAGGGTGTAATATCATCGTCAACTTTTTCACACTTAAATATTTTACTTATTTGTTGCGTGTTGTCTAGGATACATTGGATAAAAATGTATCCTTTCGAAAAAGGATTTTGTCTTTCTTTTAGATATCTTTTCTGTTATATGAGATTTCAGCAAATAGCAAAATAGCTCTAAGAAATTTTGTATTTATGTACACATATGTAATGTTTGAAACTATGACACGATATTTTATTATCATACGAAAATGAAACTACCTTTAAGGCCGTGTGCCAATAGCGTTACAATTTTATTCTCTTGCTAATTTTTGATGGTTGAGTGGTAGTGTTTAGCTTTTTAATGTGTCCATGTTTAGCTTTTTAATGTGTCAACTGGATTAATTTTTTTATTATTTTGCTACGGGGAAATGTATGAGATTATTTTGAAATCAAATTATAAAAAAAAAGTCTGTACTCAAATTATAGGTGTTTAAAGTTTTTACTTTCTCGACATTTATGCACGATTAAATTCTTCGCGGTTAAAACTATCTAAAAGCCCCTGCAAAAGCAAGTTCAAAAAACGCAAAATTGAAATTTTAAAAACCGATTTATTACTGGATTAATAGTGGCTATTATAAATTATATTTATTTAAAGAAAAAACAAAATAGAACTACTCTGTGATGACTGTGGCAGCTGAACAGCTGAATATAACAAATTTGTTTCAAAATGAATAGGAAAAGAATGTAAAAGAAGTTTCATCGTTTAATTTTGTTAGTTGTTCGTTAATATCGGAGTTAAGTAAAACCATTGAGTTTATACACATAGAGAAATTATGTGTAAGTTTCAAAAGCTGCTCGTAGGATGTTGTTACTATCGACTTGTTTCTTTTAACTCTTGTAGCAATTATTATTGAGTTGAAAGGTCAGAGAAATAAAGAAAAATAAACACAAATGTATGCAGAAGAATTTCGTTCGGATCGGTTAGAGTAATTTTCGTTATAGGGAATTAGGGCAATAATAATTACTCGATATTCTCATATAGCGACATCTACATCGGTGAGTTTGAAACCATCTTGATACCTCTATGTATATAACTTCAATGGTAAAACACAATTCAAAAAAACACAAACGATAAATTCGATATTAATGTAAAAACAAACAAAAATAAATGCAAATGAAAACAATCCAAGAACAAAAACAATCACATTACTCCGTCTGTTTCTCTCACTCCTTCATAAGCATAGCAAATTATGGTGCAGGGAAATAACTCCACAGGCAAGTGCTCCACATGGGAATTTATTCCAACTCCGCTCCACTTTTCAATGTGGATTAATTTCCCACTGAATATGGGAATTTATTGTACTTTTAAGTGAAAAAGTAGTTCACTTTCTAAAGTGGAGTTGTTTCCCACTGACTGTGAGAAATAATTTAACTTTCACTGTACAGTACCTGTGTGGCCCAATTGTACCACCAACAGTAGACATAGGTAAGGGGGCGCATGCTGCCCTCCTGCAACCCCCTGCCTGGCTCAATAAAGGATTTGGGGTGGGTGCGAGTTTGGTTGGGTGCATGTTTGCGTATGCAAAGTTTCTAACTCATTTGGAAGTAAAGTAGGACCACTGTTTTTACTTGCGATTATAGGTACTATAAGGCAAGTTATGCATTCGTAAAAAAAATAAAGGGCACGACTGGGTCGCACAAACTTGCTCTTGAGGCAAGTTACTTTCGTGTTTACGACTGGAAAATGAATTTGAACAGCTTTTTATTTTATAAAGAGAAGATGTTCAGTATTTTATATTTTGAAATATTTGTCTTTCAAAAAAATCTTTTATAAACAAATGTAAGGAATAAAAATAGGTTTATATGAAAGATATAGTCTTTGGTAAAAATATAATTACTTGAAATTTTATCAAAGTTTATAGTATTTTTTTCGAAAAAAGTAGATTTATCGGTTTTTCTTTTTCAAAAATTATTTTTTTTCAAAATTTTTTTGCAATTTTATTTTAGTTTAGCTGTTTTTTTTAATATTAAATTTCGTTACAATCGGTCAAGCCGTTCAAAAGAAAGTCGGAGTAATAAAAAACGGTTTTATAGCAGGTACCGTTAATAAGCTGATTCTGAAAAAAATTTCAGACGAAAGACATCACCATTGGTAACAAATTACTTATGTTAAATTTTATCGAAATTAATCGTATTTTTTGCGAGAAAATTGTAATTATTGATGACGCATATATGGTATGTATAGGTAGCGGTTTTTCACGACCTAGGATACAAATAAAAAAAAAAAGTTCTGGGAATGCTTTTTACCAAGTTTGAAGAATATCAGCCCAACCCTTTAGGCTGTAGGTGTCGATACAGACATACAGACAGACAGACAGACAGACAGAATTTTCAGACCTACTTTTTCCGACTTCGCTATCATCGTAATGTCATGTTTGATTGTTATCTCGAAACTTTTTTTTTTCTTACGAATGCATAACTTGCCTTATAGTACCTATAATCGCAAGTAAAAAGTTTTGAGATAACAATCAAACATGACATTACGATGATAGCGAAGTCGGAAAAAGTAGGTCTGAAAATTCTGTCTGTCTGTCTGTCTATCTTTATGTCTGTATCGACACCTACAGCCTATAAAGGGCTGATATTCTTCAAACTTGGTAAAAAGCATTCTTTGAGTAATATCCCCAGACCTTTTTTTTTTATTTGTATTATAGGTCGTGAAAAACCGGTACCTACATACCATATAAGCGTCATCAATAATTCCAAATTTTCTCGAAAAAAACACGATCGATTTTGATAAAATTTTACATGAGTGATTTGCTGTCAGTGATGATATTTTTTATCTAAACATTTTTGTCCAGAGAAACTTATTAACGGTACCTGCCATAGAACGGCACTTCTTCGATACCGATTATCTTTTGAACGGCTGAAATGATTTATACTAAATTTAATATTCTGAAAGTGCTCTTAAATTTAATTACTTATGCACTCAAACATTTTGGAAAAAAGTTCAATCAAAAAGTTCCGATCAATTTTTTTTAAATTTTATGTGAGTGCTTTGTTGTTGAGGGTGAAAAGTTGACGAATTTCCCAGTCGTTTACACGAAGGTTACTTGGCACAATAGCAAGTTTGTGCTATTAAAACTTTTGTGTAATTAAAACTCTATTGTATACAAATAAAATCAACACCTTTGGTAATCGTAATGTCAGGTTTGAATAAAACTCCAACATTAATTTACACAAAACCATTACTTGCCCTATTGATCAAGTATAAACAGTGACATCCGTTTAAGGTGAAATAAATTATAAATATGTTGGAAAACTATACATAAAATACTTGGTTGTATGTCATAATAAGATCGACTCCTGCCGATGAAATAAACTTTTTTCAAAAATCATAAAATCTGTGGACTATGTCAACAAACTTCAGCTGACAACAAAAATGAGAGTTGCATAGCTAAATAATCTATCTGCTGAAGATTTTTCTCAACAATTGCTGACTATCAGGTAATGGCCGTATTCCAGTGGATGAATCGAGTGAATTGATTTCATTGCCGGAGAAGTTTTTCAATTTGGTCTTATCGAAATATAAGGCTCATCAATAAAGTATTCCCGAACATCATTAGTTATCTGCATTTATTTAAATTTATTGACTGTGTTATAAATGAAGACCAAGCCACCACTCAATGGATGTGCCTGGGTTACCATCGCACAATTTACAACTGAATGTTGGATCTGTTTAGTCATCATGCTTCGAAATATTAACCAACCCAAACAAAATGAATTGTGATAAGTTTCACATAAATGGCGCTGTGCACCAGGGCTCCGTTTTGTCTCTGACTCTCTTCCTTATTTTTATCAACGATCTTCTAATCCTCTTAATTGTTTTGTTGATGACGTTATCCACTTCAGTTTGTTAAATTGTTTCCAGATTTAGAACACTATTTTTAGGATGTGTTCTGCAGATGCGTATGTGTCACTCTCACTGACAGCTTTTAGTGAAATGGCCACATATTTAATGTGCTGGTTCTTCTATAATTTATCTGAGTTTGATACGAATATAAAATTCACGAAATAGTTTTTTAAAATTATATACCCCCAATAAGAGCTCGGATTATAATGGAACCGTCGTTCGTTTTTTTTTATCAGTACTCTTGTAAATAGTGTTCCAAATAAATAGCCAATATTGCATTCCCTTCCCAATTTAACTGTAATGCTACCACCACATGGAATGCTCCTCATTTCGCCCTAGAAAAGCTTGACTTCGAATGTACAGCAATTTAAATATTCTTCCTTTCGTCGCACTTCACAAATGTGAAATAGGAATGCTCAATGATAATCGATTTTTGATGATCATTGAGCATTTCATGTGTTTTAATTTCCGGCCGAAGAGTGCTTTTCCGAACGTTGTTCTGCTCATTCGTGTTTTGTGGCCGTCACTTATGTTCAAAATTATTTTCTTTCTTTGTATTTATATTATAACGGGTGATTTTTTAGCTGGTTTGGTTTTGGCAACACTGGTTTTGACAGCTGACGTGTGTTTAGTACCTTGTGTCACTGTCAAACAGCTTCATTTTGGTTTGCAATTTAACCATGGATCGTTTTACAAATGAACAATGCTTGCAAATTATTGAATTTTACTATCAAAATTCGTGCTCGGTTCGAAATGTTCGAAATGCTTTTTTATCGAAAAATTGTGTTCAGCGATGAGGCTCATTTTTGGTTGAATGGGTACGTAAATAAGCAAAATTGCCGCATTTGGAGTGAAGATCAGCCAGAAGCATTGCAACAGCTACCAATGCATCCCGAAAAAGCCACTGTTTGGTGCGGTTTATGGGCCGGCGGCATTATTGGGCCATATTTCTTCAAAGATGATGCGAATCGCAGCGTTACTGTCAATGGTGAACGCTACCGAGCGATGATAACAAACTTTTTTTTGCCCGAAATGGAAGTCCTTGACTTGCATGATATGTGGTTTCAACAAGACGGTGCCACATGCTACACAGCACGCGACCCAATGGCGCAATTGCGAGGCGAGTTTGGTGAACAGTTAATTTCACGTTTCGGGCCGGTCAATTGGCCGCCTAGATCGTGCGATTTGACACCATTAGACTATTTTTTGTGGGGGTATGTCAAGGCTAATGTCTATAGGGACAAGCCCGCTTCGATTGACGCACTGGAAGCCAACATCCATGCATTCATTCGTGAGATACTGGCCAATATGTGTGAAAGAGTATGCCAAAATTGGACTCAGCGGATGGGCTACCTGAGACGCAGCCGCGGTCAACATTTGCATGAAATTATCTTTAAACATTAAATTGCAAGGTTCAAACTATCGATTTAAATAAATATTTCATTCATTTTTTCGAATTTTTTGTGTTTTTTTTTTTTAAAGTTCTAAACCTCTTAAAAAATCACACGTTATTAAAGGTCAAGAAATTTCACTGTTCCTTATTTCAGTATTTACAAATGGTACAGAAGCATCAAAGTTGGGCAATATCAATATTTTGACAGTGTTCGCTGAAATGGATGTCAATACCGAAGATCGATAATCCCCAATTTGCAATGCTTTTTCCCATTTCGTTCGTGAAGTTCAGAAATCCAAAACCAATATGCACCGGTTTATCCATTCATCTTTTGTTTAATTTCCGTTGCTGGCACTGTTTTTGATTATATTAAGGACCTCTTGAGATCGCGCAAATTCACAAAAAATATTAAAGTTTATAAAACCTTTTTTTTGCATTTCTAAAAACTTTTTTTTAACTGATTTTTCCTCGGGTTCAAGATTTTGTTTATTTTATAATTACCTATGTCTTTTGGTTGAAACATCAATATACCCAAAAACAATCAAATTAAATTCCTTCTTTATTAATATTAAGTCTTTATTTAAATTTTAACAAACAGTTATATTTAATCATAACAAAAAATTAAAATACAATTTATTTTTTTTTAATTTATTAATTTAAAACAACAAAAAATCACGTTGATTTTGAACTAAATGCATTTGATCTGCTACAACAACTGATGAAAGTCTTGGCTCATGGTTTCTTGTCTACCATGGGAAGTCCTTTTTGTACATTCCATATGCTAGCCAATACAACAAATTAAATAGTATAAATGATGCTGGAAATGCAATGCGAGCCACTTGATCAATCAGAGAAACACTATTCATATGACGAGCTCCTGTTCAAATATTATAGTCCAATTAAATAGTATTTTGTTTAATTATAATAAATAAGTGACTAATGTACCTATACCCTTAACCGTTGCATCTCTTTCACGTTGTTTCCTAAATTTATCATCTCCAATAAAACACAGCCAAACTTGTTTGCATTTCGAGGTGACAGGGGGCTCTGTTTGAGTTGTACGTTCCATCGTAGAAGCATGCGATGAAGGAGCTTGGAAGATATGTGTTGGATCCTGGAAAATGATGTTTCATGTCAAAATATATAAACTTGGAATATTAATTTCATTTACATTGTATATTGGACAAATCATTGAGTTCCGTTTGCGAAATGTTCCTGACACTGATTGTGGAGATCCCCTCACTGATTCGGTGCTCTTATGTTCGGAGGTCATAACTCCATCAGATTCTTCAGCCATTTCATCAACATCTTCCCATTCATCTTCACTAGCAGGAATTTCACCACTACCGGTCTAATAAAAATACAATTTTAATTTATGAATCTTTTATAGGACAGGGAAAAGATACCTTTGTGAAATAATGAACTCCTGCAAACTCAAGCAAAGTAGCAATACAATATAAGAAACTCATCAATAAAAACCAGTCAAGAGCTGTGGCATATTTAACTTTTGGCAAATCTGTTCGAGAATCCAAGCTGATTGTTGAAAGGGTAAGGACAGCTGTGATGCAGAGTCCTACACGATCACTTGTTGCTTCACGATGTATCCAAAAGGATACCCAGGATAGGACCACAATTAAAATGCAGGGCACGTAAACCTATAATCAGAAGGAAAATGATTACGATAAACATGATGCAAAGATAAGAAGCATCCGATGCAGACAAAAAATTAAAGGAAATGTGTATATTACAATTCTAAGATTATTTGTCTTCCTATAATTAATATTATCTCAGAATTTTGAAAATGAAGTTGAACCATTTTTTCGATTTTGTAATTCAGCAAAAAGAATTTTACTTCGAAAAAAAATTTGTAAAAGGAATTTATTCTTTTGAAAATATTTTTAACCATAGTCATTAGTTGCATGAATTCATTCATTGCTTGAGAATCTTAAAAAGGAAACTTTTTTTTCGTTTATCATTTTCCTCATATAAAACCTATCTTCAAAAACTCTAATGAATCAATCGATATTTTTAAATTAAAATACCAAACAATCAAATTTAATTCTTTATCAATGTAAATCAACAATAATTTTTGTTGTATCAGTTATAGATAGCTACATAATAAATCTTTACCTGAATAAGAAAATATCCAGTATGTCTTTTCAAATTAAATGCTACAAGAAGTACAGAAAATTCACCCTCACGTCTCTCATACGTTGAATTCCTGTGCGACATGCTTATCAAGTCAAATGCATTTAGTGTCATTCCAGGAACGAAATTCACTGCATCATCACTGTACCATTCATAAACCAACTGTCGTGATGTGTAACCATCTGAAAATAAATAAATTATATGCAAAAAGAAATATCATAAAACTTTTCTCCTTCCCGACTATTTATTTATTTCGAAAAACAAATGACAAAAATATTGAATATATTTTTTTTTATTTTAATAAAAACAAAAACATTTAAAGAATTCAAGGAAAATCAATTGTTTTTTTTTTTTTTATTTTACAAAAGTATGGAATAATTTGAATAATTAAATTTTTTTTTTAAATTTAAACTTTAAACATTAAAAATAAATCAACGACACTTCGAAAAATTCAAGTTAACAATAGTAATACAGGTCCTTTTATATAGCTACAAATAATTCTATTTTTCTCGAAAAAAAATCTCATCAAAATAAACTTTTTGGAATTATTTCATTTATGTATAAAATAGTTAAAAATCGTTTGTCGAGATTTTTTTTTTAATTTTAATTTAAAAAAAAGAAGATTTAGCAGATTTCTTAAAATATAAAATTTCATCAAAATCGGTGCAACGGTTTAAAAGTTGATCGGTATCAAAAAAAAGTGCCGTTTTATGAAGGATACTTTAAATAAGCGTCTTAGGAAAAAAAAATAAACGACGACATTACCGTTGGCAACAAGTAAAGTATTTAGGTTTCACGATCTCGGCTATCAGGTAAACTGAAGAAATGCAAGCTGGAAAATTCTTCCCTTCTTCTTCTTTTAACTATTAGAAATAGCTGTCACGATTCGGGCTAAGAAAATAGTTGAAAAATAGTTATTTATGACTATTTTTTTCTCTGAGTGATATGTCTGCCGAAAATGGGCGTAAAAAAAAATTTTTCAAAAATGACCCAACAATGGTAAATATTTTTGACATTAACATTTTTTTCATTAAAACATATTTTGAAACATTTAAAATAATAACGTTTAACTGCCATAAAATTATCATGCCAGAAAACGGTTGCCAGATCAAATCAAAAAATTCAATAAATTTGTTTTTCGCGTGCCGAGATCAAGGACGCACACTATGCGTTAAATTTAAACATATAATTATGTACCAAAGCTAGATTAAGAAGTCTATGTATATTCTTTATAAAATGTACATAGCCTGGCATATGTTAAAGCCGGCTACAAATTATTGTTAAGATACAAAAAATAATGTTGATTTTCAAAGTCTCAATAAAGAAATATGTAATTGTAATAAATTTGTTTTGTTCTTATATATTGTTTTTTAGAGTTGATCTGGTAACCCCTATCCAGCATGATAATGTTAAGGCAGTTATTTGCATTATTATTTTAAACATTTCAAACTACATTTAAGTGAAAACAAATTTCGTGTCAAAATTAATTACGCAATCGTTGTGTCATTTTTCTGCATTTTGCAGGTCTGTATCTTTGGTTTCGGGCCATAATGTTCAAAATCGGTCGCTAGCTCTCCTACTATTAATTTTGATATATATTGACGTATGTTTCAAAATTTGGTTTCATCGAAATCGTACATCAAGTTAAAAAAAATCGATTTATTTAAACAACTTAAAAAAAAAATGCTGTGTACATTTTAAAAATATATTAATTTATACACACAATAGAAAAAAATAAAGAATGATATTAACTTGTTTTCAAAATATTGATCGAATTTTCAATTTTTTTTTAAATTAGTTAAATTTTTGAAAGAAAAAATTATGAATTTTTCTTAAAAGCTTCGTTCCTTTATCTGATAGGCATTTTATACCTTATTATATATTTATGAAGTTTGGTTAAAATCTTTATAACCGCTCTCAAGAAAAATAAGCTTTTCAATAACGTTTGTATGGCAGGTACCGTTATTTTTAAACCTAGAACATAGAACTAGAACGCCAATTAAAAACAATACCAATCAAGTATGAAGCTAATTGGTGCAGTAATTGAGGGAGTAGACCCCCCCCTTCCATTTTGAAGATTTAATAACCCAATAAATATTAATATTTTTAAGACATGATTCAGCATAAAAGTTCCATTCATCGAATCTTAAATTTTTTAAATATTTCTAAGTTTGATATATCTTAAGAAGATTAACCATTAAAAAAGAAGAACTTTATGGTATCCTTGATTATATGCATGTATATACCTATATGTCTGTATAATGTGGTTTAAATATATATAAAATTTGAAATAAAACTTACAACTTCCAATTATCAATGGGCATGATTGCCGGTCCATGGGAAAGTTTTTCAATTCCATTGGGCATGTAGCTTTTATCGTCAACCTTTTCAAGGGCAATATAAATGCAATTAGCTTAATGGATTCCATTTTACATATGTGTGTGCAATATGCAGATATAACCAACCTCATTGAATATAAAATATCTCCATCCTGACTCAGCCTCAGCAATTTATTTGGCACTGTGATTGTATGAATATGCGAATGCTTTCCATTAAAGAAAAAAGTATCTGGCCTCCAGATCTTGTCAAGCATCTGCAAGAAGAAGAACAAAAAAGAAGCACAACAGTTACCCATGATGCACCCGCATCAAGTTGGCTTGATGCTCATGAAAACACCGCATACCTTTATGCTAAGTGACAAACTTTTAATGGGTCCTTTGAAGCTCAGCCTTTTGTCTCGCCAATATTGCCGGAAATAGCAATCCATTGAATAGTCCATGTCTAACTCTGATACCGGACCCATGCTACGAATGAGAATATTCGTCCTGACTATTGTCGGAACACCTGGAAGAATACGTACAATTGTAAGAGTTATATATGCACCCTTCCACCTGCATGTCTTTTTTTTTTTTTTTTACCTTTTCCATGAGTGGGCAATTGTGACTGTTCGTAGCTTTTTAATAAATTCTCGAGGATGATTGAAATGTTCTTGCTAAGGTAATCATTAGATGCGGTCCGTTTGCGCATCAATGTCGTTCCATTGGAGCTGGAACTATGGCTACGATGGGTGGTCGTCCTGAATGGGTCATCATTGCTATCAGTGGGTGTAATTGTGCGGAAGGATTCATAGATACGCGATGCGGTTAGTTGTGGTGAAATGATTGGTGTTGTAGGGCTTCTGGACGGAAATGTCACCCTTGAAGGACTATAAAGGATGAAAAGCCAACAAAAAAAAAAAAAAACTTTCACTTAGTGCACAAAAACATGATGAAAATGATACTCACCCGGCATCAACCATCAGGTCTAATGTTGCATTCCTTGGAAAGATAATTGTTGTTGTTGTTTGGGTTGTTGAAGGAAGCAGCTCTGCTGTCGAGGGTGGTAGTTGGTCAATTGTCTCATTGTTATCTGGTGTCTTTTGTGATGTTGGAATGCCATGGCATAGAAAAGCAGCCAGACCTATTGCGGCAATGAGACTATGGTATATGTATAAGGTGAAAGGCAGGAAGTTTTAAAATCATCAGACAACCGACAGCAGCAGCAACAGGAAGGAAGAAATGAAAAATTAGAAATGAGTATTTGATGGGAAATCAGATAGGAAATTAGTGTCATCATCTTTTGTTAGCCCAAATTATGACGGCAAAAAATGCTTCATGAAATGGAAATTAAAAAGAAAAACTATCTTTCTGCATATAATTGGTATAGACTACCAAATGGGACAGATTAGCTTATCAAAACAATGGATTAAAATAGTTTGGATGTATTTTTGGCAATACGGTTTTATGGTCAAGGATAGTTGTTGTTGGCAGTTACGTTAAAAAAGGCAGGCTGCTATGAACTCTTATTTTTCAGAAATGATCAAAGAATATCTTATTTTAAGACTTCAAAGAAAAATGTATTTCTATTTTGACGCTTCAATAAATCTTGTTCTAAAGAAGCGGAGGGTATCGCAGAACCCCATGCATTCCATGAATAAAAATGATACTGATAATTCTTCACAGCAATATCTCTAAAGGAAACTGTGGTGTTTCAACACCTCTATCAAAAAAGTTTCATCCTGCAATTTTTTTCTATGCAATAACAAAATATATAGTAGATTTTCATCAATTTATGTCATCAAATTGTTCTTTGAATTTTAATCAAGTCTGGTAGTACTTTTTGGTCTGGCAATGCCTTCATAAGAACCTATGAAGGCATTAAGAATACCGATCCCGATATTATAATTCAAGACTTCTTTTAGTGAAGTTTTTTGAAATTACAACCTATGTCAATAAGTCTAAGGGCCAGTCTCTTCAGCTCTGGTTATGTGTAACCATGGTTATTAAAATTGGCAACCATAGATTTTATATGTGTTTCTATCGTTACCAGCTAAAATAACAAATGGTTAAATTTAACCATAGCTGAAAAGGCCAGACTTTGAAGCCAATTTTTGTTAAGGTGGGCGAGGACCTGTTGCTGGAAGTCCTGGCAGGAGGGATGGAAATTCGGCTATTAATCGGACTCGAATGGTCATATTTTCTGGCAACGAACACTTTGAAAAAAATTACTGACAAAGAACATTTGGTAATTATTTTGGTATTGAATAGGTATGGTATTGTAACTCCATTTACTTTTAATAGGGTAGCAAATTTTGTTTGCAGAACGAACAGAAGCACATTAATCACGTGGAATTAAGTTATGCATATCCATAATCTAAAAAAAAAATATTTTATTATTGATTGTACAAAAAAAATATCTCTTTTCAAATACAATACAAAAAGAATTGAAAAAAACTTTAAATTTTGACCCAAAATTATACAAGTTTAAAATATTACAAAAAATAAATTAAATACAATTACAACCAGAATTTTAGTCGTTTATTAATTTTGATTAAATAAAAAAAAACTTATTAATTAATTTAGTAATTAATACAAAAATTAAAATATTAAAAAAAATTATTTATATTTATGAAAACAAGCGTGAAGGGATTTTAGCACAAGGCTAAACAAATGCTTGAATAAGATTGTGTATAAAACTGTAAACCAAAATTTTATTAAATTCTTTTAATTATTTCTTTATTTTTTTTTTATTTTACTTTTTTTAATTTTAACCTAATTTTTTTTAACTTAAAAGCTTTAGTTTAAGTGAAATTATATTTTCAACTATGCTTGATATGTTTGATTCTGCATCATTTAAAAAACCTTTAAATTTTGTGAAATGTCCCGTTAATTGAATATAAACAAATGTTTTTAAAATGGCTCAAATTATGCCTAAAAAAATTATAAAAATAACACTTTTATAGGTTCAAAATTTTAGGAATTTTTCGGTATTTAATTTAAGTAATGTACGGTTTTTGTTTTAACTTTAAATTATTGTTGGCAACCCTGATTGCAGGGATTGCTCAACACCTAAAAGCGGAGACATTTGCTTAAATATTCCTCCCAACTAGCTCTACAACCAAAAAGAAAAACTTTTGCACAAAATTCCTGGGCGTGAAATAACGCCAAAAAAATAAGATCAAATTTCAGTTTTGGTCTTTTTTTGTCTTCAAAAACAAAATAACGCCAATTTGGCTTTAATTCGTTGTGGTAAACGCAATTATGCAAATTTTTTTTTGTTGAATTTTGGAAATAGAACCAACTCATTTTATTTTTACACATAAATAAAAATAAATTGTCTAGTTTGTAATGTCAAAATAACGGCTTATTCCAAGATGCATATGAAAGCATATACGGCACTTATAACAAAAGATACATTTTTAAAATTTTTGTCTGTCTGTCTATTTGCTCCGGCTAATCTCCAGAACTTTTGAACCGATTTTTACGGGACTTTTTAAATTATCCCAACGATGGCGCTGGGGTAGCTTTTTCTAAAAACCTTATATATGAGCTTAAACGCTTTTGGCAAAATGTTGGACCAATAGCATTATAATTACTCTTTCAAAATCAATGCTTTCTACAGTTTTTTTAGCAGCAATTCAAATATATCGTTCACAAAGTTTTATCAATATCTTTAGAGCCGTTTTCGCGAAAATTTGGAAAAACTAAAACCGTTATATGGGAGGTACACGTTATAGCCGGACTAAAACAAAAATTCGAATTCTTCCTCTAGGTTATCACAAAAAAGTTCTACACACGAAGTTTAAAGAAAATCCGTGCAACTGTTTAGGCTGTAGCTCCGTGAACAGACAACCGCACGTGCGCACATACACGCACTTACACACATACGCACATCCGCACACAGTCAGATGCGTCGGACGGCATGACGAAACCTACCTCGAACTTTTTTTCTACACGAACCAATACTTGCTCTATCCACCCTATAACCTATCGTAGGCCCAGGCAGGGGGCAGCATGCCCACTCATACCAACCTCACTAATTATGCCGCAAGCCTAAAATACTTTGTTGATTGGAAACGAAATAACGCCAAATGGGCCTTATTTCGATTTCTAAATTAAAATCAATCTAAATTCCTAATTTGGTGTCATTTCGTTTTTGAAAACGCAATAAAGCCAATTTGGCGTTATTTCACTTCACCCGGCTATACTTGCAGAACAGTGATTTCGTTTAAAAAGCAGAATTTTTAACCTTATTTTTCTAGGCCAGAAGGATCTAGGTATAAGGGATTGTTGTCCGTAAAAAAGAATTCAGTTAGATATACGACAAGCATCGTTCAGTTTCGACTCATAAACAGCCTTATCGAGGTATCCTTTTGGAAGAAAATTTTGTCCGATTCGTACAAAATCGGAGAATTTTTAATGAAGGCATCTGTTTTTTGACACACAAATCGGAGAAACTTACGATAGAATTAAACGCAGACTATTGATATGCAATGCGAAGCGTTGATCATTTTATTTTTGACAGCTGCACGAAAAATATTTTCAGAAGTTCTCCGATAGCAAATAAGCTGCGGAACATTCAATAAAAAAATATTTTTAAAAAGTTGTTGCTGATTCGATTGAAAATAAATTGGTTTTGTTATTTAGTTGCTATGCTTGTATTTTCAAGCTACAGAATAAAAAAAAAACAATCTTTTTGAATTGTTTTGAATAATTGTGTGAAGGCATGTACATTATACAATTCTATCTATTTTGTAATAATTATGTTTTTAAATTATCAGAACACTGTATATGTGAATGAAGCATTTGATGGAAAATGTCAAATGAGTCCGTTTATTTGCTTTATTTATTCTGTTCCGAAAAGGATACCTCCATCGCAATATAAGTTCCGATCTGAAATCATTTCCGATCTGAACTTCTTCCGAACGGATACCTTGACAGGCTGAGAATGTCAATTAAAATTTCTTGAAAATACTACGTACTGAATTCAAAGCAAATTGGGTTATCCGGTTAGCAACGTAGAGAAAGACGGACAGAATAATTATAGCGTACCCACTTCGTGTATCTTCTCTATCATCGTAACGTAACGTTTTGTTTGATTGTAATCTCAAACCATTTTTCTTCCGAATTTATAATTTGACTTATAAAGAGTCCAACAACTTAACATCTTTTTATAAATGTGAGCCATTAAGACTGTAGGGTATACAGAGCAAGGCGGAGATAGTCTTATTCGGCAAACGTGGTTATATTTCTTGTTTTCTTTTTATCTCAGGTAGAGGCCTCGTTCAAGTATTGTAGGAAATACTTTTTTGCAAATATATAATATGTATAATATATAATATGCTATCATAAGATAAGTATTTATTGATTGAATTTTACATATTTAAATGCCAAAAAACTGCCAACCCACATATAATAAAAATGCATGCATAATATTTTTTGCCACAAGATCACAAGAACACCAGCAAAGAACCTTACCTATATATTGAATTACTTGAATCTATGTAATTTTATGGAGGACTATAATTTACATGTCAAAGTTAAACCTGTTGGTTGAACGTTTCGTTCCGACACATCAAACTTTTCATGTACATTAATTCTAATCTATTCACAAGATTTTAGCACTTTGATTATTATCGTTTATCAAACGAAATCGAATATAAAACCTTTATATTATCTTTAATTCCGTGTGTGTATGTCTAAAGTTTGTGATTTACTTTACCACCTACAAAGTACCACTCCCACGAGAATAAGTATCTACTCAATGTCTGATTTCTACGATTTTATAGTCAAAGCTGATTTGTTTCCTAGATTTCCCCAATGACACTATATTCACTATTGGCCATTATATTCGAACTAATGAGGGCACGTTGAGTGGATTTTATCAGCACTTTGACTTTTATGGTCCCAATGAGACTTTTCCTTTGATCTCTTCTTATTACTATATGACCAAACTGCTGATATCCTGAAGCACAAAATCTTGTAAGTCTAAGTTCACACCATTAGAGTGCACTCGGGTTATTTTTTTCTGTAGTATGGCCAAACAAAAGCAAACCAAAATAAAAATAACAAACACAAAAATAAATTTGGAGAGTTAACACCATTCTTTTGAGAAGGGTCATTTATAAAGGTGTGGACAGAGTCCTTTTGTACGTGATGCAATACATAATCGAAAGAGGCTTTAATGAATAATCGCAAAGAGTGCTTAGTTTCAATAAATGTAAAAGGATTTTCGGATACATTCAAAAGAAAATCCTATAAATGGAAAAAGGATAATAATAATATTGTTTTGGATTTTTGCGGATTTCTTTTGATAAACAAAATAAGAATGAAAATGTCCTTTTGTTATTTTTATTTTGTTTTCTGTAAAATCTGTATTTATTGGATAATAGACGTGCGTTGAGTATCAACTTGTATCGATTATATAAAAAAAGATTTTTTTTATCTTCAAGTTTGATCTAAAATGAATGATGAATTTAGAATTGATTAATCTATTTGGTATGTTATAATTATTGAGAAATATAAAATTCTAAAGACAATAATGATTGCATTAGCCTAGGGTTATGATGAAATAAATGTGTTTTGCTTTTTCAATATGTTTTTACTTCCAATTATGTGTATAGGTACCTAATATAAGGCGTAAGCGTAGGGTGGATGAAGTGGCGTGGGAACTCTATTATCTTCTGTGATCGAAAAATGCCCCCTAAGCTGATACAAAAGCTCTATACAGCAGTAGTTCATCCAGCGCTTATTTACGGTTCACAATTTTGGACAATGTACTAGAAGTATGAGAGGAAATTTACGGCGACTGAGATAAAGATGCTTTGCATGACAGCATCAGGAACAACAAAGCTATTCCATCGTTGGAATAGCTTTAAACACTTTCAAAATGCGTCATATGGCCATATTCACAGTAATGGCCATTTGTCAAAATGTCATATAGCCATATCTTTTTGCGACTTTTTTGCGACTATAGGCCTAATAAGCCTGAAAGAGGGGTTTCAGGCATCATACCATCCTCAATGCTTATACCCTAAAATTTTCTATTTCCCATTCGAAAGTGATATTAGGCCATAATAGCCATATTTATGACACTTTGGAAAAGTGACAAATTGCAATATTTACAAATATGACCTTATGACACATTTCGAATGTGGCCATATGACGCGAGGCATTACATATGTCATTGCACCGTCTTTCCTATAAATCTTTTTACTTGCGATTATAGATACTATAAGGCAAGTTATATATAAGTAGGTCCGACAATTCTGTCTGTCTGTCTGTCTATCTGTCTGTTTGACTGCCTGTCTGGATGTATCTACATCTGCAGCCTAAACGCTTGGGCCGACTTTCTTCAAACTTGGCACAAACTATTCTTAGTGAAATATCCCAGGATGTTTTTTTTATTTTTGACCTAGGTATAAAAATAACGGTACCTACCATGTAAGCGAAACGGATAATTCTATTTTTCTCGAAGAAAATACGATCAATTTTGATAAAATTTTATATGAAGGATTTTTTGGCAATGGTGATGTCCACCATCTAAAATTTTTTTCCATACATGTGTTTATAAAAGATTTTTTTAAAAGACAAAAATTTCAAAATATAATATACTTAAAATATTTTCCATATAAAAAAAGCTGGTCAAATGAATTTTCCAGTCGTAAACACGAAAGTAAGAAAAAAACTGGTCAAATGAATTTTTCAGTCATCAGCTCGAAAGTAACTTGCCACAAGAGCAAGTGAGTGTGAACCAGTCATGCCCTATATCTTACTTGTGATTATGGGTAGATAATATTTTAATATCAATGGTTTGTTGCCAATGGTGATGAATTTATTGAAAATAAAGGGCACGACTGTTTCGCACAAACTTGCTCTTGTGTCAAAAAACCTTCATTTAAACGACTAGGAAATTCTTCAACTTTTCACCATCAACAACAATACACTCACATAAAATTTTATTAAAATTGATCGGATTTTTTTTTCGAAAAAAAATAGAATTGAAAAAACTGACTTTTTGAATATTTACTTTTTCCAAAATTTTTGAATGCAGTAGTTATTGAGCTTAGTCGACCTATAAAAATATCAAATTTCGTCAAAATCGGTTAAGCCGTTTAAGAGATAATCGGTATCAAAAAAGTACAGTTGTATGGCAGGTATAGTTAATAAGCTTCTCAGGAAAAATGTTTCATATGAAAGACAAAATTATTGGCAACAAATTACTCACAGAAAATCTAAAAAAAATTATCGGATTTTTTTTCGACACAAAATGGAATTTAAAAAACTAACTTTTTAGAAAAAACTTTTTTTCCAAATTTTTTGAGTTCTGAAGTTATTAAATTTAAGAGCATTATAGTTATTAAAATTTCGCCGAATTCGGTTCAGTCGTTCGAAAGATAATCGCTATCGAAAAAGTACCGTTGTATGGCAGGTACCGTTAATAAGTCTCTCCGGAAAAAAAATAGATGAAAGATATTTTCATGAAAAACAAATCACTCATGTAAAATTTTATCAAAATCGATCGTATTTTTTTCAAGAAATTTGAAATTATCG
The DNA here is from genome assembly GCA_951217065.1 of Baccha elongata. Taxonomy (NCBI): domain Eukaryota; kingdom Metazoa; phylum Arthropoda; class Insecta; order Diptera; family Syrphidae; genus Baccha; species Baccha elongata. The sequence continues at coordinate 31,036,667 of OX578272.1, forward strand.
GTGGCGCTTATATGGAAGGTACCGTTATTTCACGACTTAGGATAAAAAATAAATAGTAAATTTTGGAAATAAAATAAAAGATTTATAAAAAAAAATGTTAACGATTTATTTTTTTAATTTTTACGTGAATTCATTTTGGAAATCTTACCAAAATTTCTAATATCTTTTAATTCTAAAGCATTTGTAAAGCATGACCTTTATTTAACAAGATATTATTGCATAGACATCTTCAATTTTGTCATATTCTCTTCTTTATTATGGTTTTTATTTTTGATTGGCTTTAAATTGTTGACTAAGAAAATCGTGATTCAGAAACCTTTAAAAAAAAAAACGGTCAATTTTTACAAAATTTTTTATGAGTGCATTAAGTGATTTGTTCTGGAAGATATTTTTCAATTTTGATTTAAAAAACGATGGTAAAACATACAGTGTCATGCCGTTAAGCTATTAAATCAACCAAAACCTGTTGATTGTATCCCCAAATAGTGTATCTCATTAAATGCTTCAATATATCCTTGACATCCTTATACCTACACCTATTATATCAATAATGCAGGAAGGCCAAGCCACGTCTTCAATACCGGACGTTGGCCGTCACTGTGCATAGAAAGGTTACCACTTTTATTTAAAAAAAAAGACAAAACATAAACTATTAAACCCTTAAGACATGCCACCAAAAATTTACATTCAAAAATTTCTATACGTCCCGTTACTTCATCACAACTTGCACACTTTTCCATCAATCTTCGTCCTTGCATTTTTACTTACAAGTAAAAAAAAAAAGTTAGTTACATCAATAACAACCTTTTTCAACATATCTTTACATCCCTATACACTTCTGACAACACCTTAAGGGCAACAAATCTTTTTTACCTTTCTCGACATGGGCAAATAATAAAAAAAAAATAATCAAAATAGAAACCTAGTACCACAATTCGCAGCAACAGCACCTTAGGGTGTTCATTTGTATCTTCGACATTCGGCGTCACAATCGTGAGTTCAGACCAAATGCGCACCCACTATACCGACATCGTCGACTTGGTTGACTTACACAGATGAGATGCTAAATTTCAAAAGGTAATGAAGCTGATTTAAAAACATTCTTTTCCCGGTCGAAATAAAAATCTAACATAGAACAACAAACATATTTCTCGGAGAAGAAAGGATATAATGATTCGCCTGCATACATACATTTTTTTCATGACCTAGAATCTTACAGCCTTCAATCCTTCATCATAAAACAAATTAAATTTTCTACCATCAAAAACTTAATTACAGGAAACAACAGAAAGAGCCCAGTTCACCATTTACTCACGTGTGGTATTTTCAAAAATATTTCTATTTTCCAACTTAAAACTGAAAGAACAACTTGCCATATTTGACACATTGTTTCATCATGAGACAGGATGTCTTAGGGTTGAGGGGGTGGGTTCATAAATTTTTTTCTGCAAACGCACTCTCTTAACGGTATGATAACCTTTTTTGCGGCAGTTAAGTCATCCAAACTATTCATTACACTGCCCTCTTAAGCTCTCGAGGAATTGAGTCAAGTCCTCAGCGTATTTCAAAAATAGTTTCTTGAGGGTCATCATTCACCCTAAAGCTAACATATTCAAACATAACACACAGTTATGATGGACGCTATAGCTATTATGTACAGTGTTCTGATTTTCTTTGGTTTAAAAATTGCATGAATGCAGTTATACTCCAGTGGTTGCCAGTGGTTGGTTGACATCGTGTATGTGATGTAGTCGATGGTGTGAGGAGATTTGGTGGTGTGGAAGGAAAGGTGGATATAATATAGTTCGATGGGCTCTGAAGAGACATGTCTATCTCAATTATATGGGAACAAGGATGTGTATGTCGATACTGGGCTAAGGGTGATAGAAAAATCGAACATTAGAAGTTCAGCAATGGTTAAAACCAAACTAGGTGAATGCTCAAATAGATACTTTTAATGTAAGCAAACGTTAACTGGATGGAAAATGCGTATTTCTTAGTGTCTCGATTGATAGATGAATTTTATAATGGATAAATGAGGATGTGTGGACAGTTTTGAATGATGATAAGACCATTAATCAAAAAATAGCCACAGTTGGCCGATAATTTAATACAAGAATTTAGACACCAGGGCTTTTGCATAATGAGTCAGAAATTAAACGAATGGATTTTAAAAATCCAGTAGACGAACAATAAAATCCCATGACAAAAATGTTGAATAGATCAGTACTTTTGAATACAAAAGAAAACCGTTCACGGAACTTTCATTCTGCATTTTTTTGAAATTTTAATTTCGGGTTCCCAGCATTCTGTGTGTTTTGTTTTAGGATTTTATATTTTGGGACCGGAACCTTTCCATAAAAATTTTAGGTGTTGAGCAATAGCGCCCAAATCGATTTGGAAATTTCGACCAAAAATTTTGGATAAGTAATTGTTGTTTTTCCCCAATTTGGGTGATATTTCCGTTTTTAATTCCATTTTTCAAAATAGTCCTTAACGCCCAAATTAAGAAACTTAAATGGTGAAAAAGAAAATAAAACCCAAAATAGGAAAAATTGCCCAAAACAACAGATTTAAGAGAAAGAGTACTCAAATGGAGGAAATATCGCCAAATTTGTATTAATTTAATTTGTGCTTTAACATTTTTCAAACAACGAAAAATATAACTTACCACTATTTCCCTGCATAATGAACAGAAACCGTCTTCGCATTATTTTCCAAAACTTGCACCCACCCAAAATCATATAGTGATTTTTTTAATTTCACTTATTTTTTGGTGAAGTATATTCCCACTAAAGGTGAGAACTAATTTTATCTGAAGATTAAGTGAAGTTTGTTTCCATCTACAATTTTTATATTACAGGAGATATAAACTTGAGAATATGGGGCAACTTTAGTTCCTGGTGACCCCTACAGTTCCCACTCAAAGTAGGAAATTACTTCACCAAAAGAAATCAAATTAGTTCCCACTAGTGGTGAAGCTAGTTCCCGTGTGAAGTTAGTACCCGTGAAGTTAGTTCCCTGCACCTAAGTTTGGATATGCAATATTGTGTGTATTTTGTAAGAAAAGCGTGTAACTTCACTCAAAAGAATGTCCCACCAAAAAGATGAGTTATTTCCCACTAATAGAGCAGTATCAACAAATTGTAGCATTACTTTCGATATTGCCTTGGCCGCTAAAATTTTATACAATGATTTTCGTTGCTTAGTAAATATTTGAATACGTTTTTCTAAACATATAATGCAATATTAAAGCTATGGTTGCCAATTGCTAAGATAAACCGAAACACAGGAAATAAAAGTAACTTTTTTAAGATTTTCAAAAAAAAAAACCGTTGGAATATAGCGGTTTTTTTTTGAAAACATCAGTCAGTAAAAATGTTTATGCAATAAATAAATGCTCATTTGCATAAAAAAAAAATTTTAAACTTTTTTTTGTGTTTTAATTTTTCAAACATTTTTTTTAATATATAATATTTTTTTGTCAAAATTCTTGTTATCAATCAGACTTAACAGAACTTTGTTAGTATTTGATTTCGTCAAATTCGGTACAGTGTTTTAAAAAACAGTCGTTATAAAAAATGCTTATATAGCAGGTACCGCTAATAATAATTTTCTTACAGAAAAAATCACAAAAATACGATAAATTTTGATAAAATTTTGTAAAAATGATTTTGAAAATTGAAAATTGACGCAACAACGTCAAACATTTTTTGATTTTTTTCGCCAATTAATTTGGTTTTTTGATTTTTGAGCCAAACACTTATATGACTTGTGTTAAAAAAAATTCAAACGAAAAACTTCATTATTGACAGAAAATCAATAACACAAAATTTTATCAGAATCCATCGAATTTTGTTCGAGAAAAATTGGATTTTCTATAGAATTTATATGGCAGGTACCGTAAATAATGTGATTTTGAAAAAAAAAATGCTAACGGAAAAAATACGCCTGGGCATATGACTCTAAAAATACTGAGTACCAAGTTTGAAGAAAATCGGCCCAACCGTTTAGGCTGTAGGCATTGACGTATTAGGTATGGACCGCCAGTAGCCAACTTCACGCGTGTTCCAACATAACTAGGGGCGCCATCAAAATCGATCGTATATTTTACGAGAAAAATTGGATTGTCTTGAAGGCTTATTTGCCAGGTACCGTTAATATGAAAACTTCTTTTGTAAAAATGAAAAACACAACCTTTTGCTACAAATCCATTGTACGAAGTTTAATAAAAATCGATTTTATTTTTTACGAGAAAATGGAATTGTCTAAAACGCTTGTATGGCAGGTACTGTTTAAAAACTAGTTGTAAAAAAAATTTTTATCGAAAAACATTACCTTTTACAAAAAATCAGTCATGTTAAATTTTATCAAAATCAATCGTATTTTTTTCGAGAAAAATTTAATTATCTGTTGCGTTTATATGGCAGGTACCGTTATTTTCAGACCTAGGATAAAAATCAAAAATACGCCTGGGCATATTTCTCAGAAATACAGTGTACCAAGTTGGAAGAAAATCGGCCCAACCATTTAGGCTGTAGGTGTCGATACATCCAGACTGACAGACGGACAGACAGCCATACAGAATTTTCGGACCTACATTTTTGGTGTTCTCTATCATCGTAATGTCTTGTTTGATTATTATCTCAAAACTTTTTTTTACGAATGCATAATTTGCCTTATAGTTTATATAATTGCAAGTAAAAGTAATTAAATAAATTATAAGTTGCTAAGTGATAAGTGATAAGTTGTTGGTTACAACTTGATGGACTGCATTTTTTTGTTTTTTTTTTTAACACATTTTAATTTTGTTTGCTTCTTACAATTAATCATCTGGCAACTATACCATATGAAACACAGATATTTCCATATAAATTAATTTCCCACAAGAGCACGATTTGTCTCCTTTTATTTAATAAATGGAATTCCTTGAAGAAACTTCTTTGCTTTCTCCAGGTTTAAGAGGGGCATCGCCATATTAAGGTTTTAATGAAGAGTTTTATTAAAATACCACTGAGTTCTATACAAAAAACCATAATGGTGAATATTAAAATACTTCATTCAAAAAAAAAATGAAAACCGTTCAGTTAAGTAGAAAACTTATCATTATTTAAGTCGACTTGTTGAATTATTGATTTAAATAACCATTTGTTCCTATTTTAGTTTTTCATTCGAGTGCAATTTTGCAAACTAAATAAATGTGGTGAAATGCTTAGGAATATCCACTCAGGAATTTCAATTAAGTTACTGAAGTATCTTTTTACTTCTTGCTCCGTCGTCATCATCGTGGTTAGATGCAGTATAGCAGTACAAATGTTCTTCGAAAGACTGTGACAAATTGCTTTCTCCCTATGTCCTGATGTACTGCCATCTTAATTCAACTACGATGTCCCCAAAATGCAATTCCACCCCATTTAACATTTTTATTCACATTCTGACCAACTTTATATTTAAGTTGAATTATATTTTTAAAAGATTTTTAATTGAATACAAATAAAAGGAACATGACCCAATGTTGTCCTTTCATTTTGGAATAAAAGTCATACCACGTACAATCCTTTGCAATGATATGAGACCAAATGAGGTTTATCTGGCATCCATACAAGACAGTGGTTTGTATCCTTTGGAAAGCCTTTTCAAAAGCGGTTTGTTATTTTTTTCGTTTAACTGTTTGTGTATAGAATTTATTTCGTGAATAAGTCACTTATTTTTTTTTTAATTCCGGTTTCGCTTGTCCAAAACCATAATTTCGTCACTCCGGAATGCTTCAGGTGAACTTTAATTCAAATATTTTTAATAGAATGTGACTTTGCCTTGGTTAAATGGATTATTATATCTTTTCAAGTTTATTTTTCTGCCCACGAGAAAAAAAGAACCTCATTGCTAAAGGCTGAAAAATCCTTTTCAATAACTTTATTAAGTGGAAACTATCGAGACAAAAGAGGAAGTTCCTTCGCAAAAAAAAATCTCGAAAATCGTAAAAGTAAACTTTTGGTTTGAAATTTAATTAGAGAATAGAAGTGATTTTATTTTTTTTGTCATTGGGGAAAGTGGATGTCGAGTGAGCGACAAACAGGAAGTAACGAATTTAACAAGCGGAAAAGAAATTCTTTTTTTTAAATAAATTTTTTTTCTATCTAGGCGGATGGAAAGAAAATAAAAAAAATATTCATAGAAGACCAGAAAATTGTGCCAGATTATCACTAATTAGAGGTCAACTTTAAGCAAACAAGAGTTTTTATAGTGAGTAGATATGACACATTTTTGCTTTTTAAAAGTTAATTATATTTAACTGATATTTAAAAATGTCTGAATATTTTTATTTTTATTTGTGAGTAAACACCCCTTTAAAAATGGCCACTTCTTTACCTCCCCCCACCGATCACTCTAGGATGCGGGCAGGAATAGTTGTTTTGTTAAGCATTCTTGCAGCCGCCGCCCGCTCTAATAGTAGTCCCAATCCAAATTTGAAACTTAGTAAAACTGAATATCTGAATAGCGAAAAACCGCAAATTTTTGGAACTTTTTTTCACTTTTTGCAATAAAGTCATAAGCTTTGTGTTTTTAACAACAAAATTATCTATAAATAAATTTAGTGGCACTGACAGCTCCGAAGAACCACGGCCTAGCGACTTACAACGAACTACATACTGACTTACATATGAAATGAAATAAAATGAAATGTGTGTCTTTAGTTCTACGGGATTGGAGAGGACCTAAACTTATACGTCGAATCCGAACGACTAAGGTGAGAAGAACTTTTCATGACAATGATAGATACTCTTGGAGGATTTGTCACTTCCTCGCAAATTATTCAATTTCTAAAAACTTTAAATAAACCGCAGCTTTGTAAACACTATAAGAACCAACCTATGGTTCTAAAAACTTTTAATAAACCGCAGCTTTGTAAACACTTTAGGAACCAACCTATGGCTCTTCAAAAATTTTCCATTATCTCGGAAAGATGAGAGTTTTAAGTTTTTCTTCACTTCGGCTCAAATTATTTAAATAATCAAATTTTCTTCTAAGAAAAGTCAGTGCAAAAAAGTTGTAGTGTATTCAATTCAATTTCATTAAAGATAGTATAAAACGAAGTCTGGTTAGACTTAGTTCACAAACAACCTGGAAAAAATTGAAGGTAAAAATTGATTTTTGTAAAATTAAAACAAAGAATCTTTGAATATATGTTAATATTTGTGTGCAAAGTAACGGAATTCAATCATGTAAGAAGGTTGAATACTTGAACTTGCAGGTTAAGACTTTATAATTTTAACCTTTTTTGTTTGAAGAGGAAGAGAGCCTCCTTATTTTCATCTTTGGGTACTACTCTACTATCATATCCATAGCTTGCACTTTCAGGAACGTGGACTACCACCAGTTCGTTACCAGCGAGGATAAGTCTAAGTGCCAAGTGGGTTTGAACTATTTCTTCAACGGTTGCTAGATGTGACACCACCTATGCTCTTTTATGGCAGGAAAAAATCAAATCGGGGGCTCAATTTTAGAAGAGGAAGGACCTGATGGACTTATGCTGGAGAAACTCATGAAAACATTCTACAATATATGTTTGATCTGTTCAGAAAATCAAGAGGAAGCTGAAGAAGAACAAGAACTTGACGAACCTGTGCCAGACCTGAAAAAAGCATAGATCATATAAAGAAAAATATGAAGTTGAACATCAAGAAAAAAAAATCTGAATTAATTTTTTTTTTTATTCAAACAAAGCTTATAATTGATCTTTCATTTATATGAAAAGAGGGGAAAAAGAGCAAATCTCATTAAGAAAGATGCTCTTATTTACAATTCACCATTGCTTACAATTCATTTTGTATGACCCAAATTTTTTTTAAACTTAAAATTTAACTTTTAATTAACTATCAACTATCGATTGAGATAAAAAAAAGTGAATACGTACAAATAATTTATAGCATTTTCGTTGTACTGGCTGATATTAATTCCTTTAAAAAAATTATTATTAATTATGTTAAAATTTCATCGCTCTCTAACGGGATAACGATACGTCTGAGAAATAAACAATATACATGCATTTTTTAGGAAATTTAATTGTAGTAAAATTTCAGTTAATATGCATAGTTTCCGAGATGTAAGCAAAAAACCGAAACCGCGGTTTTTCGCGGATATCTCAAAACGCACCAGGAAATTTTGTTGGATTTCTACAGATTCAGATTTAGCGACCCAAAAACCATAAAATTCGAAAACAAATCCATTTGTATATTTTTTGTAACATGAGGGCGATTTAAACTACTCTTTGACTGGACTATGATGAATAGGAAATTAATTGATTTTTTTTTTAAGTTAATTTGCACAAATAACTCGTTTACGACAATTTTTACAAAAAAAAAATTGTATTACTTAAAATCAAACGAATAATAATTTACAAATAATAGATGAAATCGGAATGAAAAGTGCTTACATATGTTACCGCACACTTATAAAACTGAACTCAATTATATTTCAGGTTTATGAGTTGTTTCCAATTTATTAAAATTAATGTTGCCTATTATTTATTAACCATCCAAATTTTAATTTGTTTTTTTTTTTCGGGTAAATAATTTTTTTTACACCAACACCAAATGTTGAAAATCTGCGTGTAAAAGAATTTGTTGACGCTATGTTCTAAAAAAATAAAACATCTTCAAAACCATGTGATAAGGCTAATAGGGACTTGTGGTCCAAATTGCCCTTCTTAGGTATTTAAGTATATATTTTGTCCATATAGGTCCATAATTACCCTCCACATTTATCTTTGCCGCCCGGGCCTCAAACAGACTTAGTCCGCCACTGATTATATGCAAACTACTTAAATCTTTAAATTGGTGAAGTTGGTATTTTAAAAAAAAAAACTGGTTTTATTGTTTCTTTTTGAACAAGTTCACGTAAGCCAGTTGTGAATTTATATCTTTTTTTTATGTTAAGCTCTTAGGGCCATTTTTCACAAGAGCAAGTCGTGCGTTTTATATTTAATTAAAAAATATAATATTGCTATAACTTGTTATAATATATTTACATGGATATTAATCCATGCCAAATTTTAGCAACTTTGCATTTTTGGTTTATTTTTTGCCAATTTGCCTGTACAATAAACAAAAAACTCCCGTTACGATAAATTTAGCAAAGAAAATATATACATAAATATTGTTTTAAAATTTAACTTATGAAAAGTTCAAATATTTATGTTTTTCCACCTTTATAATAGTATATAACATCTCTGAATTATAGCATTACTAATGGAATGCGGCCCGTTCGAAAATCCAAGATGGTAGATGGGTGAAGTAGAACTCTGCAGTGAATTCCTCCATTGTATTTAAAATTGAGTTTGCAGCAACTACTGTACACACTCTAAATAAGCATATGCCATTATTGCCATTTTATTTTTTACAGAAACCAAATTCTTCGGCGATTACAGCCCATGCCAAGACATTTTATTTTTTAAATTATGACATATTGGCATGGTATTCATTCTTGCTAAATTTTTTTAATACCTAAATCAGTGTTTTTGTTTACCGCATCATATTTCCTTTAAAGGTTATATTGAAATCTATCACGAAAACTGACTACATCCTACCGGTAACTTTGCCCCATTGACGTTTTACATATGGACCGCCAGTTGCCAACTTCACGCGTGTTCCAACATAACTATAGGGGTGGCGTCAACTACTAGCGGGGAATCTGCGTAGCAGTGATATGAATTTTGTAATTAATTATTTACTATTGAAATATTTTGGTGGAAAATGTTATCAAACTACTTTTATTTTACAAAACAAATCCACTCCCTATGGCATGAGTTACTTACAGATGAATATACTATCGTTTTCATTTAAATTTTAATGGCGAAATTAGTACACGTATTTAACACTAAAATATGATTGCGTTTTTAGGCTGTTTTTAGCTGGAACAACTTTTTTTGGCTGTTTGTATGAAAATTTCAACTGACTGGCGGTCCATATCTAGTACGTCAATGTTTGCCCCAATGTGCAATGGCACGCCACAAGTATACGATTTCCTTTACAAATATACATGAATAGCGGTTCGATGAATTTAAAATTTCAATTTGTGTACCTGAATTTATAAACAAAACTGTTTTCTCAAAACTTTTTTCTTCCCGAAATAAGAAATCAGCATTCGTATTTCTCATCTTAAGAGTATCTTTTATCGCCAAAAATACAAAAAAAAGATTAAAAAAACAGATATAAAGCAAACACAAAAGAATACAAAAGCAAATACGTCCATTTCTGTAGTGTCCTTTCAGTATTAAGTGCTTATATGCTAAAACAAAAAAGATTCAATAGAAAACAGGACACAATTTCTTTTGAATTAATTAACAAAACTTAACACACAAAAAAAACAGCACAATCAAATTCTTTGATAGTGGCATTGGCGGCAATTGCAGTGGATAATTGAGTTCTGGTCCTTTGAAAACTTTCGCCCAACAGAAAACTTTGTTGGCTGAGTGAGATTTTTTTTTCTTTTGGATGTCCCTTTTTCCAGTTCTATTTATCTAAAAGTCAATTGATTCACAATAAACCAGCTTACTCACCACAACCCTTAACTTTCAAAACAAAAGGACTTTGAACCTACACTCTACATAATATTTAATCGACCTTCACCCCTGTTCGCATTGTTTACAATCAGCACATCATCATATATTATCCTTCGCATATCCTTATCAGCGAAATGTGTTGTTCTTGCCATTTTGTAAACTAAGAGCATGAATTACGCTTGGTCTATATAAATATAGTGTTTTCTATTTTTCTAGGTTAGTTTTCTAGATCACAATGACAATGCGGGGGGATTTAAATCCTGCAACAAAATCCGTGGATAAAATAAGCGATTAAATTGTTGTTTTGTTTTTGTTCTTTAATTGTTTCTTACATTGTTCATTGTTATTTTCCTTAGTTGGATTTTTTTTGTTGTAAGATTCCAATGTCATCTTGTACTTAAAGTGACACTGCGATGTTCATATTATACTGAGGCTTTTAACAAAGAAATTATTGCTAAAGGAATTCGTTGAAAAATGTTGGAGTTTGAATACCGACGGAAGTAATGTGCCTTACAGCATGGTGTACAAGAAAATTAAAGAAAAAATTGAAAGTAATATTTAGCAACGATAAAATGTTTTGTTTATATAATTTGAGAGCCAAACATTAAATCTATACATCTAGACAACGATGATAGATATAGATAAAAATAGATAGGAAGACGTAGAATGTAGATAGCGTGATTAAGAAAATTGAAAAAAACAGTAATTGATGGGTTTAAAATAATAGAAAATAAAAACAATAGAAAAGATGAATACAAATGTTTATATAAGCGGCCTGTATTTAACTATTGCTTTTTTTCAGAAAAAATGAGGCCGCCGAATCAAGCTGCTAATCAATGTTGGGATATGTATGTATATGATGCCTATAGTATAGACATAGAGGACATCTATATAGAATTTTGAAATCTGATAGATAGATCATTCTGACCAACGTTAAGCTCTTTGCCAAACATTATACCTACATATAATACTAGACCAAAAATTGATAAATTAATTTTCGCTTAAACGACCAAGCACTTCCTCATCCGAACTCAACAACACCCACGTCTCTGATATTAAGAAGATTGTAATGATGCAATTCTTATACAGTGATCGTTTGGTCATTTACATAAGAGATTTGATACAAGATTGCTTTCTTAACTTAAATAGAAAACAGCAAAAAGAATAGTTTTAAAATAAAAAAAAAAAAACATGGGATTATGATTATAGAGAAGACGAAAAAGTTCTTTTATCTTAATGAAAATAAATCATAAAAAGTCAAATTTTATAGTGCAAATAAAATTTTAGGAAACAAAATGTCTGTAAGAGTTTCATCAAGACAAAACTGTGTGAGTGTGTGAGATTTATGAAATAAAGAAGGTGTTTTTTTTAGAATTTTCTTAGTTTTTATTATTGTGCAAACACACAAGTGTTATACATTGTTGGAAAGCTTCAAATGTAAGCTTTTCAAACAATGAAAATAAAATAGAAAATATTAACTTGTTTGAAAAATGTAATGTAAAAAATGCTTTTGTTTTTTTTTCTTTTTTAATCTTTAGTTAAGGTTTTAAATTGTTCCGCTGTCTTCCGCTGTTTGCTTTCATAGAGCATGTGATTTCTTAGTGTTTTACTAACAAGAAGTAAAAACAAATTTTTGCCCCAATCTGCCCCTCTTTAAACAATGGCAATATGAGTTGGAGAAAGTACATGCAAAAAATACTCCCTTCAGCTCTACTAAGAATGTTTATACTTAGGATTATAGATACTATAATAGACAAGCTGTGCTTGCGACGCGACAATAATACGTGACACTACGATGATATAAAAGCGAATAAAGTGGGTCCGGAACTTCTGTTGGTCAGTATGTCAATATAGTTGTATCTATCTTACAGCCTAAAAACGACTAAACCGAATTTCATCAAATTTGGTATGTAAAGGTTTTAGGCTATTTCTAAATTTTTTTTGCTCAAAAATGGAAAAGCTTATTTTTCTTTAAAACTGCTCCAATGAAACTTTCCATTGAACCGGTTTTTGTTTCTTGAAATTTCTTGTGAATGACTGAATCAATTTCAACCGAGTATTTAGTTTTAAAAGACCTAAGTGACCTCTTCAAATAAAAATACCAATGTTTTGAAAACAGGTTGATTTAAATTTATTTGTTTTTGTAAAGTATGCAGCATTTTTAAAACTTAAAATTGAAAAAAATGTTAAATTATCAAATAAACATCGCTTCATTTAAACAAAAAACAAAACGAATTCTTAAAATTTGCATTTGAATTGATTTATTACATATTTAAGGAAATATATTCCGAATTTCACTCAATTATTCCAAGTAACCAAACTCCATTTGGGCCCACTGCCCAGTAATAAAATATGTCTGTCTGTCTATCTGTAATATCCTCAGTAGTTTCATTTTTATCCTAGGTCTTTAAATAACGTTACTTATCATATAAGATTTTAAAACAATGGAATTGTCTCGAAAAAAATAAATACAACCGATTTTAATAAAATTTTATATAAGTGATTTGTTACCGAAGGTGAAATTTAATAATAATAATAATAATGTTTAAACTATGAGTCTGTAAGGCCTTTTAAAATGCAACAGGTGTTGCACGAAACTAGTTAGAAGGAGTAGAAAGATAGGAAAGAATTGTTTTGGTACAATGGATAGAGAGCGTTGATTTTTATTTTTCATTGCAATAGGAGCTTATTGCAATAGGAGCTTATAAACGATACCTGCTGTCAAGCAGTTATCTTTTGACCAATTTTGACGAATTAAATATTTAGTGAGTTCAATACAGTACTCACCCCGAACGTTTCGCTGCAAATTACAATGAGCGTGGTCACCGGTGACCACGCTCATTGTAATTTGCAGCGAAACGTTCGGGGTGAGTACTGTATTGAACTCACTAAATATTTAATTTATAACGCGGCTAATCCGAAATAATTAAAAATGTCATGTGTTAACAACCGCGAAAACCTTAAAAGTTATAATTTTGACGAGTTTTGATTTTCTAAAAGATCTGTTAAGCATGATGATTTTTTTTATTACTGTAGGAAATGAAAAATAAAAATCAACTAGAAATCTATCCATTGTACCAAAACAATTCTATCCTATCTTTCTATTCCTTTTAACAAGTGTCGTGCAACACCTGTTGCATTTTAAAAGGCAATGGCCTTGCAGACACATAGTTAAAATATTATTATTATTATAATTACAAATGTATTTCCTAAAAACTTGTTTTTTAGTTTCTATTTTGCTCGAAAAAAAATCCGATCAATTGATAAAATTTTGTATGAGAAATTTTTTGACAGCGGTGTTTTTAATATGATTTTTATGATAACATTTTATGTTGCCGACGGTAAAAGTCAACTCTGTTTTTTTTTTTTACTTTTTGAAAAAATTAATTCCCTCCTAGTTATTATTATTATGTTTAAAATAATTTAAAACTACCCACAAAGAAAGGATTCCATTTAAAATGCGTTTCACTTTTCAAGACCGTTTCCAATTATTTCATATCACAAAAACAGATTTTCCAGATATATTCAATATTGGACTGTTTTTAATTTGAACATCACTTATAAAATAACTTATAAAACATCATACGATTTGTTTAAATATTTTGTAATAAATTGCCTTCATTAATTGAGTTCACTTCATTCTTGAATTATGTTCATTACGCTCTGTGATGGACTGTTTTTTTTTTTTTTTTTGTGAGTTGTTTTTGCCTGTCCTCTCTTTATTCGTCGAACTTTATTTCATGTGAAAATTTATTTGCTTTCATTTTTTTCTTTTGAATTAATTTTTTTATCATTTTGTTTAAATGCTTTAACCGATTACAAAACGTTTGCATTTAATTGATCATCAAATATTAACATTGAAGGATGTTTTTTTTTTTTTGTCTGAAATTGATTTTATATCGGTAGTCGAGTAAGATGGTTTAGTAAAACACTTTTATTTTAATGCACGAAATTATCTTTTCACTTTAGATTTTGGATTGAACTGAAATTATTTTTCGTTGAATTATAGTAAATGCAATACCATAATATTGCATTATTTAATTGTATGTAATGTTTGTAATGTAATGTGTAATGCTTTTTAAACCTGAACAACTAATTTATTGTAAATCATTCACTGTGCACATTTTACTGTGGTCACAATTCACTATTGTATAGGTAGAATTCACTGTGGTGAATATTTTAACATATTCACTATGGCAATAGCTGATTATTCACTGATAGATATAATCAAAACAGTGACTAACAATCAACAAAAGTTTTATTAATTATTAATTATTTTTAATTGAATAGAAATAAATGAATGAATGCACTGACGCTATACTTTCACTTTTCACTACAATGGATTGCGTTTCCTTTATGTGTTCATTTCTCAAATCTTGTTTGTTGTTGAACCGACTTGTACGCATGTGTTTCGGTATGCAAATCCAATCCTGATCAGATCAGACGGGATAATAATATGTGGATAAAGTACATTTTATTATTATTGCATTTAAGATTTATTTGTGGGTATATTAAGACAATAGTTTTGTGAATATCTAAATGAAGGGCGAGATTCTATTTCATTTTGTATTCATTTCTCATCATAAGACATGTAACAAACCAAAACTTTATCCGCCGTTAAATTATGACACCAGGGCCCAGGGGGTCTATTCTCGATCTGACAAACTTTAAAAAGTTTATTATTTCACTTTTCTTAGAAATTAATTTTATAACTTTCTTGAACTAAGTAATAAATTATGATAAATGGCTGTGTGTACTAAAAAGTACTAAGTGATACACCCAGAGAAACAGACAAAGAAAAAAACAACGTACAATCAGGGAAACTCACTTTGATTTAAGCAGAATTTAAATAATTTAGCTTCGAGAACGATAGTTTGAAAATCAAAGTTTGAGACATAAAATGAAAACAAAGTGTCGTTAAATTAAACATACCTCAGCTAAGATACCATTTGTAAAAAGTGTTTTTTTTTTTGTAGAAGTTTTTTCATATTTTTTGTTTCATACTTTTTGTTTAATAAAATTTCTAATTTCATTAAAAAAGTGATATTAAATAATATTAACAAAAAAGTATGAAGAATATGAGTGAATCAAGCAAAAACATCGCACAATTTTATTGCTTAATTCACTATGCTTGCACTGCTTATTTTGGAATTTTCTCTTGGGGATTTCGATTTTGCTCCATTTTCTCTTGGGGATTTTGTCTTTGGGACCAACCTGAAAATATTAGCGACAAAAGTTATAGAATATTATGGTCTTTCATATAACCATGGAGATTTTCAATATATATACACTTAATACTTAAATATTTAAGTTCAACTTAAATCGTTAAGCTTTTGTTTCACAATCTCTGAATAAGTTTCAATTAAGCTTGTCAAAACCTATTTTGACAGAAAAAAAAATATAACAAACTTTGAATTTAACTACTAAGTAAATTAACTGAAACATATTTAGATATTGTGAATCAAGCCCTAAGTGAGTTTATGTAGAACATAAAGTTTCGTTTTAGCAAATTGCCCTTAACATCAAGCTTATCTAACATTGCATATAATGATATAATAAAGTTTCGTTTAAGCAAATTGCCCTTAACATCAAGCTTATCTAACATTGCATATAATGATATAATAACTGCCTGATAGAAGAAAGGGATGTGTTAGTAGAGTAGAGTTTAAGTTTAAGTTAGTAATTAATCTTTAATAGATAACTTTCAAAAATAATTGAAAATACTGAGTGCACCTAAAATATCTACTTTTTGACACTTTGTCATTTACGCCAAAGAACTGGTAGATAGATTAGACAGAAATGTCGAGTCAAAGCATACATTCGGTTGTCATGTCTGGTCCAGAAAAACTCATAAAACAGCAGAAAAGAATTTTTGTTCATATTTTTCGGAACAGTTTTATTGAACAAAGCTAAAATAATTTCTTTTTACTGCCCTCTGTCATTTAACATATTAATTTTGTTTTAATATTATTTGCAATTGCAATAAGTTTTCAAAGTTTTATCAAAAATGCTTGGCTTACAATAAATTGAAACGTAAAGAAAGAAGAACTTCAAAAAGATATAGGCGCAAATTTTTAGACATATCTCAGTAAGTTTAGAATGTTACTAGGATAATTAATTGAATTTTGTAATTTTAGTCCCAACTAGCATCATGATATCGTTGAAAAAATCAATCCATTGTATTTATCTTTTTTTTAAATAATGAAACAAATTTTACAGTCCTGCTGAAATCTCTCAGAGAAAATATCCATTCTCTTTCACAAAGCCAATTTTTTAGAACGAAATAACATACAAAAGCTGCTTTCATTTTGCATGCTACACAGTTACAGAATATATTTTTTTAATAAGATTTATTACCAGTTGCACCAAAAAAGTAATTTAAAAATAATATAATTATCATATCGGAGTAGTAGAATATAATAATATACATTTTAATTTTATATCTGATTCACAAACATATTTTGGCTGTGAGATCTTGGATTGTGGATTGTAGATGATGCTGTCATTAGAGTAAATGAAATGTCAACATATCATTCGAACACTTTCAACATTCTCTCTGTTTTATAGGTATTGTGAATTTTGAATTTTTTTGGGAAATACGCTTTCTAAATATATTTTGAACGAAATTTAATTTTAAGATCAAACAACCGAAAAAATATTTAAAATTTTTTGAAGAAACTAAGCGGATGAATGTTTATAAATCAGGAAAACATAGTGTGATGTTTTAAAATGTTAACTATAGTATCATGCTTATACCAATAAAATAGGATGTTTAAGAGCTTGTACTCTCACGATTATTCTTGTTTGTCAATAAAATTATCAGTTAGTATTCAGTAGCTATAAATTATCAAAATGGTTGATCAACTGTGAATGCTGTACTCAGATTTTAGATCTATTTTGAATAGTTCTTTTTTGAAAAAATGGTTGTTTACGTTCTCAAAAATATTATTATTTGTTTATTTTTAGTATTCGCTATGTGCGCTATTTGCACATAGCGAATATTGCAAATTTTCTGTTGACAATTAATTTCAAAAAGTTAATTGATGCGTTAATTACATTGACTGTAATATCATTTGTGTTTTCGCTATTATTTTATTTATGATATCAAAACGATTTGGTTAATATACATAGTTTTATGTACAAACGAAACAAAAACCCATTCACTACAAAACTTCCTTTATTATTTACAATAGATAAATGATATCATTTATCAATCAGTAATTGATCTTTGACAAGCGTAATAAGGTTAAAAGTTGTTGAGTTTTCAAATGTCATGATTCCAATTCATTCCTTCATACATATATTATACACATAAAGCTCACTTCTCAAAAGATGACATTTAAAATAGAAACTTCTTTCTTATGTTAAACGCTATTAGAAATCAGTCCTTTGGTTACTTATACTTTTAACAGACTCAGATTGTGTCATAAATGTGTTAAACTGTTGTTGAAACTGCATTTTATACAAATGTTATTACTTTTTCCAGTTATAATCACTCTGGGGAAAAGACTTAACACTTCGTCAGGAAACTGCATCATCTATTTACTTATGTGGGTACACTTCATATGAAACATTCATTTGTCAAATGCATTGGTATGTGCGAAGGAAAGGTTTTTTATTCATTTTTTTTTTTAATTTCCCTAAGTAAGTTTTGACATACGCATATCCTTAGAGTCTTTTTCGTATTTTATTGTTATGTGATATTAAAGATTTCACTATGCCCATTTGTCATTGTCAAAACCGAGTTAATTTTTTTTTTTCTCAATCTTAAGTTTAAAAAAATAAAAGTTATATAATAAACTCACCCCCAGTAACAGAATATTTTCAAAAACACTGACATTTCTTTTTTAGAATAAAATTATAGCACTTAAAAAATTAGATTACGCAAATCTTGGAAAAAGAATATTGAAACAATTTTTAAATTTTTCACGATATTTTTCACTTAAAAATTTTGAATTTGAAACCAAATACAAAAAACGGTCATATTTATACGGTTGCACACATTTCAATAATTTATTTTATCGGTTGCCCGAACTCGCGCTTCAAATGACATGTTGTGTTCGAAAGGACGAAAAGCCAAAAAAGTTTCAGCTGTTATAGCGGCAACGGTCCAAAATGCAACTGATGGAGCACGTTGGATTTTCATACACAAAAGCATGCACTAAAATAATCCACGAGGATTTTCATCGTCTAGCTTAAGGATAAGCAAAAGGAAACCTATAGTCACTTTGTAAGAAAGACCTGCGCAGTTTACATTTGGAGTAAAATGTAAACACAAATCGAAGAGGCAAACTATTTCATTCATTTATTTTGAGACGCGATGTGAATGAATTCGAAAATTATTGTGGGGTATAGTAATGGAGCGCGATGAGGCTATTATCCTGATTTCTGACGAAGACAGTTGAGGTGGTACATCATAGAGTGGTTGTGATCGAATATAACGATGCAAATTTGGTTGTGGAAAGAAAGAGATTTGATGAAATTGGATTATTTTTTTGTAAATATTGGAAAAGAAAAAGAGGAACTCAGATCACGTCTTGCTGGGGACTTTTTATATATATTTTTAGATCTAGCTTTCTACTTCAAAATACACTTCGAGGATACAAATGGTGTGCAAGTTAATTAATATTTTGTATGTGTATAGAGAGAGCTACTATAGGTGTACCATTGTCAGGTGTGTGATTTTTTATTTCTTCTGCCCTTCTTTGAGAACACTTTCTTGGTGTTATATTGTGTGTCCTTATGAATTTTAATTATGTCCTGTCAATTGCAGTAAGGATTATGAAGATGGAAGACGTGGAAATAGGGAATTAAGCTCAGTTTGCAGATTCTTTTTTTGAAGTATGTTGGCATGTAATAAGATTGGATCAAAAGATAAACTAGAGTTGAGAAAGGTAATTGAAAAGTGAAAGGAAAATATGATTTGTTATATATTGAACAGGAAATATATGTATAGTTCTTTTTTTTTTTTTTTGTTCTCATAAAATTCATTTTTCAAAACAGAGAGGCTTGCTTGGATTTCTTTTGACAAACTTAAAATGGAATCTATAATGCTGAAAATCGGGTTTGAAACTTCTGTATTGACGACGTTTAGGACTACCACAGTTTGGTGGTTCGATTTGATTGGAGCTCGTATTTATTTTGGGAAAATAAAGTATATAAATAAGTGGAGCCCAATGAGAGGCCACTTCCGATAACATTTTTGTTGGAATATGTTTGCATTTGTAAAATTGAATCAAATCATAAACAAACTTAAAAAGCAAACGACCTTGCCAAAAATTAAATTGAAAGCTATTTTGTCCATCTAAGAGAAAAAGACTTATTTTGACTTTTTGGCAATATAATTATTTTGGCTAAGATACGTCAAATTTCCATATGTTTTCGACAGTTTTTTTTTTGGCAGGTAAACTATATTTGGAGAACAAACCAAATAACAAAATTTTAGAGAAAGTTATGGACTATATTATGTGTTTTTATTCCTTTCTAATTTCAATTACAGCTTCTTATCAACTTTTATTAACAACCAATTGTCCGAGCTAATTCCAGTTTTGGTATGAAAAATAAAATTATTTTACATACGAAAGATGGCATAAGCTCAGAAAAATGAGATTTGAGACTGAGATAAAGGTTTCGCATACTACCCATTATCTCATGGGAAACAACTGAAATTGAAAAAAAAATACATAAGTGGCGCCCAACGTGAGGTCTATTCAAAATTTGAATTTGAAGTCTCAAAATCGTCTTAATACTAAATAAAACTTGCTTTATTCAAACCCAGTCAGTCACGTTGCTATAAGGATAGCAAGGTGGCACACGCCCCAAATGGCACTTTACTAGGCGGCTGCTAATTTGACTTTAGTGCAAGCTTTTTCTTATTATTTGGTTTTTTTTTTAAACGTAGGAATTACTCAACTTTTTTTTTTGAAGTCGGGCGGCAAAAAATGACCCTGCCCCGGCTGGCACAAACTCTTGCTACTCTTTTATGCACGAAAATGGGCTGTGCTGTGGCTGTTCCCGGTTCAGTGTAGTTGAAAATGTCCTCATTTTGTCCCTCGAATCAGATTAGATTTTCATCAAGTATCAACAGCTTATATTCCTATAAAATAGAGGATCCAAATTTATTGACTGGATTACAATGTTTCTTATCAGTTGAATTTCAAAGCCAGCCTTATCCAGTAGTAACCTTTATTCAAATTGAAGGTTGAGGATTTGAATTATGTTGAGTGTTTCGAACAATGCCAGCTTCTTAATGTTATTATAAGCCAGACGCGAAAGCACTAAGTGATGATCGGTTTTATAAGCTCGTTGTACAGGTGCAGCTTTGTCTTTAAGCAGAGATTATTTCTTTTTCGAATAAGTATGAATTAACAACATTGGAACATCTACTGTACTGTTTTCGCAGACATTTGAACGTTGAAAGTTGTTTTCCGTCGGGTAGGTTCAGTGCGATGTTGCTATTAAGGCCCAGTTTTTCAGTGCTAGATTATTCCAGGGGTAAATTAACCTTTTTTTTTATAATGAGCGCACACTCAAAGGGATGATACTACCCTTATTATGTAGACACAGTGTCAGCACTAGGAAAGGGAGAGAGGGGTTGAAAGGAGGTGTCGGTGCACATTAGTTTTGAATTCCTGAATATTGCAATGGCTGGGAAAGACAGAGTGTGGCAAGGCATTCCACATTCGCATAGTACGGCTAAAGAACCTTGAGTTAACTCTGATAAAAACACGTTTTTCAGACCGTTTTATATCCTTAATTAACTCAGAGTTAACCCCCACCAATTTAGCTGAGCTAACTCCGAGATAACACGAGAATATGAGTAAAAAACGTGGTAACTCGAGGTTAATCTAACCCTGTAATAATCTCGCATTGAAAAAATGCACCTACGTCATTTTTAGCCGCATTTTTTTGGAAGTCCACATAGACTGTTGAAAAAAGACATTGGGGATAAGCCCACACCATTACCGACGAAATATGACATCCCATATGAAACCCATGTAAATGTGCCGGTTATACAGTTTTTATCGGAAACATTTACCTAACGAAAGTTTTCACTTTACTTTAAGTCAAGTTCAAGTCAATGAGGTTCCATTCATCGAGCATGTTACACTCGATATTTTCATGATAAATTTGATGTTAATTTTTT
Source organism: Baccha elongata (assembly GCA_951217065.1). Lineage (NCBI taxonomy): Eukaryota > Metazoa > Arthropoda > Insecta > Diptera > Syrphidae > Baccha > Baccha elongata. The sequence goes on from OX578272.1 coordinate 31,058,374, forward strand.
TACCAAACTCTCATCTCGAGGAACTCCTGCATTTGAGCAATTTTATTTGCTGTAGTTAGTTCCTTAAGATCAGGTGACCAGGATTAGAGTCTGTCAATGTTTCCTTTCCAAAAATTTCGGGTGACCTTAATTTTCTTCGAGTGTCTGTTATAATTACAATGTCAATCTGATTGATGATTGATTGATCAGTGAGCTTCATTCGCCATCTTAAAGTCTGGAATCGCAAAATTCGTTAAATGCTTCTACGATGTTTCAACCCAAGCCAAAGTTAATTATCAGCCTTTATTCGTTATCTATGCATATGCTTTAAGCATTTGCCAATAATCGCAGCGTATGATATTTTTATTTTTGAGCGTGAAAGTCGCCAAAGAAGTCTTCCCTTTTCTCTATGGAAGCCTGCGTGCGAAAACCAGGAAGGCGTAGATAAGCGAATTTAGCTCTCGTCATTAGACGTTCGATTATGTAACCATTGCTTAAGACGTAAAATCCATACCTGAACAGTCATTTTCATTTGCTTGTCCTATAAAATCTCAAATATCGATTGTGTTTCATTTGATTGAAGTGCAAATCAAATTTTTTATTTGATAATACTTCAAAATTCGCCAAAAAACTCCACCCCCTAATTTGAACATAATGTGTAAATAAATTTCACAATCTTCTTTTCTACGTCAATTTATTTGAATTGCAAATCCATTACTCTGATTACCATTAGATACACCATTGCCGCACAATACTTAAACTCGCCAATGTTTTTCTTTCACTTTGGACGAAACTTTTCCGTAGCAGTCTCCTTCAAGATGTTTTTGCCGCCACATCGTCGTTTTGAATTTTTCCTATTAGCCTTATTGCCAGTCATCCATACAACTTCAACTTCAATCCAAATTAAGAATATTATCGAAAGAACATCAAAAGAAAAGGATGTATCCACAATTGCGTTCTTTGGGCGCATCTATGAATTGGAATTAGTTTTATCGGAGGCAGATGTAAATATTCCCCGGATGGTTTATACCGAATCATATGGAGAACTATATTTTGCTGGTGACTTTAATAAGAATATTCTTTTGGTTGCCTATGTTAATCTTTGGCAGAAGTCTATGTTGAATAGAATTGATATTGCATTTCATGGTATTCATGCTGCTTCGAGGAGTTTATTTCTTGTTCCTGGTGAGAGGTATAAGAATCTACGGTATCTCGGTGAGCACTTTGAATGGTGTTGGTCGAGGGGTTTTGTGAATGTTCTTGTAATCTTCTTGGTGACCAATGAAACTTTTTCTTATACAAGATTTCCACAGATGAAGATATTTCAAAGGACAACGTTGCATGAGGATGAACTGTTTCCCGATCAATTTAGTGATTTAATGGGATTTCCTATACGAACTCCATTGCTATATGATCCACCGAGAGTTTATACTTACAGTGACTCTTTGGGAAATCATTATGTTACTGGCTACTGTGCTGAACTCTTTTTGGCGTTTTTAGACAGACACAATGCCACCTTGGAGGAAGTCTACATAAACAATTCTACAGATTACGACATGCCCGAGATAGTACAGCTCATCAAAAAAGGAAAGATTGATATCAGCATTCATACTTACATGGCAATCGATGGAATCCGTTCGAGTTATCCGGTTCGTATGATGCAATGGTGCATTCTTGTCCCGAGTCAAGGTGAGATCAAGGCTTATTGGTATTTTATACGACCGTTTCAATTTCATGTTTGGTTAACTTGCCTGGGAGCACTAGTTTGCATCTCTTTCTGTGTAGTCTTGGAGGAGAGATTTCAAGGACTTCACTCTGACTTTGGAAGATCTTGCTGTGATGTATTTCGTTTCTTTCTATGTCTGCCAACTTATGACTCCAGACCATTTGTATTTCGTTCAGCTTTTAGAAGGATTTTAATTTTTAGCCTAGGATTCATGTTAACCAATTTATATCTGGCCTACTTGACAAGCTTCTTGGCTAAAATTATCTTAAAGCCACAAATAAAAACTCTTGCCGATTTAGTAACAAAAAATATAAGCATTCTTACACTGAATTTTGAAATCCCAATAATTCTCAGGAATAGAGGACTTCCTTCTGGATTTGATCTACTACTAGTTCCAATAACAGCAGCACAACTGTCTCGACCAGAAGAATTACTTAGTAACCGAAGTCTGGCTTATACCGTCACTGATGATAAAGCTTCGTTTGTCCTTATGCAGCAAGTGCACTTGAGGCAACCACTTTACAAGATTGTTGACGAATGTGTCTCAACTATTCCGATTGGATTTCTATTTGCAAGGCAGTCACCGTTTGAAGTTATATTGAATCGTTTTATTTTGAGAGTAAGTTCGGCTGGGCTGATATTTAAATGGTGGAATGATATGTATTCAATTGGGATGAAAGCAGGAATATTGAAAATTCTTCCTTCAATGCAAAAACAAGCATTGCCACTGACGATGCAACATTTTCAATTTGCTTGGATAGCTTTGGCTGGTGGACTGGTTATGGCAACTATTTGTGTAATTTTGGAAAAGATAACGAAGATAGTAAAGAGATTTCGACTTGCTGTGGTTTATCGTTAGGTATATCAATTTTTTTGTAGGTCTCTAAGAAAATAAATTAAATAAACTGTAAAAAGTTAAATTCCAAAAGCTTTTATGTGTGTGGACCATACTATTTTTAATAAAATTAGATAAGAGCTGGTTTCACTTGCTCAATCAGCAATAAATAAATAAGTTCTTTAATTGACCCTCTTACCATCTGGGAAGTGGACATGATGCACTGGTAAGCACCCCAAGCAAAGGATTCAAAACGGTAAAGGTAACCATCTTCTTCTCTTCCAAAGATTTCAGTGATCTAATTGAAATCACACCTCTTGCAATGTTAATAAAACATTGGCTGAGGACCTCCTCCATTTCACTTACAAGATTAAAGCTTTTCCAACGCCTGGCTTAATAAAATATTTTGTATGAAAAATGCATCAATTTCAATACGTACCGCATTGGATAACAAACACTTCGAAGGTTTCGACAAGAGGGGTTCGAGTCTCTGGGTTTCCTCGTCTTTACTGCTTCATGCCTAGTAATCTGCCTGTGGAGTTGGCAAGCCTATCCAGTTTAGGAGTTGGCGTTGGTGAACTAAATGCTGGTCTTTTTCGCCTTATTATCTTTTTTTTCATTTCCTTGCAGAGCGGATGAACCGAACGTTACCCTATTGTCTTACAAGAATTTTCATTCACTGATGTGACCTTCTTTCTGTGTTTCCAATAGCTTATCGTTCGTTCACTGAAGAGTCAACGAAAAAATAAAACCCATATCTTAATTTTTGAAACAGCACCTGAATTAATTCCGATCTTAAGACGTACGTAGCATTTCACGACCAACAAAAAAGCATGTCACAGCTTTAATTTAACTACAATGCTGAGTCTAAAAAATTAAGAGCGGGATTAAGATTTCGAGTTTTAAAAAACCAGTTCGATTGTTATGGACCTAAGCTTGTCATGGAAATCATATTCTAAGATCGAAGTCAAAGCACATTTTAATAAAAAATTACAGACATGTCATGACTTATAAAAAGCTAGAAGTCGAATATACTTTTGGAGTGCGTCAGAAATGAGTAACCATCCCTCTTCTAGAACTGGAGCCTCTTCGTTGCAGAAGGCCGGCCAGGTGCAATTGGTAGCTAGTGCCTCGATAAATTTACACAATCTTGCACACTGACTGATCTGGTATTTTAGTGGTCAAATCAATTATGATTTCTATCTCAAATTGATTGAAATACGCAACAGTTTTGTATACAGCAATACTCGCTTGACTCGCATTACAACCCTGGAAATTGGAGTTGGTTGCAGGGAACTTCCGTTGTGCTGAATAAATATTTAATCACCTCTGATAAAAGGAGAACTTTAATGAGTGGAGTGATACGTACAGGACCGTCCCTTTATAACTGAGAGAATATAAGATACGTATATCTTAAGCTGGCCATATACAATGGAACCATTTGGCTTGGAACCATTTGGATCAGACAGAGGCCAAACGTGGGGAAACACGACCTCGATACGAACAATGCTAGTCCTCGATGGGTTTTGGAATTGCCGAAAATCCAACTGAGACTGCCAAGCCACTGGAAGCCATTTAATTCCATGGCTCTACCGTGTATGCCCAGCTTTATACGATGCATTTAATAGCTTCGGGCGTAAAGTGCGCTTCATAACTCAGTTAGCGTGCATGCATTTTACAGCTAGCCAAATATATTCAAAATTTGCTTGCATTAGAGAACATTGTGGGTGACTTAAGAAATTGACAGCACTTATGGCCAGTTTCTCCAAACACTTTTAAATATTTATTGGGTTGTTAAATCTTAAAATGGCATTTTTCAATTTCACCAAACATTTTCATTTTTAAAAGGGCCAACTAAACTAAAGTCCAATTTTGTTTCAAATAAATTTTAAAGGCGTCTTAAAAATGCAAGACAAAGAGAACGTTGAAATTTTTCGATTGATATGCTATCCTCTTGCTTGCTCTAATGAAAGAGAGACATGAGTGGTGAATAAAAATCCGGGGTTGGCATCAAGTTTCTTCATTTTTAAAAATTTACCACCTTATGTTGGTGCAAACCATTTTAAGTTAAAAATGCCAATAAATTTTATAACTCCGTTAACTAAAATGCTTTTAAGTGTATTTTGGTGAAACTGGGCATTAATGATGTTGGAATTTGATGATGATAATATAATATAACAACATGTAGGTACTTCCCATATTATAGTTGACCCTTTAGTTGGAAGATGAGATTATCATGACCATGAGCCATCTAAACCCAATGCCTTTCATCTTTTTCCAGAACACTGAAAATATATGGTCGTTGTAAAATCGATTTCTATTTCTTTTAAAGGTTTCTCAGCACCAGTAACTTTTTTCAATTGTTAAACATTTTGTTTGGCGTTTTTTTCTTTATTGTTTAATTTATTGTTTGGGTTGTCATGATGCACTTCTTGAATAGCCTGAGTTTCTTCTTCTAATTTTATTGAGCTTTGTCACTCACTTATGATTATTATTATTATTACTATGAGTGGAAAAAAAAATTCGGAAAAACAAATAGACTAGAAGCGCCCTTCACGGCCCGTCGCCTAGCGCTATTAGTCAGGTTTTAACTTTTGTTGATTTAGCTACTGCGTTTTAAATTTTGTTTTAATAACAGCTACTGAGTTGTGCTTGTATGACGATGCGTTAACAAATCATTCCTCTAGTTTGAAGCTATTTTCACTCAACTCTATCAACACTTCTCTCATTAAAATATCTACTCTACACTACAATTTAGGCAAGTTTGAATTACTTCAGTCAAACCCCAATCACTTTTTCAAATCTCAAAGAGTCATGTGCTATTGTAGTATAAAAAGCCTTGGCAAAGAAGTCTCTTTTTGTTTTGTATCTTTTTTTTTTTGATTTCGTCAACTCTTAAGATCAAAGATGTTTCTGGATTATTTTTAACTAAAGCACTCATAACCCCGTAAGGCAAACCATCCTTGGAACTTGTATATATAGTTTGAAGCTAAATATAACGACAAAAGATGAAAATAATGCTGGTTGATAAACATACATATAGTACAAAATAAATCGCAAATATGAATCTAAATTCTGTCGGCCACTCGATGGAGATTCATTTGCTTTTGTATGTTTTTTTTTTTATAGAAACTTTTTGACCGATATTCATGTGGTTATAGTGATAAAGTTTTTCAATTTCATATTTCGATGTATGATGTGGGAAGCTATCATAATCATACTATAATAGTGACGCTCAAGATATTCTAATACATTGATTTTTGCCACAAAGTGGATTCAACTCAATCCTCATCCACACGAACCATGTCCTTTGGCATAATAAAAATGTGTCAATCAGTTCGATAATACATTATAATGAAATTATTATCAACGCGATTGCACAGATATCTTGTAAAATGTATGTCAGACAAGTGAAGGGTTCTTTGTCGCTAAGGGTTAAGTATTTCCTTTAAGCTGGGATAGGGGTAAATGTGAAATGGCTCTTATGCATTAAATATTTTTTTAAAAAGGTATAGCTACAACATGTGTCAGTAGCATTTCTTTGAAGAAATTAGAAAGTCTTTTAAATACTCAAAGAGAATTTTGAACTTTTTTAAAACATTTTGTTGACACAGTGAGTTTCTATTAAAGAGCTTAGTGTATAAATAAATATACCAACCTGATTTTTTAGTTCATTATTGTAGCTAGGCATTTTGGGAACTCTGCTACTTTTCGAATTTAGCTTATTTTACTTCTTTACATCAGACAATTGAAACGATATAGGATTAAATGTGTACCAGTGTACCTATAGCATATGTGCTATTACACCATGATTTCAGAGTCACAGATAGGAGAATTACCTAGATTTATCGCGGCCGGAACCCCCTTACAGAGCAAACCCGCAGATTTAAAAAAAAACAAAAGAGCGGATACTATTTCACACGTGAATGCCATGAATAAGAATACAAGATTACGATACACTTTGACATTTTCACTTTGTTGTTGTTTCACTTGTGACGTAGTTTTCACTTGTTACGTAATCACCTTGCTTCATAGGTTTGGGTTAAGTCATTACATTATGCTGCCATTTATTTGTTTTTCTGTTTGTGCTTACGCCAGAAGTGATAAAAAAACAACAATAAAAAGCTGAAAAAAAACCAAGTGTCATAATCTTGTATTCTTTCATTCATGCGTGAATTCCATTGAAATGTGAGGCAAATTTCGTTTCCATTTGAAATGTACAGGAATACCTACACTACACGTTTAATGTGAGAAAAGTAATTTAGTTTGTATCGTTGAAGAGAGCGAACCACTATACGGTCGACTCTCTAGGTAATTCTCTTGTCTATGGTCATAACCCTTTTTCAAAACTTGTTAGAACAAATAGGAGCGAAAATCTTTCTTTGCTCTTTTGCTCTTTTGCTGTAAGATAATTTAAAAAAGAGTCATGATTCCAGAATCATGGTTTAATCTTTAATAGCACACTATGGATTAACATTTGGATTTACATATCCGTAGTAGGTATATTCTTTTCTTCTGCCAAAAAAGGACACAAAAAAGGATAAAAACAAAAAAGGATGGAGGATGAAAATCGAAATGTAAAAGCTCATGATAAATCAAGATTATAGAAAAGTTGAAAAAAAAGATCAGGATTGTAATGAAGGCGAAGAAAAGTTCACTTTGATTATAGCAGTTTCTTTCTGCATTTAAATTTTCCTATAATTTCCAGCATCAAGATTATAGATCATAAATCAAGATTATAGAAAAGTTGAAAAAAAAGATCAGGATTGTAATGAACACGAACAAAAGTTCACTTTGATTATAGCAGTTTCTTTCTGCATTTAAATTTTCCTATAATTTCCAGCATCAGATTTTTTTCATTTTTAGAAAAAAATATGCTGTTTCTTGAAAAAAAAGTGGAAAACTAAATTAAAAGTAATTGATTAATAGTACTAAAAGCCAGAACATTAGGCGTGTGCCAACAAATGTTTCCTCATTGAGGACTCACTGTCACTTTGACGGAGGCGGCACTAATTCCTTCGCTCCTCAAAAATTGCAACGTGCTAAAACAGCATATATCTTATTCAGCCTGATGTGTTTTCTTGTTTAATTTCCATTTCAAAGTAATTTTTTTATGATGTTGGCACCTTGTTCAAATTTTTATTCAAGCTTAATATTTTATATTTGTATTAAATAAATTTCCTTCTTTTAAAAATGTTGTTTTATGTTTATTGAAAGTAAAATAATAAATCTTGCAAAGCAATTCGCGAAGCCAAACAAAATAGCTGTTCAATGAGGAATAAAAGTGAGGAATGAATCCATAAAAATTTTCTCCTCAACAATCTCAGGAGGAATCAATGGAGATTTTTTGAACCAACGAAAATTCCTCCGATTCCTCTAATTCCCCCGATTCCTCCGTTTTTGGTTCTGGCCTATTGTTTTTATTTTTCAGTTTATTTAATGGCCAGCTGTCAATTTAACATTTGTATTAGGTACTAATCTAACTAAAGTTGACAGTGTGCGCAACGGTGTCAGTGTGCGCAACGCAAACTTTACTGTTGTTGTAATTCCAGGTTAAACCACAACTGATCGACCATATAGCTGCGGCGGGGAAATAAATCTGAAAGTATCCTAAAATTTTCAGTATACTCACGAAGCCAAGGGAGGATTGGCAAAAAGCTGACTAAGATTATGTGTTTGTGTGTCTTTTGACACCTATCCGGTTTTTGGTCGTTCGCAAACTCATACGATACAGACGTATCCATATAGCTCTTTTAGTGTGCACCCAAACATTGTTTGTTTGTGTAACTATCTACTAGTTTAAGCCAAATCGTAACATTAATGGTGGATTTACATGTCTCTGCACCTACAGAACATGCACAAAACTAAAAAGAGACAGATGTAGATCTTAAACCCTAAAGACGTAAAGAGTACACAGATATCATTGACGTATTAGTAATGAACCGCCAGTAGCCAACTTCACGCGTGTTCCAACATAACTAGAGGTGCCATCAACTACTAGCAGGGAATCTGCGTAGCAGTGATATGATTTTTTTAAATAATTATCTACTATTGAAATATTTTGGCGTTTTTAGACTGTTTTAAGCTGGAACAACTTTTCTTGGGTGTTTGTATGAAAATTTCAACCGACTGGCGGTCCATATCTAGTATGTCAATGACAGATACCGATCTGATTTGGTTTCCTATAACAAGTTGCTGTCAAAATGATGAATTCTGGTACGCCCCATAATGTTGTGAGAAAAATTCTTTCGTCTTCCCTTTCTATCAAACAAGAAAAGTTTTCCTTTAGTTTTCTGCAGTTTGTTGGTGCAGAGACATGTAAATCCACCATAAGGCGTGGCGTTTGCCGTACGCGTCCCGTCCATTACAGTTCTTCCTTTACTGTTCACAATAGCGTTGAATTCATCCATATTGTATCAAAAACATAGAACTAAATTTTTCGATTCTATGTTTTTAACTGTCACCGACAGCCAGTCCACTGTCAATTTTTTTGTTTTTTTTTTTATATTTCGGTTAAAGTTCTACTTGGCAAACAGCGTTTTTTCAACATCTTTATCTTTTAGGTAAATATCTTTAAATAACAATAAACAAAAATAGAAAACAACATTAAAGTAAAATAAAAAAAAGTTCATTACAAAATTGTCATAATAAAATTATCATAATAGTGAAAACTATCTAATAAGTGCAAAAATCTTCTAGATAATCCCAATCTATATAACACCACTTCACCTTTGGAATGTTTTTTTTTTTCTTTGGTTACAATAAAATTGATTGATACACAAATAAAAACAAATCATTAACCGTTGTCTATATTTGTTTTATTATCGTGCAATATAGTCTGATTAGAACAGACCTGCCAAAAAAAAAACTATTTGTACGTCTGTATCTATTTTTAAAAGATTTCTCTTTTTAATTTTAAACCAAACACAAGTTTTTGGTAGTTCCTTGATAGTTGGTTATATAACTTTTTCTAATATAACTTAATCTAATATCACATACAGGCGGTCGGTCGGTGGTGGAAAAAAACACAAACATTTATTTGTGAAATCGTGATCGTTCTTGGTACATGGTCGTCGTTGCAGACAAAGGAACTATGCCCAGTTGAGGACAAATCAATTGCAGCGATACTTCTCGTTTAATTTTCTTTCTGAACTCTGTTGAGTTTTTCTCAACTTTAAGGTCAGTTTGTTTTTTGTTTGTCTAATTCACAAGGAATTTAATTAAGAATAATTTCCAGACAATGCCGCGTCATCAGCTTCACGAGGCAATAGCCACGGTCTCCACAAAACCTGATCAGACGGTGACCAAGTATCGTTTTGTAGACTCTATTGCATGTACGTATATTGTTTCGGTGTTTGCTGCATCTATAGCTGAGCTTGTGACATATCCGCTGGATCTGACAAAAACACGTCTGCAAATTCAAGGTGAAGCAGCTACTGCAGCAGCACAGTCAAAGGTAAATGGAATGCCTGACATTTTCAATTAGAGTTTCTCGCATTTCGAACAATATGAGAAAGTCTTTAGTGGGAATCCACCCTAATAAGTTAAAAAAAAAAAAAAATTCCCACAGTTGCAGTATCGAGGAATGATGGCAACAGCAGCCGGCATAGTTCGCGAAGAAGGCGCCATGAAACTATGGCAAGGTGTGACTCCAGCATTGTACAGACATGTGGTTTACAGGTTTGTTATCATTTTGACATCTTTTTTTACTATCTTTCATGTTGATTATGTTTTTATAATGTGCATACAGTCACTTTAAAATTCACGCTCTAAAAATATTAAGAAATAGATTAACTTATCTCAAGTATAGATTCTAGTTCTTAACAATAGGAGATTTTGTGTTGTTACGGTTTAAATTCGCGTTTTAAGATCCATCCAACATTTACATATGCTCAAAAACGATGTAACTCTTACTGTGGTAGAGATTTCCAAAAATTCAAGTTGATTTCGATGAAAATTCCATGAAAAAACACATGCATCCGCATTTACCGATTATACTACTCAAAACTAAACCTATCCTAACAAATGAAATAAAGTACTTAATTGAAAAGCAAAAAAATTCTCAAGAACCGCTTTAACTGGAGTGCTATCACCATATCGTTTGTCTAAGCTTATGGAAAGAGGACAAGTGGTTGGTTGATCTGTATTTGACTATACTATTTCGAATTGATTAGCTTTTGTAATTTGGCTTATGAAGTAACTTACATAGAAACAAAAATAAGACTCTATTATAATAAAATTTATTCTTAGTTATTACTATTTTTCTTTAAAAGTAAACACCTTTATTAATATAACTTTTTTGCTCTTGTTTTTGCAGTGGAGTTCGTATAACATTCTACGATTACCTGCGAAAAGAAATGGCCAAGGATTATACATCCCATGAAGTTGTTCCCATTTGGAAGTCAGCATTATGTGGCATATTTGCTGGCTGTGTTGCACAATGGTTAGCATCACCAGCCGATCTAGTCAAAGTGCAAATACAAATGGAAGGTAAGCGTCGTTTGATGGGTGAGAAACCTCGAGTAAAGGGTGCCGCAGACGCTTTTATGCAAATTCTTAAGCGTGGCGGTGTAAGTGGACTTTGGAAAGGAAGTGTACCCAATATGCAACGTGCTGCATTAGTTAATTTAGGTTAGTATTTTTTTTTTATATATATATGTATATCTAAAAAATTATTGAAAAATTAAAATTATTTTTTCATGATAGGTGATCTCACAGCTTATGATACAATTAAGCAAACGCTCATGAAGAAACTTAATATGCCCGACAGCAGGCCGGTGCATATATTATCGTCGTTTGGAGCTGGTTTTGTTGCGGCAATAATGGGTACACCAGCTGATGTGATAAAGACAAGAATAATGAATCAACCCACAGATGAAAAGGGAAGGTAAGAAAAAAAAAATCAACAAAACTTATTGATTAATTCATTATTTGGTTGATTTAATTTTAAACAAAACGAGTTCACTATTCTCTAATCGACTGTAGTTTCTATTTGTTTTGGCTCAATTTAAAGTTGTCAATCGATAATATATTTTTCACACATTTCTGTGAATTGTTTTTTGATCAGTTGCCAAATTTAATAAAAACTTTCGGGAATATAGACATTTTCACGGTCGAGGTAAAGTTGTTGGCCTTATGCTTTTATTTAAATATTTTTTTTTTTTTTGAAAACGTAAATATGTAAACTAGATAAGAACCATTAAAATTCAGGTGATTCAGAAGCTATAACAAAAACAACATCGATACAATAGCAAACAAAAGTAATTTTGTTATAACGTGGCCCTTAAAAACCTTAAATTTGCATCGACTAGAGTTGACTGATGAAATAGATTTGTATGCAACAACTGCATTTAATTTGCATTTTAAATGAAATGATACTCGGTTTAGTTTAGGTAAGGTTATTTCGTAGAAAGATTGTGCTCTACAGTAGTTGTTTTCGTTCAATTTTAACCAGGGTTTTTTGCTTCTCTAAAAACGCACCAGGGCGACCCCAGGGCTAAACGAACACAACTAGATAATTTGCGATAGAAGTAATAAGATAGAAAAGTTAAAAGAAAAAAAAAATATTGAAGAAAAATATTGTGCGTAAACTTTTAATGAATGTTTTTAAGTGGCTTTCTTACTAAATAGTGAATGTAGTCGATGAAGTATTTTAACCGAGAGTTTATTTACTGGTTTGAATTAGGCATACTCTCTTTCCTTCTTGCATACTCTACACGCAATTTAAATGTCCCTACTCTCATTCAGCTCACATAACCATTGAGTTGTGAGTGTGTCAGAGTCACTCCTTCCTTCAAATACAGATATTCCATACAGATATTTCGCTCCAACTGGTTTAATTAAAGAGGTCCTTCCTCGCTCGTTTCGTGGTACCACAACGGACCTATCTGTGGTCTAAGTGTGTCAGTAGTTTCCCTGACAGCCACATAAACCTAACCTTACCTAACCTATAACCAATTCATCATGTGGTAGACAAAATTTATATTAAAAAATCAATCTGAATTCAATAACTATCAAACGGTATACACGTCTTCTCCTCGTTAACAATAACTATCAAACGGTATACACGTCTTCTCCTCGTTAACAAGGAGACTCATTCATCTTTCTTCTCACCCGAAATTGGCGAAAGTACCAGTATGCTTGCTCTTTCTTATCTTGTCGGTATTCAGTTCGTTAGTCTACTCTAGGATCTGGAGCATTGTTAATATTTGGTTGATGGTAAATTTTTAAGGTCTTAAGTCGAGTTCATATGGGGCAGATAATACTGATTTTTTAATCGTTGAGCTGTTCATACTATTCTAGTAGGTCAAACAGTAAGTTTTCTTTAAAGTGAGGATTGCTTCAAAAAGCATGTGTCTTGCAAAGAAAAGAAAATACCGTTAACTAGTCAACTTAACAGAATAAGAGATGAAATTAGCTTTTGTTGAATTGATGGCATTATGGTTTGTAAGCATCAACATTTGGATGTGAAAGTTTTTTACCTGCGTTTTAAACACGACGTGTCGCGTTCGTCGCTGAAATATGGGAAACATAAACTGTTGTTTAATGCTCCCTTTTCAATTTATCAAGCAATCTGCTGATTGGTGGACAGGAAAAAGCGTTGCGAAACAAAAGCGAAAAAACAAGGAAATTTTAACGCTCGATTTTTTTAATTTTTACACCACGAGTCGATTCTTCCTTGGTTAAAAAAATTAATTTATTCATAGAAAAAACAAACAATCCTATTGGCCGATAAAACCTGAAATTTTTAGATATATATCGATTTTTGAAATTAAAGTAAGCCCGGAATCCAAAACGATGCATTTCTTCTGTACTTTGGTACACCAGTCTTGTGAAAGAAATCACACTACTGTGCATTCAAGATATATAAACAAATTTGGACTGCATTCCAATAGACCGGAATGCATTAATTGAAAGCGCAACAAGAACAACTAGACGTAATTTCAATATTGTAAAGTGAAATAAAGCTTTGTATTTATTTTTATTAAGTAGTTTGCACATAAGTCTTTAGTAGAGGTATTTCTAAAAAAAACTATATACAAAGTTGTTAATTTAAAATTCAAACTTCAGTGAATTCATTATCCATAGATCAGAAATGTGCAAGAATCAAATAATACGTAAAATCAAATTCGGTGTTAAAGAGAAACAAATTATAAAAAAACGCTTCGTTTTTAGAAATTATGTAGGATCTAGTCTTTTGGACAACAATCGTCATGTCCAATGATAAATAACATCTATATTTTAAAAATCGAATATTTGTAAATTGGTTGAGAATTCCTCTTTTTCAGACAGCTCTCCTGTCGAAGATTCAATACCCCTACATGACAGGTAAATTTTGTAATTCATTGGACAATGGACACGGCTTGAAGTGTTAATTCAATATGCTTAGCAGAGCTTCCATCGGGACCATTAGTGTGCAATCCAAATTCATGACATAATAACGGTTGTCTTTTTTTCGCCCATAATCTCCTCTTCTTGCAGCGTTTTCCGAGCTCACAACGATAGATTTTCTTATAAGTTCTCCGACATTAAATATTTAAGCAACATTTTCAGATCCAGCGTTCATCAATACACTTTTTACTCCACATCTCGCAATGGCTGAATAAAGAATTTTGTTTATTGACGAAGCTTTGTTGTTAAGTTGTGTAGTAAAATTTTTACATTTGTTTGGATCATTTAAAGAATTCGTATTGAAATTTGAACCTCTAACTGCATCGTAAACAATTGGAATTCGTAGCTTCAGAATCATAACAACCAAGCTACTTAAGTTAACATTTCTTAAACTGCGTATATTACACATTGATTGAAATTTGATTTTCAATCCCAACATCCGGAAATACTCATGATTTTGTTGCACGCTTGCGATACATTTTGCGTAATCCCTATCTGCGACTTCTGGTCCATTCGTGTCACATTGTTCTGAATTCGGAATGGGAATTTTATATGAAATGGTTAATTCTTGGGCATTAGTTAGCGGTTGTTGTCATAGAATAGCATTTAATATTCCACTATGTGATTTTTCAGGATACGATCATGTTATACAAGAGCTCAGGATTCGACAGACACACACGCCCTTGATGGTCGAACACATAACCGATTTTATATTGCCCTTCTAAGCGAAAAGTTCTTAACTCAATTTTTTTTTTTTTTTATTTTTCTTTTTTTTTTGGGTATTTCGAAACCTGATTATAAAAACTTCAATAAGAAAAAGGGTATGTTAGTAAAAAAATAGATAAGTCATATCAGTCAACAGTCGAAAATTTTTCATTTCTCAGCATCATTCGCCGAAAATTGACTTTTGATATAAACCCTTTTCGCTTAGAAGGGCAGTGAAATGTACAGATAACATAAGCTACTTGCTGCTGCTGTTAGCCTTTCAAGATCGGCTACTTTGCCATCAGAAATTCATGTTATTGGCTGCCACATGCTCCATTCCAGGAGAAGTTCGTATCTAGATTAGCAATGCTGGTTTGCTTATCTCTGCAGCGATTGACATAAGGAAACTCCTTTCATTGGTCCTAGACGTCCAATGTAGCATCCTAGCACTCGCAAATTTAGTGAATCAAAATAAGTACATTAAATAATTCACATTTTCTTTTTCTATCAATTTAAAAAAAAAACCTTTAGTTTCAACACTTCGCTGTTCTGCCTCATTTAATTTTACATTATTTTGTTTTCGAGGCACTTTCATTTAAATGTTTTGTTTCATTTTTTGTGTATTTTTTTCACAAGTTTTAATTGAATAAAAAAAAATATTGAAACTACAAAACAACCAACAAACTTATTTTCCAGAGGACTCCTGTACAAAGGACCTGTAGATTGCTTTAGTCAAACAGTCAAAAAGGAAGGTTTTGCCGCACTCTACAAAGGACTTGTACCCTGTTGGATGCGAATGGCGCCCTGGTCTTTATCATTTTGGCTTACATTCGAACAAATGCGCAAAGTTCTTGGAGCTTCTATGTACTAATTTAGAGTTGTGTTCACCTTAAGAATTTAATACAAACAAAAAATAGCCGCCACGACCAAACCCAAATAAAGACACAGCACATCCTCTTAAAAATATAATAATAATAAAAAAATATATATATGTAATAATAAGCAGAAGCAATGATTGTACAAATATACAAAAATAATTATTTTTATTATTGTAATTATTATCGAATAAGGTGTATTTATGTTGATGTGTATATTTTGGAATAGTGTTATGCTTTAATTGTGGTTCTACCCATTAAATGGGAATAAATTGTTTTTAAGACTTAAATCCAGTATGATTTTTTGAAAAACGAATAAGAGAGAAAGCTTTTGCATGAAAATTGTAAATGGTATTTTTTAGTTAATTTTTGTTTGATTTTATTTCGAGAAATGGCATCCATCATGATAAATTTTCAAGAATAATTTAAATTTAGAACTCTTGATCGAGTATAAATGAATTATATTCAAAAGTCATTCTCATTTCCAGTATTTGGTTTGCAGCCTCAAGTTTCTTTATTTGAAACTGTGGATTTAAAGGTTGTTTGGTGTTTGTTAGAAAGATATCTTGTTTATGTACCTAGCGAAAGCGAAAAGTTGTCTCAGATAACTATGACGTAGGTACAACGGCCGAGTGCGTCTCAAAAAGTTCTTCTTTTCCGATGTTATGATCTCAAAATGAAATCAAAACTATTCGAATTAGCTTATAGATCTCTTAAAGCAGCAAACAAGTGTATTAAAGCTCCATGAGAGACTGCAATTCGATCAGCATACAACAAGACAAATATCGGTTTTTTCTGAGATTTTTTTTTTTTTTTTTCTTTGTGCAAGTTGACATTTTTTTTTTATTTTCATTTACAGAGGCAAGCTCTACCGTGGAGCTGTGGATTGTTTTATGAAGACAGTCAAATCTGAAGGTTTACTTTCAATCTATAAAGGATTCTTGCCTTGTTGGATACGTATGGCCCCGTGGTCTCTTGCATTTTGGTTATCTTTTGAACAAATGCGATCACTAATTGGAGCATCTGCTTATTAAAAAGTTTAACTGAAAGTTAAGTGTGTCAATTTGTTTAAGATCAAATACATTACACTAAATATAATCCTGCCACAATAACAACTCGCAAATCATAATAGTGGCCTCTTATGTGGTTACTGCAATAAAGGGGAAAATGTGTGTTATTTTTTATCTATTGCACAGAAAAATGCATGAGGAAAACAAACCTATTATGCATTTTATTTTTTAATATCGAAAGTAAGCTACTTTTTAAGCTATTTTGTATCTTGTTTTCTATCTTTGTTTTATTAAAAAGTTTTATGTTTTTATTTGAATTGTATTTAATTGTTGACCGTAAAGCAAATTTTGCAATAAAATCTGTAGCGACAGAAGGTTTGACGTTGGTTACCAAACATCCATGTCCCCACAAAAAACAACAGTTGGATGCACTTCATCTCTGAAAGAAATTCCTTTAAGAAAACCTACGGGAATCAAATTATAAACTACTCTTTTTTACTTAATAATATTTTCTTATAGATAAGAAAAAAAACATGAATAAATTAAATTAAATTACTTATTTATTTTGTTCAACTAATTCATTTAAAATTTCTGCTTGCTGATTCTTAGCCCTCTTCTGTTTGAAAGTACGCTTTGTTTTCCGTGGTTCTCGTTTACCCACTTTATTCATCATTTTCTCCAATTTCTCTTCAATTTTTAATGATTTGGGTATTTGAATTTGTCTGATACATCGATTTTTAACAATAAATTCATCAAATTCATATTGCAATCCATGCCGGTCGATAAAAACAGCCTCGACCAAATGAATGTTCATGAAACCATCGGCATTCAAGATTCTTCCAGCTACAGATGTTTCATTTCGCAAATCTATGAGAATTGGTTTTCCTCCAAGTAATGTAGGAACACATGAGAGTGTGTTAAATATTAAATATTTTTCTTTTGCGCTAACTGTTTCCATATTTATAATTAATTGTTTTAAAATGATAAACAAAACAAAATTATTGCATTTTTATTTTGGTTTTTTTTTGAAAATAAAACTAGAAACGTCATTTTGACAATTTAACTAGTGATGGGTGTTAATTTGACTTAACATATTTTTATCGATTTAAAGGTGCTCCCACACTATGAGCTCTATGACCGTGTTTAGGGCCAGTCTTTTCAGCTCTGGTTAAGTTTAATCATTGATTATTTCAGCTGGTAACCATAGATTCTGTCTTTTCAACAAAATCTTAACCAGAGAATCTATGGTTACCATAGATTACGTTAACCAGCTAATTTTCCGTGGTTAGTGTCATTATTCCAGTCGGTTAACAGAGATTTGGTCTTTTCAGCAAAATTTTAACCAGAGAATCTATGGTTAACAGAGATTTCGTTAACCAGTCAATTTTGCTTGGTTAACCATAGAAATTCTATGGTTAGCGATTATTTTTTCACATTTGTGTTGAATGATAAATTATATACCAGATAATAATTGATTATCACTACTTACGTATAGAATAAAATTAAAGAAAATGATGATCTACCATCTTAATAAATTCCACCCCTATATTTTATGTACATTTTTTTGTTTTCCTTTGTGCGTAAATGAATCAATTCGGTTTATCCATGTGCATCGAAACGAGACAGGTTGTTATCAATTATTGACAAAATCTTTTATCTCTTTCTCTCGCATTCAAAAAAGCATAAACAAACTTAACCAGAGATTCCGTTTCACAACTGGACCACTGGAAAACTGGAACTATCTCTGGTTTGGTAACCAAAGTAGATAAAATGGTGAAAAGACGAACTGTGGTTAACCGAGTTTCAAAACAACTGGTTAAGAAAAATCTATGGTGAACAAACCAGAGATTTAACCAGAGCTGAAAAGATTGGCCCTTAGACATGGATAGACTAAGAAATTTGAGTCTGGCGTGGTGAGTACTCTCGTGATTACACAGATCCTCAATTGAGGGCGCCTCACTTAAAGCGGGTGGAATTTGTGAAGTGAGATGTTAACACATCGCCAGTCAAGCAGATAATGAACAAAATGGAAATAATTTGAAGCTTCCTCACGAGAGTACTCACCCCTCATCCCTCTCGCCTACGAACTCTCGTCAGTCCGGTCTCAAATTTCCCAGTCTAAATACGGTCTATGGTCATGCCTGCAGTTGAGTGTAAACCACAGGTCATCAGCTTGTACTCCACCGTCTCCTCCCGTAGGATTGGAATTTTGCAAGATTTAGAAACAAAGCTGGATCTTGTGTTGTTGTTGTTTGGGTGTATTTCATGACGCAAATCTGATCCGGAGCAGATCGAAGAAGATAAATAAAATACAGCTATTAGCTGCTTGACTGGCGATGTGTTAACATCGCAGTATTTTCGTTATCAAGCTGAATGCAGAGTGATAGAAAATGAATTATTGGAATTGGAAAAAAAAATAAAAATATAAAATGCGAAACATTCGCGTCGTACAACTGTCTCACTTCACAAAAATACCACCCGATAAAAACAAGGTGTGTGAATCACGAAAGTACTCTCTACACCACACTCAAATTTCATAGTCTAAACAGGCTCTATAGCTGTAGACGAGCTTAAAAAGAAAAACCCACATGGGAACAAAAAGCACCAGTAACATACATATGATGGGATAGGTTTTTGAGCTGTCGCCGTATATTTTTACAAGGATTAACAATAGTTCTGTAAGAATTCACTTGTGCAAAATTTGTAGTGGTGCGAGAATTTTCGCCAATACTTTACAGCTAAAGCATTGCCATCAAGCTTTAGTTCTTAAAGGAATTTAAAGCATGACGGACGTCCTCGTAGCATTTTCGTATCGCAATTGATGGAAGAAGAACACAAAAATTAAATCGTGTGAGAAAATGTATGAAAAGACGACCAAAGACCCTAATTGTCAAAACAAACCGTTGATTTATCTTAAATCTCTAAAAATTAATTAAATTAAATTAAAAATGAATATCAACAAACAAAAATAATGCTTGACAAGCCGTGGCACGTTAAATCTTGCTGCCTTATTATCAAGAACGATCAATATATCACAACCCTTACCTGTCATATACAAGAGACATTATTTTTAGCTCCGAGCAGAGCACGGATGACTAGACCTGAGCTTACAAAGTTTGCTCTGAGCAGAGTACGCTCCGAGTGCTCTGATTTAATTGTAACACACCAGCTTCCGCACTTCACTCTGTCATATCAGTAACAATCAAATAACATAAAAACTACATGAAGTTGGCCGTGTTCTACTTCGTGCTCCATCTACTCCATCATTTTATTCTGAGCTCATGAAGCTTTCGACGCTCCGAGTAAGCACTGATCAAACAAAAAAAAAACAAGTTGAGTGCTCGAAGCTTAAAAAAAACCGATCTATTTTTGACAGCTTCGTGCAGTGCTCTGGAGCTTAGTTGTAGATTTACATGTCTCTGCACCTGCAGAACTGCATAAAACTAAAGGTTATGTTTTGAGTTATAGGCCCTTATTGCGAGTGTCGTTTAACTTTCGATGCGATAGAAGTCGAAAGCATCGATACATTTTCGTTTTGGTATTGTGTAACTTGATCGACAGAGATATCTATTACTGTGAATAACGAAAACGCTTATTGTGAATAAACCTTATATTTTGGCATTTTGGGTAGTGTCAGTGATAGTACATGTAGGAAAAAAATACTTTTTAGTCCTAAATTGAGTCAAGAAGTATTTCCAATTAAAAGATAAATTAAAACAGAAAACTTTAGAAATCTTGGAAATGTGACGGAAATCATCTAAAAACTGTGTAACACTGGCTGAATTTTCTTATGATGCAATTATAACGCAATCCTATCACATGCAATGCTTAAAAATAAGCGTTGAGTATCTATACTACACTAACTATCATCTACAAGGCACCTTGTTTGCTGTGTGTCTGTTTAATGACACGAAGATTTTCCTTTGTTCTCCTGTAATATTTTATCGTTGGGAATTTTGTTGGGACATTTCTTACAAACGTATGGGCTTTTTTGTTTTGCATTTTTATCACTGTCATATGTTTCAGTCATTCCTATATTTTGGCATTTGACAGATAGAAAACAAATTTTCATCAGTCGAAGGAATAGTTTTTTCTTACAAAAAATAAACATTTTAATACTTGTTTTCTTAAAAGAAAATTATTTCACGTTATTTGTTATTAATTTACATCTTTTCTTTGTTTGAAATAGTTATAAGAGTAATACTATAATGTTAGGTAAATAAAGATCTTGATGTGTTTCAGTGATTGTTAACCCAACCCAAATTTTGTGTTTTATTTTCCTTTATTTATTATTATATTGCTCTGTGTTAAAACAATTGTTATTTTAGAAACAATAAAACCATATTTAAAAGGAAATCAACATACATTTGGTGAGAAAATTAAACTCGTTGCCGCAAATTCCCTTCGCGATGTCTGGATTCGCTTCCATTAAAAGCACTAGTTTTTCTGACAACTTTTGCCCTGTAAATAACAAATTTATTATATTATTTTGTAAATTTTACTTATTTGACTAAATTTCCTTACATTTTGGTTGAGAAAGTTTGTTTATGTAGACCATAAATAAATAATAATAAATAAATAGATGTAGACACTTCTTTTGTTTAACGCAGTCGATTGAAAAAATGCAGACGACAGATGTCGAATGAAAAAACAAAAAGTATCGTTCACAATTGAGATTCACAATACCAACATCGATTTTCGACGTTCAACTATCGACAACAGTCGATTATCGATAGACAAACGACACTCGCAATAAGGGCCATAAGTTATGGGTAAAGATTAGAAATTATACGTAAAAATGAACATGTTCATCTTTATTACGGCAACTTCGTCTGCATCTATAATTTACTAATGCCTATTTAGGGCCAATCTTTTCAGCTCTGGTTAAATCTCTGGTTTGTTCACCATAGACTTTTCTTAACCAGTTGTTTTGAAACTCGGTTACCTGCACAGTTCGTCTTTTCACCATTTTATCTACTTTGGTTACCAAACCAAAGATAGTTCCAGTTTTCCAGTGGTCCAGTTGTGAAACGGAATCTCTGGTTAAGTTTGTTTATATTTTTTTGAATGCGAGAGAAAGAGATAAAAGATTTTGTCAATAACTGATAACAGCCTGTCTCGTTTCGATGCACATGGATAAACTGAATTGATTCATTTACGCACAAAGGATAACAAAAAAATATACATAAAATATAGGGGTGGAATTTATTAAGATGGTAGATCATCATTTTGTTTAATTTTATTCTATACGTAAGTAGTGATAATCAATTATTATCTGGTATATAATTTATCATTCAACACAAATGTGAAAAAAATAATCGCTAACCATAGAATTTCTGTGGTTAACCAAGCAAAATTGACTGGTTAACGAAATCTCTGTTAACCATAAATTCTCTGGTTAAAATTTTGCTGAAAAGACCAAATCTATGTTAACCGACTGGAATAATGACACTAACCACGGAAAATTATCTGGTTAACGTAATCTATGGTAACCATAGATTCTCTGGTTAAGATTTTGTTGAAAAGACAGAATCTATGGTTACCAGCTGAAATAATCAATGATTAAACTTAACCAGAGCTGAAAAGACTGGCCCTTAATGTAGCACCAAGCCATTTTAAACAATTTTGGGGATGTAAAGTTTGAAACTTGAATATTTTCGTGAAATAAATACGTAAAAGGAAATAATCCTGTTTATGAGCCACAATAATAGGTATATTTTCAATCAAATTTTAATTGATAATGTGTAATATGACCACTTTCTGAAAACAAAATGGGAAAGAATTTTTCTTACAATATTGTGGTGCGGACGAGTACTAATCATTTTAACAGCAACTTGTTATATGAAGTCAAATGAGATGGTATCTGTGTACTCTTTCCGTCTTTAGGGTTTAAGATGTAAATATTTCTCTTTTTAATTTTCTGCAGTTCTGCAAGTGCAGAGACATGTAAATCCACCATAAAAAGAAAAAGGCATAGGAAAATTAAATTTTCTATGTTTTCTCTATACAAATTCTATGTCTTGCATTCTGTCAATTAAAAAACTAGCTAGACACACCCATCCAAGGAATTTCTCCACTGAACCATTTCATTTGTTGTGACTTGAAAAATATATACAAAAAGAAGAAAAACACCTTGGAAACATGTAATTTATTATAACTCAGTAATCTCCATAGAAATAACTACTATTATTATAAATAACTACCAACTACACATTTAAAATTAAACGTCTTTAAAACAAGAATACTTAATAATGTCTGAGTTTCGCGAAAAAGTATGGGAAGATCTACAAAACACCGACCGGAAAGTTCGCCTTGCTGCCTTGAAAGATCTGGAAGATTTCTGTAATAGCTCACATGATCTACGAAAGATAATATCAACTTTTGATGAATGCTACTTACATTTGCTAAATTGCTACGCGGATCAATATGAAAGCTGCCGCGAACAGGCTACTATCACAGTGGCTACCTTCATGCGAAATTTGCCGGTCAATGATTTTTATTTACAGAATGTCATTGTATCATTAGCTGCAAGGATGGGCAGAGCCGAGACCATAGAGGATAGCGAAGAAATTCGCTTCTTGCATATCCAACAAATGAATGAAATAGTCGACAAGTACAAGAAGACTAATGACAATGACTACCTAGGTTTGTGCTATGATGATATTATAGATATTTTGTACAAAGCTTTGTTGGATGCATTTCCTGCTGTGCAGAAGGAAGCTTGTGTTTGTGTTGTCAAGCTGTCAAAAGCTACCACAGTGTTCCACGAACGCGCTGAGCACCTACTAAAACCGTTGTTCACTATGCTCAATCATAAACACTCGCAGAATCGAATCGCCGCTGTTGAAGCTTGCTATTCCATTGCTCTGCAAATACCTCCAAGCTCTGATATGTTGGTGAGGATCTTTTGTGAAACTTCTCCACTCCTAATGGACTTAATGCCCTTGGTAAGAAAGGAATGCGGACGAATGGGTTGCCTGATGTTGATGGAATTCAAAGATCGTTACTCATTTTTTGATCGCATTATTCCCTTGGTTTTGTGTTGGTAATATATGTTAACCCTAAAATCAGTATAATGCTCAAATACTTCTGTTTTAGCTTAAAAGATGATTCTCCAGAAGTTCGAGACGAAATTGCCATTAAATGGAAAGAATGTGGTCAGCTGTACTACGACGAAAATGAAACGGAATTAAACAAACTCGAAATCGGGGAGAAGGTCCCTGAAAATTATCCCGATTGGGAAGTACGTCCAACTACCGGATGTCGAGCATTAGTTCAACGAAGTCTCAGACTGGTTCATACTATAATGCGGGAATCTGGTGATTGGAAGGAACATGTTCGCGTTCATGCTCTCAGACTGATGTATCAGTTTGTCCTGCATGCTGAAGCAGCAATGACACCAAAATTCTTCGAGATATATCCTGATCTAGCCAAAGCATGTGCCGATACTGAAACCATTGTTGCTTCTGAGGTATAAAGAAGTTTAGCATTTTTAAACAAGAAATAAGCAGCTCGAACTCTTTTGTTTCCTTTTTAGGCAATGAAAGTTGCGGATCTAATGGGAAGACTTTTATCGTATGTCAACTGGAAGGAGCACGCTATAGAAGGACTTGAAAAGAATCCCAAACTGGGTTATGTTCGATGCTTCTTTCACTTATTTGCTGCTACGATAAATTCGAATCAAGAAGACCTTCTCAGAGTCTCCAACATCCTTGTTAGAAAGGAGTTCTCTTTGAGTCTTAATGTAAGTTATCTGTCTATGTCTTGCAATCTATCTAATCTCTTATATTTTAGCCTGAAATTCAGCTCTACATACTTGGTCTAGTAGACGAACTATGGAGAAAGCACACAATACGTACAGCTGAAGATGCAATGAGTATCCTCAACTTAAATCCAGACAGTACCATCGAGAGGAGTCTATACACAGTTACGATTCGAATTATGGCATTATCTTTTGGTACAGATAGCATAACCGCAAAATATCTTAACCGTAAACAAGAAATCCTCGAAAAAATTGCTTTGCATGCCAACTGCGACTTGGCAGCATTGCATGGAAAGCATCTCAGCTGGGTTCTGGAACAGATGACTGATTTGGACGCCAACTTAGATAGTCACACAGAACCTATTATACTTCTTTGTGGCATTATCCATATTTGTGGCTACCGCCCAGCTTCGTTGGAAACTTTAAAACGCAACATTAAAATTGTTCTTGATAATGCAGCCGATGATGCAAAAATTAAAGTCTTTACTGCTATGTCCATTTCTATGCTCAAATGGAAGGAGACAATGAATGGTGATTGTGAAGAAGAACTTACAAAATTTGTCCAGGAACTGGTAGAAGAGCGAATCCAGTGGAAAGTTGGTGGAACAGCAGAGTCGTTGCGATCTCTTGCAACTGCTACTCTGTGTGCCATGTCTCATGGTGCTCCAGAAGCATCTGCTCGAATTCTGCCAATAATGGCTAAATATTTTACGAATCTTTTGGAAGATAATTCAATTTCTACAAGAAATTACGCCCTCAAATGTCTATTAAACTTTGGTGCACTTGATGTGGAGCAACTGAGACCCATTGCTTTTGGTAACTCCTTCAAATTGTCAAACAGTTGGGTTCTGTTAAATCAATGTCATCTCCTTGCAGGTGTTCTTCAACGTTTAGATGATCCTCACAGTGGAAGCCGTGAACTTGCTGCAAAAGTCATACCTAAGTTGAAACCAATTTTTCCTACCCTAAATGATCAGTTGATTTGGAATGAATTTATTAGAAAGGCCTGTTCTTCACTCTTTCTTTACTTTGATGGGCCAGAAGTGAAACTAAGAGAAACCATTAAAGGTAAGATATTTGTTGGTTATTTGACTTATTTAACTTCTTTCTCACAGAGGCTCTTATTGAACTTGGAAAACTCTATCCCGATGTCTTTGAAGAACCACTTAACTGTGCCCTTGCAACTAGTTTTCAAAAGAAAGAAGTTGAGGAAATTAAAAAAGCTGTCCAAGACCAATAAAACAATTATTTATCAGTTCTATAATAAAATTTTATTTGATTTCCATTGTCTACCACATGGCACGTTGTACTCCAGATAGTTTATTATAATCGGCCAAATGTCTCCAAACAATTCGACTTAATCGGAAACGATGTACAACTCCACGGGGTCGTGATGTGAAAGCACAACGTTCGCGACAACGTACTAGAGAAGAATCTCTTGGGAAGGCAGCAATGTCGGCGTCTGCTATTTCTCTGATTTCGGCCGGAAGGATGTCGTTTTTACGTAAGGCATTAACACGAAGACGATCAACTGAGTGTAGTGCAACGCACTTTCGACGCTTTACATCCTTGAGCATCTTCCAATCGGTGTATTTGGTACGGACTTGCTGAAGCTGTTGGCAACAAAGAAATAAACTTTTTATTATTTTCAGTAAATGTTCATACGTACAACTGGTCCAGGAGCTTGAATAGATTTAATGACAAAGCTGCCAATGTTTTTTATACTTGACAATGAAGCCATTGGTAGTCTTTTGTGATTTTTTAAAAATTATTGAAATTAAAAAGATAA
Organism: Baccha elongata; assembly: GCA_951217065.1. Lineage (NCBI taxonomy): Eukaryota > Metazoa > Arthropoda > Insecta > Diptera > Syrphidae > Baccha > Baccha elongata. The sequence continues at coordinate 31,084,446 of OX578272.1, forward strand.
AGATAAATTTCGTAATAGGTTATGAATCTGTCAAAAACAAAATTTGAGATTTTGACAGTAAATTTCAGTGTTCACTGAGGTACTGTTATTTGGTATAAAACATTAAGGGTGAGTTAACACTCGACAAAACGAAACTTGGTGCGAAAGACGCTGGCGACTTTGTGTTGGATTTACATACAGTTCGTCTTCTGCACAATAGAACAATTATATTCATGGCCAGTTTCTCCAAACACTTAAATATTTATTGGATTGTTAAATCTTTAAATGGCATTTTTCAATTTCACCAACCACTTTCAGTTTTAACATAGAGCCAATAAACTAAAGTCCCATTTTGTTCCAAATAAATTTTAAAGGTCTCTTAAAAATGCAAGACAAAAAAGATTATCCGATTGATATCGCCGCCTGAGTGCTTAAGTGACTCATATCCATCGAAATCATTCTAATTTCGTTACTTTCTACTTAATTTACATGACTTTTGAATGTTTAAGGTCCAATTTTTCATTCGGCAGCTAAACAGTCAGTTAGCTATGAGAAGAATAAAATTATCTGACTTTTTAACAGTCTGATAACATTGGTGGATTTTTCAAGCAATAAAAAAGAGTCAGTTATCTATTACACAGAATAACAAAATAAACTACATCTAACTTCTTAGTGTTAGAGAGAGAAAATATCATAGCTGTCTATAGTGCTTTTCTGGCTTTCCAAAAAGGTAACTAAAAAAAGTTTTTCGCCGATATCTCAAAACGCACTTGGAAATTTTATAGGATTTCTTCAGATTCCGATTTAGGAACCCAAAAAACATAGAATTGAAAAAAAAAATCAGTTTGCATATTTTTTGTAACATGCAGGCGTTTTTAAATACGCTTTGACTGGACTAATAATTGGAAAAAATAAACTGAAAATTCTTTTCAAAATTGTCATTACCTTCTTTTTATTAAAAAGACATGATTTATAAAAAATTGTGTTGATGTTTCAGTCGTAGTATAGGTTACAACTAGTTTTAAGACTTGAATTTTAATTGAGACTATAAGTATTTTTGTTTTGTTTTAGTTATTCTCGTTATAAAGCATTTTAAGCTATTTTATGTCTAATGACTTTTTGTCTTCAATTTATCAAATCTATTGACAATTTGGGTACATTCTAGCGGCTTTTTATTTCCGGTTGCTGCAACACTGCCTAGGACTTTTGTCGTGTAACGACGTGCACTTGATTCTTCCCTTGTTTGTTTTGTGAAAAATTAGTTTTAGAATAAAAATTGTGTGTATTTCCAATTTGTTTTCAAATTCAATAAACAATAATCTTTATTGCTATGCCAGCAAATAGCACGTCTATTTTGATCTAGTAGGTATACAAGCAATAAAATACTCAACTTATGTTCAGTTTTAACTGTGGTTGCCGCAATTCGAAAATTCCATTTAAAAATTTAACAACTGAATAAATATTTGAAAGGGTTAATGGTTAGTCTTTTCAGCTCTGGTTAAGTTTAATCATTGATTATTTTAGCTGATAAACATAGAATCTGTTTTTTCACCAAAATCTTAACCAGAGAATCTATGGTTACCATAGTTTACGTTAACCAGCTGATTTTCCGTGGTAAGTGTCATTATTTCAGTTTTGGTATTGTTTTTAGTGTGACCAAACCAGAGATTTAACCAGAGCTGAAAAGACTGGCCCGTTGACGTATTATATATGGACCGCCAGTAGCCAACTTCACGGAGTTCCAACATAACTAAGGGCGGCATCTACTTCTAGCGGGAAATCTGTAGCAGTGATGTGATTTTAATTAATTATTTACTATTGAAATATTTTGATGGAAATTGCTGGCAAACAACTTTTATTTTAAATAACAAATCCACTCCACTCTATATATCATCGTTTTCATTTAAATTTCAATGGCAAAATTATAGTACACGTATTTAACACAAAAAGATAATGGCGCTTTTAGGCTGTTTTTAGCTGGACCAACTTTTGTTGTCTGTTTGTATGAAAATTTCAACCCACTGGGGGTCCATATCTAGTACGTCTATGGACTGGCCCTAACCCCGGGTCTCCAGTGTCAATATTTATTGCATGAAACACGCGCAAGGAATCAAAATTTTCTATGGAGATCACACATTTATGGCAATAAAATATTTTATGAAATCAATGTCTGGTATTATTGCTTGCTATCTCTGTTGCAATCCACTCAGCAATATTTTTACTTCTAGTACAGAATAATATATTTATGATTTTTTTTTCTCTTTTCCTCCTGTGTGATAATATACAATTGCAAAATCTATGTCAAGAAATGATTTGCCAGAAAATTATTAAAAATAAATAATTCCCAGTGAAGGCCCGGCCTAAAATAAAAACCAAACATCTCCAATTTCCCAAGTTTCATATAAATGGTATAAATACCAAATTCTACAGCGTGTTGTCACAAAAGTGACATAACAACTACTCATTCACATCGTTTTCTGTGTGTGCGTGTGTGCTGTTCTTTTTTTTTGTAAAAAAGGGAAACCTCGACTTGCTCGTGGTTAGGTTCCCCGAAAATTAAAAAAAAAAAATTAAAATAATTTATTAGCAAAAAATCAAGAAATCGTTTGCACTCGCTGTCCCGAAGCACTAACAAAAAAGTTCTATCTAGTTCCGGGCGAATAAGAACTAGAAAAAACCAACAGGAAAACTCCAAAATCATCCGCAAGAAGCAGCAGCAAAGCAACTCTAGCCAAGATGCCTTCTAGCGATCCATTGCCGCAAAAGGAGAGTGCTCTCTTCAGAAAACTTTTGGTAATAAAATAATAAAAATAAAAAATCATGTGCTTATAGTTTCCGGCGACCACTTTGAAGGTTGAAATGGAATTTACTTTTCCGAACTTTATATAAACTTTTTTTTTTTGTCGTCAAAAAATAATGGTTCAAAAGTTTAATAAACTTTTGAATGCAAAATGTTTGCAACATATTAAAACTCATAAATGCATGCCGGTAATATATTCGTTTTAGAAGCCTTTGTTTCGTTCATTAAGATGGGTGCAATTTTGTTCCTTTAATGCAAAAATCTATTCAGCAACTATTCTTAACATAACCTCAATCAAACAAAATTATATTTTTTCCAATAGAACGAGTACTGAAGAAGTCATTATTGGAGAGAGAGGTGGGGTTATATTCTGCTGGGTTTATGGCATGCCTAATTCGTGCAAGGTAATTGGAATGTCGGGGTTTAAAATCGAATCACACCGCCTAAATTATAATGTTTGGGCTATGAGGCTTGAAAGTTCATTAAAACTTAATGTATAACCATCTATCTTCTTGTTTAGAATAATTCTTATTTAATTACAAATCTTACGTCTAGCCCATAATACCTTCTCTTGCCCTCGCGGAATGAATGAGCAAGTAATTTATTATTACTATTTTAATGAAAAAGAATTTAATTATATCTACCTATTTAGTAAACAATTTACTGCAGTGTAAGTTTATTTTTTCGTCATTAGCAAGTAAAAATTTCAAAAAATAATTAAAATGAACAAAAATATCTAAACAACAATAATTGCATATAAATCCATTATGTAGCTATGCATGATAATATGGTAACTTGTATCGTTTGCAGCAATACGACTCCTGAATCAGAGGCAATGACCGTTTAACTTTATTATATCCTCCCCATCAATCAGTTGATCTCCACATGATTATAATAGGTCCCCCTTACTCTTCTAATTCCCTGATCATTTGACATTTTGTAGAAAGGATTGTTTTACATAAATTTTTGTCATTTATTTCGGATGATTGATTTTCTCAATTTTTTGAGATAACTTAATTTATCAAAATATCAAAGTCCTATAAACAGTTATGCTCATTTTTATTTGAGAAGCTTTTACAAGTTTTATTTTCAGCCATATCGAGGTCGAGGTATTCGTTGGGAGAAGTTCTGATCAGAAATGTTTTCCGATCGGAACTCAAACTGCGATCCAGGTATCCCTTTTGTAACAGTATAAATAAAGCATACAAACGCAATCTATTCATATTTTCGATCTGATGCTTTATTCACATGCAGTTTGAAAAATGTTCTGATAATTTAAAAAAATTATTATTAACAATAAAAAATTAACTCTTGGATGTTGAGAATTTCGAATTGTACAATGTAACACAATTAAATCAAACCGAAACCGAAAAGTTTGAATTTATTTTACTTACTTACTTACTTAAGGTGGCGATACAGTCCGGGGTAGCCCAGATCCTCCACCTACAAGCTTCTTCCAGGCGGCACGGTTTGTAGGTAGCTGCCTCCAGTTTCGCACGCCAAGTTGTTTGATGTCCTCTTCCACTTGCATGCGCCACCTGCTACGCTATCCTCCTATACTGCGCCGTCCCACGGGGTCGGATTCAAAGGCCATCCAGGCCGGATCATTGGTGTCCATTCGTTCTATGTGACCGAGCCACCTTAGTCTTTGGGTTTTCACTTTTGTGACAAGGTCAGTGTCGCTGTACAGCCCGTACAATTCGTTGTTATATCATCTTCTTTGTTGTTATATCTTCTTCTAAATTCCTCATGCATTTTTAGCAAAAACCCTAAAATGCAGTTATTTTAACAGCACTCCAAATATAAAGTACACAAAGTTTTATCAAAATTGTTAGAGCCGTTTCCTAGAAAATTTGAAAAAAAAAACTAAAACCGTTGTATTAAAGGTACTCGTATAGCCGCACTAAAACAAAAATTCTAATTAGTCCTTTAAGGAATCACCAAAAAGTACCAAACACGAAGTTTGAAGGCTGTAGCTCGGTGAACAGACAACTGCACAATGCACATACGCACATCCGCACAGACAGACCGGCGGACGGCATGACAAAACCTACAACTTTTTAAAAATATATTTTTATTCAGTGTTCCGAAGCAATTTGTTGTAACCTCAAAAATTATTTGACGTGTAGCTCTCAAAAATTAATTGCTCAATGTGTGCGTTAAATTCTATCGAAAGTTTCTCCGATATGTGAATCGGAACGGATACCTCGATTGAAAATTCTCCGATTTAGTACGAATCGAAAATTGTTTTTTTTCGAACGGAAACCTCGGCAGAATACTATGGCCGTTATTGGTCTTCTTTCTTTGGTATACCTACTTATTAACAATCAAACAAACCTTTAGGTGTCCCTTTAAAAATATAATATATGCAAACCGAACAATTGACAAATGAAATGGTTTTGACGTTTAAAAGCGTGAATGTGTGAAAGGCTTTTGGTTTTGATTTTGAATTGAAATTCAGAAGACAAAACTCTCCTTTCCAGGAGAGGAACTGTCATTCTGAAAGCCAAGCGAATGCTTTCAGAAAGCTTCTGGACGCTCCCGGACGCTGCTGGGCGACCAACCGAATACGACATTAAGCACTTTAGTGTCATCATATGTCAGAACTCATTCACAATCTGTCAAATAACATTTGACGATGTTCACATTAAACGTACGGGGGGCCTTTCGAGTGAAAAAAAAACATACTAAATTGGTCGATTGGCTGTTCGGAATGATGTTTGGGAGTGCTAATTTGCCTTTCCTGAATTGAATTGGTAGTGTTGGGAGCGCTGTCACAATTTACTACCACATATATATTGTTTACATTGATTAATGGTCAAAGCGATATAAAACAAAACGCGCAGTGTGTTTTCATTCCTTTTTTATATTTCAAGAACTTAAATAATAAATGTAAATAAGGAACAAATATTAAATAAACCCTTTTAACTCGTTTTTGCTTCGTTTGAGGTTACAAAAAATAAATGTAAACAATCTTTGGTCAACTACCACATGAACAATTGAAAAAGGGAGTGTTTTAATCATCCATTGGATTCATATTTCCCTCCGCTTCGGAGTGATACCACTCGCATATGACATATAAAATAAATTATGATTCCACTGAAAAAATATATTAAGTTTTGTCCGGGCTGCCTATTAAACCCATAAACAGTCGATTGTCTGCAAATATTAGTTGATGTTTGTTTCTTAGGTAAACTAAAAACTAATGTTTTGGTTGCATTATTTCCTTCTTCATTTCCAAGCATGGAGATTTTGGACTGAAAAATTTCTTTTTTTTATTAATGATAAACGAAGTCTTAGAACCTCACACACAGATCAGTAGTTGAAATGGAGAAGTTGGAAAGTTGTGATCCCATTCGAAATCATAAGATCGTCGGAAAAATAGAAGAAGAATCATCTTATTAGTTACAAAAATTACCCTCTATGAACAAACAAAGAAATGTTTTGCATTGAAACTTTTAAAATGTATGTTGCAATTTTTATCTGACTAATGCATTAATTTTATATATGTATATGATTAACTTAATTTACATTTATCTTTCACAGAAATGTTATGAAATGAAACAATATAAAAATGGACTGAAATTAGCCAAGCAAATTCTTTCCAATCCAAAGTATGTCGAACATGGTGAGACACTAGCAATGAAAGGTCTTACATTGAATGGGCTCGGTCGACGTGATGAAGCCTACAAGTATGTGCGACAAGGTCTGCGTAATGACCTTAAATCGCACGTATGTTGGCATGTTTACGGTCTGTTACAAAGATCCGACAAGAAGTACGATGAAGCCATTAAGTGCTACAGGAATGCACTAAAATGGGAAAAAGATAATTTGCAAATTCTGAAAGATTTGTCATTGCTTCAGATACAAATGAGAGATTTGGAAGGCTACAAGGAGACCCGCCATCATTTGTTCAAATTGCGTCCATCGCAACATGCATCATGGATTGGATTTGCTATGAGTTATCATTTATTGGGAGACTTTGATATGGCTAATAGTATTTTGGAGACTTTTAGGCAGTCGCAGGCGTTGATTGTAAGTATGATATATTGTTTTTTTTTTCATTATTTTTTTTTTTTTTGTTAAGTGAACTATAAAAAAAAGTGCAAGATATTTTTAATACAACAAGATTTCAAATACTACGGTTCTTAATTCATGAAAGTAGAAAACAGTGGTTTAACTGAGTTTGACTCTTTCTATAGCAAATTGTCACAAAAAGCCCATCGGAATAACTGATTCAAATTATTATCTATGAAGTTTCATTAAAACTAACTGTATAGTTTTAATATTCTTCTTGTCATGCTGACCTACAAGCTGTCGAAACGGAAATTGACTCAGTTCTTATTGGAAAATCTTTTTCCACAGTTGTGCACCAGCGAACGAGTTAACTAAAAGTTGTCTGCGCTTTTTCTACATTGATCAGAGTGTTGACAGAGCATCTCTTTTTTTGTTAATGAATCTCCCATACCAAAAACCCATTCATCGGTTCATATAGTACAGATATGTTGGTGTTTGCTGCTTACCAATCATTGCACGCTACTTTGAATAGTTCGGTTGGTAGGTCACCAGCAGTCTTGGGCAACTATAGCTTGGAAAACGGTCTCAACCGGTCACTTGATGGATGTCTATAATGGCTGGTGTCCAATTGAATGGTGTGTTCCGCGTTGCAGCCTAATGTCTTTAGTGTTTAGCATTTTTCCTTCTTTGCATTATTTATAATCAACCCATATCTACAAATTGATCTAAGACATTTGCTCGACCAGGAGCTCTCTCATATTGACGAAACAACTTTACATTCTACTAAACTTTTCGCAAAATTATGGCCGACAACAACGGATCCTCTGCACAACTTTTGTAACATATCTACATACATACATATATACTCCAAGTGAAACTTCCATTATGTAAATTCATTGCTAAAATATCAATTTTTTTGTTCTTCATGCAAATATTTAATATCATATTACTTTTAGGAAACTCACGATTATCGTCACAGTGAACTGTTGCTTTATCAGAATCAAATTCTTATCGAATCTGGTAATCTTGAGAAAGCCCTCAACCATTTGACCAAGTTCGAAAGTCAAATAGTCGATAAGCTTGCTGTAAAAGAAACCATGGGTGATCTTTACATCAAACTAGGTCAACATAGTTCCGCTGTTCCAATTTATGAGTATCTAATCAAGCGTAATCCGGAGAACACATTGTATTTCCATAAGTTTTTCGATGCCAAAGAAATTGCTGACGATAGTGAAAAACTTCAAATGTATAAGCAATTACAAGAAGAATACCCACAAGCAATGTGTCCCAAACGTCTGCCACTGGATGTTGCATCCGGAGATAGCTTTTTTGAAGTTATCGATGAATACTTGAGACGTGGTCTGAGAAAGGGCGTACCACCGTTGTTTGTCAATATTCGTTCCTTGTATAAGTTTCCCGAGAAGGTTAAAACTATCGAGAGCCTGGTGCTCGACTATTATGAAAACCTTCGAAGTACGGGACACTTTTCAAAAACTGATTGTGAACAAAATAAGCCTAATGAGCCAGCGTCGGCGTTACTTTGGACAACGTTGTTCTTGGCGCAGCATTATGATTTTATGCGCGACACTGAAAGAGCGCTGGAATTTATTAACATAGCCATCGATCATACACCTACGCTGATAGAGTTGTTTGTCACTAAAGGGAGGATATACAAACATGCTGGCAGTCCTGTTGAAGCTTATATGTGGCTGGATGAAGCACAAAGTTTAGACACTGCTGATAGGTTAGTAAATTAAATTATATTTTTTTACAATTTGATGCTGATTTTTATTTTTTTTAAGATACATCAACTCCAAGTGCGCTAAATACATGTTGCGGGCAAATATGGTAAAAGAAGCTGAGGAGATTTGTGCAAAGTTCACACGGGAGGGTGTGTCAGCAATGGAAAACCTCAACGAAATGCAATGCATGTGGTTTCAGACAGAGTGTGCGTTAGCTTATCAGCGTATGGGGAAATGGGGAGACTCTCTGAAGAAATGTCACGAAGTCGATCGTCATTTTGCAGAAATCATCGAAGATCAATTTGATTTTCATACGTATTGTATGCGAAAGATGACACTACGAGCGTATGTTGGTCTTTTACGGCTTGAGAATGTGCTAAGAAAACATCCGTTTTACTATAAGGCAGCCAAATGTGCCATTGAGGTAAGAAAATTGTATTTGTTTGTTGAAGTTCTTTCTTAAAAAAAATAATTTAAGGTTTACATTCGATTGCACGATCGGCCACTGAAGTCTGAGGAAACTGTTGAGGAAATCGATACTGGTAGGTGCTGTTTAAAGGCTTAATCTTATTGTCTTTATAACTTTTTTAAACTCACAGAAAATCTTCCACCTTCCGAACTGAAGAAACTTCGCAACAAACAACGTAAAGCCAAAAAGAAAGCCGAACTCGAAAGCGCTCAAGCCGCCGAAGCTGCCGTTAAACGTGAACAACATCAAAAGTCGAAGCAGCAAAACGCTCAAGAAGCCGATCCCGAGGCTCCGCAGTTGGACGAATTGATCGCCGAAAAACTCGAACGTCCTGACGATCCACTGGAAAAGGCAATCGATTTTCTTACACCCCTACAACTGTTAGCCAAAGATCGCATCGATACTCATTTCCTAGCATTCGAAATTTACGCGAGGAAGAACAAGATTCTTCTTATGATTCAGAGTATAAAGCGGGCCCGAGCACTAGAACCCAAACATCCACTTGTTCATGCATGTTGTATGGAATTAGCTAAAGCCCTGCAAATCATGGGAGCCAAGTTGAATCCCAGTGTTAGGATTGTTGTTGAAAAGGCTCACGAAGAACTGATTGGCAGTGGCAAAACATCGCAGCAAATAAACGACGAATTCATTGCGAATAATCGTGATTCAATTTCACATTTAGTTGTAGGCGCCAGGGTTTTGTATCTTTTGGATAATAGTAAAAAAGAAGAAGCCATCAAATTGATATCCTCATTTGATTTAAACAAGACGACTCTTGATGTAATATTAATTAATTTTTGTTTGATGAACTTATATCTTTACTTTGATTTTGTTTAGGAAGCGACAAAGGTATATGAGACGCTGCGTGACGGATATTTGTGCAGCAGTGATGAACACACAAAAGCCTATCTAGAGCGATGTCAGAAGCATTACAAGTATGCTCGTGTTTTTAAAAAGCTTACACCCCAAGCAGAGAATCATGTTAACGAATCGAAAGCCGATGCGGCAATTATCAAAACTGCAGATTTGTAGGGAAGCAAACTAAATTTCATCAATCAACCACATACACACCGCAAACTTTTAACAAAAAATAAATTTAAAATAAAAATGAATAAGCATTCAAAAGCACTCGATCCAAAAAGCAAAATATCACACACTGAACGTTTCTAAATACAATTCGTTTTGTTTAATCCTTCCTTTTGGACATTTTAATTTTTCCTCCTCCTTTTTTTGCCAAAAACGGTGCAATCCTTGTAATTTGTTTATTTTTTTTTTTTAATTTGTCATCTAACTAAACTGCAAAAGTAATAAAAATAAGTTCTTAATATTTTTTACAATTATATAAATATACAATATTAAAGTATATATATATACGCAAGATATAAGAAAATATAAAATAAAGAGGGAGATTATTGTAAAGAAATTCATAAATAACATATAAACAAAAATAAAACACAAACACACAATGGATACCATAAAAATGCAAATAATTTAAACAAAACATCAAAAGAAAAACTTAGAATTTTACTTTAACGGAAATCGTTTTTATTAACAAAAAAAAAAAAAAAAAGGAATAAAAATAATAATTAACAAATCAAAATAACTAATAATTCATACGTTACACTTATATACCGATCGAATTGAAAAATACGGGAGAATTTTATTAAAGCCATCAAACGAACACAAATTAAATGGTTTTTTCTATATGCCATGTTAAGGTAAATATTCTGTCCATAATTGTGATGTAAATAAGTTTATAAGTATGTTAAAAATTTAGCTATTTCCGATTGATTTTCAAGAAAAGAAGAAAAGAAGTAAGTTTACCGAAACGGGTTCATTATTTGTGATGAGTGATGACGACTTCCAAAGTGTGCATACGAGTAAAACAAAATATAAAAAAAGGTAAATATTATTAACTTATCTTTGAGTTGTTTAAATAATTTAACAAAACAGAATTTCACATATTGTATTATTTATCCTTGATTACTATCGGATAACCACAGCCACAGCATACAGTAAATAATATTTTTAAACATTCCAAATTTTTGATGTGCGATTTAGAAAGAAAACATGCATTCAAATGTACAAATTGTTTGAAGGAATACTCAAGGATCTCATGTAGCTTGCTTATGTCTTTATATCTCATCCACCGAAATTGAATTAATTTTCCATTATGCACATCCGGCATTATACAATCTTTAAAACCTCTAAGTTAAAAATATGAATCGAACCTCAGTTGTCGCCGTAAAAAGTTACATTTTTGATTCGCCTTAATTTTCCACTTCTCTGATCGATTAAACTTTTGATCAAGTAACGATTTTGTGATTACATTTGCAATTTAATATTTAATTGCAAGAGAAGTTTAAATGTTTAAAATTGAACATACTAGCAAGGTGAGGAAACTCTAGTTGTACCATTTTTCTGAGTTTTTTCTCGTCAATTTGTTGGGTGGTTTTATTTCCCTTGATTCCCGTGAGACTCCCCGGTTTCAATTGTGTTGCCAAGCAAGGAGCTTTGACTTTACTAAAGCAGCCAAAAATACTTTTATCTGTTAATTAAAATAGTAATAGTAATATTAAATAGCTTGTGTTACTGCTAAAACCTCCGCTTGAAATACAATGCTGTTGTCGATTGTTTGAGCCTTCTATTTTTAGAGTTTCTGAGAAGAAGCCAACTTTAGTACCTACATATGTCTATTTTCTAGCCGTGTCGTCGATAAAGATGGGTTTGGTTGTAGGATTTATAACTTCTTTATTGTCCCATTCATTTCTTCTTATGGGAACTGAGAACAAGCATTCGAATGGTTTCCGGAGTGTTAATTCGAAAAAGCTGATACCCCTTTATAGGGGGTCAAAACAATACTTATTTGGGATAATGAGGTTTGAACTTTCAACCCAACTAAGCATTCAAAAAATACTTTTTGTTATTGAAAAAAAAGAACTTGCTTTTTTACATTTTAAGAATCTTTGTTTAACTTTGATCGGCTGTATCTCCGTTAATATTGGGTCTAAACATATGGTTGAAAATCGAACTAATAAACAAATTAATGCTTTTTAACTTTGTCATGCAATGTAGTACTAAAAATGTGCTTAGTTTAAGAAATTAATATAAGCGACAAACGTAAAAAAAATAGAACATTTTTCAGTTTTTTCTCCCCTCACCAAGTTAGCACAATCCTCTAGGAGGTAAAAAACACAAATTTTTTTTGTTCTTCATGCAAATATTTAATATCAAATTACTTTTAGGAAACTAACAACTAACGTCACAGTGAACTGTTGCTTTATCAGAATCAAATTCTCATCGAAAGATGAGAATTTGTAAAAGTTTCATTAACTTCGGAATATTTTCCCGATAGCTTCTTTTTTTTTGGACATATTTTACTTATTTATTATCGCCTCGCATACCTACCTACGCGTAGGTATCCTCTTCTAAGAGTTTCATACCTCCATCATCTGCCTGTTCTTATATGTTTTTCTCTGTGCTATCAACACTTACCTGATTTCAAAAAAAAATACCAAAAACCCATTCATGGTTTCATATAGTACAGATAAGTTGGTGTTTGCTGCTTACCAATCATCGCACGCTACTTTGAATAGTTCGGTTGGTAGGTCACCAGCAGTCTTGGGCAACTAATGCTTGAAAAACGGACTCAACCGGTCACTTGATGGATGTCTATAATGGCTGGTGTCCAATTGAATGGTATGTTCCGCCTTGCAGCCTAATGTCTTTAGTGTTTAGCAGTTTGGAATTGTTGTTGTTGCCAGATCCTCGTCACTGACACTTGATGCTGGTGGTAATCTTCCTGAGAGATTGAGAGAAACTTACTCAGCAAAATTTTGTCTCAGGACCTTATTGCGAGTGTCGTTTTTCTATCGATAAACGACATTTGTCGATAGTCGAACATCGAAAATTTGATTTGGTATTGCGAATCTCAATTTTGAACAAAAAATTTCGGATAAGCTATCGATCTTTGTCGTTCACATTTTTCTTATCGACTGCGTATGAGTTTTATTTTCTCAACAAAATTATGTTCAAATGCTTATTCTCGGTAACAGATATCTCTGTCAATCAAGTTACACAATACCAAAACGAAAATGTATCGATGCTTTCGACTTTTATCGCATCGAAAGTCAAACGACACTCGCAATAAGAGCCTCAATCTTTTTGTTTCTTTCTCAATGTTCCTGAAAAAAGTTTTGAATTAGAAATATGCGAATGCAATTCAATCACTTTTTGACGAAAAAACGCAAAAATCTTTCCTTCGTTTGCATTATTTATAATCAACCTATATCTACAAATTGATTTAAGACATTTGCTCGACCAGGAGCTCTCTCATATTGACGAAACAACTTTACATTCTACTAAACTTTTCGCAAAATTATGGCCGACAACAACGGATCCTCTGCACAACTTTTGTAACATATCTACATACATACATATATACTCCAAGTGAAACTTTCATTATATAAATTCATTGCTAAAATATCACATTTTTTGTTCTTCATGCAAATATTTAATATCATATTACTTTTAGGAAACTAACGACTATCGTCACAGTGAACTGTTGATCTTTCGATGAGAATTCGATTCTGATAAATCATAATAAATGTTCCTTTTTAACACCCAACGATACCATTTAAGTGTTTGGCTTTGTCGTGTTGCAACCAAAATGTCCACTTAAGTGTTATTCATAAAGTGTGCAAAATTTTCTCCATATTACACGTACCGGTCTGAATTAAGTGCAACTGTGGCCCCATTTTCTTCAAAAAATCTGGGTCCAACATTCGCAGCGAATTCCTACGTCTTTGGACTATTACATTAAAAAAAAAACCAAATTCCGTTATAAAAATACATATATATATTTGAAACAAATTTCCATTTTTTCTTAAACAAATCTTATTCTACAATTTTGCTTTCAAACCACCCATAAGTTTCGAGAGTTTCATTGCTTTTTGAAGGTCTCCATTAATTTTCAGTTTTCCAGACATGAATGCTGTAGGAGCTTTTAGTTTCCCTAAAGAATACAGACGAAAATATATATAAAACTTGTACAAATACTTTTACAAATTTTGAACAAACCTGCAAACATATCATTGAAATTAGTCGATGTCATTGTAAGAATGGCATCTGGACTTGTTGGTGGTGTTCCTTTGCCACACTTTCCTGAACCACTCTTCAAATCTAAGAACCACACTCCTTTCTCGGTTCCTTCTACATTGAATTGATAAATAGCTTGAGTTTTACCAACCAGTTCTTCACTAAGTAGACCTTCTATTTTTTTAAACAACTTAGGAATACTGCCTTCTGTTGAAACTGGGGTTCCAACTTTATTCTCTTCTTGAGACAAATCAGTTGTGTCTAAGAAAAAGTCACCCATCAGTTTGTCAGCGTTTTCCGGAACACAAGCATACTGCTTTAGATCGGTTATTCCTTCTGATTTAAGCACTTCATCATCAATAAAGAAGTTTCCAGTGCAAGATTTTGGTTCACGGCATAGTATGGCGTAAGCCGAATCAGACATTATCTCAGGTTTTCTTGAAAATTGATTGCTATCTGGACCACTTAACATTTCAATAGCTGCAGTATGGATAGCGGTACGTGGCCATAGGGCATTTACAGCGATTGGTATATTTTTGAACTCCTCAGCCATTCCAAGGACACACATAGACATTCCGTATTTGGCCATTGTGTAAGCAACATGATTTCCAAACCATATTGGTGACATATTTAGTGGTGGTGAAATATTCAGAATGTGTGCATGATTACTCTTTTCCAAGAAAGGCAAACATTCTTTGGAGCTGAAAAAGAAAACAATATTCAATGAAATAGTTATTATTAAATAAAAACAAATTGCTTAACGTACACCAAAAACGTTCCTCGAGTGTTGATGCTGTGCATGAGGTCATATCGTTTCATATCTGTCTGAGCAGTTGGTGTTAATGATATTGCACTGGCGTTGTTAATCAGAATATCGATGCCTCCAAATTTTTCTACTGCCATTTTGACAGCACTCTTAACTTGGTTTTCATCGCGTACATCGACTATGCAAGGCAACGCTTTACCACCGGCTTTCTCAACTGGAAACAAATTAATAAATCAATTAATTTTAAAATAGTGATGACTAGAAAAAACGGCTTTCAAAGCACGGCTGGGCTACCGACATTGCAAGGAAGAATTGTGCATGTATCAAACTGTGCGAAAATAAAATATAAACGAGCGCTCAACTATCTTCAAAATTACCGCTCAAAGAAGGAGAAATGCTTCCTGTTTCCCATATTGTGTCGATTGATTTTGAAAAAGCATTCTAAAGAACTATAAGATCTAATGTGGGTGGCTCAAAGGCAACGAAGATTTCCGGAAATTTAGGTGCGGATGATCACGGATAAGAACGAGCAAGTAAAAACAAAGGCGAAATTCCACAGAGATGTTTTAGTCCTATGCTCTTTGTCCCCCTCTTTGGCTATGAAGATAAGAGCACGTAGCCTAAAGTGAATTAGAGCCATCATAACACCATCACAACACTCGATGTATTGGTGAAAAATGGGTACTGCATAAGTAAAATTGTTCCCTTAGATCAAAGGAAAGCTCTGCAGTGCAGTTATCCCAAGTGCTTACTGTTCACAACAACTGAGATGAAAATATGCGTCGCTTTACTGAAGCTCGACAGAATTACAGAGTTTCGATTTCGCGAATTTGAATATTTTTACTGTGAACCGAAGTACATAGTTGTCCCCCAGTAGACAACTTTATTCATGCCTATTACCGTTGTCGTTTGTCGTAAAAAACGACACGACTGAGAAAGAAAACGACCATGCTTTCGTAAGTGACAGTCGACAAGAATAACAGGCATTATTATTCATACGCCTTACCGTGCTCGTTTGTCGCCTACGACAGCTGTCATTTTCTCTGTCGTGTCTTTTTTACGACAAACGACAACGTTAACAGGCATGATTTTTCTATGCCAAGGAGTGACAAAACTTGATAGAATTAGAAATATTTATATCATACCATACGACGTAAAAAAACAAAACGGAACGGCAACAAAATTCATATGGACATGGAACAATCCGGATTTGACTAACCCGGTGAACATCACAACACAATCTAAACTTTGGGGTAAAGCGGTGAAGTGGGAAGTTGTGGTCCTGTTCGCAATCATTATCAAAAAAACAGAAAAAGACTCATTTAACTTGTACAGAACGTATGACAAAAAATACTACTTAACAATACCACTGTTATTGAAAGTTTCCAAAGAAGACAACTTTATGACTGGTAACTGAAAAAATGGTTTACTGAGTTCGAATTTTAATTACTAAAGGTTATTCTTCTGGATTCAAGCTGTTATCAAAAAGGAATTGATGGTGTTTTAATTTATGCTGCCAGTCACTTTATTTCACTTCTTTTTATTTATCTATTTTATTTTAACTGATCTCGATCTTATGGTTAATAGTTTGGTATTTTCTTGAAAATCTTCAAATGAAATGTTTGTTTAGAAAAATTATGAACTCTAAATTGGTTTAATAATGTATCGGACATAAAAACCTACCAACTTTTACTTGATTAGTTTTGGAAGAAATAAATATGTAAGCCTTTTTACATAAAATAAACTAGCACCAAGATTTATGCTAATTAGCACTTAAAAAATAGAATTCAGTTTTATATTTACTTTCTTCAGCTGCTGTGTAAATTGTTCCGGGTAGTTTTGGGTGGGGTTCGGCTGTCTTGGCTGCAACCACAATGTTGGCACCATCCTGGGCAGCTTTCAAAGCAATTGCCTTTCCGATTCCTCTTGATGCTCCAGTAATGAAAAGTGTACGACCAGCTAATTTTCTTTTAAAATATACAGTTATGTCATATATTTTCTCATAATATTTTTCCATTTTTTCTCACTCACCCGGTATTCATATTTAAAATAGTTTTGATCAGAAAAGTGAAATTTTCAATTAGAAATGCACTTGTCACAAATGGAGCAACTTTTGGTTAGGATAAAAAGCCTAGGAATACGCAATTATTGCATAAACTTTTGGCTGAACAATTGCACTTCGTACTTTGCTTGCTAGTAGCTTTGGCTAGTTAGATTTAATAGACAAATTATAAAAAAAAAATAGAAATTAAATTGATCTTTGGACCCAGATTTCTTCTTTATGACAAGTTGGTTTATAAGCGCCACGCAACACGAACACAACAACAGAAGTATATATGTCAGACAACTGTCAATATAACAGCTGATAGGAGGAATATAGCTGTCTTTTTCTATCTTGTTTGGAAAATCACAGTCGTTTCGTTGCATGCATAAGGAATGTAAAATGTGCAACACCAGTGCTGTTGAATTAAATACTAAAAAGAGCTAACTACTATTTAGTCAGGGAAGTCATTCCGTAATTCGATTTTGGCCGTTTCTCTCTCTATCATACTTTAACGCTATGATAGAGACAGTACCTATAAAACGATTACCGTTTGATTGTTTTATTTCTACGGAATTCAATTGAAAAACATTGAAGATTGACGGAACATTGAAGATTACGAATAGGTAAAAGAATAATTTTCTTCTTGATTATTCCTTGTTTAATTAAAAACATTATCTTCTTCGTCTGATGAATATTTATCTGAAGAAACAGCAAGCCAATCGAATATCCAATCCATGAGTATATTAATAATTTCAAAAAAATTATTAAATACTTACATTTTCTTTGAAGCTACTATCAACCGAAACGCAAACCAATCGACAGAAATTAAATGAGATAAAGAAAGTTCTTTCGCTTTCGCCGGAGAAAAACAAATCGCATTTGGGAATAGAAAAGCACAAATCACAAAAGAGAGATCCGCCACGCTTTTTGGAATCGCCTACCTGATTCTGAAAAAGTTTTTCCATAAGACTGTTGTGCATATTTATATTGATCTAAGGGCCAATCTTTTTAGCTCTGGTTAAATCTCTGGTTTGTTCACCATAGAATTTTCTTAACCAGTTGTTTCGAAACTCGGTTAACCACAGTTCGTCTTTTCACCATTTTATCTACTTTGGTTACCAAACCAGAGATAGTTCGAGTTTTCCAGTGGTCCAGTTGTGAAACGGAATCTCTGGTTAAGCTTGTTTATACTTTTTTGAATGCGAGAGAAAGAGATCGAAGATTTTGTCAATAATTGATAACAGCCTGTCTCGTTTCGATGCACATGGATAAACAGAATTGATTGATTTACGAACAAAGGAAAACAAAAAATATACATAAAATATAGGGGTGGAATTTATTAAGATGGTAGATCATCATTTTCTTTAATTTTATTCTTCGGTTAGTAGTGATAATCAATTATTACCTAATACGAGTATATTATTTATCATTCAACACAAATGTGGAAATAATAATCGCTAACCATAGAATTTCTGTGGTTAACCAAGCCAAATTGACTGGTTAACGAAATCTCTGTTAACCATAGATTCTCTGGTTAGAATTTTGCTGAAAAGACCGAATCTCTGTTAACCGACTGGAATAATGACACTAACCACGGAAAATCAGCTGGTTTACGTAATCTATGGTAACCATAGATTCTCTGGTTAAGATTTTGTTGAAAAGAAAGAATCTATGGTTACCAGCTGAAATAATCAATGATTAAACTTAACCAGAGCTGAAAAGACTGGCCCTAAGCAATGTAATTCAAACTCGAGTTTTTCTAAACACAGCCTAAACATAGTGTCTATGAATATGTCCCATTAACATTTCCTCAAACATAAACGCCATTTTTCGGTGTTTATGGTGGTTTGGATATTAAGTACACGAAAAATGTGCTAAAGCTTATTTTGGTAGTTGTATCTGCTTAGTCAGTTTTTCTAAAAAAATCTCAATAAATGGACGGCATGTTTGATTAAATCCTTGATTTTTTTTACACGAAACCAATATTTGCCCTTTTGAGCAAGTAAAAAAGTTATTTCCGATCAGCCCCGAAAACAAGTTGTCCAATACATCGTATATATGTATAATCCTTGAGTTTATACGCATAGAGGTTTCAAACTCACCGAAGTAAATGTCACTAAATGAGCATATCGAGTAGTTATTATTTTCCTTGTTCTCTGTAACGAAAAATACTTTAACCGAACCGAACAAAATTCTTCTGCATACATTTGTATTTGTTTTTCTTTATTTCTCTTGCCTTTTCACTCAAGAATAATTGCTACAAGAGAAAAAAAAAACTAACAATTCGATAGTAACGACATCATACGAGCAAAGTTTGAAACTAACACACGATTTCTCTATGTGTATAAACTCAATGGTATAATGAAAAATCTACACTAATTAGGTTTACACGCTTTAGGTTGAAAAATCAACAGAAGAAAATGAGAGACGAATGTTGCTTTTGATTTTCGCGAGACCATATAAGCTGAAAGCCCATATTGTGCTCCATGGTGATGCCGGAAAGTCCCGGACTATTTTATGCGAACAAATTTAAATCTCCCCTATGAAATCATGAAAAAAGAAAGAAAAATTATTGCTCTGCTTATATCCGAGCTAAAAAAAAGTGTAGTAAAAGAGTTATTTCTAATTCACTTCTCCAACGAAAAAAATCTTTATTTAAGTATTTGAATGGGTGACAAGACTGCAAGCTCCATTTTAAAACATAAGTTTCAAAAAAATAAAGTTGCTACAATCTTACGAGAAGAAGAGAATTTTAATATTACTACCCAAGAATCACTCTGGCGTATGAGTACTATTTTTACACATTTTTGTAAGTTTTGGCATAGAATTCACAATAATACATACAAATGAAAACGTTCATGCAAATTTTAAAACTTTCATACAAAAATTAAAAAAAAAACATCTTTATTCTTCTAAAATAACATAAAAAAACTAATTCTATTAAAAAAACAACAAGAAATTGGTACATTCTTTACTAAGCATTACTTTTTTTTAATATTTTTGTAATATCCAGATTTCATAGTTGTTTTTCAAATTGTCTACTCATAAATAGCATGGCAGCGGCCATTTTAAGCAGATTTCAATCTGCGATTAAACTAAACAGAAGTTAACAGCAAATGACTATATGTCCCAAATTATGTTGCTCTTCCAAAGAAAAAGAAAAACCTTTTTTTCACATTATTTCACTGCAGTTTCCATAAATCCTGTTTTCTATTAGCCAATTTCCCAACCCTTTACCAGGCTCTCTTCCTACTTCCTCTTATTGCATCCGTTTAGTACCCAAACATTCAACCAACCATCCTATAACGGTCTTCACGGCCGCTTCAAACACTAAAACTAATTTGAATGAATGTATACAGGATTATACTGCACAGGGTGAATCAAATACGTTGTGAAAAAAAAGAAATACATTTATATTGGGTGAATAAAAAAAATAAAAATAAAATGCACGACTGGGTCGTACGAACTTGCTCTTGTGGCAAACTATGGGACTACAAAAATTTAAATTTATTAAATTCTGAAGAAAGTTCGTAAAATATAAAAAAATTGCCAAAACGTGAGATCAAGTTGTATGGCAGCTATCATTAAACGGTTGTTTAACAAAAAAGAATCGGCTAAGCCGTTGTCAAGTTATAGCTAAATTTCTAAAAACCGTTAACACGAAATATCCATTATGTGCATTTTTAGCCAAAAACCCGAAATGCAGTTACATTAAGTACACTGAAAATATAATGTACACCAAGTTTTATCAAAATCGTTAGAGCCGGTTTTGAAAAAAATTGAGAAAACTAGAACCGTTATATGGCAAGTACCCGTTATAGCCGGGCTAAAACAAAAATTTGAATTTATCATCTAGGGAATCACCAAAAAGTGCTATATACGAAATTTGAAATAAATCCGTCAAACATTTAAGGCTGCAGGTCAGTGCAGAGACGGACGGCATGACGAAACTTACATTTTTAGGCTTCTCTAGACAAAAAGACAGCTGTTGGAATCCCATCACAAACAAATCCTCGACACTGACGGACTGAATAGAAGAATTACATTTTATTGTTTGCTTCCAGCTGTCACAATGACAGTACAAAAGCCGGTTTACACTTAACCGCGAAGTTAAAGATGAGTTACTTCACAAAGTTAGAAACAAAGTTAAATACTTTTTTGAAATAACTTTTGGACTCTAACCACTTAAATATTTTTTCACCTGTAAATTTGATTATTGATGAGTCCCAATAAGTTGAAAATAGTCAACGGAACGATATCCACATGAAGAACACAAAGGCGCAACTTTTTAAATTATTAAGCATCATACTAGAACATATTTTGCATCATACTAGGTTTTTTTTTAAACCAAGTATGATGCTAAATATGTTTTAGTATGATGCTTAATAGTTTAAAATTTTGCGCCAAATTTATTGAGTCTTACTAATTGTAAATCGGTAAGCACGCATTTATGTATAAAAACACCAAGTTAAATTTTTACGAAGAGCTAATTTGTGTCTTAACCATAATAACCATTATAACTCTCTCATTCGTTGTCGAAAAGACCTGTTGCATTTACATTTGTGATTTTTTGAAAACCAATAAATTCTATTGATCAAAACAAGTTTTCTTTCTTAGAGAAAAAAATAGAAGAAAATTAAATACTAATCTAATTATTTTAAAATACATTTTTAAATTTAAGCTCGAAAAAACAAAAACTTACTCCTTTACACATTCAGATTGAAAAAAAAAAGAATTTATTTTGTCTGAAAGCAAAAGACTTTGAGCAATCGGAATAACAAATAACTTAGTTAGAGATGAGTTTCTTTACTCGATAGCTATAACGCTAAACTGAATATTAAATTGATTTACTCCTCTTAATTTGATTATTGGTAAACCCATTGTAACTGATTAGTTGACCAGTTACTATTACTTATGCGTTTACCCCACTTAAAAAAAAAATTTAAAAGTCCTCCACCATCCGGTTTTGATAATGGATTGAAAATTAATAACATCATTATTATGGGTTCTGAGCAATATATTATATAAGTGCTAAATAACGTTTTTTTCTTTTTAAAAAACTGTTGAAATGCATTTTTTTCTGATGACTTCAAAAATTATTTTTAAACTTTTTATTGCTGTTAAACTTATTATTTTGTATCGGCTCGAAAAACAAGCTCAATCTTTTAACGAATCACCCTGTGTTTATATTTGTATACGTCAGAAATTCAATTTCCTTTTTAGCGGCAAATCCTTCCTAAACATTTAAGTATTTATTTTCCTTCATCGTGCAACACGTAGTTCGAAAACTGTCATCTCAGAATTTTTTCTAAATAAGCATTTAAGGACTTAAAAAAAAGGCACTTTTTCTCATAGATAAGAGTCAACTTTTCATAGTACATTGACTCCACTTAGAAAAGGGTGTGACGTGGGTTCACCCAGACACTATTATATACTATATAGTCTTCTTATGGAGAAAAAAAAATATCTTTCATCTGTCTTTGATGGGGTTACTCCTGGGGTTTTCGGGCCATGATGTCGTTTTCACTATTGCTTTTTTTTTCTCTTTGGAGTTGCTTCTGGAAATGAGTTTCCCGTATTTTAAACTGTCTTTAAAATTGAGTCATTAAATTTTAGTAGATTTGGTTATCTTTGTCATAAAACTCAGATATTCCTTTTCAATGTGTTTGGCTATACACATTCGAGTTTAATATTTGCCTTCTTATTATTTATAATTGATTTATTAGTTAAGGATGTTTTTGATTCCATTTTTTTCATAATAAAATGCTGAAAACCTAAATTTGTAGTTTATATATATTTCATAAAAATTAAGAGCGGTCATCTAAGTATATACATACATAAAAATTAAGTTTCTGTTTGTATTGTCAAAATAATAAGCTTTTTACAGGATGCATATCACATATGTATGTATAACAAAACATACGTTTTTAAATTTTTTGTCTATACGTCTGTCTGTTTTTCCTTGCTAATCTCGAGAACGGCTCAACTGATTTTGATGGTACTTTCACTGACCTATAGCTAATTTTGTAGCGGCTAACAAAGGCTATTTTAATTACTCCCTAGGTGGCGCTCGGGTGGCTTTTTTTTTTGCTTATTCGTATATATGAACCGATCAGAAACTATATTGGACCGATTTTGAAGGGCCATTTACCGACAGATGGCTGATGTTGTAGGAAGTAACTTATGAAGTAAATTATCCCCTAGGTGTCGCTGGGGTAATTTTTGCGAAAATTTTTATTTATGGACTGACGCACGCGACGACGGGAATCAGATTGACCTATTTCGTGGGATTTTCACTGGTGAATAGCTGATGTTGTAAGAAATGACTAAGGCTATTTCAATTACGGAATAATTGACGCTGGGGTCGCTTTTTTCGAAAACTCTTATATAGGAGTTTGAAACACTAATAGGATTATAATTACTCTTTCAAAAACAATGTTTTCTTCCTTAATTTTTCTGCGGCAGCAACGCGCGCAGGGTAACAGCTAGTAATTTATATAATAATGGATTGTGAATGCCACAGCTTCAGATATGTGAGGTAATAATAATAAAATGCAGTACCAAGTAGGTAGCAGGAAACAGTATGTTACATTACATATAAGAGTTTAAGGCCCAGTTTTTCAGTGCGAGATTATCCCAGAATTAGATTAACCTCGAGTTAGTTGTGGTGGAAACACATTTTCCAGTTAGTTTGGATCCCGATTTAACTCAGCTAAACGTTAAGTTAATCCGGGATCTCAAACTGACTGAAAAAACATGTTTCCATCTAAGTTAACTTGAGGTTAATTTTAACCTAGAATAAAATATAATACGAATTTATAACTGTTCTTAGTTCTTTGGGGCCAGTTATATATAGCTATCATTGAAACTTATCATTGAATTCAACTTCAAGCGAATTATCATTGTTGGTGTTACCAATAATAATACTTTTCGAAATTCCGTAAAAGGTTTGTTGATAGTAAGGTATTTGGTAAAGCTCGTTTCAGAGAACTTGCGATGTGCTGCAGCGGAACTGTGTAGCGAACTACCAAATTTAGCTTAAAATAAGAAAATTCTTGAAACATTGGTTTTTTGAAGGTATTTCAATTGGTACCTCCAAAACCAGAAAACATCTGAATTGGGAGTAAATATTTTTACGAACCTAGTGAACGAAAGAATTTGTTAAATTTGTATTTTGAAGAAAATTTAATGATAAAAATAAAATTCATTTTAACTAACTATTTTTACGAACCTAAATTCCAAAAATTAAATAATACTTTCTACTAGTTTAATTCTTTCATATCAGAATCTACAAGAAATAGATCTTTTTTAATAATTGGCAAAATTAATTAAAAAGTTCATTGTCTATATTGGCACTACAAAGGAAATTTTGGAGATTTTCAATTCGTTTGTTTACTAATTCCTTGAAGATTTGTTTTTGACGGTAAACATACATATAATTTTAGGTTGAATTTTTTATTTAAATCATTAAAAATAAAACTACTAAGTAATTTTAGGGTAAAATGCTTTTCAAAATTCTGCTTAAAAAAATCTGCTTTGCAAAATTCTGGCTGTTAAAAGAAAAAAAATCAGTTTTTTTCGACCATATCATATTGTATCATATTATATAGAAAAGATTAATTTTTTTAACTATTGATAAAGTAAGATTAAGCAGCTCTGAATTCTGCAAATAATAATAAAAAAAAGGTTTGGAACACTTTAAAAAGCCCGCGCTCTGTGCAGAATTATGATTACCATAATTTCGAAAAATAGAATTTTGAAAATAGAATTTTAAAAGTAGAATTTTGAATTTTTCGACCCCAACCCAAAAAAATGTCTGAGAACATTATTTTTATTGTAACAAGATAAACTTCATTAAATTATTTGATTTCCTTATATTTTTTCTTTATTATTTTCAAGAAAGATAGGTAAACAAATATGATTACATAGAAAAAAGACCCATTTGGCGAAAAAACAATCCCGCTAGCTTTTAGTATATTTTATCAGGGTAGTATCTACAAAATTTTGTACTTTACGTTTTTTTTTTTAATTTTTCATTGCAGTCAGCAAAGTTTTTGTTTCTTTCTACTGTTTTTATTTTTCCCATTGTGTCTGGGATTTCAGGTATCCCAAAAGGCATTTGATGTAATAAAGGGTTAGGATGGTTTGGGACTTTTTCCCATTTCTTACTGAATTTGAAGCAGAGAACGTTGACTTTCAATTTTAATTTTTGTTTTTCTTTTCAGTTATTTCTTAAAGACTCAATCTTTTTGTTATCAACTCCAAAACCATACGTTTGCGATAAATTTTGGAATTTCGTAGCATATTTCGAAAATTTCCATTGGCAAGTGCAAAAAGTTGTATGGCTGTCGTAAATATACGCAATATGTTATTTGTTTACCTTAAAAAGGAGACTTTGAGAAACAAATTTAAGAAGAAAAAAAGTATTGACTAAACAGCGTTTTCAATCGTATACCAAACTTACACAAAAAAATCGATAATCCGTTTGATTTCTATGGACCTTTGACAAGGACTTATTTTAAAGCTATTTTTTTTTCTAACTAAAGACAAAAAAAAAAAAAAAAAAGCAAAACATAAATTACAGTTACCCATTGTATTGAAAAACCCAACACATGATTTAAAGTCCAGTTATTAGACTTTTATTTTTTAATTTTGTCCAGCTACATAGATTGGCGATTCACCACACTGTGCGCCGTCTCCTTTTCAAGGTTGTAAGTTCATCTGTTCCAACCAACGTTCCAATTCAAACTCGATATTCTCGTATTTTTTTAAACCTAATCTGTTGAATTACTGCGTACAGATCTGTCATCATTTGATCATTTTTGATCTGTCCAAAAAGAACATTGCCCAATGGTATATTCTGTCTGGTGGGGTAGGGTGTCTTGTATTAGCAATAACCTACCTACTTCCATAATGCTCGTATTTTTTTCAGAAATTCCGCGAAAAGTTTTCGTATGTTTTCAAGATTTTTTTTTAATTGATTGACTTTTACTACGCTAAGGTGATCTCCTGTCCCGAACTTTTAATCCGTCCAGGACAGGGACGCCTTTCGTAGTCGCCCAAAATATTTAGTTTAAAGTAGCTATACTATTGGATTTTTGATTACCATATGTAGTTCTTCCGTCTTATAGAGACTTCTCACCATCTCAATGACAACTTCGTGCTCTAATAAACGGAAGAAATTAAACCAAAAAAGATTCTTCTTTCGACAAAAATCCATGTCGAAAAAACACATCACTTCATAATATCATACGATTTTATTTGGCAATTCGTCGAGCAAATTATTCGTAGAATTTTCTTAACATGCTGATAGACAGACAGACAGACAATTTGATTTTGATTTATCCGACAAACTCAGACATTATTAGAAATACATAAATAGTTAAATGGTAACGTTTTTTCCAATTAAAACCAAAATTTCATTAATTATGAAATATTTTAAATTTTAATCATGAGTGTAAAGTTTACCTCAACATCAAAAAGTGTCTTTATTTTCTACAAAGAACCTAAAAGGATAATGATGCTCATCCTCAGCCATTAGTAAAAGCATATTATATATTCCTTCTGTCACTCTACTTTATTTCAAAAAAAAAAAGAAAGAAAAAAACAGAAAAGATACGCCAAACGACAAAATCTTCGATTTTTCTTGCCATGAACAGCGCACATTAAAACCTCTCTATTCAGGCGCCATCTCACTCCAGAGGATATGACACAGCATAATCAATTAAATCCAAAGAGTGCCATTGATACCATTGATTCAACTGGCACTTGGAACGAACTTATATTTAAAAGAAGAAGCTTGAAAGGAGAGAGTTTGCATGGTCTACTTAATTTTGGAGGGGACAATGATTGAAGGGATAAGGTTCGTCGGGCGTCTGAATTCCGTTTCATTTGGTTGCTTCATTGAGTTCCAATCCCATTGGCTCATTGAATGGGATTGGATTTTTTTTTTTTTAAGGAAATAAAAGAAGAAAAGAGCTGTCTATAATTGCTTAATGCAAATATCCTTTTTTTTTCAATATATACTTGGACTGTTCTTTTTCTGTAATGGACAAAAGCTGAAAGGCTTTCAAAGTTATATTTTTGAGAAGTTTACAAACTGAAACGAGAAACATTTTATCCAATGACTTGAAGATTTTCTTTGACCTTATTATATGGATTCGCGTGCTTGGCTTTTGCCAGGCCATTGGGCAGTAATTAATTAAATTGTGGGAAAACAAAAAAAAGTTTTCGAAAGTATTCTAGGTATGTACATTTATAGATATAAACCTTTAGGCGTGTACTATTTAAAAAAAATATAATTTGTTTTATTAATCAACTTAATGGTAAGCTAAATGAAACAAAGTAATCTTTGAGCTTATAAAGCTTTGTATTTATTTATTTTCTTTGAGTTTTCATTAGTTTTGTTTTTACTTGGATAAAAAAATGTTTTAAAAATTCAGTTTTTGCAAGAAAAAGTTTTTCAAAAACTAATGGAATAAGATTACAGCGGACGGCAATAGTACAATAGATAGAGTGCTTGCTTGTTAACCCAGAGATTGCCTGTTATATTCTCGGGTACAAAGCAGTTCTCGGGTACAAAGCAATTTTTACTTTTTAGCATATCTTCCAGCTTATGCTGGGCGTCGCCCATGAGGTCTGCAACGAAAAATAAAAATCAACTAGCTCTCTATCCATTGTACCAAAACAATTCTTTCCTATTTTTCTACTCCTTCCGAAACTCCTTCTAACTAGGGTTCATGCACATATAAGTGATTCTTATGCAAAAAAAATAAAGAAAAAGCAACTTTTAAGTAGCTTAACTGACACATATTCAGACATTGAAACACAAGCAATTATTTTTTTGCCCTATCATTTCGATTTCCGGAAGGGCAAATATGGTGTCGTTTTTTAGCCAAACAGTGGACATCTGCCCAGAAATATGGTTTCCACGACCTAGTTTGACATTTCCTTTATCCAACAGCATTGTGAACTTTGTAAATCGGTCCAGTGATTGCTAAAACACAGACGGATTAAGATTGGTAGTTAAAATCATTAAAAAAGGCTTAATTTGCGATGTTAGATATTTTACGATACTAGAGTATCATAGATTGTTTATACCGTGTGCACTTGAACGCGCCCAATGTCAACTTTTGGCATCCACGATAATACAGTTTTAAAAATGGAAAAGAAGTTCGCAGATCGATAATGCAGCTCATTCATTGGATTCAGTTATAGAATTTTATGCGAGTGCGGATCCATTGCGGATCCAGCCGACTCAAGGGGAGTGAAATTTTGCGGTTTCTGAATACTTTTCGGAGAAAACTCTTTGTAAAATGATGCTTTCAAAAGCTTCGATTATTTACTCGTTCTTAAACTGATTCTTCGAACGCAATCTGAGTTAGAATTAAATATGACTTCCCTTTCAAAACTTCTTTTTACCAGCTTCCTCGGTAGTGCAATCTGCACAGGAATTTTAAAGAATGTAAGTAGATACTTTCATCCAATACAAGTTGCTTGAACCATCAATGTCCTTTTTTTTATTTCTCTGCAATACCTACTTTCATATCCGCTTTTCTTCCAAGTACATAATGTAGATGTACAGTACATGTATAGCAAAATGGCATTCCTAATGCCATCATAAATTCTCAAATTCAACATAAATCAAGATTTAAAGTCATTTTGACGATGTCTTGTTTGTTTCGTTTGCTTTCAATTTGACTTTGTTTTAAAACATTCTAAACGGCATTCAAGAGAATCGAGCCCTGATGTCCCTCCCCATCATTGAATCCAAATTACGTTTTCTTTTATACCTACTATACATATATCTTCAAGATTATGGAAGCGAAACAAACAATATCATACAGATGCTTCCATTTCCCTGAAACAACTAAATATGGTTGATATTCTGGCCAAGACAATACTCAAAGATGTATCGAGGATTTGGCCCAATTGCAAAGACCATGAATCACGAATTGATGTATTTATTAGACGAAGCTAAACGAGGGATTCAAAAAATGTTACTTATTGTAAATCTTCAATTTGGCTCGTTAACATTTTGAATTTTTTTTTGTATCTCTCAAAAGCTGTCTTGGTTGTATCCTTCTTCAAAAGGATGTTAAGGGCTGATAGATTTATACAAAAAAGGAAGTAACAAAAAAAAAAAAAACACGCACTCTAACTCTAACAACTGATGACATCATAAACCCCCCAAACGTTAACACCACAAATGCGGAATAGATAAGACGTGTCGCGTCTAATTCTCATTTCTCTACAAGAACAAGAACTTATAAGGGAGTTGAGGGGAAACATAAGTAACATTTCTTACTTATCCTGTCATGATTTATTTTTTTTCCAATGCAAAAACCATGGAAATTTTGAAATCCAAACACGTGCCTTAGAGAGAAGCATGTACTGACAATTCCTCTAGGAGTTTTTATATGTGCAGCAGATGAATGTTTTAGTTGTGGGCGGGGTAAGAATACAAGAAGGCGACACAAATGACATATTCTCTTGTCTGGTATATACATCCTGATTCCTTATCCTGTATGTTGTTAGATAGCATATACATTCTGAAATTTACAGTTTCAGCATTTTTTCTTATGACAATTGACACATTGTTCGGTTTCAAGATTCCTAAATAGATTTTTTTTTCATGCACATTATAATACAACGTTTCTCTTACTTTTTTTTTGTCCTGGATGTAGACAAGGAAATGAGTTATCAGATTAGTTATTATGAAAGAGCTTTTTTTGTGTCAAAGAGGATTACCCATAAACAGAAATCTGAATGCAAAATTGCTTCAAGTTTAAGTGAAGACAAAAAAAAACTATTTTGAATGTTGGTGTTGGGTTTGGTGATAAATAGTTTTACTATACATCATGCTTCCACAGGATGAACCAAAATGTATCACCCTTACGCGACCTTTTCACGGTCAGTCAGAGAACGTCAGTCATTATACACATATAATCATTCATCAGGCAAAATCAAAAGGGTTTTGATTTTTCGTCAAACAAATGCACGCATACAGACTTATTTTTACAAACACTATATTACAGATTGATGTCAAATGAATGACCGTGTAAAGGTTGCTTATACTCAGGTAAATCATTCTCATCATTCATATAAGAGTGTGTAATTAAATTCTTGGTTTAAAACGTCAAATTCTACTCTTACCAATAATCAAATTTAGTAACAGCTTAAATAAAATTTCCACTCATTAGACACATTTTGCACCGAAATTTTTATTTAAGCTGTTACTAAATTTGATTATAAGTAGGGCCCAATATCTACATTTTTTTTTGATTAATCAAAAGCGAAAAAAAATTAATTTAGATTCAAAACTTTAACTTTTGTTTTGACATTATTTAGTAATAATTAAACAAATTCAAAATACAAGGCCAAGAGGCTATGAAAAACTAAGCAATGTTTTCCGTAATGATTGTTTAGTGATTTTGGCGCAAACTGAATTTCGATTCAGATTTTCCTGCTGTCGTGCGCAATACAGCGAGACCCCAAGTGAGTGCAAATACTAATATTTCAGAATTTAAACTTCAATGTTTTAACTTAGTATCTTCAGCTGCGGCCACTGTTCCACTATACGAACTTTGATTTTATTTGAATGGTAAATACACTGATTCTGGTAATTATACTACCAGTGTGTTAGAACATCTAAGCAGTTTGGATCACTATATCGTATCGGCAAATTTCCCATGTTCCTAACCTAGTTAAAGAAAAAAATCCAAAGAAAACCGTTTGGCATTATGAGAAAGCCAATTGCGGCAGTCTCAAAAGTCTTATGGTTCAAATCTTCTTTTGTACTCGCACAGTAGCCAGAGTCCTCAAAGTTATTGACACTTTCCGACAAAACTCTTACTCGATGGATTAGATATTACTTTTCATACCGTTCAATTCAAGATATACAAAAAAAATAAATGCTGGTGTGCCTCAAGGCTCCGTTTTATCTCCAACTATCTTTCTGATATTCATAAATGACCTCTTGTCTTAAACTTCTTATCCATTAAATTGTTTCGCTGACTATATCATGCTCAGTTTTTCTTAGTCGTTCCCAGATTTACATCCCTGCTCTTCGGATGTAGAAGAGAAACGGCATCGTAAATTATCCGATCTCTGCATTAGTGTTGAAATTGAATTGAAATCTCTGCATTTATGTAATTCTGCGTTGTTATATTAGATCGCAGGTAGAAAAAGTCATTCACTACTTCGAAATTATATCTATATCTATCCATCGTGACGTTTTTCCCGAGTCAACGCGACGATGTTGAGGCAAAGCGACGCTCTATCATGCAACCTATTTAACATCGTTCTTGAAGCAATTGTACGCTTAGATCACAAAGTTAAAACCAATTTATCAAAAGTGCGTTCAACTACTCGCTTATGCAGATGACATAGACATAATTGGACGAAGTAAGCGAACTGTGGCAGGTGACTGACCAGCGAGATTTCTCCATCGTCATCTTGTCACTTTGCCAGTTTTGAAAATTTTAATTAGTTACGCGTAACTAATGTAACTAATGTAACTAATTGAATAAGTTACGTATCTAATGTAATTAATGTAAGTTATCGTTTATTTTGACTATTCTACAAAAAAAAATCCTAACCTCAAAGTAAAATTCGAATCATAATCATCATGTTTTAAAATGGGTTCAAATTTCATTAAAATGTTTTTCTGAATTTGTGCATCATATGGATGAAAAGTACATCTAATTGATGATTTTTAGTTGATGAACGCCATTCTTCAATATGATGACGTAATTTTTGTTTTCAATGTAGATTCCATTGTGTGATGAAAATAGAGTCGTACATTAACGACATTTCCACAATCCATCATGGTCAACGATTTAACAAATGAAGTTCTTCCACCTGAAGCCAGCATGGACTCTGCATCAGCATTCAGCAGACAATCAAGCATCAGGAGAAGTTTCAGTTTCCACTTGGTCTCTGCCCTCAACTTCCTCTTCTGTACCGTCAGTTTATACGGGCATATGGGTTCAACTGGAGAAGTGTCTATTTCAACGTGGTGTGTATTAAGATCTAACAAATGCCTATTTGTTTCCTTAAAAGATGCAAGAAATTTTTCTCCCCTTTTGATCTGGCTAACAGTTTATAAGGCATATATACTTTCACTGAAAACTTGAATACAACTCTCACATCTGGGCTGGTGCTCCGCAAAAACTTATTTGAATCTAATTGGACCGCATCCAAAAAAGAGCCCTAAAACTGATTGGAGACAGATCCATAACTGCAACTTTCTTTTCTTTATAGAACACCGTCTAAAATGTTTTTGTCTAACACTATCTTATCGCTTCTTTTATAAATATTGAAATAAAATTTGAAATAAAATTTGAAATAGCCATCAGTTGCATTTCTCCCCTTAAAATATTCCGCCTTAATACTTGCTTAGCAATGAATGCTTATCAGTTCACGCTTGGACCTTGAGCCTAACTTCGGACATACTGTTAAATACAGAGATTCTTTTTTTAGCCAAAAAACTCGTATGTGAAATGCTTTATCTAACACGATTTGTTCTGTAAATTCTCAAAGATAACATCTGACAAAGAGAAGTGAACCGTTTAAAGTTCAAGTCAAAACAATTGAAAATTTGATAAAAAATAAATGCGAGATAATTGCAAAACTTTTATTTGAATTTACTGCGCTTCCTAATTTGAATTTAATTGAAAAAAAAAAACTTGCCTTCTACTGTACCGTTCTCAAAATCACTTTATACAAAATTTTCATAACAAATCGAAAATAAATTTATTATATGTACCTACATTGTTTTTCTTTAAGAAATCTCTCAGTTAAAAATTAAAATAATCAATGATCTAAGCAAAACACTATTATCATAATATAATTTTACAAGCATATGTTCAAAAATATGTAAAATATCCAATCTCTGTTTGTCCTGAAACCAGCCCAAACCATGTCCGGCGTTAAGTGGTATCTCCCATGGAATCAATATTTCCTCTCACATCGTTAACATTCGCACTATGTGTGTTAGGCATTTTCCCCGAAATGCCGTTTGGGACATTCCGAAATGCAAAATATTCAAACACAACCAAATTCCACCCCCCCTTCCCCTTATAAATGCAATCGTCTGAAATATGCATGTTTGTTAGAGCATAAGAAGATTCTATTGTACGCTGTAGTTTGAATATCATGTTCATAGAAATGTGTGCATGAAAATGCGTTAGCGGATGTTGCGAACGCGCCATTGAAGCCACTTGCTTATACGCAATCACAGGAAACTATTTAGGAAATAGCTTGGTTTTGGTCAGCGTAATGTATTATTGTTGTCGTTTCAGAACGTATAGTCTATCCGCTGGGGATGACAATGTGAATTGTGAATATTGAAATTAATATTGGAACCATTTTGTAACTGGGATTTTGAAAACGGACATGCACATTTGAATATATTCTACAATTGGAATATCTAATGTAATAAATTTAAAGTTTTCAACAACTTAAATTAGCTGCAGATGCTATTTAATGTCATTGTGCTAAATGCATAATTATGTGTAGTTGTAATGCAAATTTGTGTTCGTTTTCATGCCGATGCATTTCACTAGGGCAGTACATATCGATTTATGTGTGTTGTCATGTTTTTAATTCCATTTATAAGGTATTTAGAATGAAAGAAAGGATTTAAGCAAGAGCTTATCTTGAACGACTTCTATAATAACTATAAAGTCATCAATAGATGGTTTACATGACGCAAGTATAAGTATTAACTGACCCTAGTGAAAATTTCGTGCAAGTCGTAAGGGTTTATTTGCTATTAAATTGTTTTATAAGCAATAAAATTCTTTCTAGTTCAATTAAATTTCTTGAACTCTCAATGCAAAAAAAATGTATGCATCAGCATTTTATATATGATTGAATTAAGTTGTTTTTGTTCAATCTTCTATTATTATGCAGTTCCTTCTTGGTTTAACGTTAACCTATTATAGTGATATTTCAAGATTCTATACTGGACTTAATTTGTTCAAGAATTCAAACGCAATTCCAGACAGGACTTTGACTTTTTTTACCTGTGCTATTTGTTGCCCCTATTATAGACAACTCAACTAAGATTAATTGTCATTATTAAGACAACTCTACCACTAGACAACGAAACAAATTGTTCTTATTACAACTAATAAGACAAAAACATGACAACTCATTTAAGTTGTGTTAAAAAAATATTGCTGTCTTTTAGGAGTTGATTCTGTCCAAATCAACATCAGCTGTGACTGTGAGTATCAAAATTTAATTTATTAAACAAAAGGAAACATAAAACAAAACATTATATATTAATACATATAAATACTAATAAAAATTGATATTTGAATTGTTTAAACAATGAGAAGTTTAATTGATATATTTTCTGCCTTTTGGAACACGAGAGTTCCGCCATCAATGTAGCTAAAATAAAAAAGCTAAAATAAAAAAGAATTTTTGGACCTGGCACAACGAAGAAATAGAGAAAGTGAAAGAGTTCGGTACTTGGGCTCCTCATTGCACCCCAACTCTCATTTAGGAAACATCTCCAAGAAAAATTAAAAGAAGCAAAACGAGCAATAAACTGCAGTTGGAGTGGAATATTTT
Source organism: Baccha elongata (assembly GCA_951217065.1). Classification (NCBI taxonomy): domain Eukaryota; kingdom Metazoa; phylum Arthropoda; class Insecta; order Diptera; family Syrphidae; genus Baccha; species Baccha elongata. The sequence continues at coordinate 31,118,946 of OX578272.1, forward strand.
ACAAGAAAGAAGTTGAGCCGAGCGCTAAGTATAGAGTGTTTGAAGCAGTGATGAGAGCAATCATGTGCTATGCGGTTCAAGTTTGGGGTGTCTGGCAATTTGATGAAGTGGAGAAGCTACTCCGATACTTCATTAAAAGAATGTTCAGACTTCCATACTGCACACCAAACTACAAAATGGAAATTAGCGAGGCAGAGTGGAGTAGTAAAGTAGTAAGCAGCAGGAGCGACTGGAAAAAATTGAAGACTCCCAAGCAACGGCCTTCCGCATGCAAAGCCAAGAGAGCCTTATAAGAGGTACCTACAAGTTACTCCAGCACAACCTCGGGACTAAAAATTACTTCCTCGATGGAAATAGTCTGGATATGATATCCACCATCTGCAAGACCAGAGGGGAACTCCTACCTTTAAATTATATGCCATATAGAACCGACATAGATTCTACGTGTACTTTATGCTATCTTAGAGAGAGGGAAGACATTCAACATTTTATTGGAAGATGCCCAGTTCTGAAAGAGATTCGAATTGCGGTCTGGAGAAAGTCTACTCTATGAGCCGAAGACGCCATACAAATTCTAAACGTAGAAAACTGGAACCACTTCTACACTTACGTAAAAACAGCACTTAATTATCGAAAACAAATAATAAACGAAGCTTTTTAAATAACCAAAATTATTATACTACAATGTGATTGATTAGTCAAAAACTAAGATCTTATCTTTTAATTAAAAAAAAAAAAAAAGTAACTCTCATTTTTCGGTTGGGCAAAAGCCAATGCTCTATTGTGTAAGCTGTACAAACTTTTTTTTAACCTAAAGAATTTATTAATAAAATCACATACTACTACTTAAAAAGAATATATTTATTAACAAATGATATAAACGCTTCTGTTCATAAAGTACCTCGCTTAAGATTCTTAAGTGGAATAAAAAAGCGTTCCTGTAATGAAACTGACTGAAAATGAAACGAAACTCACCATATAGCAATTCTAATATAAAAAAACGTTGTATGAAAGTGGCGTGTATTTTTTTTATATTGAATTTCCTTGTTGCGGTTGAGTTGCACAAGTGAACGAAGAGCCTTAAATTCCAGCGTTATTTTGTCCCATTGATCTACCTGTTACTTTTTATTAATAATTGTAGTTAAACTTACTTTTTTTTCTTCATATTTGTTTTTAAAATGCTTTCTCTTTTACCAAAGTGTTCTAAACAACTGCTTCTAGCCAGTTGTCTGACTTTGGCACTTATGACAACCGCGTCACAAATCAACTTACTTCCATCATACAAAAATGCAACTCTATCAAGTCGACCATTTTGTTAGTTTGTTTCCTGAATTTCAACTAGTTGTCTTTTGACAGTCCAAATCATAATGATCAATAAATAATATACCAAATATAAGAGACGCATATGTCATAACTTTTTACAGCAGTTTACATTATTTTCGTGTGTGTCACATAGAAGAATATTTAATATTAAATTGTTGTTCTTTATCTCTTTTATGAGCTCACAGGATTTTAGTCGGCAAAAAATAAACTAAACAGGCCGTCCCAGATTTCTATTTATAAAAAGAAAACTGATCTTTTACAAATACCATGCAAAAATAGATTTTTTCCCATGTTATTTTTATGTGTAACACAATAATTTTTTTAAAATGTTGAATTGGGTTTTTAAGCGTTTCTCTTGTTTTGGCGAGTTTTTGACCGAGGCTTGTAACAAATCCAACTGAAGCAGTTTGGATCCGTATAAGAATCCTGAATTTGAACTTGATATCCATAGTCCATAGCACTCCATTCCCTAGCCATTGTCTTCTTTCTTAACATTAAAAATTAACATGCAAAATTAAATTGACAGAATAAAGTCACAACTTTCTATTAATGTTCGTCCTTCGTCCTTTTGTTTGTCTCAAGGTCCTCGAATAAGTATAAGTTAAATAAATTATTTATCCCTAAACCAAAATCATGTCTCTTGTGGTAAGAAGATATATCAAAGCAAGCGATAAATCCATTAGGAATCATAAGAGATTTATAATTCTCAAGAAACGACTTGAAAATTAAATCATTTATGTCCCTGTCTTTCGGTTCGAATGGAATTCCACTCTCATTGTCATTGTAAACAGCAATGTAGTGATATTTCTACCACAGAACCATGAGGGAAGTACTCTAAATAACCATTAGACGGTGAAGATGATGCCATGCCATTGCCATCAGCTTGGGTTGTTTTCAAGAAAGCATCCTTGATGAGCACTTCAATACCCCATACAGAGAGCTTTGCTCTACACTTCCGACTGGAATAAATTTTCATAATTTCTTCTTTCTCTTTCTTTCTTTAAATCATACCGTATATTTCGTATAAAGCTTTTGGAATTCATCAATTTATAATATGCACTCTGTCGAAATGTTTTGTTTTCCTTGAACACATAACGGATAAGGATATACAAGTCCTTGCATACAGCATATACATATATAAATACAACTTCGAATCTATACTCCACAAAACATGACATCAGATGCGTCCGTTAAGCTTTAAATGCATTTTCCATTCCATCTGGAGATATGTGGCTTTTCTATGCTTAGAGTGAGAGATGTGGTTCAGAATGGGTATTTAAATTTAAAAAAAAAAGAAGAAGAGTGTAAGGAACCTTCAATACAAATGGAAATTATTCTCCATAGGATATACATATAATTCCTAAAATAAAAGACAAAAAGTCCATTAAGCTGTTCACAAATTACAAAACAATTAGTGACATCTGTTTGGTAAATATCCTTGAGGGAGGGTTGCCGACTTGCATTAATTTCGTCCAGCACCTCTTTTTATTTTTTTAGGGGGTTTCTTTAAAATGAGCATCTGTCGCTTGTATAATTACTTCAGTATAGAATACTATTGGTTTCAAAAGCTGACATTTTAATCAGTATATAGGATTAATAGACAGTTATTTTATTTTTATTTGTCATCTGAAGGATGAATTCCAAAGAAATTGAAACAAAAAAATAATGAAAATAGCTTCTGTTGTCAGCGGGGACTGATTAGATTTAATTAATGGACTTGAAATTAAAATTGGGACTTATATTTGAATATTTGTTGTATTTATGTTTGTTACAAAATTTATTTGCGAGTACTGTTTAAGTGAGGAATTTTAGAAGTAATCCAGTTATAAAACAGCTGGGATCTTTCGCTTGCAAGAACACATGTTATTTTCACTACATCAATTGACAGCTAGTAGTAGTATAAATATCATATGATGGACACGATTATGGGAATACTATCAGGAAATAAGCAAACAAATTCTTAGTTTATTTGTAGCTTACTCAAGCTGACTTTGGGTGGCCTTTGGCATCAAGTAACAAGGCGCTCCCAGCCTGGTCTATATCTGTGGCCTTCCGTCTCTAACTATACATATTAACACGTTTAATCATTCGTCGCCATTATCTTCTTTCTCTAATGTGGTTATTTGTCAACACAAACAGGTTCATAAATCGTTTTCCCTCAAAAACATCAAGGAAGCTTTCATTCAATTGAAATAGTGTCCATGCTTCTGCACCATACAGATGTACACAGATGACGAATGTTTTTTAAATCGTCTCCTTGGTTCTCCTCAAAACGGTTTAATTTATCAATTGCTTATACTTATTCCAAATAGACAGGGATTAGCAAGAGTTATACTATACTCGAAGGCAATGGTCACTTTCTTACCAAGTTAAGAGTGGGATATGACTTTCGCTGAAGAGAGTAATATTTCGTCTTTTCCTGGTTAACAGCAAAACCTATTTTAATTGATTTTTGCTCGAAATTGCTTGCTTCATTGGATCACGTTGATATCTACGATACTGCGCACTTTTCTTAAAGATTAGGTACTAGATAATATTCATAATATTTTTGGAGTTACATATGTTTTTTAACGACAATATTAAAACAGCTTCTTGAATGCATCTTCCTGATGAGGTTTTACAAAAACATGCGTTGTATCCTGTTCTTATTTTCTCGCTCATTATACTTCTTCTCAATTGTTTTTATCTCTCTCACATTTGTACATGAATTGTTTTGATCATAATTCAGAATTGTAGAAATAATTGTAACAAACTAATTGATCTGTCAAAACTTCCTCGTGTTCAAGCATTTGGTGTTTAAAATATTGTGCAAATTTAAGTGTTAAGTGTTTTTTTGTTTTAAAATTAATATATCGATTGTGAAGTAAAATAAAAAAAAATTAATTTTGAGATACAGTGTTGCTGTAGTTACATACATCGATGGAAGGAGAGATGAATGAGAAACACCAACTCCGAAAAAACTGCAGAGATCTTTTAACAAAAAACAGTTCCGAAACTTCAACCGGAGTATTTAAAAAAAAACAACATTACTCACTCACCACCCAAGAATTTTGAGATGGAGAATACGAGACTGTAGTTGAAATGCAATCGATGTGAAACATATGGGGAGATAACTTTGACCAACTTATGGTAAATAGTGATGAAAGTTACGATCCCATCATCGAACAGCCTCGCGAAATTTAACTTGGTCAGCTAAAAAACTTATTTGATGCCATTTTATTTTAGAAACTGAGTTCGTAGATCAGTACAAAATAGAAAAATCTATTTTCTACCAGCAACATAGAAAATTTTCTAATACTTTTCTCCTCAAGAACTTCCCTTAAAACTATTACCAGCATTATTTTTTTTGTAATTTAAAGTATGTTTTTGCTTGTATAGGAGCGCAGCCAGCAAACTACCAACTGTAAGTAAATTGTAGTATTGGTATAACTGTTGCTGAAGTGCAAGCAATAAGCTGTCAAAGTTTTATTGCAATCAGATGATCGATATGGCAACGCGGCCGGTACGACATGCGCTCAACCTAAAGAAAAGAAATTGTATTATGTGGAAACCATCGCCCTATTCAAAGCAATAAGTTGTCAAATTTTCAGAGCAATCGGATAAACGGTATAGCCGCGCATAAGGAACGAACAAACAAGTGTAATTTGTATAATATTTGTATATATTAAAGGAGGGCTCAATCTACAAATCAGTCGACTAGCCGCACGACAATCATAGGTGACTAGCCACCTTTTAACCTTTTTTTGTGAGGTTCATTATACAATCTATAAAAAGTCTCAGATTGAATCATTGCGTCGGCAGCTGAGGTGAAAAAGATTTGCGTGCCATCAGCAGCAATGTCAAAGCATGATTGAATTAGAAGTAAGAAGACGCGAGGAAGCCTTAAATTTAAAAATACTATCGTCAACTCTGCTGGTAGTGTCAGCTGTGCAGGGAAAGAACTCCACGGGAATCTGCTCCACATGGGAATTTATTCCACTCTTTGTGGGAAGAATCTATTCCACTTTTTAATCCGGATTTGATTCCCACTCGTAAATAGTGAGATTGTATTCCACATAAAACTGTTTGGTATTTCTTCCCACCTCAATGCAGAAAATTGTTGATATAAATTCAAAAAAAAAAAAAAAAATGAGACGCCTAAGACTCGTCCAAAAGGCTTATAATGCCTGCAATTCGTTACAATCACTAAAAATATGAATTTAATATTTTATTATATTTTGTATACGATAAAAAAAAATCATAATGTAATTAATGCATTTTAACGATCATATGGTATAATTTCGTTTCTCGTTAAATTCATCATTTTAATTTGTAAAATGTATGCATAAATTGAAAAAAATCGATTTCCTCTGTCCTTCAATGTTTCCCCCTTAAAAAATAAAAAAACATTACTTAACTCGATGCTCCATAGTTCACAGGAAATTCAATCAAATAACTGCAATCAATACCATCGCATTTTCGCAAAGAATATCAAATACAAAAATATTTTTTCTCAATTTGAACAATATCTATTTTCAGGATTAAAATATTTCAATATGAATCCTGCTCAAAAATCCGTGAGTATAAAGTAAAATTATTTCACATGCCTATACAAAATGAACGCATATCCAAAATATTACATTTTCATATCATCCATTTTCTATTTTATAGTCATTCTCTTTTTTACTTGCGATTATAGTTACTATAAGGCAAGTCTTGGATTCTTGAAAAAAAAGCGGCTTAAGCGGCTTAAATGAAAATCAATACTGAAATTGTCCTAGCTATATAAAATAATTTGGCATAGAATAATTTTTCAAAAATGTTTTTGTTAAGTTTTAAATAATTTTTGAAAACTTGTTTTTGTAAATTCAATATTTCAAAAACTAGTTAACCGATTTTTATGAAATTTAGTTTTTAGGTGCAATAATGTAATTTAAGAAAACCTGCATAATCACTTTTTCTTAGAAAAAAGTTTTCGAAAAAATCGATTTTTTCGAAAACGATCTTAAAATTTTTTTTTCTTAAACTTACATTAATTAAAGATAATTTTGGTTTGATTTTGATTTTGATTTTGGTTTGAATCTTTTCAAACTTAAAAAAAAAAGAATTCATATGATTTTTTCGTATATTCCGTTTGTACTTTAAACCCTCAGGTAACTTGCCACAAGAGCAAGTTTGTGCAACCCAGTCGTGCCCTTTATTTCTCTTTGTATCTGTTCAACAAACAAAAAATCCAAAAAAGAAAAAGAGACTGATGTGGAGGAAATTAAAACAGTTTAAAGATATTCCCATAACATTTGCCATAATTTCCTGTCTCATGGTAATGATGACAAAAATAAATGTTTTTATGGTGGAGGCTGATAAAGTTCACTCTAAGGGTATCCTTATCCTCTCTTTTCGTACAACTATTTCCGGTTTTACTAAAATGGCAGCACAAAATCATTTTAATGGAATTTCTTGTGCGTTTGCTTATCATAAACTTTGTAAAGAATCGGAAGTCCTTTGCAATTTATTTTTCTAATCGCATATCCTTTTTAAGGAAAAGGGTTTATACATTTTGTTTTTATTTAAAATCAAAATAAAGATGATCCTATTAAATGAACTGGACCGACGACCGACGCGACGGACGAAACGAATAACTCTGGGGGCATGACCATACTATACTCTTAAGAATACCCTTTATGTCTCTATATAAAAGAAAATAATGCATCCTTCTTTCATTGCTCTGTATATAAAAATATATCCTTTTTTTGCTTCATTTTAACAGTAAAAGCAAAGTTTGTTTAAATACAGGGAATAAAAAAAACCCTAAAGGGTTCCTTTTTTGGTAGCATACAAATTATATTATCGTCTTCTTCTCCTTCAGTAAAACGAAGTTTTGAATCGTTTCCGTGTACAAGTAACTCAATTAATGTTGAGTGCCTTTTTGTTATGCTTTCGAAAAGCTTTAAAAGATATATTTATACCCATAAACCAATTAATTGGCATCACAAAATGAATACAAAAAAACCGTAATAAAATTATGCATACAACAAACTTATAGCATCCGCAGGGTTGTGATCAGACAATCCTCAAATAGTAATTGGTTTGATTTGTATTGATAGAAGTACAGGGGTGGAATCACTTTGGATGATAAAATGACCATGAGTGCCAGACAAAATCGTCCTGTGTAAAAGAAGTCGATCGTATAAAAACCCACAGTAACAAAAAAATTTAATGAAGTTAGCTGGGTTTTCAGTTGTTTGTCGACATTTTCGGCGTTACTATTAATTTGTTATTGTTCGGTTTACTTCGTTCTTCTTAGCTTTTAGAATTTTATTGAAAAGCATTAACTGAAAAGTAGAAAAAATGTACTAGATAGAAAATTGACAGGAATTACAAAAAAAATACAAGAGTCTGATCATTGGCGTTGGCAGCCGTGAAATTGCTATAACTCCTGCCTAAAATATAGTGTTGTTGTTCTCGCATTCACCCAATTTTCATGGTAAATTGAATTATTGAGCGCAATTCTAACTGCAGTATTCAGTATGTAATCACCCAAAACACGCTTCAAAAATACTTTAAGTTTGTGAAACAGAACATTTTAGTGACAGGATTTTCCAGAGAACCCCTTCTCCAAATGAGATCCCAGATGCACCCCTGGCTACAGTTATTTTATTTCTATAAAAAGAAATAGAATTTTCTTCTCGTCGATTAGTTTTAATCACTTAAAAATACAGTTTTGTTTAATTACACTATTCGCTATGCGTGCGCATTGCTCCTCTCAGTATAGACACACTTACAGTCAGCGCAATCAGTGTTCCAAAATAAAATTTATTGTGAACAAATTTCCATAGAAACAAATAGAAACTAACGCTATAATAGAAGCAATTGTTGTGTTTTTTTGACATTCTTGTGTGTACTGACTAAGAAAATCTCCTTTCTCTGTCTTTTTGCATATAGCGAATATGTATCATATTTTTATTTTTTAGAAAGTTGTGTCAAAGCGAATCCAACCCTGTAGTTTGTACTAAACCAATAAAAATATATTTATTAATAGGTACAAAACTACAAACAATGCAGACATGATTTAAAAACAAATTTAATTTAGCTATACTTGCATGATTAAAGGTAACATAAAATTATGTACTTACTTAGTACTTAATTGCCATAATATAACAACACATCGTTCAGGCCTTGTTTGTTAAATCCAAATTTATTAACACCTATCCGGAACACATTTTTTGTTTACTCTTATTTTAAATTTGGAATTCCTTTTTTTTAAGTTGAAGGTAGATATCGTTTGAAGGTTTTAAGAGTGTTGTTAGGTTCTGTTTGGGGGTCTAAGACTTGGGATATATAGGCTTAAGGTTATTTGTAGGCATTGCAAGTGAAATAAATTGCAAAGATAGTTAAATAGTTTGTTTTACGGGGTTAGCGTGCTACACGAATAACAAATGCATTATTTGAAATTGGAAAGTGAAAAAAGAAAAACATGTTGTAGGTTGTAAATAAAAGGGTATGTACAAATTAATGGCTTTTAGATGAAAAATAAATCACGGTAAATTGTTTTTTATGTTGTATACTTACTAAAAGTCGTATAAATAGATGTATGAACAAAAAGATGCCGAAGTGGTGAATACATGGAAACGTCTTGGCATAAGTATATTAGCAACTCCTTATCTCACCTTCATGCAGAGTTTTAAAAGAATACAATCTCTTAAAAATGCAATCCTTATAAAAATCATTTATTGAATTTATTTAAAAGATTGCATTCATTGACTTCACTTTGAGACTTTGTCAAACTAGGACATGGATGCTATATTTCTGGACGAATGTTCATCATTTGGCTAAAAAATGAGGCGAAGGGACATAACTCCTCGAGACATAATATGTAAGTTCAAAATCGAATTTTGCAATTACGTCCCACCAAAGTGGGACTTCAGTAAAAAAAAAAGAATTTTAGACTTATGTCCCAAGGAGCAGGCTTGTAAAAGACTGCAATCTTTTCAGAATGCAATCTTGAAAAATCATTCATTGAATTTTGAATTCAATATAAATATTGCATTCATTGACTTCATTTGAGACTTCAATCTAAAAATTCACAATCACCATTCATTTGAAATCAAAATGACTGCAATCATTTTTTTCCCCATTCAATTTTGCAGCAATCAATTGAATGCAATCATTTGAGAATTCATGCATTCCTTACATTCCTTTGCATTCCTTGCATTCCTTTTGCAGTCCAAGCATTCCTTTGAAGGCCAGTATTCCTTTGCCATCCAAACATTCCTTTGCATTCCTTACATTTTTTTTGCATTGCATACGTACTAAATGTGAATTTTTGTTTGGCTGGACTGCAAAGGAATGCTGGACTTCAAAGAAATGTCGGTGAAGTCTCAAGTAAAATCAATGAATGCAATCTTTTTATTGAAGTCATTAAAGATTGTATTCATAAAAGATTGCATTCTTTTACAAGCCTGTTGAGGAGTCGCAGTATCTGGGTGGCCCACTTGTGTCCCCAACAGTTGAGATTCGTAAAGGGGGATTTGATGCCCCCTAAATGTGTATATCTATAATTTGGTTCAGAAATCATTCGTTCCGCCTTCTTCACGCCTTTTGATCATACAGAACACAGTTTTATCGCACATTCCCGTATTTTCATTCGAATATGTTCCAAGAGATGAAATTTTCGATTGTCATTGAATTAAGTTTCGTTTCAATTTTCTCGATAAATCGATGCGATAAATACAGAACATACAGAATTGCGGTGCTTGACGGAATTCCGAAACACAATGCTGTTGCACTGAAGCTGACTCGCTGAGAAAGTTGTGGTGTCATTCGAGGTTACTACCATCTTCGGAAAAAAGAAGAAGGATCTAAATTTTGTAAAAATGTCAAAAAAACCACCATCAAGAAATAAGGTTTGATAAATTAATAAATATAAAATCGCTTTTCATTCGCTACGAAAAAGAAATCAATAAAAATACAAATAAAAAATCCAATCCGTTGAATCAAAACTTATAAAAACCACCGTCAGATCGTGGTGACATATTATTATTAATGTAATGATGTTTCGCCCTTAATATATTTATTAATACATGTGTAATTATTTAACGACATTTCTTTTTATTAATTCCATCATTTATGGTTCAGATTTTTACTCAAAAATGTATTTTAATAATAATAACATGTTGTAGCATTTCTGAGTACCGTATAACCACAACCACACTTATATTGGATCCATCGCTGAATATCAAACGGATGTTATTAAAATTTGCAATTACAAGCATTAATTGAAACACCATGTTACGACCACTGAAACATGTCACATTATGGTGTCTATTTTCATGGATTTATTTGGCTTAAAAACGCTGGATCCCTTTCACAGTATATAGGGGTGACAAATTACAATGCATTTACCCAGTGACTGAGATTTCACATTCGATTAGTCAATGGCACATTGAATCCAGTGTCCTACAACTTTGGGATCATGTTGCTATATCGCTGTGTCCTGCTGCCACTATAACTACATGGAACATCACACTGAATGCTCACAACATAAATGGTCAGAAATGACCACCATTGATGCAAAGCACACGATTTCACTAATATTTTGCAAAATTGGAATTAATTCGCTTTTATGCTTTGCAACATGAACCACAAGACCTCTGAAAATGATGTCGGTAATAATTTAGCTTCGTTTTTTCTCTCCTCACCTGAATAGCTATACCGAATGGAAAAGTAGTTTCATCATAAACATGACTTCCGTGCTGCCTGATGTTAGTGGCTAATTATTTTGTTCAGTAGAACACGGTTTCATATGAGCCGCCCCGCAACGTTTATGAGGAGTTAAAGCGAAAAGCAAAATTAATTTTGGCTTTGCTCTGACTATTATACAGACTGGCATAAATCGGTTGACCATATGCAATGAGAAGAGACTCATATCCTTGTCCGCTGATTAGTTTTTGCCAGTGCATATGTAGATATGCACAAAATTGTTAAAAGAGTCTTTTCCTTCGGCAGAGCCTACAAGCGAAAAATGGTGCAACATGGCAAAAGGAATATGTGGTTTTCATGTTGTGTCATGCGGAAAATGCACTGTAGTGATGTTTTAATTGTAATAACCTGACCATGAATGGCTCTTGTTTATTTTTGTGTTTAAGCTATTATAGTACAATATTAAATTAGGTAAATAACATATTTTAATATGCTTACCGGAACTAAATAAAAACACAAGCGCATATAAACACTTGACTCCCAAGAGCTATAACATAGAAATAATTTTAATGAATTTTGTAGTGTTTTTGGTCAACCAATTGTTTTTAAATGTGAACCAATTGTAAAACCCAATTAGTGTTGTGATATTAGTAGTGTTACTATGGAGGGCATATTTGCAATCGCTCCTCACCTATAGAACCATTAAAAATATTTTTTAAAATTAATGATATATAGTTCTAAACAAAAAATGAGGCATGACTGGATGGTTCAGGGAACTAACTTCACGGGAATTAACTTCACATAGGAACTTACTTTACCTATAGTGAGAACTAATTTCAATTTTTTTTGGTGAAATAAATTCCCACACAGTGTGAGATATAATTTCACTTTTAAGTGGGAATTTATTTCACTTTCGTGTAAAGTTATTTCGCATGACAGGTGGGAGATAACTAAACTTTTTAGTATTTACAGTAAATTATGTATAATTTTGGGTGCAGGTAACTAATTTCACATGGGAACTTACTTCACCACTCGCAGAAACTAAATAAAATTTATTTTGGTGAAGTTATTTCCCATTTAAGGTGAAAACTAATTTCATCTGAAGATTGTGTGAAGTTAGTTCCTTTCCCATCTACAATTGGTATATTACAGGAGATATAAAGCTGAAAATATGGGACGACTTTAGTTCCCGGTGTTGATATTGGTAAGTGGCGACATGCTGCCACCCTGCAACCATCTGCCTGGCCCACTATAGGATTTGAGGTGGGTGCGAGTTTTTGTATGCAATAACTTTTTGGAGATTCAATAGAGGTGTATTCTAAAAATGCATAGTTAAAGGCAAGAATCGAAATGAGCTTTGAAACGCTTACCGGTAAACCCAACCGTTAAAAAATAACCTCGCGAAAGGACAACTTAAAGCTATTTTTACCATTGGTGGTTAAGATGTATACTATGTACTGAATTATTATTCTTTAACATTGAACACAATATGTACAATGTGCAAAAAAATATTGTTGAAAACTAAAATTGAAAATAAAGTGGACAAGTTTTTATTTTGGTGAATAAAGTGTTTGTTAATAAGAAAAAAAAGTGTTAAAAATGGAATTGTGACAGTGTTAAAATAATTCTTTGCTCGAATTTGATTAACTCAGGTTAGTAAACCATTCATTTAGACTTCTCGAAAAGTTTATTTTATTTTAAAGTAAACTATGGTAGCAAAAAGCTACACAGTGTCTTTTGAGATTTTTAATTTCATAAAAAAACACAATGGGTTGGGGGGGTCTATCTCCCTCCGTTTGGGCGGGAGGGGCAATTTTATAAAAACAGTGATAAAAATTTAAAACAAATATTAAAAAATAACGGTTATACTTACAACTAAGTTTTATATCTTTTTTTAAAGCCAATACTTTTTTCTATTAGATGTTTTTTAAATCATGTGAAACCTATGCATAGTCTTTGAAAAAACGGACTTTAAACTCAAAAATTGCGAAAAAAAGGTAAAAAAAAACTTTGAAGTGTGATTTTTCAAAACTGTAAAATAAAATACTACTTTTTTTTATAAAATTCGTTGCTCATATTAATTTTAAATCATAAACTGAAAACAAAATGATTTTATGTTTTCTGGTTTTTGAGAAAATGGAAAATTACTAAAACTAGTTTTGATAAGTGTCTAACATTTGTTCTTATAAGTACCTACATATAAGTATAACATACACTGCGTCTGTTGCGTGGAGCTAACAAACTTAATGGTCCTCATGACCAACATCAGTCTTACAGCACAATAAACTACGTTTCATTATCCAATCATTCATTGAAATGAATTTTCTCCTAATTGTCTAGTGGCATACTTAATCTTTCAGCAGCCTCTTTCTTTTTGAGGAAAATCAAGAAAATAGAGTAATCTCTTCGGAGTAATTATCTTATTGTATACTATATCTGGAGCCAAAAATACAAAACCGGCCACAAATCCTTTATCCTCTCAGTTAGTCACTTCAAAATAAATGAGCGGTTGACAATAACGAGTGCAGCAGCACAGCAAAAATCAACAATAATTTCGCAACTTCAATGCAGAAGATAAAATCATTCGAATGTGTATGTCTTTTAGCCACTTCAACAAAGACGTAAATAAACTTAATTCGTATCTTGACTTTTTCTTTAACAAAAAAAAAAAAAGACTCATAAATTACGTCCTTTGGAGTATAGGAGTGGTTTTGTTATCCTTTGAATGCGACAGAACCTATATATACAAATCCATTCATGAACTTTTTTTTTTTTTTTTGTTGTTTTGATCCCTCAGCAGGATAATACTTTTTGGCAGGTTGGTTGCTTGGCGTTTCCTATTTGTAGTTATTTTATGAAAGGACACGTCCTCGAAATCGAAAGAAAGGCGGTGGCGTCTTCTTGTCTATTTAATGTAGTGCTATAGTGTACCTACTCTCATTTCGATGTGTTTCGTGCCAAACTATTTCATGTTTTCAAGAAAGGATATCCGAGAGTGAGAGTTGAAAAGAAAAGAAGTTCTCACTAGTAACAAGCATAAATAAAACAGTTCAAATACAGTATGGTTAAAAAGTATCAAAAGCAAGTTTTAATTGGGTACAAGATTTCATGATAACACAAGATGTCCTCACCAGCCCAAGATTTCAAGCTTTTAACTTTTCGTCAAGAAATAAAGACATTAGTGTTTAAAAAGTAAATATGCCAAGTGTAGACCATAGAATGTCCTACTCTTTGCTGTCCCTAATGAATTATGTTATTTTTTTTTTGAAAACTACTACATTTTAGATTTATTTTATTACCGAAATTTTCAAATTGTCATTTAATTATAAAATAGGTTCTCCAGACAATAAACGCACAGAGTAAGAGTATTGTTCATCATTGTTCATCATATGGTGACCATAATTTTCAAAGCCGAACCTGAGAAATACAAAAAATAAAAGTTACACCAGAGGCAGAACCTTAAAATATTTTTTCATTTGCCCTAAAGAGAAAGTACTATTGACTTTTAGTAAAAAAAATGGAGGCTTTAAGCAAAACTGATATTTGATGTGCGTGTTTGGGTTGTCTGTTCATTGAGCTACAACCTAAACGCTTTGAAGGATTTTCTTCAAACGTGTTGTACTTCGTGTGTAGTATTTTCTAGTTGTAAAAGACGAATTTATATTTTTTTAGCGCGTTTATAACGCGTATATCTCTCATACAACTGTTTTACTTTTTCCAAACTTTCTCGTAAACGGCTAAAACGTTTTTGATAAGACTTAGTAAAATGAGCTTAGCTTCTTGAATAATGGCTTAAATTTTGCAATTAAACCCGATCGTGTATCTTCTTATGTTGATGTTGTTGCAGAGGTAGAAACTATTTTGAAATACAAACCATGTAGAATACAATTATAAGAGCGGCAATGATTTTTTAATGTTTAAAAACGGTATTTTGAAATGCCAGGGGACTGGAAATTAAAACTTTTGAAGAATTCTTTGAGCATTAAAAAAAACTGCGATCTGCAGGATTTAGATTACGCATATATGTAGATTTCTATCAGATTTATATTTATATTAAAAAATTACAGTGAATTAATACAATGGTTTTAAATTATTGTCGCGGACGTCGAAAATTCCATCGTTTGTAGAATCACCCATATAGCAGAAGACTTCAATAAACAAGGTACCTAGGTAAATTTGTATTCCTTGCTTTTACTTTTATAAATAGAATTGAATTTTAAAATAGTTGTTTGACTTTCAAAAATAACACGTTATGAATATCAAAAGTAATTCACATTTTTAGCATCAGTATAGAGTGTCTCCACATCATTTCTCAAATAAAATCTTGATCTTCGATATTAATGTCAGTATAGCCATTTTCATTTTATCTGTTTTCAATAATTGGATGGGTGATGCCTTTTCGGTTGAATCACCAGCGTACCTTCCAACGCTAAAAATACGCACAAAATTCCTCACTCGAAAAATGTTATGATTACTAAAAGTAAAAAACCTGCTTTGCAAACGCGATGTTCACTATAAGAGTACTAGGAGTACAACCAGCTGGAATCGCGCTGGTTACAAGTACCGCCATAAATCGCACCGGAAAGCGATAAAGCGAGAAGCTGGTGCACTCAGTCCTTTACCGACACTTTTTTTTGTTGAAACTGAAAAAATAATACAATGTTAAAATAATATATGTACATTATATTAAAAATTAATATGCAAATACGGGACTGAAAATTGAATACGGTACATTTTTACGTACCTACTGTTTTTACTAAAAAAAACTCTGAGCACAAATACAGGACTGTCAAGGAAAATATGGGACAAATGGTTACCGTAGCGATGATGCAATGAATTGTGTTGAATGAGTTGCTTGTCATTGGAGCACACTTTAAGACATTCGCCAAAACAATGAAGGTTACTAACAAAATTATAATTCACTAAAGACTACATTACTACACTGTTCGTGCAAATTTCTAATTTCCACAATTCGGGTGAAATTTTTCCTTTCAAATTTTGATTTGGTACCTACACTATTCGTTCGCTCCAATTTCATCTCCAAAATTTTAATTTACTACACTTTTTTATCACGCGAATTTCTAAATTGTTTAAGTTTAAGTAAACTTCATAAGGCGTCCCAAAGTTGGTTCCTATAGATGGTTTCATATGGATAATACATAAATAAAAGCAAAAACAAAAATTACATAGAACAATAATTAAAAGCAATTTATCACAAAAACAGCTTAAAAATTAGTATATTTTCTTTTACTCATGCGAATTCGCAACTTGATATTTTTTTTCATTCTGTAAAATGCAACTAGAGGGGATAGTTTGTTAACTTAAGTGTTCCATATATTTCCGAGTCCACTGTTTTTTTTTAATACCCTCAAACGAGCCATAAAGCCTTTAGTATTTATATACACATCCCTTCTATTTTTCATTGTTATCTAGGAGTTTGTGTATCTCTGTAGTTTTATTGTCTATTCTTTTCCTCTAATGCTATAGCAAACATCAAAGTTTGACTTCAATTCTGTGAACGGAAAACACAGACAACTAACTGTAGTTTGGACAACGGGCGGATTGTCCTGAATAGATTTATGACCTGCCAAAGAGTTAACTGTGTGTGGTTTCATTCGACAAAGGACCGAGAACAACTGTCTAACTGCCATGCTTTCATTTTTCTTTTTGTTAAATTTCATTTCCCAGAACATAATCAATCTTAGATCCTGTGTGAGACCTGCTTGAATCCTTTATTCGGATTAAACTTTATAAATTTATTAAATCAAAATAATTTTTCTAATGTCATTGTGACAGACTGACTATAGAAATTAAAAAAAAAACAGTCATGAATACTTTAAAAGCTTCAGGGAAAAAAATGAACAATATCTAATATTGATTCCTGAACGATTCAAAGTGTCATTTGAAAAAATGATTCGTGGTATAACTTTCATGGAAAAATAGTGTGGTGGTACATCCATAAATATTCATCACCTCTTCAAAGTTATTACAAGTTTGAATCATGGTGTGAATGCAATTTTGATAGCAATTCAAATTCAGCACTAAAAATGAACAAGCTTTTGATAGAATCCTATACCCCAGGTAAAAAAAAAGACCCAATTTATATAGTTAGGGTAGATGGAAAACTATCAATAACGAACACACAATTCTAGAATATGGTGTCCTTTATTATGCAGAACTCTTGGTATAAAGTTACAAAATAGAGAAAAAAAAGTCCTTGTAATAACCGTTTTCTATTTTTATGGACCTATGAAAAATGACACTTTTTTTAGGAATAAAATTGAATGATAACCTGGGGAATTTATGAAGCGTTTGTACCTTTTATGCGATCATTGAACATCAAAAAGCGTTTCAAAAGGCGAGAGGAATTTTTAAGGGATTTTTATAGTCACACAAAAATGACGTGTGTGGGCTTCATGTTTTGTAATTTTTTTTTCTTTTTTTTGTAGAAAGTTATTTTTTGTTTCTATTTGAATACCTATACCTTTTTTGTTTTTTTGTGTGGTGGGTATCATTTTATATGTGTTGTGTCTTGTGTAGGCTTTTGATAAAAAGCGTTCAAAACTTTTTAATTTAAATTATTTTCTATTTGGTAAACCATTCTTCCCCAATTCACTGATTTACTTTAAAAATTCCCCTGAGGGTCTTGTCGGGATGACCTTGTTTAGATGGTTCTTTGTCTTTTTCTTGATTGCATTGGAATGTTGTGTTATATTGGTTTTGGTTGAGGTTTTCAGGACCCTAATTCCGTAAAAATAAAACGATTGAACGATATCGTTTTCAACGTTGCTCTCTCTATTATTATGTAACGATATGATAGAGACAGTATCTACGAAACGATTATCGTTCGATTGTTTTAATTTTACGGAATCAGGGCCCACAAACTTGCTCTTGTGGCAAGTTATCTTCGTGTTAACGTTGAGCAAATTCCTTGACTTTTACCGGTTGACAATAAAGCAGTCAGGTAAAATCTTATCAAAATTGATCGTATTTTTTCGAGAAAAACGAAACTATGAATAACGCTTATATTATAAGTAAATCGTAAGGTAATTTTCAGACCTTAATAAAAATTAAAAAAAAATGTCGGGCCATATTACTCAAAGAATATTATTAGCTAAGTTTGAAGAAAATTGGTCCAACGGTTTTAAGACTGTAGTGTCGATACAGATAGATAAACAGACAGACAGACAGAATTGCTACACCCACTTTTTTTGACTTCGTTAACATCATAATTTAATGTTTAATTGTTATCTAATTTTTTGTTTGCATGAATTCATAACTAGCGTTATTGTAATCAGTAGCGTAACAACGGGAGGGGTGAGGGGCAAAGGGGCAAGATTGATTTGTTGTGAAAAAATATTTCGAGGTGTTTGGTATGGCCTTTAAATAAATTATTTAACACAAAATAAAATTAATGGTTTTTGGCTAACCAAACTTTTAATAATAACTTGATCTCACGTTTAGGCCATTTTCTGATATTTCCTCCTTTTGAATATAATAATTTATTTAACCATAATTTCTTTGAATGATTTGTTTTTATAACTATGGGAGTTAGCTTCAAAAGCAGGCTGGTGCAATCTAGTTGTACATTTCTTTTTTCTTAAAAACCGTTGACTTATGAACCTACACGACTGATGTCTTGACCTTGCCTGTGTCAAGTTGCCACAAAATTAAAATTAAATTTAATAATTTTTTAAATATCAAAATAACAAATTCGTATATATATAAGAAATGCTAAAACTACTTTTTACTAAGATTTAAGTCCAAATCAAAAAATGCAGAAAGTTTTGCTGCATAAATATAAGTTTTTTTTTTCAAAAAAATTGAAAAAATTTGATCCGTTTTTAAATAAATCGATATTTTCATAAAATAGTTTGTTTATAAATTTGAAATAGGTACGCCAAATTTGAGTGATAAATAGTATATAAATTTCTATAGTACAATCATGGAGCAGCGCCATCTAAAGAAAGTTGTGAACTGCACATTTGGAGGTTCTTACATTTACTAAGTGTCTATTCTGTTACCTAACAATAGTCGTCAAAAAAACAAATTAACAATATTTAATGTATTTTACTGGCTCTAAAATCCATATTTCCTTGACAAGAGTCGTAAACAAAACAAAAATCATGTATGTTTACGACTGTTGTTGGGGTAACAGAATAGACACCTAGTAAATGCACGAACCTAAAAATGTATTATTCACAAGTTTCTTAAGATGGTCAGGCTTTGATTATTCATGAAAATACTTTTTTGTATGTTAAGTTTTTATATTTCAATTTTCTTATAACTACTTACTTGCTAGACAAAAACCTTAACAACAAGCTTACATATTAACTTAACTAACTTACTGGCCCTATGCGAGCGCTCTATATTATACCATAACCAACTTAAAATTATTGCCTTTCGGCGTACCTAGCTTAAATACTATCGAAATTCATTTATTACTTAAAAATAAGAAAATTGTTAAAAAACTTATTATATCTATCATTTTTTTTTTTTTTTTCATTTTTATTTTTTATAAAAATACTATAGAAATGTATATACAATGGTGCTTACTTATTGTGCAAAAAATATTTTTTCATTAAAGCTGTTTTCCAAATATTGAATTTACAATAAAATAAATAAAAAAAATTGCAAAATAAATAATTAAAATTATAATTAATCGCTTTTTCAAAATTTGATATTGAAACTTTTCAGATCTTTCAAAAAACTAATGTTAGGTAAAAATCGACTAAACCGTTCACGAGATACATAAAAAACTTAACAAAAGACAATCAGAAAAAAATGCCTAGTTTTAAGCCGTTTTCGAGAAAAGAAAGTTTTTTTTACAACGGTTCATTCACTATTATTTGTTGAGCTAGAAAAAATCAATTTCACCTCTAAGGAATTGTCTATACAAACCTTACATACAAAATTCAAAGTAAATCCGTTCAGCATTTGAGGCTATAGGAGGTACTGATATACTGACAGACAAACAGACCGAATTCTCAGACCCACTTTTTTGACTTCGCTATCATCGTATTGTCATGGTAAAATGTTATCTAAAAACTTTTTTTTTTTGTGCGAATGCCTAAATTAAAGCATGGAACTACGATCTTGTGTCGATGATCGAAACTCCACGCTCTAGCCTTTTGTTGCATATTATGCCAATTACCCTGTTTATAAGAAATATTTTCACTTTTAAAAAACGATTTACTCAGCTCTTTACTTTTTTATTCACAATCGTATTACACTTTATTATTTTGTTTTAAAATACAAGTCACAAGTCTGAGTTTTTGATACTAGTTTTAAAAAAGGATAATATGATGTATAAGACGTTAATAAAATTGCTTTATAAATATGTCTTAAGCTATTGAAACAATTTTATTCTATGGCTTAAGATATTTGTTTATGAAAATTGAAGATTGCGTTACGAATCGTATGCGGTAACTTGGCCCTGAAAGAGGAAAACCCGCGAAATTAATCAACCTATTTCTTTTCATCAAAAAGTTAAATGCAACTTCGAAGGACACAGGTGCATAGAAAAAGCAAGAGATCTTTGACTCAATTAACATATTAAATGTGTTAAGAAAACAGTCGACGTTTTTTCTGTATCTTAACGAACTTTCAACAATTGTTCGAAGGAAAACGAGAACAATTGTCACAACTCACCGCCTGCCTGGTAGAAGCCAAAGTTGACGATTTTGATAGATGTGGGATCAGAAACTTATTTTTCAACGAATCAACTTCCAACACTGGACAAAATTTTGAATAATGCTAAAAATTCAAAATAATTGAATTAAAATTTAACCCTTCAAAAAAAATTCTTAATTTGTAACCTTCTTAAAAATAAGACATACGCTGTTAATAAAAACCAGCAATTCTAAAATTCTCAAAAAAGTACGATCAGTTTTGATAAAATTTAATATGTTGCCAATGGTGATGTGTTTCATCTAATTTTTTTTCCGGAGTAGCTTATTAACGGTACTTTTTCAGTATCAGTATTAAACTCTTAAACGGTTTAACCGATTTTTATGAAATTTTATATTCTAAAAGTTCTCCTAAGCTTGATTAATACTGCAATCAAAAGTTTTAACAAAATTATTGTTATATAACAGTCGTGCCCTTTATTTTTTTAAAGTTAAAATACTGCAGTATAAAGAATGGGAATGCATTCCCGAAAATAAGTTAAAATAATAGGACTTCACGTAATTCAAAACCAAAATACTGCATTAGTTTCTATCCCGCTTCGTAAAATGTTCCGCCTTCAAACCAGAAAAAGGTTGTACCTAATTTCTTTTTTTTTTGCAGAAAAGAACTACAATATGTTCTAACGTTATAAGTATCTACATTTTGTTCACCATTATAGTATGAACAATTTCTTATATTCATTCTTGTTGATTCTCAAGATATCAAGTGCCAAAATATTCTCATCTTATATTATGTTTCCACCTACCACGAATTTGCGCAATTTGAGTCCTTAATTTCGAAATTACGAAAAGTGCTCACATCGGAATTGAGATAATTTTGTTTTACAATAAACAGCAGCAACCTTCTCAACCAAGCATAATCTATTCAATCTGATTCAATTATTTGTTTGAAGAATTTCAAAGTGGATTAAATTACCATCACCAAACAAAACTGTCCAACTAAAAACCTTTCCATTAAAAGTTAAAAAAAAACAATACGAGCCGTATATATACTTGGGGTATTTAAAATGCAAATTCCCCAACTTTAGCCCTTCAATGTCATCAAAACTATGTCCTAGAGTTATGGTAATTCATATATTCACATTCTGCAGACATCCACTTTTCACTGTTCTCTAATATTATAAAATCCCCCAGACTCTGTCTATTCCATCACGCACTTAACTCTGTTTAACTCCCATTTCGCACTAACGCCTGTCTTCCTTTTATCTCATTTTTCACGCTTTTCGCCTTCACATATGCAATGCAAATAAACTACACTCTTCTTCAAGCATGTAGAATCATAATCCATGGAAATACGGCTGATCCCTTGGATGAAGTGAGAACCTCCGGTCTCCGGAACCACTAGAAGCTTTTATTAAATTAATTTGAGGTTATGCTAGCATGTGGGTGTGGTATTGTTTTGGTCTCTGGTGTGAAATTTGCATTTTCACAGAATAAAAAAAAAAAACTACAGGAGTACAAAAAAAAAAAAAATATGTAACAGGAAGAACCGTTTTCCAGGCACTTTTCTTTTGCGTTGGTTTCGTTACCATAAATTACAATATGCAATGCGTTTTCTCGGTGGAATGGGTTACATTTCAAATGCATAGTACGGTAGGGACCCGTTGGAAAAAAGTTTATTAAGTGCCACACTATGACTTTATATATGACTTTGGCTCAAAACACTCCTTTTCTTATTTATTTTATGCGGGTTTTTTTCCAGTACAAGGCTTTTTTGCGTCATTGCCAAGATAAAATTAAACTGTTATTCATAAAACGGGAACGAAACACAATCGAATAAATTATTAATATGCACGCAGTGCTGGATTTTGATAAATTGATGACCTATTCATTCCGTATTATATATCTATATATTTATATAAGTATGTATGTACATAAATAAAATAAATGACATAGCTAGTTTAAATTGAATTTTGCAATGATGATTTGGCGATGGCAATAAAAGGAATTCATGTACTATTAACAACGCAATGTTATTTGAAAACAAATTTTGACTTTATTTATTGAATAATTTTATTTGGAAGCACTGAAAACATGTATGTTTATTGGATGTGAAGACATACAAGATGTTCTGTTACAGAGTTGAACTAAATAGGATTTCTCTCAAAATCTCAAAATGGGGCAAGCAGAAAGAGATAACTTTAGGCTAGATTTCCACAATATTTTAAAAATCAAAGAATAAACTTTGGACATATTGATGTTGGAAGTCTAAACAAGAACTATGTGAACTGTCAGGGTGGCTTAAAATACGGAATCAAGAATTCTACTGTACATCCTTAGCATGCATGCAGGTGATATGATCTAGTCGTGTTTAATACATTGTTCATCAAGGAAAACCGCCACCTGATAACCGACAGCAGTAGAGGTAATCAAACTAATACTAAACCTTGTAACCAGTTCCATGCAGCCACATGTAAAGGATTGCAATGTGGTACTGCGGGAGAAGCGATTGCCCAGCAAAAATTGAGTTGTACTATCTGTGAAAAGCTAAGTGCCAACCATTTCTCCTAAACACGAAAATTTCTCGGACAAATTATCAACACATTTGAAAATGAAGTCTTTGAGGTACAAAACATGTGGAATTACAAGCGACAAGCTTGTCTTCAGAAAGCGACGACAAGAAGAATTGTGGTGCCCAACTTAAAGCAGAGAGTACTGAGAAATGTAACCGTTTCTGTATAGTAAAAAGGAATAGGTATCTGCACCGGTTTTTCAGTAACTGCGACATGTCAACCTCAACAAATGCGAATCTTTGAAATTGACAATAAACACATGTATAGTATTGTCTATTATGATTGGATTGATATACTATGAAGTTTGTTGAGCAAGTATTGGATGTTCAGCTGCAAAAAATAATATCAGTGCGGGTTTGTTGGTTAAATCAACCACAGATATAATCCAGAGTGTAAGAACTGTAGAATGGAAAAACATCGTGAATCCCCAAGCTATTGGGGAAGCCATCCCACAATATCTTATTTGTACGAAGAGTTCTGGAAATTCACATGCGGATGATCGCATGGATATGTACAACCAAGTTAAAAGAAATATGCAAATGCGAAAAGATACACTGCAGGATTCCCCGAGAATTTCCCAATCGAAGGAAGTGCCTTGAGTCCTTTGCTCTTTGCTACAGTTATAAACTATCTACTGGAAAATATGGTGGGACTCGAAAGTGACTCAGTTATCCTGACGATGATGTCATCATTTCTGACATTTAGTTGAACGGAATAGTGTTGTTCCTCAAGTGCGGAAAGCTTAGACCTATATGACTCGATATAGGTTTTCAATTCGAAAAATATATAACAACTTGATTATTTGTTTTTTCTTTCAAACTCCTGGATTTAAACTTTAAGATATTAAGGACAAATCTAATTATATACCTAATGCGGTTCATTTAACGTTAATAAAAATGTCATCAGATAAATAAGGACAGGTGAAACCGTTTTTATCAAATTTAAATAATTTTAATAGAGGACCCAAGTGGCTGCCTGTTTTATAAATAAAATAAAACGTTTATACAAATTTATTTTTTTCTTAAAGTTAACGTTTTAATAAATAAATTATTTTGTATGTAATCGACAAATCCGGCACTGGGAAGCACGTGTATAGCCTTGCAAGTTGCACCTTTTTCACTTTTTTTTTCATTTGACACGCAATATTAAAAGGAAACAATAAAACGAAGAAATAAAAATTAAACATAAAAAAAAAGAAAATCAGTAAGAAAGGACCTGCAATTATGAAAATAGAATCGCAAATTTCGTGCTTGGTTCAATTAGTCGAATGTCATGTTGATTTCAAATGGAATAGGTGCCATGATTTAGCGTTTTTCAAGGAGACTCTTCTGCATGCCACTAAATTGAGACTAAAAAAGGGTAAACTAGAGTTAAGAACATATTTTTGTAATCCTTCAAGTGTATGGCATTTTGTCGCCAGATTTTTTTTTTTTTGGCAATAAAGAAGTAAAAAAGCAATTGTATTAAAGGCTTTAGAAATATACAGTCAGCGTCATTAAAACTTATCTGTTCAAGTTTTATGATCATAAATTCATAAATTTGCTGTTTTTAAAAGTTATTAGAGTCAAACAATTTATAAAGTAGGCAAATTTAAAAAAAAACTCTTTCCTGGTAAGCTAGACTTTATGTTTATTTGTATGAATTTTTAAGAAACAGATTAAAAAGATCACTAAGTTATGAACGGTACAGGGAACTAACTTCACGGGCACTAACTTTACATGGGAGCTAACTTCACCACTTGTGGAAACGATGTTTACTATACCACGTTCTTTAAACAACTTAAAGGACTTTATGACGATATGGTGAGAATGTCTGATTTTTTCGATAACTTCCGCATAACCTATGAGTTAGACAAATATTTTGAAAATAATGCCTTCCATGTTAACAAATTAGAATTAGAAAGAAATTGAAGAAATTATCTGGTATCGCAGTTCCTATCTTTGCCGGAATGTACAAAAATGGAAAAATTTTTTTTCTATTGCTATCTTGTTGATGATTTGATGCATATAAACGCCCTACCGAAAGATCTCTTCTTCGAATTCTTTGCGTTCAAAATTAAAACTTTGATCTTCTATATAGGGAATCTTGATGATCTTTGATCTGGTTAAGCTGGGAGGTTGCGCATACACTTTCTTCTTAATTTGCTGCATTTTCTTCTCCTTCATTTATTCTTTTCAGGCGTACGAACTGTTTTTATAAAGTTGTTTAAAGCCTATATAGGATAGTCTCGGCTTTGATAATATCACGATACTGAAATCACTAGCTGTTGGTGTTTTTGGTAGGTAAATGTTCAGAAGAGTTTTCCACAACCATGGTGCTCACTTTTAGCCACTCGGAACTACATCAAGTATGCTAAAGTCTAAATCGTACATTCCAACTCTGGATTTAGCAGAAAACAAGAAATTTCCAAAGTCTGCGGTTGCTCTTTGTATAAATGTATAAACTCATAAAATATTAAGATACGTGCCTTTCTATAGAAACTTTTTCTTTTTAATAAAATCAATCAATTCCTGTTCAGATATCATGCCAAATAAAAATTGGGTCACATAATCTAATTTGTTTTTCAAGCCAAAAAAACTTACTTTCGCTCAAGCTTCTATGTTAAAAAAGTCATTTTTCAATTACAAAATATTAAATCAAAAAACCCATACAATCCCAAAAAAAATATAGTCCTTAGAGCAAACTACGTTTTGCTACACAATATTATCCACTGCATAAACAAATAAATAAAAATGAAAAACTATGATAATTAATTGAACATAATCCTTTGGCGCTGAGTGTAGAATTTATTTGGTTTAAGCTTCTATTACTTATGCACTACTGCAGAATTACGCATAAAAGGATAAAATATGTATATTACTTTACGAATTAGTTGGCTCTCTTTCAAAATGAAGCATTCGTAGGAATAGTATTTGCAGAATGTATATAAACTTGCTTCCTGTACACAATTCGATTTTGGCCTTCTTCCATATGTTCATTCATTTTTGTTTTATGTATCTGCATAGATAAATCCTTATAGATAGCCAAACAATCTGGATTTAAATTTACATAAAATCTTTTACATTCAGGATTTAACAGAAACACACGGTCTTTATTTTATTTAATCATCTAATTTATGTCTCAGGTCTCGTTTGAGGTTATTAAAAAAAAAATGCGCGAAAATGTCCTTGCATCCGTAACATCTCATTACAATAGAAAAATTTACCCACCTTTTCCTCTGATCGACTGACGAAGGTATTGTTGTTACATTAAGAAGGACGTGTGGTTTGCAGGTATTAAGTCCTTTCTGACTCTGTCTTGATCTAAAAAGCACTTATGCAAACACACATGTATTGATTAAATCAATTTGGCATCCTGTGCCAACCGCAGGCTACATTGTCACCACAGGCTGACAACCTCCACCAAATGTGTCAGCCACTCCATGTTTTTTTTTTCTCTTAATGCGTCAGATTGTGTTGTAAAACCGTAATTAGTGCAACGTTGTAATGTTATTTTGTAAATAAAAAAAAATTAATGAAAATGGCTGTAGGAAAAAAAAAACAGACAAATTATAATGGAACGTGACATTCGACGTTCTTGTCCGTCATCGTATAATGTGAATAACACTCGCTATCGTAGCCTCGTACATAATAATGGTCGGCCTTCAAAGCAACATTTTAATGGCCACCAGGCAATGAAGGGGAAACAACAACTGTAGTGTTAGGGTGCTTAGTTTTGATATTCAAAAACTCATTATGTTAGCTAAAACCCTTTACGTGTTGTAGTTTAAGAAGAGATTTCAGGATCCATTATAAAATTATGAAATGCACTTTGTAAGGACTTTTGTTTTGTTTCAATCTTGTAGTACGAAACCAAAGTTGCAATGCAATAAAAGAAATAAAAGAAATAAAGAAAATTGGTATGTGGTTGTTTGTATGACTTTAAGAAATTAATTATTTTCCATGAAAAATGTATTAAAAATTCTAAAAAAAAAAACAGAATTTTGTAAGGGGAAAATTTTCATATGAATATCAAAACACGTTGTCTTAAAAAAAAAAACTAAAATAATAAGCAGTTTTCAATAGAAAATTTCATTGTTTTTCCTTGTCTGCTATTTATTTTAGTAAGTAGATAATATTACACTTTAGGAGTTGGCGATGGCCGGCGGTTTAAAATGTAGTGTTTTCAACAATTTTTTTTTTTGAATACTAGTCACATCGAAGGTAACAAAAAATCGCAGATCGCAGATGGGAAGTTTTGGTGCAAGATTTTGAGATTTTTTCCCGCGAACTATTACTCACACAGATGTCTAAAAAAATATCCTTTTTGAATTTGCTTCAAGCTGATACTACTGTGAACGTGTTGAGAACAGTTCTTCTTTAAAATAATAGACTGCTGAAAACATTGTTGAAGAATTCAAAACACTTTTTTAATTAAAAATTGTATATTTTTAAACGGTTGTATCTCGATTCCTATTTGTTAAGCACTAATTTCGCTTTAATTTTATACGAGGGGTTTCTTACTAGCCAGTTTAGTGGTTCAATGATTGCAATATTTCAAATGACTTCATATAATAATAATAATAATTTTCTAAAAACTATCTTTATAATTTCTCTAAACTCTCAAAATAAAAATACGTAGAGAGCTCAATTATTCAGCTTAGGTTTTTCTAAGATTCGTATAAATAGACCGAGACCGATCAGAAGCTCTGGATCCATTTGGACTTTACTTTACTTGAAATATGGCTTGTGTTGTGAAGAGACACTCAGAATATTGTAATGGCGTTAAGTCGCTTTTCTCTCGGCTTTTCTTCATTTATTTACCGACGGGAAACGATTGTGATGGGACTTCTTTTACTGGTAGATTGATAAAAGTAGGTCCAACAATTCTGTCTGTCTATCAGTCTAGATGCATCGACACCTACCTAATGGTTGGACCGATTTTCTTTAAACTTGGTACTCTGTATTTTTAGAGTAATATGCCCAGGCGTATTTTTGATTTTTATCCTAGATCTGAAAATAACGGTACATGCCATATAAACGTGACAGATAATTCATTTTTTCTTGAAAAAAAATATGATTGATTTTGATAAAATTTCGTATGACTGATTTTTTAAAACGTTGATGTTTTTCGTCAAAAAAAATCTTAAAAATAGGTTTTTAACGGTACATGCCAAGGGTTTTAGATTTAGACAATTCCATTTTTCTCATAAAAAATACGACCGATTTTTATAAAATTTCGTACAATGGATTTGGATTTGTAGCCAAAGGTTGTTTTTCATTTTTTTTCAAAATAAGTTTACATATTAACGGTACCTGGGAAATAAGCCTTGAAGACAATCCAATTTTCCTAGTAAAATATACGATCGATTTTGATAAAATTTTGTGTAACTCATTTTTTTCCAATAATAAATTTTTTTCGTTAGAAACGTATTTTCAAATCACTATATTAACGGTTCCTGTCATGTAAATGCTACAGAATATACAATTTTTCTCGAAAAAAATACTTTCTATTTTGATTTTTTGAAAACGGTGAATTTTTGCAATTAGAATTTTAACGGTTCCTATTATACTAGCGTTTTAAACAGTTCCATGTTTCTTTCATTTTCCATTTCCTACAATAGATTTGTAGCCAAAGGTTGTGTTTATCTTTTTTTCAGAATAACGGTACCTGGCAAATAAGCCTTAAAGTTAATCCAATTTTTCTCGTAAAATATACAATCGATTTTGGTAAAATTTTGTGTGACTGATTTTTTCCCAATAATAAAGTTTTTCATTAGAAATGTATTTTCAAAATCACCTTATTAACGGTACCTGTAATATAAACGCTATAGAAAACAAATTTTTCTCGAAAAAAATACTATCGACTTTGATAAAATTTTGTGTGACTGATTTGTTGCCAATGACGGAGTTTTTCGTTAAAATTTTTTTTTTTCAAAATCATCTCATTTACGGTACCTGCCATATAAACGCTATAGCAACTATTTTTACTTCCGATTATTAATTATAATTTCTTGCTTAGTATCCTAAGCCAAAGGTTAATTATCTTACACAAAAGCAAGTTTGTCCGACCCAGTCGTGCCTTTAATTTTTTTTTAAAATTCGTATATGAACCAATCAGAAACTTCATTACCGATTTTGACGGAACTTTTACTGATGGTAGATAGCTGATCTTGTAATGTATAACTAAGGTTATTTAAATAACATCCTAACCTCCAGTTTCACAGTGATCGTTTAAACTTAAACTGTTAGTTCAGTTCCTGCAAATTTTGTAGTTTAAAACAAAATTTTAGTTTAAACTCTGACTGTAAAACTGGGATAAGTGGCGCTGAGGTCAATATTTTGAAAATTCATATATGTATATCAACCGATTTGACTCAAAATCAATCATTAAATATTTAAATAATAAAAGGAAAGCCTTTGGTTAAATTTTGAACCGTTAGGATTATATAACTATAATAACTCTTGCACTTATTTTTTATGTGGCACCAACGAGCCTGTAAGTATCTCGTGCTTCCAGCTTTGTCCATACACAGGTGTCACCATGTGTGTAATTAGACCTATCAATTGCTAAGTCTAAAGTAATTGAAATGTAAAATAAGAGTATTTTTTCATATGCACAACACTCTTTCTTTTAATAAAAAAAAAACCCTTAAAAAGAGTACCCCAAAATAAACTTCCTTAATAAATTGACTATAACTATTTTATTCATTTGAATGTGCCATCCGTTACGGATATTAGTAATTCTGTATTTTTTATTAGCTCTTCGAATTGAAGGCGTCATGAGTCATCAATTTCCAAACAAAAAAGAATCATCCTGAGTGAGGTTTACGATACAATATGAGAGTTTTGTGGATGTGAGTGCGCCTATAATGAAACTTATCATGACAACGACCAAACAAATAAAAATTATTTCCAACGCCAGTATAACTTTTATTTGAAAGAAGAATGTATATATGTTTGTTTTTGAGATTACGTTCTTTTTATTGAATCTCCATTTCATATTGACAGTTCACCTTCGTCTCCTTTCCAAAGTTTTCACTTTTGCCGATATGCGTTGTCTGATGCTCTTTCTCTTTCGACTTTTTACGAGTTAGCTTAACTTCAAGACCTCCGTAACCGTAACTATTGACTTAATATGTATTGGTCGTAAATTCAGCGAATTTGTGTGTACGATGATGGCACATTTTTTTTGTGCGTTTAAGTCAAAGAGAAAATATTTGTTTAGCCCGACGATACCATATTCTTCGGTTAAGTCGTCCTTTTTCTATGACAAACAGTGAAACCGAAAATACTATACACCGTTAGCTGGTTGAAAGAGTTTGAGAGAAATCCATATTTACGACGTGGTATTACAAAAGAAAATACACATCTATACATTATCCTTGGTAAAGCTTATAGTAAAGGATGAGCAAAAGAGTAAGGATTTCATAAAAAAAAATGATTTAAACTAAGTTAAGCCGCAGGGATTGACGTACTCGTAGATTGTAAACTTTTTGCTTTACCATGCGGGTGGAAGTCTTTTGTGGTTTATATACGTTCCGAAGAGCAAATTCAGTTGGTGAGGGTCCTTAATGTTGTTTTGGTTGGTTGTATTGATGTTTGGAAATCACTTTGGAATAGATAGACTCTTTTTTTATGAAGTGATGAAGAGAGGCAGAAATATTAGATAATCTTCAAAAATCTATAAACTTTTAAGACTTTATAAACCTGGTAGTCATTTTCAAGTTATAGTGCTAAATGTGAGATAGGGTGGCGTTAAAATCACCGAAAGATTTAAATCATAACTTTTTTATATTTTTGTTTCTCTTTTTTTTACGTAAAAGAAAAGGGGACTCTTCAGGACGGGATTATACACGACACCAAATAAGGGCAAATACAGAAAGAGATATAAAATAAGCCATCAGGTATGCTCTCGTATTTTATTTTCACTGCGTATTTGAAGCTTTGGTAAGAGCAGGAATTATTTATATATATATATATTTACTGAAAGTCCTCTTTTGTATCAGTAGCTCACTATAGCAACAATTTTGTGCCGCAAGTACTACGTTTACTAATTTTTTTGTTTGCTAGTTTTTATAGAAATTTTAAGTCAGTTCATGTTTTTTATGCTTCATCATCATCTTTTTCAATCAAAATGCACGAATTGAAAACAGTAAAAGTTCAATTTTTCCTATTGAAAACGAATTTTCCGACAAAAATCTAAATCGATTAAAAATATAAAAAAAAAACTCCATCAATTTTAATCCAGAAGTTAAATTCCCACCGGACACGAAGGATAACAAACTCTTTTTCACAGTTTCAGTATTTGTTGAAAAAAATTGAAAACGTTCCAATCACGGAATCATGTTTTTATAGCTTTATTTTTTTTCAGTTTTATTTAAGCGCCCTAGGGAGGCTTAAAATTGTATTTGTTAGAACCTTTTGGTGTTGTGAAAAAAATAATTCTAAAGATAGAATTTTTTTTGCAACGGATACCTTGTTATGTGTAAGCTAATGCTAACATAAATTCTACTGTGAGAGTATTTTTGACCTCAGAAATTACTAAATCAATGGACTTGTGTACGCGTCCAAACTGGATGCATTTCAGAGAGGGAATGAAAATGTATGATATGTTTGTATGTATGATTAGAGTTGTTCTGATATATTTTTTAATTGCACTTCCCTTTGAAAGAAGCCTTTTTTCAAACAACAGAATTGCTTTTATTTCATTGGGAAATGGTTGGTACTCAGATGGCTTTTGAACGCATGGATATTTTAAAGTGCTTGTGATTGCTATTCAAATTGTTAATTTAATTATTAAACACAAAAACTATTTAAAGGGTTTTTCTTGTCAGAATAATTGACAAAAAAAACTTGTGTGTTGTTCTTTCGAACACTTTTGTTTTTAACATTCAACATTTAATGCGTCTTTATTTTTTTTTAATGTATGAAAACATTCGTTGGCGAACAAAACTGGATATATATTTTCCTATTTTACTTGCCTTAGTAAACTTTTCCTGAAAGAAACCATAAAATGCATTTATTTCGTTTTAAATATGTATGTGCATATACTATACAGAGGTTCATGTACATTATGAACTAATCTATCGCCAGAAAATGTCCACCATCATTTCAAAAACGATTTGGCCAACGGTAAGTCACATATTTCTAACATACATCTTTGTTTCATGAGTATCTTCTGCCAGTTTTGTGAAAATTTAATAAATTAAAAAAAAGTCCACATACGCCACAGTGTACGCTCAGCACAAAAATGAGTACCTCCTAATCAAAGATTCATAAACGTCAGACTAACCAAGTTCTGCAATAACAAAAATGAATAAAAACACACTTCTTAAACTAAAAAAAGTGGTTGGTTTTTATAAAATACTAATTTTGGACATAGCCACTAAAATAATAAGAACAAAATGTTAACCTTCAGAAAATATGTGATTTTTATCAATTTTTTTATGGCAGATCTTAGTTAGTCTGATGTTTATGAACACACCCAAGTTTAAAATTCCATACAGACAGAATTATAAACAGACCATGACAGGTATTATAGAAGTATGTGATTGTTATGCCATGCAGATCTATACTCCTCAAAATCTTTTTATACTTTTGACAATTTTTTTTAACTAAAAAATTCGTCACTGGTGCAGCGTTCGTCAACTAAGTATAGTCAGCTGGTCAAATACTAAAGTGAACTTAAGCTATTATCAGAACCAAACGAAAAGTCAACAAAAGCATCGTCAAAATGAACTTTGGCCATAAATACTTCCAAAAACTTAAGCATTCAAAAAATGTCAAATCAAAACTGTCAATAACATACTATCGAATATGTGATTTCCGTTTCTGTTTCGGCCGTCTTTATGATATAGAATGAGAACTCAACTCTCCCACTTAACTACTTCACTATGCAGATCTGCTTGTGAAGTACGTCGGGTTGACATCAGAAAACATCGACAAGCTTTCCTGTTATGGATTGTTTCTACCATTTCCGATGCCAACTGAACCCTTGCTGTGATTTCCGTATACGTATTACGTCATTTCAATGGCTTTAACAGTAAAAGTTATAGAAACTGATCGAAACAAAAAGCGGCTTTTATGACATTGTGTTCCTACCTATTCGAGTTGTTGCTTTAAACAGAAGCAATTATAACTGCGGCCCTTAAAGGCTCGGTCGAACAGAGCGCAGTCCGGCATTCTTTGTAAACAATTACAAACAAAATCTGACCGTCGCGTTCTTATTTTCCCAATATTTGTATTGACTTGTTGACTCTGTTTGGCCGAGCCTTAAGAGCCTCGATGAGGCACGTGACCAAAAAGAGAATCTGAATCCGTTTTAGGAGGGTTTATTTTTTTTACAAAGATTCTTATGTTCATTTATTTATGACATAAAACCGGTAAAGACTTTTGTACACAACCAATAAAATTTCCTATGAATGCCATGTCCATTCTTAACAAAAAAATCAATTTTCAAATTTAAGAACATGTTTTAGTAGTTTAACGATTTTTTTCTTCATTGACCACAATTCAAATATTCAAAAACTAACTGTCATTACGACGTAGAAATATCAGTATATAATATGTTATCAACACCATCATCCATTAGATCATAACGGAAATTGACCAAAGTTTATTTATTACTTTCTTGTTCGATTATTTGTTTACACGATTTCAATCATAAAATCGAATCACAGCAAAAGATAAGTACCAGACGACATATGATACCCTTTGCACACGGCACTAATAAGATGCATGCTATACATGCGAGAATGAATTATCATACTCCAGGAAACTAACGGGAGATGCCAAGACGCTGATTCATTTTGCAAAGAAAATTTGTGTTCGACTGGGACTATTAACATATTGCATACAAATTTAAATAGAATGAAGATTTATTGAATTTGCACGACACAAAAATTTGGTGTTCTTACAACAAATAATCATGACCAAAAATCTAAATTACTTGTCATTACCTATATAACTTAATTATTAACTTAACAAAAAACTAAACGCAAAAATGTTTACTTTGTGAAATTGTCTATAAATCTGCATTCAAGATCTTTTTATCTAAAATCAAAAACAAAAAAAATCTTCGACTCCAAAAACATCACAAGTAAATTTTGATTTGTATTTGTTTATAACTTTTGAAATATTAAAGATACATTAAATAAGTGTAGGTAAAAAAGATAAACAATTTAATTTTCTACAAATTTATATTTGGTTGATTTTTTGCAGAACTAATGGTTTTCAAGATAATTAGCTTTAAGACTATCAAGACTATTTTCAAAATGGCGGCCTAACTAATCCTAATCCCAAAATTTTTTTTTTATACTGAGGGGGAATCCCTCTACAAGATTAATAAAAAAAATCCACAAAGAGCATACAATTCACAGTTAATTTCCCGTTTTCCTGTATAATTGCATTTGTGCAAATAATTATGCCCTTTATTTTCCACGTGCAAATACTTTTGTCTTTTTTCTTTGTATGGATTTAACAGTTATATATGGAATTTCAATATATTTTTTGATGTAATAGTTAATTTAATAATCAAAAAACAACAATGTGAAATAATACATTGTTTATAAGCTATACCGTTTTATACAAGAGATGTAATGTAAAAAATACGTTGTGCAAATAATTTTGCCTATGACTTTCCAATAAAAGGTGACTCATCTCACTCACTGTCTGCGGTTTCGAATAAGTTGAATAACGACACTGGGGAAAACGCTATTTTTCTTGGACTATACGCTACTTAACGCTTTATTTTTGAAAAACAATTCAGGAAAACCAAATGATACTCAGTAGTGTACTTAGTTAAATTTGTTTCAATAAATGTTCACATTTTTTTGGAAGTCCATATAGACTTGTGTGTAAAAAACGACATTGGGAATTAGCCGGCCCACAACATTACCGACAGACGTTCCCATCTAACCACATGTGTGGTGGTGTCGGTAACGCAGTAAGTCTATATAGAAATAGCCCAATAATTATTGTGAGTCTATATGAACTTATGTTGTTGTTTTATTTACATACGTGTTGTTGTATTATGACTGTTGTCGTTTTTTTCACACCCATGGACTTGACAAAAAATCATGGCTTTAAGGATATAGAATTCGTATCCTTCATTAACAAATCATTAATAAATTTCCTTTGTTATGGTCTTGCATTAATTTACATAAATAAAAGTTTTACTTATTACTTTGTCTTAAAACTTAAAGAAATTCGTTTGAGGAGAGGTTAGCTTAGACCTTAGAAGAACTAAATAAAATTTCCTCTCAAAACATGGGACTTCAACTTCTACACTTCACCGCATAACCTAATGATCTCTTGGGTTACACTAAATTTTATAAACTGTATAAGTTATTGTGTAAACCAACTAAGTGCACCATTAAATTTTTGTCCTATGTCATTTTGTGTTGCACTTTCTTACCCTTAATACGCTCGATATTTCATATAATTTTTTTTCTATCATTTCTAGTTTTTATTTATGATCTTTACTTGTAGTAACTCATCTCTGTTTCTTATTTTTCAGAAACATGGAACGATAATGGTTAATCTCGATGATAAATCTTCATTAGAAAGTAGCAAAAAGGACAACTGATTAAAGAATTTAGTTAAAGAATTAAATAACAGAAGATTACCGACGAAACAGATAACGTCAGCGGCGACCCGAAAAAGAATTAATTTGTATTTAAATATTTATAAAAGAATAAGGTTGTAGTTATAACATATTTGATATAATAAATATATAAAAAAAGTTAAATGATACACATCAGTGTAAGTTTTTTTTGTCTAATCACTGACAAAATGCGCAAAAAATTATACATGATATACCTTTAAACAAATTCAATCAAAAATAATAATTCGTTATTTTAACACATCACTATTAGTTACTTTATTGCACAACTCTAAAAAAAGGGGAGGCGCCTGTGCAAATAAACAACTGGTAATTGGAAAAAAAATTACAGGTTTTAAATCACATATACAAACAAACAAGCAAAAACAACTTAACAGCTTCCTACTGAGAACCTTGCTATCAATTTCTGGTGGCCTGGTGTTTTACAAAATAATGCAGATTTTTGGTAGATTTTGGTTGGTTTTGGTTTTTTTCTGTTTTTTCTTGTTGTGAAAAGGCAGTTGGTATTTGAATGTTTGAATTGGATGGTTGGTCGGTAGGGTAGATCTTTTAATAAATAGAATATAAATTGCTGCATACTTTTAGTGTAAATTGAAATGGAGAATTGGGATGTTAATGTTTTTAGACTGAATTGTGTAAACTAATTAAGTGATTGATGGAATTTGATGTCTATATTATTTTGTCGCATATGTATGCATTAATACATTAATGTAAGGTTCGTGTAAATTTACCTCCATAATAAATTAATTTTAATAATGCGATAATTTAAGACTGTTTTCACTGAGACTTTGTGAATTATTGTTGGCAGTTATCAGAAAAACTTATGGCCGTGGGCGTTGGTAAGATTTCCGGTCGTCTTTCAAGGTGTTCATCTTGTCTATGGTAATTTTAATACTACCTACGACGGAATCGGGGTGACAATTTAAAAAATGGATAAAAAATGACGGTGTACAGAGCCCTTTGAATTTCTAAAACTTTTTTAGACATGGCAGTTAGTTTCATCTAAAATAAGCTCATAGTCGTTCATTTCTAGATCTTAGCAACTCCGCCACAAATAGATCATGAAGCCTGTAAATTGTATCTCCAACAAAATTAAATAAAAAAACTATATTTTTTTTCAATATTTAATTTTTATATAAAAAAAATTATATTTAATAGTAATAATAATAATACAATGTATATAATCGTTTTCGTTTCCTCCGCTTTTATTGCTAACAATATTCTCATTCTCATTTAAAATTACAAAAAAAGAAGTAAATAGTATTTTCCTAAATATTTCAAGAAAATAAAAAGTAAACTAAAATTGTACAATAATTATTTTACTTAAAAAAAAATACTACAGAATTTGAAAAAAAAACTCTTGTCCGTTTAGCAAAATATTTTGAATATTAAATGACATGAAAATAAATTAGTTACATAATTTTTTTTTAATATTTTCTTATACAAAAATATAGTAAAAATATTTTATACACAAATTGTAAGAAAAATTGTTTTTTAAAAATAATTGCAAGAACAAAATTAAAAAAAAACCTCTTAAATGGAAAAAATAATATATAAAACCATGTTTATTATTGTGTGCGAGAAAATTGTTAAATTTCTTAATATGTGCTTACGTCTTGAAAGATAAAATCAAAACATAATTATATATAAAAAAAAACATAAAATATATATTTATATTTTTATATATCTCTTACTCGCTCTTAACATTACATCTCATTCCTATTCTTTTTTTTTTAAATATAATTTACTTAATTTTAAATATATGATTCTTTTTTTAAATTTAATTAATTACAGGTAATAATAAAAATATTATTTTTTTTAATTCATAATTATATTTCTTCTTTTTTTTTGTAATTTATAATATTCAACAGTCAATATTATTTTAATTTCTTTTCTTTAAATTTAGTATTAAATAATTATTTAGCCTTAATATTTTATATCTAAATTTAATTGTATTTTTTTCTCTGGGTTTCTTTATTTTTATTTAATGATTTTTTCTTTTATAAGTATGTTTTTTTTAATTTATCCATTTCTATAAATATACAATTTTTTTTTGAAACAGGAATAGGGAACAGGAAAATAAGAAGCAATATTTTGAAATACAAAAGTTTTACATATAAATTATGTAAGAACTTAAATCTAGATATTTTTTTTTTGTAAAAAAAGAAACATTTAAGTTGGGAATGAGGGGAATGGAGAACGAAGAAGATAAAGTTCGTCTTCAAGTTTTAAAGAAAAAAAGTTCTAGAATTTTATAAACAGTGTTTTTTTTTTTAATTCTAAATTTCAGTCGATTGGCACACAAGTCACTAAATTCGAATCCCATTTTAAAATTCTCTCAGCATTTTGCAGTACCACCCTTCCAACCTTGTTTTTTTTATAGAAAATCTCCTTTGGAAGTGGTGCTGGAATAGGTTTTGTTTGTGATGGTAGAAAAATAGGAAAATATCGATGGACTTATCGCGGTAGTATGCGGCGAAGGAGGGCAATGGAAGTTTTGTGCGGCGGCATTTAAGACAGCCAAAGCCGTCAGTGATTTGCACTAAACCTCGGTACCGTCTTCTCCTTCGTCGTCGAAGAGCTGACTCGTGCTGCCTTGACCCTTCGATGTAACGGACATTTTCTTTTTTGGTTTTGGCGGTGGTCGTGGCGGAACTTTGCTGACTTTCTCAGTGCCACTTGTTGAGCTGGGTGTGTTGCCAATTACCATGCTGGGTACTATGGTCACCCCACTGTGATGTCGGGCCGTACCGTATAGGGGTTCGGTATCGGAAGTCGTTGTTAGGTTATTAACCAATTCTTGAATTGGTTCGTAGATTTTTGCAGCTTGAGCTGCCGCCGCTGCTTGTTGAGCTGCTGCTGCTTGCTGTTGCTGCTGTTGTTGCTGCTGAAGTTGCTGTTGCATTTGCTGTTGTTGTTGCTGGAGTTGTTGTTGTTGCTGTTGCAGCTGCTGTTGTTGCTGTTGCAATTGCTGCCCCTGACTTGTGCTGGGCGTGGCAGGAAGCGGTCGATCTTTCATCGTATATCGTACAGGTTCCTGGTTGATTTTGTGCAAATTTAGAATCGAGTTGCCTCCAGCTGTTGTGCGCAGACCCAAATTATCATAGACCGGTTCGAAGGGCTCCGTGAGCGAGGTCCCCGTTTCACTGGGATTAGGCGATGTGGGCGATTGGAATTCGGAGAGCTGTGAACTGTTGGTGGGTGTCCAACTCGGAACTCGAGGCTTTCGCGGAATTGTCATGTAACCTTGTTTCATGACCACCGGCGAATAGACAACTGGGGCAGGTAAGAAAGGCGATTGATTGCGTGAATTCGCTGCAGCAACTAAGGCAAGATTGCGATTCTTCGGATGTTGGAGTGTCATGAAACCAGATGGGGCTATCGTTGTGCCATAAATACCATGCTGATGGACATGCTGATAAACTGGACTTGCCAGTGGGGATTTTCCATAGATCATGTCTTGAGGAATGTTCGATGTCGAACTTTGAATGGAAGGTGATGCGGGAACACGGGCTGGAAATGCTAGTAGATCTGGAGGCAAATTGGTTCCATAACCGTCATCGACGTAGGTTTGGCGGGACCGTGGTGTTGTATCGGATAATGCAATGGAGTGAGTTTCTTCATCACGATTTCCTGTAAAGAAAAATAAAATAAAAAATTATCGTCAAATATGTATGTAATCAAAACTAAGTGGTGAGATATCTGTAAAAAAGGACACTGAGAGAGGAGTGTATGTGGGATCTTTCACAGAGAAGTTGAAAAGATAGAAACTGTGAAAGGACAATACCCATTGAAAAAACTGATAAAATAACTGATAAAAGGAAAGCATCACTTTTCAAAGTTTGATAAAGAGGTGAGACAAAAAGGCAAGTTTTGAAGTGAGGCATTTCCTTCCTCACAGTCATTTTAATTTAAAATCTTATACCAGAAACCCAAGTGGATAGTGTGTGCCACTTCTTCAAATACCATCAATTGAACATAATATCTACTGTCGGATATATAGTCAAGGACATTCAATTTCGCATCCTTAATTTTCTGCATTTCAAATGGATTTACAAAAATTAATTAATAGTATTCAAGTTATGCCTCTTTCATGATCTCATACGGCTCCTTAATCCTTATCCGTGTGTAGAAAATATTTGCATAGAAATTTCTACCCATATCCGATCCACCATATGCAAACTATTCATTTACATTGCAAACACACACATGTGGCAACAGCAGTTAGTCAGTACAGTATAAGGATAAAATGGCAATGACAAATAAAAAGGGGCAGCCAGAAGAGTTGATGATGGTACCTAGAGTTTGGAAAACATGTATATTGATGACACACATCCCTTATGGGATGGCGTTATACTTCCTTTCGACTATCCTGTTCTCGATAGTGTTAGAGTTGGCATTTACGTTCTTCTAAAGTCCTTCATGGACATATATGCACTGTGACTGATTGAAGAGGAAATTTCTTTCTCTTTTATAAGTTGAAAATAGATGAAGAACGAAGGATGAACGGGCGTTTGGACTTTGGAGCTTTGAATGATGTTGGTTCTGGCTTTGTGTCTTGTGGTGTCGTCACAGTCTCACTTTATATGATAAATGTGCAAATAATCATGTAAAATGTTTATTCCCGTTATTCATTGAAATACATAG
The DNA here is from genome assembly GCA_951217065.1 of Baccha elongata. Classification (NCBI taxonomy): domain Eukaryota; kingdom Metazoa; phylum Arthropoda; class Insecta; order Diptera; family Syrphidae; genus Baccha; species Baccha elongata. The sequence goes on from OX578272.1 coordinate 31,159,399, forward strand.
ATGGATTGTATGTCATCTAATGGATACACAAGTACCAAGTGAGGAAATTTAGATATTTGCATAACTCTATGGACTCTATTCAAGATAGTGGCTAAACCATCCCCCTTCCCTTCATACATGAAAAGGGTGTTTGCCATTCGATCAGGGTTCTTGAAAATGCATTGATAGTAAATGAATTGAAAATTTATTGAAGAATCTTCGTTAGGAAATGAATTGCATTTAATGACAACATTGATATTTTTAAAGGATATTCAAGGACTATTTGAATTATGTCTAATAAAAGTTGCAAAGTCAATGTTTTTTCAAGTCGGATTTCGATTGGAATATATGAGAATTTCATTATTGATTTTAGAATCAGAATTAAACCCACCGTTTTCCATTGAAAAACACAAACTTAATATTGAGATTTGCTGATTTTTTTTTTAAATAAACATACTTAAATCGTTTAGGTGATAAGTAGAATTCGAGGAACGAATAACTGAGAAATTTAATCATCTTTTTCTATGATGGACAAATAACTCTCTTCTGCTTAATTTAAGGAGCGGTTTTTGGGTTGGCCAGGTTGGTCTAAGTTATGGTGTGTTCAAACAAGTAAGTCCCTGGTTTTTGCATTATTTTAAGTTTCGGGAATACCTTTCTATATTTGCGATTTTAATGAAACTTTTGGACGGGAATCACAGCGTCTTTTTTTGTTAGTAATAATAACTCTATAAGTTTGTAGGAATGCATTCTATATCATTTTTGCTGTATTTATGGCGGACAGATGACGCCAAGTATTGTGCTACCCGTTTCTTGGGTATTTTTAGTTCATTTAAGTTAAGATGTCAGAGTTCTGTCATAGCTTCGTGGAGTAACCATTTCTACAAAGTACACATGCTATGTTTCGTCAAGTTTCGTTTACGGAGACAAAGTGTGGGCCACAGCGAAAGTAAATTTGACAGTTGGTACATATATATGTATAATTTTCTTGCATTCGCATTCGACTATTATGGGCGACTAAAAGAATTATGACATTAGCTTCGGTTTGCTTTCGCCCAGTGTGGTAAACCTTTAATGGATGCCAGCAACGATACGTTAAATTTCGTTTGCTTTAGCAAAAATTTGATAACTGTCATGTCAATTTAAAGAAAACGAATAAAATTGAGTGAAATTTCTCGTTCTTCTTCTCTTGTTCGTTTTTTGATTTCCTTTCCATTAGAACGGCATGTCAAAGGAAAAAAAATATATCTTAATGGCTTAAGGCTCAACTATAATAGTCGGAACAGTGCGTACGGGATCGTACGAAAACATCCGAATACAAGCAAATTATAAAGTGCGCCCATAATGTCGGATTGCTCAGGTTCGTTCAATTTTCGTTCACTTTCGCCTCCGTACGTAAAGAGCGCTCCATAGCGCAGTTTACGTTCGTAAATTTGACAGCCAGCCAAAAACATGGCAAATTTGCTTGCGTTTGCATCCGAACATTATGGTCGTCTCAAGGAATTGACGGCACTTAAGGAAATTTGACGTAGAATTATTACATAAGCTTTTTTTGCTTCCGATTATTATAGTTGGGCATTTAAATGGTCGGAAGTAAACAGATATTAATGTCAGAACCTAACAAAACGCTTTCTTTCGATTTGTCAAATGAAGACGTCACCAATAAAAATATAAGTTAGTTGTCAAATTATCAGCCGTAAAATGCAAAATATAGCAATTCTATATTCTGGGCAGAGGCCACGAATTCATTGTTTTTGCTCAGTTAGAGACTGAGCCGTCCGTCAGCACTGTTTCGTTAAGCGAACCTTCACGGTCAGTCAAAAGACGTCAATCATTATACACATATAACCTGTCATCAGACAAAATCCAAAGTGTTTTGATTTTTAGTCAAACAAATGCACGCACACAACCTTGTTTTCACAAACACTATTTTGTAGATTGATCTGTCGAATGACTGATCGTTTAAGGTGTGCTTTAGGTAAGTCCGCACTCCCGCACTGGACGATGACTATATTTGCCAGTTGAATATGAATCTCCTGTGACAATAATACATCCCTGCATGTACAGTCACGAGCAAGTACAATCCACCCTTCCTCCATACATACACATGCAAACTGCAATATTAATTCTTGTTTATATTATTTGATTGAAAGCGTAAGTGTGAATAACATGAATCTGAAACGCACTGATGGTTTACTTTTATACTATCGATCACACAATATAGAATTTGTAAGTGCAATCTTCCTGTAGCCACTTTTGATGGCAATGACCAGGGCATCTAGCCGATGAACCAGGCTCTCACTGTACTCTACAAGCATTTTGGAGCAGGAACAATATTCGAAATTAGAACAATATTGGAAAAATTGTGTCGGTAAATTTTAATACAACAGAGCATCAAGGAGAACCTTAAAAAAACTAAAAATATTCGCTATCTTTTGTGACTTTGAAAATTATTACTTGTGTGACTAAGCAAGCATAACGAAGTCTTAACCTCTAAAAAAGATGAATTATTTGAATTGAAACCAATTTTTTACTGGAAAATAAATTCCAAGAAAATTATTCTCAACCTCACTATTGTGGTTTTTTCAAAAAATACGCATCAAAACATTTTCAGAAATTCGAAATTTGCGCTAATTAACCCTAATTTTGTGGTAATGCAGTGTATTTTTTATATTCTCGTTTTCACATTGTACGTGCTAGCGTTAAATTTCACTTGCTCCATTAAGAGTATAATGTTGTTTCGCCCTTGGTCTGGCTGGCGTGGTGAGATGGCTTAATTTTAGTGTTATGCCCCCAACACATTTCATGTCAAAGGAAACCATCACAACTAAAAAGTTGAAAGGAAGTAATGGGAAAGCGAGCGTTGCTGTCGCAACACGACCGCCGACGACGTTAAAGTGTGTTGAAGTGTTATTTGCTGCCAGAATGCGCTTTGCATTAAAATAACACAAAGAAGAAAGAGTACTCTTGGTTGGTTTGGCATTTAGGAACCTACTATGCGAACGTAAATTATGTTGAAAATTCAATTTAAACTTTCGAAGTAATTTCAAGCGTAATTGATGAAATAGTAAACGAGTTGACCAAAGCGCAGCGTTTTTTTTTTTTTGTAAAAAATGCTGTCGAAATAGGAAAAGAAAAATAACGGGTCAAAACTTTTTCATGGTATGTATTCCTTTATTTTTATTAAATTCTTTGACAACGAAATAATGTATAATCGTTGGTTTTTTTTATTTGGAGATAGGAATAGTTTTCATATAAAAAAAAACTCAATATTCAATATTCGATTCCTGAATCATATTCGATTGCAATGCAATTGAATGCCAGTGTCAAAGCTTTTCATACTTTCATGCGTATTCGATTATTCAATTTCAACTCTTTCTGGCTTAGATCCATAACACGATTGTTCGTATTGGGTCGTTTTCATCGGTTCACACTTATGAGGCAGAGGCGAATAGAAACCCAATAGCGACCTAGTCTAATAAAACCCCATAAGTGTGAAACAAGCCTTGTTGTTGTGATGGTGTTAAACTCATTCGTTATCGTTCTTTTTTAAATATTGCGAGTTCTTCGGTCACCACGACAAATATTTGAACGTCTTCTTCAAGGCCATTTGTTTTTTATTTTGCTATATTATACAGGGTGATTGGTTTAAGGTGCACAAAAAAAAAATTGAGCATGTAGGTGGGGTTAAGAAATAAAAAAAACCATATAGGAGGGGGAGTCTATTTCCCCCCGTTTGAGCGGGAGTGCTAATTTTCTAAAAAAATAACTTAAATCAGAAAAAAAAAAATATTAAAAAAAACAACGGTAAAACATAAAAAAGCCTTTCTCGAAAGCTAGATAACTCCTCTTTCATTTTCTTTTTAAATAAAGTTGTATTAGTGAATAGTTTTAAAAAAATAAATTTTCAAACTCAAAATTTTGTAAAAAATTTATATAAAAAAAAAATGTTTAAACTAAATTTTGTCAAAAGTTTATGTCATTAACTATTATTGTTGTATCTAAAATTCAATGTTCTTATTAATTTTTAGTCAAAAACAGAAAACCGGATGCCAAAATGTATCTAAGTTTTCAAAAAATTTAGAAAAAACGAAAAGTACTTTTTTCCAAGAAAAACACTATTTTTGGTTTTCCCAAGTTTGATCTGCTCAGGTCAATTATTAATTAGGAGATTATCCCTTTTTTATTTTTTATTACATACCATCCGATTTTAATCAAATAATAAAAAAAAACCAGTTAACTTTTTACTTATTTTACTAGTTTTACTTTTAATTTTTTTTAATTTCTCAAAAACTAAGATAAATTTTGGCATCCGGTTTTCTGTTTTTGACTAAAAATTAATAAGAGCATTGAATTTTGAAAATAAAAATAATAGTTAATTACATAAAATTTTGAAAAAAATTAGTTAAAAAATTATTTTTTTTTATTTTTTTTTTCCAAATTTTGAGTTTGGAAATTAATTTTTTTAAAACTGTTCACTTAAACAACTTAATTTAAAAATTAAATAAAAGAGTAGTTTTCTGGCTTTCCAAAAAGATATAACAAGGCTTTGTATCTTTCACCGTTGTTTTTAAAAAATTTTCTGATTTAAGTCAATTAAATAGAAATGGACCCCCTCCCATACGATTTTTTTCTTGTCTTAACCCCACCTACACGCTCAAGCTTTTTGGTGCATCTTATGCCAATCACCCTGTATATAAAATCATGCCGAGCTTTTGTTCTGTGAAAAACTGAAAAAAATCTTTCTCACATGGAACTGTAAATTTTTTCGGGATAAAAAGTAGCCTATGTTCTATAATCTATATCATCCAGATCCGTTCTGCCGTTCTTCATTCACATTTATAATATTAGTTATATTGATTAAAAATTAATTAGATTTTTGAATTGTATCCTTTTAAATTAATATAAAATATATATTTCTACCTCAGCGGATTAAATGTTTTCTAAATACTTTCAGTCTTTCAGTCTTATTTCCGAGTTAACTAATCCATGGATTAAAAAAAATTCACACTCAACGTAAGGCCAATTATTTACTGCTTCAGTTGGTCCCAGAACATTAGTTATACATGGATTAGTTTTCTTGAAAATTGTACATGAAATTACAGATTATTTTTTATTAATAAGGCAATTTATATTTATTTAAACAGTATACGTTGTGAATTTGAACAAAATAATCGACAAAACCGGTCCATATATAAGACTTTTGAAAATTAAGCGACCCCATCACTTAACTCTTTAAATAACCACCAAAATCTCACACCGCGCATTTCGCATTGCACCAATTTATCGCAGTATTTAATGCGCAGCATTAAGGTGAAGCATTGAAGTGCAAGAGTTGTGGTTCTATTCAAGATCACTTGAATCACAAGAAAATAAGAAGAAGTTTAACATTTGTAAAAAGATTTTATTTCCTCTGTCCTCTATTCCTTTTCCTTCGAAGGGTGTTATTTCACTTCTCCCCAACCATATCTTTGAGAGTTTAACAACGGTTTTATTAGTAATTTTACCTCAAAAATTGATATTATTGTTGATTTATATTTTTTGTATATCAAATAACACAAGTGTTCCATCAGAAACCCAAAAACTTCCCCATCTTTTTTTAAATATCCCGTCATTTACCATTCAAAGGTCAAATAGAAGGTAAATGTTCTGTGTACCCATATTATTTTCTAACACTCTCAACATCAAAACTTGAATAAACATTTACACATAAATTTTGTTAAAAAAAAAGTAATCAATTCACATGTGAAATTCCGAACCAAAATTACGGTCAATTCCAGATGTCTTATAATAATTCCATTTCCACTTGGATGTCCATAAGTACTCTCTTCGCACCGACTCCCATTTAAAGATTTGAATTAAATTCTAGTAACATAAATTTGGGTAACGGTTTCTGTCGTCTTGATTATGCTTCTCCGAACTTCAATGACCGACAATCTTAGGACAAGACATAAGTGTGGTTAACCATACCATGTGATGACAGCACCTCAAAATCAATGTAATCTCAACCTAAAGGACACATGATGGTATAATGTGCCGGTAGTGGTGCTTTTTGTATGCGGTCTGAATAGTGGTCAGATTGAAATCTGGATGATCCTTTAAATTTATGGAATTCTCAAATAATGTTGTCCCTTGGCAAAGAAGTTTCTCTGAATTTAACTAGAGATTCATTTAATTGCATTTTGCCTTATTCTTTGAATATCTTATTGGAATTGTACAATCAAAAACATTAAGCAGGATGAGTGTCGAGAGGTTGTGGTTGATTTGAAATGTTTGAAGAGATTATGTCACCAGCATTTGGTTCTGCATTTGCTGTTTTGATTATATTTATGTATTTAGTGTTGTCTTGTGTTGTGATTTTCAGGATGTTATGTCATATACTTATCTTTTCTGTATATGGAGTCAGTTGCAGTTCCAGATGAAAGGGATCAACGTGTCCATGACAACGAATGTTTAACTTAACTATATCGATTGTTTATCATAGATGTGATACTTGTGGTTATGATATTTGATGTATTGCATAAGATACTATATGATGATGATGCCAGAGCCGAATCAATTATAGGCTCTTTTGGGTAAAATAATCTCTATTTATATAATTGAACTATTCATTTATCAAAGGGAATTTCATGTTTCAAAATTAAATACCATTCTGTGGATATGGATTGCTACAGAAAGACCTGTTTCTTTTGACATATGGTAGTGAAAAACAATTGGATAAACCTAGAAAATTAACAGATACAAGAATCAACATGTTTTGTAAGAGAAATTGTCATAAAATATCATTTGACATTCCAATTATGAAAATTCCTAAAAAAAATAAGATAATTTTTTTCACTTTTTTACTTCTGACACTTTAGGTCTTGATTTTAATTTAATCTTGCTGATTTTAAGTGGGATTTACTTTTTGTTTCCTTAAACTTAAGAAACTAATACAAATATACATATTACACTCGTGACAACAGGATCATATACAGGGAAGGATATGCTTAAATTGCCAACTAAACAGTGGATGAAATCTATAGATGGAATCTACGGTGGCGTTTATAGTCCCAGTTAGGTCGAACTATCGAACTATTGGTGAAAACCTTTAAGCTCATGACTTTAAGAAGCCGTTTTATCCGGCTCTAAATACTTGGAGCTAACTAAGAGTCTAGTCCTCCAGGATGGTGGCTTTGCGTCATGGTAACTTTTATACATCTTAAAAATAACTATTTTTCCGGAACACCAATAAGCCTCAAATATGAATAATTTTAATGTTGACGATTCCAGCAAACGAAACAAGGACAACTAAAAACGGATCTGAAAGCAGAATATATTGGGCTATATTCATAGTTGTTTTTAAACTCCAGTTTTTCTTAGACTGTGTTTAAACAATGTTATTGAAATAGGATAAACTCGAGTTTTACTTAAAAACAACTGTACGGACAAAAAAGAAAAAAGAACCTCCGAAAGGAAGAAAACGAGAGAACATGAGAGACGGCGGAAGGCCGGGTTGATTGAGGGGTATACTGGGACTGGCAAATAAAAAGCAACAAGGTTCGAACGAAAGGATGCCGATATATGAAAGGGAGTTAGGGGATTCAGACGACAGGGCTAAGGGTATGGAAAGAACATTTTCCTAGACTGCTAAACGGCGAAAATTGCCAACATTCCGCTTCTACGCGAATAATTCTATTTAATTTAGACGATGATGGCCAACGTTTCCGTCTACCCGACCTAAATGAAGTGCTGTTAGCAATTGCCAATCTTCAATCGTATAAGGCTGCTGGAGATGTTTTGATCATCTGTTAAATTTGGTCGTATCTCCGCATCCCTTCAAACTTGCCCGCTTTTGTGCGAGATAACGATGGAGAAATCTCGCTTATGCTCCGTCAAAGTGGGCAAGAACACCGCCGAACCGTTTTATGTTGAGAAAGGCAGGGCGACGCGTTATCATGCAACTTTCGCAAATCAATACTATACTGGTACAATTTACCAAAAGTCAACTATGATAAGGCAATAAAATAGTAAGCCCTCTCTCCTAGAATCAAAGCGACCTTAATCATCCTCTGTACGGGGAAACAGCATGGAATCTTGAACTTTCGGATGAAAACTTGCATGGGTGCTTTGATATAAAGATTCTATGAGTGACTTTTGGTAATGTGTGTATCGTATCAAAAGAGTGTGGGGAAGAAGATTCAACGACGAGCTCTACGGGCTGTACAGCGACGTTAACCTGGACAACAAACTGAAAAGACAGCGGATGAGATGGCTAGGACATCGTGGAGCGTACAGACAGCACCAGTTTTTTTTTTTTTTTTTTTTTGAGAGGAAAGAAAGACCCCTCCCCTTAAGAACACCGGACAGTGCTTGAGACCGTAGTTCAGCCTGGGCTGTAAGCGCCATTAAAAATAATATAAATATTGTGATGCTGGCTGAGGTATAAGAACTAATGCACATCGGTATCTCTTATAATCTTCTCTTCGGTTCCACCATATCAGTTGCATTGTATGACGGTTTTTGAACCCAACCCAGATGTACATATATAACAGAAAAGATTTGATGCCAGCCCTAATAAAGCCCCGGTGTAAGCTCGGCTAATGAACTATAAGTATATGCTTCTAATTCTCTCCTCAACCAAACAGATTTTCAATTTAATTGGTGAAAACAGCTTAGAAATAACGCCAGCTTAAAATTACTTCCCATAAAACAAACTAATAAAATAGAATTTATGGAAATATAATCGCCCGAGGAGTTCTGAAGTGATATCATTGTTTAAATGTGGCAAAACTTGCGTCAGAACGGAACATAATAAATGTCCACCTCCTCAATCACCCCACACTTTCAACCACGAATAATGTTTTCAGCAAAGAACATTATTATCCCCTTAAAGCAAGTAAAATTATTGTTAACTTAACCGTGATTGTTGTGTAAATTCGTATAAATACCCCAAGGGACGTCCGAAATAAAATTCACATCAAAATCTCATTAGCTCTTTTTGAGCGAGGCAGCAGGCATAATATACACGCTGCATGCAAATTATATTGCTTTGTTTCCTTCTTCCTTTCATCCTTTCCATTCCATTCATGTGTTGTCATACAATATAAAGTGCGTGTACTATTTATCCTTAATTCAATATCTCTGGCTTGTTTGGTGCATTAAACGCTCAAGGTTACAATCAGATTCCTGACATCAATCCAATTTCGGTAAACATTTTAATTTATCAATTAACATCAGCATTCGATTCAGGAAAATCCGATAAAAATAAAAATAAAAAAAAAAAAAATAAAATTCACATCCATCTGCTGATGCTAGTTTCCGAACCATTTTCATTTACCAATTTTAATTAAGCTGCTAAAAGACTGCATTCGACCAACACATTTTACGCTTCTGGACTTGAGAGTCCTTTTTATTTTTTCTGAATTCAGTAAAAAAGCAATATTTCTGGCATTTACGTGGTGTCAAAAAATCGTCCTTTGGAGGACATGATAATTGCGAAAAAGTTAAAAGTTTTTATAAATAATAAAAAAAAAAAAAAACACCAAAAAAGTTATCATTTGCAAAATATATTTGAAGGACATCCAATTTGCAGAATAATTTTTATTTCAAAGATTTTTTCGATTTCAAGTGGGAGGCGTTTTGGGGGTGAAAATTAATTAAGAAAAATATGTATGGGCGAAAGAGTTTTTTTTTATTTATTTTTTTTTCGTCAATCGTTAACAGGTTCGTGTCAGAGGTGATTGAAGTTAATGATAAAGTCGTCAGTTGCAAAGTATAAATTTGGCAGTTCTGCAGAAGGAATTTATTTTCTGCATCAGGGTTCAGTTTTTGTGCAAGGACATTGCAACAGAATTTTAAAGAATAATTGCGCCGTACACACAGTTTATGGCTTTAAATGTTGTTATACAGCACTGAAATGAAATAGGATATTCGGCAATAAATTAGGATAAGGGGCATAAGTTCAACTTGAATTTATTATAAAGAACTTTGGAATGGAGTTCTAGGTTAACGTGACTTGATATTAACTTGCGTAGTAAAAAACGACAACAAAAAAAGAAGCATTTCAGTATCGAAAACATGTTTGCAAAGAAAAATCAAGCCTACAGAAACAAACAAATGTAAGGACGTCCTGCATTCAGTTTGCCTGAGAGATGCTTCAATCAAAAATCAAGAGGACTACCAAAATTTTCTGAGGTCAATCTGATGGCGAACCCTACAAGCAGATTCTTGGGTGAATCGATGAAGTAGAAAAGTTGTGGTCCCATCGAGATTAGCAACTTTGTCGGAAAAAGAAGAATTCTTTCTTGAATTATTTACATACATAGGTAGTAAAGGGTTTTCCAATAAGAGGTGTTATTTTGATATTCAAAGAAAAATGGCATTTTTTGAGAAAAATGATCGGATGTTTATTTCATTATATAAAGAGGAAGGTATGCCGTTAATAATGGAACACAACATCAGCCAAATGGCCGCCACGACCACGCTTACAGGACCATATCCTTTTCATGAAATTTTTGATAACCAAATCGCAAAGTGGCTGCCCTAAGTCCTCGATAGCCTCACGAATTCCATCTATGAGGTCTTGAATCGACGCTGGGCTGTTGGCGTAGACCTTATCTTTCACGTGGCCCCAAAAGAAGAAGTCGCAAGGTGTTAAATCACAAGATCTCGGTGGCCAATTGTGATCACCTCTTCGAGAGATAACACGGTCCGGAAACTTTTCCCGTAAAAGATCGATGGTTTCATTGCTTTGTGGCACGTAGCGCCGTCTTGTTGAAAGTAAACGTTGTCCAGATCAATACCATCCAATTCCGGCCATAAAAAATCATTAATCATCTCTCGATAGCACAATCCATTGACCGTAACTGTTGCTCCATTCTCATTTTCGAAAAAGTAAGGTCCAATGACCCCGCCGGACCATAAACCGCACCAAACAGTCACGCGTTGAGGATGGAGAGGCTTTTCAACAATATAACTCTTGGGTTTTCCGAACCCCAGATGCGACAGTTTTGCTTGTTGACGTAGCCTCAGAGGTGGAAATGGGCCTCATCAGTCAAGATGATTTTTCGATGAAATTCCGGATCATTTTCATGCATTTCAAGGACCCAATCAGCAAAGACACGACGTTGTTGATGATCAGCCGGCTTGAGTTCTTGTGTTAACTGAACTTTATAAGCCTTAAGACCCAAGTCTTTATGCAAAATACGGTGTAATGACGTTTGTGGAATGCCTAATTCCAAAGAACGACGAGGAATTGACAAACCTGGGTTTTCTTCAACACTTTGGGCTACAACAGCAATATTCTCAGTTGTTCTTGAGCGACGTGAACGGGTTTTATTCTTCACATCACTAACTTGTCCCAACAGCTCGAATTTGTCCACCAATTTCTGTATTGCGGTCCGACAAGGTGCTTCACGACGACCCAAAAATGTTTTAGTTATACGAATCGTCTCTGCCAAATTTTCACCATTTTTATAGTGAATTTTAAAAATTTCAATGCGTTGTTGAAGCGTGTATCTTTCCATTTTTATTAATGGCGTAGTTTCTACTTGTCAAATGTCAAAAAATGACAGCTTCAAAAGTGACAGCTACCGATATAGCTGGCTATTCAAAATAACACCTCTTATTGGAAAACCCTTTATAAAGATCCTCTTGTGGTTCACGGTTGCCATAAGTATACAATTTAATCTAGGTTTAATATTGCTCCCAAAAATCAGGGTGATGTCCCTGATGGGTCTTAAATAGGCTTAAATAGGCCTACACACTGGCAATTACTTCTATTTCTTTTTTTTGACACCTACGTTGATTTGTTGGTGCACTAATGCGGTGTTACAGGTAGTTAGAATGTGTATTAATTTGTGCAAATTCCTCAAGTTGACCTTCATTTAGTAAGAAATTATTTTTAATGAGGAAAACAAAACACCAAAGAGTAAGTAAAAATTACAGCCTTTAATAAAACGCCTAGAACTTTCAATCCGCCATTTTTAATTGGATTTTTAGAGGTGCTCCCATGGTCAAACTTTGTCTGCTTTTGTAAAAGTTGTTTAGGAATGAATAAATTTCAATTCAAAAACTCAGTATGCTTATTATTCCCATGGAGGGGGTTAGGACACCCCCCTGCACACGACCTGCTCCAAAGAACTAAGACCTAATGACTTACACTCTTAAACAATCCTTTGGTTTGCGTTGTTTTAGTTACACAAGGATTGAAGGTGACCTACAATTTTTCGTCGAGCTTCTGAACGACTAAGGTGCGAGAAGCTCAGTGATACCTACTATAGAGGATTTGTCTCTCAAAAAACCTTTTTCCCTTCAGGGCTTCAAGCTAGATTTTTGGCGTGATATAATTTCAACACACTTAACATCTACGGCACGACGCAAGGGGCATACTACAGAAAGAACAAGATACAGATCACTAAATTCCCTCATCTAGATACATTTATCCACAAATGCACTTAGCGTGGTCGCCGGAATCCGGATCTTGCAAGCAAATTCTACTACTGATAATATAAATCCTGATTCTCACTGGCAGTATTGTCAGCATGCCATCAGGAGTTCAGCAACAAAGGTTTGCTACGATTTTCACAACTACCATCGAGAAAAATTTAGTTTCACTCCGAATCAAGTTCGGGCAAATAAAGTCAAAACGAAGATGTAAAGGTGGTGGTGGCAGCAACGGAAACCGTAAGATCGCAAAAATGCAGAGATTCTTAAGCAAGAAACAGGTGTGGAACAGAACAGTGAAAATATACTGGAAATACCACAAGACTTGATTAATATTTTCATTAAAAGTCAAGCAGGCAGCAATAAAAGCAACTTTTGCTGGTGAAAAAAAACTCCAAGCTAGTAAAAAGCTGTCGCGAAGGGTTTAAGGTTCTGACTAAGCAGTACAACATATATGACTCTATCCCGCGGTCACACGGCAAAATAAAGTTAACACTGAGCCGTCGAAGAACTATCCTAGTGTCCATTAAAAAACCTATACAGATATAAATAAGTAATCATACAATTTGGAGCCTCATCATAAAACTATGAGTATGATTAAGTGCGGAATTGGTAAAACCCTAAATGGGCATCACAATGGCTGCTTAATAACCGAAATGTGAGCTCTTATATATATCAACCCGCAAACTTAATTCAAGCTTTAATATTTTCTCCTGGTTACCTCAATGTTAAGCTATTTCAGATCCATACCCGTTGTCTCTCTTTCATCTAAACATTGAGTTCATAGAAATCAAAACAACTTTTATCTTTGGATGCATAAATCATCCTTAACAAAAGTTCTTACAACCACGTCCATTAAGTTGTAATCTTCATATTTATACAGACAAAAATCCCCCAGAAACATCATAACTTAATGAAAGGACCATCTCTCGTTTGTATATAGATATGCATGTTCATAATATCTCCATCAATCCGATTGAAATAAGGATGAATAATTCAATACAAAGCACAAAAATAAATCTTCTCAATATTTATAGCACCTATACACTCAACCAAACTGTCCACAACAATTCGGGTACTTCTCTACTCCATCTGTAATAAAAAAGGAATTTTCCTCCAACCTTATATCAAATCCCATGACTGCATTGTCATGTCACAGCTTCTCCGGAAAGACTGATGAACCATAACTACCTTTCTGTCGGAGAAAAATTGCTCTTTCACGCTCATCACTCAACAGAAAAGAACTACCATCCTTGACTTGTCGTCATCGTCACCTCACCACCAGAGTGACAGAAAGAAAACAAGAAAACTCCAACCTCTCTCAGATTAAACACACAAAAGGACGAAAAAAAAAATTAAGTGAACTTACCAAATTGCGTTTCGTCTAGGAGCGTCTTTTTAATCTCATGTCCATCATCCATGTCGAGATTTTCAATGTCTGTCCTCCGCGGAGGCTTCTCCACCGGATTAACCTCTGTCAGCAGACTCTTTTGCATTTCCATTATCACTGAGCCCTCCAGCACCGATCCATTGTGTGATTTTTCCATTTTCGAAGCAATCAGTCCGTTCTCACTCATCGTTGCATCTTTTTGATAGGTCTTTATTCTGCGGCAATACCAACAAATCACCAAGACTATCACAACCAGCAGCAGCAGCAGCGTAGTTGCCACAAGGCATATTATCAACAAAATATTCGAAGACGAATCAAAGCCGTTATCAACACCACCCATTCCGTCTATGACAGCTCCACCATTAATATAGCGTTCAGTGCCGACGACCAGCTGCATGTTGCTCTCGTCCTTGCCACCACGATTCTCAGCTACACAAGTGTAGGCTCCTCGGTCACCGGAACGTACCCCAAAGATAATCAACTCTGATGTCAGGATATTTGAGTTCTCGATGCGGTTCTGCTCCACCGAATTTCGAACCTGAAACCGTTGGTCGTTCACATTTATCGGTCGCTTATTATACACCCAAAGAATGTCGGGCCTCGGTGAACCTTCCACTCGACAGGAAAGTGTTATATTTTCACTGTTGGCCTCGATGTAGTGACCAGGTCGAGGGTAAACGATATGCGGGCGACAGGCAAAGTGGTCAGGTGGTATGTCCGACCAGAGCTTCCCGTGCAGCTGCTTTGGTTCGTAACATGCTGTCGGCGGAGTGTACAGTCGACGAAAGATGGCAAAGTCCCGAAACTCCTGCAGCTCACACGTGCAATTCCATGGATTCGCCGCTAGTGACAGATGCAGCAGCTTGGGGGTGTTAGCGAAGGTTTCCTTGCGCAGCACCGTCAGTTGATTGGATTCTAAGTAGACCGCAGACAACATGGGCAGTTGGTCGAAAGAGTGCATCTCGACTCGTTTCAGTCGGTTGTGTTTAAATTCCACACGTGACAGGAAGGTAAGTCCAATGAAGAGGTTGTTTTCCAGGACCTCGATTTCGTTGTTATTCATAACTAGGTTACGTAATTTGACCAATCCAGCAAAGATGCTCGGATGCAGGATTCGAATGTAATTATGCGACATGTCAAGCTCGATTAAAATGGCCAGGCCTTTTAGGGAGTCTCGGTTGAGTTCTTGGAGGGTGCAGTTCCGCATGAAAATTTTATGCAAATTCTGCAGATTGGCCTCAACGAAGTGTTCCCGCTTCAGTTCTGCTATAAAATTATTGGATAGGTCTATGACTTGCAGCTCATTGCTCAAGTCCGTCGGCAGGGTGGTGAGGGATTTGTTTTTGCAGTCGGCAGTCTTTTTGCCGGAATTCCAATTGCAATGGCAGGAAGTGCAATTCTGCAGCCAGTCTGAGTTGCCACTGACTCCGACAAAGAGCAGCAGCACCAGCAGTTGGGCTATGCGAAGCTGTTGGGAGGTGGAATACATTTTTGTTTTTTTTTTTTTTTTTTGTGGGTGGATGTGCTTTTTCGGGTTGAAAAGGCCTGTTGTCGTTATTGTGGGGCGCGGAATGGGGTTTCTTCTTCTACGGTTTATACTTCTTTTGTGGGTGTTATCTTGTTGTTATCCTTGAGGGTCACTTTGATTAATTATCATGTCCTTTCTGTAATGCATTTGGTCTTCTCTACTACGTGGTTATGGTGGTGGTTGTGTTGGTTGTTGGGGTGAATTTACAACTTGTAATTAGCATAAAATATAACTGTAACGAGAAAAGAAAAATGTTTTTGATTAATATCATGTTGTTATGGTGTAAGAGTATATATATACGTTGGTGGTTGTTTAATTCTTTCATTGTTGCCAACATGGTCAAGCAACTGTTTTTTTTTTTTTTTTATTAATTGAATGGCTATCATTTTTAAAAAGACTGACGTTGCAAAGGGCGAATTGAAATATTATATTTGAAAAACTCAAAAGCAGCGCATGTAACAATGCACCACCACAAATGAACTTACATTATTTTCTGAATGAGTTTGTTATAAGTTGTGGTTAGTTAAGCTGTTTGGATGGATGGACTTGAATGAAAGATGCCGACCAAAGAATGAAGTGGAATTTCTTTTTTCCATTTTCTTCTTCTGGATTTGAATGAAGATAGAGATTTTTTAAAATTACTTTGCGGTTTCTGCACGATTGGATGAATAATGACAAGTCGAAAAATTCAAGTTAAAAAGAGTTGAAATTGACCTCCGTCAGTTTAAGGAACAAAGACTTAAATTGAAATAACAGAAAACAAGGAACCTTCACCACAAGCCAATAAATGGGAAATATGTATGTCAAGAAAAAGGGTAAAGGCATAGGGTGTGTTCATAAACGTCAGACTAACTAAGTTCTGCAATCAAAAAATTGCTAAAAAACACTTATTTTCTGAAGGTTAACATTTTGTTTCTTATAATTTTAATAGTTATGTCCATAATACTTACAAATTAAAAACAAACCACATTATTTTGTTTTAGAAGTGTGTTTTTATTCATTTTTGGTATTGCAGATTTTAGTTAATTAGTTTAGTTAGTTTTAGTTAAAGATAAAGCCAGTAATGTAAATGTTTCGAATGATGAGAACATCAATTTGAAGTGTCGTTGTTTGTTTTCAACAATATGCGGTCGATATGTATGACATATTTCAGACGTTCAGAGTGAGCGACTATTGTTCATCCAACTGAACCTTGCAAAGCTCCAATACGAAGACTACTTCCATTTTCGGAATGCTGTGAACTTTGATGGAAATGCACAGAATCTTTGATGGTGATTTTACCATCAACTCATGTTGAAAGTCTTCGCCATATTGATGAATATGCACAAGACGCAATGACATAATGTATATATATTCTTAACTGGAAAACCGTACTTATATAATATATATATATATATTATACAATATTATTGTACTTTTAAGTGTATCTAATACGAAAAATGAGGACAAAAACCGGAAAGCGTCATGATAAAATTATGAGAGTATTCCAGCAAAAACTGCTGAAAGTGATGATGGACGTGATAGTGAAGCATCGAATGTTTGGTAGTGTTGGATGTATTAGGTCGAAATGGCAGAAAACCACGCACATTATTTAATTTGGTTATATAAAAGAAATTGCAGTTAGATGAAGTAAGTAGACGACATCATGATAGCTGAAAATCCCGACATAATCGCCGACTCAGAACTGCACGAAATTGTCAGAACGCAAATGGTAAACGGACCCTTGTGGCGCATTGCGTCTAATATCACTATGCATGGGTTGATGATGGACAATGAGAAAAACGATACACACGGCCATTACTAGCTTATATATGTATAACGAGATCAAATGTATATCCAGTTTACCAAGGTCACTCAAAGGACAATAATGGCGAGACCAGACAATAGTTGTGAAAGTGACAGTTGACGGAGTTTTTAAATTTCTTGGACAAACCCTATGATTTGCGAATCCAAAACGGTTCGATGATCACAATCATCGAACTGCTTCCTTTATAGTTATGTCTTATGTGCAATGGTACAATACTTGCTGTTGAGAATTTGATACCGAAACTTCTAAAAGCAGATTTGGACGAAATTTTTTAAACAGATGTATACACGATGCACGGGATTACCATATGGGGAATTTTTCTACCTCAGAAAGAAGCACGGTTATTTTAATCGCAATGAATGTGATCGAGGCTTAAGTGTGCAAAATTATTGTATTTGGGTGTTTGCTCTGTCGTAGCAAAGCAACGCACGGGCACCTGCTAATTTCTAATAAATATTGGAAGAGGAACATGAAGAACAATTCAAAACCTCACGTCCGGAAATTATATAGATTACTCAAAGTTCAAGCCTGGACAAAAAAATTAAGATTTTTAAAAATGAACTTAGTATTGAAAATATCAAAGAAAAAATTGATAGAACCCAAAACATTGTACTGTATTGAATCAAGGTTAAATACCCGTTCATTTGATGTAAGAGCTTTGCGTCCGAAATTATCTATATCAGAAACAATATGGTTGTTCTGAAAGAAAGGCGAAAATCTAAAGACTTGTCGTAGTAAAATTAACTAAACTTTTATGCGTGAATACAGAGCAAGTAGAAATACAGCGGTGGAATTTTGCTAAGCAAATATCGGTATAAGCAAATATTGGTTAACGAAATTTCTTTTAATAATAGATTCTCTGGCAAACATTTTGCTGAAATGACAAAAGCTCTGTTAACAGACTGGAATAACTATATTACCCATTGAAAATCAGCCGTTGAACTTAATCTACACTAACCATAGCTTGTCTGGTCAATATTTTCATATTTTTCTGCGAGATATTCTATTTTACCACTTAAGTGCTCACAATTCTAATTTTCTAAGTTAGCCTACATTCATATGCGCCAATGATAAAGACACTTTTATCATTTTGAGACAAGTCGCATAAAATCAAGTATACGTCTTAGTGAACCAATATCAAGGTAGATAATTCAACGTAGTTCATCATCATATTGATGTGTTCTTCTCAAAAGATAAATTTAAAAAGATTTTGTAATAACTACTTATTTTTAAGGCCTTAAATCCATGTAGTTGAATTGTAAATTAGTACCTTAATTCTGTGGTCAGATGAAACAATGTTATAATAATTTTTTTAAATTTTACTTGCGTTTTTAGAGCTCAAAATGTTATGAAAAATCAGAAAGTTGTTTTCACATATTAAAGAAAAAATAAAAAGTTAACAAAAAAGTTTTAGGATTTGAAAACATTTTTTTGATTTTCATTTAAAATCGTGAAAAAAAAAATCAACTGTAACATTTTGCCATCTGACCAAAGAATTAGTCTTTATCTATTAACACAGCAATGATGTGATCTGTAAATTTCCAATGTGGTATAAAAAAAAAAAAATAAAAAGAAACAAAAGTTTTTTTCTTTTATTTCTTTTTCTAAAATTAAATTTCAGTTTCGCATGTATTTTTTTTTTTCAATTATTTCATCTAGCTTTCTCTAATATCCTGTCTGTATATTATCAAAAAATGTTGATGCGCATACTGTAATGTAAATGGTTACAAATGATTCTCGGAAATGATAAGCAAACACGCAAAGTTAATAATGAAAGTATAACAAATGTTTGTTTTTTAAAGAAAGTTATTTTCGTAATAAATTCCTTATCTTTTTATACTGCTTTGAAATACAAAAATGAATACAATATGTATTATTTCTCTTAGGTAAAAATAAAAAAAAACTCCAAATCTCATTTCACAACAGTAACAACTTTATCAATCTTCAAAAATACAAAAGCAATATGTATACTTCTACGTTTTCAAAGTTTATCTATGTGTACCTAACCGACATACCATCATATACATAAAATATGCTGACAAATGGTCTTTTAATTTGAGGAGAATTATGTACGTAAATATTTTCTTCATCCCTCTTATTACTATAATTCAAATTTCCAATTATTTTTTCATGTTTTGAGTGCATACTTTTAGGAGGACTCGTAACTGTCAAAAAAGATATACCTTTGCTATTTTATGATACAAACACCCTCTTCTGCCACCACAACCAGATAAAAATGAAAATTTATAAAAAAGAAAACAGAAACGAAAATTATGATATCCTTTATCATATTAAATCTCAATCCTCCCCTCATTTTGTAACCAAAAATAAAGGAACAAAAGTCGAATAAACACTTACTCACTCCTCCACCTGAGTGCAAATTATATCAATCGATTTACCGTTATGGGAGGAACCCACCTCAAAAAAAAAAAAAAAAAAAAAAATGAGAAAATCCTTGATATATGTTAAAATTATCCTTTTTTTGCGTTGCCACAAGGTGTTCAATTCGATATCAACACTTTCTCCCTTATTCTCATCTCAGATATAATTTGATTGTGGTTAAGGATTTACACAGCCATTAATGATTGAGAATTTTGGGTTCTAATCTCAGTGTGTTATCTTCAAGGATATACGATTTCAATTTTTTTTTCAATCACCTCAACGTGAACATTAAGTTAATGGTAACGTTAAAAGTCCTTTTCATAGGACAGGGTGATTACAATTTTTTGATGTTGTTTTGCCATTATTGGAAATGTATATAATCAAAGAGGATGAAAGAAATAAACCATTTGATGTAGGAGCCAACAAATTGACTATGGCAACATCAATAAAGGATGTGCACAAACATATATATGTGTGTATGAGTGTAATATACCCATATACTTTCTCTATGCAACGAAAGATATACACCATCAAATGTACTCTTGCTATTATCTTTTGGATGAAATAAATTTTTCGGAATAATCAAGTTTAATGGCAGAGAATATATATCCCGGGAGGGAAAGGCACAGAACATTCAGTTCCTAGGCAATGGTCCAGAGCACCCATTTTAAATGGTTTCTATTGTCTCTGTCGATTAGCATTCAATTTAGTGGTAATTCCAGAATAATGGCTGATTGCAATGTGTTTCCAGGCGATGCCATGTTTGGCTATTAAGTAATTTTAGCGATGTGGAATGATTTTGTGTGTGATGGAACAGAGAATCTGTGAGATCGAATTAAAATTGCAGAGAAGGAACGACCAAATGCGCGATTGATAAAGTTCCTAGTTTAATGAGATGTAAAGCGGTGTGGTGTGGTGTTTTCAGTCGGTTGGTAGATTGGTTTAATAATGCTGTTTAATAATTACGACCGTATAAACTGATGGACACATTAATATTGAAGGCTAATAAGATCTTTAAGCTGATTGGATTTTATAGCTTAATGGAGATGTTGCGAATGAATAATGTTTTTCCATTACATATCAATAATAACAGAGCAGTCAAACGTGTATAGCTTATTTTTATTCTCAAAGAAATAATGAACAGCTTAGTATAATATGTCTTAATAGGTTAAAGTCTTAAAACTGCACTCAATATGAATGAATGTTTTTCTTTATTATATTGACGTTAAAAACAATCTTTTACTTTTAAAATAGGTATCTATCATTTCGGTGAGATAAATTACTATAGTTTTTTTAAATTATATTTAAAAAATCAATTTGGGGTGAGAAAATTAAAATTTTAAATGTTGATTAAGTTCCAACAATGATCTGATGATACTGTACCATTGTGCTCAGGAATCTCTTCTACAGAAATTTCTTGATAGAAAATGTTTACAGAGAGCAATTATATAATTGCAGTTTATACGCATAAGGTGTGACAAAATGATAGAGCGTGTAAGTTCAGATGAGACAAGAAAAAATCGTATGGAAAAAATCGTATTTACAATGCCATGCTATACCTTTTTAAAAATGCAGAAATCTCTTTTCCTATTTATTTTTTAATAAAGTTTTTTTAGTAAATAAATTTTGAAAAATTAATTTTTAACTCAAAATTTTGATGAAAAAAATTCAAACAATAATTTTTCAATTTTTTTTGTAATTTTTGTTTTCAAAATTTAATGCTCTTATTTATTTTTAGTCAAAAACAGAAAACCGGATACTGACGTTTTATGATAACCACCTCTTATAAGAAAAATCAATTTTTAGCACAGTTATTCGCGTGATTGGACTTTTATGTGATTTAGGGCTGGTTTCACAGTAAGAGTAAGTTACAAGTAAAATATTCAGCAAATAAATTCGTTGTTTGCTGTGTATTTTTGTGTTGTTTTCTGTTAAAAAAAAAACGAATAGGTTAATTGAAACTTACTTAGATATTTCGAAACAAGCCCTTAATGAATATGCCCAGTTTCACCAAACACTTTTAAATATTTTTTTGGGTTGTTATATATTAAAATGGCATTTCATTTCATTTGCACCAACTACTTTTGGTTTAAAAAAAACACTAAAGTCTTATTTGTTCCAACTAAATTTTAAAGGCGTCTTAAAAATGAAAGTCAAAAAGTACGTTGAAATTGTTCGAGTTATATGTTCTTCTCTCGTTTACTCCAATGAAAGATACACCAGTGTGGTGAATAAAAATCCAAGTTTCCTTATTTTTAAAAACTCACCTCCTAATGTTGGTGCAACCCATTTTAAGTTAAAATGCTTATAAATTTTATAACTCCGTATCTATCGATGATTCTAACTTAAATTTTAAATATGTGCTACGACTGTGACACCTTGTACTAAAATATATATCAGCGAATAAAGTCATTGGGTTTCACGATCTTAAACAGTAGCTGAAGTATACATCTACACAAATTCTTCTCGAACGAAGTTTGACATCTTGAAGTGTTGGCTAGTTAACATTCAAATTGAAAATAGATCTTTAGTAAAAATGTTTTGTCTTTAATTTGTTTTAAGGTAGCACCATTGAGTTTATACATATATAAGGAAATCATCATCAAAAGTAAGTTTTAAATACTTCTCTTAGGATGTAGTTACTATCGACTTGTTTTTTTTTTTACTCTTGTAGCAATTATTCTTGAGTTTAAAGGCAAACGAAATAAAAAAAAAAAAACAAATACATAAATACAAATGTATGCAGAAGAATTTTTTTCGATGTGGTTTGAGTGTTTTTCAATACAGGGAATTAGGGCAATAATAATTACTCAATATGCTCATGCTCACTTAGCTACATCTACTTCGGTGAGTTTAAAACCATCTCTTGATTCCTCTATATGTGTATAAACTCAATGGTAGCACTTATTTCTTTCTGCAATGATTTCTACAATTATTGATATGTTCACTTTTTTTTTTGAAATCTCAACCGTTTCCGAGTCACTCGCATTGCAAAAGAGAAGAATTACAAAAAAGTGTTTTCCTCATATTTTTTATCAAACATTAATTTAATATCATGTTAGGCTAAACTGTTAATCTGACAAAATCGAATTTTTGGAGGAAGTTATACAGAATTGAATTGAAAGATATTATTTCTTTTTATAAATTAACTTTAAAAAATTGGTTGTTGAATGCAAAAGTTAATTTTTTTCGTATTTTTGACTTTTTTTGTCCAATTTTGGTAAACTATTAAGAGTAAAATAAAGGGCACGACTGGGTGGTACTTTTCTGTTGACGACTAGAAAATTCATTTAACTAGTTTTTATGAAAAAAAAAAGATTTTCAGTAGGTATGTAACATATTTTAAATTTTTTTTTTCAAAAAATTCTTTTTAAACAAAATGTATGGAACAAAAAAAGACTTATATAAAAGACATTATCGTCGGTGGCGGCAACAATTCATTAACCATTAACAAAATTTTAGCAAAATTCATTGAATTTTTTTTTTTTTTTAATAGAAAAAAAAACTTTTAAAAACAACTTTCTTTTCAAATGTTTTTTTTGTTAGTATTATATAAGTTCTGCAGTAGTTTTAAAATATTAAATTTTGTCAAAATGTAAAACTCGTTTAAGCGATATTCGGTGTAAAAACAAACGGTTCTATCGCGAGTACCGTTAATAAGCTGGTTATAAATCCGATGAAAGATATAACAATTGGCAACAAATCACTCATTTAATTTCAATTTTATCGAAATTGATCGTATTTTTTCGAGTGGAATGGAATAATTATCGGTTAGTCTTATATATGGTACGTACCCTTACTTGTATACCTAGAACAAAAAAAAAAAAACGTGCGGGGACATTACTGCAAAAATTGTTTGTATTATAGTTACTAGGTTTGAAGAAAATCCAGATCAGACAGACAGACGGACAGAGTAGTTGGAACTTTACTAATCGTAATGTCATGTTTGATTGTTAGCTCAAAACTTTTTTTTTTACGAATGATAACTTGCGTTATAGTATACCTACTTATATACATACATGTATAATCGAAAGTAAAAAACTACTGAATTAATATTAAAGTTGCATAAAGAGCAGTTTTTGCGTCTGACAGTTTATACCACAAACATGAAAAATACTACCACATCAGTATTTAGATCATTAAAATTATTATTGCTGTCAATTTGAGAAAGTGAAGTAGATTACATAAACGGAGAGATTCAATATTTAATTAACTGAGAGACCAAGGCGGACTCAATAATTCGTAACTTATTGTATCTGAAATAGAGCGAAATTACATCTCCAAATCATTAATATAAAAATAATTTCCAACACCCAATTTAATCTTTTTTTGTTATCTTTAAATGACCAAATCGTATTAAAAAAAAAAAAAAAAATTAATAACTCCAGTTCCATGCACACCAATCTGATTTTATATTTCCTCAATCAGATAATATAACCTGTAATTTTTGTTACACAATAAATTGTATAAATGTTTGGGGAGCAATTTCAAGTCCATTAATATAACATCTTAATATCCTTGCACCACCAAACCACAACAGTCATTCGTATAATAATCACATAATAACCATCGCAAACACCAATTTATACTCCCCTAACATTTGAGTATCGCAATCGCACCCTTAGAAAAAAAACTAATGATGGTAGACTATCATTAGTTTTTTTTTTTTTTGTTATCCCAAAACATTAAAAATCAATATATATACAACTTTTTAGCCACTAGCATAAGCATTACATTTCACAACCCCTAGAGTATGAATTGTGTACCCAACCGGGTTTTGTCTGCGAAATTTGAAATTAGTGTAATTAGGGTGAACAGTTTATTTAACACAAATCATACCATGCTATTGCTATCTTTTACAAAAATCCTCTCTGCAATGTAGATGTCAACGAGAATATATCTACCCAAACGTAGATAAGGTAAAAAAAAAGAACGCTCCTAAATGAGGATATCTAGTACTGCGTTTTTAAGCTCATTATTATTTGAATAACAGAGCGTCGGCGATATGGCGGATACAACACTCAGTTGGTGTGTATAATAAATATTTATTATCGTTTTTATCAGCAGCTTGTGCAAACAGACAGACAGATATACCAAACTGGGTGGAATAGATTTTACTCTGTCCTGATGATGGGGTGCACGCCAGCTGGCCGCCCGCCGGTGATGATGTAGAGTGAAAATATGGAATTACATGGGAAACTGCTGTGGTTATACATTACTCTGGAGGAATACACATGACAATCATGTCAATTTAGCTAATTAAAAATGAATTTTTAAAAAGATTAGTAGAAAATTTGCACGTTTTTAACTGTTTAAAGGTTTTTACAGGGTGTTTCGAAAAGAAATTAATAAGACAAATCTAAAAAAAAAATTTAAAAAAAATCTAAAACAATGTAAAATCAAAGAAAACCACTTTACACACACATTTAACCAGATTCAGGAATGATTTGGAGTCGAATACGAACATTTTATAATCAAAATGGAACAACGTTAATTCAAAGAAGTTCCCTTTATTAAAAAATAATGTGTTTTTGCTTTGAAACAAATAAAGTTTTCTTTGAATTTGAATTTTCACTTTCCCACCTCGTATCTTTACGGCTGGTTATTGCGGTAAAATCAGTTTTTTTTTTTAGCAATATCTCCTTGTTATATTAATTTTAAGTCAAAATAGTCAAGTTACAAATTAATCTTTAGAATTTTTTTTAGTGATAGTTATGTATATTAAGGTATGATGAAGATGTCCGTTATGCAAAAAATATCATATTTAAAAAAATGTATATTTTGGGTTTAATTAAACTTAACCAAAAATATTTTGTTTTTAGTTTGGCCTTAATAATATGAAACCTCACCCTACTGTTAATGCTGGAGTAGACTTTGGGGTACACGTGAGCTGAAACTATTTACCGTACAAAACAAAAATAATAGGACATACAATGTAGGAAATTTTTTAATGTAAAATTTGTATCTTGTGTTCTTTTGACATTAAACTAATATGAAAGAATATACTGCAAAAAAATAATTTTTGGCCGCCAACTAATAAGACGACTAGAATTGTAAAGCATATTCAAGAGTGGTGTCACACAAGGATTGGATTTTTTTTTGATCAGCTTCTTGCAAAGCCAAGTGCTAAATTGACATTATTAATATTGCAGCCAAAGTTGAGCTGAGAGTCACAAACCATCCCTAAGCCATAAGCCACAGTAAGTTATCCCACCTGCGCGTTTCCCCTATTTTTTGAATTCAAATATTTTTTTTGAAATTAAACGATTCTTGCGACAAAACAAGGATAATAAACCCCATTAATTAATTATGGAGGCCATTTATTTATATCAGTATTGTCTTAATTTATTACATACATAGCTTAAACAGTTATTCATAGCTTAAACAGTTATTCTATAATAATAGCATTAAATCAACAAATTTGAATCAACAACAACAATGTGGTCGACCAGCCTACAGTCTAAATAAAGAACAAACTTACAAAGGTTTTTTTTTATTTATTTTCGTCCAACAAAACCACAAACTTTATTTTATGTTCTTTTTATTTTATTTTTTTTTCTGTTGACAAAATGATAAATGTAACATTAAAAGGTAAGTAGACCGAAAAAGAACAAACACGCCCTTCGTCGAACGCCTCCTTTATTATAACATGTGGATACGATCGCACGCTATATTTTAAAAACCTATACCTTTCTAGCTTTATATATGTAGTATGTGATTGATAATACCAACTTGGGGTATTGAAAAAAAAAATAAAATAAAAGTAAACATGTAACTTTTCAGTAAACCAATCAATTATTACAAATGTCAACGAGCCCAAGGGAGTAATGTGTAAAACTACCACATACAATGCCATCCACCTACCATGCTGAGCGGCGATGGCTATATATGAGCAATTTTCTAGTAATTTATTGAAGAAATTAACTTTTGAAAATTAAAGGTATCAAGGAACAAATTTAATGAGAAAATTGTTGGTTTGTTTTAAGTGGAGAGAATATAATGCTTTATGAATTTTTAAATTAAAGTCTGGCTTTATTATCAAAGAATTATTTTTGAACTTTAAGTTTCCAGAATTTTGACATTAGCAGTTATTTTTAGAAATGTGTTATGATATGAATAATTCATGAATAGCTTCCTTAAAATTAACAGTCTTTAAATAACAACTTTTTAGTGGAAATGGTATCTTGTCTAAAATGTTTGCTGGAAAAAGTAAGGGAATATCTTTTTTTCTAAAAAATAAAAAAAAAAGGAACGGATGTCGTCCCCCGAAGAATTTTGTCACATTTTTTTGCAGAAGTTATTTTTGGTAATTATTATTATTACCTTACTATATTAATAGTTATGAGAAGTTTCCTCATTCCCAGAAGGATAATCCTAGTATTTTACTGGCTTCTATCAGAACATTTTTTTGTTAGAAAGATATGTATTTGGAAAAATTACATAATATTTCTAAAGAAATTAAATATAAATTTACTGGGGGGAGGCAAAATGTACTACAGGGTCACAGAAACGTTTCTTTCTGGCAAACAATCAGGCTATACAAAAAATTTAATTCATTAAATTATTTTTCATCGTATTTTACTTTTTGTGTTGTAAAGCTAAAAACTTGAAACGCCATACTATTTTTAATTTATTCAAAATTTAATTAAAATCCGTTCGGTCTCTATCAATGTATAGCCAAATTTGTATAAAAAAAAACCCGTTATGCCAAGATCTTCATTATTTGCTGTTGTTTTAGCTGTTTTTTTGAAATGAAGTTATATAAGGAACACTGCAAAGCTTTATCAAAATCGTCGTAACCGTTTTCGAGAAAATGGAGAAAAACTAAAACTGAGAGGTACCTGTATATTATTACCCCGGTCCGTGTTATCGTATCAGTTTTCGTATTAATTATCCGTATTTGTTTTTCAAATTTTTTTTCGAACTCAACTGCAACGATTTTCACAAAGTAAGCCAGAATTTCATGATATGTTTACGTTAGAAAATTAAACAAATGAAAATAAAGGGCACGACTGGGTCGCACAAACTTGCTCCTGTGGCAAGTTATTTTCGTATTGATCTGCGGAAAAAAAATTTCAGATGAAAGACATCATCATTGGCAACAAATAACTCAAATAAAATAAAAAAAAAAAAATTCATCCGATTTTTATGGAAAACGTTTAGTTCAAAAAACTTACTGTTTAGAAAAAAACTTTTTTCCAAAATTTTTGATTGCAGAATTAATTAAATTTAAGAGCACTTTCAGAATATCAAATTTAGTATGAATCAGTTTAGCCGTTTAAAGGATAATTGGCGTTCTATGGCAGGTACCGTTAATAAGTTACTCTGGAAAAAAAAATTTTAGATGGAAGACATCATTATTGGCAACAAATCACTTATACAAAATTTAAAAAAAAAAAATTATCGGATTTTTTTCGAGAAAAATGTAATTTAAAAAACTATCTTTTTATTTTTGATTGCGAATGTGGTAGGTACCGTTATTTCCCGACCTAGGATACAAATAAAAAAAAGTCCGTTGATATTACTCAATGAATGCTTTTTACCAAGTTTGAAGAAAATCAGCCCAACCCTTTAGGCTGTAGGTGTCGATACAGACAAACAGACAGACAGACAGAATTTTCAGACCCACATTTTTCGACTTCGCTATCAATGTTATGTCATGTTTGATTGTTATCTCAAAACTTTTTTTTTGCACGAATCCAAGACTTGCCTTATACTCGTAGTACCTATAGAGCAAGTAAAAATATACCTATGTATGTGTAGATCAGGTTTTAAGTTGCTCACTCATGCAGTAAAATATCTAATTACAACTTTATATCATAGAATAAGCAACTCTATTTGCTCTTTAAGTCCTTTACTTAACTTGAGAAAGTTTTTCTTTGAAAATCTGT
The DNA here is from genome assembly GCA_951217065.1 of Baccha elongata. NCBI lineage: Eukaryota > Metazoa > Arthropoda > Insecta > Diptera > Syrphidae > Baccha > Baccha elongata. The sequence goes on from OX578272.1 coordinate 31,187,802, forward strand.
AATTTTCAAAATTTTTAAAATAATATTCAACTCAGAAAACTTGACTAACCTTGTATCAATTTATGTCATATGATGCTTCGATAATGAGTAAACAAGTTTGACAGTAACCATGTAACTACTCAAAGTCTTATTCAAAGTAATTAAAATGAAATCTTATCATGGACTAGAAAAAAAAACCTTCAACTGTAAACAACTTGTCCTTTGCTATAAAGTACCTTTTTCTAAAATGTTTTCTCTCTTAAATAAAAAAAAAAATAATTATTTCATTAAAAATAAAATTGCAGAACAAGTTTTCCCATATTATCCATGTATTAAGTTTCTATAAAATGAACAAAATGTAGATACTGTTTTCATGTTTGAAAAACTTTCCTTTACCGTGCATCGTTCCGGAATAAAAAACTCCGAAATGACGCTGTATCGTAAAAGTTAACTCGGAAACAGAAAAATTGTATATCACTTTTTGATAGTATCGGAAATCCTTCTACATCAAATACTTGTACATAATGCTATAGCCGATTAATAAAGTTATCAAAAACAAATAAAAGTTTAGCTTGCACCTGAGTGGGTGAAAAAACTTTCATAAAATATTGATCCAAGTATTTGTAGTTTGTTTTTGTTTTAAAATCCATCATGAAGGAGTTTTGAAACAATTAAATTACTTGAAATGTTATTTTATGAATTGTAGATCAAATATGTATTTATATTTTTTGATGAAACCAAACATACGTAATTTAATCAAAACTGATTTTAGTAAATTCATTTACATAAAGGGTGTTTTCCAGAGGGAGATACATACTCGACTTTTATCGAGCTATGCAAATGTAAACATAGCGATAACAATAAATCTATATATAACAAATTGAGAAACCCAGAAAAAAGAGTTTCCTGTCAGTCTGTTTTCCGTCAGTTACATCCTAAAAAGTTTGACCGATTTATTTCAAACTTGGTATTTAGTACTATTTAAATTTAACAGTGAAGTTCTTCGCTGATTTTTTAAGTTTAGCCATACATATGTAATAACAATGGCCCTTATTACGATTGTCCAATATCAATACGGCAATTGATGTTTATCAACAAAATTGATCCATCGGTATTATAATTGTCAATTATCAAATTTTTGCTAAACTTTGAGCGCCACTTAGATTTGAGATCTATTGTGAATAGTATTTTTGACCAGCTTGATATTATGATTGTCAAAAATATTGCTATAATTTATCAAATGATCAGTCAATTTCTTAATATGGTTTGGTTACAGTATTTCCACCAATTTTAATATTTTTTTTTATTTCACTTCCTTACACACAGTTTTTATAAATCCATATTGATTTTTACTTTATTCACACAAAAATGAATTAAAACAACAAAAGAAAAAAACTCCAAACAAAAAACGAAAAATTATTAGAACACTTTATATAGCCTGTTCACAAGAAAATTTTGTTCGCATTATTCACAATAGATCACAAATTTATCAAACGACAATCATAATACTTTAATTGATAAATTTTATATCATTTATCAAACAATTGATATTTGACAACCGTCATAGGGGCCAATATGTAAACAGCTGGTAAAAAAAATAAGTGTGAAAGAATTTTTAGTGTATGAGTATGCTGTTGTTTTGTTGCTAAATAACGATTGACTTTCCTGGACGTATTGCCTAAAAACATTCTTTTTTCGGGAAAAACTGGTTATCCCCATGACAATAAAACTAAGGTTTTTAGGCCAAACATACAAAATTATAGCGGGGACCCGAGGAAGATCCCAACATTTGGTAAAAAATGATCTAAAATTTAGGTTAGTGCGCAAAAATAGAGGAAGGCCGAAAAAGACACAAGTTTCTACTGACCACCGCTTATATTTTTTAGGACACGATTTCAAGAATTATAGGGGCAGGAATTTGTAATAATATGAAATAATTCCAACCATCATTCCGCAGAAGGAATCAGAACTTTAATCTTCCAGAAAAAACTGCCAGGAAAGTCTAATTGTTAAGGCCTACATAATAGGCTCTGACAAAAAAATGCCTTTAGCCATACAACTTGGAACGGACCTTAAAAGGGTGTAATAGCCTGTGGAGTGATAAAACATAAAATAAAACCAAAATGAAAAGACTATACCTACCATCCTCGCTAAGCAGAGCAAACGATAAAACACGGAGCGGATATATGGTGTTGTGCTAGTGGTAGTTAAAGATCATGGTTTCGAGAGAAAGACATGTCTGTTTTCTCCTGCCAAGCCAATTCCCTGATCTCAGTTCAATTGAAAATTAGTGCAATGATCTCAAATGTAAATTAGGAGGCTAATATGTTACAAATAGGAACCAATTGAAAACATGCCAAAAATTGGTAGAGTCCACGGGCCGGTTCCAAAAGCTTTGGATTATAATGGAGGATACTCTGGCTATAAGAGTAAGTAAGACGAACATTAAAATAAAACACAAAAATATTCATAACATCAAAAATCACTGATCCTTTCCTTTTGGAAGACGCACCTATTTTTTTTTCTCCTATAAAACAAAAATGTTTCTTTTATACTTTGTCCTTTTTGAATGTGCAGTATACAGGCCTTATGGGAAAGCTTTTTCAAAATCAGTATAGTGCCATAATTGTTCAAAATTATGAATTGAAGGAAACCATGTAAGAAAAAGTGTATACCCGCATATGAATTTCCGTTCGCATCTGACAAAGATTCCACGACCTGTATTAGTATAGCGCATAGTTAAGCGCGCATTGCACTGATAGGCCAATTATTTTTAACACTCACTTAATACCAACATACATTCAGAGTTACCTTTGTGAATTTATTAACTCATTGGATTTTTTTCCTTGGGTGCCTGTTAAGGAACTTTTGATTTCAGAGTTTATAGAAAGAATGAGTGTTACCGTGGAATGTTTGTTTTGATATTTTCTTTTGCATTTTTGTTTAAGTGTGAAAAATTGCAGATAGAAGTTATTCGCGTAGATTCTCGTAGCAGACATTTTGTCGATGTCTAAACGAACAGCCTACAAACTTCTCAACGAAGATAACACCAAAGATCAGAACACGCCACCAAAATATAAAAACCATGTCAAAAGAAGTAAAATAAATAATTTCGATAAGTTTGCCATATGACAAATTGTGCATAAGTTTTGTTTAAATAATTAACTTCCGACGCTTGATAAAATATTGCATTGATTACCTCATGAAAACATAACTTACTTAATGAAAACATAAAAAATCGTATATAATTTTGTATACCTAAATATAAAAATAAAGATAAAAATGTAATCTAATAAAAGGAAGAAAGGTAACCCTATTGTTATTCTTCCAGTTTTTGCCATTTCAAAATTCTTACTGCGGCAACCATGAGAGAGCTTTTGGAAAACAAAAGAGTGGCGAATGAGAGACAAACATCCCTTTAATTTCTATACTGCATATTCAAAAAGAACAAAGTATAGTGAAAGAAATTTGTTTTTTAATTTAATTTTATTAAATGAGGCATATCATTCAATAGACTTTGGGTTTTTCCAGTGATAGATAAATAAATGTGAAACATATTTCACATTTTTTTTGCATTCTGTCAATGTAAATTCCGGGATTTCATTAACTCAAATTTTACAAAATACCAAAATTCAATCGAACCAACCAAAAGTCCTTAAAAATTCGTCTAAACTTCCTCCTTATATAATATTCATAAGAATTTTGTGATGCGAAAACAATATTCTTTTACCATCCATGATTGCCAACAAAATTATCTGCCTAAACATTTTTTAATACGAATCATCATTATTCATGACTTCCTTTATAACCAATACCACAACAATAAATAATTTATTAATGTTTCGCAATCTTACCTTTATCCTAGAAGTCGTCTTTAGCACCCTGTTCGTTTTTCTGTTGAACTTGTTACTTCTTCCTGGAAAAGATAAACCAAAACAAGCATATTAAATTTTCTTGCTTGAATAGAATTGAAGAAGAGATTATAAATCATTTTTGAGTGAAAAGAAGAAGAAAAAAAAAACATGTTAGAATATTTATAAAGGCTAAGAACCCTTTTCCTGTGGTAAACTTACATAAGATGTGGTTTTACAGATGAAGTAGCAAAATATTAAAAGCGCGCATGCAAAATGTATCTATACACAAAAATGGTTTCTGCATAGAAAGAAAAAATTCATTTAATATTCTGGAACATAATACCGATACAAAATTCCTTCATTCGATCAATCTCTATCTATAGATATATTTATAGTTACGATACCGCAACGTCCTTTTCGCTTGAGGTAGTCCCTAAGATAATATCTTTTGCTCCATCATCGAAGATATCAGATACGATTATCGGGCTTTTGAACAATTTATCGGATTTGCATGGATGCTGAAATAAAGATACTTGCACCCTTCTTTGAACTACTCCCTCCACCCGATTGGCAAAGAAGAAGGCAACCAACCATATCGAAAGTATCACTTTGCAACGCAAGGTTGGGTTGCAATGGATAGCTGGCTAAAGATGGAGTCTTGTCCTCCACTCGACGACCTCTATATCCATTTGCTATTGGTTGGTTGACCTTAGTCGATTGTAAAGTATAGATTCTTCGATTACTATTTTGCTGTCTATCGTTTCTTCGATGTAATCGATACAATTTTAAAAACAACACCATACTATCGTCGGCAGCGGGCGGTTTCTGTTAACAGTGGCATAATGTGGCTAAGGTCTTGATGAAAGATATAGTTTACGAAAAAAAAAATTATAATAATGAGATGGAAATGCATTTTTCAAGAATCTTGGAAGCAGTGTATTGGAGAACCCGAGGGTAAATCAATTTGTGGGGAAATAAATAGTAAAAGAGATTGTAATGGAAACAATGTTGTGCAATTTCTTGAGCAAATAGTGATGATGGTTTAGAAAATTTGAAGCATGTCATTTTATTGTTGTGTTTTTTTTTCTCTCTTCGAATTTTCAGTTCGAAAACATTTTTGATTTTGAAATGCAAATTTCCTCTTCACATGAGACTTTTCTGCTCAAGATGAGATTATGTTCATATTCCTGCGTTCTACAAAGGAAAGAACTTTGATATTCTTAAATCATAGCCTTTTTCTGGAAATGTTCTTTATGTTTTCGATTTGAGCATATATCTGAAAAATCGGAAAAATTATCTTCATCTGTAGAAGGACATCTTGTCACTTTACTTAATAACGAAATAAAATTGAAAGAAAAATCCGTCTATAATTTTGACCAAAGAACTTAAGAAAATAACCAAGTAATAGCTAATAGTTTTTCTTAAGTGGTAACATCTTTTTCGACATTGATAGATCTTTTTGCAGAGTAAGCACATTAAGTCGTATGTTTTAAGAAAAATGGGAAGAAAAAAATCATTTACAAATTAATGTTTATTTGCTGCACTATTTTTGAACGGCTCTATAACTTTCAAAACCAAACGCCAGTGATTATGTTATCTGAAATTATTTAGGAAACCCGTTGTTTTGCAAGGCTAAATAGAATGAAAACATTTTTTCATCTTACAGCTTTGAAAAATATAAAAGAATCACAGAATCGCATCGAATTCAGCACTATCAGCAGCAAATATCAGAGATATGGCTATCGTTGAAGTAAATATACTAACGGTTCTCCATGTTATTCGCAGTGTTAAACATTTGAAGCGTCTTAAGCCTAAGAAAAATGGTAAGCTCAAAAAACACTGTCGAAAATATTTATTTCTGACGAAATAAAGTGTATTTTTGATAGGCTGAATGTTTAAAACTATTTTTGTCTCTAACTAAGAAAGCAGGAGCGATTTCTGAACAGGAAAGGAAGCATAGTAATGGAGGTGCAAAATCCTACTATAGAACGATTGACTTGATGATACAAAACACAAAAATTAATAGAAACAGCTAAAAATCCTTGCTTGAATGAATTTTTTCAAGAATGTATGATATTTTTGGGTCCTTATACTCACATCCCGAGCAGCAAAACCATCCATTAAGAGTCAATTTGTAAATTTTTTGGTTTCACCACCGAACACTATGGACATCGACGCAATGGAAAAAGTATGTGACTGGTTCACACAATAATTTTGTGAAGAATGGAGATTAAACGGTAGCAAGGAAGATTAAATTCTTGCCATTAAAATGGCCTGAAGTAAGATTTTTCTGAATTGGATTCGATAAATAATCTGCTTAAATCATGAATTTTTTTAAGTTATTTTGAACTCTGACTATTGAAAATAATCAATTTATTATGAATAAATTCAAAACTAGATAAAGAATATTTGCAGTATTTCTATTTCGTTCTATTTTTAAAGTGCTTCTATTCTTATGACGCATTTAAATCACACAAAATTATGAGTTTATCGATTATTTTCTCTCTACTACACCTTTCTTGAAGATCTATAATGCAGTATTGTGTATTGAACATTTAACATTCCTTCTTGTGCACAAAAAATTTGTGTTCAGTCTGTCATAATATAAAAGAAATTTGAATTCTACTTCTCGAAAATGCGTGCTTCTATCCTTATGATGACTTGCAGTGTATAAGAGTAAACTAACAGAAACTTTAATGAAGATGCTGAGCAAGACAGCAGTAGTTACGTCAAAAATACCACCGTGAACGCTGCTGTTCTTTTTGTCCTTTTGACCTTTTAAATAGAATCTTTTTTTTTTATAAAATAATGATTAGTTTACTTTATTTAAAATAAATTCATTTGAATGAAACATTAACCAATGCGTTGGTATTCGAGTATGCATAAAATGCAATTCTTCTGCTTGAACACTATTTGCAAAATAAGTAGTAAATGTTTTTTTTAACAAAATGTCAAATTTAAAACTTTTAAGGTTTAAACTGGGACCAACTTCGCTTTGTTTATGATATTGCCTCACACTAATCCTCATTTTTAAAAAGAAGATAGTGCCAAAAACTAAGTCATAAATGGGTTTAGTCCTTTCTGCTCCTTGGTCCCTCTTGCCATCCCCTCCCCTACAAGTAAAAATTAGTTATATTGCGGGTAATGGAAGTGATGGGTAAGTGATATACTCCATTATTTTCGAGTTTTTGATGAAATGGGGATCACAAGGAGGAAAAGCGTCAATATAAAATTCTTACTCCATTTGTCTATGCCAAGATGGTCAAATTCTACTGATGACAGACATATGCAAGGATATTCCGACATTTCATTTTTCCATTAGAAACGTGTGTGCCGACGACAAAAATCCGACAAGATATCGATAAAGGAAAAAGAAAAATAAAACTAATTAATTAATTAAATATATGTTATACATATCACATTGCAGGGTAAAGGGAATAAATTTTGTTTGACTTAAATTGTTTGTAAAAAATTATATCTGCCAATATCACAACTTTTTCCTTTCTACACACATAATTATATCTAATTATTCTGTTCTCGAAATATTTGATCTAAACCAGACAAAGTTTAACGATATATTCACACCACAACATGCTTCACATAAATCTTCATTTTTTTTTTTCCTTTAACCGCAAAAACTTCATCCTACATCTTCAACGACCGTATACGTACGTGAATGAGATTAGGTACCCCAAATGGAATACGTGTGTACTGTGGAAGGGTAATTCTGTGGTTTCCCTTTGATTTGCATCCTACAAGACACCAGAACATCTTCTGGAGCAGCAATTAAAAATGATGCCAGAATGTCTTAAGAGAAGGAAAAAGATGCAGGACGAATGTTCCCTCATTAAAAAGGCGATGAACTCTTTTACTTCTACTATACGTGGTCGTTGTTTGTAGGCATTTTTCTTTCTTCATTAGAAGTTGTGTGTTCCCATCCCCAGTCCCTCACTACAAGATAAAGTATGTGTGTTAGGTCGGGAAAGATGGAGCATTAGGCGTCTAATGTATTTTAGAAATGCAAGCAGCATATAAAAAAGTTTTTCGTCATTCGTCACCGGAAGACTCGAAAATAGATCACAAGGACGGTTTGCGAGAGAGCTGAAGATTACGCTTCATTTAATGGCTTTTTTGTTTGATGCGGAAAATGCGTGATTTACCGTGGTTCCTTTACAGAAACATACTGGTGGTGGTGAAATAGTTACGGTTAATTACATCCTGTTCTACAAAATGAAAATGAAAAGAAAAACATAAAGAAAAGGAAGTAAAGGGTGTCCCAGAATTCATGCAAAATTTGAATCTGACGCCGCGCGACGTTTATTTGTTGTGTCTTTAAACAAAATGTTGTACAGCTGATGGCAAGGTTATTAAAATTGTAGCGAACAAATATAGCTGTTTCATCGTTTGACAAATTGTAGCGAACAAATATAGCTGTTTCATCATTTGACAAAAGTGTTCAGTATGAAGAATGACGATACACTTCTTCAAACAAAAAAAACAAATTGAATTTTTTGTGAAAGTGAACTTTTTTCAGAAATTTAGAAACGGGTGAAATAGACCCCCCCTCCTGTACGATTTTTAATTGCGATTATAGGTAGGTACTATAAGGCAAGATATGAATTCGTGAAAAAAAGCCACTACGATAATAGCGAAGTCAAAAATTTGGTTTTGAAATTCTGTATGTATTTCTGTATGTCAGTCTGTCTGTCGGTCATTTGCACCTGCAGCCGTCAGGGGAGTTTTTGGAATTTTTGTTTCTATGTCCAAAAACAACGGTACGTACCTGCCATATAACGGTAATGAAAAAGCTAGTTTTGTTCGAAAACTGCTCTAACGATTTTGATTAAATTTGACATGAGTGATGGAAGTCGTTTTTTCTTAAAAATATAATTTTAACGGTAGGTAACTGTCATACAAAGGTTTTTGTTAATTTTTACTATCTCGTTAACGACTCAGCTGATCTTAATCAAATTTTATTTCTAGAAAGGCCTATATTTTTTCACAGCTTTTCTAAAAAAATTAAATTAAGTTTTTGAGTGAAAATTATTATTTTGTTAAAATTGTCATACTCAAAAATGTTCATAAAAATATTTTTAAAAAAGTAGTTTGAAAAAATCGTGTTTTTTTTTTTTGTAAAAAAATATTGATTTTTTATACCGACACCGGGTATCGAACCTGTGCCTCCCCCACAGATGGGCATCGAATTCTACCAATGTAGGTATATTTTACCACAATTCAATTTGTGATTATCGATACAATGGTAGAATTGCGTATAGTGCGATGACCATCTGTGGTGGAGGCACAGGTTAGATTCATGTTGGTATGAACAATTCAATAACGTGTTTTTCGATTAAACGCATAAGATTGTAAATGGACGAGCAACACTAATTAAATAAGAGGAGTCTGATAATTGGCGGTGGGGGCCATAAAACAGCTATAACTCCTGCCAAAAAATAGTGGTGGTGTACACAGGTTGTTGTTGTCTAATTCGACAACTTATCAATGTAAATTGAGTTATGAAGCGCAAATTTACGCAGCCTAACTGCAGTATGTCATCACACAAACCACCTTTGCTTATTTTTATTTATTATTTTTTTTTTAAATTAATTAATTAAGTGAAAAAATATAAAAAAATACTTCATACCCAAAAATGGGCTACAACATGCAAGAGAACTATACACCAGACCCGTTTTTCTGTTAAGTTAAGAAAACACACAAAAATAAAGCAAAAAGAGAAACAGACTTCGCAACAATTAAACACTTTTTTCTCGAAATTAGTAGTTGGTTAGATGAAAAGCGTTGAGACTTTTTTGTAGAAAATCATACAAGCTACAATTTTTACCCAAACATTTGCAAAAAGTTTATAGTTTCCGTGAAATTAGGAAAAAACTGAATGTTTTGGCTCCGGGCCAAATCATGGGTACTTTTGAGGATTTGCTTATGACATATTATAACAAAGATCTCAAGCAAAATCCAGCTTTGTCCGAGTTATTTCGTAATCTTGCCTTTTTTCATCCAATTTTCCTGTGCTCTATCTATTTCTTTCAATTCTTGTTTGTAACTGAAAAAAACTTCTTAAAATAAAATACACACATAACACATAACAATCACTAAAGCAAAGACCCGATGATGTTTTGTCTAATTAGGCAAAACAAATACTTTGGTCTAAGTATTCTGGTCTAGCATGTCGGGAATGGTTGCTCCATTTCAAGAGGAAATGGAGTACGATGATGCCGAGTGTGAGTTGAAGTTTCTAAAGAGCCCTCTGGCTAGCACATGCCAAATGGAGCGAACAAAGTAAAGAACGAAAAAAAATTTAAAAAAAGTTTTCATAGAAGAGCTTTGAAGATTTTAAGTTTGAAGAGTCATCTCTACTTTAACTGGAGGTGAAACTGTCAAGACAAAAAGTTGATTTAAGTGTGAATTTGGAAAAAAAAGGAATGAGGATTCATCCATTTTAGATTCCAAAAGGGTGTTTCCTTTGTATTATAGGGGCAGGTCATGACTTGTGTGTGTGCCAGAAACTTTGCAATTTAATGTGAATATAGGCAAACTGTTTTCTTTGAATTCTGAATTTTAATGAAAAGAAAACGATGATATGAGAAATATTAAAGCAAAACCTCATGTATCATAATCCTACGCGACTTTTCAAAATTCACATTAAAAACGGTAATGATTCGTCGTTAGAAACCGCACCTATATCCACATACAAATTAGTGCCATTAACCCTCTTAAGGCACTAATTTACTATAATTAAGTAATTTTTACTACTTCTGTTGAGTGGTTACACCCACGAATATATAGATGGGTGGTCCTTGTGGTTTAAGTTGTAGGTTTATGATTTAAAGCTGTCAACACGAAACCATAGAATTAATGTCCTTTAATTCCTTAATTTGGTTATATTTTTCTTTTTAGTCTGGTTTTAGATTGATTGATTACACATTTTTATTTTGGTAGATTTTAATGATGAAATATAATTCATTTTATTTGTAATGATGTGCATAATGGTTATGGAGTGTGTTATTATTATGTGGAATGTACGAATGTAAAGAAGAGAAATGATTAATTAAGGAAGGACGAATTATCTATTCTGTTCTCATAATGCAAAGTGTGTAACGAACACAAACTAATTTTTTTCAATTGACTAGCTATACAAAAATCATTGGTTATTCACTGTGTGATGTTAAATCGCCTAAAACCAAATCGCCCAAAGTCAGTAAAAACTAAAAAAATGTAAAATCACCCAAAAATGTTACACTTATTTGCTTGGGCGATCTGCATTATGTCAAAACGCCCAAATAAGTATTTTGATATTTCACATGTCAAATTGGCTATGCGAAAGATCGATCAAAAAGAAAAATTAAGAATTGCCAAAAATATTCTTGGGCAATTCTTTATTTTACATACTGTTTTGAAGATTTTTCAAAATGATAAATCGCCCAAGAAATATAAATACAAAATCGCTTTTTTTATGAAAAATCGCCCAAATGAAGGTAAATGAAGAACTATACCCAACATTTTTGGGCAAACATGACAAATGCAAGACAGCAAAAGGTATGTTTTGGAAAACTACAAAAAAAAAAAAATTAACAACCATTCATGATCATGATATCGCTATTTCTATAATGAGTTTTGACCGCAGAGAGTTTTTTTGCATTTTTCATAATTATTTTAATAAAACTTAAAATTGGTCGATTATTCATTTTAATTTTTGGGGGATTTTGTATTAATTTTTCGGATTTTTTTTCACTATGCAAGTTCACTCAACATTTTTGGGCAACTTTTCGTTTTTACGTTTCGGGCGATTTGTTTTTTGGGCGAATTTTCGGATAGCTGCTTAAATTGTCCAGAACCAAATCGTCAAAATATAAAAAAATGTCATTATGACAAATCGTCCAAAAGTGAAAGTTTTAAATCACCAAAAGTCAAAATGAGCGATTTTTCCCAAAACTTGGGTGACGCTATGACTATGACAGACCACCCAAATATTAAACATACAAATAAATAGTGAGATATATAATGTATGGGGTCATGGTGCCCTCTTGCTAGTGATCACTATAGGATTTGGGGTGGGTGCGAGTTTCGGTAGGAAAATAAAGTGTTTGAATCAAAAAAACAGGGGGTTGCACAAACTTCACTTTTTTACGAAATAATGTTTTTTTTCAAATTTTACATGTAAAATCAGCCGAAATTAATATTATTTTTACGCGATTTAGAGTGTCATATTTATGAATTCTTACAAAACAACCATTTAATTTTGGTTACTTTACATTTGAAGATTTATGATCTGACATTATGTTCTTATACCTATGAGCGAAGTTATTTTTTTTTTTTGTTTTTCGGGCGATTTAGTTTAAAGCGACTCGAAAAGGTGTCCGAAATATAGCACAAGCAAAATATAACCATATCAGAGCATGTAAGGTACGATTTCTAATGAATTTTCAACCATGCTTATAGTTTACATTACGTTTCTTCTGAAATGTTTACTGAACGAGTACGAAAACTGCTAAAAGATTAAGATTTTCTATCGCGGTTTGAAGTCACAATACTATGTACTAAATAATAGCTTAATTAGAGCAGCAGTGCCGTGAAATAAGGGCAAGTGTAACAAGGCCAACTTTGAAAAGTGATTATTGCTTTAAAAAGCATGTGGTCAATTAAACAGAATAGAATAATGATGATAGCATTCATGTTTGTAAGGCTCAACATTGCATTTTAAAGTGAAAGTGTATATCACCATCGTTTTACACACGTCGAATCGCGTTAGGCTCTGAAACATGGGAAGCATAAATAGTAATTTAATGTGGTATCTTTTCATTTATCAAGCAAGCAGCTTATTGGTGGGCAGAAAAAAGTTTCAGGGGCGGAGCGAAAAAAAAATTGCAATAAAAGGATCAATGTTCACACCACAAATTGATCTTTTCATGGTTACAATTTTTTTTCGCTCCGCCCTTGATACTTTTTCCTGCCCACTAATAAGCTAATCGGTAATTGTATAGAAAAAACATAGAAAAAACAAACAACCTTATTGGGCAGAGTTCACTCTCCGAAACCTAAATAGAAACAAAATGTTCAAATTTATAGCTTTTCGAAAATAACATAAGGCCGAAGTCCAAAACGATGCATTTTGTGTGTACGTTGGTATATGCAATCGAAGTTTTAAGTCTTGTGAAAGAAGGCACACTTCAGTGCATTCAGAACATATGTATCTACCTACAAATATACGATTTTAAGATTTGGTTGGATTTCACTGGAACGTATTCCAAAATAGACCGGAATTTCAATTCAGTTCAATAGCTCAATAGCACCAACTTGGCGTTATTTCACTTTTATAAAGCGAAATAAAGCCAACCATTAAAAATTGCCTTTATTTAATTTTTGGAAAGCAAAATAAGGCCAACTTTCAAAAGTTGGCCTTATTTCACTTGCCTTTTATTTCACGGCACCAGAGTAGCATACACTAAAAAGTTACAAAGGATTCTCCAGAAAATGATTTTACTCTGTAAATCTCTATACGTACTTAGTTGAAAATATAAATTTAAAAAAAAAATATTCAAAGTAATTTTTTTCAAAATTTTATGCAATTACGTATAATTTTTGTTTCCAAAATTCAACAATTAATAATTTTTAGTCAAAAACGGAAAACCGGATGCTAAAATGTTTTGTAGTTTTTGATAAAATCAAAAATACCAAGAATCACCTCTTATAAGAAAAACCATTTTTGTAGTACATACTCACCTGACTGGACTTCTAATTAATTTAATGAATATTAAATTATTATTTTTTCTTTTATTATTTTAAAAATATTCAGAATGTTATTTGCATACATTAAAATAATAAAAGTTCTGGATAAATGACTTTTAATTTTTTTTTAATTTTTTTTTTTAAATTTTGAGTTTAAAAAATTAATTTTTCAAAAACTATTTACCAAAACAACTTTGTTTTGTAATAGATTTCTGGCTTTCTAAAAAGTTATAGCATGACATTGCACGTTGTACCGTTATTTTTTAATACTTTTTTTTCAGTTTTAAGTCAATATTTTAGAAAATTGCCCCTCCCGCCCAAAAGGAGGGAGATATCCCCCCCCCTCCCACACCATTTTGTCTTGCCTCGACCCAACCTACTCGTTTCATATTTTTGGCACAGCTCATGTGAATCACACTGTATATAGCGCAGGCTTCTACCTCAGGACTATAAAGTGAAACCGGCTACTTCAGGGTCCCTTAAATCCCTGGTCGTTTCTGTACAATGTAAATTCATTTTAATATTTTATTTAATTACTACCAATTTATATGTTACATAATACTGTTATCAATTTAATATCTTAAATTATCGCAAAACTCAAAATCTTTTGAAGAACTATTGGTATTATAAAATGTTGAAAAATTAAGATTATGCGGCTTTAATAAGACGGTTCAATTTTTTACCCTCTGTTTACTGTCATGTCTAAGTTGTCTAAAATGTTATTATTTGATTTAACATAATATACAAATATATGTAATATGTACAGAAATAAAATCCCTACCCTAATTTGCTTCTTCACGCTCATTTAGACATTTATTTATCTTTTACTTTCGTCTCCTGTTTAACTTCACTTTCTTCCAAACGCGAATATAGAACACCAAATAAATTATATTGTCGTACAGAAAAGACAAACCAACTTAAGGTTCCATCAAAATGTCAAGTGTATCTTTATGTCTATATGTACATAACTTTGCAAAGAACAAAAATACAAATAAAGTCGGTGAAAATATAATAATACCTTACGTAAGATTGTCGTAATTTACACGTACAGAGTTTACAATTGTCAAAGTTAATGGTTCTGTTGACTTGGGTGGATATTTTCAAAGAATTCATGTACATATAATTTGTTTTGTTGTTTTTTTTATGTTCTTACAGAAGTATGTAAATTTGAAAAATACATTTATAAACTTTGGCTAGGATTGGAGGTATTTTTAAGATTGATGGACATTTTAAGATATTTTGTTTTGTTATCTGTGTTATTAAGGATGTTTGGTGTAGGAGGAGATAATTTGTTTTTACTTTACTAAAGGCAAAACAAAAAAAATTTCAGACTAGCTTTGAATCTGTTTTTATTTTTGTTTCAAAGAATTTTAAATCTATTTTAAGAAAAAGAGTATCTTAACATTTTTTTATTTTTTATTTGATTATCGTTAGAACTTATGATTTTCTTCTCAGCCAACGGGACATTTATTTCATAAAAAATTGACTTCTTTTGTTAAAAATATTAATGGTGGTATAGAGCCGTCAACAAAATATAATCGTTAAGGATATTTCTACAGGATTGGAGGAGACCTACAATTTTTGTCGAATCGGAACGACTAAGGTGAGGTGCACTTTTCATGGCAACGATACTCTTGAATGATGTCACTTTCTCGACCCCGAAAAAAACATTAGGTGAACTCAGTGCTCGAACCCAGGTTTCCGGCGGGATAGTTTGACACCACGGGGCAGTACATAATGGATTCATGCGGCTTTGATGAAATTAATAATAAATATTTTAGAATTTTCTTTAATGTTTATGAAATTTTCTGACATTAATGAGAATAAAATATGGTAAGGTTAAAAACATTTAGTTAATCTTGATGCCGTCATATTTTGTTTGATAAATATACAGGATGATTCCCATAAGGTGTGACAAAAAGATAGAGTTAGTAGGTTACCGTTTATTAATTTCAGCACACTATTTCCTGAAATGTCAGAGAATTCTTCTTAATTTCAAATCACACACCAGTGGTGCTTGCGTTGGGTGCTCCACATACACTCTATGCCCCCTCAGACCAAATATCGACAAAGCTGGGTTTTGGTGGAGACCTTTATTTTACAAAGGTACTACTCTTAAGCAGGTAACCGAATTTCGAACTGGAGGTATTTTTTTTTTTTTTTTTTTGCGAAGAGGTCAAAATTCAGTTTTTTGCTAATTACTTAGAAACTATAAACTTTTTGGAAAAAAATGTTAAGGTTAAAGTTGTAGCTTATATAATTCTTTAAAAAGAAGCTTTCGACATCAATCGATTTCGAGAAAAACTCCCAGAAAATCTATTTTTATAAGAGAACCAAAAAAATAAAAAAAATATAATTGCCAAATACTACACTCTAAAAAATCTTTACTAAAAAAAGTATTATACCGTAAAAGTATGATAGAGAGAGGAACCTTGAAAACGATATCGTCTGGCGATAATCCAATTACGGAATGACCTCCTGATTTACTTGTTGTAAGTAAATGTAAGTATGATTTTCAGTCGCAGAATTTTTTATTGCAACAGAATGCACATCCAATTTTATGATTGGATATATATGGTTCGAAAGTCTTTCAGGAGTATCCGAAAAATAATGGCGGTATGGTAGAATGTTTGCGTTAGCCGCCATATTGAAAAACGTATTTTCTCAAATAATTTTCTTAAATGTCTTATTGAACGAAAAAAATTGTTTTTGATAGGAAATTCGATATGAAATATGATCATATGAATATGATGATTTTTTTATGTCATCTGTTATGTATTTTATGTTATTTAAAGTCAAAAAAATGTTTTTCTTTAAAACAAAGCTATGATTTCTTTATTTTGAGCAAACCAATTTATATGAGTGAGTGAAAAAGTACACAATTATGGAATAACAGATTTTTTAAATGTACAAACAAATTAATTTTGACTTCTAAAAAGTTGAGACATTATGAAACAAAATCTAGCTTTGTCGGATTTTTTTCGTATTTTTGGGTTGAAATTTATTTGTATTTTTTACTAGTTTAATCTGCCTAGTAAATATCTATTCTTTTTATCCTTATTTTAATAAGAAAGATTGCTTATTATAAGAAAGATGCTAATAATTTGGCTTTATTACTTTACGACAATGTTTCTTTGGTCGTTGGTAGTGCCATATTAGAGATTCTCAAAGTTGAGCGATTTCTTCGTTAAAAATTCGTATACGGGATTTCAAACAATTCAACCCTATCAACCTAACTAGTAAATTGCAGTGGAGTTTTTTCTTTTAATGGCTAACTAATACTAATCTTCAGGATGTCATATTTCGGGGTACCCATAATTACAGACACAGTTTCATATTTTCTATACTTTTTTGACATAGGGTCTAAGACAAGATACTGGTCGAATTGCTTACTTTCCGAAAAGTTGTCGAAAAACGGTTATATTATCAGCTATTGTTCAAGTTTCTTTTCGATCATTGAATTTAACTGACTATCATCAAATAACTTGAAGAGAAATGTCCTGGGTAGAATATGAAAATATCAAAGTGTTCAAAAAAAATTGTATTTACTGAAGAAATATCTTCAAATACATTTTGACGCTCGGTGGTTAATTGGTAGGTTTTAATAATCATGACGAACCTATTGATTTTTTTTTTTCAATTAGTAAAATAAAGAAACAAATAAAGTGTCGTAACAAAAGTACCCAAAAAAGTTATATTTTTATCGAAGCAAGTTTAACGTTTAAATACTAAAAAATACCATTAAGAAGATTTCAATTCCAAAACACTGATGTACTATTATTTTCGTAACACTCCTCCTACCAACACTTTTTTATGTTAAAAGAAATTGAAATTCAACAAAATCACAAAATGAATTAGTTGACAATATTCTTGATCAAATCAAAAAGCTTTACCTCATTCAGCATATTATGCTTTTGAGAAAAAAAAACTAAATCCTCCCAGTTTCTGCTGCCACACCCGAGCATATAAAAGATGCTTCATTTGATATTTTAGCCCTGGTAACACCCCAAAATGAAGTTTGCTTATTCAGCCACAAACACACACATTTCCTCCTCCGAAAACAAAACTGAAAAAAATATATATTAAGGAAATCCTTTGATATATTGCTACCGATTTTGCTATCATGCTGAAGATTATTATTAAAACCCGAACGGAGAAGATGTAATTAAACACGTCCCATCACATGATTCGCCTGTTTCTTCTTCTGAAAACCAACTAGAGCACAAGGAAACAAACCGAAACTCATTTAACTTTAACATTTCATTATTATCACTCCTTGTCATCTGGAATTGTCGGTTCCAACATAGCCAGGATCTTCCCATTTTATTCCTGCACGCCCCCCAATCAACCACAATCCTTTGAGAAACTAATTTGTTTATAATGACTTACATTCTCCATTAAGTTAAGATTCTATAGTAGCTAAAGCTCCTTTATCTAGAGAGGGTGTAACTAAAATTCTAAGTAAATCTATATCTCTTTATTGCTGTCAAATGACGCCATTTGTCTACGAGTACATCATACACATCGATAAGCATGTGTGTGGATAGATTGAAAATTAATAGATTTATCCTTGTGAAGTGTATAATCATCTTCATGCACTCATCGAAAATATAGTGTGGAACTTATGCCTTCGTGTCATCATCGTAGTCCTTGTTATCCTATCGCGATTAGATTCAACTATATGTATGTATCTAGAAAGTTTCAAGTATAGAAATTAATATTCCCGAATGAAATTGAATTATTTTCCCATCAAAGTTAAATGAAGATGACCCCGATCATGATTACTGACAGAGACAAGGCACTGGAAGAAGTACCAATTTACAGCGAATTGAGGACATCAAGGAAATTACATAGTCGAATAGCAATTAGGTGTTGACACACAATATGTGAAGCGTATATAAACATTTATGATTATCATCAAATATATTGGGCGGTTGAAATCTGAAGAAGAACATATCCTCGGAAACATGACCGGATAAGGAAACCATGATATTATTTGTTCAGAGCCTATTATCAAAATTGTAATGCGAATATCCTTCCGGAATATAAATTGGGATATCTTATTCTTAAGCGCCTGAAGGATATCCGTCGTTGTCGTTGGTGTCAGTTGAATGAAAGTCGTGCCTATTGTCTATTCGAATAACGAAAATAGTTTTAAGAGCATACCGAATCAAGGATTGGAAGAATGCACGATTCTAAGAGCATTAGTATGCTGGACAAATTAAGTTGGTTAGGTGACTTTAATCGAAAAGTAAATGTCCGCTTAGAATGTCAAAACTTTGGACAAAAATTTAAATATAATACTCTACGTTCTACAAGAAGAAGCATAGTAGAAATATAGAAATGGATATATTAAGCTAGGCGATGCTAAAATTTTGAAAAGTGAACCCAATTGTCTAATACCAAATAAAGTGGTTCTATGATACTATTTGAGTCTTAAATGCTTTTCTTGTCTATTCCTTCTTCTTTTACCGGCCTGCAGTTTTTAATAAGCTTTTGTCCAAATCAACCTGTTCCTTGACCAACAGTATTTTTTCAGCTTCCAATTTCAAGTACTTTGAAATCTTTTACTGCTGAGTAACACAAACAGCTTTCCTGTAAACTCCTTCAAGAATGGTTTCGAACATTCTAATACAGAGTTGAACACTGTTGCGGGTTCGATTTATTCGAATATGTATCCTTCTGGATAGATTCATGAAGCCGTATGTATACATACTGTAAGGCTCGTGGTTGAATCTTCTTCTTCAATACATTATATAATCGCTTTATCTTTTTACTTCTAATTTGATTTAGCTCCTATTAACCTTAACAGATACAATTACTAGCGGTACAAGGACGATATTTAATACTAGGAAAGACAGATTAGATCGAAACTACGACTGGTCTGTCTCGATAAAGCTGAATAAAAATCTTTCTTTAACTGAAAAATTTCGTCGAATGTTTAATAATTGTATCCTGTGATAATAGAAATATTTTGAAATCAATACAAAAACGCTAGAGAATTCGAAAGTCTGATGGGGATACAAATTTAGAACAACCATTTGACCAAGGAAACTATTTTTATCATTATCCATGTGCCGACAAATGTCTTTATTTCTGTTACGATTCCAATATCATGAGCAAACTTAATATTACGATCGGAACTTTTGTCCGATCGTAGATTTCTCCGAACGGATACGATGATATAGCAGCAGAATTTGTCTTATGAGATTGAAAATACAGTTGCAGAGCGAAATTTCTTCGTCTTACTTTTTTATTTATCATTTTTATATTTATTGTTGATAAATTAAAATCGACACAATAAATGAAAAAGGCTATAAGAAGTTTTACTTTGCAAATGTATTCAAAATAAATCGTTCCATATTTTGATGAACATATTTATTAATTTAATTCATTAAGTTAATAAATATTGTTCACTGCAACTATTAACTCGTTTATTAATCCGATAAATGAGGTGCCTTAGTTCAATGAACTCATTTATTATAATTAATAAATTTGTTTATTTAAAGAAGAAACAGCTGTCCACTGTCTCTATTGACTCGTTCATTAATCCAATAAGAAGGGTTTCATTAGTTCAATAAACTAGTTTATTTTAGTTAATAAACTTATTTATTAAATAAATAAACAACTGACCATTGACGATATTTATTCGTTCACAATTTCAGTAAATAAGATTCATTAATTTAATACATGGTCTCAATGAATTCGTAAATTGTATTGACGAACAGTTTCAGTTTTCAATACTGCTCATAGTATCTACTGACGTTAATTAAATCAATGATCGTTCATTCAAATAATAAACCGAAATTCACTGTCACAATTAACGAGTTTATTGGACGAATTTTAATTAAGTATTTATTGTCTCAATCAGAGATTCCTAAAAATTCCACATCAGTTGGTTCTTAAGATGTACCGTACCGATTCTCTATGAATTCTTCTATAAAATAACTATAACTATCGAAAAATACACTTTCCATTACATTGAAAATCTCTCAGATTTACTATTTAAGGACATCTTTGCATTAAGTCAGAACTGAGGGTGACTCAAAAAGGCATCCTTTAACCTTTATTTAATATTCTTTCATTCATTTGCACCATAAAATTCTTCTGGGTAAATAAGATCATGCATTGCAACTAATTTAACTAATAGAGACGACTGCCATGTATCAAGTGACAAGAACAAGTATTCGAGTGCAAATACTACTGAAATAATATCGGTATCATCTTTCAACATTCCAAGGCAACCTATATTAACTTCCTACTCTAAAAACTAACTACCAACATATTATAATGATTCTCTGCTTCTGACATTAATATATCCGATACTTTTAATAGTATAGCTCCTAGCAGATGATTTCAATTTCCTTCATGAAGGATTAATTCGATATAGTTGTGTGTAAAGTTTTTTTCTATAGGTAATCAACAAATTACCTGTGGTTATCCACACCGATTATACTATCAAAATAAACATAGCTATATCAACTTATATTGAAAATGAGTTTTCCAGATTATTTCGAGGTCTTCCGCAGCATCAGCCACATGCACAAACCACAAACCCACATTGATTTCGGTTCCTCCATCTGATTCCAATTCAATGTTGACAGTTCTTGTTTTGCATATTGTGCAATCATCCAGAAGCCGATGTCGGTCGTCAACATTTGACATCATCATCATCATCATCCTCATCCGCAACCTCGTTGATAATTTTAATATCTTTTATTTGCATGAGCTCCTGATGCGTAGCTCTGGTGTGTGTATATAAGTTTATGTCATTTCATGAAATCCCAAAAGTTCTTTAAGTATTTATGTTTAGAAAGGTGCTCATAGAGCAATATAGCAACAGCAACACTGTGTTTCCTTTCCTATACCTTACCACACAATTTGCCACGGAAATGGTTAACACCTGGAATCTGATAAATGGATCCCAGTCGTCTTTCCTTTTTTACGGTTTTCTCACTAACGTCGTCATCGTTGTCATCGGTCGATGTACATTATGTATAGTCTTCTAAAAAAATGGTTGCTGCTGTAAGGTCCTTCAACAAGGATAGTGGAGAGAAGAATAAAAAAAAAGTTGCATCATCATTTGATGTAGTGAAGTGTAGATAAGCACGGAACAGAGCACAGCACAACACACACAATAAACGGAAAAACGAAACGTGTTCGCCGTTAAGAGTTTTATCCAACGGTAAATTCTGCCAACAGTCAACGGTATCAAAGGAGAAGATAATAATGTTATGAAAGTTATTCGACTGTCACTTAGTCTAGAGTTTGTGTATCTCAAAGGAACCGAATGTTAAAGAAACGTTGAATCAAGCTTCAGTCCACCGCCCACAATAAGCCAACCATGAGGGAAATCGTGACAGCACCAGTCGTATCTTAAAGCTTCTAAGATTACTGCGTTGATGTGCTACAAGATGCCGAATACGATGCTCTGGCGCTTTCCACGAAGGCGTCAACATGTACGTACACTGTACAGCAAAAGAAGCGTATGAATTCTGAACCTCTTTTCCGAAATTCCCAGAAGCTGAACTTAGTTTGTCTGAATTTCCTCTGGGTTGAGGTTATAGAGAAGACATTGTAGCATCCTTATTTCTTTTTTTTGGTATGAGGGTAGACTCGGACTCGATACTAATGCAGTATTTGCTTTTGCACTCTTGTCAAGTTTGATTGGAAATCGAGCGCACTTTATGGTGTAGTTTCCTATTAAGTATCAAATTTTATTATTATATTTGCTGTTCTCGGTAGCTGTTGGGGAGATAAGAATTACTTATTGATTGTTTTAGCGGTTTGAATTTCAATTCCATCACAACCAAAACACCAGTTACTATTAGAAGAGACAGTTTACATTATTTAAGGAAATGCAAAGATATTTAAATCGATTTTTCAGACAAAAGGAATATTAGATTTCTGACTTTAATTTTGAAATTTAAGACTAACACCACAAAGTGGTGCGTGACTTGTGAGCTATGTAGAACCTTGATAACGAGTTTGTGTAATCGAGAACTTCTGGATCGGAATTGGAGGACATTTGTTTTCAATAGTATTCAATTCCCACGACAATAGTATTTTCGAAGAAGCGTGTTGGGGTTGCATAATGTCTCGTTAAGGTGATTTGACCACTCAAGACTACTTTCTTTGGGATTTTCTAAAACCATGAGTTTTTAAAACAAGGAACAAACTTTGGATATCACGTTGTTGAGTACCGCCTATAAGATACTCTCCTCTATCCTACAAGACCGGATATCCCCATACGCTAAAACCATCATCGGACAATATCAGTGTGGTTTCATTCCAGGCAAATCAACAACTGATCAGATCTTTACCCTCAGGCAGGCGATGGAAAAATGTCTAGAATTTAACATCCCAACATACCACCTGTTTATAGACTTTAAGGCCGCCTATGATAGCATAGCCAGGGTAGAACTTTACAAAGCTATGAGAGAATTCGGCATCCCAAATAAATTGACACGACTATGTAGGTTGACCATGACCACCGTAACAAGCCAAGTAAAAATAGCCGGATTGCTATCCACACCAATCAACATCTTTAATGGTCTCCGACAAGGGGATGGTTTGGCCTGCCTTCTCTTCAACCTGGCGTTGGAGAAAGCAATCCGTGACTCTGGCACGGCAACAAGAGGGACCATCGTGAACAGGTCCAGCCAGATACTGGCTTACGCAGACGACATCGTCATCATCGGAAGAACCGAGCAAGCTGTACACGAAAATCTGCACATAAGTGAAGGTAAAACAAAGTACATGGTGGCGTCGAATGCTAGAGGAACAGTTGGTCAAACAATCAAGGTTTGAAGTGATGCAAATCATTTAAATAGATCCGAGACTTGGGTGCTTTGCAAAAGGGACTCTGACCTCTTAGCCGCGTTCGAGAGAAAAGTCTTAAGGATAATAGTTGGCCCTATATGTGAGGAAGGACGATTCCGGAGACGGTACAATCATGAATTGAACGCAATCTACCTTGAAGCAGATATCGTGACAAAAATTAGGCTCGGTAGACTCCGGTGGGCAGGGCACCTAGCCCGCATGAGCGAAGAGGAACTTGCTCGAAAAGTTCTTTGTGGTACATTCTATGGCAGACGACAGCGTGGTAGACCATACTTGCGCTGGAGAGATGGCGTAGACCAGGACGCCCGGAGCCTTGGGGTGCGCAACTGGATGGCGTCGGCTCGAGGCCGGGATAGGTGGAGAGACTTGTTGAAGGAGGCCAGGACCGGACCCCGGTTGTCGAGCCGATGATGATGATGATGAACAAACTTTGGAACTTTTCCAAGAGTCTTCCAAGATACTGTGAAAAACCGTTTTCGCCAAAATAATTGAAATTGAAAACAGCCATCAATCTTAGAGTTCTGGGTTGCGGGACTGGAGATCATACCTACGGCGGCTTGGTGAAAAGCGATCAAACACAACAAGAGTGTTTAAAACATGCGAAAACTGTACGCGAAATTTGGAAACAAAATTAGCATTAAAAAAGTAGTGACACTCACTCACCAAGCACAACAATAATATCTACAGTATGTATACTGATCGGGCAGAAATTATATAGGGCAACACAGATTCCGGGGCTAGCAAGGTAATTTAACGGAGTATTCACAATCTGGAGAGTGACAAGTTGGAACGTTGCTATTATAAACAGAAGAGGCTACAAGCTGAAAGAGATGATGAAGAGAAAGCGATTTGACATATTTTGCGTCCAAGAAACAAAATGCCGAAATACTGGATATAGGGTCCGTTACTTGGATGTGACGAAGACCAAATCGTACACGATGTTCTATTGCCTCTGAAAATAAAAGAAAAAACACTTGGAAAAAAATTAACAAGTGGTGGTTAGGTCATTTAAATGAGTTTCCCAGGCTATACTTTCCAATAGCCATAACTTACTACGAAGAAATTCCGGACATCACAAGCAAAGAAATCAATGCGATTGGGATAGACGGTCTCCCACCATAACGCTTAGATGGCTCACGATCACGATTTTCATCAGCAAACTCATCGAAGATGACCAAATGCTTAATCAATGGAGGAGAAGTTCCTGCACACAATTTTTCAAGAGAAGAGTGAAACTGGAATAACATCAAAATCACTTAAGTGATTTTTGTAACTTTGTCATTTTTAACTATTATAAGGGTTTTTCAATAAGAGGTGTTATTTTGATATTCAAGGACCCAATCAGCAAAGACACGACGTTGTTGATGATCAGCCGGCTTGAGTTCTTGTGTTAACTGAACTTTTTAAGCCTTAAGACCCAAGTCTTTATGCAAAATACGGTGTAATGACGTTTGTGGAATGCCCAATTCCAAAGAACGACGAGGAATGGACAAACCTGGGTTTTCTTCAACACTTTGGGCTACAACAGCAATATTCTCAGTTGTTCTTGAGCGACATGTACGGGTTTTATTCTTCACATCACTAACTCGTTCACGACAACAAAAAAATGTTTTAGTTTTACGAACCGTCTCTGCCAAATTTTCACCATTTTTATAGTGAATTTCAATGCGTTGTTGAAGCGTGTATCGTTCCATTTTTATTAATGGCGTAGTTTCTACTTGTCAAATGTCAAAAAATGACAGCTACCGATATAGCGGGCTATTCAAAATAACACTTCTTATTGGATAACCCTTTACTTGGCTTTTCTTCGGACCGATAAATTCCCTCAAACTACCCTCACGTTAATACCCACAAAAAATCAATCCCTTGCTCATATTTTGGAATATCTGGTCACGAACCCTTTTAACCTCTCACATGACACTAAAAAAAAACTTTTCTACAAATAGTTTTACTAAATACATGCCATTGTTGTCAACAATAGAACACTAAATATCCAACTGTGGGTATACATAATTTCCAGAATAGAACTGACTTCCGCACAACTAACGTCATCATCGTCCTTTAACTCAACCAACTCATCTCCACCTCTACTTAGTGGCACAATTGTTGCAAAACTTTTGTTAAAATCTTCTTTTTAAGAAGAGAATCCGTATGGAAGATTCATAAGCTATATTTTTTGACAAACAATAAAAGCTCGAGGATGAGGACAAATTATTATATCATGTGTCTATGTCTGTATCGTTGAGATTTAGTTTCAGTGAGCTATATTTACGTCCTAAAATGCCTTCATTTTCAAAGATTTTCCCGACCATCCTGAGTTTGACAATACAAAACAAAAACATAAAAAAAAACAGAGCAAATAGTTCTTTCGACATTCCATCTCCATGACTTTTTTTTTTTTTTGTTTTTCCTTGTGATGCTCTTGAAAAGAATTGCATCCTGAGTAGGATCTATCCTGCGACTCCTAATGGAGGAAGTAAGAAACAATTACATAGAGAGGAGTTGTTGATGATAGTGGTTGGTTGTTAAAAAGATAGATATAAAATGAAAAAAAAAAAAAAAAAATATCCCGACTAGATGCAATTAAAAGAAAGGATATGATGCGAGAAGTTTTGTCTTTCCTTTTTTTTTTATCAAAAATGTTTTGTGTATTGCTTACATGCTGGTATAGCTTTTTCTTATTTCTATCTGAGTCTGAGAGTTCAATGTCCTGGCAGTAAGCCAATTAAGTAAGGAATTTTTGTTCAAAATTTAAAATGGAAATTCCTTCCGTTAGAACGAGGAAATTCCCTGTTGAAAGTTTTCTTCCTGGCAAACTTCATTATATGAATATATTTATAACACGAGCGGAGTTCGTCGTCGTCACAACCCTTAATAATAAATTATTATCTACACACACACACACCAATAAATAACATCCCATGCATTTATAACATTATAAAATTGCGGTCCAAACATTGACCTCGATCATTATTTATGTGCAAATTGTTTGCAATTAACAGGATAATGGCTCACCTGGTGGTGGAATTATTTTATTTTTCCTTCTACCATGAAATGGTAATAGCTAGATGCAGGTTTTTAAGGTGGGGTGAGGTGGCAGTTGATTGTGCACGTGCATAAGTAATGGATAACGCCTATTACAAAAATTATATGAATCAAATGCTGAATTTGTGTATAGGGGTTGGGATTATATTTGTATAATAGAGTCTCTGGAAGTTTTATCAGGGCTTTGTTGGGAGTTTATTGAGAGGGATTTTGTCTGCATGTAAGGTTTTTTGAAAGAATGAAGATTTATGTGAGTGTCGGGGCGGCAGGAAGTTCACAGAATTAATTTTAATTAGTTTAAAGGTTGCATAATGCATATATTGAGTACGATGATCTCTAGTTGGCCTTTTGGGTAGTTATTTATAGCAAATGGTGTTTATATTTAAGGGATTCTGGATTCTGGTTTCATTGAAAGGAAATTAATGTTGTTTTTTTTTTTGGGCAGTTTGATATAGAAATACATATATACTTTAAGGTACCTATATGTTTATTAAAATTTAAAGAAAAATATTATTTTTTATGTGGTTATCGAATCATGTTATACAAGCATTTAAGAGAAGCCGATGATATCGCTTACTTTTTTCGTCTTTATAGTTCACATTTCGTGTCGACAGTGATTTACTAGTAGAGGTACGAAAACTATGATGTAGGGAAGTTTTATGCCAAACTGGAAATGTTAAAGTACACCTATTTATTTTTTGATGCTCTACAAACTACGTGATTAAAGCCTCATGAATATTTATTAATACCCAGAAAAAATTATTTATTAGATAATAAAATACCATCTTCTCTATATATCTATAAAAAAATAAGTATGGTGTCGTTTTGAACATGCGTAACTCGGTGTTGAATAAATTGAAAACACTTAAAAGCAAACAAAAAAAAAAAAATTGCAAAATCACACGGAAAAAAACAACTTTTCATTCAAAATAATTATCAGTGCCATCGTTTATGGTTAAAGTAGGTACCCGAAACAACACGTTCAATAACATGCTGAATGTTGATGGTGTAAATTTGCTTGACCAAAGACAATCATTGGGACGCAACACTTTTGCCTATAGCACGACTCTAATTCGTAAATTGTTCGACATCATCATATCAACATGAATGCGATGCGAAGCACTACTGTTGATCGAAGCATGTTAAGTAAATTGTAAAGGACAGTCCCGAAACGCTCAATGTACTTTCCAAAATATGACATAATATCAAATGACAAAAATCTCAAATGACAAACAAAAAATTAACACTGAAATATTTGCGGAGCAAAGAGGACGCTTTTGAGGTCTAATAACACTGCTAGCCGTGAATTTCTGTCACAGTATGCATCCAGCGCAAATTAAAAATATTTAAAATATTTTGTTGGTTTTCAAATTCGTTTCCTTGACAAAAGTCGTAAACAAAACAAAAAATCAAAAATTTTTACGACTGTTGTCAGGGTAAAAGAATAGACACTCAGTAAATATAAGAACCTCAAAATGTTATATTCACAAGCGGTGATTATTTACCTTGAAAGTATAGTTTGGAAATTTATGTACAATGGCGGAACGAAGTTCGCTGGGTCAGCTAGTTTCTGAATAGTAATTGAAAAAAGTAAAATTCGAATAGAAAATTTTTTTTATTCTTTTTTTAATAATTTTTTTATCAAGTAAGAAAGTATTTTTATTGAAAAAAATCATTTTATCAGGAATTCCAATTTTGTCTCTATTTTGTATTAATTTTTTTTTAATGTTCTTACCTACTAATTCAGTTCTTATTTAATTTTTAATAACGGGTGTTTTTTTTTCGAGGTATAGAACTTTAAGTTGGCATTACTTTTCAAGACGGCGACCGATTTAACAGCTCTGAAGTGATTTATTCTCAGTTTGGTTTGGCAATTCATCATGAATAGACTCAAGCCTGAACAACGCTTGCACATTGTGCAATTTTATTTCGAAAATAATGGTTCTGTGCGGAATACGTATCGCGCAATACGTCCATTAGCGATGTTTAGCAATGAAGCGCACTTCTGGTTGAATGGCTACGTCAACAAACAAAACTGCCGCATTTGGAGTAAAGCTAATCCTCAAGTGTATGTCGAAACACCATTACATCCAGAAAAAATTACTGTTTGGTGCGCTTTATGGGCTGGTGGAATCATTGGTCCGTACTTTTTCAAAAACGATGATGGCCACAACGTTAAAGTCAATGGTGATTGGTATAGAGCCATGATTACTAACTTTTTCATTCCTGAATTGAACAATCATGATGTCCAGGAGCTGTGGTTCCAACAAGACGGCGCAACATGTCACACAGCTCGTGCCACAATCGATTTATTGAAAGACACGTTTGGTGACCGCCTAATTTCACGTTTTGGACCTGTGAATTGGCCTTCAAGATCTTGTGATTTAACACCGCTAGACTATTTTCTGTGGGGTTATGTAGTCATTGGTCTATGCGGATAAGCCACAAACGCTTGACCATTTGGAAGACAACATTCGCCGTGTTATTGCCGATATACGGCCACAAATGTTGGAAAAATTCATCGAAGTCCAGATTGGACTACATCCGAGCCAGCCGTGACAGTCATATGATAGACATCATATTTAAAATGTAATGCCACAGGATTATCTTTTGAATAAATAAAAAATCATGTCAATCGAATATTACATCGTTGTTTTATTACAATTTAAAGTTCTATACCTCTAAAAAAAACACCCTTTATAAAAAAACGGGGTGAGGGTCTTAACATGTTATGTTTAATACGATTGTAACATGATTTCAATGTGACTTTGTGTGCAAACAAAGCTCTCATGAATTTATAGTCAAAGTTAAATCAAAATATCAAAAATAACACCATATAAAAATACCAAGGACGTATATTCGATCGGCGTGTGTTAATTTGCAGTTCTAGCGGAACTTTATTCCTGGTGTGTTTGATTAGTTTTTAAGCTTTCCAGGATTATATATTTTTCTATATGGAACCCTTATATGAAAATCAAATGCTTTCGTTAGTCACTTTTTGCATTCAAATAATTCGTTTTCAAGAACGTTTCAACTGATTTAGTTAAAATCTTCACTAACATTTAGGAATCAGTTAAAGACTATATTTTACATTTTTTGTTAGCTCCAATAACTTAAATTAAAAAAAAAACTAAAAATAAAGTCAATAATTGTTTGATTATCAGTTAACTATAAAAGCTAGTAGTAATTGAAAAAAAAATTATATGGGGGTAGCAAAAAGATGCACGAGATTACCTAATTTTCTGGTTCAAAAATAATCAGGGAAACAGTAAATGCAAAAATTTGCTTGTCTACACGTGTAGACAACATTTTAACATCCTCTAAGGATTTAAAATAGGAATGGTCAATATTTCTCCAAAAAATCGAAAAATTCTATTAATCTTTTTTTTTTTGACAGAAAAACTTGAATTTAACCGCCTGTTGCACAGTAAATTATGCAAACATGCGGCAAATAAAAGCTAAAACATATGGTCTGTCATATTAAAAGCTGACAATTTGTTTTTATACATGACAGACCAACTTCATTTTTTAATAAAGTTCAGCTAGATGTCAATTATTTCACACTGTTAGCGGGCGGGGGGAAAAAATAATATATCATCTCATCATCACTAGCAACTGAATTCGTGCCGAAAAAATCATAACTAGTATTAAAAATGATAATCAATAATTTTATGGAGAGATATTCTCGGTAACGAAGTGACATACATACAAACATGCTTGGATATAAGCAAAGTTAAAATTCTACAAAACATACGCTTTTGCCGTAGAAAAAAAAATAGTTATTGAGGGATAACCATTCTCCCCCTTTTAGCACAGGGTCCTCAAGGTCCAAAATTTGAGAAAATGTTTATCAACCAGCCCAATACTAAGGCCAAGCGCGTACTTGCGATTATTTTTAAGCGCAGTAATAAAATCGCAAATATTTACATGGACGAATTTGCGATTTTTCAGCCGCATGTACGCCCACTCTCTTTTAATACAATGGCCCATATTCATAGACATATTGTTAACTCGAATTCTTCTGAACTGGATTCTAACGTTAACACCCATGAATGAAAGAATACAAGATTGCGACACTTGGTTTTTTTTCAGCTTTTTGTTGTTGTGTTTTTTTCACTTGTGACGTAAGCACAAACAGAAAAACAATTAAATGGTGAAATCTAGTTATGAATTTGCCCAAACCAAAGGGAAAAAGAGTGCAAGGTGCTTACGTCACAAGTGAAAATTACGTCACAAGTGAAACAACAACAAAGTGAAAATGCCTAAGTGTCGTAATCTTGTATTCTCTCATTTATGGTTAACACCCATGTTAGACATAGTTGTTATATGCATATAAGTTTTTTCAGCTCTGTTTAGTAAAACACGAGTAGAACGTGTCCCAAACTTGGGTTCCACATATGGAGTGAATGGGATGGATTGATTTTTTTAAGTAAGAAAAAGAAATGTTGAAAACCTTACATGCCAGATGTTTACGATATTTTTTAATTGATAATTTTTGTCTTGGAACAGAAAATTATAAAATTTAAAATAAGCACAATCTGCGATGCAAATTTCAAATGAAAATTAAGAAAATGTCTGATAAAATGCCGCAGTGTCTAGTTTCTCCATCTCGATTATTCTATTGCACAATTATATCTCATATGCGTAAATAATATACCTTAGTATATTTCGCTGAAATTTGTTTTATTGTAGGCAGGTAGATATGTAGAAACATTACTATCTATTTATGTAATTGGAATGTTCGTAAAGTGGTAATTACCAACATATTATTTGAAAGAAAAAGAAAATCACTTGCGACCCTTAACTAATTATTTCATTTGTGTACCTATTTCTGACATTTATCAGAGTTAAACACAACTTAAACATGGGTTCGGTATAGTTTAAATTTAGACTCGAATTTTTCGTTTAGACTTGAGTTTAGCTTAAAAACAACTGTCAAACATCTATGAATATGACCCAATGTGTTCTAATAAAACTTGCGAAGCAACGCGACCACGTTCTGCCTATCTATTCAATATGACAAAATCTCACAAAGAAGGCAGATAAATTGTGTTAAATAATTTGTATATGAAAAACTCAACAAGTTTAAAATTTTATATAACATGCTCCTTAATTATGTGAATTAGCAACTTCAAAGAACAATTGTCTATAATTTGAATATCAGGTTTTGTATATTTTTTATTAAAATTGCTTCTCTGCCTTTGAGTAGTTAACGACCTAATTTCGCAGATGAATGCGGTAATTGTAGCTAATTTAGTGAGAGAATGCAATTATTGTTGTAAAAGAAGAATAGTAATTTGTTTAAAAATTTGTAATCTATTTTCTAGCACAATGTTTTGTGTATGAACACATGAGTGCGTCGAAAAAAATATTTTGAGGGCGATGGCAATGCATATGATTGTGTATAATTTAACATAAAAAGTTAAATAATTTTCAGCTTTCTGAATTTCATAATGAGCCAATATGGAAATAAACATAAATCCTTTTAAGTAGGGGCACATTTGAGTTTACTTTACTTTATAAAACTATAAAGTATAACTGTGACAGAGCCATCACATACAAGTTACCCATATCGACTAATGTAGTCAGACAGAAGCTATATTTAGAACTAAAAAGAACTTATTACTCTAGGTCTAGACTAGTATGTAAAAATCACGTAAAAAATAAATATAAAATACGAACATTTATTTTCATTTATGGTTGTCGTTGTAAAGTGCTTGAAAATTGTAAAAAATCAAACATAGAAAATAATGTTGCAAAATTCGATTTGTTGTTATCAGTGCATGACTGGACTTCAAGCATATAGTTACCTACTTGGATGGCTGGGTCACGTGGAGCGTATGGACACCAACGCACCAGCCCGGCGAGTCTTCGAGTCCAATCCGGATGGTGTACAAAGCATTGAAAGACCCCCCAATAGATGTCGTACACAAGTGGAAAACGACCTCAGCCAACTTGCGGTGCGAAATTGGAAGCGGCTAGCTAGGAACAGAGCTGGCTGAAGAGACTAGTTATTTGAGGCCGAAGTTCATCCTGGACTGTAAGCGCCATCTAAGTAAAGTAAGTAAGATCTCGAATCTGGTAACTTACCTCAGATATAAAAACGGTCAGCAAACCAAAACCCGTGTGTTTTGGATCTGTTGATCCAAGCTACTAAACTTCACAGGATCACTTCTGGTTCAATTTCAGGTGCGTACAAATATTATTAAAATCGGTCCAGCTGCTTTTTGCAGATCATACGGTATATAGGTACATCCACACGTCATCGATTTATATTATATATACATACAAACACATACAAAATTATGAACATATTTAATTATTTACTCTGTAGACTAAAACGGCTTAACTGATTTAGATGAAATTTTCAGACAATCAGGAAGCCGATTCAAAAAATAACATCCGCCTAGCTAATAAGCGGTTCCCTTTCCTTTGACAGTTTTTTAAAAAGAACAACTGTCATTAGTTTTTAAAGTTTCTGGAATTGTAACGAGACACTTTGGAAAGAGAAATGGAAGAATAATATTTCTGCCGCGATTTTTGGAACCCGTCAATTACATAAACTGGCAAATTATGATTGATTTTATTTTTTGGCGAAAGAATAGCTTGTGTTTAAATTGCAAGTAAAAATTAAATAAAAACGTCTGTGGTCTAAAACATTGTTTAAACACAAATTTCAAAATAATTATTCTAAGTAAACGAAGGTAGGAACACAAAGAAATTAAATATAGTGTGTACCTGCAACGGTCGTTATTATCTTCATCTTCATCAGTTGTTTAATGTATAATTGCAAAGATACTCAATCCTTCGCTTTTAATTATTTCACCCACAAATCACCCAGCGCCAGAATTCTTAATTACTCTCTGAATTTAACCATGAAAGACTATAATACGCGCAAAAGAAACAATCCAGAAAATCGTTAAAATAATTTCCGATAAATTTTGTTTCATTCTTATTATTTTCTCATTAAAATTCATGATTAAGGTACAGTCGAACACAAATATATAGCTATCTGTAGAGTCGAACACAAATATATAGCTATTTGAAGGACGAAGCTAAAAAAGCTACTTTTAGATGGCTGTGTGTGTTTAATTTGAGTAAATAATATTCAGATTGGGTACGAACGGCGATTTCAAAAAAATCGATTTTGAAAATGTCTGTCAGTTGGTCAAAAGAACGACTGTTCAAAATTTCATATATTTATTATCTCGACTGTGCAAAATACCGTTTTTAAAGTGTTAATATCACGATTTTTTCGGACGTTTAAATGTCGACAACTTTTTTTTACCGAAAAGTATAATTTCGAATTTCCAAAATGCTAACTTCAAAAAATGTCGACAGTAATCGACATTTTAACGGTCGATATTTTAACAGTCGATCTTTTAAGAATCGATATTTTGATCGTTTAATGGTTAAACATGATGTTAACAAGCACGCGCTTTTAACATCATTTCCTCAACTATTAAATGATGACTGTTAAAATAAATATCGACTGTCAAAATGTCGATTACTGTCGACATTTTCTTAAATCGACATTTTACTTGTCGGTAATAAAAATTGTCGGCATTTCAACGTCCGAAAAAAAATTATATAAATTGACACTTAAAACAATCGACGAACATTCGTACGTAACAGCGTAACAATTATGTTCATACAAGTGGGTTAAGCTCCCTCATCGGCAAATCAAGATTATAGGTATCGGCGTGATTCACTTATTGAACATATTATACTAAAATGTCACGAACAATAATTTAGTGCTTAACTTTAAACGTCATAATTCTTCAAATTTCAAATTTCTGAATTCCTATCGTCATCAACCAAAAAACTATAGGAGAACTCTTAAAACAGTAAGGAATATCTGACAAAATAACTCCCAACTATATTTGGCTTTCATTATGGAATATCTTCAGAACGTATATATCTAGGTTTTACTGTGCCTAATTATTTTATCTGCATGTATAATAATGACTTGTAAAACCTGTAGCCTTTAGCTTAACTTCATACAACAATTCATAAATTGAACGGGACAAACAACCAGGGCATTCGCCTCATTATGGACACAACATTTTGTTGTTGGTTTTCATCTTTCAGATCTAAAACAAGCATACGCTCGTAATCTCTGAAGTAGGCGGCCTAGACTCACCCACTCGTTACACTAAACACTAGAGATAGAAGGAAGAGAGGGATCATGAAACAAGCTATTTAAACAATGCACTCTTTTGTGTTGGGGAACATTTTTGTATACAAAAACACACTCTTGTGTGAAAGATGAAGGAACATACAAACAAAAAAATATACTATAAAGAATCAGGAAGGAGGAGGCTGAAGAATTTATTGACCCTAATTGCCCCCGGACTGTCGGCTGTCAAGTACTTTGGGTGTACTTCAATGAAAGGCGAACGCGTTGAGCACTCGTTTTAGCCATTTAACCCTGCTTAACAGCAGCAGCATCAGCTCCACCATCTGGTAGCAATCGAAAAAGAGATATCCAAAACAAGCAAAGATTTTTTCTTGTTTAATTTGGCCTTGTTTTTTTTATTTTTTTTTTTTTTATTTGATAGCTCAGAGTATGACTTCGTTTTATTTGCGTTAAGGTCAGTTATTGGCTTCATGAATTATTTTTGTTTCTTATAATTAAATTTACATGTATGTAGCTTTAAGCGCCCGTAAATCAAATTTAATTAAAAAAACATGATTTCTTACAAAGCGTCTAACTGCTCAACAAACAGTCTTCGCCTACAACAAAAATCACTTAATACGCGCCGCATCGCTACACTGCACTGGTTTTATTTCCATATAATCATTTGATTTCTTTTGGGTATTCAACTACAGTACCTATTTTAATAATTTTTGACTGTACATATACTTCACACTCTCTTTTGTTTTTAATGAATTAAGTAAAAATTTCAATAAGTTTAGTTTTTACAGTCGTTTGAAATTTAATGTACCAATAAAAAATACAAGAAAATTTCCGGCGCAGAGTCAGAAGTTCACAGACCCAAAGTCCATTGTACAGACCCAAAGTCCATTGTAGACTATTCGTCCGTGAATTTTTATTTAAAATAAATTGTTTTTGTATAATTAAAAAAAGTAAATTATAAAATAAACTCTCAAACATTTTTGGTTACTTAAAAAACATTATACCCAAAGCCGGTACTTTAGTTTGTAACAAAAAATCATTGCAAAAACGGCGCCCTATCAAAGACTTCGTTGGTGCAAGATCTAGGGTTGGGGTTGAAATT
Organism: Baccha elongata; assembly: GCA_951217065.1. NCBI lineage: Eukaryota > Metazoa > Arthropoda > Insecta > Diptera > Syrphidae > Baccha > Baccha elongata. The sequence goes on from OX578272.1 coordinate 31,223,509, forward strand.
CTGCCGGGGTCGAAATTCTGCTTTTCAAAATTCTGCTTTTAAAATTCTGCTTTTCAAAATTCTGCCTTTCAAAAGTCTACTTTTCAAAATTGACAATGAAACCTCCCATCAGTGGACACTGTCCGCTTAAGAGAGAGTAATAAAATCAGGGGTTTTAAATAGATTTTTATGTTGATATAGCACAATGAAATGGCTGCGAAAATAAATAACATACTAGAACACAGCAGGAGCCCCAGGACAACCACATAAAAAAATCATGTATAACATCATGAGATAACATCAAAATAATCCTGTCCGGGGAATCTCAAAATGATCTCACAAAGTAACATTGCTATGTCCAGTTATAAGAGCTTTGCGTCCGGCTACCATAGATTTTCAATCGCTTTGCTCGTGCCGATCGATTTTTTTTGCATTTTTCTGTTTATTTTTTATACCAAAAAAACTTTTCATTTGATTGTAGTGTCCGTTTAAGGGAGGATTTTTGTCCAAAAAATTAAAAAAAAGTGTCCGCGTCCGTTTGCTGGAGTGTCCGTTTATTAGAGCGCACTTTGTAGGAGAAATAAGAGAAAAAAGTTTGTTCCCGAAAATGTGTCTGCTTATGAGAATTATTAGCTTATCGGAGCTGTCCGCAACTAGAGCTTGCACTGTAGTTTAGACTGCAACTGATTGATTATATTTAAAAATTTAGCTATTTTTGTCTCTCTGTCCCAAAACTGTCAACGAAACGCATATAACGGATTTGATTTTTCGGTTTCTTTCATTTGACAACCGAAAATGTTTCAAGATCAAAAATTTCAACTTTAAAAGAAAACAAAAATCTAACACGCGTATACATACGACGTACTTCATCTGTAAAATCAATTTTTCTTCTAATAGCTCATTTGTTATTTGGAGCATAAAGATTGGTGCTAGTTGAGTTCATTAAATATTTTCTTTTTTTTTCTATTCCTGCTTTCTTCGTCTCCACTGAAGATAAACAGTTTACTGCAGTTACTCGAAACAAAAATCCGACTTAGCTGTCGAAACGAAGTCAATTTTCGCCCACAACACCACCAACCTATTTAACAGCACGGCTTTATAAAGTATCTATAAACATTGCATTCATTAATTGCTTGGCGGCGCAGCGAGCATCTAATGCATCTGGTGTTGCGGCGGTGTTGTTTGTATAACATTATCTAGTACCACCAGTCTTTATACAACTTCTATCTATTAAAACAAAAGAGGGAGTTTATAAAGATCGTCGGTATATAAATACAATATCAACACAAAAGCGCATGTTGTATAAGTCAAAAATGAAACACATGCAAGCCGGATAGTCAACATTATAGCAAAAGTGTATCTCACACTTTTAGGATGTAAGAAGATACTTTTTGTAATCAAGATGTCGAAGATTAATATAATGCCATTCCAAGAGAGATGTGCCATATGATACAGTTTTCTGGGAAATAATGAAGTTGAATTGTTCGAGGGTGTTGGCGTGTTGGCATCTTGGTATCTTGGTATGTGTCTCTAATTACAAATAAATGATATTTGAAGTAAAACTAGTCTTCCATTTACACTTTAGGTTTGTGATGTTGTTCAGAGATGAAGTATAGTGCAATATAAATAGATAAATATACATAATATAAAATGTTGTCTCTTTGGAAAAGGAATTATTAATTCGACAACAAGCAAACAGATGGTCGGATTGGAAAATAACATTAACCTCGTTTTGTTTCGTTCTGTCCTCCAGCAAGGATAACTAAATGCTGAACAGATTGTTTCTTGAATCAATTTTGATTGTCGTCGCCGGTTCGCATTGAAAAACATTTGAAAGAATGGTATAACATGGAAACTTATACTTTTGGTCGCAACAGATGGCAGATATGATGTAATTCAAGCTTGTTTAAACTTAATCAACAATAAAACATACACTACGACAATGTTAATGTTTCGTTAAGGTTAACCTGTGAAATAAAGCGTCGTACGTCGATTCTTTTTTTTTAATCAAAGTCTTTGGCCCATACCAATAACCAATGGCTACAAACGCGTAAATAAACACGAAGTTAACGTTTTAAAGACGAGGTAATTGATTTGCTTACCAGTTGAACACGTCTAACCGCCACGCCGCCGCCGCCGATCTTTTACTAAATCTAATACATTCGCTGTAAAAATAGGCGGCTATATTCTCATGATTGTGTAAAGTCGTCTTTTTTCACAACTTTTGACTTTATAGGAGTATTATTTTTTTTTATGGATTTCGATGGTCAATGTAGATTAGCCTGTTTTGACAGATTCATAAAGAGGCCGATTACAAACTTAAACTCAAATTAAACAATTTTACTGTAATTTTATTTTATTCAAAATAATAATTTGTAATGAACTTCGACGATGTGCACAAATGTGTATTTTGGCATTAGGAACCAAATTGTGTAAATAAAAATCCTTGTAAAAAACAGCATTGTACTTGATTGCACTTGAAACTCTTTCTGAGAAGTGGTTTTCATTATTTTTTAATTTGACTAAGACTTTTAAATACGTGTAAAGCGTTAAAATAACAAAAGTAAATTATAAAATAAACCCTGAAAAAACTTAATTTTTTTGGTTAATTAATAAACTTTATACCCACAGCCGGTACTTTAGTTTGTAACAAAGTTAATCAGACAAAATGACGCCCTAGCAAAGATCTTTTTGTGTGAACATCTATTATCAAATTTTCCAGAAGATCCTACAGATCCACTCTTACATCGAAAAACTGTTTTATATTCCTGCACACCAGTAATGCTCAATCTCCCATTAACACATTGTTTTAAAAACCCCTAATCCGAAGAACTCGTCGATTCTGGACTCGCATTAATATGGATATATATGTATATCACCATTTACTTCTTAACAAAATAACCATCAACAAGTGTTTACCGTGGGTACACTCTAAAAGATAGAGTTAACCAATTTACGAATTTCCCAGGCAAAACACTCCATATACCTACCAATGACAAACTCAAACTCAAATTAAATAATTTTACTGTAATTTAATTTAATTCAAAATAATAACTTGTAATAAGCTTCGACGATGTGGACAAATGTGTGTTTTGGCTTTACGAACCAAATTGTGTAAATTCAAAATATAAAAATTCAAAATATGTAAATTCAATTTGTAAAAAGCAGAATTGTACTTGATTGCACTAAATAAAACTCTTTCTGAGAAGAAGTGGTTTCCGTTATTTTTTAATGTGACTAAAATGTTTGCCAGAGTAACTAAAAAAATTCAATAAATTTCTTTGCTTTAAATGTTTTTATATTGTTTTTATAAGTGCTTTAGCAACCCCTTTCCGGCTTAATAATATTATGGCAGTTATAAATTATTATTATAAGATTATAAGATAAAATTTTTGAGCCAAAATTACCTACCACACGGGGCAATTTAGCTGCACTTTGGAGGAATGTATCTTTGGCTGCCGGCCATTCCCGGCAACAGAAACTGCTGGACCAAATTTGTCCATGACGTGATAAGAAACTGATGGATCAATTTTGACAGAACTTTCACTGGTATTGAAATCAGGTGTTGTAAAAAATAAATAAAAAATAGAACCCCTCCATGCGAATTTTTTTCTTGCCTCGACCCAAGCTTAACTGTATCTAGCTTTTTGTCAGATCTTATGCAATTCACCACTCTGTATATAAAAAGCAAACAAATAAACAAACATTATCAAGGATACGATAGTCACAATAATAGCGTTTGTCTTGATTTGAATCAAAAACTGTTTGAATGAATCAAAAACATCATGTGTTCACGAACACTATTTTTGGCAGGAAATATAGGTATTTTACGGCGATCAAGCTGATTATCAGACTCTTTTAGTGATACTGGTCTATTAGTTATAATCTCATGGTTGTTCGTATTGCCCATTACCATAGTGGTAAATATGTCGGACTATCACGTCGGAGGGGGTTCGAGCTCTGAGTATTTATCTGATGTTTTTTTTTCAGGGGCAGCACTGCCTCTTGCGAGGAAGTGACAAATTCTATTGTCATGAAAAGTATATGGCAACAATTCGCTGAACAGATAAGGAAGGCAAGAGATTATCCATTTAACTTTGAATTACCTTTACTAAATCTTTAAATTTTATTGGAAGTCATAATCAAAGAATTGATTTAAGAAAATTGTATATAAACCTATTATAAGATTATTTTTTTGTTTATATTTCCGATGCCTCTTTTGTTCAATACAAAAAGTTTAATCAAATGTCCATTACCATTTTTTATAACAATACTACGAAATCAATTTTCTAACCCGTAAACTACTTTCTCCGGTTTCATATTACCGAATTATTTCTGAATCTTCAAAGAAAGATTATCTTACTTTTTGTAAAAGTGTGTGGTATCCGCATATGCCTCCTTTTACCCAATTTAACGATTCTCATAAATTTTGTTCCTAAACAAAACTTAATAGTTTCAAATTTGAACTTCTTCCTCCACATAATATAATAATAATTGAACTATTAAATTGAATGTGTATCTTAAATTTTTGGGTTTATTTGGTTCTGGAAGATTTAAATTTATAAACCAAATGAACTCACGTCCTCTGTTCTTTTCACTACCCAGACCAGACGTGCCAAGCATGAAGACTCTTCCCTTCTTTTCAATTCTTATTGCACCAACTAAACTAACACGATTGTGCCTACACAGCCTTCTAGATTTCCTTATTTGGATGAACTCAAAATAGGTTCTCAACTCTTCCGCCATATCGAGTGAATGCACATATAGTTGATTTTTCTCTATGGAATTCCAAAGACAGAATATTTATTGCCCCCGACCCCGTCGCGTCGTCGTCGCTTGTCCTGAGGGAATTTTTCCTTTCGTTTTGTATACGACAATGGCAGCAATTTCACCTTTGCCTCCAATAAATTTTTAACCCGAAAACAGAGAACAGATGTACGTGCAGATGGTATGTCTGTCTATCTGAACAATGGAATGTTCTTTATAAAATAGAAAAATAAAACGAAGAAATAATGAGGAAGGAATAAGGATCTGGTTCTGTGCCATCACCACGCCGCTGCGGGTTACAAATGTCATTTAGTTGGAAAGAAAAGATTAAAATAAATGTAGGTGGAACGTGTGGGAATACCACAAATCATTTTTTATCTTATAATTTTATTGAAAAATTGAGGAAGGTCCATGTGGAATATTTTGATTCCAACAAAGAGTATCCAGAGTTTCAAAAGTTTTTAAGGTTCTGAATTTTCGACCTGCTTGATGATGATGATGATGATAGTCATGGTGGGGATAAAGTTTAAACTACTTTCACTAAGCCTCACGAATTGGCAATTTAAAAACAAATTGAGGCCATGTGTGTATTTTGGACGAGAAGTGATATTGAAACGGATAAAAAATAAACTTTTGGTTGAAGAAGTCGTGTGGGTTGGTTTCAACAATACTGAATCATGGTGAACCAATTATATTTTTACTATATAAATTTTCCTGCGGGCACAGTTGGTAGAAATGGGATTTTTGGTTTACGATGGTATTACAACAAAAGTATTTTTTTGTGTGTTCTGTAAATTTTTCCAATTAAATGTTTTTTGTGTTCGTTGAAGTCGGTCAGGTGTTTTAGCAGATATTTAATATTATTACAAAAGTTTATAGCTTTAGGCTACGAAAATAATAATGTTTAATAGTTTCAAAACCTTTTTCGTGAATTGCTAAAGTTTGAAGGCATATTTTAACTTTTATATTAGAATTCTCACTTGTAATCTAAGTCGTAATGGGATTTCGGCGTGAAGAAAAACTAAAAGTTATTTACCTTTGAAATGGTAATGAATTTATTTGTTGGCTACGAAAAAGTGTCAATGTTTTCAAACATAAAGAAACGTATTCTTAAACCATGTTCTCGATTGTGTTGAATTTGTCATAACGAATTATTGGAATAATATCCGTTTGTAGAGGAATTTGAATGAAATGAAAGAATTTTTTCATCGACCCGACGCATCGCTATTAAGAAACCCATTTTATATAAAAGGCGGGCAATAGTTCCGCCCGAAGAATTTAAAAAAATAAATTACATCGGTATGTGGCAATTAAGAAAACGGAAATGATGTTAAAAGGAGATGCTCATAAATTTAATTTAGTTAATGTTTTAACAACATAGGGAAAAATAGGGTCGGTTAACTGTTCGTGTGTAGTGCATCTTTTGAAATAGCCTCTATTCTTTAAAGTTGGATTTTGAAGTAAGCTGGTAGTCACTGAGGTGAGTTGCATTAACATTGTGATGTCTATAGTGTAATGACTACTACGAGCCAATAGTACTTATTTTACCTCGAAGTGATGACCATTTGATACTGATCTCGTCCAATCGGGACTGACTTGCTAAACTAGTAAGCAGGAGTATTGAACAAAACACAACAGTAGACAAACTATAATGGAAATGTGTGGCTGATAATTCGGCAATCTTAGACGAGTCTATCGGAATTATGATGTGAATTAAAATGAAACCAACGGTGTTATAAGTGTTTTGGAAGACATATAACTTGCATGAGCTATTTTGAAATAATAAGAGCTGATGTCGCGCTTATGTCCTCGTAACGTTGTGAGGAACTCTATTGATTTTTTCGAACATTTGTGCGAGGGCGGGTCAGCACCTACATTAAATCCCGAATGACTTAAAAGGTGACTAAGGTTTCAATCCCATAAACTTAATTTAAATAAGCATCGAAGCAAATAACACCAAAGTGAGCCAAGGAACACAACAAGTCCTTAAAATATTCCCAAAACAGCACATGCGACAACTACGGTTGCGCGACTGAAGATCAAGGCTTGGTAAAAGGCTATAAAACAGTAAAACAGTGTGCCAGTGTCAAAAAATTAAGAAAACGTGACGCGATGCAAAAGGTACTACACCGATAGACAATATCGGATTCCGGCAAAGTAAGAACAGACAAAGCTAGATACTCTTCGTTATCTCTTTCAGAGATAACGAACGGACACCGATTAGACATATTAAGTTTTCAACAAATAGAATGACGAAACAATGGAAACGTTTCTTCGACACGAAGACGAAAGCATGCAAAATGTTCTATTACATGGAGAAGATCAAAGTTTAAACGAAATCGTTTACATTACATTCCACGCGACTTTCAAATATCTGTGAAGTTGGTCGGACTTTAACGAATTCATCATATATACGCTGACGTTTTAATTACAAATCCGAATTACAGAGTTTTTAAACTGGAAACAAATATCAAAAAAATGAGTGAGGGTCTTGTTTTTTTTTAGCGAAAAAGTTTAGAATTAGATTGGAGACACCAGCATTTGAAATGTTAATTTCAGCCGTGAAATTCTCAAATGCTGTATTGTCGACCATAAAAAAGCTTTCGTTTTTGAAGATATTTACGTAAGCTGATATTGTTGAGCACGGTTCCTATGATTTTTGTACAGAATTTGGCAAAAATGCAATTATTTAATAGTATAGAAGAAGATTCGCTGTTTAAAAGGAAAGTCGGAAAAAATTGCTGTTTTCCATCCATCAAATCAATAATGGGCGAAATATTATGCAAGATTGCGGAATTATGACTTGTGTGATCTTTTAATACTCAAGCAAATGTACGAGTGCGAAACAAGATTTGTTCCATGAAAGTGTTTTCTCTGTTGCGGCAACATCGAGTAAGCAGAAAGCAGAAAGCTGTGCTGCAAGAAAATTTTCTTTTTTTTTGTGTGAATCGATCACAGGAGTTTCATTGGAGAGACAAGCGTCAAAGCCGAAGGCGAAGTTAAATTTCGTACATTTTTTTATTAATAATAAACACTTTTTTATTGTATTTTTTGCCGTGTTTGTTCCTGTAGACAATTTCGTTTTTCGTAAATAAAAGAAATTTACTCTTCACTCATGTTAAGTTTTTTTACGGCTGGTTCAAAAGGCCAATACCGGTATGTATATGTATGGGAACTTATCAATGATTGTAATAAATTCGACAACAATGGACGTGTTTACAGTAGAACTAACATAACAGAGTTACGGAACACAGATTAACAATGGCGTAGGCGCGCTTTTACAAAATTCAGCAACGTGTTCCAAATATCAGCATGTATCGCAACTTGCTTCCAATTAGGGGCGGTCATAAACCGTATCGTATCATGGTACGAAATTGTACTGAACTAAGCTGCGAAGGTGAAATAACCAAATGACTTTTGTGCACTGCTCAACAACATTAAGCATATGTAAATGTGAATACTTAACTTTATGTTTCCAAAAAAAACAGAAATAAGAACCACTATGGTTTTAAGAAAAGCCATTAAAAGCAGATTGAATTTGCTGGCATACTTTTCCGATTTATTTGAGCAGAATTTTCAGCAAAAGCTGCAAATATAGTTTGCTACTCTGCCGCTAACTTCGTAAAGGCCCTATCTGCAAAATTTTCCTTTTTGAGTGTACGACATACATATTTAATGTCAGGGTATTATAATTTTGATGTATTATTTTATATTATATACAAAAAATAACGCACAACTTGAGATTAAAGACACATATTTTTTGGAATTTTTCACGTTCTTTATTGCGGTAAGCAAAAAAGTTTTGTCTCCTTCATCTTCGAAAAATGTAAATGTAGTTAGGGCCTTAACAAAGTTATTGGCAGTACTAGTGGAGACTGTATGGGAATATGAAACATATAAAAAGGACATGTTCAAATCAAAGCTCTGCCTTATATTCGTAGAAGTTGAAAATGCCTTTGACTTCTGAAGAAGCGAGTTTACATTTCGGAGATCACTTATAGCTAAGTGTTATTCATGAAAAAAAAATACTAAATGTTCTTAAAAAAATCTACAACAAGTTGTTCTTTTACCATAATAAACAGTTTTCCTTTTCTTTTGAGATTTAATCCAAAAGATTTTGAATTAAGAAAACGCTTTTTGGTCTTTCAACGTTAGAGAAAGGGAAAAAACTAAGCGATTTGATAATTGTTTTCAAAAGTTTGCCAGAGAAGTGAAAACATACTAAAAATGTTTTTTTAAAATATAAAATTGTTTTGCAATTTGCATAAGCTTCTATTAATTTTAACATAAGATTGAATCCACACGTGCTTTGAATGCATGTGTATTACAAGCAATATTACCAAATTACACCAAAAAACGAAACCCCCCTCACCCCACACAATCTCCAAAAAAAAAAATTCGTCCCAATACATCCATTATAAACCGCTCATAAAGTTTAAATTATGTTTATTCTAATGCTGTTCCCCTTGGAGCAATTCTGTAAAAAGAGCACACATAACGAGTTTGCATAAATAAATTCCCAAAAAATGTAAATCGGATGTAATTTAGAATGTAGTTGCTTATTATTTTTTTTTTTGTTCTGCTTACTTCTTTTATTTTCAATTTTTTGTTTTTTAATCTTATTTTGGCTATTCATGGACATTTACCCTATAATGCTACAACCACTAACAGAACAAACACAGTGTTGGCAAAAACTAACGAAACTTGTCCCTCAGCGTAAATATCACTGACCTAGTTCCAAAGTAGTTGCTTTTTTTCGCAATGAATTTTGAAATGCAGAGCAAACCAATTTGCACCATTTCAAGTATAAAAGTTTTTCGGTTCTTCAACTAGCTATTCTAGGATATGCCACGACAACGATGATGCCAATAACGACGAAGACTTTACTTATGTATGTATGTTTGTATGTGTATAACAGTGTTTCTTCACTTGCCTATCTAAGTTCGGTCCTGAAGCAGAACATCAACATCATCACGAACCCAACACTGACTTTAAGCCCCCACAACACCAAAAACCAACAGGCAGCAAGTAAAACTTATATTTTCTTTCAATTGCATGTTTAGTTGCGAATTGCTTTTGGCCAAAAAATTTTCAACGTGATAAAGTTGCCAACAACAATAAAATATAAACTTTCAACTCACTTTTTCTGATTTGCATATAAGAGAACGATGTAAAAAAAAAAAAAAAACAGAATTCAGAATATTAAATAAAAAAACTTACCCCAACTGATGTCTTTTGTAGTGTTGTACATGTAAGATGAAAAATCTGCAAAAAAAAAAGGAAATTATTTTCATAAATTTGACGACACTTTGACAGATATTTTTTTTTAAATTTTACATTTTTGTTGTTGATTTTATTTTATGACAATATAGTAAAGTTCAAACAAAAAACAAGTTTCAAAGTGAAATATTGACAAAAAGATGTGTGTAAAAAAAAACTAAAACTTGAAACAAAGTTTAAAACTTCTCTACCTGGTGTATTTTTCATTAAAATTTATAATTTGAAAACGAGATTAAAGTTTTTGACTTCAAAGTTTATATTAAGATTTTTTGTCGTAAAGGATTTATTCTTTTGTTTTATAAGAAGAACCTATAAGCTCTAAGAGGTTTAATTTTGATTTAACCAAAACTTATTGGATGTAAAAAATGCAATAAGTTTTGGTTAAATCAACATTTTACAATGTTAAGGGGATTATATCTAAGGCTAAGATTCGAACTAAGTGTTTCGTTTACGGTCAGAAGAACACAAATTATGCGATCATACTGGATTGAAGATAAAATTTCGAGCCCAAAATCGAGGGGTTTGTCACGAATAAAATCACCTAATGGTCACTTTTATTATCTAAGATCTTGTTGAAATCTGGTGCAATCACGTGAATTAATTTAAAGTCATTTGCAATATTGCAATCATTAAACCAATAAACTGGCTCGTGAAGTCGTGATGAGTCGTGACTAACCCCTCGCCCAAAATCCAGAATTATAATTTTTCTTAATGAATGATCAAAAGTTCAAATGTCTTATCTACAATGTCAAGTAATAAAAATTCGTTTTTGTTGATTCTCATGATTAGATATAGATAGATAGATATAATTCTTTATTTCAATAGATTTGTACAATAATATAAAGATAAGATTAAGGACATGGCTTTGCTGCCGTCTGCCTGATTGACAATTGATACACTATGAAATACATAAAAAGTACATAATAATGAAAATAAAACATCGTTATCCATTACAATTTCTATTAAATAAAAAAAATCTTAATTTGGAAGTTAACAATAAATTCGAAAGTTTTTTTTATTTTTTGTGATTGAAACCAGCTAAAACAATCATAAATACACAATAATTTAAAAGGTTGAGTTATACATGTTATCTCAGTTTATATAAATTTTGAATTATTTAAAAATTGAAACGTATATCAAACAATAAACTTATTAAAATTAGAATTAATTCGTAAGTTCGTAAGTTTTTTTTTTTTTTTAAATGAAACCAGCTAAAACAATTTTAAGTATAAAATTAAAAGATACATTTATAAATTTGAGTTTATATAAATTTAAAAATAGTTTGAATATACTTTAATATGGGAATACTTTAACTGGGGAAATGCATCCATATTAGAAGCTGTTGCGATACATTAGAGCGTGCTTACAAAATTTATATAGTTTTGACCACCCTTAGGATCCATTTAGTACATTAATAAGCTGACTTAAAGTCAGAATGCTTTCTTGGAAGTAGAGCCGCCGAATTTCTTGTAGGATTGGACAAACTGCTATGAAATGGTAACTATCTTCAATTTCTCTTCTATTACAGAGATTACAATTTTGAGGGAGATCTGACCTATGAGGAACATAATTAAGATTGAGTAACTCAACCCTTGCTCTAAAAATGTTACCTATAGCTTCTTCTGAAAGTTCAGAGCAGAAGTAACTTATTTCAGTCGACAAATTGTGGTTTAAGCTTTTATAAATATGTCTGTTCTCAGACGAAGTTGCTCTGGTTAAATGTTTAGTATAAATTTGTTCATCTACTTTAGCAATGAAATCAGAGAAAATATTTTGCCAGTCATCATAATTGTCTTCAGTAAGAGAAAGGTTTATGTCATGCGTAAGGGCCAACTGATTCAGTTCTTTGAAAGGAGTAGCATTATTCTGGAGTAATCTTCGCATGAAAGATTTGTGAAGACCATTTTCCCTTTTCATGACTTTTACTAAATAATCTGTATAATTCTCATGATTATAAGTCTATGACTGTTTTGATATTTTTGTGATGCTATAAAAAATTAAGTTTTCCGGATGTACACGGAAAATAACTGGACAAAAAAAATCAATAAGGAAAAAAGAAATAATTACCATCGCAATGTATTGACAAATTTTAAATGGACCTTACGCTCATAAGAAGTTGAATTTTCCAAAATAGACTATTAACCCTTAGTAGTTCATTAAACCCAACTATTTTCTACTTTTCTGAAATAAAAAAAAAATGGGTCAGCTACCTTTGAATAAGAAGTCCTTCAATGAAATCAAAACTTATCTGGAGACAATAATCATTCGGTTATCCCCCGGGAAGATCGCAAGAACCTTTTTTTAGTCAGAATTCATCATTCATGTATCGCAGTCGAAAAGAAACAAGGTACTAGCTTTAAAGAAAGTAGAAAAAGAGTTTGATACACAACCGGCTTATAAAGCAAACCTACCTTACTTTAGCTATCGAAAGATAACCAAAAGTAACACAGCCCATTAAAATGAAGTCAAGAACATTTTAGTGAATGCAACACCTGCCATCAGCAGAACATCGGCTTGCTCTTTTATGAACTTCCAGTGGCCACTTTTTTTTCAGTTAAATAGGAACGGCCATCTACATAGAGACCCATTTTACTCCGAACACCAGCGAAACCATATTCAAAGATCTCCTCACTAGCGAAGCCACTGCCGTCACCATAAAGTTAGGGAGAGACAAAACCCTTACTTGCTAAAACTAGCTCTTGTGGCAAAATTGATTGATTTTTTTTCGAAAAAAAAAAAATTATCGGTAATGCTTATATGGTAAGTGCAGTTATTTTGGAACTTAGCTCAAAAATAAAAAAAAACTTCTTCGTTATACAATTAAGTTTTCAAAATAATTCAATGATCCTCACATAACGAAGATTTTGTATTATTAACTTGTGTTATTGCTGGAGTGTTGCAATTTTGTGAGGTTTAATATGCGAAATACCCATTGAAAGTGTTCAAAAACGATTAACATTATATTTTTTTCGCCATCTCTCTTGAGATCTCTGCCAACATCTAATTTTTTTGTTAAAATCTGAACCTACACTGTACCGGAAGACCTATTAACACGTCTTAAAAAAAAATTGGGTGTTCGAAGAAAAGGGGTACAAATCGATTTTATATTATATTTTTCGGTTCCCGGGAATTACGCCTTTTTTTTTTTTGGAAAAAACTTCGGCACGGGAACCGCTCGTCTCGGGTCCGTTTTCGGTGTCGCCACGCGATGTGTATTAAAACTGATATTTAATTTCTAGCTTTTTTCCAAATAATTTTTTCTGGCCTTTTTTCCATTCCTGTAAATAGAAAAAACGCCAGAAAATTTTTAGGAAAAAATGCCTCAACACCAAAAAAATTGGGAGAATTTTGTATGAAGAATTTTCTGGCGTTTTTTCAAAAAAAAAATTCTGGCGTAATTTCCAGGAGTCTAGTTTTGTATGGCTAAAATTGTTTAGGTATTTACTAATCATATGTCTTATGCTTATCGAGGGAAGTGATTTTCGGTTGCCATTGATTCCCACAAAGTGGCGCGACACGAACATGGAACAAGAAATTCGGTGGTGTGAATAAAAACTGAGGGAACACTCCAAGTGTGCCCTCCTGGGCTAAGTACATACTTTGGAGAAAACACTCAATTCGGTGTGAATAAAGTTTTCCCCTAAAAAAGTTTCGTTCAATTTTTGGCAATTCAAAACACTCCAAAGCAGAGAAAACACCAACATGGCCAACGAAATTTGTTCGCGCCGTAGTACAATAGGTGGGACAGGTAAATTGTATGGAATTTTACTGCGGCTCTGGAGGAGAAACAAGTTTTTTTTTTGTTTTATTATTATGGCGGTAGGTACTGCAACAAGAGTAAATTCACACAAATACAAAAATAAAATTTTAATCATAAAAACTCAAATATGAAGAAATTTATCAGTCATCGATGTTGAATTGGTTTTCATTACAGGTAGAGAGAACCCTCAAACTCTGAGGGAACACTCCAATTTTCAAGTAAAGTGTTTTTTGTTAAATCTTTTTATTCACACCAAATGGAGTGTTTACTATAAAAAGCAGAGTGAACTTGTACACTCAGTTTTTATTCACACCACCCATTATCCAGCAGTTATCTTCAGACAGCTGCAGACAAATTTGGTTAAGCCGTGTAAGTTAATTTAAACTATGTTTCTCGTGTATTTTTGTTAAAGTTCTAGTAGAAGGATCAGTAGAACTTATAATGGGCTATCGTTAATAATAATCGGGATTTTCAGAAAAGTAAAAACGAATCCCAAAGAAAAATCCTTCACTATGCTTGGACAGAATTTGTATGATAATTTTTGAGTGTAGCTTTCTTAAAGGTTTAAATAGTACCTTAAATTTTCTTAAATACCGAAATATGTTACGAAATGTCTGCCCCCCTCAAGAATGTATACTTTTTTTTGAATATAAAAAGTTTTCAGCATTTGTGTCCTTTTTTGTGATGATAGTTCCTTATATTTTGTCTTTCCGATGCTTTTTTTTACTTAATGTAAAGACTAACGACACACGAAAGATCTGGGTTAAATCATTCGCCATTTTTTAGGAGTGTTCAACTGAAAGTAACTGCATTCACATCAAAAGAACTGAAAAAAAAAAGAAAATATGTTTTTCAGATATTCCTAGGACATCTTTAAGGTAAAGTCTCGACATTCCATAAAGAGAAGGTATATAGCTATACTGTAAATCCATTAAGAAGTGATGACATACTTTTCCTTTGTCCCGCATGGCTTTTCGTTTAAATAGGTGAAGTGTATAGTTTATCGTCCTTTTATTTTGTTTTGTTTAAGAAAAAGGACTCTTTTTGTTTTTGTTTTACTTTCTATGAATGATGAAATATATATATAAAAATAAACCCATCAAGGAAATGTGACGATGATAGGTTTTTTGGTATTTAAAAGGATTTTAAGGGTTACATGCTGTTTGATGGGTTTTCTTTTGCGGTTTCGTCTTTTGTTTCAGTTCCTTTTTTGCTGGTGTTGTTGTTAAAGCTCCTTGACCTTTCTTTGCGGAATGTGGATTTATATCTAACAGGTTTGAATATTTAGGAGGGTCTTTTGAAAGAAAAGCAATTGTATAATATAGTCGGTAATACTTTAAAAGCCTCAATGAATTATTTGGACCCTTTTGATGATAGATAACATAATTGAATGAATTTTAAGTATATTAAGATAAATATGTTTTGGTTTTGAATTGATGTCTCTTTTAAGTTTTTGTTGAAAATTTACATGCCACATAATATGTCTTTTGTAAATTTATTATTTTTGAATAAAGATGGTTTATCTTAGAATGTGGTTTTCTGTTGGTGATGAACTTTTATCTTAGGCTGGGGTAAGTTAGTCGTATCCTAGGGTAAAACCAAAGGAGCTCTAATTTTAGTTTAAATTAATATTATATGACTATATCGGAAATCCTGAGATAGCACACTTCACTATATAAAGTTCTGATGTAGCCGGGTTTACTTTCTTAAAATCCTAACATAGCAGGCTACACTGGGATGACATGTTCTGAACATTTAAAATCCTGCGATAGCAGGTTTTCATGTTAAAGTGGCTGAGATAGTTAAAAATCATGATAAAACAGCTGGTTTATTATTGAAAAATAAGACAAATACTATAAAAGGCTTAACATTAAGAAATCCTGACTAAGCACAGTTCACTTTTTAATTTGACTTTGAATCCTGTGATATCAGACTTAACTAACCATCAAGAAATCTTAAGGTAGCAGAGTTTATAATATATAACAAGAAACTTATATAACAAGAAACTATTATAAATAATCGAAAGTAAAAATAGTTTCTATTACGTTTTTATGGCAGATACCGTTAATAAGGTGATTTTGAAAAAAAAAAATTTCTAACTAAAAACTTTATTATTGGAAAAAAATCAGTCACACTAAATTTTATCAAAATCCATCGAATATCTTACGAGAAAAATTGGATTGTCTTTAAGGCTTATTTGCCAGGTACCGTTTATATGTAAACTTATTCTGAAAAAAACAAAAAACACAACATTTGGCTTCAAATCCATTGAACGAAATTTTATAAAAATCGATCTTGTATGGCAGGTACCGAAAAATCTAGTTGTAAACAAATTTTTTTGTCGAGAAACATCACCATTTTCCAAAAATCAGTCATGTTAAGATTTATCAAAATCGATCGTATTTTTTTCGAAAAAAATTGAATTATCTTTTACGTTTATATTGCAGGTACCTATGATAAAAATCAAAAATACGCCTGGGCATGTTATTCTAAAAATACAGAATACCAAATTTGAAGAAAATCGGCAAACCCGTTTAGGCTGTAGGTGTCGATACATCCAGACTGACAGACGGGCAGACAGACAGTCAGACAGAATTGTCGGACCTACTTTTTTCGTGTTCTCTATCATCGTAATGTCATGTTTGATTGTTATCTCTAAACTTTTTTTTTTACGAATGCAAAACTTGCCTTCTATAGTACCTATAATCGCAAGTAAAAATCTGGAGATAAAAGACTACAATTTCAAGAAATCTTGAGATAACAGGCTTCAACACTAAATCCTGATATGGAAGGTTTCATTATTTGAAATCTAAGATATAGCGGGTTAAGAAATATTGAAATAGCAGGCTTTACTATTTACAAATCTTGAGATAGACATTTTCAGTATTCTGAAATTTTGAGATATTAGGCTTGACTATCAAGAAATCTTGAGATAGCAGGATCCACTTATTAGAAATCCTTAGATAGCAAGCCACTACTAAAATTCCTTTCCATAGCGGGCTTCCCTGATAAGAAATTCTGTGATAGCAGACTTCATTGTTATAAAAATTCAGATATCAAGCTTCACTATTCAGAAAGCCTGAGGTGAAAGAGGCTTCGCTACATAGAAATCCTGATAAAAAAAACTGCGATATTCAGAAACCCATAGATGGCAAACATAACTAGGTATTTAGAATTCTTAAAATAGGACTAATGGGAGGTTTCAGCATTCAAAAATCCTGAGATAACAGGCTTCACTAATTGGACTCCTAGCTCAGATAGCTGACTTTATTGATTAGAATTCCTGAGACAGTAGACTTCAATGCAAAAAAAAAAATCCTGAAACATCAACAAATTTATTCCGTGATAAGTTGGAGTTTTCATGTATTAGTAATTTTTTCAGTCAAAACAAAACAAAATGTGAATTGTAAGCACGAACGTAAATTAAATCGAAATTTAACCAACCGATATGACATGTCTTTATATGAGGGTCATTCGTTGCTTCTTCTATATACATATTTATGAAAAATTAAAGACGCCGCGCGCCGTCGTTAAATTTATTTTAAAGGGGTTATCCTTTCCTTCGTTGAAATGTGGTAAAATATATCATGATTATACGCATCTTTAGTAGTCAATATTAAAGTCTAACAATAATGGAGCCCAAATATATTAAGAAATAATTACCCACTAAACTAAGAGAATCAATTTTTCACAAACCAAAGCTATGAGCATGAACAAACTCAAGAAAGATGAAACCAATCATGAATCCAATTAAGTTTATAGTCTTCCCATAAAACATCTGAGTCTTTGCCCAAATGGCCGTTATTGTTATTAAATCAGAGCGCAGTTCTTTTCATACTAATATTCTATTTTTGGCCATTATCTACATCACTTTCACTTCCGGATTTTTACGATCTATATAAGAGGTAGATATCTACTTATTGACGGTCCGAAAGGCGAAAAATAAATCTCTATTGGCATGTCCTTTATAACTTTAATAAATTATATGGCATTATTGCTACTTATTTTTTTTTGCTAATTTTTGACACATTACTATACCAATAAATAAAAGTATAATACAAACAAGATGTATAAAGTTCGCATAAACTTCATTTCCCCATTATTCTTTCGGTCTTTATATACAACGAACATATAATATTTCAACCTTTATTCATTTATATTAACAGCTTCCCATGATACAGTCAAAGTTTCATTTTGAAGGGTTCGAGGGGAAAAGGATAATGTCTTTGAGCCAAGTTGCCGCCATTTTTGCGGGGATAAAATGTTAAGATTAATGATTATCGATTTATATCCACACATCGCAATGCATTCTTGAAAAAGTTCAGCATACAATGAAGATGTTAACACGGTCTTATGTGTTAAGGAGTCAAGCTTATAGGTATAAACTAATAGAAGATGACATGGGGTTCTGAATATATAGACGAGTACACAGTTGTTTTCTATGTTTATTGAAAGTCTTGATGGAATTGGATATGTTATAAATGGAGATGTATACGGAAAAAGAAAAAAAGGACTTTGTAATACGAATGAAGGGTGTAAAAAAAACACTTTTCAAAATAGTTTTTGTTACAGACTGTGTTTTTTAGAAAGATCATACACTTGTATTAAAATCCATAAAATAAAAGAATTCAAGATAAAAATTCAAGTCCGTTCTTTCAAAACCAACCAACAGTATTTTTACTTGCGATTATAGTTACTTAAAGGCAAGTTGTGCATTCGTAAAAAAAAAAAAATCAAAAATGACATAACGATTATAGAGAACCCGCAAAAAGTAGGTCGGACTATTCTGTCTGTCTGTCCGTCTGTCAGTCTTGATGTTGGACCTATTCCATTTGTCTCGTAAAAAATACGATCGATTTTTATAAAATTTCGTACAATGGACTTGTAGCCAAAGGTTGTGTTTTTCATTTTTTCAGAATAAGTTTACATATTAACGGTACATGGCAAATAAGACTTAAAGACAATCAAATTTTTCTCGTAACATATATACGATCGATTTTGGTAAAATTTTGTGTAACTAATTTTCTTCTAATAATGAAGTTTTTCGTTAGAAATTTATTTTTAAAATAACCTTATTAACGGTACCTGTCATACATATAAACGCTAGAGAAAATCCAATTATTTAATATGTTATATGCCCATTTTTGATTTTTATCCTAAGTCTGTAAATAACGGTACCTACCATATAAACGTAACAGATAATTCAATTATTCTCTAAAAAAATACGATCGATTTTGATAAAATTTTACATGACTGATTTTTTAAAAACGGTGATGTTTCTCGACAAAAAAATTTGTTTACAACTAGATTTTTAACGGTACCTGCGTTTAAGACAATTTCATTTTTCTCGTAAAAAATACGATCGATTTTTAAAAAAATTCTTACAATAGATTTGTAGCCAAAGGTTGTGTTTTTCATTTTTCAGAATAAGTTTGCATATATTAACGGGACCTGCCAAATTAGCCTTAAAGTTAATCTAATTTTTCTCGAAATATGTACAAACGATTTTGATAAAATTTTGTGTGAGTGATTTTTAGCTAATAATGAAGCTTTTTGTTAGATTTTTTTTTTAATAACCTTATAAACGGTATTTGTCATATAAACATGATAGAAAATCCAATTTTTCTCAAAAAAAAAAAAAAAATACGATCGGTTTTGGTAAAATTTTGTGTGACTGATTTGTTCCCAATGACGGAGTTTTTCGTTAGAATTTTTTTTTCAAAATCACCTTATAAATGGTATTTGCCACATAAATTTAATAGAAAATCCTATTTTCTATTAAATTTGATAAGATTTTGTGTCACTCATTTTTGTCCACTAATCAAGTTTTTCGTTAATTTTTTTTTTTCAAAATCACCTTATTAACGGTACCTGCCATATAAACCTGCAGTTACTTAATATAGTTTCTTGTTTAGTATCCTTATCCAAAGGTTAGAAATATGAAACAAGAGCAAGTTTGTCCGACCCAGTGGTGCCTTTTATTTAATTTGTTATCCCTCGGTCCAATACAAATTGTAATGTCATGTGAAATAAATATCACCTCTCGACCAAACATTTATTGGTTCTAATTTCAAAACCGCCAAACTACAATAAAAAATGCCAAAAATGTATTGCATTCCATTAGATTGTGAAATAAAGCACCTTCGGTTTTATTGGTTTTTGTATAAAATGAATATACATCCGAATTTCAATATCCACTATCCTATCCGCTTCACCACACAATAACGGTATAAACACACTGGTATTGTGTCCCAGGTAAGCTAGGTATGACTACGTATATATAGATAGTGTTAAAATACACAATTTAATGTCCTTGCGCCAAACACTGCCAAACATAAAGCATATTACTTTTACCTTTAATACAATACAGAAATAAGAAGATTGTTAAGAAGAAAAATATATACATAAGTGCATGTACATAGTAGAGGGATGCTATTCATTGTGGCATAGCAAAGCCTTAGAAACTTCCTAAATGCTGAAAGGTAAGATTTTACGATTTCATGATTCACAAACATAATATTTTTTTTTCGGCTACAGTTTTGGATTTTTACTGATTTTTTTTGTGCCCACGTTATACTGCCTTCAAGGATTTTATCGCTAAGCTTTTATTTTTGACTTTGTTGTAAAGTAAATTGCACCTTCCAGCAATTTATAAATATGGTATAAGATGATTTATAGCTTGGCATCGCTAAACGCACAATAGAGTTTGGCTTTCGGTATTTTTGGCTTTGGTTGCGAGAATATTTTTGTTTTTGTAAGGACGTGAGTATGAACAAAAATAAAAATATGATCACAAGCAATAATTTTCCGAGGTATTTAATAGGATTTTTTGTTGTGATTTAATAGCTTTCTACAAAAAAAAAAAAATAACACAATATAGAGATATGCCATAAAGTGGGATTTTTGAAAGACTTTAATAAAAATCTTTCACTCAATAATTCTCTTCCTTATCCTTTCAAAGAATTGTTGGCATTTAAATCGAACGGTAGAAACAGAAAGACCCAGAATGAACAGGTGTGGGAGGTCCAGGTTCGATTCCTGGGCCCAGGCGAACATTAAATTACGTCATTCAACCGACTTATTTTAAAGTATGTCTACTCTAACTGCTTCGAGAAACGAAATTAACTTGTATTGTGGCAAGTTAATTTTGTGTTGACGACTGGTAAATTCAAAGAAAACCAAAAAATAAATGAAATAACCCTTAAAATTTTTTTTATGAAAGTGGGGAGTTCTTACATATGAAATAAATCGCATGTTGCCTATCTGCATCCCCGTGCGGTGATCACTATAGGATTTGGGGTGGCCGCGAGTTCGGGTATAAGCAAAGTTTTTTAATTAAAGTTTTTAAATCAAAAACTTTGCCTATACTCAAACTCGCACCCACCCTAAATTCTTCATCGAGCCCAAGTAGGGGTATTGAAGGGAGCAGCATGCCCCTAAATATAACTTACTTATTGCTTTACATAGATCGCTTTTTTTTACAAAATTTGGCAATTTCGGACTTATTTCATTATTTGTTGGCTTTTCATTTAGTTTTCGAATTTTGGGATTAATTTCATAATGCAATAAAGCCTTAATCTGCCACACAACACGAATGCGAAATGCTTAACCATTCTCAAGAAATTTGTATCCCCCATTGTAGTATTGTACACTGTGAATTTAAAACCAATGTGCACAAGGCCGTAGCCAGACAATTATTTCGGGGGGGGGGGGGGGGGGTGGTTTATACTTATTCCATACACCAATCAATCTGTACCTTTCTGTAGATGTAATAAATAAAATTAGTACAGCCCATTAACCCAAAATCCAGCAAACACGACTTTTAATTGCGATAATGATACTATTCTATGTATAAGGCAAGTTATGGATTCGTCAAAAAAAAAATTGAGATAACAAATAAACATGATATTGCGATGTCTACTTCCCTAGACAAAAGTGTGTTGGAAAATTCTGTTCGTCCGACTGCCTGTTTGCAGATCTGCAGCCTAAATGGATAGGCTGATTTGCAAACTTGGTTCAGAGTGTTTATTTAGTAGTCTCGCACTAGGCGTTGTTGAAATTGGAATTTTAGCTCTTAAACAATGGTAAATGTCATAGAACAGTTTGTTAAAACTTAATTTTTCTAAAAATGGCCTTTTGATAAAACAGTCAAGATTTATCTTAAATCAGTACCTCCCATAGAACCGATTTTTTTAAATCAGAATTTCTCGCTAACAACAAAATCGATTTCAATTAAATTTAAAATTTAAGAAGGTTTTTATGATCAAATTCATATACATAACTTTTCAGATTTTTTCAATATGTTGGAAACGCGAATATCGAATTTTTTTTAGATTTTTTTCCAGATGAACTACAGATTTCGATGTATTGAAATTCTCAAAAAATATTTTTCAAAAATTAAAAAAGAAAACGGTTTAAAAAAAAACTGCTTTAACGATTTTCAATATTTTTTCCTAGGTAGAGTTCTGCTAATAAAATACAATTGCATACTTAGTTTTTCAAGAAAACTCTCAAACAAATTTGAAAAACTAAAAGATTTTTCCAATATTTTTTTTAAATAATTTTAAGTTATTATTTATTAGGTAGGTACATTTATCATCACTCTTTAAGATTTTATTATAAAAAAAATATTAAATAACATATAAGTATATCATTTTTATAAAATTAAATTTAATCTTCTGGCCTTCTGTGCTGCAAATATGTCTAAAACTTCCTCAGTGTCAATCTCAATTTGTCGATGAATTGACATTAATGCCAATCCTGTTAGTCTTTCTTCGCCGGTAGAATTTCTAAGGTAAGTTTTTAGACGTTTCATTGTCGAAAATGTTATTTCCGGTGTACACGTTGAAACCGGTAGTGTCGCCAAAATTTTGAGAAGCTTGTGGATGTTAGGAAACAGATCCTTATTGCATTCCCCAAGAGCTGTTATTGCACTCTTTGAACGCTCTGTATCTTTTTGTCTATGGCATTTTGTCTTCCATAACGTAAACTCATTTTCTAAAGTGTCCCAATCCAAAAAATATCTATAAAATTTGAAGTTTTCTTCGTTGTAATTTTGTTCATATCTGCCAAGGATCGATGGAATTAAAATGCACAAAGAGGAAAGTATGGACTTATGATTTTCAAATCTTATTTTAATCTGACTTAAAAAGTCATCTAAAAGAGGAATCATTATACTTATCCTAAAATAGGTTTCAGGATCCGTTGTGCTCACGTTTTGTCTGTGCTGTTGCCTTGACAGAATTGCTCATTCCTTTTTGCCTATTGCTGGCAAGAGAATAGAAAGGCATGGAATGAACCGACTAAAATGTTGCAAGTTACAATTGCAACTATATAAGTGGAATAACGAAGTTGAAAACTAATGCACACAAGGACACCATTAGTTTATTTGGAAAGGAAATAAGAATATACGTTTATACTATACATATTGTTTCATGTAGATGCATACACATACCTATCTAGGTATACTAAATTTCCTTGAGGCGTTTAGTTATTCATCATGTGCAATCGAAGCAAAAGTAACCTGGCATCCTGAGGCTGTGTTGTTTGAGGTTGTATTTAAAAACCGTTAGAGCTACCTTACTAAATTCATCGAAAATTATGTTGGTACCTAACTACGTAGGCTTTAAACTAAAATCGGAATGTTTTGAACATAATCACTAATTATTTGAGCACAAATTTCATACTTATGCGGAAAAGGTTGATTTACAGATGCATTTCTAAAAAAATTTGGGAGGGGGGTTTGAACCCCTGTGAACCCCCCCCCCCTGGTTACGGCCTTGAATGTGCATATGGGTATTTCTTTTATGTTTAACTTTTTATCAGATTTGTTTAAGTGGTTTGTACAAAGTATTTATACCTTACTTCATATGCTCGCAACATTTAGTAGGGGAGGCGACCGTAAGATTACCTATCTCATCGCGTCCTTCGATAAGATGGAAACTAACCGATAGTTTCGATGGAACGTATGCAAAACTGATGGTCGGACAAGCTTTTTCAGGTACCTACGTTTAGTTAGAAAAATGGCAACTTCCGGTTTCTTTTGAAGCAGTTCTCTGTTCACTACATCCGCTTGAAAAAAATATGGAAAAATATATTTTAGAATGGAATTAGACTGCACAACACCAATATTCCACTTATTTGCTGCTAAAATTTATTATTTGCATTAAATAAACTCCTAAAAGTATGCTGTGTTTTAAAACCATCACCAATTAAAAACCATACATTCATCCATAAACCGAAAATCGGACAACAGAAAATAATTTTTTTTTTTCTTCGTGTGGACATAAAATGACGAGAGCCTTTTTTGACCAAGAATTTTATCTCATAGGTGCAGGAAGATAACTAAACGGGAAATAATGTAGATTGTTTAGAGAAATAGATTGAACTTTTTTTTTTTTGTCATTTCCCACACAATTGAAGAATAGTTTAGTTTTTTTCTGGAGAATAATTAATTTTTTTAATAAGTACAGATTTAAGTACTGTTTTTTAATAATAAAAATGGTTATGCGTGATTTCTATGACTTTAAAAAAAAAAGAAACTTGAAAAATCGTGGCAAAAAAACATCGGAAATGGCCATTTTTTACCAAACGTACCTGAAAAAGTTTGTCCGACCATCAGTTTTTGCAAATGTTAAGACTAAACCTATCGTATAGTGTTCAATTTTTCAAGGGAAGCGATGAGATACATAGGAAAACCTACGATCGCCTTCCGGACTATTGGCACACAAAAAATTATTAAATTATTAAAAAAAATTATTTCTGTAACATTGAAATATTTCTAAATTTTGAGCACCCCGGTTCCAAAATATGAAGTATCTATATGACCTATTCGTGCCACATCAAATTTTATAACGTCTTAATGTATTAAAATGTTAACCCATTATAGCCGTAAAAGATCAAAATACATTTTTCATTAAGCCACCCACTCATGCACTTTTATTAATATGAGATACTACGGAACGTAAAATATTTGAATATCGTGATAATCGTTAAAGGGTTTATGATTTGTTAAACCACACAACAAAAGGTTTTCTAAAAGTAAATAATTCTAATAAAAAAAACTTAAAATTAACAACCTAAAATATAAACTTAGTTTTACTGCTATCATAAGTACACACGTATCTACACTAAAATTATAATATATCTCAACTTTCTCTTTAATTTTTAAGTGCATGGATATGAAAAACGAAATTTGAAATCTCATATTACGAGGGAAGATTCCCTCAAACTTTTCTTTTATAAATATTCCCAAAGATCCCTTATGCACGCACTATTTGGACAAAGCCCTGAAACCAATTTCCTATTGTTCCCTCCAGTTAGTTTTGTACCATCCATTAAAAGACTCGTTTCGTGGTATCCTATAAAGGTCACCAAATTAAGCCAATACAAATTTACTCCACCAAAATCCAACAAACCAACTATACAGAACCATATCAGGAATAATAGTTATCCCTTTAAGTGGCCCTATAGAATAACATTTATTATCCCCCCAAGAGATGTTCAACCCGGAGACCACGTGTCCAAAAATAAGGACCGAAAATAACTACGAGAAAACCTTGAATATCCTATACAAAACAATGTGAAACGAAGAAATAAAAATGGAATCATTATCCTCTGAAATTCCTTGTTACGGGTAAATTGTTACACCAACCCACATTATGAAGGTACAAAGAAACCTCAATTTTATAATAATGGAGCTAGCTGTGGAGGCAAAAAAAAAAAAACAAAAACAACAAGGAGCAAAAGGTAAGAAGAAAATTATTATCAAGCGCAACAAAGTGTCCTTTAAAATTTTGCATAAAAGCACCGTAGACAGCTAAAGCCTCAAGAAAACAAATTTTGATGCCAAAATGACGGTCTTATGCTATAAGTCAATGTATATATGTATGAGTGGGTTGAAAGGGAACTGCTTTATGACAACACAACAACAACAACGACGACACTTTTAAGTTTCTCCTTTCATGTGACACTTTCTCTCTAGGGACTCATTGCAAAACGAAGTCATACATGAAAGATACTTCAAATAATGGCTGCCAGTCCGGATGTGACACGAAGTGATGACACAAACATAAAACCCAAAGTCCTCCGGCTGAAGTGAATGAAGAGCCAGGCAAATTAGTCTGACGAATGGGTTCAGTTCAGATTCTCTTGCAACAAGGAAAAATCTCATCAAGTTCTAAATTTTCTGTTGATCCTTTTAGATAAGGAAAAGGACTTGGGCGGATATTCTCTGATGACACTTTGGGCTTAGGTTTATTGGCAAAGAAATGGCAGCCGACAAACTTTGAGTGAAGTAAAAGGACGATTGTGTGTCCCTCTTCTGTGAATAAGTTCTATCCATTTTTTAAGGTAAATCTGTTGTGAAGAAATAGAGACAGAAAATGGAACGTAAATTGATTTAATTGAAAGACTTTATCAGGCTTGAACAAAAGGCTATATTAACACGTAGAGTTGTACAAGCTGTTAGCCATTATGTTCTTATGTTGAAATCCCGTAAGTATATCTACATACTTGTGTATGTAAACATACATATATTTTAGAATACATGGTTCTTTGGGTTGAAATATATCAGGAATTTTTCAATGATTCCCTGAAGTTCTTTTATTATTCGAGCGTGACTTCTTGACGAAATGGATTGTTTTTAAGTACCTACAATTATGTCGAAAAAAAAACCAAGTTATGTTTAAGTACTGTCCAACTATTCCAAATTTAACACACAAATTCATTGCAACTCCTTTTTTATGGAAGGAAAATGTAGAAGATGCCTACATGTAGGTTTTCATATGAAATTTGACTGAATTTTGACAAATTTTCTGAATTCAACAATTTTTATTTCTCTCAAACAAACTTGATGTTTTGGTGAAACTTAGCATTTGATTTAAGGTTTTTGTGTGGTTCTTCGTTTAAGTGTTGATGATATTAGATCATTTTCTGAAGGGCGGGAAATTGAGGCTTCTGTTGTTGAATCTGATTGCCCATTGCTTAATAATAGTGTACTTCATACGGCATTACACATTTCTATAAAGTTTAATGAACTAAGCGCATGGAATTGCAATAATCCAAATGTAAATTATAGATTGGATTTTGTGAATGCTGATTATGTATCAATGTGTAACTTTCTTAATGATATTGATTGGCAAATGTGTTTAAGCTCTTCTAACTTAGAATCAGTTTTTATGGTGTTTAGAAGCATTTTAGATACTGCGGTCTCTAGGTATGTGCCAGGTTAAACGAGTTAAACGTTGTAATAACAAACCCATCTGGTTTAATAATAGTTTAACAAGATTAAAACATGTTTGCCCATCTCCTGGCAAAAGCCAACGCGAGATGGGCAAACTTAAACACTTGTGAGGTAGCTAGGAAACTGTGGCCGCAGTACGATAAAAATAAAACGAATGCAATCATTCAAAAGACACGAAGTCAGTATCGACGTTGGTAGGTGTTTTAACTGGCCATAACATGCTAAGTTATCACGCCAAAAAACTACGTCTAACTGAAAACGATCTATGTAGAGGTTGCAGTGACGAGGAAGAACATGAGGATATAACCCACTACCTCTGTCACTGCCCCAGTCTCTGCCATCTAAGAAATAAAACTCGGGGGAAATACTTCTTCGAAAGCATCAAAGAACTATCAGAGTGCCCAATAACAAATCTCTATAGATTCGCAAGAGGAAACGGATGGTTGAACACCCCGGGATGATACTAAGGAACTAAATATGGACTACGAGTATGGTAAATGGAGGAATTGGTAAACCCTCAAATGGACATCACAATGGGTCTACATTGACCTAAGTGTACTGGGGTTGAGCTATTGGCTCTCCTACAGCAACCCGCAAACCTAACCTAACCTAAACATGCTATGCTTAAGACTTGTAAATTATGCAAGTCCAATCCATCTTTGCAGATCAAATTTCGTCAGCTTAGGTCGGAATATGAATTTTTTAAAAAAAGTTTATATACAGACAATTTATTTGGACACTAGAATCTAAAACTAAGCAAAGCTCAAAATCTTTTTGGTCCTTTGTTAATAATAAGCGCAAGTCTTCTGGAATTCCAAACTGTATGTTTTATGAAGTTGTTGCTGCAGATGATGAGAAACAAATATGTGATACGTTTGCTTCTTATTTTCAATCTAACTTTGTTAATGACTGTTCCGAATATAATTCACATCATTCAAACGCTTCGCACAGAGGCTTAGGAAGGCTTTCTTTGTCAGAAGATGATATTTTTGAATTGCTATCGTCATTAGAGTCAAGTTCTAAAATCACTCACGATAATTTGCCACCATTACTTCTTAAATCGTGTAAGAATAGTCTTATTGAACCACTATGCATAACTTTTAACAAATCTTTGGCCAGTGAGCTGTTCTTAGAATGCTGGAAAACTTCGTTAATAACGCTAACGCAGGTTGTAAGAACCAGATAGATAACTATAGACCCATCGCTAGGATTCAGCTTATACCTAAAATATTTGAGGCACTTGTTAAAAACAAAATGTATGCAATCGTTCGAAATTATATTTCTGAACATCAACACGGATTTGTTACTGGAAGGTCCACTGCTACAAATTTAACTATTTTTACAAATTTTTGCCTTTGAAACATGGAAAAAAGACATCAGGTTAATACAATTTTTACTGATTTCTCGAAAGCGTTCGATCGTGTGCAACATTCGGTGTTATTGTTGAAGTTAGAACAGTTTGGCTTTCACTCAAGTCTCTGGAGTTGGGTTCGTAGTTATTTGATAAACAGTACGTTAAGATTGGTTCTTCTTTGTCTAAGGCCATTCATAATTTTTCCGGTGTTCCGCAGGGCAGTCATCTCGGCCCTCTACTTTTGTTACTCTTCATCAATGATTAACCTCATTTTATTCAGCATTCAAAGTGCCTCTTGTTTGCAGATGATTTAAAGTTATTTAAATTCATAAGTTCCTTATCCGATGCTCATGAATTTCAAGAAGATATCAATAATGTAACAAATTGGTGTACACTTACATTTTCAAAAATTTTCTCACCTATTCAGTATGAATACAATGTGCTAAATGTGATTCTTAAGAGATCATAAGGATCTTAAGGATCTTGGGGTAGTTTTCGACTGTAAACTAAATTTTAGTATGCACTACGATTACATAATCTCACAAGTAAATTTCTTATTTGGTTTTATTTGCCGCAATACCAAAGAATTCCAGGAAATTGAAAACTTTATAATAACTCCTTGATACAATCTAGATTAGAATACTGTTGTATTTTATGGAGTTCTCATTGCCAAAGAAACGCTCTTCGTATTGAAAATGTCCAAAGACGGTTTACCAAGTTTGCTTTTCGTAAGATGGCGTGGAACGGTAACTTGCTTACTTATGAAGCAAAATGCACTCTATTAGGCTTAAAGACATTAGGCAAAAGGAGAGTCTATAACGCGGTTTTATTTGCTCAGGATATTTTAACTGGTCGCATTGACTGTCCTTACCTGCTGTCCTTGTTTTTTTGTTAATTCTTCATCGCGTTTTTTACGTCCTAGAGACCAAAATTTCTTTTATGTTCCCAGGCATTATACCAACTATGGTCTTAATGAACCAATTTCATCAGCATGTGTTTTATATAATTTGTATGATAATTCACTCGATTTTAATATGAACAGACTAAATTATAAAAGTCTAATTATGAGTTTAGTGTAAGTATATTAAACTTTTATTGTATAATTATTTTAACTTTTGAGTATTATATTGTATCCTTGTTTATTAAGTCTATGAAAGTTTATGTACTTGTTGGACGTAAATAAATAAATAAATAAATAAATAAATATCAGACGCAAAGAAACAAGAAACGCCAAGAACAGAAATATCGAATCAGCTAGTCTTCTAAAGAACAAAGAAAGTCTGAGAGCTGCATGACATCTTAAGACTATTCCATGATTTTCGCCTAAAGAGTGCTGAAATAGCTTTGGTTTTTATTCGTAGTCTTAAAGAGAACATATAAAGTAATAGTTAGAATTATTGCGGAAATTGTCAAATTCTGGCGAATATATTAAAACACGTTCTAGATCTAGATCAAGAAATATTTAGCTCAATCAACTGGAACTGTATTATGTGAAATCCTTTTGCTGTCACCAAATGAAAAATTTCGCGTAGGAAGTTCCGCAGAAACTTAGTCCACTGAAAGAGAAAGTTTCCACTGAGTATGGGTTGGTTATGTATGTCTTTAAAATTTGATTGATTTATTTACCTTTAAGTTTGAAGTTGACTCTTCATTTCAGCGGAAACTTAAAGGATATAACAATGTCAGTTCTGCATACACTAAAAAGTTGGAGGAACTTTAATGATCCACTTAAAAGTTTGTATCGATTTCTAACTATTGGGAATTATTTCTCTCTAATTAGTTTTGAGTGTTTCTATTGCAAACTAGAATTATTTTGTACTATCCTACATCTTTTACAACAGATTATCTAGAAAACTGGCTGATGAATCAACAAGTGATATTGATGTTTTTGCGGGATTTTTTTCAGAAACCCTTGGCTTAGTCAGACTTTTACATTACAGCAGAGTCTTTCAAGCTGAGAGTCTTTCATGTCAGAGACAAAAGCTGCTTTAAAGGTTGCAATTATAATAATAAGGTAATACCACGACCTAATATCACTTCATCATTAACAGTCAAGCGACACCAAATTCGATTTTTTTTTCATTGAAATTGAATCGGAGCTTGTTGATTCCTGTAGGGAAGGTCGAACATTTTTTGGCACTCATCACAAGATTATTAGTGGCGTATCGGAAAATAATCCAAGCAGTTCTAATGATTAAAATCGCAACCTGCTAAAACGAACTATAAATGGATGTCACATGACTCATGTGTCGAAAATTTCATCACTTAAACCACTTGACTAAAGTGCTTGTCTGAATTTCGGAGAGAATTTTGTATGAATGTTTCCATCGTCAAACAAATCAAATCTTTTTCTACCAGATATGTATCAAAACTCCAACATTAGGTCTGATCCCTTATTTTTTTTCGTAGCAAAATTTTCGCTGTCAGTTTTTTTTTTAATAGTCTTTCAGTGAACAACAACTGCGAAATAGTAAGTTTTTCAAAAACTTAAATTTCGTTATAATTCGCACGAATTTGTGTAAAAAATCGTTCCCTTATTCAAAATTTCACAGAAATTCGCAAAAGAGACAGCTTAATTGGGAGTAAATAATTTCCCGACCCTGCGAATTTAAGTCTCATAAATTTCTCCGGGCAGCAAAATGTGGTGTGTGAAAAATGTATGCGACAAACTGACTTTTTGATAGCTAAACTTTTTTTTTTATTTATTTGAAAAATATCAAACTGATTTGTGACAGCCACATTTTGCTGTCCGAATAAATTTATAAGACTGTGAAATTCGAAGTCTGTGAAAATTGTTTACTCTCTCGTGAGCTCTCTTCTTCCAATTTCTGTGAATTCTTTGACTACACGGTAAAGATTTTTTCACAGACTTATATATTTATTCGCATCAAAAAAGAACGACTTTAACATTTGTAGTTATATAACGAATTTGACACTCTATTTTAAAGTTTGTACTTTTTATAAAAATCCCAAAATTAAATTTGCGAAGTGAAGATTTAAAATGGATACCGTCAAATTCCTACAGCGTTTATTCACACGTATTCATGGATAAAAAAAAAACAAAAACAAAATTTAGAGGAACGAGGCAAGACGGGTACAAGTCGAATATGCGGGTGTCATAAATGGACAGTTTTTAAAATGGAGTTTTGACATAACCCCAAAATACAACAACGGAGACAATCGTGTTTAAAGAATGCTCGCGTCCATAGAAATGCTCCAGGGCGGAAGCAACATTTCATAATTTTTTGATATATTTATAAGCTAAAATATTTTTGCATCGATTAATCGTTAACTTTTCGTTATTAAAATTGAAAAAAATGTGGGTTTATGCCACTTTTGCGCTCACAGCCTCAACTAACAATTACGGTTTACTACAACAAGTTAAAAATGGGTAAAAGTAAAATTTAATTTTAACAAGAAAATTTTTTGACGATAGTCCAGGGATACCAACTTTACTATATCATTTAAAAGTGGACATAAAATATATGAATATAGCGTTTTAAAGGCGTATTGGCATAGCTTTAAGTCATCTATATTGTAGCCATACTTTTTAATGGGAGGCGAGCGTATCAGGCAAATTAAATAGGTATCATGGTTAATTAACATCGACAATGGCATTACGGAGCGTGGTAAATTAGTGACCGTGTGTCGACAATGACTTCCATTTTTAATTTTGGTTGACGACATTACTATAAAACGAATTCTTAATGTCTTCACCAAATAAAAAGTCAAAGATTTCAAATTAGTATAACCCCAAATGTATAGCCAATGAACAGTAAAAAAAGCACTTTGAAGATGAACTTCTAAAATATTTCGTCGTTTTAACTTTTTTTTTTTTGTGCCGACACCAATAAATTTTTAATAAGCAAACGGAAAAGAAAACCACCAACTCCGCTCAAGGTAAAACAACCCCAACCGACTTCAAATCAAATGATCTATAGGTAAAAGTATTTGTCCTTCCATTTCATTCGGCGTTATCGTTTTCAATTGTGGAATCGCGTTGAATCGACATTTTGTGTATCCAGCCAGATGTGCATGCAAACAACAAAGGTTCAATAAAAGGAAGTTTTTTCTTTTTATTTTGTCCTGTGGGCTCATATATATAGGTATACAGAGTAAATTCCTAACGAGTGTTATCGCACACGCAATATCAATATGTTGGTAACAGACACTTTTATAGTTGAGTTGGGTTAAATAAAATTAATAATAAAATAAAAGTTAAAAAAGTATGTTTATATAAAGGATTGCCAGTAGCATAATAATATTGTTTGAAACGCCGCCGTGTTGTTGGCTTTTAAAAAATAAAAAAAAATCCTCAACAGCAGAACTGGAATTCAGGTTATGGTATTGGCAGTCAATGTCAAAGGCGAAAAATTGAATTTATTAAAAATTAAAACACAACATTCTTTTATGAAAAAGAATTCGCAACAAGGTATAAAGGCAAAGTTGAATCTGAATTTGCTGATGAAATGAAAACAAAAATAAAAATTTTAAAATTTCAAAAAATCCCCATGTCCTATACGGATAATAAAAAAAAATTCCTCCTGCTTGGGCGTAGGTTTAACAAAATAAAGAATTCTACCATCTCAACGTCAGCCGTCACTTACTTTTGAATCACATCACCTTTTGCAATAAATATTTCACAACCTTTCACATCCAGCAGAGTGAATACCGAGTCACAAGTGTGTGTCATGTGATGTTGCAACTGCAGCATTACCTGGTCCAAGATAATCCAAAATGAAAATATACGACTTCCGGTCGAAAGGAATTACCCATCACGAACAACATCTATGGTGTTACGTTTTCGGTGTAAGCTCACCCTTATGTTGCACTCACATGAGCATCAGAGGAGTATACCCATTTCATACAAATGAACTATTACCTCAGAATTTATCCAACATTTTTGCTGAATCGTCCTCATCCTTCTGTTCTGTTACTCCCTTTGGCACACGGCTACAACATAAAGATATGCATATATTTTTTCGAAACACACACAGAAAGGTGTCAAGAACGGCCTCATGCATTGGGTAAGCGAAAAAGAGGGAAACACATTTTTACAGGCCATAAATATTTCCTCATGAGTTTGACTATAATATAAGTGCAGGCAGTAAAGGGAGGCCGCTTGGCCCGTGCTTATGATTTATGTGAAAGGAACAAGGACTATCTGCGTCAGTTTTACATCCGACAAGGGAATACACAACTAGCACACACATACAAAGTTAAAGTGAATAAAAATACCCGAGGAGGCAGTTAAAAACCGCATGTCTAATTTCGTGTATGATTGTTCCCAAAAGTTAGGATAAGGGTACAAGGATATTCACATATTTCAAGCAGCCATAGAAAAGGGACTATTATTATTATCCTGGTGCGATGTTGCTGTGCTGATATTCTTAAACCATTCATTAACAAAATTTTAAGGTTGATTGAAAAATTTTGCTCGAAATTCTATGATATAACCGAGATGTTCATCAGACCGAAGAACGAACAAACGAACCCCTAGGGATAAACAGGAACCGAACAATGGTTTCATCTCCCTCTTCGTCATCTATTGGGACGCATATTTGAATAGGGTTAGGAAATTAGAACATATCGGGGCTTGTGCTTTATCAATATCAATTTGATATCAAAGTCTGATGAACAACCAACCACCTGGATATATGGATATGCGGACTCCTTTGTAAAGCAAGACAATGTTTTCGGGGGTCTTGTCCTCCTCACTGTGTGCGTGCTTGTGTCCTTTATGGGAGATTTGTGATAAGATAATAAAACCATTTTTTTTTGTTCTGTTATGTTGTTGAGAATGAACAAACAGGACCTTTTGTGTTTGCTCCTTGATATCGATTGATTGTTTGTTAAGGTGAAAGAAATTGAAATTTATATCTTTTTTTTTCTATTTCTTATCCTTCTTTGTTGTGTTAGACATTATTTATTAGAGAGGTAAGTTCTATACATATGTGAAATTGGTTTAAATTTTATTTGAAGCAAATTTTAAGAATTTGTTTTGTGGTCTTAAAGAATATTTTTTCCGAAAACATAATTTTTCAGAGGACAGATTTATCGAAGGCAAGCTTATAATTTTAAAATATACAAGGTGGCGCTGGTCACCCTTTAGGAAAATGTAATAATTTTTGAAAATGAATATTAAAGATAAATTGACATTTATGGCCATTTGCAAAAAATACAGCATTTTCCGATATGGGTGTTGTTTTACTAAATAGTTACAAACATAAAAGTCAAAATAGAATTGACATTACAAATGTCAAAGTAGAATTGACATTTGCAGCCATTTGCAAAAAAACATAGCATCATTCGATGATTTGATGACTTTACTGGTATAGGGTGCTTCCTATTTAATACAAAATAACAGAAAGAAAATACTTTTAAATAAACAGAAAGGCGACCTGAAAGAAAAAATTAGAAAGGACAAGGCCAGAATTTAACAGGCCAAAAAATCGATTATATTAGAAAAATACAGAGTACAAACTCTTAGGCAATTTTTACTGATTAGATTATGAGCTTTTAGTTCTAGGGAGACTATTTAAGTCAAGTAGTTCGATTGATTATCTCGTTAAAAATATATTTTTTGTCTTAAGTGTGTTTGGTTTTCCATTGAAACCAGCGTACCAATATTAAATCAGTTAGGGATTGGCATAAGTACATTGCTCTGTCTTTGACTTTTATCCACACTTTCGGAATGTATATCGGTATCTTGTATAACCCACCGGATTTATTCGCACGTACCTTTGCCACAAAAACGGAACTAAGAATTAGTTTTTTCCCCGATCCACTCCTTTAAAAAGAATCTAGGACAGTAGCCATTTTCGTAGAAAGATGTCAAACGGCGCAAAGTTTGAATCATATGACATTTTGATAATTTTTTCTTTTGCTAGTTCTACAATGGTACAATCAAGCTTGAAAAATCCTTTATAAACCGCCTATACTATATACCCTGCTATACTAAGTAGAAAACGAATATGTCTTAGATTTGTTGGTATAGGAAAGTGAACCAGTGTTTCAATTTTTGTCTGATTCTTCCCCACCAAGTTGATGGTGAGATTCGCTTTTCTCAGCCAATTCTTCTAGAATGGCAATATGGGCTTCTTACTCGGGAGCTCTTAGTAGCTATTAAAAATCCTGAAACAAAAAATTGTCTCCACTTACAGGTACTCCAACAATGTAAAAGCAGCGAAAAAATTCTTTTGGCAGAATCAACAGTTGGTATTTCGCTTGATTAGCACTTTAAATGGGGTACTACGAAATTTTCGGGGCTCATGCTCAACCCCTTTAAGTTTATCGATCTGTCTCTCTCTTTAAGGCTCAGTTTTCTTGAGCGAAATCATCGCAGGGTTAGGCAAAAGAAAATACCTAGTCCACTGTGGACGAAGGGCCACATTTCCAGCAACGGACTCAGAGCCAAGTTGCAATTGCAAGTGAACACCAGAACTTTTGCTCACCTCGTCTCTCTTAATTTCTCAGCGAGACTAGAACCAGAATATAACCCAAAAGGATTACGGAGAGAAAACGCCGACTTGACGAGAGCACGAGAAGCTTCCTCTAGCTTTCTCTCACTCTAGACAAGATTCTATATTGAGTGTTTTAGCTGTTCTAGAGTTACATCAACGGGTGAATTGATGAACTCAAAGTCAGAAGATGGATTTTACAAGTCAGCCAGACAATGGGAATATGGTAGTAAATATAGACTCAGTAATAAATAAAAAATAACACTTTTCTAAACGGTGAAGTTAGAAATTCAAGGTAGAACAGGATGATATGAACAAAATTTTCGTGCACTCCAACTTAACGAAGTTGCATAAAGCTGCTAGTGCAAATAGCCTACCAGCTGAACTATTTAAATCAGTGAGAAATTAGGAATGGGAAATAGGAGTGCTATTCTTACCGAGAAGTAGGGCTATTCTTACCGAGTAGGAGGGCTTTTCTTACCGAGTAGAAGCGCTGTTCTTACCGAGTAGAAAGGCTATTCTTACCGATTAGGAGGGCTATTCTAACCGAGTAGAAGTACTATTTTGACCGAGCAGAAGGCCTATTCTCACCGATTAGAAGGGCTATTATTACCGAGTAGAAGGGCTTTTTTTACCGAGTAGAAGGGCTATTCTTACCGAGTAGGAGGGCTATTCTTACCGAGTAGAAGGGCTGTTCTTACCGAGTAGAAGTGCTAGCTAATGGCTAATCTAGTTTATGAGGCCGGTAGTTCATTCTGGACTATAAGCGTCGTTTTAAATAAGTGTGTCCCAGACGGATCCGTTTGGTCTGCAAACGCCCAGGCTCACTTGATCGAAATAATAATTAAAAGTTCATACAAAGAGAACCCATCAAAATCTAAACAAATAATGAATAAATTATGAAATGTATTGTTTCATTTTAAGAATAACATTTCAACTGTTTTTAATTAAGGTTTCTTTAATGATATAAGAGAAGTTTTTAAGTTATTTTAATATGATCTTAGGAAATAGGAACACATACAAATTTTTGCCTGTTATTTCCGTAAATTGACAGAACCATGTTGAAGCAACTATAACACGCGGGTAATTTCTCATTAACGAAACCTACTTTTCTTTCCCAGAACATAATTCACTTATAAGACATCCAATTTCATATAAAAAAAAAATACTAGAATAGCACTTACCAAAACCATATATCCATTAAATGCACGATTTTCCAAAGAAATATTTCCACCAATAATAAAAACCTGAAACAAGCAAAAAATATATATAAATAAAATTTAATATCAAAAACAACAAAAAAAAAAAAAAAAACATATACACATGTCAATATTAACCCCTCAATCAAAATGGCATAACTCAAAACAACACGAAAGAGCAATTCCCAATTTAGGTTTCATTGAAAAGGTGTGTCTGTTTTTGCTTTCTAACTGCCTAGTGCCTTTTATATAAGACGACATCGAACATGCAATTCGGTTTTCAAATGAAATTTGTGACACAAAATTGCTGCTTTATTGGCACCAGAAGTCATTCAGTGAAATGTAAGAAGTAGATTTGAAGGAAAACTGAAACGAATCACGAAATGGTTTGTTATGAAAGTAGAAATTCTAAGAATAGAATGAAATGATTGAATATGAAAGTGGAATTCTAAGAAGAGCCATCAGAATGCAGAGGTTTCAAAGGTTGAATTTTTAAAATTTTTTTTGTAACGAGGATGACGTCCAGTCAGAAGTCCGTTTCCGATATTGACATTTTAGCTTTTCGGCAAATGGGGGATTGTTTGTTGGTTTTTGAGTTAAATTGAAATTTTAGGAAGTGTAAAATACAATGTGACTGTGACAGTGACTGTGTAAAATAGTGACTGTGTAAAATACAATGTCACCGAATACGTTATATATGGCGCCCAACGTGGGGTATTTAATAACTGAAATAACTGGTCGTGTGTTGTTGCATCGCTAGATTTGTTCGAACTTTGTGGATTCAGACTTTTCGAGCGTAGCCAGTCTATGTCTATTTTATCTCTGGGCGACAGATTTATATATCGCAAAGAATGGGGCTGATTGATGACATTATATTCCTTGATTTAAGAACACGAACCGACTCTAAATTAAAAAAAATTAAAGCTTTGTTGGTTTTTAAGAAAGAATAGCATATGAAATGTATCACCTCGAATATACTTCCATAATTTGTATGTTCCTGTTAATTCTGTTGTAAGAAACTCTAAAGTTGCGAATTACCCATCTTGTATAGGAAGCACATACATTGTCTTGTGGGCATGCGGAACTTTTAGAAAACTTAAGATATCGAATTGTTTAGCGCCAACTAAAACGAGACTTTGATTGGTCAACACGTTACTTGTCCAGGAACAATCTTACACCCTGAGGATGGCCGATATTTCCAGAGATCAACCCGGCGAACAGCACGAGCAGATCGTTAAATAAAGCGGTAAAGTGAAATAGTGGTCGTTTGATTGGTCAACACGTTACTTGTCCAGGAACAATCTCACACCCTGAGGATGGCCGATATTTCCAGAGATCAACCCGGCGAATAGCACGAGCAGATCGTTAAATAAAGCGGTAAAGTGAAATAGTGGTCGTCCCATTTAAGATTATTAACGCGTCGTTAGAAAAGAAGAAGACAAATGAATGTAAGTATTTATTTATAATAATTCTGTCAAACCAAAATGGAGTCAATAAACGTTGCACACCATTTCCAATCCCAATTTTTGACACTATTTCATTTCCAAAAAACTGTGGAGTATTCAAAAATCAACATATATGTTTATGCAGCAGCAGGGAATTGTCATTTAATTTATAAAAACAAAAATTTATCGAAATATGGCGCCCAACGTGGGATCCGAGATACTGAAATCAGATTGTGTTTTTGTTTAGTTAGAAGCGGGCACCGACATCAACGTAGAAAAGATATGAAACTTATTTTTTCAATAAACACGTCAACCAGCGAAATTGACGGATGTAGGACGGTACCAAGACCCCTAAATGGCAATGCATCAGTGCTGTCAGTATAGAACAGCGCCATCATCAAAAAGTACAACATCGAACACAACATGCCACTACTATCACCATCTTTCAAGATATCAATTGATTCAATAACGAACCAAATATTTGATGTCAAATTACCGAACACAACATCAGATATAAAAAACTCTTAATCAATTAAAGAAACAGTTTTAGGCAAACCTTAATCTAGTCATAAAATTAAGAAAATTAGTAATGTAGTCTTTGCCAAACTTATTGACGAAGAAAAACTATTTTTTCTTATCCAAACTACAAAAAAAAGTCATGGTGAATTATATATCATCACAAGTTCAAAGAACCAAGTTCAACCAATTAATGAATTTAATTTAAGAGCTAGGTCAATGGCCATTAGCCGTAATAAGTCAAAAGTAAATACGAGCCTTTCATAGCACCACCCTTAAATGAATGAATTTAGTCCCAAATAGCGGTACTTAAAATGAACTTTATAAAAAAAAGCAAAAAGGACTTTTCTCCATGCTGGGTAAAATAAATATTGCCTCTGCACGAATACTCTATACCTATACATTAACCCTTAAATGAGCCACACTCTACCACCGATTCGTTACTCAAAAGTTTGTCCAAAATAGTTTTCATTTTCCAAATATACGATATGGGTGGATATAAAATCAACCGATTTAGGTGATTGCCACCGGAAGTTTCACACGAAATTGTGCGCGCACAAAAGGTGAAAACACAGTATACACACAGCCGCCCCAACAAATAAAACAAAAAAACGCACATAAAGTATACGAACAAGCAGGTGGAAATGGCTCCAGAAACATACGAAAACTAGAGCCAGAAAATATACATACATATATATATTCAAGAGGCGAGGAGGACGTGTTTGCTGTCAGTGTTGTAGCTTAAGCGTAAATATTTTCAATTTTCTCGAGGATATTCGACAAAAAAGCTAACACTAACAAAAATATATTTTCGCTTGAAGCATACCTAGCTGGCGAAAATGTTTTCCCGTCGTTAAACTATAACAGGAGGTAATTTATTAGAGTTGATTGGTGTAGGAAC
Source organism: Baccha elongata (assembly GCA_951217065.1). Taxonomy (NCBI): domain Eukaryota; kingdom Metazoa; phylum Arthropoda; class Insecta; order Diptera; family Syrphidae; genus Baccha; species Baccha elongata. The sequence continues at coordinate 31,263,413 of OX578272.1, forward strand.
TAGATGTATTGAATAAGGTAGGTACTCGAGGGGAAAATCATTGTTTTTAGGACTGATTGCCTCCAAAAGAGAGCCTTGAATAATTTTTATTTAGGGACTTGAAATATTACAAAGTTTAAAGTGGATATGACAAATTTTATGAGCGGAAGCAGAATTTTTTTTCATTCAGCCAAATTTATTTTTATTGACAATAATTGTATCGAAATCGTACATAATATTCGATAAAATTCATAACACATAATCTGAAGTTTGAGATAAGCATGCATAGTTTTTGGATACGCTTGGAGATTGGACATACAAAATACGGGACAATACCATAGAAATATTTTACGAGTTCCTTGACAAATCGTATGAGCAATGCTCTTAACATGACAGATTTTACGCCAAGGTTTGGATGAAAGACATTTTTCCTATAATGATTGGGAAACACGGCATAAACAACATCATCACGTGCTGTTTCAGTTTAACTTTAAGACTGTACAGATATAAAACTCGATCTCGAGGATCACTGGTAGCAATTACAAAAAGTTACCAATAGCGTTGCATTAGGGGTATTGGGGATTTTACATTCATCCCCGAGACCGAGAGATCCCTGGTTCGACTTGGAATGTATAGTTGGGCAGGAAAAAGTTAGAACAGAAGCACACAGGGCATGGCTACAGAGTAAGACAAAAAACGAAAATCTATATGCAGGCGGAAGGGATGGAAAACGCCTGTTCAAAAAGAAATAAAAAGCACGACTGGCTCGGATAAAGACTGGCTCTTCTAGCAGATTACTATCCCATGGCTTAGGATACTAAAAAAAAATTAAAATAAATAATCGCAAGTAAAAATAGAGTCTGAAATTAGTTTTTCATGTGTATTTCACTATAAAGGTTGAAAGATTATTTAAAAATAAAACCGATAGGGACAAAAATCAGTCACACCAAATTTCATCAAAATCGATCAAATTTCATCAAAATCGATCGTATTTTTTTGAGAAAAATTGGATTTTCTTTAGCGTTTATATGGCAGGTACTATTAATAAGATGATTTTAAAAAATATTTTCTAATGGAAAACTTCATCCTTGGCAATCATTCACACAAAATTTCATCAAAATCTGTCGTATTTTTTTGTAGAAAAATTGGATTAACTTTAAGGCTTATTTGGCAGGTACCAATAAGATGAAAACTTATTTTAAAAACACGAAAAACATAACCGTTACCTACAAGTCCATTATACGAAATTTTATCAAAATCGATCGTATTTGTTTCGAGAAAAATGGAATTGTCTGTAACGCTTGTATAGCAAGTACCGTTGAAAAGCTAGTCTTAAACATTTTTTGACCAAAAAATATTTATATAATTATCTCTCTCAACCGCACCAAGTCGACTATCCGTTTATAAATCCCGTTTCGTTTTTAATGGGAAAAGGAATTAGGATTATGTGTTCCGTGTATTGTGTTCTGAATGCCACAACCAAATTCTATATATTTTTTCGTCATTTGATTAAATAGCATCGGGATGGGAAATTTTACGTCTTCTGTGTTTATTTTTTAGAACCTACATGTTCTTTTTTTTTCATCAGGTGGACTCCTCTCTTAAGCGAACAAATTTCTTGTGACCTTCCAGTGTCCGATTAAGAGAGTATTCGGTAATTAAAAAAATGGTTTTATGGCAGATACTGTAAATAAAATGTTTATGAAAAAAAAATCCGATGAATAAAATCTTATCAAAATCGATCTATTTTTTCGAGAAAAATAGAATTACATTATATGTAACGCTAATGGCAGGTTCCGTTATTTACAGACCTAAGATAAATATCGAAAATACTTTTTCTTTTTTTTTTCTTCTTCTGTTTCTTCTTTTACTGTCGCTTTTTAAAAAACTGCGAAGCTTTTCAAAAAACCAAAAAAAAAAAAACAGTATTATCAAAATAATGGGATTTTAAAACAATAGAATTCAGTCCAATCTTTAAAATCAAAACTCTTAAACCAAAGGTCTTCAGGATTTTCTTTAATTTTGTATGTAGGTATGTTTTTTTTTTTCAAAAAAAATCAGATTTTCAAAACTTGGTTTGCAAGGATTTGCAAATATATGAACCTCAGGTTAATACTCAAACAAAAAATTTTGAATTTGAAATCGTAAAATGGGAAGGCTTATTAAACACAAAAATATCACCATTTAGGAAAAAAATGTGACATCTACATATTTTCGATCAGAAAGGTTTAGGCAAATATGGTCAACTTATTTGCTTGAGTTTGCCTTTATTTGTATTCCACTAGCGGACCCGGAACTTCGTAACGCCTAATAATCAACGAATGTCGTGAAAGCATTAAGTTACCCTTTAAAACATAAATGTTACACTTGCCTACCTACACGTACAGTGGTCAAAATCAATGACAAAAGGAATGTTAAAAAAAATCAAAAAGTTGTTTTAAAAAATTAAAGTTTTTTGTTTTCTTTATTTATAAATTTCATTTTTTTAATATGTTATAACAACTTCCTGATTTTTCATAACATTTTGTAAAAAAAAAGTTCACTCATAACATTTTGCCATCTGCCCATATTACAGGCATAATTGCAGAAAAATGCAATTTCTTACCATCTAACTTTCGGGCAGTTCAAACTATGCTACGAACCATCCTTAGGTCTAAGGAATACACACACAAAATTTTATTAAAAAACAGTGGTGTCGTTTGGGACTGTAGGGATTTCAATCCCGAAACTAATTTTCAATCCCGGGATTCCGGGATTTAAAAAAATGAATCCCGGGATCCCGGGGTATCCCGGGATTGGAAGGAATATTTTTTATTGTTAAGTTGCTCAAGAAATCAAACCAAACATTGATACATGGTTCAAAAAATTGTACCTATGTTTAGAAAAATAACTTCAAAAATTGCTCACAAAAATGTAGAAATTTATTGGAAAATAAAAAACAGCGAAATCATTTTGCTATGCAATTTTATTACAAATCAAATGAATAAAAATAAAGAACAAAATTAAATAAAATAAATAAAAACGAAACAAACAAATTCACTTCATAAAAAATAAACAGATAATTTTTTGATACAGAAATAAATAAAAATAAACTTAATTAAAGGTTTTTACAAAATAAAAATAAAATAACTCCACAAAAACAAAAAAGATAAATTATAAAAAAAGTGAAAAAATCAAGGGGTAGGTATATTCATTTAATCTTGCTCTTGTTCTTCAGCTGACCTTTGGAAATAAAACCGAAGGAAAATAAGGGCATCAACAGTATCGTCCCCAAGCCGGCTTCTAAATTTGTTGCCAATATAACGGGCCACCGAAAACGCTCGCTCTGCTTCTACGCTTGTTGGTGGAATGGACAGTAAAAACTTGTAGACTAAATCCAGATGATGTCCTCGGGTACCTCCATTTTCAAAGAGATTCAGTTCTTTTCTTATGGACGCCGTTAAATCCGATTCAGTTTGTGTTTCTGGTAAAATAGTTTGCATTTTTTTTTTAATTTCTGCTTGTAATTGCTGTTTTAGTGTAAGTTGGATGGGTGGTTTCAATAGATTTGCACTATTTTCTTCTTCGTTATTATTATCAGTATCACTATTGGAATTTTTTCTGTGCTGGCTTGTAGTAAGTGTAAGTCTCTGGATTAGTGATTTTATCTATTTTTTTTATCGCAGTTTGACTAGGGGATATGAATACTTCACCAGAATATTGGGTTGATGGATTTTGTAGATAGTTTAACAAACCAGATAATTCTGTGCGCCGTCGTTGCTGGATTCTTTCTGACAGAGATTTTGTCATTTTTTTGGCCAAAATTGTATTTTTGCTGGCCAATTGATCGAAACAAAATCTTAAAGCTGCATCAGCTGTACACAGATTTGATTCTTGGCGGCAGATTGCTTCAACAGCTAATTTTAATGGAGTGAGAACGTCGACGATCTCACCTGCTAAATCAAAATCAGCATCTTTTAGTTGAACTAAATGTTTGAGATCTATTAAGGCCTTTTGAATGCTTGATTTCAAAAGAACAAATCGTTCTAGCATAGTCAAAAGGCTGTTCCACCTAGTCTTGCAATCTAAAAGTAGTGACAGCTCTTTTCCATGTTCAGCTTTAACATATTTTTGGAGAATCTCATCTTTTTTTGTCGGTGACCTCTTGAAGTAAACAACAACTCTGCGAATTTTTTTAATGACTTCATTTATATTTTGTTCGTTTGTGAAATCTGGAACCTGTTCGATTGCATTATGTGGAGAAATCACAAAAATGTGGTATTGTTTGGCGCCATCAAAGTTCTAACATCACTCATTGTTGCGATGATTATTTCCCCTTCATTATTTTTGGAAAGGGGTTATTTCGATCACAAAAAACTAATCATCTAAAGCTAAAATTATTTATTTATTTGCTTAAATCTGCTCTCAATCCCAATCCCGAAAATCCCGGGATTGGTGACTGGCAATCCCGGGATTGGTTTAGAGCAAAAATCGTCCGGGATCCCGGGATCCCGGGATTGATTTCCCTATTTGGGAGTCTATACCGGACATACGAACATTTTTAATTTTTATATACATTAATTGATTTGCATTTTCTTCGATAGTAGAACATTCAATCTAGTTCTAATGTACTATGTATAATAAACTATATTTTATCCATTTCAATTGAAGATAGGTCTATTTATATCATTTCGGAAATTCGCCTACTTCCTTATCTGGAATATGAAACTAAGTAATTTGAAAATAAATTTAATATAAAGGGTGACTCAATTGGAGCTTATATTAAAACTACAGCATTGTTAGGGTTTTATTTTTGACCAAGGATTTGTTTTTTGATGAAAGCTCAAAACATTAAAGTTCATTATATAAACGCGACTCTAACAAAAACATCACTTAAAAAAATTGCATGATCTTTATAAGTAATTAGAGACAGCACATATAAACATAACGTGAATAAAGCGGTCTTTCTAACAAAAAATCTTCTTTGTAATCTTTTGAATTTCTGTAAAATAAATGAGCGATCCAATTGGTGTGTGAGTAGTTTTAAAATAGCATTTAAAGATCAAAAGATTTTTCAGTTTTGAAATTTATAAATTTATCTCTTTCGATTGACACATCCAAACAATATATTCCCGAAATTGGGATTTTCTAAGAAACATTTTTTGCATTAATTTTTGTTCAATAGTTTTGAATCTCTAAGTCAAAAATATACTTCGGAAATATTTTCTTTACAATAGTAAAATTTCTACGATCGTAAGTTCTTCTTTACGGAGATACCATGATAGGGTTGAGTGCTTCAAAGATATATCATGAATTGAATCACCCATTATATCCTTTATACCACAACAAATTTGAATAACTTTAGTCAATTTTACTGGAAAATTTGCTTTCATATTTTGTCGGAATGCAAATTGTATTTTAGATGCCATTTTCCTATACTGCATATATCTATTCTTTTATAGAGAAACGAATACGAATATCTAATAATAATTTTAGAAAGTCCATTTCCTGCTACATATCATGTTCTGAATTGAAAATGTAAATTTGTAATGAAATTGAGATTTCCGCTTGTTACAGTATCCATCAGTATGTGTAGGTCCAGCTTTGTTGTTAGTAGGATGTTATTGCATATGGAATAAGAAGAAAATAATAATAACAGTAACTTTTTAGAAACACTTAACTGATAGGTCATCTGTATAACCATTTCAATTCAATGTATGGAATGTTTAGAGAACTTATGGAATTATGTATAATGAAGACGTCAAAACTATTGTTGTGTTTTAGTTTTATTTTCCTGAAAGTATAATGCATCAACACAAAAGGTATGGAAGCAATAAAAGTAATATTTTGGAACTATTTTAAGTGATACATATATTCAATGCAATATATGTATGTAAGCCGAAATATGAAGTTATTAGGTAAACCAATTTCTAACATTATTTAAAAATAAGTGGAAACTGTATGATGTCCATACAATAACCTCAATAATTAATTTGAATGTTAAGGAGCTTTAATTCAAATGGGAGAATTTGGTTTATGACGAATCAAAACATTGACTAATTTTTGATTGCTGAAAAGGTTCTCATCTTTGTTTAAAACACTTTATCAGAATTTGAAAACACAAAGATGGGTAGGAATAAGTGATTCTCAACTAAGCGCTAGCAATTTTTAAATGAAGAAAATTGCTTAATTAATTAAAAACAGAAATGGACTCAGGACAGACCCTTGAGGTACGCCATCAAATATTTCAAACAGAATAAACTTTTTCTGACGAAAATATTAGAAAATTATATTGCTCCATCGACTCGATCAAATATGTATGCAGTAGAAAAGGGCAGTGAAATGCGAGCGCTAGGGATTTAGGCTCCTGGTAAGCATGGTGAGAGTCAATTAACATGTGATGCAGTCGATAGAATTTACACAGGTCACCCGAAAAACTTCTTTTAAGCTACTTTTTAAGATATTCTGTTTTGTTCAATGTTCGTGGCTTCATATCGTTTGAATCGCTGCGGACTGTTAACGGTATATGGCAGTGCGACATGTCAGGAAGTCTGCCAACCCAAACAGTTGCTTGAAAACGATTATCATTGTGATTTAATTAATACTGGCCGATGACGCTATCACCGCGCCTTCGAATCAACCGTGGACACTTTTAGCGATTATAATTTTGACATGTTTATTATCGAACACTCAAGATTTGTGGAGTAAATACTAGAATAATATGAGCCACGAATTTGCTCTGTATGACAAAAATGTATTGGAATTTGTTACGAATTGGAAGTTTTGATTCTGATCGAGGCTATATGTTGTGCGAGTTGGGAATGACATCTTCACCAAACTGTTAAATGTAATGACAGGACAGAAAATTTCGATCGAGTCGCATAGAATCAAGCAGTTTGAACAAATATGCCAATGTTGAATATTGAAGAAAATCAAGTGTACGATAAGTTAACGCAAGAAATTGATAACGCAAATTTTGATAACGCAAGGAATTGATAACGCAAATTTCGGTATTTTTTTTTCTTGATGGATAAATTGGCCCGGTGGAATAAGAAAAAACATTTTTAATTTTACTACGATTCGTTTGAGTTTTATTTATTTATTTATTTGAAATTGCTTTGGCACTTGTCTATTCTGCGTTAGTAAGTTAGTTATGCGAAGGCGGACAAACAGCTTATTATTTATTGAATTTAATCCATTTAATCTGCAAGTGGATCAACAAATTACATGCAAGATTTCGAAGAACGTATTGCAGTAATGTAAGATTATCACCTGGGGCGAAAGCTCCAGGTGAAAGATTTACGAAAAGATAAACGAACGACGTTTCGGTAGGGCAGTGATTTTGCTGTCGAGAGATTTTCCTCCACAGCTGACTGTAATTTCAAGTTGAACTCCGGCAGATAATTTGAACGGTTGCAACACGGCGTCGGATTTATGGCGTTACGTGAAGAAATTAAAATTGAGCAAATATGTCAGCTGCTTTCGATACGAAAATTCCGCGGATTTTGCTAATTCCGAACGATTTTCCATTCGAATTTAAAGGTCTTCAATTTTTCTTGCGTCTTGCTTTCGCAATGACTATTAATGATTCGAGATGACAATATTGTTGGAACCAATCTTGAATTCACGTTTTATTCACAGAGTCAATTGTATGTGGGTTGGGTCTAGTTGGCTCATGTGCCAGAAAACCTCAAGGAAATATTTTGTCTTCCAATTTAAATAAAGCACTTATAATACATAAATACTTCAGTTAAAGAAAAAATTCAAAATCGTTCGAGCGGTTTTCGAAAAAATAATTTTTTTTCTTTTTATAATTTTTCGAAAATATTTTTCTTAAAAAAAGTGAGTAGGTATGAAGTTTTTTAACTTAAGTTATTATGGGTACCTTAAAACTGAATTTCATAAAAATCATTAAACAAGGTTTTGAAATATTGAATTCACAAAAACAGTTTTTTTTTTAATTATTTAAAAGTTAACATTTAAAAAAAAGGCCATGTTATTAAAAATAGCTAGAACAACTATTTTAGTATGGAATTTCATTTAAATCGCTTAAGCCCTTATTGAGATAACTTAAATTTAAAAATACCGTTATACAGGGTGAGTCATGAGCAATGCGACAAAATGCTAGGGCGTGTAGGTCGCGTTGACACAAGAAAAAAATCGTATGGGAGGGGGGGTCTATTCCCCTCCGTTTAGCCGGGAGGGGAAATTTTCGAAAAAACTGACTTAAAATGGGAAAAAAATTATTTAAAATCAACGGCTTCATTCACAATCTTTCAGCGTACAGTCTTTCGGCTTCACGACTTCGAACATTAGCTAAACCGTTACAATAAAAATTAATGTTTTTCTTAGAAAAAGGTGGTTTTGTTTTTTTTTTTAATTTCTTGAGAACGACATAAAATGTTTGCATCCGGTTTTCTTATTTAGACTTAAAATTAATAACAGCATTGAATTTTGAAATTAAAATTAGCACTTAATTACGTAAAATTTTGAAAAAAATGAATTTGAAATTTTTTTTTCAATTTTTTTTTTCAAAATTTTGACTTTGAAAATTAATATTTCAAAAACTATTTCTTAGAATAGATTTATTTAAACACAGAATGAAAGAAAAAGTTATTGGCTTTTCAAAAACGTATCGCACAGCATTGTGAATGAAGCCGTTGATTTTAAATAATTTTTTTCCCATTTTAAGTCAGTTTTTTCGAAAATTGCCCCTCCCGGCTAAACGGAGGGGAATAGACCCCCCCTCCCATACGATTTTTTTCTTGTCTCAACGCAACCTACACGCCCTAGCATTTTGTCGCATTGCTCATGACTCACCCTGTATATGGTAGGTACCGCTCTTGAAACACACCAAATTACACACGTGAACATTTTTTTGATAACCGTTATATGGCATGCACCGTTACTATTAGACAGTGACCTACAAAAAAATTCTTGGTGTGTCATCCTACCTACCAAATTTGAAGTAAATGTTTAGGCTGTAGGTCAGACAGACAAACTAAATTTATTTCTAAAGCTGAAAAATTTCTACTGCAAGAAAAAAATTGAAAAAAGTAGTTTTGGAAAAGATCAATTTCGCGAAAATTTTATATGAGTGATTTGTTGAAAATGTCCACCAAAGTGGTGTCCTTCATCTAATATTTTTTCATTCAGAATCAGCTTACTAAGGTAGCTGCATTCGTGCCGTTTATTTAATACCTTTGCATACATAGGTGTTTAACAAAGCCCCAATATGTTACTTAGGGAACATAAAACGGCTCACGTGACATGAGCTCTAGACTAATATTAGATTGCTAAGCTTTGAAATTCCTTCTTTTATTTTTATTTAAATCGTTCCTGCATGACATTGTTAACAAATATGTTAATTAGAAGTATTTATGTAAGCAAAAAAACTACAGATACATTTCACTGCAAAAACCAATGGTTTTATTTTTTCTTGTCAAATATTCCTTACTTGAGTAAAATATTTGCTAAACATTGAAGCACATTTCAACAACATTTAAGCATAAATCCAAATAATTCAAAACCCTCTCTGTATCTTTTTACTCTTGATTATATTTATTTACTCTACCGTGAATAAATAATAAATAAATTTGATGAGGACAAAAAAAAAAAAAAAAAAAACAAGAAAAGCTTGGAATAAATAAACAAGTTGTTAACACTTTGCCAGCCTAAGATAGCTGCTAACATCAAAGAATCTTTGAAAGACTCATGTTTAAAATATTCCCTGTGTTTATATATGTGCGATGAATCACTCTCCTCTCATTGCCATTCCGTCAGCATACATTGCAAGCTCAGGTAAAATGTTACCGCACAAACATTTTTATTTAGTGTCTTAAATTTATTCATTTGCTCTTGACTCGTGTTTATTTTTTTTATTTCGTTTTATAAAAAGATACAAATGTATCTGAAGCTACTGTTTATTCTGATAGCATAAGAGTGTAAGCCTTATCAACAGCAAACACTCACGTCCCACATGGATCTGTCAAATAAGTGTCAATTGATATATATACGCGTATGGCAACCACACGTACAGAGCACATTATGTTGTGTGGGGGGAGGGGGGTTCCGTTTGTCTAGTCTCGTCTGTCTGACTGTCCCGTCTATTGTGTGAATTATATTTTGATAAATATCTCAGAAATAATCCTATAGTCACACGACCCGAGTAATATTCTAAAATGGAGTCACTGCAGTCGCACTGGCAGCTAATCGACTGTCGACGGACAGCTCTGCAACATCTGCTGTACTTCAGGGATTGAAGGTATCGCAGCATGAATTATTTAAATTTTAACACCAACTGGGGACAGATTTTTTTTGGTTTTCCTTCTTTTTTTTTTTGTGTGGGGGTCGAAGGGAATATTTACAGAGTCTCTTCAGTTTTCCAAATTAATTTAATTTTGTCGACGGGCTCCCAAATAATGTACACTGCGCTTCATTATTACCCAATTAGGGTGCCAAATGATATACCCAAGGCAGTCCGTGCTTCGTCTTCAGCTTCATACCTACATCCATTCAACCTTATACAAGTTAGAGCTGATGGAGATTGTGAATATATCTATCTGTCTGTGAATTATACTGACATCATGCAGATTAAAAAAGTTCTGGAGTGGGAGACGACAAAAAAAAATATGAAGGAATGCAAATATATAACTTCGTATATATTAAATTCACAGATTTAACTTTTGATTAGTAAGGAACCATGAATTGAGATCCAAGTGGGTTTGATGAAACTTGGCTTCTCCCTCCAGCAAGACGATACAAAATAGTGGGATAAGGAAAGGAAGGTTGAGGAGTATGATGAAGTGAAAGAAGTTATTTAAATTTTTTTCAAGAATCGGAAGTTTTATTTGAATTATATATATATACTTTTTTTTTACTCCCAAGTGAGCTTTCTTCAAGGATGGATGGATGGTAAAAATATAAATGCTAAGTACTTCTTAAAAGTTTTTTACCGTTCCATTATTTAGTTTTATTTCTTACAATTTCGAAATACCTCATCCAGGAAATATTGATTAGGGAATAAGTTAAGATGCGGAATTGAAGAAAAAACAAATGTTAACAAGGATTTAGTAGAAATTAATCTGGATTGGTAATGTTTTTTCATATAAATATTTAATTAAGAGTAAACTTGTCGGAATAATACCTTCTTTAGGAAAGAAACTTTTCAGAACATGGATGGGGCATATTTCACGAAAAAGCTCCACTGATTACATTATCTAGTTGCACTTCAACTTTGTATGGATTGTGGCGTAGCACATTGTATTTGACGGTTTCTAAAAAATAATATAAAGGTCGTTGGACATATCGATAAGTACCTAAGCAATCTACTTAAGCAAAAACCTAATAAGTGTTAAGATGCACCGTTTAGATACGATAACTTATTTGACATTTTGTTTGAAGTAGTAGGGTAATAGCGGATGAGATGGCGCTGCGGGGGAGATGGCGCTTCTTCAATATCTCGGAGTTCGGACACCTATTATTCAATTAAAACCTGTATACCATTATTGAATTCATTTTCTTATTGTCTGTGATACAAGAAATTAAAATATTATGACAACAAAAACCAACTAGGGATTTTTTTTGAAAAATTATTTTCCACATTTTTTTTCTTAATTTTTTTTTATTCTTTGAGGTTGATTTTTAAAATGGTTGCGATAAGAACTTTTCTCTGATATTTTAAATGCACTCAGATGACATGCGAAAAAACTATACGTATACATTGGCAAGTGCTGAGACCGAAATAGTTTAACCTGGGGCTGTCATAAAAATTCGAGACACAAAAAAGCAATGTTTTGTAGAAAATGTTTCGCTATGAAGCCTGCTTTGGTCGAGTTCTTCACCCTGAGATTTACGTAAGAAATTTGGCTGTGTTAATATTTTTAGTTTATTTCAAGCTTTCTACTTTTTGTTCCTAAAAGTTAAGGCTACAAATCCCAAATGAAAACAGGCTACACAAGACAACTTGTCTAATACAAACGAAATATCTCTTTGCATTCTTTTTCCAGATTTTCCGGATTATTTCCCTTTTAATTGCATTTATTTTTATTTGTTTGTTTTGAAATTTCAGTTTTTTGCATTCATTTCTATACAGTCTTTTACATTAATTTGTAATATTTTCAAATGTTTGCACTCATTTGCAGTCTTTGTTTTATTCATTCTTGCATTGATGTTAGCACTATTCAATCAAAAATTCTTAACCTTCAAATCGAATAAATGAGTATTGGTTTTCGTTACTATTTTCGAAAAGTTTTCCGTTTTTTTTTTTAAATATTTATATTGCTTCGGACGCTTGATCAAATATTTCTGAAGATTTGGCGCACAGCATAGAAAAAAAAAAGACATAAGGGAGAATAATTTCAAAAACATTCCCGTAATGTTTTGAGAAAAAATAAGAAAAAAATCAAATCATTTCAAAAACGTTTTACAAAAGTGATTTTTAAAATGTTATTGTTTTTTAATGTTTTTTGTGTGTTAACACATTTGAAAGAAATATTTTAATGTTGTTTTGTCTCTCATTTTTGTTTCTGTAAAATTTGCTTTCAATAATCGTTTCTTAAATATTTCGGATGATAAAGTTTTTTTTATGATTAAATACAAATTAAATGTTATACGACCTACATTCATATTTTTATTACACCATAACTTTCATTATATTTTTGATTCTTCCTATTGTACCTATTGGATTAAAATTAATGAACGTATTTTTCATAAATGATTTAAATTCAAAAATCTTCAAGCCATGATGTTTATACCGACAACATTTTCCCTTACCACCCTCTTTCTATCTTTAAACAAAAAAAAATCCATCTATCATTCTGACACCAATTATTCTTAGTTCCCAAAATCCCTAATGGATTTACAAATTACTACAAAGTATCTGTGGCCATAAAAAAAAAAAAAACAAAATAAAACCTATTCGAATCCTATATAAGTCTACATTGGGTTTAATTGCTGCTGTATAACCAGAAGTGAATGCCAGGAACACATTCTGATGGCAATAAATCCACTAGCCTGACTCTATAAAGCCTTCTTATATATATAGATGTGTGTAAAGGTCTACATATATGTGGATTTATAATGTTTTATCAGCCCACACACCGCAGTGGGGTTTCCTGTTTTTCTCGGGACTTTTTTATATTTGTTTTATTTTTTTTACGTTTCCATTGATTTTCAAATAGGAAAAAAAATTGAAACAGCACATGTGTCTTTTGCCATAGAGCTCTCGAGCTGTATGCTTTCAAGCGAAGTGTGAGCATCGGCAAAGGCTTTTAACGAGATCCTAATCCCAATATCACGACACGATACCATTTGCACCATTAGAACCAAGCATTGGCATAAGCATCGACTGGAAGAAATTATTTACTTGACAAGCAGCAGCGTTTTTTGCTCCTTTGTTTTCTTATTATTTTTTTTTTTTTACAAAAAAACAATTCTATGAATAAGAAGCTTATTTCTAATGTATCAATTGAATGCGGAGTCTTACCAAATAAATTGCAATTTAATTGAAAATTATATAATTTTAAGTCATTTCATAAAACGACAAACTTTTTTTTTATTTTCGATTTAAATAATAATGTCAGGGACATTTGTGGAACATTTTTATATAAGAAGTCGAGACTCGAATATTCGAGACTCCAAAGTTTTTGTATCTGTTGAATTGCATTGCACTAGTCAGACAGGCACTTAAAAGTAAGGGGCTTTATGTGTAGTACATTTTTCGGGTTGTGGTCTTGATAATTCAACTGAAAAGTTAAAATTCTATTAACCGGGATTTTTGATTATCCGTGATCAGCTTGGCCCCGACCAACCCGGATAATCGAGTCTCGACTGTATTAGAGATTTTATTTCAACAAAAAACTGAGAAAGTGTATGATTTAATAGCGTACATCCTAACTTTAAAAACAATCCATTACCTTTTCCAAATTCTTGTCGATGACGACGACATTCTTTACAGTAGGTGACAGTTATCGGGACTTTGAAATGAACAGTTTGGCAGACTATAATAATAGCACAACCTTACAACGAAAAAAGCCCGACACAAGGGTCGAAGAAATCAGAGGTGAAAAACTTCAAAAAATTAAAAGTAAATTAGCCTGGCTGGTTACCCGGACTTCTGGAAAAAGACGGGCTTTAGTGGTACATGATTCTCATCTCCAAACATATCAGACGGGACCAAAGTTACAAAACTGTGAGTTTTATTTAGCGCCGACTCAAGGGGTTCAGACTATACTCTAAGCCGCTCATTGCGTTTCCGGAGCACACGAAATAAACGGCTTAGCGGCGGCGGCAGCGGCGCTCTGAGCGGTGAAAAAAATTAAAACATATGAAGCTGTCCACATAGTAGCTATGTAGTCGTTGAACGGCGGCCTATGTAACTGAGCGCCGCTCATTGCGTTTCCGGAGCACTTAAAATGTTATACACGACACGAGAGTATTTAAAAGGAGATGCCGATATACGTTGGTTTCGAATACAATGAGGGTGAAAAAAATCGTGTGAGACAAGGAATTCCACAAACGTATTGATCGGCTTGAAAAAAAATCTCAGTATTTAACAGTACGTCTGAAGTTAGGCTCACGGGTGAACTTATGAACAATCAGTTTAAGGGCTCCAATAGATTCAAATGAATTATAAGAGTCCCTGCCCAGATGTGAGAGTTGCATTCAAGTTTTGGAAATGTATGCCTCATAAATTGTAGCCGGATCAGAAAGAGAGAAGAATTGCTAGCATGTTTTAAGGATACCTAAGCATTTTAATGCGTTTTTCGCGACTTTGAATATGTGATAATTTCAAATGAGGTGATCGATAATAGAAGGCAAATCTTTTCCGTTCTTTTGATGTAAGTGCCATTCATGGAAAGTGGCAAAGTTGGCAGAAGACATCATTTTGTTTTGGAAGCATTAAATTCCACACGTTGTTAATACCCCATTCTATATAATGCTGTCAAGATCGGACTTTAATGAGCTTAGCATATACGATGCCGTTTGGACTTGGAATCTGAAAAACTGAGTGGGCTGTCGTCAGCGAAACAATTTTATAGATAAAACGTTTCAGACAAGAAAGATGTCATCAATGAATATCAGAAAGAGTGTCGTAGACGAAACGTAGCCTTGAGACAAACCAGCATTTATTTTTTGTAAATCTGATTTTAAATCATCTAAGACAACTTGAAATAAACAGTCTGAACGGTAATTACTAATTCATCGAAAAAGAGTTTCATTCATGCCAAATGCACACATTTTCGATATGAAAGCCAAGCTCTATCAAACTCTATAAAATGCTTTTGAAATATCAAGTACAATAACCTTGGTTAACACCACACTGTGTGCAAAGATTGGTTTCTATTTTCGGTAAGATATGCTATCAGGTCACCAGTGGACCTATTGCCAGTGATAAACTTTTCGTTCTTCACGTAATTAACCTTATTTTAAAATATTACTTCATCTGTTTATTATTTAGCGTTTACATGGCCGTAGAAGGAAGGGACTTCAATGGAATTGGTCGGTGATTTGAAGGAGGGAAGGACTCGCCGCTTTTAGGGACTGGCTGGACAGATACTGTTTTCTATGGACAACAAGATAGAAAAGCTTTAAAAACCCCGTAATCATATCAGCAGTTGAATTAACGTCACTATCAAGGAAGAATAATAAACACTACCAGATAAAGTTCCGAAAGAAATTATTGAGACAATTTCAATTATTGGCTTTCTTATACTGCCAAAAGGTTCTATTTGGAGATTTTTCTTTAACTGGGTTAGTGGAACACGAGAAATACACTGATAGTGTAATTATCAGGTATCAATATCAGAGGTTAGGAACAAATCATGGTTAGAGCATAAACTTCAACATCTGGTATTGGAGTTACGGCTCTTTTACAAACTGAGTTAAGTGATTTAACTCAGCCAAAGATCTCTGCATACCATTTTTCGGGTGTTATTTGGCCAGAGTGTCAAAGCCAAAAAAAATTGTGGATCTCGAAATTGCTAGTAGTATTGACTTTAGAGTGAGGATGATGGGAAACAATTCTTGTAAACAATTCTTACTTTCTGAATTTGAAAAAATGCCACTAAGTTATAAACCTGGAGTTTGAATTCTGAGATATCAGTATTTTCACCAACTCGTCTCATTCAATGGAAAAACAGCTGACCTTTTACCATTAATCAAACTGAAATCACACTATGAAGATCGTTTAGCGGGTATTGAATATCCGCTTTCGTAATACGGCTCTCTGATGGTATAGTACCCTGTGACTTAGTGGTTACTGTGTCGGAGGTCTGGGTTCAAACCCTGAGTACGCCAAATGTTTTTTTCAAGGGCACTGCACTTCGCAACTTTTCACAGACAGAGAATCGATCCCTAGGTTTGTTTCGGGTAAATCAACGACAGATTCATGGTCTAAAAATCAGAATGGAAAAACATCATGATTCATAAAATGATTTCCATGATGTGTTTGTTGATTTCGAAACATTTCACAACCACGAAAACGCACATAACTGGCTCAAAGGTAACAAGGATTTTCGGAAATGATCATAGAAATTTACGAGAAAGTCAACACTTAAGTAAATGCACTGCAGGAGTATCGCGAAAATTCCAATGTTGGTGTTCACCAAAGAAGCGTTTTAAACAATGAGATCTTTGTTTGTTATGTAAATAGTTAGGAGCAGCAAAATAAACATAAAACTCATGCCCAACATTTTCCGATCTCTTCAGGGATCCGGAAATATATTTCACCGGTACAGTCCCTCCCAAGAATAAAAATATTTAATTTGATATAAGATCAATATAGCTTGTTAAGATATACAGACATACAAAATCGCGTTAGCGTATAGGGAAATATAGTGGCGAGAAAACGTTGAGATGTTCTGTGACAATTTCCGTAAGACACTAACTTCATGTCATAGAGATGACAACATTATTACTTCCATTTCTCTTTAACATTTTTTTTAATTTTAATATTCTACTTTCAATATTTTTTGTTGCTAGAAATAAAATTAATTTTTCTTTTTGCGTAAACACAAAAAATATATCCCAAAATCCTTTAATATGGCTAATTAAAAAGAAAAAAAAATATTTCCAAATAAATTCTCCCCTCAAAGCAATTAATTTGTTTTACCTCTTTAATAAAACAACAAAAAATGCCACGTTAACATTTTTATTTCAATGAAAAAAGATTTAAAAACTTTTACGATGATCCTTTCCCGGCTAACCACCATCGTAACACATGAAAGCTCATTAAAGTAAAAGTCACTCCTGACAAAAAAGAATTTTCGTTTATTCACAGCACGTTCGCATGTAAAAATGAAAGCGAATTTCTGGTTAAAAATGTCTTCCATTACAACTTAGCAAAAAAGTCAAGGTGAATTTAAGTGGAACGTCATTTACATTTTTTTTTTCTTACAAAATATAGGTGCCTTAAAAAATTCATATAGCTAGTAGGTTGTATAATATGTAATTCAGGACGTCAACAGCTTAATGGCTAATAACACTCTGAAGTGTAAGATTCTCATTATTTTACCCAAACCGAATTAGGTATGTTAGACGAATTAAGTTAGAAGGAGTTGTTTTGCAAAAAATAATCGTTGTAGAAAGAAGTGGAATAAAGAATTAGTAAAGCGGAACTTAAGTGAATAAAAAACAAAGTTTTAAACAAAAAAAGGTTTTTCCGAATTTTTTAAATTTTAAAAGGAAAAATCTAAAGAATTACAAAATAATTTAATAATTTATCGCAATATCATGATATGACAGGAAAATGTAATAATAGTTCCGATGCTTGATACAAGAAAACCAAAATACACATATTTAAATTTTTGGTACACCAGGAAGAACGTCAGAAGGCACAGATAGTGTATTATATTCTAAACAAAAACCATGAAATGTTATTGAAATAAGCCCTTTAATATTTAATTAAGCTATGATTTTATTCAAATAGCAGCCGCACCCTATATAAATTCTGCCCTAAAACAATGAAGTGAAGGTGATTGCATTGCAATACATTCATTATCTCACGTTATAAATTCACTTCATCTGCTGCAACAATCCAATACTAATTAGTTACTATTGATCTAATTACAGTTTGGAAAAAAAAACAACAAACACTTAATTAGGTTCGATGCACACGAAATGCGGGTATAAAAACATCATCAATATTGAAAACAGTCGAATCAATTGCATCAATTGAAATTGAATTTCGTTAGAAAATATTGTATTAATTTACTTGCCTCGGGTTAAAGTCTTTTAATTGGATGTGTTGAAAAATTTATTATTGGAAATTACAGTGAACATTTAGCAAACAATGGAGTTGGAATATATAGACACTAAAAATTGTGAGTGCTCAATTTGTAAGGGTAATGATTCTAATGGTATATTATAGTATCTTTATCATGATTATATTATATTACAATTTTATTGATATTGGTAGTGCCCCATTGACAAGTGGTTAGTGTGTTGAGGTACAACCAAAAAGTTCTGCGTTCAAATCCAGTATAATACTCAAAATTATTTATAAGGGTCACACTACTTCTCATGGAGGATTGACAAATCTTTCAAAAGAATAATTTGTAGTGTTGAAGTGCATTCAACATTTAGCTATTCGGATTCAGAAGAAAACTGTAAGTCTCCTCAATTTCTCTAAAATTAGCATTGGAACATATGTACAAATTTATTTTGCAAGCATGAACACCAATGTCACAGCAGCTGTTCAGAACTGGCATAAGTTATGACGATCGAGAAAGTGAATTTCATTATTCAATGAGGATTCAATAATGGAATTCGTGATTGCAAGAAGAAATACCAATGCACGGATTGGCAAGAAAAATATCCTCGTTGTTTTTTTTTTAGTATTTAGTATTTATTTTGTCAACAGAGTTCTTGACATAAGCGACAGTTCCTTTTATGATAAAAATATAAAAATTATTCGGGACACCCTGTTCATCAATTCCTTTCCAATTTTGATTGTCCAAAAGCTCATTAAAAATCATGACAAACTTAAGAGTGTCAACCAAGCTGAAGATCCCCAACAAGTGTGTGTATATAAGAGTGCTTTATACATTCCTCACCTCTCCAACCGCATTATGACAGCCTCAATAAAAGACAACACAAAGGCAAAAATAGCCTTCAAGTCTGCCTTTTCCCTGAGAAACAAAGTTTTCACCAATATCAAAGGAAGAATGGAGACTTTGGAGAAAGCAGATGTGGTCTATAAGATCAACCTCGAAACAAAATTAAAGAATCGTATCTCTGGACATAGGTCTGATTTAAATAGCGGAGCTTCTCATAAAACGGCTTTAACTTAGCATTGCATAGAAGAGAAACATACACCGGACTTAGAGAGGGTTGAAATTCTTCAAACGGAACAACATATAGATTGCATATCTTAGATAACACTAATGCCGTTAACCGTAGGTCAGATTGTGACAATCTGAGCAATGCCTATAGTCAAATTATAGGCCAGCAACAAAAAGTAGGATCAAAAGTAGGTGATTGTGTAGTGCAGTGTAATGGGAAATTTTAACTGTCGTCAGTATTGTTCTTTTATTAGTTTAAAAATGTTTGATTTAATTATTGATTTTGTTTTTTAGTTACTGTTAAATTGACGTCTAACTACATTTAATTTCATTTAATTTCTATTTAATTTTCTTTGTTTCTTGATAATTGTTGTAAGTAATTTTGACGTCACATTTTCCAAAATGATTATAAAAAATTGTATACTAATATATGTACATATGTATTATTTTGTTTCTTTTGTTATACATACATTTTTTATTACAATCGACCTATAGCCCACAAAAAACAATTATATATATTTTACGATACAAAGGTCACTAAAAATTTAATTGTATTTATTTTAATTTTAATTAGCTTACACTGTAAGATATGGTATCTTTTTTAAAGTGTAGCTTTATAAATGTAAAATTAAAATTAGACAGCTACTACAATCGAATAAATTTACATTAAATTTTAAACTAAAATTATTTATACATTACTAAAATGAATCTTTAGTTGTTTCTTTATTAGAGTCGTGCTATTTATGCTTCTAATTCGGCAATAAATTCCATAAACGTGTGGAGTTGACAAAAAAACTGTCTTTCAGATGTGACACAAGTAAATCATGGGTTTAATAGAAGACATGACCTATTTGAATTTAAAAATGTGATTTCTTTGTACAGATCGGCAGGTTAGACGGTTAAAAGTATATCCGAAAACAAGCTTAAGGCCCGATATTTTAAAAAGTTTTTAAACGACATCCCGAGGAGTAGAGAAACAAGCTGTGAAATACTGTCAAAACGGCGAAGTCCATATACATATCGTGTTGCACTATTGAACGCTACGACGAGTTTTCTTTTAATTTCATAGTCTAAGTTTCATAGTCTAATTTCACAGCCATAAGTAACTAAGGGTAAAACCAGAGTTTTAACGAGCAGAGTCCGTATTTTTAAAGGAGTACAGTACTGTGTACACCAAAGAGAGCGAAGAACGCCATATGGTTTACCAACAACTTAGCTTATGTGATTATTCCAAGGCTGCTATTAAAAATAACACCTAGGTTTTTCGCTGATTCAACGTATTCAATGGCTGAGTTGTTTAACACAATAAGGGGAAAATAAGATACATCAATCTTGCTCTTTGATATCACAATGCATTTAGACTTTTTCGGATTAAGGATTTAACCATTTTTGTACGACCAACGCTCAATTTCTCCAAGGCCTGATTTAAGCAGGAAGCTGTGTGTTCGATAAGCCCTAATGGACAACTGATATACAACTGAGCATCATCAGAGCATATAAACCTATTGAGCAGTTTTTAATTATTGTTGGGAGCTTATTAATATAGAGGGAAAAGAGCAGAGGGACAAGAATAGATCCCTGAGGGACACCATTTGCAACTGATAGAAAATCAGAAAGGACTTTGTTAAGTTCAACTGCTTGCATTCTTTTACTCAAGTTAGAATCCATCAAGTTAACAGCACTGGGAGAAAAATTGAAAGAACAGGAAAGTTTTTTACAGAGTATAGAATGGTTGACCATATCAAAAACCTTAGAAAAGTCGAGGAGTACTAAAAACGTTATATTTTCAAGATCGATAGCTTTTCTTTATATCCTCAGAAACGCTAATTAATGCGGTAATGCAACTATTTTTCCTTCGAAAACCGGATTGTTTTGATGTTTATAAATTTGCATGGCTAATAAAGTTACTTATTTGCTTTTGAATAATTTTTTCAAATACCTTCGATAAAATGGTATTATGGAAATTGGCCTTCTCTATGTTTTTGGTACAGGTACAACTTTTGAGATTATCCATTGACTAGGAAATTCACTAGTTAAAATGATGAAATTAAATATGTGAGTTATATATGGTAATAGTACTGGTAAAAGAATTTTCAAAAACGATGGGTGAATTCCATCAATTCCAACGGAATTCGATTTAATTGAGAGAAAATTTTCTACAATATCTTCAGGAGTAATTGTAGAAAAATTCAACGGATTCGTGTTGGAAAAATCTCTATTATAATCAATAGATGAACTTTCACTGGGAAGAGTATAAGTTATAATAGTGTTGGTTACAAATTTCTGATTCAGCATATTGATATCCACATCTAATATCTATCAGGAATTCTCTAGCCATAGTGGTTCCAAAACATTAAGGAACTCAGTTAAGTATTCAGTAATAAGTTCAACAAGTGATCTGTCATCATCATAGTTCCATATTGAAAGAAGAAAAAGTTAAAAAAGGACTAATGGTAAACACACACTCAAATACTTACTAAAAAGATTTTATAAAAACATCTTTATGTATTTGGGTCATTTAAGACGGTAAAAAGTTCATAGATTAGAAACCGTATGTATATACATTTCAGATTAAAAGAATTGAAATGGGTTTTCATACAGCAAATGTAATACTTGCAGATTAGTGTCGAAATATCTTGTTCTGTTGATTCGGCGTATACCTTCAGCTTCAATAGTTTCTCATAAAAGAAATTCAACTGTGTCACTATTTCGAGAGAATTTTTACCACAAAAAATTCCTTCGTTAGCATGAATAAATAGTCAGTGATATGTTAGGTATTCACGGTAAAATTTAAGCATACTTCGTTTTTTTTTTTCCTTATGGAACTCTAAATGCACTTTCGTGCAAAGATAAGTAATGAGCGATGAGAATGACTCTAGTTTTGTTTACAGATTTCGTTAAAGCTTATTTTCATAATAAGCGTTGTCCGACTATCTCCTTGTTCATGGCTTATATAAGGAAACTCACATTAAGAAAACTCAAAGATTAAAACATTCATGATAAGACGTACTTTCCTATCAGAATCGTTATCTCTATTAAGACGCACCCAATATTAGAAGTATTTGCAGGAAAAGGCTTTTCAGGTTTTTTTTTTTTCTAATTAAAATTCTTGTTTGGAAAATTTGCTATTGCCTTGTCCGATTTCCTTTGAATTCGGTATTGCATATAAATTTAATATTTATCAGCACTCTAATAAATACATTTATTAATTAATATTAATAATTAGTAAAAGATCGAATGATTTGTCTGTTACTATTTTTTAATATTTAAATTCGTTCCAGAGCAAATTAAATTAAATTTTTAAAGCTTTTCCCAATATCAAATATTAAAATTTCTGGTAACACAAAACATGTTAATAAAAAATCCTGCGAATTTTAATTTAACAGAACAACAAGCCAACATTAGTTCACTATTTTTTTCCAGCAGTTTATACATCAGTATCTCCTGTCTCCTCTCGCAATCATCATGTATTGTCCGTGTTTAGATCCCCAAGAGCACTGGAGTTTTATTTTCGTTTTTTTTTCGTGAAAATCCCAGAGAAAAAAATTGTGAATTTAGGTCTGCATGTGATTTTGGAGTTTTTCTGCCACGAAACTCATCCAAACTTTCTCGTTGTCTATCCACCTATACGTTTTGTTGTCGTTGCCACTCATAAAAGTTTCCGCACAGAATTGTTTGGGGCTGAGGGTGACAATAGCCCGTGCTTTCTATATAACAGTATTGAAAGATTGTACTGGTGTGTATATGTATTCTATCCAAGAGTAAATATAAATCCGAAATTAATTGGGTAAACGGTTTATCTTGTTGTGTTTTTCGCGTTAAATTCTTGGTTGTTGAGGATTTTATCCTTGGAACTTTTGATGATTGCTGAACCCGAAAAAATAATTATAACAAAGACCTTTCTATTTTGAAGGGTTGAATCAAAAAGTTTTCTCACTTTTTATGCTGCGGTTATGCTGTTAGCAGGGTTTTTTTTTTTCTAAGTTGATGGCAAACATTAATAAAAAATGGGCGCAGATGAAAAGGATATTCTTTTGTTGAAATGAAATTTAATAACCGCTTCAGTTAACAATGTTGGATTGATTAGATGGTTGCGACCATTTTTATTTTTCTAGCAATAATGGTTGGAAGGTTTTTGGTAGGTATGATGAGTTATTGTGTCGTGTCCGTGAAATTTTTTTTCAATGCCTTTTGCTTTTAATTTTTCGGTCATCGCTTGGTCGTTCTGCCGCTCGTCGTCAGTTAGAGCATGGCCACTATTATGAAAGAAATTTGAATAAATTTGGTAGAACCGTTAAGTCTGAAGATTTCAATACATCCATCAGACTCTTTCTTTTGAAGTCGTTAGTAATACAGACATGTATTTGGAAAAGCTAATAAATACAGTGTAGGTACAGTCTACTTACGGACACTTCTCGTAACCGAACAAAAGAACGAACATAAATACCTTATTGTTCGTCTAATTATAATTATCTTATAAGCAGACTCTTCCACAACCGGACTCGGACACCCATTTTCATAACATTAGATACTCTCTCTTAAGCGGACAAAAAATATATATATTCTAAAAATAGAATCAATCATGTTTTCTTTGAATTACATATATTCGAAAGAACAGGTGAGAAATCAATTTGGTGTGTAATTTATAAGTGAGTGGTTATGATGATTACATGTTCCAGTATTTGAGTCATTTCCCGTAGTGAGTATAACTTTATCTGTGTAAAATATAAATAGATGATTTTGTATCAATTTAATAAAGTTCTGCTACACAATTATTCATGCCAAATTTGAAAAAAATAATTTTATATTAAATGTTGATTATGTAAAAAAACATCGAATTTCCTCATTTCCGTAGCATTATTTTCGTAACCTGCGACGTAATCATTACCGTAACCTGCGAGTTACAGTTATGACATTTACAGTTATATTAAACATTTTTAGGACAATAGTAGGTCGTAAAATGGCGTCATTTCCGTAGCAAAAAAAATATAATAAAAAGTTTTAAAATCAAGTATTAAGACTTTTAAATTATCAATTATTGCATAATTTACAACAACAATTGAATCTGCATAGTTTTTTTTTCTTAAATTTAGATAGGAGACATTTTCAATGCAAAAAAGGAACTTTTAACAGAGAATCAATAATAACATTTTTTTTAAACATTGTGTCTACTGCACATATACATAGCTACTAGCTATTTTTTGTTTTCGTTTTACGAAAACAACAGAAAAAAAGTTAAACAAAGAAACAATCTTTTTCACTTATTTTTCAGAAGTGGTCAATTTCTTATTTTTTCCCTTAAGCGGACTCATTTTTTAAGTGGACAAATTGCTTGTCACCGTCAGTGTCCGCTTAAGGGAGAGTCAATTTTGTGACTGTGTGGCAAAATAATAATGACTCGAATTTTCGTGTGATTATTTACAATAACGTATACACAGCCTTTAACAAATATTTTAACTCTCTTATTGAATTAACGCAGAATTCAATTATAGATTCAGAGATTCAGACGTATTGTGTATCTATATGTTAAGAAGTTTGTTCCTTTTCGATACCTAGATCTATTATTTTAGGTGTCTATAGACAGAACAGTGTTTACACTGCCGTGCCAATTTATCGTTTTGGGATGAACTAATTGATTTGATTGACAAAATAAAGCTTGCATGCTTTTAAAAAGAAACTAAGTATCTGCTAAGTCAGTAAAGGCCAAAGGGTGTTCTGGTGAAGATTTAAGAAAAAAAATTAAATAAGTTCGAAAATTAATGAACAGACAACTAAATAAAAAATCACAGAAAAAACTAACAGTAGTACCAGCAGCCCAAAAAATATATTTACATAAAAATATAAACTGAGACATTTGAAGATAAAGTTAAACACAAATGCGACATAGTAAAAAGACTTATCTAAAAAACAACAATTCAAAGAAATTAGTCATTAAAAAATATAAATTTGATTTACAATTTTTTTTTATTTTCATGAATACACCCAATGAAATATTCGGGAACACCCTTTATCTAAATATCTAATATATTAAAAAAAAAAAAAAAAAAAAAAAGTGAAAAAAAACTTCACCTAAACAAACTATAAGTGCAAACGAACATTTAAGACCTATAGTTTCGCTTCACAAACATTTCTCCAATGTAAACTGTGTCCGTGCGTCTAAAGCTGTCCGTCGTCATTTATTTACAAAAAAAAAATAAAAAAAATAACAACAGTGTGGCAATTTTCAAGATATCCAATATGCAATCAAACTTATCAGGTTTTCACCCTTCGAGAATACAAATTAGCTTATAGGATATCGTTTGGCCCAATCAAAACGACACGATGGAAGACGAAAGGAACACGCAAGCTATAGAATATACACTCTGCGTCACTTGATTTAGTACATAGTTTATTTTAAAAAATTTTTAAGGTGACTTTAAATTGAATTTTTTTTTTTACATTGCAATTAGGTACCTACCTATCTCGCATTAATGATTTGACAATTATTATCTTCAGATTCTAGAATAACTTCGTTTATATATCATTTCGCAAAAAAATTGCTGCAATTGTTATAAATATTATAACAGTTGGTAGTGTTGCAAAAACTTGTTTAACGATGACCGTAGATTTTCGTTTTATTGTTTCGTAGAGCATTTACATAGAATTCCACAATGAGATTCCTTAACATGTTGAACTTCGAAAGGTTAAAATTCAAAATAATGCCAGATAAAAAATTCTTCATGAAAAATGCGAAACAAAATATTGCAAAATAAGAACTTGTTAAACAAAAATTTTAAAAATTTGAGCTGAAAAATACGAAATTAAATTTTTGCAAAACAAAAACATTGCGAAATGAGAACTTGCTGTATAAAATTAACAACTACAGAAAGATTAAATGCAAGACAAAAAACTGAGAATTGCTAAAAGAAAAAATACTGTCGTTTTGTACCACATATTACCGCGGCGAAATCTTGTCTATTGAAACAAACTTGACGGCCAAAACTTCTATTTGCAAAGACGATTCCTTGTTCAAATGCATTACAGATTTCCTTGGAACCACATTTTGGTTTGATTTGCTGTACTTTAGTTGTCGCAAGCTCATAAAGAAAATTCGATTTATTTAAGACCCCATGGTAAAAAAGCACACTAACTTCAATCAACTGACTCAGAGTGTAACTATTCAATATTATACGATACGATTGAAATACGGACGGTGGACATAACGAAGGCATTGGGCTAGTGAAACTGATACGTGTAACCTTGACATATGGACACTATGTTTATGTATGCAGTGTTATATATGCAATAAAAGTGAGTGAGAAGGACGATCTAATAAATAAATGATTTTTTTTTTGCAATCGTTAAGGAGAAGGGCTTTCAAAACATTACGTCCAGAACTTGAATTATAAGACACGGAAAGACACGTCTTTTTGTGGCCCAATGACAGTGGACAACCAGAAAGAAATCATGTGTGGTGGTATGGCCAAGAAAAGGTTTTATATGGATGAATTCATTTTATTGATTTTTTTTATCGAAACATAGATTGGGATTGAAGATTTAACAGAATCTTTCGCATCGGAAAGGCGAGGAAAAAAATTTTATGGTTTGGTGTGAGAAGTTGAACAAACTAATGAGGATGTTCTGATGGCAAAGGAAGAAAATAAAACAGAAAATAAATCATCAAGAGAATATACAGAAAAAGTTACTGAATGCGAAACTCTTTTCTGATTCTTAATTTATAACGAAAAAAAATTCCTTTAAGATGTGCTCTGGACATTTTTATATTGGTAGTTATACAAAATATTTATAGGGTAGGGAGGGAATCAACTACAGATGAATAAACAAAACAATATTCTTTAATTTTATCCATCTTTATTGAAAATTAATATCAAAAGACATTTGATTTGTTGGATAAGAAATTTAAAGGCGACTTTTCAAACTGAATAAAAAGATAAACACTTGCGAAATTAGTTTTTTTTTATGCCTTTAAAATTTGTAATAAAAAAGATACAATTTAAGATATTGGAACAAATCGAAACATCGTTAGTTATCTAAATGTATTTAACTTACTTCAGTCAAATAAAAGTGTTATGTTTTTGCCATCTTCAGCTATGTATATCAGTGGGACTAGAATTTGAATTTGAGTAGCATATCAAAGAACAAATTCAACTATGTTACGAAAATATGTTTATCTAATAGCCCCGAAAGCACATTTTTTTCATGAACTCAATTTGATTTGGTCAGGGACAGTCTTATATTCACTTTTTCATGACTAAAGAACGAAGATACTGAAAGGTGTTTCTTTAAAGCACATCATTTTGGGAGCAATTTTTCAATAATGAATACGAGAAAAAACTAACTTAAACTCTTACAAAATTAAATAAGAAGAAGTTTTGCTACAGAAACAAGCTTTTAAGCAGTTTTTGAATTTGTCTCTAGATATAGATTTTATTGGTTCAGTTCAACATTTGAAGTTTAAGATTTAAGGTTTAAGAATATGGGAAAAAATAGAAATATCGCTAATTATCTAAATATTTTTAACTTACTTCAGTCAAATATAGAGTTTATTCAAGCTTTTATTATGTAAGAATATAGGAATATGGTAAGTTAAAATTAAGCGTCTATTCTACGGTGCTTGGTTTGTTTCTGATTTATACCTTTAATTTTTCGTATGAAAGAGTTAATTGAAACGAAAAGTCAAAAGATTTAAGTGAAAGAATAAGATAATATCACTGCAAATGCATAAGTAACTTATTCCTTTCTTCCACTCAAAGCTTTATAGGTAGGTATGAGGGTACTTTTGTCTGAGAAGTCATTTATGTAGCTGGACATATTACAGTGCAAAGGGAACTATTTTGTGAAAAGATATAAATCTAATAGCCCCTCAAACATATTTTTTGTCATGAATTGAATGCATAAGTCTTGTTATAAGGAACCGACCTTATCATTGCGGTTGCAGGTACATCCGTAAAATCTATGATCGACCAACAATTTTCGATGGGAGTAGACACTAGAAAATATAAACCAATCAAAAAAATGTCACTTGAGACTTAAAATAAACTTAAATGAAGTAAATGTTTGCTTGAAAACTGCAAACGTAAAAAATTTAGCAAAATTTAGTCTGGAATCACCAACAAATAATACTCGTGCATTTGCCGATAAGAAAAATAAGCAAATAGTTTTTCGGGATTTGAGTTTCTAAACGAAAAATTCAAACGTTGAAATGCCATTCCAATTTTCATTTTTCGAAAAAAAACGCGCGAACATTGTTCTACGATTGTTCAAAAATAATGAGTGATTTTGCTAAGACTTAAATACTTATTCGCTTCCGAAAAGCATCAAATTTTAACTGAATATTCCAAAAATATTCAAAAGAAAATACTAAAGTAGCGAAAAAATTTCCGCTTACGAAACAAATTTAAATAAATTTGTTTAATCATTGCCGAAATATGAATTTTTAAAGAAAGTTCAATTACGATATCCATGCATAAATATTGGTCCGCTCTTCCCGGAAATATCCAAAAGCAAACATGTTTACATATATACCGCTTGTCACCAAAATCTGAAGGTTTAAAACGTAAAAATTATTTTATTGACGCCAAATTTTTTTGTACGATCTTCGCTGAAAATCAGAAAGTTGAAAACGCGCTTGAGTAGATATAGTGTTCCAAAAAATGTAAGCGAAAATATTTTAGTTAGGCTAAATATTCGCTCATGTATATTTCTTCTTTTTAAACATAATCTGTAAGTTGAAAACGCGGGAACATTGTTTCAAAAATATTAGTCACGCTAAAGATGATTTGCTCGAAAACTGAATTGATGAATATTTTTCAGGAAGTAAACATGAAATGAAACAACAAATATTAAAATTCCGTCTGAGTCCACTTCTAACTATTCCAAATAAAATGTCACAAATTCTTAACCTAAACATTCCAAAACATAACTCATTAGATTTTGAACACTAACTCTTTTCGAAAGACACGACCAAGCTAAATTCATTTAAGGGTTCTACAGAATTGTCAACACAAAAAAAAAGGAAATCAATTAAATTTCAAAACTTAAACACGACAAGTCAACCAACGAACCAAACCACCCGTCTATCACCAAAAATTTTCAAATACCAAACCAATATGCTGTCACAGTTCCTCGAATCTTTTGAATACAAAAACATAATTTGATTCTTCCACTTTTTGCATTCCAGGTCAAAGTCATCCAGCGCGCGCAAAAATTCCATACACATCAAGGATATATACATATATATGAACACAATGAAACAAAAATCCCTTTTTCGATAGAACATTTAATTGCTATAGCTGTATAACATCCGGTCTGGGTGCTGTGGCTTAGTTTTCTGTCAAAGTATTTACGTAACAGCTGATTGGTCCTGGTTTTCGCTTCAAAAGATCCAACAACATAGAATTTCAAAATTAAATTTTGTGATTGATACCATGGTTGGTTTTTGACATGAACTTGTCAAATGGAATTAAGCTCCTTCACTCACCAGTCACCATCATCAGCAACTGCCTTCGAACAAAGCTTTAGTGATTGCGGTTAATTGTGTGTTCTGTCGAAGAAAAAAAAATGTTTCCTTCTTATTTGTTATGAAGGAATTAATTATTTTTTATGTTGGACCGCACTCCATCATCGTTAAGGGATTTCGTTATAATAAATAGGTTCTTTTATTTGACCTTCTAAATCATTTACACAAACCTTAGGGAATATATTTTTATTTTGATCTTTTTTTTTTTTACTATGAAATGAACCCACCCACAATTTAACAAAAATATTTTATTTACCTGGTTATTAAATTTACATTTCATTTGAAATATAAAGGGATTTCTAAGCTGATTTGTGGGGGGTAAAATTGGAATGTCCTTTTTTTAAATTCCAGAAGCGTGAATTTATTATCAAAAAAGAAAATCGCTTGAAGATAAAAGAGACCAATCTCAAGATTGGGTACACAGAAAAAAAAAAACGGAAACCTTAATGAACGAAAATATAATTAAGATGGATAAACCCTTATAATATGTCAAATTAAAAGGGATAAATACAATCATTCGAATATATATGTATTTTATTGTAAGTACAGTTAGTCATCTTTTTTATTTAAGTAAAAAGGAAAACACTTTACGCACCTACAAGCTTAATATTGTCGATGAGTATGGTTTGTATGTCGAACTCTCATGTCAGGAGTTCTGGATTCATCAAATCCTTCCTTTTACATAGACTGGGAAATTCGATTTTTAATTAGGCTCAGCAAAACTTTTAAGAGATACAATTTCGTTGAAATTGGTGCAGCCGTTTAAAAGATAATCAGTATCAACAAAAGTACCGTTCAATCGCAGGTACCGTTAATAATCTTTTTCGGAAAAAAAATTTTAAGTAAAGGATATCACCTTTGGCAAAAAATCAGTTATATAACATTTTAGCAAAATCGATCGGATTTCTTTCGAGAATATAAGCAATTATCGGTATTGCTTATAGTATGGTAGCTAGGTTCCGTTATTTTAAGACCTAGTAAAAAAAAGTTAGGAGATATTTTTCAAAGAATATTTTTTACCAAGTTTAAAGAAAATAGCTCTAACCGTTAAGGCTGCAGATCTCGATACAGACAGACAGACATACAGAATTGTCGGACCTTCTATTTCCGTCTTCGATATCATCGTAATGTCATGTTTGATTGTGATCTCAAAGTATTTAAACTATTTTTTTTACGAATGCATATCTTGTTCGCAAGTAAAAACGCATTGAGGTTACCATAAAACATGACACAACGATGATAGAGAAAACGAAAAAAATGGGTCTGACAATTAAAGAAACAATTAAAGACTAAACGGCTGAACCGATTTGCTTCAAATTTGGTATGTCAGATTTCTAAAACATTTCTTAGAGAAGAAATTGAAACATTTTTTTTTTGTGGAAACTTGCTACAAGATCAAATTCGTGGACCCTAAAGGTGCACTTTATTAAATATTAACTTAAGATAACATAATCAAAGTTAGGATTCTAACAAATTCAAGCAATTTATAGTACACAATTACTTTAGTTATAAACATAGCTGACTTACCGATATTTCATGGAAGGTATGTATATTCTGAAAAAAAAACAACAATTGGTCAGTACATGCAAATAAATTATTTAATACAAAAATATATAGACAAAATATGATAACTATGACTTAAGTGAAACACAGTTAATTATTTCCTAACAAAACTTGTGAGTTGCGTAAGTGCAAACGTTATTTTAACATTTTCATCATCAACTCTAAAATTAGCACCACTTTTAAATCAATTACGATTATGTGCAATCATTTAAGTAGTGCAATAAGAATGATATAATCGAATTGTAGGAAATTCGTTAACATATATCATTCATTCATCATCATCATTTATCATTGGGTAGGATGTCATATCATAAGTTGAACATGACACGACTTACGTTAATTTTTTATATCACAACTACACTAATATGGAACTTTCGAACTTTACTTATGCAACCAGACAGATACACTCAGAAAAAAAACGTCAGGTAAATAATAATTAACAAGACTACTTTTAATTTTACAGGATGGATTTTTTTTTAATTAATTAGTTTGGTACAATGGATAGAGAGCTATTTATTTTTCATTGCATAACCTCATGGGCGACGTCCAGCATAAGCTGGGAGGTAGAGGTATACTAAAACAAAAATATAAAATTACAGAAAGCTGTGTAACTTAGATGATTTTTATTACAATTAATGCATTGTTTAATTAACATGATTTTTTGTTGATTTAAGTTGGTATTATGTCATTTTAACATTCACATTTCGTAAATAGCTAAGGTGTTCATGACAACAGTGTTATTTTCAACCCCGTTTGTGATATTTTCAAATGATCCTTATCATGTAAAAAGGAAGTTTTAAGGAAGTATTTATTTTACACTATATCTAAACAAGTTATTTATCACTTTAACCAGGCCACGGGTTAACACTTCCAGCTTAATGATTGCAATCGTAATCTTTTTGGATTTAGTTCACTTTAGCTTTTTGTCAAAAAAGTTATGTAAGTTGAAAGCGGAAATTTGCGTATTGACAAGGTGCTCACTCGTCGTCAACTGATGAGTGCAAAGTGAGCATCCGCTCGAAACGCCATTTATTCATGGACTAAAGGCCATGAAAAGCTTATTTGAATAAACAAGTTACCATAATATCCTGTTAAATTATAAAAAAAAAAACATTGTTAATATCGGTGACGTGAAATAATTCCAAACGAAATAACACCAAATCTTAAATTTGGTCTTATTTCGTTTTTCGAAACGAAATAATACTAATTTGGCTTTATTTCGGTTACTAAAACAAAATAATGTCAAAAAAGTAATAGAAATAACGCCAAATTTGTTTAAATACAAAATTTGGCGGTGTTTCGTTTTCAAAATGGAAATAAAGCCAGATTTTTCATATATAGATGGTGACGTGAAAAAACGCCAAACGAAATAACGCAACCTCCCTGCCTGGGGCTACTATAAGAATCGCAGTGGGTGCGAGTTTGGGTATATGAAAAGTTTTTGAATAAACAACTTTGCATACACCCAAACTCGCACCCACCCCAAATCCTATAGTAAGCCAGGCAGGGGGGTTGCAGGGGGGCAGCATGGGGGGCAGCCCCCATACGAACCTCGCTGTTTATACGCCATAATTTAAAATGTCTTGTTTTTGATCATTGGAAACGAAATAACGCCAAATTGGCTTTATTTCCATTTCTAAATTGAAATAAAGCCAAACTCTAAATTTGGTCGTATTTCGTTTTTGAAAACGCAATAAGACCAATTTGGCGTTATTTCGTTTGGCGCTATTTCATGTCACCGTTAATTTCTGTACAATTAACCAAATTAGTGCTAGTTTCAGCGGGTTTACATTTAAACAAATTCCTTTTTAACCTGAAAACAATGTTAATCTTACGGTATATTTGCAAAAGTAACCAGAGTATCATGTTAATTGATCAGGTACTTTGTTTAAACTTTAAACAGGAAAACAGCGTTGAAATATAACAACAAGATAATTTTTGGTTAATTTTACATGATTTTTTTCTGTCTGTCGGTTACCGAGGTTTTCGAAGCCCAAACCTGACATTACGATGATAAGGAGCAAATCCTAAAAAACTAGGTATCATTATGCCATTTGTCGGTCTGTCTGAGCGGATATGCGTATGTTAAGTTGTCTGGTGCACTGATCTACAGTCTGAAAGGTAGGACGGATTTTCTTAAAACTGCGATTTTTTATTTTAGCCTGGCTATTTGGTATGTTTTTTTTCTTTTTTTTTAATTTTCTCAAAAACTTCTTACTAAAACGATTTTGATAAAACTTGGTCAAGGATATATATTCGGAGAACTGTTAAGTTGACTACATTTCGTGTTCTTGGCTAAAATATGACATTAACGGAGTTTTGGTGAACGGTTTTTAAAAATGTATGCATAAATTGAACCGATTTTATTAAAATTTAGTGTGCCATTTAGTTTGAGCATAATATATAAGCTATAAGATGGAAATTAAAGTTTTAGCGTAAATAACCGTTTAATGATAGCTGCCATACAAATTACTTTCTTATTGAGGCCACTTTTTGGTATACTCTGCCTATAGGTAATTTATTAAATTAAATTTTTATTAATTTCATAGTTTGCTACAAAAGCAATTTCGTGCGGTTTATTATTGTTGTTTGGCAGGTCCCTACTAGACGAGTATGTAAACAGTTTTCAAAATCAATATTACGCACGATTGATTGTATGAATTTTATTGACTTTTAGAATAACCTATTTTTGCTTATCTGGAACTATAATAATTCTAATTTCCACCCTTAAATATTTGCTTTAAAACGTGAACACAAACAAATGTGTGCAAACAATTTCAAAATAAATTCCACCCAAAACACACATTATTAACAAAAATAAAAGCCCTTTACAATGAAACCCAATACCCTGAAACTTTACAACAAACAAAACACGCTATTTGCATTCTACTAATCCCTTGTGACCGTTCTATTAAAACATTTAATTTTCCACCCAACAAAACTAAAACAACACTAAAGTTCATTTTAATTAAAATTCATTCACACACCCAATTGCAAATCATCATAGTTTCTCCATTCTTGTTTTTTTTTTTTTTTGTCCACATTATACTGCCCTTATAAAGTAAATTCTATTCAAAGAAAGAGACAAAAAAAAATAAACACAGAATGGAATCAAAACAAAGGGATGCAGAATTAAAAGATGATGAAGATGGCGGGAGGGGGGATTAGAACAACTCGTAGTTAATTTCAATTAAATCGAAATATAGATGGAAATTATTTTCAACTATGTATCTTCTGTCACAAGGGTAGGGGGTGTTTTTTTTTGTGATATTAGAGAACAGCAAACTAAAGACTTGTTAGTTGGAGCATACAATAATTTTTCAAATTTTCCACACGACACTTATTTGCTTGTGTTGAAAACAATAAGTTTCTCAGTTCTTAGATATTATATCTATTTAATTCAAAATACGAATTTGTAATTAAAAGATATACAGATGTAATCAGAATTTATTTCCAACGATGTAATGCATATAAAGTCTTAAACACGTATGATTGTATCTTAGCTCCCTTCACCAGGATGCTGATGGTAATGTTAGTTAAATATATATACTTAGAAAGGAAACAGAAAGGTTGAAATGAAAGTAAAGGTAAGCATTTGCTTCACATTTTCACATACTCACTCAACCTACATTTCTTCATAAGAGAACTAAAGATGTGCGTATTTAAATAAACATATAAACGATTTTCCACTTCGTAGAATAAATTCTATAGAAATGGTTGCTTTCTACTTCCTCTTCCTTTATAATTCTATGTATACAAGGGGATGCAAGGGGGTACTTTAAATTCCGTAAGGTAGCACACATAGGTATAGAATTTAATTCACTAAACGAGAGATAGTTGTTTAGAATTTTTTCGATTGTTTCATGAGTATTTTCTTTATATTTTCAATGTATGAGTTTTTGGTTGGAATTTAAAGAGTTTATTTAATTAAGTTGAAAGTCAAACATTTGGAAGTCAAATTAAGTGTGTCAGGAGGTTAAGAAGATGCTTGAGACTTACAAAACAAAACAAAAAATTTGCCAGTGCATTTATTTAAGATAAGTTATTTATTTTTATTTATTCAAGGGGGTGGTTTCTTTAAATTTACAATGTAGGTTTTCTTTGGTTAGTCACTTGCTTGAGATAGGCAAATTATGCACGATGACGCTGAATCAATAGGGATTTTTAATAGTCAGAATTTCAGAGTTGTAAAAGAATTCAATATTTTTTGAGTGCTGTCCTTAAATGTCATCCATTGAATTAAATTAAAAGGTTGCATTGACATCACTTTGAGATTTTTACTTTAAAATTTGATTTTATTCACTTTAAAGCAATTATTTGATAATGCAGATAGATAGATAGATAGATTCGATTTATTATCATTAATTCAGATTGTTTTACAAAAAAAAAAATATTATATAAAATCGTTAAGGCTTGGCTTTGCCGTCTGCCCGATTGACATCCGATTAAAAAAATAACAATAATTTATCTATTTGAAGTTTGTTG
The DNA here is from genome assembly GCA_951217065.1 of Baccha elongata. Taxonomy (NCBI): domain Eukaryota; kingdom Metazoa; phylum Arthropoda; class Insecta; order Diptera; family Syrphidae; genus Baccha; species Baccha elongata. The sequence goes on from OX578272.1 coordinate 31,299,221, forward strand.
ATAAAAAGTTATAATATTTAGAATATAAAAATAAATACATAAGTTTTAGTTTAAAATGATTCGTTTATAATTTGGTTGCGGTAGGACATTGCAGTTCGAAAATAATTGAAGAATTTATTTATATTTTCTTCACAGTTAAGGAGTGCCACTACTTCATCCGATGACTTCAAGTTGCTGCCCAACCAATTTCTGCGAAATTCGCCTAAAACGGGACACTTTCTTATGAAATGGATGACATCTTCTCTTTCTCTTAAATTACATAAACTACAGTAGATAGGTAGATCCTCTCGATGTGGAATGTAGTGAAGACTTATCAGCTCCCCTCTCATTTTAAATATCGCTGAGATAAGCTCCTGCTTATTTTCGTTCCCGAAGTAATTAAGCTCGAATAAATTGTGATTGAGATGGTTGTATGTTGACCTATGCACCGAAGAAGTAGCCTCATTTATCAAATCTAAAATGTTCATCTACTTTGGAAATAAGTTTTAGGAGATCATCGTTGTAAAATATTCCATTATTCAAGTATTCGAAAGTTAATTCGACAATAATCAGCATTCTCTTCCATTTTCTTACACCACAGGTTTTTCTTTGCAGTTGTTTGCATAGCTAGAATTTTTGAAATTCTTGCATTTGGCATATTAAGTATTTTAGTGATATAATCAACATGGCAATTAAATGTTTCAATGAAAAGTGGTGACAGTCCTGTCTCGATTGTGAGCATATAGTTTGGGGTGTTTTTCGGTAATCGAAAGCATCTTTTAATGAAGAACCTCTGAAGTTTTTCAACTCACCTCCCCAGACCTGAGCTGCATACATGATAATGGATTCAGCAACCGCGACAAACACCTTATACTTGACGCTATGTGATATTGACTGGTTTGAGAAGCAATTCTTCCATGTTGCGGCTATTGCGCTTTTGGCCTAAACCAGCTTTTCTTTTAGGTGCGTTTCCATATTAAGGTTGCTGGTTATGGTAAATCCCAGATATTAGTAGGCTTTCACGATCTCGATTGGTTCCCGGTCAAAGTTCCATTTCTCATTCCTTGCTGTTCTACCAGAACCATTGCGGAATATCATCACTTTTGACTTGCTCAAATTGACCCTCAGATTCCATAACCGGCAGTACACATCCAGTCGGTTAACCATCAACTGTAGAGATTCAGGTGAATATGCAAATAAAATGACGTCATCCGCGAAAAGCAGGGCTTTGATGTGCGTCCTCGAAATCTCAATTGCACCATATTTGATAATGCATAATATGTAATATGCATTCCTTACTTTATTGCATTCTTTGGCATTCTTTGCATTCTTTGCATTCTTTGCATTCTTTGCACTCTTTGCATTTTATGTAATCTTGTAAAATAACAAAAAATAATGGTATCCAAAAGTTTATAAAAAATACAAAAGATTGCAAAAGAATTAAAAAAAAAATATGGGACAAGACTGGGTCGCACAAACTTGCTTTTGTGTGCAAGGAAAATTTATTTGACCAGTTTTTTTTATGAAAAAAAAAAAAAATATTTTCAGTTGTAATTTTACCTATATTTTGAAATATTTTTGTTTCCTTTTGAAAATCAATGTATGGAATAAAAAAAATATTATATGGAAGACATCACCGATGGAAAAAATTCAATTACATGAAATTTTATCAAAATTAATTGTTTTTTTTTATTGAAATTGATGGTATTTTTATCGAGAAGAATGGAACTATCGGTTAAGCTTACGTGGTAGGTACTGGTATTTTTGTAAGAAAATTGGTCCAACCGTTATGGCTGCAGATTGATCGTTACAGCCGGAGCCTATACGCATATCGTTTATTCATAACTCTGTAGCATTAAACTCCGTCATCATTAAGTGTAAAAAAAAAGTTGCAGGTTATTTCAGCAAAACTTGTCTTGCAAGTTATACACCGCAGTTTTTAACAATAACACACTTTAGGCGAATTTTCTTTTGGTCTTCTTATAAGCTTACAATTTGAAATTTTCTTAAAGGCTTCCTGCATTTTTTGTATCGCTGTTTTAGTTATTTTGAAACAAAAATTAGATTGCCGTAACCATCAATGCCCCGTTTTTAACTTAAAATCACAAAATAAATTGTACGTAATATTCTCGCTCGAATTTTATTCAAATGTAAAAGATCGAAAGGCAAAACAATTTGAATGCTAATCTTAATAATATTGTAAATGTGAATGTTTGGGTACATGTTTGTTAATCAATCACGCCAGAACGGCTGAACGGATCTGAATGAAATTTCGCACATAGATTGCGTATACTTTAGAATAGCACATAAGCTACTTTTTATCCCGACAAAAATTACGGTTTCTGTGGGATAATTTTTTTCCCTTTTTCACAAAGCATGATGAGAGTTTATTGGTCTAAAAACGAAATAGGCTAAATTTTATAACTTAAAAATGCTCGTTTCCTATAGGGTAGCATAATAATTGCATCCTTTTCAGGAACAGTATTTGTTACTCAATCACGCCAGAACGGCATTTTTTATTCAGAAAAAATGTACGGTTCCCTGGGGATAAATTTTTGTATGTTACCCAATAACGCCAGAACGGAAGAACGGATCTGGATGAAATTTGGCACAGAGATATGTTATAGTCAGGAATAGGTTAGGTTAGGTTAGTAGGGGTGATGATACGGTAAAAGCCGCATCATCTCACTGTGCTCTCCAGCACAATAAATCCGCGAGATAGATAAAAGAAATAGAATACGCTACGAGAAAGAAAAAGAGGGAAAGAGAGGAAGGAAGAAAGAAAAAGACTAGATAATGTAAAAAGAATAAGTTGTATCAATTGTGTGGTGCCTCCTTGAATCATCCTGAGTTCTGAGTGAATTTTAGTATGTTTTTTAAATGGCTTTTTGTTAATGTCAACAATATCTTCAAAGAAAAATTCCTCAAGAGTAATTTTCCTGTTTCGAGCCAGCCTAGGACATACACATAGGAAGTGAGCTGAGTCCTCTTCTCCTTCTTCATTTTGACACCCTCTACATAAGTCAGATGTTCCGTGTAAGCCCTACTAGCGATTGTGAATGTTTTTATAATGCTTCTATTATTGAAATGTTTAATAATTGGGGATATGTTATTTCGGTTTTCAAACTGCAACCACAAAAAGAATGAATGAGAGATTGGAAAAACAGATAGGTTATTTTTATCACTGAAAACAAAAGGTTCCTTTGTGAGAGCTTAAATGTGAAAAATTAAATATACTTGGGCGTTTGTTCCAAGCCTCACCAATATTGAACGGATTTGAATAAAATCCAACAAGTAGATAGATGAGACATCAGATTAAAAGAGATGTTTTTTCCCGTCGGACAAAAATCTGGAAGTTAAAATCCCTTGAAAAATATTAAAAGGCGCCTGCCAGACCACATACGGTATGTCCAGGAGCTGTAGATAACTATATTTCGCGTAGGCGAAATATAGTTATCTTTAGACAGACTCATTATTTATCCCGGAAAAATGCACGGTTCTTTTAAGAGAGGCTGATTTATTTCTTTAGCTTTTACACCAAAACGACAAATGTGAATGGATGGTAGGTAGATGCATTGCGGGTACTGGACAAAGGGTATTTTTATCTCGGAAAAGTTACGGTTCCTGTGGGAGAGACTTTAACGTGAAAAACACGACTTATTTGAGTTCATTCCGCCGCCCCGTAGCAACGCACGAGTACCTGCTAGTTATCAATATGCGAAATAATATTATTTATAAGTATAGGTATATTATAATAACGGGTGATTTTTTAGCTGGTTTGGTTTTGGCAACACTGGTTTTGACAGCTGACGTGTGTTTAGTACCTTGTGTCACTGTCAAACAGCTTGTAGTTTGGTTTGCAATTTAACCATGGATCGTCTTACAAATGAACAACGCTTGCAAATTATTGAATTTTACTATCAAAATTCGTGCTCGGTTCGAAATGTTCATCGCGCGCTGCTTCCATTTTATGATCGGCATTCTCGACCTTCTGAGCAGTCTATTCGGAAGATTGTGACCAAATTTCGCACCAAATTTACTTTGTTGGACATTAAACCACCAACACGTTTACGTACTGTGCGTAGTGAAGAAAATATTGCGGCCGTATCAGCTAGTGTGACAGAAGACCGCGAAATGTCGATTCGGCGCCGTTCCCAGCAGTTAGGCCCTTGTTACAGCACTACGTGGAAAATTTTGCGGAAGGATTTGGGCGTAAAGCCTTTTAAGATACAGCTGGTGCAAGAACTAAATCCAGCCGACCTACCACAACGCCGAATTTTTGGTGATTGGGCTCTTGGAAAGCTGGCCGAGGATCCGCTTTTTTATCGAAAAATTGTGTTCAGCGATGAGGCTCATTTTTGGTTGAATGGGTACGTAAATAAGCAAAATTGCCGCATTTGGAGTGAAGATCAGCCAGAAGCATTGCAACAGCTACCAATGCATCCCGAAAAAGCCACTGTTTGGTGCGGTTTATGGGCCGGCGGCATTATTGGGCCATATTTCTTCAAAGATGATGCGAATCGCAGCGTTACTGTCAATGGTGAACGCTACCGAGCGATGATAACAACTTTTTGTTTGCCCGAAATGGAAGTTCTTGACTTGCATGATATGTGGTTTCAACAAGACGGTGCCACATGCCACACAGCACGCGAAACAATGGCGCAATTGCGAGGCGTATGCTTAATAATTAAGTGCTAGAAAAAAATTTTCAAAAATATGATTGCGGAGTGGGAAATTACAAGAAAATATGCGCGATATAAACTTTACCCTTCAAAACAATATATCGATTACACACCAAAAATCGGTTTAATTTTAGTCATTCGATCAATTTTCTTTTATAGGTTTAAATTTTATCCAACCATTATGCTTATTCTGATTCATGCTTTTTTTTCAATGCGAGATTCACGTCATAGTGCAAGGGAAGGTTTTGAATGAATGGAATGAAAATTCTTCATAATACTAATCGGAGAAAATTTTCATTGCATAGAGTTTTCCGATAAACACGATGTTGATAGTTTGTGGCGGCCATGTTGTATTATCAAAATTTCTCAAATATGTTCTTTATTAATAAATCAATGATGCCAAAACAGCAATATATGAGTCAGCATTCGTGGCTGTAAGATGGCCGTTGGCAGACTATCAACACCTACCCGTTTCTATCGCGAAATCCTTTATATCCCAATAGGGCATTAGTACATGATACCAATCTTATCTCATTATTTTTTATTGCGTTCTTTAAATTTAAATGTAACCACATTCCGAGTTACCTATACTTATTATTCCGTTTGATATTAGAATTCATTATAACTGTAATTGTGGTGTGCATTAAAAATAATAATTATGCATTCATCAAACAACAATAATATTTATTTTTTTTCTTTTCTGTGCAACCAAATATAACAAATGGTTTTTAATTGTTTATGTAAACCAGTTAATTGTTTGCATATTAATTTATCTAATAGCGATAGAACTCATATCTTAAGTGCTGTCTTCACACCTTAATATTTAAAATGTTAGACACGATCAACGGTAACTCATCAGGTGCTAATTAAATACACTCAAACTGTTTGCTGTTGGTGATTAGTTACGTGTCAATATTCACCGAAGATTTTTTTATGGGCCCTTCTATAATTGACTAAAAATATTTTTTTAATTTTATAAAAAACTTTTCGCAGACATTTTGAACAAACCTAATGCTTTTCAGGCTGAGTGTATGGCCATAAAGGAAGAGTTATTTTGATTTAAAGAAAACGTAAGACCTGCTTTTAGGAATAAAAAATAGAGGTCCTTAATAACTGCCCTGAGGAACATATTATGAATGGTTGAAAATCTCTTTGGAAAACACTTTTTTAATTTAGCAATTTTGTTGGCGATTCGTTAAGTAAGTTCGATTAGTAAAGAGCTTGATCAGAACTACTATCGAAATCAGATAAAACTATTGATATTCTTGAGCTTTCCTCGTCATATATACAAACAAGGTGGCGCAAAATCAATCATCGTATCGGAAGTTGTTATAGTTTTTGCAAATGGCTTCGACGCTTCGTACAACAATCATATCATAGATTTGTGAATTAGACAACTGCAGAATATCGGTATAATACTACGCAACAACGTGGAATAATTGTGTCGATTTGTATGTTTACAGGAATGCGAAGCAAGCTCACCGGAGAGCTTGCGGAAAGTCATGGAAAATACTATAAAACGGGCACAAACAAAAACCATCCATCCATCCATCCATCAAAATATATTTTTTCATAACCAAAATACAATAATTTTGCGCCACCTTGTATAAAGTTTTTAAAAATAAATTTGAAAACTCTTGTCTAATCTGTAATTAAAATTTTACTGTTTTCACTCCGATCACAGATAGACTTGCAATTGAACAAATTCCAAGAAACGCAGAACAAAAGTTGTCAGAAAATCTCAAAAATCTCCGAAAAACTTAACTTTGATCCCGAGAAAAACTTGGTGCACTGCTAGATATGGATTTGCTGTAACTTGCCCCATATAAAATGGAGTAAGAAGGAACAGTGTACCAAATAAAATTTTAAATTCAAATTATTATTTTACAACATTTTTACGAAAGTAAAAACAGACGAATCTCTCAATATTTCAATATATTTGTTTAACTGGTTCAACTTACCCCATTCCTAGTTTCATGAATATATTGCATAATATAAATACAAAAATATTGTAAATTAAGAGTCAAAATCGCAGAGAGTCATGTCACTAAAAAACAGAAATCTTGGTACTTTCATTCACTTTGTTCACCTGGTCCATCTTTACCCAATTGCACAATAAAAAACATTTCATGTAGGATGTAGGTAAATCAGAAGTCAAATGACTTTCATTGTCACTAAAATAAAATACGAATATGTACTTTAATTCAGTTCAGTAGACCTGTTCAAACCTATACCTACTTTAAGAACGAATCTGGGGACCTACTTTTATTAAATTTGTTCATCTGGTCCAAATTGCCCCACAAAGTTTGAAACATACAACGTAAATCAATATTTGATAAAAATAAATAAAAATACAAATCTCAGTTCTTTCATTTAGTTTGTTTACCTGGTCCATCTTACCCCACAACTGGATTGAAAAAAAAAACAACAATGGAAATCAGAAAAGCCATTATTTTATCGTCACTTAACAAAAAAAAGTTTGAAGGATATTAGGTATGTTTGGCATAAATGCATAAATGCCAAATTATGTTAATTAGAAAACATAACCGTTTTTATTGTTTCTAAACAAAAAGACGAATCTGAGTAATTTTTCTTCAGTTTGTTCATCTGGTCCAACTTACCCAACACCTTGTTTAATTACCTAATATATTGCAAAATAATTACAAAAATAATGACTTCTAATCATACACTGTCACAAAAAAAAAAGAACAATCTCAGTACTTTCATTTAATTTATTCATGTGGTTCAACTTGCCCCACAAGTAGTTCGTTACAAATAATATAATTAGGAGTCATAATCGCTTTCAGTATTTGCAGTCCACTTTATGAATCAAAAACACCCTTCATATTTTAATGTTCTAATTATCAGAAAATCTTTTACATCAAAATAAGCAGAAAAGAAAAATGCCCCTGCTGACTCCTGGAAAGGATGATATCCTTCTTCAACTCTATTTAAGCCACCTATATTTTTTTTCTTTTTTTCTTCATTTAACTGGGTCATTGAGTTTTTAAAGTTTTGTCTGCATGTATATATACAACTATAAATAGAAAACACCGTTCTAGGACAACTTCGACAAAAACAAAACAAAAACAAAAATATTTAGTATATCCTTTGGAAGAAGAAATGAACCAGGACAAGTTTCTAGCTAAAGTGTTAGTCGTAAGCTTTTGTGCTAAATTACTACAGTGATACTTTTAACAAAGAATTACACCCTCTAAACTAAACCATTCAGGTTAGTATGTGGGGATAGGTGACGTTGGAGACGGCACGGCGGTGTTTATACTTTGTTCTTCTAGTTGGCTACATACTTTGGCGAGAGAGAACAAAAAGTTAAAGGTATTACAAGTGATGATGATGTTGGTGGTGTAATGGTCTATCTATTTTAAAATCTCAAGACATTCTCTACCATCATCAGTGGCAAAGCGCAACGGAAAATAAAATAAAATGAAATTAAATTTTATGGAGACCAAAGGAATAATTGTGGAAAATAGGAAGCTACTATACACAGCAGGACTAGTTTTGGGAGTAAAGGCATTAAATGTGGCGAAGTGGTGATTGAAGTACAATTAAATGGAGAATTCGCCTCGCCTGTCTGAGTGTAATTATGGACAACTATTGCAAGAATGTTACAAGGTAGAAGCATTTATATAGAGGTGTACATTAAGCCGCAAGTGGTATGTATCTGCGTTTATATATAGAAGTCTTAATGGGTGCGGAATTTGTTATGGGAAAAAGGAGGTCACGGAAGGATATCCAGGCGAGAGGTAATAAATTGTCAAAAGTATATCTGTGGAAAATATTTTTACTTAATCGTCCGCAAAATGTAATAAAAAAAAAAGTTTTTGGTTCACCTTGGAATATATTAATTTTACGCTGAGATTACCTTTTTCGTTTATATTCCCAGTTTACACTTAGAAACGACAGAAGATTTATATTAGTTCTTGTAATCTTGTTAGACCTTAATTTGGAATTAAGATGGAATCCGGGAGAAAAAGAAATCGTCTTATAAATCGAATTGTTTTTTTAAACTGAAATTTTTGCTCCAATAAGATTCGAAGAACTCATCAAATACGGAAGTATAGTATTAATGAAGTAGGTATGGGTAGAAGTCCGCCCGGGAACTTGCCCAATTTTCATAAAAAAAAGTCATCAATTGATATTTGTGCATTGAAGGTGAATGAAGGCGAAGATACAAACGCGAACTATGAGCAGTATAAACATGAAGATCTAGTCGGAGGAGCCAAAGTAGGTCGACTGCATTACGAAGCCACATGGACAGTAATTTTCCTACCAAGAGTGTCTGTGAATAAAATTTTGAACGTAATTAAATTATTTTTCTCGAGAATCTTTATATCATTCATTCCGTCGAAACAAGTTAAATTAATCGGAAGTTAAAAATCGATTAATTTAATATACTTTGCCTTCACCACAACACTTCTTTATAGACCCGATTATCTACTTGCAGATTTTGTTTAATATTCCTATTATTTTCTAATTTCCACTGACATTGCAAAACTAAAAAAAAAACAATCTGATGAATTTGCATCTTTCTCTACATTATTCAAGATCACATATTTTTTATTCCACATTGAATGTCATTAAAAGAGCTGTGGGTTCTGTTGCATGACATAAGTTGGCAGTGACATTGCTATTACCACACAGAAAAAACCCAATCTCCCAGCAGGTAGATATGTGTAGATACAATGTCATGATACAGGAAATAATTTATTGATACTAATATTTATATATACTTTAATATATATATAGATACAGATAGTTTTTTTCAACGTTCTCATAAGAAATGCATAAAATGAATGTAGGCAGACAGACACACCACAAGCTTGAGAGGCATCAACGGATGATACAAGTTGGCACGAAACGATTTGAGGCATCGGAGGGTCGGATCGGGGAATGAATGACAGTCTGATTGGAATGATTTATTGAGATTTTTCCATGCGTAATGTTTCTATCAGATATCAGAATCAGCCTTGGTATTATGAAAGTCGTACTAGCAGAACAAAACTAATAGGCAAGTTGTAACAACGTCAACGAAGACAGCGCCAGATGAAATATTTAATGAAAATGTTGTATAAGTTGGCAGGGATAATATCAAAATATAATATGATGTGGTATTATTGGTAGTATTGATTTAAAGAGAGGGAATAAATGGTTTATAAATAGAAACTGAATTTAGTAAAAGGATAATTATTCGTTTAGCATAATATTGTATATCTAAGGATTTATGTTGGAATAATTAGGCATGCTTAGAGGCATACGAATGATATCACGTTTTATATTGAGTTTAATTAAAGATCCTTTTTAGTCCAGTTAAACGGTAGTTTCACGTTACAAATAAAGTGCACGACTAGTTCGTACGAACTTGTTGCTCTTGTGGTGCACGACTGGGTCGTATGAACTCTTTCTTGAAGCAAGTTACGACCTTAATAAAAATAAATTTTATATTTTTTTTTTATTATAATTATAGGTTATAAAAAAAAACTTTAAAAAATAATTTTTTTTTTATTTTTTTTGGTATTATTTTGGATTAACATTTGTTTGATAAAGCCGAATTTCTTCAAAATCGGTGCAGCCGTTCAAAAGTTAGTCAGTGTAATTAAAAAACGGTTCTATGGCAGGTACCGTTTATAAGCTGATTCTGAAAAAAAAAATCAGACGAAAGACATCACCATTGGTAACAAGTCACTCACATAAAATTTTATCGAAATTTATCGATTTTTTTGACACAATTGGAATTATCGGTTTTTGCCAAAAAAAAAACTTTTTCAATAATTACTTTTTTTCAAAAATTTTTTTGCAATTTTATTTCAGTTTAGCAGTAGTTTTTTAATATTAAATTTCGTTAAAATAGGTTTAGCCGTTCAGAAGATATTCGGAGTTATAAAAAACGGTTCTATAGCAGGTACCGTTCATAAGCTGATTCTGAAAAAAATTCAAACAAAAGAAATCACCATCGGCAATAAATGACTCATGTAGAATTTTATTGAAACTGATCGTATTTTTTCGAAAAAATTGAAATTATCAGTTTTTGCCAAAAAAAAAAATCAAATTACTTTTTTTCAAAAATGTTTTTGCAATTTTATTTCAGTTTAGCAGTTGTTTTTGAATATTAAATTTCATTAACATCGAAAATAGAATTATCGGTCACGCTTATATGGTAGGTATCGTTGTTTTTATAATCCGAAGAAATGCAACAAATTTTTATGGTGCGTTTTGAGGTATCCGCGAAAAACCGCGGAATTTTCGTACTTTCTGTTAGCCCGTTAGAGCGCGTTGAAATTTCAACATATTTTAGCATTTCTGTAAAAAAAACTGTTTCTTTTTACGCGGTTTTTCGCGGATATCTTAAAACGTACCAGGAAATTTTGTTGGATTTCTTCAGATTCAAATTCAGCGACCCAAAAAACAGAGATTTCGAAAAAAAAATCCATTTGTATTTTTTTTAACATGAGGACGATTTTAACTACACTTTGACTGGACTATTTGTTAAGGAGAGAGTTAAATAAAATCGTATATGATTAAAGAATTTCAGAGGGAAAGAGAAATTGCTCAAATTTTCAAATTAGCAGTGAATTGAATTCTTTCATAAAAAAGCTCTAATTGTTCGAAACCTTCTAAAAAGGTTGTTTATATCATCAGATCCTTTTTTGACAATCATAAGATGCATACCAAACAAAATAAAAAAAAGTTGAAGAGCTCCAACTGTTAGACATACCAAACGAGTAAAAAACATTCAATTAGTCAATTCTTTTATGTTGCTTCTGGTAAAATTTTTAAAGATGTGTTTATATAATTTATTACATTCTTTTCTTTAAACCATTGTTATAAAAATAAGCAAGAAATAAATATGAACAAAAACATTTATCTTTAAGCGTTATTAATTTAATCCTCCTAAATGAGCGAAATGTCACACTGTGCAACGGCAGAGCACAGTGAATCGAACAGGTTACAAAAATTAACATCGGGTTCTAAATTTTTAACTAATAAATAGATATGAATTATTTTTTCACTATTTTGTTTTTTAGAATGTCAAGCATTAAAATTTATAAGAGAAATATTAAACAAAACTTTAAGTAATTTTAAAAAAATTCAATTTAATTTAAGCTCCAAACAAACAGATAATAGGAATAATTTGTGTGCTTATTGCTGAATTTAAATGCAGTTTAAGGATTTTTTTGATCAAAAATAGCTTCCACTCTTTTTATTTGCTCAATAGGGCAAGTATTGGTTTCGTGTAAAAAAAAATCGAGGTTTTAATTAAACCTTACATTACGATGATAGAGAAGCTCAAACAAGTAGGTTTCGTCATGTCGTTCGTCGGTCTGTCTGTGGGGATGTGCGGTTGTCTTTGCCTCGATCTGATTTTCGGTTGATCGGATTTTCTTCAAACTGCGTGTGAAGTTATTTTTGGAGATTCTCTAGAGAAAAAATTAAAATTTTTGTTTTAGAACGGCTATAACCCTCCATATAACGGTTTTAGTTTTTCCAAATTTTCTCGAAAACGGCTCTTACGATTATGATGAAATTTGGTGTACGTGATACTTTTAGTATAGTTGTAATATAACTGCATTTCAGGTTTTTGGCTTAAACAGCACAAAACGGAGATTTGGTTTTAACGGTTTTTTACATATACCTATCAAAAATAAGGTAGACACAAAACCGGATGTATTTGTGTTAAGAAAACAAATCTTAATAAACAGTAAGTTGGTAACCCTAAAGATATTTTTGAGAAATTTGCGGCGATTTGTTATGCTCACTACGGCAATCCTGTAGGAGTTTCGAAATCGAGATAGCTTATTGACATCCATAATGGTTCGAATGAAAGGCAAATATTCTGTCTTGCCTGTGATGTAAATACGAAATGAATAAATTAGCTTTCTTGTGATTAGTTAATATTTTTTCCATTTTTTTTTGTAAAATTTGCTCAGAACAAATATGAAATTCTTTTAAAGAGATCTAGAAAGTATGCGTATATGTAATATTTTTTAGAATGCTTAACTAAGGTCGAAATTCATAATCTTAAATCAAGTAAAGAAAATTTGTTTGGTGATCAAATAAACAAAAATCCAGCAATGTCCGGAATTTTGTGCTTATCGATCCACTGTGACAATTGTATGGCAGTCAAAGAAAATGGCTTTTTAATTTTGGGTTCAATTCTTTTGACCGTTTTTGTAGAGATTCATTTCGGTTATTTCATTGCTTGTTCTAGCATCATTCAAGAGTTCTCTTATACCTACTCTTTTCTACGATAAAAAATTACTTCGTTGATAGAAAATGAACTGACAAATTTTCCATTTTAATGCACTTCAAGGTTTCAACATTTTACAAGACTTAACAGTGCCAAGAAATATATAGATGAAATAATGTTGGAATGTTGAAATAACCTCATATAAATATCATTATTAACTTTTTAATAAATAGTTTTATACGTCTTCTGATACCTAAAGGGATCACTGATTCGTTATTAATGTGAACTATACCCATTTGAATGAAATATAATTATTTGAACTTCGCTAACCGAAAAAAAGCGTACAGGATGCGACATCCCTCAAAGACTTTAATATAATGCAAGAAGTAGTTCCTCATCCTCAATCATAAATTATAATAAATATTTATTCTTCGCTATATCGTCGACATCACCATCATCAGGGCTGTCATTAGTATAATTATCATCAATAAAATAGCAGCTTTGCTTTGACTGATTATTCTAGTACTTTCTGACGATGATGCGTCATATTGCGTATGGTTGCATGTTTTTCCCTTTGTGGTGAGCTTGCACTGATGCTTCTCTGCCACTTCCATTAAGACCCATTTAGCTTGGAATTTAATTCTCAGCTCTTTTTGTTTAACAGTTTTACACATTTTTTCGTTCGCTATCTTTTTGTAGTGAAAAGTGAAGTGCACTTACCTTCGTGGTATTTAACAGAAATTAAGAGCTATCACACCCCCGCCCACATATACACACAATTAGAAAGACGACCAAGAGCTGGTTGGATGGAAGTATTCACATTTAAAAAACACCATACAAAATTGCACATATTTTTTTGCGGTTTTTGGTTTCCTTTTCACCTAGGTACTCTATACCTTTGAAGAAGAACAAGATTAAGGGTGAAAATGCAAAATAACTAACTGCACAAAAAATAAAAAAAGGTAGAAAAAGTATATAAACCTAGGGTATAAGGGTAAAATACAGTTTCTGCATACTTCAAGAAGCGGAAAGAGTTAACCTAAACAGCTAAAGGTATTAAGAAGCAAACTCAAAAGTGACACTCAAAGTGAATTAATTGCACTAATTCAAATATTGGGTTAATAACGGTATCGTTGATGAATAAATTGCCAGAGAACTTAAAAAAAATGAGAGAAGAGGAAAATAGAAAGACACGTTTGGAAAAGAATAAAGAGTACTTTGAGAACACTTTTCAATTGAAATGGCCTTAAAGTTTTTTTTTTTTTTTTGATTACAATCAATTTATTGGATTCTTGGTGTATTCTTGTGTGCGGGGAATTAAGGTTATTCTTTGAGAATTAGATTAAGTGGGTGTATTTTACCTCATCTTGGTAAGTACCTATCATCAAATTGAAGTAGACAGGTAGTTCTTAAGTGGATTGGAAATCTAGGCTGCTGACTGCTTCTTTTTTTTTTAAATTTTGATTGAGGTTTTTTTGCTTTTCAATTTCAATAATTTTTGAGCAGCTAATGTGGAAGCAATTATGAATTCAGTCCATAGAACTTTGAAATTTTCACAGTGGGAGTTCGCCGAAAATGAAGGAAAAAATTGATGTGACCAAGTAGCTATAGAAGAAGAACATAGAATGAGGAAACTAATAACACATGGAGCACTGTTGGTACAAAGCTTTCTTAATCCCATTGCCAGCAAAACGAGCAAGTAATCGAAGAAATGGATGGCGTACAAGAAAAAAGCTGGAAAGGTATGCTGGAGACATAAAATGTCAGCAGTCGAATCAGTTGGGATTGTGACAAACGCACTAAACGACCATAAGCGACCGAAAACATCTAGAGATAGATACCAACATCTACCATCAGAAGGATACGTCAAGTTGTACGACCACAGGCAACTATTTAGAAAGCGGATGCTAAGAATCCATAGAAGGGAATTCTTAAAGTATCAAACTATAAAACTGAACTACAGTGCACCCAAGTAATGCTGAGAAACGCGATACAGCATCACACCAACACGCAGTACCAGAAAAGACTGCAGGATATCAAGCCTGGACCGGACGCATTTTAAAACATCAACAGCATAATTGACAAGAGACAGCAGAAACAATTAGTACCGGAGATAGAGCAGTGAAATCCCCCCCAGGAAAAGTCGGAAGCGTTTGCCGAATATTTTGAAATAAATTTCGTACCGAGCCCACCAAGTGATCCTGAATTTATGGAAGAAGTTAAAGCGACCTATACACGGTCAGTCATTTGACATGAATCTGTAATATAGTGTTTGTAAAAATAAGTTTTGCTTGATGACTGATTATATGTGTAGATGACAAACATCCTTTGACTGACCGTGTAAAGGTCGCTTAACGCAACAATACGGCAAGTACATCTACTGGTATAACCATAAGATGCTCTGGGTATCTTATTGTTATACCAGCCCTGGAGAAGTTGGAGAAAAATCAACTGGGCCAGATACGATTTCCAACTTTATCCTGAAAAAACTACCACAAACAATGATCATTTTTCTAGCAATCGTATATTAAATAACTGCATAAACAACGGGTATTTCTCCACCAGATGGAAGACAGCAAGGATAGTACCTATACAAAAAAACGGGAGACAGAATTGTCTTCTTTTTCTTCTTCTTCTTCTTCTTCTTCCTCTTTCTTTTTCTTCTTCTTCTTCTTCTTCTTCTTCTTCTTCTTCTTCTTTTTCTTCTTCTTCTTCTTCTTCTTCTTCTTCTTCTTCTTCTTCTTCTTCTTCTTCTTCTTCTTTTTCTTCTTCTTCTTCGTCTTCTTCTTCTTCTTCTTCTTCTTCTTCTTCTTCTTCTTCTTCTTCTTCTTCTTCTTCTTCTTCTTCTTCTTCTTCTTCTTCTTCTTCTTCTTCTTCTTCTTCTTCTTCTTCTTCTTCTTCTTCTTCTTCTTCTTCTTCTTCTTCTTCTTCTTCTTCTTCTTCTTCTTCTTCTTCTTCTTCTTCTTCTTCTTCTTCTTCTTCTTCTTCTTCTTCTTCTTCTTGTTCTCCTTCTTCTTCTTCTTCTTTTTCATCATTAACGTCGACAACATCCCGGTTATAGATAGTATTATTTTTGATACCATGGTTATTATTCTTGGTTATCAATTTTGAAGTTTAGTGACTGAACCGTTGTTGAAGCTTTTAAAATGTCAACATCCTACATAAATACATTCGTTCGACAACGGTTCGGTCTGTTACCTTCAAAATTGATAACCAAGAATTGCAATAAAATGCAAGGGACCCTAGAAGCTGCGCCTGAGGGTGCGCTATTTTCTAATGGAAATTGAAAAACCATCCATCTTTTGAGGGCCAGCTAGTGTACTATTTACTTTTTAATTGTTACATAAAGCTCTGAATATTTTGTTAATGAAAAATGTTTTTGCCATTAAATTCCTCCCTCATGACTTCACTTCATCGAGTATTAAAAAAATAAACCAAAGGCTGGATACAACACACATCGAGGTTAAAATGTCACAACGTTAACATTCACGCAAAGTACACTCAGTGTACAATGTGTCTTTCTTCCCCGCCCCCCTTAAATATGTTTCAACTTCGTTACAGAAATATTTAACTACATACGAAATCCTTCAAAAACATAATGTGCGTTCTGTCCTTTACCAGGATTGAGACCAAAAAACCATACACACGCAAAAAGCTACCAAAGCATGGAGGAACTGGAAACAAGTGATCCTTAAAAGGCATGCCCATACCTTTAGGAATGAACTCTGTTTGTAATTGCCATTTTGCAATTGCCATTTTGCACGCAAACTCATCTAGCACCTGTGTCAGTGTCGCTCCCGAGTCCTGATTGCCACCTCCACCACAACATATTCGTTCCGTAAATTATTGCTATGGTGGTTTTCGCTTTTGGTTTTTTGGGCAACCCATTTGCTAAGTGTGTAATTCTGTGGGGGCGAGTTTACATCAACTAGATCACGTTGCTTTACATTCCTTAAAAGCCAACTGTCATCCTCTTTCCACACCCACAAAATTGAATTACCTTTATGTATAATGAGCGGCAGGGTTATTAAAATGGTTAGAATTTATAGTAGATGCGTTACGTCACCATTTGTTTTTCCGACAAAAGAAGAGCAGCACTGGAAACGTGAGAATTCTAGATAATAACTATATGTGGAACTCTCGCCCTTAATTGGACAGCAAATGACATTCCAGAGTTATTGTTACGTAATTTCCTTTTGCTTGTCGTTATTAGCTACCGAAAGGGATCAAAAGCAGCAGTAAATCATTCTTACAAACTGAAAACAATTATCAAAAATAATTGACATTCGAGGAAAATGAAGGATCAGAATAGAGTTATATTTGTGTGCTCTACGATTTGATGAGTGAATTCGCGAAATGTTTCATCCTTGATATTGGATCTCTTGTTCCAAAGAAACGAGTTTGATTGCTATAACAACAACAACAACAACAATGTTGATGACAACAAGGACCAAGGACGCAATGATGATTCCATTTACTATGTCCCCTTTGTAAATGGGAAATTTCATGGATGGCTTACGTTTTAATTTTGCAACGAACGAAAAGCTGTATCAGGAACTTCGAAACAAATATATATGTGAGTAGAAATGAGACAGCAATATTCTCATTCTTATTTAAAGGGATGATGGAAAGAATGTTTTTGGCAGGACGAGTTTTAGATTAAGAATGTTTGTCAATAAGTTGAGATGAGATTTTTCCAGCTTTCATGTTTCAGTGTAGGCAATTTAGTCGGGAGAATTTTTTTTTTCTTCTTCTTCTTCTGTCAATCGTTACAATCGAAAGAGGGTTGAATATTTACCAATTTGTTAATGGGATGTTATTGACGGATGGAAAATTGTTTGCAAATTGGGGTTGCACAACTGCAATTGATTGGTATGCCGCATGGCATGACGGATAAAGAGGAATTTAAAATTAAGCCAATCTTAAGTAATGACTCGGTGGATTAAAATATACTTTCGGTGGATATGGAACGAACCCTTATTAATTTAAACTTTATAAAGAGGATGTGGGAAAGTAACAGATTGAAAATAAATGTTATTGACGTTGCCATGGCATGACGCCATATTCCACACAGTGGGGCTGCTTTATGACGATCGATGACAGAAAGGTTAAATATGAAAAATTCAATCAACGTATAATTTAGCTGGAACTTTACGATATGATTGATAAGTCATACAAATTGAAATCACCTGTTTTTTATTTTAAGATTTTTTTGATGCGGATTAGTTCTGAATGATTGAGCATCATACATTTATGTAGTACGGCTGAACAAAGATGAATCTCTGTACATTAATGTACGTCCGAAGTCCGAAGTTATGCTCCATATAGTAAAAATTATTACCATTTCCTAGAGTGCAAGTATTAATGTTGAATTTTATTAGAGAACGTAATTAGATATTTATATACGATAAATTAAAGATAGACAGTAATCATTACTAGCGACAAAATGTTTCCTTTATTGTGTTAGAATTCCATCCTAGATAGAAACACTTGTCAACTAAAATGATTCGTCGTTAAAATGCACAACTTGCCAAGTCCAGTTCGCAAAATTTTAAAATTCTAAACTGTTATACTCTATAACTTCTTAAGTGTTATACTTTAAAGAAAAATTGTTAGTAAAGAACAAAAGAAAATCATGCTCTTAATATTTTTTTTTTGTTAATAACACTTTAGGAGTTATAGTTGAGGCGTTCAGAATATTAGTGGAATAAGTGCACTTCGACTTTGGTGGACAAATTTGGTGTTTAATGAAAATATATCACGGATATAAAAAAAAAATGCTGTCACTGGTAACAGTATGTTTTTTTCGCTCATAACTTTTTTTTTGACAAGTACACATCAGAATGTGTTTATGTTTTTCTTTTATCTTGCCATTTAACTCAAGAATAATTGCTACAAGAGTAAAAGAAAACCAAGTCACCAGCAACGACATCACACGAGCAGTATTCTAAACTTACACATGATTTCTGTATGTGTATAAACTAAATGGTAGAAGTAAACGAGCTTATGCTAGGCACACCGCCCTGCCTAAACTAACATGAAAAGCCGAGGGTAATCAGCGAAAGAATTCGTGGGATCAGAAAATTCAAACAGACGGTCGTTAGTAAAATTCGGAAGAGAGTTCCAACAGCATTTATTTTGTAGATTTCAGACTTGAAAACATGCAATATTTCTTGTTTCGAGCAATCCGAAATCCGAAAGCTTATTTGTAATCCAACAAAGAAAAATTTCATCCCTTCTAAACGCACATGCTTTTCTTAAAAGAGCTCATTGACAAACTATATCAAATGCTTTTGTAATATCAAGTGCAATGATATTACTTTCTCTTAAAAGATGTAAAGACTGGTTCTGGTGAATAAATCAAATCTCACATAGTGGACATATTTTTTTTTTCGAAAACCATATAACCAGTCAATAAGAATCTTTCGTTCTTCAAAATATTTCTCATGAAAACCTGCAACATAACACTCTTGTTAATTCAATTCCATTTGCGTCATTGAAAACTCGTTCAAAAAGATACTGCAAAGCTCATCAGTCATATTTACCCATGTTACCCGTGCCAATGAGGGCTCGACCATGGTAACATTTTCCAAAACACTTCTTCTGTTACGTGTTATTCCGTTCTCAATATTTAAAGCTAGGCCACCCTGATTGGAGTGTCACAGATTTACAAGAATATTAAAAAAAAAAAAGTTATTGTTGCATATTTTCCAAAGGGGTTTATCACGATTGAAATCACCTATTAACTTTTATTTCAAACGTCTTTGAAATCTGGTGCAATCACTTGAAATATCGTGAAATTGTTAAAAAATATTCTATTTAACAATTTAGAATGATTTCTTGCAATCATTAAAAATAGCTTTAAGTTTTTTGCAATATTGCAATTAAAAATGCCATAATGCAATCACGAATTTTACAGCGCCTTTATGTTTTTACTTGTTTTATTAGCTCTTAACTGATGTTGATTCAACAGGTCATGATTGCAATATTGCAAAATAATTTGCAATAATTTGAAAGAGTAAATTTATTTGAAATTCAATGCAATCAAAAAATATTTAAATCAATTTCAAAACTCTTTGAAATCACTTGAAATAATCTGAAGTCATTTGCACTATTGCAATCATTGAACCACTAAACTGGCTCCTGACAAACCCTTCCATATTTTCTAAACTATACAAAAACACATACGCACGACAATTTTATTCCCGATTATGTGTTGCGGTCCGTCATAAATCATAAATTGTGATTGCGTATATCATTACAACTCAACAGAACTTAATTTAAGTTAAAGCAAATGTACACCATTTCTATAAGACATTTTGATTCCGGAACCAGTATTCTCTATATCTCAAAACTTTCAGACCGCTTTTTTAAAATTTAACTGAAAAAGTTTTTGTTTTTAATACAAAAATCCTTCAAATAAAAAAAAAAGAAAACTGTTTTTCTGTTCCATCATCATTTTAATGACCACTCTAAAAGTTTTCGTGATGCAAACTAATCACAACTTAACCACTGAACCGACCCAACTTCCTTTTCTCCTTTTCATACTTAAAATTCATATATATACCAACTGTCTCTTTTGTCAAAATGATATGAAATTATCGCCAGTTATAGTCTCTCCTTCTATTGCTTGGCACTTCAAAACTATCAAAATGTTACAGCCAAGCAAACAAATTTCATATGAAAATCACAGGCTGCTTCCTCATACATTTTTTCATAATATAACAAACTTTGTCCTTTCTCCATTACATTCACGCCAAATGTCACATAAAAAAAAAAACTTTGTCCAGCTTAACAACCACCACAGCCAATTTTCTCAAAATTATACGAATTAAGCTGAATCTAGCACGGTCACGCCCAACTTAGATCTTTAGAAAATAAAAAGTTGAAAATCCTTGTTAACTTTTTTTTTCCAAATAGCGGATTCACATCAAACGGATTGAATATCGTCTGCAGAGACAAAATATGTGTTTGTGCCATTATTAGACAAAAAGGATTTCCATCTCTTTAATTCTTTATTTCCCCCCCCCCCCTTTCCCCATAATATCTTTACAGTTCGTTGCTGAGTTGAGTACGTTCTCGATGTTTCTTATCCTTTAACCATGTCAGTTCTCAAAAATAGAATAGAACGATAATGTTCAACTGGAAAAAGGGATTAGAAAACAAAGGCATAGACTAGACACCAAATCTGAACAAAGGAATGCATCCAAACATTCCGTATTTTTAGTTGCAGATACTTTTAGCTATTAGATACCACTGCGCCAATAAAGTCGTCTCGTCTGTGCTGTGCAATTTTTTCACAGATTGTATTCGTTTAACATGAGGCAAGGGTATTTATTCGCACTCCTTGTTAGTATTTACATTTTACTATTTGGTAGAAGCTACAGTGGAACACATTTCTGGATTATTTGAAAAAAAAAAATCAAAAATTATATTTTGTTACTAATTTAGTTTTTTTTTTTGCACATGAGTAGTTTAATTTGGTAGTTTAATAGTGAGGTCTTATTGTGTCCTAGGTTGATCCTTAAAAATTATTAAGTCAAGAAGAATTATTAAGATAGAAGAAAATATCTTTTACTACCAAATAGTTTTGAGGTTTAAATTCATTCACACATGAAATAATGGGTTTCCAATAAAAGTTTTAGAATGCTAACTCTTGTTAGACAATTATTGGACAAACTACAAAAAAAAAAACATGTTAAATGATTCGCTGTAGGGTACCATTCGGTAACACAACTGTAAGCTTAAGTAACTCAGTGATATTCTGAGTTTTTACTTTCATGGTTATTATTAGAGCTTTTACTGGAAACAGCCTCTGACTTAAATAGTCAAGTCACAAAATAGTCCGTTGTTAAAACTTAAGGACCGAACTTTTATTTCTGGACATTTGAACTGAATTTCCACCCGATACATCTACAGATATTAAACTTACTAAACCATTGAACTTTTTATTAGTTCATCATTTATAAGGCTCTCCAAAAATACGTATTTCAAAAAATTCATTTAATCAAATGATTTGTGTTTCAATACGACTTAGGCCCTTGGCATATAAGAGAACTTCATTTCAAAACATTTTCCAACTGGTTTGCAAGAAATTTAAACACATTCTACGCACAACGAACACAAAATATTCTCAAACGCATGTCAGTATATGAAACCTATAGTAAATGGTCTACATTGGTACGCATGTGAAAAAATATGACTGATTGAGCTCTTGGCCAAAAAGAGTGGCAACAAATTCCCTGGATTGAAGAAGATCTCCCAAATGCAGATCGAAGATTTTCACTGGCGTTTAAAAAAAGAAGGAGGAGACTTATTGGAGAAACTTGCCGTCTGGGTGTTAATTTCCCCAACCTAGGGAACGAAGACTGCCTTAACGATTTTCCAGCTTTCGGGTTTGTTGAATGAATCATAGTGTAATATAGATTTTGATTACTGCCCGAGCCATGGGGGAATCATTTGTGAAGCCTGTTAAAGAAATGCCGGAATAATCTCAACGGGTCCATCTAATTTATACTGGTCTGTTAAAATCTGTTCTAATGCAGATGTTGTTTGAGTAGTAAGTTGTATGTGTTTCCAATTTTCAAGATTTTAACAACTAGAACGGTGCGTTTAAACAAGGATTTCAAGTACTTCTGCAACAAACACTAAAAAAGGTATCTCACCAGGTCCATCATTTCCACTTCAAGTACCTCAGTCGAAATACCAGGGGGTCTATTTTGGTTCTGTGAAAAAAAAGAAATGAAAATATTTTCACCCTTATTTTGATTCACCTTCTGTGAAAAAGTGAAACCATAAGTCAATAAGTAAGACGATTTTTTCGATTCACGTTTTCAAAAAATCAAAACAGGCCCACAGGGATATATCCACTCGAACAGCGTAGGAGACCTGGGGCCTATAAAACAACGTGACAAGTTGATAAGTCTAAATTCACTAGTCCAACTTTCCTTGTCCGACAAAGACAAATGTATTCTGTAACACAACGCAAATCCGTAAACTTGTCAGAATAATAAATTTCCCTCGACTTAAAAAGTGTTCAGCGAAGAGAGGACGAGACAAATTTATAAGGCAAAATAAGAGAATATAAATTTGTGTTCTTGCCTTTCGGTG
Source organism: Baccha elongata (assembly GCA_951217065.1). Classification (NCBI taxonomy): domain Eukaryota; kingdom Metazoa; phylum Arthropoda; class Insecta; order Diptera; family Syrphidae; genus Baccha; species Baccha elongata. The sequence continues at coordinate 31,322,198 of OX578272.1, forward strand.
GTTTCGTAGTCAGAATCAAAAATATATTTTTAGTTAAGTTTTATTTGAATTCTATGACAATATATATTCAATTCACTTGACCAAAACAAGCTGTAGTTCGACAAGTATTTCTTAATACTTGTCACGTTCTGTTACAGAATTTCCCACTTGTCATATTGCATCACAACATCGTGGTTTTAGCAAATTTGTCATTTTGTGTTAAAGATTTTTTTACAAGTTGTAAGATTTTACTTGTCATACAAGTAGTTGTCACGTTATGTTATATGCCCCTGATTTATGATCGATTTGTTGTGGCTCTCGCTGAATGAAGGAGAGTTCTTGCTACGGGAGTGCGAAGTGAGTAATAATATTTTTAGGTCTGAGCCAAAGTTTTGGTAGGCCGGAATAAAAATTGTTGGGAGCTAAAAACATTCAAATAATAATTCATTACACTGCACATGTTCCTTCTCCATTGGTAGAAAAGTTAACATTTAAAATTAAAACTCATCTTTTATGATATTAGATTTATTCCAACATAAAATCACATCTGATCTACTGTCCTGTTCTTCTTTTGTAGACAAAAAAAAATATAAAAGAAACCGAACTATTTCATTATCCGATTGAAGTGTGGTGGTGCTGCAGGCAGTATGTACTATCGGTCGCCGCACCGCCACCGCCATCACCATCAGTCGTCTATGAATGTTTTCCGCACGATTTCTTTCGCAGAGATTCTATTCCATTTTTAGACAGAACAACCTGCCATTTACAGTCGGGAAACCGAACACAGATTTGCTGGTCTATGGAGCAGCAGAGCGTTCAAGAAATAGAATTAGTGTCCAATTGCCCGAGTCTGTTTCCAAGTATAGTCTTCTTCTAGGTTGTAAACGGCGTGCTTAGGATATGGTGATTACGATGGCGCAAGGGTGCAAGAGAAATACGTAAAAGTTAATGACCTTTTCGGTTAAATTGCAGTTTTTTTTTTTTTTTTGTATCTGATTTCCAACTAAACTCAACGAAATAGTTTGTTATTTGAAAATGGATTGACGACGAAGCCATAATGTTGTTTTTGTTGTTGTGGTTAGAATGGCGAGGGGGCTTTGGTTTTGCTTTGGTTTTGCCTTGGATGTCAATGGATTTCTTATGGAAATTTTTTAAGCCCAAATGGAGTGTGTATGGGTTTGTGGGGTGGCAAGTGGCAGCCGACTACGAAGCAAAGCTGCGGCGTCATGACTATTTTTTTCTCTTTGAAGTGCGTTTCCAAATGCGTTACAATAATATATACTATATTTTGTTACGGATTTTCTTATGGAATGGCGCCAGCAATATCAAGTATGGTTGTAATTTGCATTTACTAAAATATGGAAAAATATCTTTATATAAACACGAAGAGGTTGAATTGATATTATATGAAAATGTAAAAGAATTTGTGGAAGTTACAAAAACGAATTGGCATAAATTCCATTTCAATAATATGAAGATTTATTGAAATATTATACCTTGAATGTATATAATGTATTTATTGACAATTTGATGAATTGAATGTTCAATAATTTTATAGGGAAAAAAATGATACAAATATTTTTTTTTGATGATTAATGTGTAAGGGCACAGTATAGAAGATAGTATAATAGGGGATATAATTGGATGGATATATAGGCTTCTGATTTATGAGAGAAACACATTAGACTATGCTTAAGAATTTACCACACATATTTCAAGAAAGATTGCTTAATCTTGCAAGAAATACAATTGACAGTTTAATGAGAAAGATTCTAAGATTAACAGATTGGAAAAAGTATCTTTTAATGTGAATGAAGCCAAGGAAATAAATTTTTACGCTTCCTAATAAATTGTTAAAAAATACTTTCCTCAATCAAATTGTTTCTTTCTTTTAATACAAAATCTTTCATTGCAGTATATTGTGTTACGCATGTCATGTCATAACCTGTGATTCATTCTGTCAATAGTCGTATCCTAATAAAGTTTGATACTAGAAGTTTAGCCTCGTGTTTTTTAATTTTAATCTTTAATTTCTGGAGCCATCTTTTCATTTAGCACCCGAAATCCGCGAATTCGCAACAATATATTGAAATGAAATATATATGTATATAATATTTTTGTCATTTTCGTATGCACGCGTCAAATAATTTGCGTATTCGCTTGAAACATCGTTGCGAATTTGTTCTAGGTACATATAGAAATAATAAAGAAATGAGATTTTTGGCTATTTCCCAAATCGTCCAAAGTCCAAAAAATCATTTTCATGTCTTAGGGCGATCTGACAATAAGTCAAAACGCATACAAAAATATTTTTTGGTGATTTTTCGTTAATTTCATTTTGACAATTTAAGTTAACTTTCATCACGAAAATGCAAATCGCCCAAAAAATAAACAGTGAACACATACCGAACTTTTGTGGGAATTTGGAAAAATCGCCCAAAAGTGAAAACGTTAATTGACAATTACGTAAAAACGGGGGATTCGTTGCAATATGTTTGAGCGATTTGACATTATAACAAATCATTTAAAAATCTATAAAGAAATTAAAGGGACGACTGGGTCGCACGACCTTGGTCTTGTCATCTTGTGGCAAGTAATATTCGTTTTAAAGACTGGAAAATTCGTTACATTTTCGCCGTCGACAACGAAGCACTCAAATCCAATTTTATTAAAATTGATCGGATTGTTTTCAAGAAAAATGGAATTAAAAATTAAAAAGCTTTTTTTTCCAAAGTTTTTGATTGCAGTATTATTTAGGTTTAGCAGAATATTAAATTTGATCAGAATCGGTGCATATTTAATAGATAATCGGTATACAAAAAATACAAAAAAAAAATAAAAACAATAAAAGGGCTAAGACTAGCCAAATTAAATTTTATTAAGTGGAGTATCCTTATTTCAAATTTCTAGGTAGGTAGGAATGGCGGCTATTCTACTAGAATAAAAACCCAATTAGCGCTTGGTGCGCCGTTTTGATACCATAAACTCATGAGACCTATCATTATGTGGTTCTTGGGATGTCATTTTGGTGACTATCGTGTATTAAGGTGTGGAATTGTGTTGGGAGGTGATCCCTTTATTACCATTTACCATAGGAAAATAAGAGATCCTCGGGTACCTCAGCCAAGGGAACTGGCCCATACTTAAACAGGCAGAGTGCTGGGTGGCTTAGGGTAGAACCAGTTTCCTCGTGAGATCGATTCGGTTTAGGGAAAGACATGATGTCCGCCATAGACACAACACGGCTAAAGACGTGGTTCCTGCGGAAATCATGTAGCTCTCTTGATCCGTTTTTTCGGCCCATGGAAAAGGTGATTGGTACGGTGATTTATGTTATAAGGTTTGAAATTGTTTAGATTGGGAGTAAATCCCTTGGTTACCACTTCCCAAGGGAAGTGGCTCATACCCCCACCAGGCTTTCTTACTTTAATCAAAGTTCTTTAGAATAATAAAATTCACAGGGAGTTTTATAAGGCAGTCGCGTAATCATCGACAATTATTGCGTACTATAGATTGGGTTTGATGTCATCTAGCTGATCTGATGGGTTCATCAAACCAGGGCGAAACACAAAACTTGGAGTAGGTATAAGGTCACAAAACGTTTTAAAAAAAAGTACACTTCTATTAAGACGAAAGACATAACCATTGCGAAAAACTGGCTCATATGAAATTTTATTAAAATTGATCATATTTTTTTTCGATAAAAATGCAAGCGAAAAAATTACTTTTTAGAATTTTCCAAAATAGAATATAAAGTTTCGTCGAAATCGGATAGCCCGTTTAAAATATAACAACGAAGTACCATTCCATGGCAGGTACCGTTCATAAGCTTCTCCGGAAAAAAAAATTATAAATGTAAGACATGACCGTTTTCAATAACCCCACTTACATACATATGTATATAAAATTTTAGCAAAATCGATCGTTATTTTTTCGAGAAAAATGGAATTAGCGGTAACGTTCATTTTAAATTCTAGGAAAAAAATAAAAAAACGTGAGGGCTAATTACTCAAAGAATACATTTTACCAAGTTTTAAGAAAACTGGTGCAACCGTTTACGTGTCTACAAGATGGATGTCGCAAAAACTCAAAACTCTTAAAAAACAAAGAACTTGTGGCAAAAGTCTTTGCAATGCGACTTAGGTCGTGCGTTACAGACAAATATCATTGCAAGAGACGAGCTTGAAACTAGTTTCAAATTAGTTGTGCACTTGTCGTATCAATTTCATAGTTTCAAAATGATTTCACGTGGTTTTGGTTAAAGGTTTTAATTGCAAATCAGTTGACTCGTGTCAATTATTTTTTCTGGAGCTATGATGAAGTCGTGGTAATTTTCCTACGGCGGAAAAATCCAACTGTCCCGATACACCAATTCACTTCCCCGTTGATGATTATAATGTTTGTTACAATTTTTTCCCGCGCGCCAAGGAATATTAATTATTAATATTATTTATTAAATTATTTAAACTTTTAATCTAACCGCGAACAACAAATAAAATATCCAAGGTACACACGACCGCGACGACGAAGACTAAACTAAAACAATTACCAAAAAAAAAAATAGGTAATTGATGCGATGATAAAAAAAAAACTGGTTTTTCTTGTTTATGATAAACAACACGGCGAAGACAAAATTGTAACCTACAGCAAAGATGATGCTGCTTCCTCAGCCTAGCTCAGCTGGTCGTAGATTCGCGAATTTTTTAATCGATAAAATGATTGATAATAAAAAAAAAAACAAATCAATGATAAGAAAATTTAAAAAAAAGGAGGTATATGTACCTATTTGTACTTACTTGGTATACGTATGCAAATGCAGGTACGTATACAAGAAGTCAAAAGGGTAAAGGGCGCCAGAAATTTTTTTTGAAAAAGGAAATTCCAAACCTTCGAAGCGGAAACGACGGTGAAAAGCCAAAGAAAAAAAATAAAAACAAAATGAATAATTATTTTAACTTCCCGAGTAGGGTATTTAATTATTCTTTATTTAGCCCAGGAAACCTTTCAAGCAGGATTAAAACCTGAGATCTTTTAAAACAAAACAAAATTAACAATTTAAATAGGTATGGTATTAAAATTAAACTAAGATGGACCACTATCGCTTGGTCCCGAAATATAGAAAATACAATTACAACCAGGTCGCGTGTCCTGCAATCTCAGGATAAATTCGATGCAGAAGTCAACCGAATAGGTAATATGTTTATTTTTAAACTCAATATAAAACGTAGCAAAGCAACAAAAAAAACCACTGTGTACTTATCTGTACCAACTGCAAAATTTTCCTTCCTTTTTCTCCTGTCTGCCTAGAATTTTCACTACAACACTTTAAATTAAAATATCTAATCTCACTACTCTACTTTAATTTTAACTCTACAAATCAAATTTTTCAGTTATCAACAATTTTTCTTTATTACAAATTTTTGAACCTCTCGTTCGTTTTCTAGTCACTTAAGAAGTGTCCTTCCAAACTTTTACCATGTTTGGAAAGCATCTTCTTTTTTTTTTTTGTCCCCTATGGTTTCGGCCAATCAGTACCCGCTAATCTCGATGACGAGATAATACAGCAATCACATAGCATTATTTGCGAATATGTGCTGTCGTCATCGAAATTCAGCGGTCCTGCTTACTCCCATATAAAACCCAAGCTTACTGCATATTCATCATCGAATTCGCCGGCCACTGATCTTCTTACAGTGAAGAGCTATTCGATGAATGCATTCAGCCCATATTCCCACATTTTTATAAAAAGAAAAACAATTGAAAGCTGAAAAATCTAATGTCGGCTTACAATCATTTTTCCCCTCAAACTAATACAATGCAAAAAAAAACAAAACAACAAAAAATTCAAAGCAGACAATATAAAACCATTCGAAGGAAAATATGGCAGTTTATATCTCCTATTTGTGATCTTAACTACTTCGGTGGACTTCTGTTCAGATTTGGGGAATTGGGGCTAGCAGATAGCGTTCCATCTTGTACAAATTATATTTAAATTTATGACGGGCTCTCGGCCATTTTTAAACAACATCAACTTTCGGGAACAAATGTCATCCGTGTTTATCTTCATCAGTATGCCCTTCTGGCTAGGCAAGGTTTATGGTTTCGGAGAGTAACTTCAGCTTTTATGTCTATGTTATAGTAGTACGTCCAACTACTATTTTGGTTCTTGGCTCACCAAATCAATACTTTAATCGCATGACATCCGAAGATCTGTTTCTTCAAAATACTAAGAGATAGTACCGATGTCTGATGGACCATGGTTGCCCTGCTCTCTCTCAGTAGATTGAAGAAACACCTGAGAAGATAAAAATTAGTAGGAAGTAATGCAGGAATAAGGAATGGGACTGAGATGTAAAGAACAGTTTTTGTAACGGTAAATTTTACCGTGACAAATCCCACCCTTTCCTCCTTGGAAATGTCTTACTTTTTTTATAAAAAAAAATATAAGTCATTTCCTACGGCTCGATCTGGTAAAACAGCACAAACAAAGTAGTGGATCCCATCAGGCCAAATATGGCAGTCTTTCAAGCAAAACAAAAAAAAATCAAAATTAAAATTTTAAAATTACCAACAAAAATAAACAAAATTTAATCATATAACTCAACTTTACTCTAAAAGGGACTTTTTAGACTCAATCATTTTCGGACAATGAAGTGAACGGTTTTAGATCTTTAGTGTGCCAAGTGCCACGATCTTTACCATTTTCATCTTCAAGGACATATGTCCAGGGGGACAATCTTTTTCTTACTTTAAAAGGGCCCACAAACTTTGGTGCCAACTTTGCCGCATAATAATTTGCAGCGTCTGAAAGGACAAAATTTCTCCGCCACACAACGTCATTTGGAAGATATTGAACATCTCTCCTCCTGAGGTTGTAGGCTTCCGACGATTTTTTGGATGCTGCCTGAATTTTGGCAGCGATTTCTATTCTTAGTTTTCTAAATCTATCTCCTACATCGCTGCCTGAATCTAAACGACTAGTTCTATCTACAATCTCATCACTAAGCTGTACTACATCTTGCCCACTAGTGGACATCTCTCTACCAAAATTAGCATAATAAGGACTAACTCCTAAAACTTCATGCTGCGAAGTGCGGATGGCACAAGCTACTTTTGCAAGCTGAGAATCCCAAACTCTGTGATTCTCAGATACATAGGCCCTTAATGTTGTCTTAATAATTTGATTGATTCTCTCCGCAGGATTAGCCTGAGGATGATAGTGTGGAGTAAATCTAATCTTCGACGAATATCCATCACAGAGGGCCTTTAGTTCCCTACTCCTAAATTGGGGTCCGTTGTCGCAAATGACAACTTTTGGAACACCAAACAACAGAAAAACGTTGTCTTCTAACTCTTTACACACTGCCTTTGCAGTGGCAGATCTCAATGCAAATAATAATGGACATTTGGTTAAATAATCTACTACTGTGAGGATATATATGAAACCCCTACTGGACTTGGGTAATGGACCCACTAAATCCACACTAATCATCTCCCACGGAGAAGAAACACCTATTCTCTCAGTCATAAGACCGGCTGGCTTGTCGTTAACTGGCTTCACTTGTTGACACGTACTGCATTTTCTTACATATTTAGCTACATCTGATCTCATTTTTGGCCAATAATATTTGGCAGCTACTCTAGCAAATGTTTTTCTAACCCCCATGTGTCCAGCTAATGGACTGTCATGACACTCTCTAAGAATAGCTAATCTATCTTTTCTACCTACAACTAACTTCCATTCTTCGTTACTTTCATGAACTACTATATGTTTGGATTTGACAAATTTAAAAAGTTTTTCACTATCTACTCTCCACGACGGATAAGCTAACGGGTTTAATTCAACTGCCAAAATCATTTTAGCCACCCAAGGGTCTATATCCTCATCCGAAATACCAGCCACTACTGGGACTCCCCGAGATAACATGTCGGGTACGACATGTTCTTTTCCCCTACGGTGAATTAAAATGTAGTCGAATTGCTGTAGCCGTACTGCCCAGCGCGCTAGTCTACCTTGTGGGTCTTTGAGGTTACTCAACCAAATCAATGAGTAGTGATCAGTTACGACCGTGAAGTGAACACCTTCAATGTACGGTCGCAACTTCTCAATTGCCCACAAAACTGCTAAACATTCTTTTTCAGTAGTTGAATAGTTCCTTTCAGATCTATTCAAAGACCTACTCAAGTAACAAATTACTTTTTCCCCCTCTGGAAATGTTTGAGATAACACGGCACCGATGCCGTAATCGGACGCGTCAGTTTGGACCACAAATGGAATACTGAAATCCGGACATGTCAAAATTGGAGCCGTTATTAAGCATTCTTTAGCTTTTCTAAAACTGTCTTCACATTCTTGTGACCAGACGAACTTTTTGCTCTTTTTAAGCAAATCTGTTAATGGACTAACTAACATAGCGAAATTTGGTACGAAGCGTCTGTACCACGAAACTGTCCCTACAAAACTTCTCACTTCTTTTACATTTTTAGGTGCAGGAATTCTAACCATACTATCTACCTTTTCTGGATCCACATGTAACCCATTCCGATCTACTACATAACCTAAAAATTTAAGGGATGGTCTGCAAAAGTTGCACTTCTCCCGACCTACTTTTAAACCTGCCTCACGCAATCTTTTTAAAACCTCGTTCAGAATTTCGAGATGTTTTTCGAAGGTATCTGTAACGATAATAATATCGTCCAGATAAACAAAAACGAACGGCTCCAACTCAGGCCCTAAAACGCTGTCAATGAATCTTTGCCAAGTTGCAGGAGCATTGTGTAAGCCGAATGGCATACGTTTAAATTGAAAAAGACCCCTACCCGGTACTGTGAAAGCAGTAAATTTACGAGATTCCTCCGACATTGGAATCTGCCAATACGCGGATTTTATGTCAAGTGACGTCAAAAATTTCGCGTTCCTAAGCTTATCTAAAATAGCTGAAATTCTCGGAAGTGGATACGCGTCTCTCTCTGTTACCTGATTTAACTTTCTATAATCGACGCAGAACCTAAAGGTGTCATCTTTCTTTTTAATTAAAACTATGGGAGATGCCCAAGGGCTTTTTGATTTTTCAATCACATCATCATCGAACATTTCCTGAAGGGATTTGTCGATGTGGACCTGCACTGCCGGAGAAACCGGATAATACCTCTGTTTGATAGGTTCTGACGACGTTCTAATCTTATGTTCTACCATTGTTGTCACCCCCAGCCCTTCTGGCATACCCCTGAACAAATCATCAATTAAAATGTTTAGTTTCGCCGTTTGAATATCGTCCAACTCAGACTTTTCTGTGATAGATGTAGTTTCTATCGAAGCCACCATATCCTGGCTTGAAAAATTCCACATGCGAGAACGAAGATCCGGGACGATTCCCGATAGTGCCCAAAAATCTGCACCGAGTATCATCGCATGTGGGAGGGAAGGTATAACTAAACATTCAATCAAAATTGATTTGCTCTCAACAACAATAGGTAGATTTAAAACCCCTAAAACCCCTACACCTGCACCATCTGCTAAACTAACCTGCCTAACATTTGATTTATCTAACTGTAGCCCTAAATCTTTCAAAATTCTCCACGCGTCTCTACAAACTATTGTTCGCGATGCCCCAGAATCTAATAATCCTAAAAACCTAATCCCATAAATATTTACCCCTAAATATGGACGTCTATCGTCCCTAAACGTGTCTAACGTGAAACCTAATCTAACTACATTTACCAGCTGGTCGTCAGCAGGCGACCTAGCTAATGACGAAGGCGGCGCTCTTGCCCTGCTGGCCCAAGAGTCCGCTGCCCGTTTCCCAAACAGCGTCTACAATTACGCTGTGAAGTACCCAAAGTACCACAGCCAAAACAACGCCTAGGAGCGGAACAGGTATTTGACAAATGACCTTCCCTGTTGCAGTTAAAACAACGAATGGTCCTATTGGGTGGAGTATTTCTAGTGGGAGGTGGTTCAAAATTAACTGCAACTGTTGCTTCTTCAACTGAAGCAACATATGCAACATCAGGCTCTAAAGCCTGCCTGTTGCGACATGTAGGAGGGGGAACAAAAGATTCGACGTTAGTTCTTATCGTCTCCAACTTTCTACCCAACGCAACAAGTTCATTGACTGATTTTATATCAGCCAACCCCAACTGCGTTTGATAGAAGGGAGCGATGTTCTTCATGAGAATAGTTAATTTTCTATTCTCAGTCAACGGCTCCGAAAATCTTTTGAAAAGAGTCTGCATGAGCGCAATGTACATTCCAATTGACTCATCCTTCCCCTGGGTGCGTCGTCTGATCTCATCCATCAAGAGATCATCATAATTGGATGGCAAAAACTCCAATTTCAATTCTCTAACTAACTCTCTCCAAGTACTTATGCTGTCCCTAATCGCCCTAAACCAAAGAAGAGCCTTCCCAGTAAAAAGATCGACAGCTGATTTGTAAAGTCGCGCCTCAGAAACACCTCTGGACTCTCGAAGCTCTTCTACTCTCTCTAAAAACATATTTACTGATGAGCCCGACCGCTCACCAGAAAACTTAACATCCCATTTCTCAATTCGCTCCGAATTACGCTCATCCAAATGTTGAAAAATTGGGTTCTCTCGTCGTTCGACTGGCGCAGGTGGCAACGCATCTATAACTGCTGTTGACTTGCTGGTTCCTGCACTTGCTTGGGGTTCTGTCTCTTCTCCTTCAATCAAACTTGCCATCAGCATCAATAATTCACCTCTCAAATCCGAAACTCCATTCACCTCATCAGAAGACTCTGCCTTTGCCCTACAAATTCTACCTAAAGACTATTCGATTTTCGTTTGAATTTTTAAGAATTCTGCCGACTTGGAATTTCCCGGCGGGGTTTTTAAAAGATTCCTAATCTCTACTATTTTGGCCTGAACGGCCTTTAAATCATCCTCAAAAGAAAAGGGGTAGTGAGGGGACTCGGCAGAAATGGAACCTGCACGCTCAAGAATTCTTGAGGATCTTAATGTTGTTCTCATGGTATCCACCGTACCCTCCTTAAGACCACGGGCCTGCATTTCATAGAGGAGTTCTTCTCTTGACAAACGATTAATATCCATTTCTTTCTTTTAAAGCAATACGATGACTTAAAAAAAAATGTAAAAAAAAACTTCTCAAGAGAAAGAAAAAAAATTACTGCAAAAATAAAGCAAAAAAAATATCAATATTTATATTTGGCCACAACCAATTTTTATTTTTTTTTTTTGTTTGTTTTAGAACAACAAAAAAAATCGAAGGCGATTAAAAAAAAAATCGAAGAAAAAAAAATCAGTATGGTAACACTAACAATCAATAAAATTTCCAATCAAAAATTTTCCCAACAACTTCTTCCGAAAGAGAAAATATTTTTATTTGTTTGCACAATAACTACCAAGAACCACAAGATAGAAAATATATATATATATATCTAGGTAAATACCTATAATTTAAGATACCTGCAAAAAAGAATATACGATAAACAATTGTTATAACAAAACAACAACAACAAAATGTACAATATAATTAAAATTATTGTCGAACAATTTTCATTAACCAAATATGTACCTATATCAAAAAAGTTTATATCAATATGAAATTTCAATTAAAAGTCTAATCCAAATGCGAATCCTTAAGAAAAACAAATATTTATTGTCATTCAGTAGAGAAAAAAAAAACTAAATTAAAAAAAATTACACAAAACAAAATGAATTTAGTTACCTACTTAGAAAATTTTAATGTTAAAATAAATTAATCGCACACAAAAAAAAATATATCCAAAAATGAACGAAATTCAATTTGCCGGCGGCAAAACACGGGTTTTAAAATGATGTAGGTACCTACAACTCAGCAAAATATAATTTTGGTTCTCTTTCGAAAGAAAGAAAGAGACAACAATATTTTGCGAAATTTACTGAAAGTAAATAACCTCTCAAAGGAAAAAACTAATAAATTAAGTATAAACAAAAATTAAACAACAAAAAAAACTCACTTTAAACTTCAGGTATATTATTTGTAGGTAGGAATGCAAATATTTCACCTTTATTATAGCACAACACTTTATTTTATTTAAATATATATGTAGGTGTATCGACACCACCAACAGTAATTTATATAGTTATTTAATATGGCCACTGCCAATTAATTATCTAGGAAAGAGAGAAAAAAAAATAAACAAATTAAAATAATACACAACTAGATATATAATTTGACTAACAAAATATTAAAACTAAATTTAATCACAGAGGATAGATATTTTGTTGGCTTTCCACCGATAACAACACAATAAATCTTTTCCGAAAGCCCCACGTTGGGCGCCAATTGTTACAATTTTTTCCCGCGAAATAAGGTCAGGACTCCCGGAGGTTTTAAAAAAAGACAACTATTATTTTTTTTGTGCACCTCTGTGCTACGTTTTATTCATAACTCAAACTTAATTCTACCTTATCAAATACTTTATATGTTATTTATTGCTTAGTCATGAGAATGAAAATGAATTCGTTTTATGGAAATTGCTGATGGCATTAAAGTGACAAAAAGAAATAATTATGAAATTGAATTTAGAGAATTGCTGATGGCATTGAAATGACAAAAAGAAATAATTATGAAATTGAAATTAGAGAATTGATGATGGCATTGAAATGAACTGGACAATGACCTGAGTCGATGTGAGTGCATCTTGGGGTTAGGTATGTAACTCCTCCCCTCTAAGAATGGAGCGACGGCCAGAGGAACTGTTTTGTAGTTCCGGTGCCAGGAGCGATGATTTTTACAGGTGTAATTGGGGTATTTGCTGATGTGTCCGGAGCGATGATTTTTATGGGTATGGATTCTGTAGGTTGTTTTATAATAGGAATATTGAATGATGTTTTTGATGATCTATGAAGTTTGATTAGGTAGATTGATAAGATAAGTACAATCAGACCGAATATTATAATTGTGTTGAGCATCAGTATGTTTGTTTGTGAGGTTCTGGTGTGTAAAGTTTTAATCAGTTCCATATTTTGAAAATGGAAAGACTGAAGTTTTTGTAGATTCGGAGTTTGTATGATTGATGATGAATTTATAAGGTTTAATTGTGATGGAAAAATGTGGACATCCTCCCAGTATATTTGTGAGTTGCTGTCGTAAATAATTTGGTTAATTTCGATTGTACAGTTTTCAAAATGTATGAGTTGCGTTCCTCTGAGTTTTTGGTTGTTTGGTTCACAGGTTGTTGTAATGGATGTTTCGGGAATGTTGATTACTAATATGTAGTTATGTTCTGGTTGCACGATGTCAGCTTTGTATGGTTCTTCTTTGAGGTCACAGTTGGCTGGTAAGTTTTTGAGAAGATTAGCGATGCAGGTATCATTTGGGTTTGGCTGGTATTTCTTTGCTTCCTTGCACAAGTATGTCCCTTCAATTTTTTGGCATTTTTCGTCAAAGTAAAATATTTGTTTAGGGTTGGATAGGGCGTAAGGTTTTGTAATTATTGTTTTAGTATTATTTATGGGAAGAGGAATAATGTGAAAAAAGGAAAATGTTTCGGTAGATATTTGGGGAATTTTTATATTAAATATTACGTTAGTGTGGTTATAGTAGGCTTGTAGATCTAGGAGCTCGTAAATTTGTTCATCTGAATTTATCTGTATGGATTTATTTTCGAAAATCTTGTAGATAAAGTCAAGTTCTTCAGAGTTCAATATTTGCTTTGAAATAACGTTAAGTCTAGCGAGAATAATAGCTTCAGCTATATTTGTAAGATGACTGTTTAGCAGATCTATATTGTAATTGATTTGATTCAAGTATTGTGTGTATCTAATAGCATTTTCTTGTATTTTAAATTTTGTGTTTATTTGATTTCGCGAATATCTTAAGTAACCTTCAATAATTTCTTGCTGCTTATTTATATGGTCGGTAATGTTATTAAATCTCTCAGTCATTTGGTTGTTAGCCTTTGTTACTCTATTTACCTTGTCTACTACTGTTGCTTGATTTCTTGATAACTGTTCGATCTGTTCATTTAGATGAAGGGCATCATCCGCATCCATATTTCCCGTTATGCTTTTAATTACAGAGCCTAGCCCGTTTATAATGCCTCTTTTTGGTCTGAATTTTGGCATTAATGTCTTAAGTTTAATTTTTACTTCTTGAATTTTGACGTTTAAGACTGTTAAAGAATCTTTGAATTCATCTAAATTTTTGAATGCTGCTAGTGCATTTGTTATTTTTTCTATGTTGGTTTGGTATGATTCTAATTTAACTACATGTACAAAGTTGTCATAATCCCTTATAGATTTGCCTATACCTAGTTTCATGGGAAGTATTCCTATGTTGTTATTAAGGTCCTGTATCTCCATTTTCTGTCCGTGGGATATGGTCGTCATCATTATTGTTGTTGCTATGAATCTGAAATTTACGTTTATGTTTTATTTTTGATTTATGAAGTTTTTTATCATCACTAGTAATAACTGTAACTTTATTGTTTGATTTAATTTTATGTTTACTAAATCTTGGTGTGAGTTTATTTCTTCGGAATTCTTTTCTATATATAATTGAATTTTCTTTAAGATCTACTGCATCCTTCCTATTTTGATTAATATGTTCAATGTTTTTAGATACTATTTTTTCTAATCTTTCTTTTATAGTAGGGAATAGTTTTTCTTGAAATTCGTTAAGTTTTTGTAAATACTCATGTTCGTTATTAAACGCTATTTCTTTGTCAAACTTATAAGTCCTACCGTAAAAAATCTCATATGGAGTATAATTCGTAGCGGAGTGTATGGAATTATTGTATGTTATTAAAGTTTCGTTTAAAATAGAGCTATGATCTCTTTCTTTTCTTTTGTTGTAGATTATCCTGTATATTTCAGTAAGTGTTGAATGTAATCGTTCAACTGGGCTATTGCTACTAGATTGTTGAAAAGATGTTATGTGCAAGTTAATGTTATACTGAGCACAAAAGTCTTTAAAAATTATTGCAGTGAATTCAGATCCTTGATCTGATATAAGGTGGTTAGGTATGCCGTGAAGGCTGATGAAATGCTTAATAGACCTGATTATGTTAAGGCTATTCTGAACTGCGAGTGTATATGCTGCTGCAAATTTTGAGAATTTGTCGATTATTGTTAAAATTTTCTTGTTGTTTATGCTATATACATCAACGTGAATTATTTCTAATGGTTTCTTGGGAGTTGGTGGAATCTCATGTTTAATTTTTGGGGGGTTTCGGTCATATTTTAAGAGTTGACAGGTTTCGCAATTGTTTATTATTTTTGTAATTTTCATTTTCATATAGGGGAAAAAATATTTTCTTTTTAAATGGAGGAATGATTCGTTTATTCCTCTGTGGTTATTGTTGTTATGGTAGTCGATTATGATTTTGTCTTGTTCGTCGTTGTCTATTATGTCCGTTAGTATGTCGGTACACCGGATTAGTTTGAATGTTGTGCTGTTAGAGAAAAATTTTTTGTAAACGTCTTGAACAATTTTGAATGTTTCATCATCTGTGAATATTCCACAGCATTTATTTGGAGGTAATTGTTGTTTAAGAATTTCCGTAATGTTATTTTCCGAAAATGTTTGTTTGTAGACTGTTTTTCTAAGTTTGTTTTTGAATAACATCTCGATTTTCGGCGACTTGTCTCTATCATTTTTTTTTAAAATTAGTTGTATGTTAAATTCATTCAATGGTTTTTCAGAAATATATATATGGTCATTTAAATTTTCCTCTGCTGAGTGAATGGTATCAGCTAAACTTTCGTTCAAATTTACTTCGACTTTATTGTTTGGTGGTTCTGTTCGAATTCGACTTAGAGCGTCTGCGTTCAAATTTAGTTTACCCTTTTTGTATATTATTTCATAATCGAACTCTTCTAATTTTAAACGCCATCTGATTAATTTGGAGTTTGGGTCTTTAAGACTCATAAGCCATTGCAAGGGTTTATGGTCGGTAACAATTTTGAATTTCTGTCCGAAAAGGTAAGGTCGAAAGTATTTGGTTGCCCAAACAATAGCCAATAATTCCTTTTCGATAGTGGAATAATTGGTCTCTGTGTCGGTTAATGTCCGACTTGCGTAACAGATAGGTTTATCACTACCTATATTGCCTTGAGATAAAACCGCACCTAGTGCAAAGTTACTTGCATCAGTGGTCAGTACGAATGGTTTGGAAAAATCAGGATATTGCAGAATTGGGTCATTAATTAAAAGATCTTTACACATTTCAAATGCTTTGACGTATTTTTCGTTTAAGTCGATAGTCTTACCTTTTTTGAGGCATTCTGTTATTGGTTTTGTAAGTTTTGCAAAATCTCGTATGAACTTTCGGTAATAGCCAAGGAGGCCTAAAAAGGATTTAATTTCTTTTTGGGTTCGAGGTATTGGGAAGTTTTGAATTGCCGAGATTTTGTCAGGATTTGGTTTAACACCTTCGCTTGTCACAATATGACCTAGAAAAGCTACTTCTTTACGGAGAAATTCAGATTTGTCTAGTTGGATTTTAAAATTAGCTTCTCTTAGCCTGTCGAAAACTTTCTTTAGATTTTCCGTGTGTTCTTGCAGTGACGTCGAAAAGATGATAATATCATCCAAGTAAACAAGGCAGATTTTTCCTTGCAGATCTCTAAGAAGGTTGTCCATGACTCTTTGAAAGGTCGAAGGGGCATTCTTCAAGCCAAAGGGCATTCTCAAATACTCGTAGTGCCCGCTCTCTACAGTGAACGCAGTTTTTCCAACGTCTTTTGGATTCATCTCGATCTGGTGAAATCCGCTAGCAAGATCAAGTGTTGTAAAATACATACTTTTGCCAAGTTTATCTAAAACATCTGTAATATTTGGTAAAGGATATTTATCGTTCACTGTTTTTTCATTCAGTTTACGATAGTCAATTACGAGTCGCCATTTAATTTTTCCACTGGCGTCCTTTTTCTTTGGGACTATCCATATTGGAGAGCTCCAAGGCGAATAGCTTGGTCTTATTACACCTTGTTCAAGCATTTGTTTTATTTGGGTTTGGACTTCTTGTTTATGAATATGGGGGTATCTATATGTCTTTGAGTATATTGGAATATCATCGTTGGTAGTGATATTATGTTTTAATTTATTAGTGAAAGTTAGTTTTTGTCCATCTTTGAAGAAAATGTCCTCGTAAGATCGACATAGCTTGTAAATTGTTTTCTTTTCTTCGGTATTTAAGTGAGAAGTTCGAATAAGGTCTGTAATGTCGTCGGAAGATATAGGTTTTGAAATTGGATTGTTGTGATCAATCTCTAAGTTGTTCAGTTCGTAGAAATCTTGATTAATGAATTTTGTGACTTTGAGGGGTTGTTCTAAAAAGAGTGTTTTGTTTGAATATGATTTATTGGTAACTATTACGTTTGCGTACCATTTAATTGTAGTATAAATACCTTCTGGAATGTATAATTGAGGTGAAATATGTGTTCTGTTAATAAAAATTTCTCCATCTTCAATATCGACTGGTAAATTAACAATCGTTTTTGAATTTCCCGAAAGGATATATTTTTGGGATATAAAATTAGGCTTGAGTTCGAGAGGTAATTTTGAATTTTGAGTGATTAAAAGTTTATTTACTAGATCGATGTTTGCTCCTAATGTAGTGAGAGTGTCAAGTCCTAGTAGACCATCAAAGTATCCATGAAATCGGAATGCCAGAAATCTGGTCTCTCCAGGTTGGTTGAATTCTAAAAAATTAGGGAGACGAACCTCTTTGTGTATTTTGTGTGTATTAAGTATGGTTTTTATAGTAGTGGGTTCAATAGAAATAAGATCGTCAGGATTTATGAACTCAGGGTTAATAAATGAAGTGGTGGCTCCTGTGTCTATTAGGAATTTTAGTGGTCGGCCAAATGGTGAGGAAATATTTATATAAGGAAGAGTTGTACCGTGTTTATTTATATCTATGTATCCAATTGGTCTGCCGGGGCAGGTATGTGAAAATTTTCGTCATCTAGTTCATGCATTGTGTCCAATAAGTCAAGATCTTGTTGATCAGGAAAGTGGTTATAATCATAATAAGAGTCTAGTTCTTGAAAGTTGCTTGCTACGATAGGGGGGTCTTCGTAAGAAGGGTTGTCTGGAATAACCACATTATGCAGTTCCTGTCTTTGTTTAAAGTTTTGAAATTGGTTTGGTTTAACGAAATTAGATGAGGATGGCTGGGTTAGACGAGTAGCCTAGTAGAACCGAGTTCCATTGGTTCTGAGGGTCTTTGTTGATTTGATTGCTGGGGTTGCTGATTATAACGTTGAAAAGGTTGGTGTTGTTGGGGTTGTGGTTGAATAAAGGCTTGTTGTTGAAATTGTTGTTGGATAGGTTGTTGTTGAAATGTTTGGTGAGGGTAGCGTTGTTGGTAAGATGTTGGTTGTTGTGGCGGAAAGAATTGTTGTTTAGAGAATTGTTGATGAGGGAAATTTTGCCTATTTACCTGGTTTTGATAAAATGAATTTTTTTGTGAATGGGGTGTATAATATGTATTTTGTGTATGGTAATTTTTAGAGGGTTGAACTGTATTGTATCTTTGTCTTTCTTGTGCATATGAAATGTTCTGCTCTTTAACGCAAAATGAAAAAGCTTCCGGTAATGAAACTGGTTTCATTGCTCGGATGGTGGAACCAAGAGGTTCTTTTAAACCAACTAGAAATGTGTTGAGGCACATTTCTTCATACAAAACATTTTTTGCTCTTATGACATTTAAATCTGTGTCATGTACTTTGATATGGTTGCTGATAGCAGCGAAGATTTCGATGATTTTGCTATAGAATTGTTCTATAGTGCTGTTATATTGTTTAAGGTTGTGAAGATCACGAATGAGAGAAGTTTCATTTCTTTTATCGCTATAGTGCAACACTAGGTTACTACGTATTGCTGTCCAGGAGAGTGGAGTGCCATACATGTTTAATATTTCATTAGCAGGGCCAATGATTTTGTTCCGGATGGCTCGGAGGAGTATTTTCCCTTGGATAGTGCCATCCGATCCAGTGATTAATGTTAGAATTTCTTCTACATTTTGAATAAATTCGAAAAGAAGTCTAGGGTTACCGTCGAATTTAGGTAAATCTTTAATTGCGTCAGGTACCCTTAGTGTTTGAAAAACATCTAAATCGTTTTCACTATGATCTTCGTTGTTAGGCATATTTTTTATTTTTTTTGTTTTGCTACTTAAATCACTATTTTTTTCAGTATTTTGTATTTCTATTGTAAGGTTGCTTAAGCTATTATTTATTTCTTCTAATGTTACTTGTATTTTTTCTTGATCGATTTTTAATTGTTCTCCTAAAGTTATGTTACTGTTAAAGCAACTATTTTCTTCGTCTGAACTACTTATATCTATACTATTGGAGTGTATGTCAAAATAATTCGGGAGTCTCCTTGACCTATACATGGATTAGGATACAGGAAAGGAATTAGTTTTACTTTTTGACTTACATGCAACTATAAATTGGGCAGGTAGTGCTCATTTTTCACCGCAAATAATTTATTCTTTAACTTCACTGATTGTTGTAAGGATTCTCTATCTTCACTTCACTGATTGTTGTTATGTAAAGTTATTTCCTGTACGTAATCACACGAATTTTTTTTTATTAAGGTTCTAAACTAAAGTGTTGAAACACACCAAATAATTATTTCACTCCGCCAATTAGCCGTTGGCTTACAATTTTTGTCCCGATATCCCGTCGAGGTTTTGTAACGTGAGATAATTTCTTGTGTTTTAGTTCTTTATCCACAACACTTTTCCGAGGGTTTTTTTTTTTATTTATATTTTTTTCAATAATCCGTTGATATAAATCGATTTATTTTTTCAATAATCCGTTGACATAAACCGATACAAAATTTTTACACTCGAAAAATGTGTGCAAAGATACTCCTACGAACGACTGCGCCAAATAAGGTCAGGACTCCCGGAGGTTTTAAAAAAAGACAACTATTATTTTTTTTGTGCACCTCTGTGCTACGTTTTATTCATAACTCAAACTTAATTCTACCTTATCAAATACTTTATATGTTATTTATTGCTTAGTCATGAGAATGAAAATGAATTCGTTTTATGGAAATTGCTGATGGCATTAAAGTGACAAAAAGAAATAATTATGAAATTGAATTTAGAGAATTGCTGATGGCATTGAAATGACAAAAAGAAATAATTATGAAATTGAAATTAGAGAATTGATGATGGCATTGAAATGAACTGGACAATGACCTGAGTCGATGTGAGTGCATCTTGGGGTTAGGTATGTAACTCGCGCGCCAAGGAATATTAATTATTAATATTATTTATTAAATTATTTAAACTTTTAATCTAACCGCGAACAACAAATAAAATATCCAAGGTACACACGACCGCGACGACGAAGACTAAACTAAAACAATTACCAAAAAAAAAAATAGGTAATTGATGCGATGATAAAAAAAAAACTGGTTTTTCTTGTTTATGATAAACAACACGGCGAAGACAAAATTGTAACCTACAGCAAAGATGATGCTGCTTCCTCAGCCTAGCTCAGCTGGTCGTAGATTCGCGAATTTTTTAATCGATAAAATGATTGATAATAAAAAAAAAAACAAATCAATGATAAGAAAATTTAAAAAAAAGGAGGTATATGTACCTATTTGTACTTACTTGGTATACGTATGCAAATGCAGGTACGTATACAAGAAGTCAAAAGGGTAAAGGGCGCCAGAAATTTTTTTTGAAAAAGGAAATTCCAAACCTTCGAAGCGGAAACGACGGTGAAAAGCCAAAGAAAAAAAATAAAAACAAAATGAATAATTATTTTAACTTCCCGAGTAGGGTATTTAATTATTCTTTATTTAGCCCAGGAAACCTTTCAAGCAGGATTAAAACCTGAGATCTTTTAAAACAAAACAAAATTAACAATTTAAATAGGTATGGTATTAAAATTAAACTAAGATGGACCACTATCGCTTGGTCCCGAAATATAGAAAATACAATTACAACCAGGTCGCGTGTCCTGCAATCTCAGGATAAATTCGATGCAGAAGTCAACCGAATAGGTAATATGTTTATTTTTAAACTCAATATAAAACGTAGCAAAGCAACAAAAAAAACCACTGTGTACTTATCTGTACCAACTGCAAAATTTTCCTTCCTTTTTCTCCTGTCTGCCTAGAATTTTCACTACAACACTTTAAATTAAAATATCTAATCTCACTACTCTACTTTAATTTTAACTCTACAAATCAAATTTTTCAGTTATCAACAATTTTTCTTTATTACAAATTTTTGAACCTCTCGTTCGTTTTCTAGTCACTTAAGAAGTGTCCTTCCAAACTTTTACCATGTTTGGAAAGCATCTTCTTTTTTTTTTTGTCCCCTATGGTTTCGGCCAATCAGTACCCGCTAATCTCGATGACGAGATAATACAGCAATCACATAGCATTATTTGCGAATATGTGCTGTCGTCATCGAAATTCAGCGGTCCTGCTTACTCCCATATAAAACCCAAGCTTACTGCATATTCATCATCGAATTCGCCGGCCACTGATCTTCTTACAGTGAAGAGCTATTCGATGAATGCATTCAGCCCATATTCCCACATTTTTATAAAAAGAAAAACAATTGAAAGCTGAAAAATCTAATGTCGGCTTACAATCATTTTTCCCCTCAAACTAATACAATGCAAAAAAAAACAAAACAACAAAAAATTCAAAGCAGACAATATAAAACCATTCGAAGGAAAATATGGCAGTTTATATCTCCTATTTGTGATCTTAACTACTTCGGTGGACTTCTGTTCAGATTTGGGGAATTGGGGCTAGCAGATAGCGTTCCATCTTGTACAAATTATATTTAAATTTATGACGGGCTCTCGGCCATTTTTAAACAACATCAACTTTCGGGAACAAATGTCATCCGTGTTTATCTTCATCAGTATGCCCTTCTGGCTAGGCAAGGTTTATGGTTTCGGAGAGTAACTTCAGCTTTTATGTCTATGTTATAGTAGTACGTCCAACTACTATTTTGGTTCTTGGCTCACCAAATCAATACTTTAATCGCATGACATCCGAAGATCTGTTTCTTCAAAATACTAAGAGATAGTACCGATGTCTGATGGACCATGGTTGCCCTGCTCTCTCTCAGTAGATTGAAGAAACACCTGAGAAGATAAAAATTAGTAGGAAGTAATGCAGGAATAAGGAATGGGACTGAGATGTAAAGAACAGTTTTTGTAACGGTAAATTTTACCGTGACAAATCATCCCCAAAAAGAAAAAAAGGACAATTATCTTAAGGAAATGAGATATTTTTATTTCAATAATCGGAGAATGCAAAAACAAAGAACTTGTGTCGAAAGTCTACGCATCCATGCAACTAATGAGAAAAACAATTGCAAGTGACAAAAGTTCGAAACAAAACTTATCAGTGGTATGGTATCAAAACGGTTTCATGTGATATTGGTTTGAAACTCAAATTATTGCGGTTCAATGTGTTCAGCTTGTGCAAATCACCCTCTTTCAATATATAAAGTTATGATGGAAGAACATTGAATTTTTTTACATCATCATCTGCTCAGGGATTTATATTCTTTATTTTGTTCTTGAAAATCAGACAATATACATGCGCATTTATTTGCATTCATTTATTATATTATATTGCATCATCCACATATCCTTATACTCTAGGATCATGATGTACATGGATGTACCATCGACCCTCTATCCCATATTCGGGAGGATTTAGAGAATGAAGAGAATTTACTTAATGTATAAAATTATTGACTATATATGGTGGACTTGGAATTTTCTCATTTCGATTTTGATTATTGTTTTCTGTTGCCTCCTTGCACAAGGATAATAGAATTCACTCTCAGAAAGATATAGAGGGAGAATTATTACGGAGAACCGTAATAAATTTAGATTTTACCGACTTATTTGATAAATTATTCAACTTTTATGTTCTTTTTATACACATATATATGAATCTTGTCTTCATCCAACTTAAGTCACTTTCGTTTTTATAGTAGGTACAGCTCTTTTGTGATCTAAGAGGAGTGTGTGCAGTTCTGGACTCCTTGGAGAGGTTACAATAGCCAATGACTTGGAATATTGATTTTGACTCCATTTAGATACATTTTTTTTTTGTATTCAATTAGAAAAGAGAAAAGCTAAATTGAAAGTACGTTTTACAGACGCGCATTTGTGCTTTTGTTCGCATCCCATGGATTCTTGAAGGAACAGCATTATGATGCCCACTTATTGGTTCGTTTGTGTTGTCTTATTTTAAGACAAACGTGGTTAATGGAGCAGAAAGTACGTGCCAAGATGATTACTTTTGGAAATTCTCTATTGAACATTGAAATAATATTTTACTTAAGTATAGTATGTGGAATTCTTCCTTTTTTGGTTTTGGAGCATGAAGGCATTGCAAAGCTATAGGGTTTCAGTGTTGTGTTTTCTTTTTGAATTTTATGAGATCCATAACAAGAACAATGTATAATCTCTCCGCGTTTATGGAAAAGATATTCCAAATATTATATGAAAGGAACGTGAGAGTAGGTAATCGAACGTGATGAAATAAATATTATTTGAAGAAAAAGTGGTTTTACTTGGTTGGGTATCGGTTTATCAAAAATGGCCAGACACAGAAAGATGATACTTTATTTTGCAAGGAGTTTATGGTGATATTTAAATGCCTTGTTAAAAACAAATTTCATATCATAAAGAAAAAAATAGATGCAGTTGCGAATATTTCTCATAAAAAGACTAAACTACTTATTTCTATAGAGAAGTTCTGCTCACATATGATAAGCCATGATGTGTCTCTATAGAGCCTACGGGATTGCAGAACTTCGTCTTTCAATAAGAACGGATGAAGGTTGACTATCTGTGTCGGCCATGTTGTTTTTATGGTCAAGGTAAAATAAAATATGTAGTTTGTTTTCAGCCAGTGATGCCAAATCGTATCATGACAAGTAACAAGATGAAGCAGCAATGGCCGACACAGGCTGTCAAAATCGAAATGCATTTTAATTTTTACGTGTATGAATGCTCATTGCAAGCACTAGAATGCAAGTTTTAAAAACAGAATTCTGCTCTCGGAAAATATATGAACGCCTGATTGTAACAATCATTTGTATCAAAGCTAAATCTTAACACACAAGTTGATAAAAAGGATACTTTTGGTTTGATAGTCAGAGGACATCACAACCTGCAATACAACGCTCTGGCTGGTAGTCTGCGGCGAGCTTAGCAAGCGCGCGATACTTATACCTCAGGAACACGCGGCGGTCTTATGTTCAACGAAATGTATGCACACAGACAATATTACTAGGAGCCAATATAAATGTAGGCTATTACTTTAAAGTAGCTTAATTACTTATGCGGAAATCAACGACACCACAACACCGAGTAGATACTTTGTAGAAATTTTACATCGCAAGTTCAAAGTCGGAAGAAACTGCAAGAACTTTTGCTGATTCTTAATCTATCAGCAAGTCTGTCACCCTTATTAAGTGCAACGGACAAGTGGAAACTCTGTGAGTAGTAAGCTTTAAGAAGCACCGCCACATCATATATGAACCATGTTTCACTAATTGAAGACAACGATACTCCTGGTTTGACAGAGACTTCCATGCTTAAAGAACATTTCAGTAGTAAGATCTTCTATAGCGGACCAGAGATTCAAGGAGACTTAAAAATCTACCTTCGTTTTCCCTTTTTTGGGAAGCAGCGAAAGATTTCCTCAAAGCAAGTGAAGTGTTGCGCCCACAGCTGTGGTCAAGCGGAGTTACCAAGTGAACACCTTGCAGAGCTACAACGATAAATTTTGATTTCAGGTCATCAAGGAACTGATAAGACTAACCCCGTTATTTGGAGTCCATATAGAGATTTGGAGCTTTAATTAAGTTATGTGATATATAATGCTGCGATGACCCTGGCTTACAATGAATTGACAACAAGCTTCCATTCTGTACGAAGAATGTTGAAGCTCTGAGAGGCTTAGGAGAGGCTCAGGGAAAACAGCAGAGGTCTTGAACAACCAAAAAGCAGATATTATTACCAAACTTGCAAGTGCGCAATTGGATGGAAAGGGCTCACAAAGACTGAAAAACTGACAGTGATTATTACAAAGACCCATGTCAGCAACTGTTCGCTTTTGGTTTTGTCATTGGAAATTTACTATGTGACTAAAGACATACCAAAACCTAATCTACGATCATAGGCATACACCTAATGATAAATTCGCATTAAGACTAAATTTGTATTTGCTACCGGCAAGATGAATTTCAAATACACCGCCACATAGAAAAAGGAAGATATAGAAAAACTACCCAGTTAGTCCTAGTTACGACGCAAAAATCGGATTTGGAACCTTCAACTTCAAAGTTAACAATTGAAACTAAAATACTAGGACTGTCGGAAAATATGGTTTTCACGACAAAACCACCGATAACATCCTAAAGCTGTAGTATTATCAAGAAAGCTCTACATTATTAATGGTATAGGATGTCAAGTCCTAACTTTTTGTCCTTTAAAAAAAAAAAAAAAATTAAAGTGCAGAACGAACACTAGGTATATCAAATGAATAACTTTAAGTGTTACACACATGGTTTTTTTTTTGTAACCTTCCTCCTGACACAAATATTTATTACATTAATGTCCTTCGCAACCTTTTAAGTTTTATAAAACATTTTTCGTTTTTCTACAGATCCATAAATTCCCAAGTCCTTTGCGTGTTTTGTGCTATTTTTTCGGTGGTTAAATCGATTAAAAGTTGAACTAAATGGTATTTTCCGTTGCACCCAAGTCCAACAAAAATAAGGAGGACAATCCTATCAACAATAAGGCGCCAACAACAAACTCTTCTACTAATGCATTAATTTTTTAGCTTACACCTGTGTTCCATGGGAACAAAAAAGGAACTGCAACGTCCATGCCATTGTTAGAAATAAAGGATGTGAGATTAAAACTAGG
Organism: Baccha elongata; assembly: GCA_951217065.1. Taxonomy (NCBI): domain Eukaryota; kingdom Metazoa; phylum Arthropoda; class Insecta; order Diptera; family Syrphidae; genus Baccha; species Baccha elongata. Next base: position 31,348,100 of record OX578272.1, read on the forward strand.
GAATCTATATGTCCACCATACATACATAGATTATAATTATTTTCCTTTGACACGAATAAGCTGAGGACGGACACACACGCGATGAACTTTTGCTCTAACTTTAAGTAGTGTTCCTTCATGGATAAGGATCATTTTTCATTCACAAGGAATTCCCAAAGCCTGAAGCAGACATTAGACCTTGAATTATGGAACAGAAGGGTAGCAAAATATATTTTCACATAAAGTATAGTTGTAGTGGTATAAATTTAGTACATAATATACCTACAATTCCTACATAAGATGTTAACAAGACATAAATCAACAGATGGACGACTGGGATTTGTTTTAGTGTGCCACTTATTTTCTGTATGATAAACTCAAGCAAAATACTTTCAAGGCTCTGCAAACACCAACAAAAAAAATAATGATATATTTGAGTGCCGTCCTGAGGCTAGTTATGCACTGTCAAAGAGGATATATTATGAAGGGTATAGTGTTGGTCTTTGACATTCAACGGATATGAGGAATAGACCATGTTATACATGATATTTCACTTCCGGCAGCAAAAAAAGAGAACAACATTATTAGATGAGGCGTACACAGTAGTTTACTATGGTAAGAGGAAAAAAAATGCTCACAAACATATTCTATGGAAGGATGGTTTTGTAGGATAGATTCTCTGGAGGAATGGTTTCAGGCTGTACTGTTTTTGGAATGTGATATACTAATATGTTTGATAGCTTTGACCTTTGTATCATTAATTATGTTTATATACTGTTATATCATTATTGTGTTGCAGATTTTGATTTGTCACAAACAGTTTAACATCGGAGAAATCTGTTGGGATCTTTTCGAGCTAGATTATAATTAAGTTGATGTAATTAATGTCTTTGGAATATGAGTAACACTTTTCTTTTTTTTTTCAACTGTCATACAAATTACATTACTGAAACTAATTTCTGAAGCGATTGAGAAATATAACATGTATATTAAGAGTACTCGGTTGAAGATCTATGGCATAATTAAAAATTGAAACAACAAGAACAGGAACATATCAATATCGTAACATGTGAAATCTTTTAAACAAAATTATGAAAGAACTAGCTAATACAAGAGACCAAGAAATAACGCACAAGGCAGCTGCTGATTCTGGACCGAGCGAAAACGATAGGTTTGTACTAAACTGATTTCCGGGGTTTTACACTCCTCAGTTATTTCAAATGACTTTATATGATTTCAGCTGATTTCAAGCAGTATTTAAATCGATTTAAAAATTGTGTGATTGCATTGATTTCAAATGATTGCAAGTATAAGTGGTGAGGTAATTTCATTTGTGACAAACCCCTAGGGGCTAGCAAAATAATGCAAACGATTAATCAAAACCTGAGAGTAGCGAGTTCAACTGCTTGAATTATGAATGGAAGAAAAAGAAGAACTTTATATTAAATCTATAATTAGTAGAAATTAATTGTAAATAAACTAAGATGATGTTAACCTACCGTACAAAATAACTTTTAATGGCAAATAAAAAAAGCTTATATAATAAATAATAATAGTAACATATGAACACAGCAAAACAAATGTTAAAAATTAAACACTAAAATTTTAAGGAGCTCCTGAGCAGGATAATTTTTGATGTCTGTATTCACCTCAGTAGTGTCAAAATTTAGTCATGGGATCAAATTTAACAGCACTTTTAACGCAAATGGCACACGGACTACACTTTCAATAAGTTTTACTTATTGTTTTAAGAAGATTTTCTATTGCAAATTATGAGATATCTTATTAAATATATGTGGCCATATTATGAAATGTGTTTTAAGATTTCAACTAGATTTGTTCTATTATTTTAATAATACTTTTTTCTTGGATTCAAAACCATAGAAAAAATTTACAGCTAGGTGCCAGATATTCAGTGAAATTGAGCAGGAATCGAAATTGCAAAATTTAATTTCAGTGTTCCACATTTCGACCGTTTTTGGCAATTCCGAATGCATTGCGAAATCACTTTTACAGAAATCGATTGAAATTAAACCGATATCGAAATTGCAAAACGAGTGAGTTTAATTTTAGTGTTCCACATTTCGACTGTTTTGGCAACTCCGAATGTATTACGAATTTACTTTTCGTGAACAGCTGATATCTGTCGTTAAAAATTTTTGGTTGGGAAAATTGTTTGCTTGATAATACATTTTGTTTCTAACGATTTTTTAAATATTATTGTTGTTTATAATAAGTGCTGTATTAATTGCTGCTGTAATGCATACTAAGAAATATAAATATTATGCATAATAAATAAAAAAAACACGAAGGCTGAGAGATATAAATAATTGTAGATATCAAAAATCAAACCCATTGGAAATTGAAATGCCAAGAAAGGAAGTTAAAGTTTGTTGTTAGCTACTATTAGCTTTTAAATATATTTATGTAGGTGCATATCATATTACTGTCTTTGTACCTTTTTGGCGGTACTGCAAATTGTCAAGCAAGTTCTACTTGCAAAATTTTCAATTCGCACGCAGTTTTGCGTTTTCTTGGCGAAGGAAATATCCAAAGATCGATTGAAAAACATGCTGATGACCTTTCCATGGATTTTGTAATCATATTTTTAATCGCGTCTCTTCGTTTCCACTATTTCACATTGAATATGTACGATCGATTTGAAATCAATAAAAAATCGACAAAATCAATTTGTGGAACACAACAATTTCACTTTGTATCGATTTCGGAAAACGTGAAATCGAAATCGATGCGGTGAATTCTAGAACACCGAATTTTATTCTCGGTCGATTTTGATTTCATTTCGAATGAAAGTGAAATGTGGAACCTAGCTGTTAGTGAAATTGAAAGACGAAGCCTGAGAGAAATTTTCAATTCGCAGGCGTAAGCTAGATGAAGTTTTGTTTTATTTTCGAAGTAAATATCCAAGATCGATTCAAAAACATGCTGATGACCGTCCATGGAATTTTGTACTCATATTTTTAATCAAGTCTATTCGTTTCTACCATTTCAAATTGAATATGCAAGATCGATTTGAAATCAAATTTAAATCGACAAAATCAGTTTGTGGAACACAATAATATCGATTTCGGAAAACATGAAATGGAAATCGATAGCGGTGAATTCTAGAACACTCAATATTATTTTCGATCGTCGATTTCGATTTCATTTCGAGTGAAAGTGAAATGTTTTTCTTCTATTTTATGTGGTGATTTTTGGTCTGTGTGTACATACAAATTAACGTGGTTCGTATCTTTATTGGTCATTATTAAGCATGTTTTAATATTTTAATCCGGAAACCAAAAGACTCTGCAAATTTACTTCTTATCTTCCCATTTTATTATTGTAGGTAATACATTTCTTTACCCAAAGAAGAGTTATAAACTTGATGATAATTCTTCAACGTTTCACTGCCAAGAACTGGATCAACTGAATAAAACTCTTAACTGTCTGTGGGTGTCTTTTACCTAAGAACATCAAAATAAATGTGCCATGAGTCATCACAAAAAAAAAAATATTATTTGACAGCTATATCTTTTATATCTTTCCTAGCTTTGATGCAACTCAAATGCATTATTATAAACTTTTGTCAACAAAAGATAAAAACTTAAAACATTTAACAAAAATTATGACCATTGTTTTAGTGCATTTTCATTTTCTCTGTTAAAAAGAATAAAAAAAACAACACCATCTTCATTCATGGTATAATTTTAATAATTAGATTTCAAGATGAATTTCGTATAATTTAAGATTATCTATGTAGCCTGCAATGTCCTGAATTGCAAAATATATTTTTCTTTGATGTCTTTGTTTTTGAGAATTTCACCACAAATAAATCACAATAAAAAAAAAAAAAAAAACATCAAAATAAAACACGCAAACTACTTCGAAGTCCAATTTTTTTCTAGAGCACAGATAAACCCATGACTATTCTTTGAAATCAGAAAAATCAGAAGTACTTTCGAAAACACAGTGCCTTGGGATTTGTAAAAATTTATGAAAAAAAAAGAAGAAAGTTTTTCATATCCTGATGCTGACCACATAAAGTTTAGTATACGAGTATAGAGGTAAAGGATATTCTCTCAAAAGAAGGCTACAAAATGATTGCAAAAGTTGTTCCATTCACAACAATAAGCAAAACAACTTGCTTATATTATTATTTATTGTATTTAAGTTTCTCTGTTGATGTGTGGGTGGAAGTAAAATTTATATTATATATGTTTTGAAAGGACTGCAGATGAAAGTTGAGAAAACTGTTTGTTAATAACAATATTAGTTCACTCTTGTATACTATACTAGTGTGTAATCCACTATTGTTCTGAGAACTCTTTTAAAGGATAAATATATCCTGCTACTATGTATTTATATACCTATATATTATGTGTGTTACATAGACTGTTGGATTCATTGTGAAGAGTTGCGAAACTTTGTTTTGAGCAGAACAGTTGCAAAACAGCACCAGATATATGATTTATTTTGACTATTTGACTTTTAAAAACTTAAAGAGAGAGTTATTGAATAAGGTAAATGCCCATTGGTGAATATAGTTTCGAGGTCTGGTTTTCTTTGAAACTTGCGATACCAACTTTAGTGACATTAAAAGTAAATCTTAACTTAAATATTTCCTTGTCTTCGAAAAAAAAGTGACAAATTGAATCGAATACTCGTTGTTTAGCAGGTTTAAGTACAAAAAAAGTAGTTGATAGAAAAGTGTAAATTTATACCTGATACGTTGAAACTATGGTTCTGATAAATTCAAAACTAAGTCATTATATAAAAATCAATGTAGAAAAAGAGCAGTAGTCATAGTAGGTGAATCAAATTTATCTGAGTGATTTTAAAGGTCAACAAGAGTGCCTCAGGTTTGCAGCTTTAGTCCAAATATATTTGCAATTTTTATTAATGACATTCAGTGAGGTGTAGGTGTAGGTATACGTAGTAGAATCTAGTGTTGCTGTCGGATAATCTTTTTACACTGAACTACAAGTGAATGTGGGAGGATTTCGAAATGTAGGGTTTCAAATTAATAATTATACCATGGTTATGGTCTTTGAACACAGACAACGAATAAGACTTTACGAGGAAATGAACAGAAAACTTGCAAAGCAGTAAACAGATTTAAGTATTTTAGGGTTTTGACTACATTAAAATGTGGCAAGAAATTATAGGCAAAACAGGATATGGGTAAAATTTTCTTATTAAGCTGAGATAATTCACATATGTTACAGTTGTTTTTAACCTAACCTAACCTAGTACGTGCATGCATATAAATATTCTATTTTTGCCCAAAAAAAAAAATTCAATAGAAGCTAATGGAAGAAATGTTGGGGATATTTACCATTTTAAGTCCCTCCCTACAGTTATCAATTGATAGTTGATAGTTGATGAATATTGAAATGTGGCACTTTAAAACTAAATAATTTATAAATTGTTCAACTTTGTAATGATTATTTTTCATGTTCTTGCAATTCACCAATAGTCCAGTAAATTTGTACATCAGTGTATGCGTCAAATTCAGTTTTCCTAATTTTTTTTTAGACTTGTTTATGATGTGAATTAACTAATAATTAAGTTTATGACCTCGAGTGTCGAACGCAACTTTGTCAAAAACTAAAAAAAACGCGAAAATTTCTAAAGGACTAATTTTTGAAGATCCAATAGTTTCGGAGATAAAACTTTTCTAAGTATGTAATTTTTTCGAAATTTGCAATTTTACGCAATATTCTGTAGAGTCCCCTTAGAAGGCCCCGGTTTAGGTTCGACGGTTCGACCTTATCTGGTTCGCCGTTTCGAAATGGCATATCCCCATTATGGGATGTCTTGGGTCCACAAGACATTCTTCATGTCAATAACAGCAGACAGATTCTCGCCTTCTAATGGGATATCGACTACTGCCAGGAGGCCCCGCTGCCAGTCCCTGCAGACTGAGAAGAATTTCAACTCTGCCGTTTCATTTCACGCTTTACAAACTTGAATTTTTTATTGGGCCAACATCACAAACAAGTCTGCAAAATATCAGAACTACCGGATTTGGCGAATATATTACACGCTACTCCCAGGCAACAATTTCACTGAAAAATACAATGCCAGATTTTTATTTAATGAAAGATATTTTTATCAAATTTGAACAAAAAATTGCATATGCACAAACTCGCACCCACCCGATATCCAGTGGGAATTTCCTCAGTCGGTATTTAGCCCAGTCGGGATTTTGGCAGTCGGAATTTCGTACCCAACCCAAACCGTTGTTCTTTTATTTAAATCAAAGTAATGTGTAAGAGAACGATATAGCAAATAACTGTGGCTTCAAAAAGATTTGGGTTGAGATTTATTTCAGAATAAATAAACCAAACCATAAGGGATAAATGTTTAAGTGACTTGTGTGTGTATATGTAAATAGATATATGTATATATACATTTTCCAAAGTTGAATTGGAAAAGAAAAATAAATATTTTCACTTAAGCATGGAAATGGGAATTATCCTTAAATATGCTCCATGAGAGTTTTAATGTGAATGCATAAAGTAAACTTGAATTTAAGGAGTTAACTTGCAAAAAGGGATTCTCTGGCTGAAGAATTTTTTGGTTTAGAAAGTCTAATGGGATTATGTTCAAATGGAAAGCTTAGTATTTGTTTGAAATTAAATATTTAATTAAAGTCAAAACTTTTTATTTTTATTTCGTATGAATTTAACTGATAAGTCAATGATAATTGTTTTTAGGGAATGACTTTGGAATTAAAAGACTTAAGTTCCTCTTTTATGTGTGTTTTTATTTCGAAAGATTGGTAACGGAGTTAAAAAAAAAACTTTGAATAGTATTGGCCCCGGCATTCAACCTTGTGGAACACTACTTACTGTTACCATAAAGATAGACATGTGGATTAGGTTGTCGTTTGAACTCAAACATAAGTAACTTCAAAATAGATCTGTGCAGTACTATTTCGTCCGCTACTCTATAAAGTAATAGCCCCTTTTCTGGGATAAACTTTGATCCATTATATATATAAATTTCTAAATGACATTAGAAATGATAAATTTGGAATAAATTTAGATATCCTATTTAAAGAATTAAATAGGATATCTGAGACGGAAAATGTTCCAGATAACCCTGGTGGTAGATATATCATTTATGAGCACCCCGGTGAAGCTTATATTAATACCTTGGTATTAAACAGACCGACTTAAGTTGACAAGAAAAGAATACTAAATGATTTTCAAAGAAAAACAACTCGAGTTTTTTTTTTCGTTTTACATCTTTATGTAGATTTTGTTTTTCTTAGTCAAGAATATTTTTTTTTATAAATTGTACAAATAAAATTGATACCGTATAGACAGCGATACATTTGAACTACGTGTTCTTTGTAGGGGATGGAGATCTAGTTTCAAAAGACTTTGCAACGCAAAAAATAGTTAACCATATAAGAATGTCTGTTGAGTACTTTACTTTTGATCCAATTTATAGATATTATGATGAAATCAATCGGAGGAGGAATATCGTGTAAACGAGTTCGGGTAGTAGGTTTCATTTTTGCCGACGACATTGTATTACTGACAAAATCTGTAAAAGATGTATTAAAATGACTAACAATCTAGAAAACTGTGATTTTTGGAATCTATCCGTGATTTTTTGAGATTTGAGGGTTAAAATTGCTAAATCAAAAACTTCTTCATTTGGGCATGACAAAGAAACAAATTTCAGCATTAAGATCGATATTCCTTCAATCAATGTTGAATTTACTTGAATCCTATCAATAGCTATAGCCATGAATATTTATAATTTCAAGCTCAACAGCTATATGAACATGGTTGATAGATTAACGAACATTGTCTTTCAATTCCAAATCATGCATTTCTGTTTGCAAAACTGATTTTATCCTCAAGCCAGATTTCTAATAATGAACCTATGTCAATGTTGTTAATTTTCATAAAATCATATCCCATCAAATACCTAGTGTTTTAATTTCATTAAATTTTGCACCAATTTTCATTGGTAAAGCAACAACCAAACGATATAAGTTGCAGTATACTTTATCACGTATTCATGGTAACATTATTTGTAACATTCTCTTCAAAAGACACATATAACAATAAAAACACACAAGTTCTTAATAATATTTTGAAAAACATTTTCAAACTTGCAAGGACTTTTGAATGTTTTTCGATGCATGAATTTAAAATGACAAAATGTTTTATAATACAATTTTCTATATCTCTTTTGATAATACTGAATATTTGAGAAATGCAAAAATCGTTGATATAGATATATATAAACTTTGTTCGTATTCAAATGACAATTGTAAGGAAGATTGAATGAACAAATATATTTACATTTTGTCCTTAAGAAATATTCACTTGAAGAAGAAGAAGATATTTCTTTTGACAAATTCTTGCAACAACCCAAAAGTGGAATGAATAGAAAAGTGAAATACTCTTCGAAATAGAATTACATTATGATATCAATGTGATGTTATGTATGTTTACTTGCATTCTTATTATCACACTTTCAGTACACATTCAATGATTGGATATAATTTGAATTTCTTATTCGAGACATGATGTTATTTTTTTTTTAAAGTTCACTTACCTTATACCTTCACAGTTGAATTCTATTTTGTGTGTGTTTGTAAAATAGTATTGATTGATGCATACTAATACAAGAAATGTTGTATTTTAATGTTGAATTATCCTTTTGGGTTGAATTATGAATAATTTTAGCTGTAAAAAAAGGAAATACAAAAAGTTAGTTGTAATTTAATTAAACGTCCTATTAATTAATGTATTTTAATAAAAAAAAATGCATTTTCAAAAATTTAATTATTTTTATTAGGAAATTCTTAAATTTATAGGATACGGGGATTGTTGATGGGTCATAATATATTTCTGGGAGTCTTATATATATGCCAATTATATTTGGATTTCACACTGCAATTTAAATAAAGTAATTTGAAGTGTCTCAACTAACACAGTCGGTGAGGCAAGTTGTACCAAAACATGGAGTTAGTTGGTCCGAGGGTTAAAGAATGCTAAAAATATTTCTTATAGATGTAATAATATTTTTTAACACAGTTTTAAGACAACACTTCAGGGGCAAATTCAAGCAGGAGCCGTAAAGGTTCGGAATTCCTTTTGGACCATAATTCTACGAAGCTAATAGTTGCAGGATTAGCTTTAAAAATAATTTGGAGATGAAGTTGAACTCTTGGTCACATAATATGCCAAATGTCATGAATCAATTCAACGGTAGTGATGAATTGATGATGATGTTGTAGGAGTTTTGTGATTGAAGTGATTGATTTGATTTGATTGATGAAAAATTGTAGAAGAGTACATAGAGTTATTAATTGTTGAAGAATAGATATGGGAATGCTGAGTTAACATTTCAATATCGGTAAAAGTAATAATAAAAAGAACTGGACCTAGGTAGCTGCCCTGGGGGAACCCAGAGTTGTATAGGAAACGGATCGAGGAGGTAGATCTAAAAAGAACATATGTAACAAGTGGTTTCTAATAAGAAGAAACCCATCTTAATTAAAGTGATTATCAATTGAAACAGTATTGAATTCATTGTCATTCTCTAAGACAGAGAAGATATAGGACACAAATTTCATAAAGTAAAAGGAAAGGTAGTGGGTCATTAAAGAAAGGACTGTTGTCTAGGAGATTTAAGAGACTTGTAGTGAAAACTTAAAATTTCAAATTTTAAAAATTTTGTGGGAGTTTGGATATGGGACGATAGTTGTTAGTCGCATATCGGATTACCTAAAGTATTTAAATTATAAAAGAGATTTTTTCATGAATTGAAGGTTTTTAAAAGAAGAGAAAATGTGAAGAAGAATGTTTTATATAAGAGAAATAAATGGGGCCCAGTGAATTCATCATTAAATTCATTTAATTAATTTTTAAACATGCGGAGATCGATAGTACGAGAAGAATAAGATAGTACGAGATTGTAAGAAAGTACACAATTAATTAAAGTTTTCTTCGGGAAAAAAGACTTCAGCTTCACTGTTCAACAAATCATATTTGGTTTGTATGATCAAAATGACCTCTTGTTCTCAGCGTCCATGAATCAAATTTGATATAAAAACATGAAGTAAGAAGTTGTGTAACTGTCTCCAACTCCTTTTTTTTTTTCAGAAAAATTATTTATGTTCAATAAGGTTTCAAATGTAAAAAATTTAATTGAATCTTTGAGAGTGTCTTCCAATTTCTAGATAATGAAAGAAGTCCATGGGCATTTTTTGCAGTATATACTCGCAATTATGGTTTAAGTGTTTCAGGGAAGGAAATTAAAAAAAAAACAATGAAGCATTACGACGGTGTTCAAGTGACACAAATGTTTCCGTTACAGTCTTATCACCTATATCGTCTTTAAAGCTCTTTTCTGTATTCTATGCAAGAGATTTAAATAAGTTCTAGGAGCTCCTTTCCCCAGACAATGAGCATTGAACTTTAGTTTCGGAAGCCCTTTAAAAAGCCAAATCATTTGGTGAATAAAATGTCTTGCTTTGTCGTCGTAGAAACCCTAATTTTGAAGCTTTTTTGGCGGCGTCAAAAACTGAGAATGGGAAGTTTATCAGATTCCTCGATGGCAATGCCACTGATAGACAATGGCATAATAGTGTTCTTAAGCTTAAGCAACAGGAGACAATAACGCAAAATTATAGTCGATTTAACTCGAAACTAAAAGCAATTTAATGTGAAACTTGGTTAAAAATACGTTTTTACGTATTATAAACGGCATAAAGCATACATTTTCTTAATGAAGTTGTCTAACTTTAAAAACAGCAAACCTTCGCATTATATTTTTAATGCAACACACTAAAATCTCTGAGAGAATGACAGCTCACTCTCTTGAAATCGCTTTTGTGGAATGTAACTTACTACACACAAACATTGCATAAATTCATCAACAACCCCTTTCAGTGGAATAAATAACTGGAAGTTAAAAAAGTGTTTATTCTTGAGTAAAAGTTAGACAACTGTTCTAAAGTTGAAATAATGTTAAGTGGTGTCACGTTAATTTCTTAAATATAGGTTGACTATAATTTTGCGCCAATATATTGAGTTTTTGTATAGCATTAAATTCCACGCGGTTGTTGATTCTTTATTGGACAATTCTGCTGCCACTCTAGTTTTAAAATATGAATCGTAATTATCTTACTTTCACGCAGACAGACGATGTAAAAATTTATTAGTTCCACTTTCCGGCGAGATAAACCATCAGAACAGCAGTGGACTTATTGCTACGAAAGCCGTACTGCCTGTCAATAAGAAGCTTCTGCTCTTCGAGATATCTGGTATGAACAAAATATAGAATAATTTCGGTATAACCATGAAAAACCATATATGCGTCTGTATGCGGTAGAGGCATTGTATATATATTTCTATAGTACAATCATGGAGCAGCGCCATCTAAAGAAACTTGTAAGCCGCACATTTGGATGTTCTTACATTTATACTAAGTGTCTATTCTGTTACCCTAACAATAGTCGTCAACAAAACAAATTGACAATATTTAATGTAATTTATTGGCTCTAAAACCAATATTTAGAGAGAGTCGTAAACAAAACGAAAATCATATATATTTACGACTGTTGTCAGGGTAATAGCATAGAAAACTAATAAATGCACGCACCTAAAAATTAGTTATTGACAAGTTTCTTAAGATGGCCAGGGGGTGATTATTCAACATAAAAATACTATAGAAATGTATATACAATGGTAGAGGGTTAACGAAATTAGTATGCCAATTAAAGGCTCTTTATTCCCAATTTGTTTTTTTCTTTACTTTTACTTAAAGAATTCTTAAATGCAGCTTAAAATGGGATTTAATAGATCGGTGTCATTTCGTTTATTTAAAACTTCTTTAATCCATATTAAAAATATTTTTTTTATATCGTTTTTTTTTTTAATTCTTTAATCCTTTTTTAAGCCTCGTACTTGTGGTCTTTTAAACAGTAATTTTTATATATCACATTGGTTTAGTAGGTAGCGCACAGGAACGTAATGCGAAATACATTGAGTTTGAGACCCGGTGAAGGCACAGTTGACCTACGTATTAAGAAAATTGATATTCTTCTTTTAAGCAATGTAGAATAATATCCTAATTACAGAAAAAAGCAAATAGTTAACACATAGCAAACAAAATAAATAAATAAATACAAATATACAAAATTAAGAAATATCATATTTCTTCTAAAAGAGGAAGTTAAGAAGGAGTAAAAAAGGTGTTAAGAAAGAGTAAAGAAGTATTAATGAAGAATGTTATTCCGATTTAAGAAGATTTTAAGAATAAATTGAGCTCTATCCCACAATCCCACTTGCATCTTTTATTTATTTTTTTACTTAACAAGAACTTAAATCCCTCTTGAAGAAGAATCTAATATGCTTTAAAATTCTTAAATCCTTTTTTAAGAAATTTTGGGCTACTTGTGTATTACATATGTACATACAGCTCTGACTTTTTATATTAATTGGTCCAGAATAGTTGTCTATCAATGAAACACTTTGTATTGTTTGCTCAGGTATAAGTTAGGGCAAAAGTATTGGTAATTGTCAAATAATCATTAGCAATAATGCCGCGTTTTTCAGGTGTGTATGTATAGATCTATATTGCTATCTATAAGTGTCAACGAATTCACTATCTGTCACCAAGATCAATGTCAAATCACAATGACTGATAATATTATTTGTAGGTACAGTGCACGTCCCTTTTGCCATGCTATTGCTAATACTTTTGCTCCATTCATATTGATATGCAACTGATTTTTATGGAAAAAAATATTTTTGTTAATTTTGTCATTAAATTTCAATTCAAAACTTTTCAAAACTTCAAAAATTGTAACTGAGTCAAATTATTAATTTTAATTAATTTTAATTTACTAACAACATATTGCAATCATTACAACATATTGCAATCATTATAAAGTCGATGCCATATTTTTATTTCTATTTTATGACAAAATTCAACTTATAAATTTTCGCAAAATAAAAAATTGATAAAAAATATAATAAAAGTTCACATATTAATATTTTACAAACAAACAAACAAAAAATCCATCCAATTGAATGACAAATTGCTTGACAAGATTGTAATTTGCATCTGCAACAAGGGACTTCAAATAAATACAGACAAAAATTATATACCATGAGTGAAAATAATTTGTATATTGAAGTTTGGCTCGCGATCAATAAAAACAAATTGACCCCAATTTATCGAGAAAACAAATAATTCAGCCTTTTATTATTTTATTCTCTTTGTTTAACTTTTATTTGAGTGTTATTGTGTGTGTGTGTGGATCTGTTTCCTGTTAATATAAATAAAAGCATTACAATAATTTGAACTCAAACAATGGCTGTGATATCTATACTGTTATCTGAAAGTCAATATTATGAATATTGACTCATGTGCAAATTTATCTGCTCTCACTTGTTTCTTTGCACCCGTTTTGTGATTAATTTTTTTTTTTATTATTTATTATTTATATATACGACAAAATTTACCCTACAAATCTGTTCTGGGACTATTTTTATAATGCGATATAATGTTTCTGCTACTTGTTAATACAGATAAGTTCGACACACAGATATCTACTGCTCTCCCTGGTAGACTAAAGAATTTTAGCTTTAAACAAAAAGAAAAAAAAATTATTAAAAAAACTAATTGAATCAATGAATGGATTATGTATCTGTATCTTTTTTTTGTATTTATTATGTCTGGTGCTTGGGTTCCAGCTTGAAATTAATTTTCACGCTTTAAGAAATTAATGAACAGAGGAAGCCAAAGGTTATCAACTTTTGTGAAAGAGTAAATGTGGAATGATATGGATTTGTAAGTTTATTACGGTGGTGCTTGTTAATAAGAGATACAACAGAAAACGGAAGGGCAGATGGGAGTAGGTTCATTATCAGTTGATTATGATTTGAGGAAAATGAGCATGAAGTGACCTAATTAACGAAGGCGATCGTGATTTTTCATCTCATTATTTGAATTAATGAAATTCAAACAAAAACACATTTAATCTTTTGTGTATTGTTTGGTTTTGGTTGACTTCAACGTAATCACGTGTGTGGAAATCGATAATTTAACAAAGAAACAAAGAGGATGTCGTTATAATTAATTTTCCGCCATAATTGGGACATCATTCTACGAAAATTATTGTCAGGTTGCCTTTCAGTCTGATTACAATGGTTTGCATAAATGTGTAGGGCTGAGTTAGTACGAACGGTTGTAATACTTTCAGGAAATAATAATAATAAAAATAGTATATAGTCTCGAAATTCAACCAGAGAACTCGCGATATTAAATTCTGGAAAACATTTCTCTCAAATGGACAGGTCCCCGAGAGTTACTCTCGAATGTTTACTATCGAAAGTACTTTCAATTGGACAGGCACCTTTAAATCCCGAGTGTGAGCTTTAATATTTTGGTGATCAGGTGATTGAATGATTGATGCTCACAAAGCGACAAGTCAAATCTGGAACAAACGGAACGTAAATCCCAACAGCATTCATCGCTTTCAAACATGTCTTTCAACAAGCCCATCATATTGCAGAATCAACCATATATACCCATGGAGGACAATGATGGTTTACCTAAATCTTGGATTCCAAATTGTCGGACCATCACTGTTTCAATAACCGACACTTTAAACAAACCTGAACACACATACATCCAGCAATATACGCGGTTTTTTGGAAAAACTATACGTAGTGAAGTTGGATTTTCCATACAAAACTCTCACTGCGGATCACTACCGATAAAAGGAGAATTCAAATCTCACTGCCAATAAATTTTCGACATTCATTCGAGTATCGATCAAAATTTTTGATATTGTTGTTACAAATGATAAATTCATGTGTCTCGATAGGGGTATGTTCGTTAAGTTGGAGTGGCTTTAAGGGCCAATCTTTTCAGCTCTGGTTAAATCTCTGGTTTGTTCACCATAGAATTTTCTTAACCAGTTGTTTCGAAAGTCGGTTAACAACAGTTCGTCTTTTCACCATTTTATCTACTTTGGTTACCAAACCAGAGATAGTTCCAGTTTTCCAGTGGTCCGGTTGTGAAACGGAATCTCTGGTTAAGTTTGTTTATACTTTTTTGAATGCGAGAAAGAGATCGAAGATTTTGTCAATAATTGATAACAGCCTGTCTCGTTTCAATGTACATGGATAAACTGAATTGATTTATTCACGAACAAAGGAAAACAAAAAAATATACATAAAATATAGGGGTGGAATTTATTAAGATGGTAGATCATCATTTTTTTTAATTTTATTCGTAACGATTAGTAGTAATGATCAATAAGTATCTGTATATTATTTATCATTCAACACAAATGTGAAAAAAATAATCGCTTACCATAGAATTTCTGTGGTTAACCAAGCAAAATTGACTGGTTAACGAAATCTCTGTTAACCATAGATTCTCTGGTTAAAATTTTGCTGAAAAGACCAAATCTCTGTTAACTGACTGGAATAATGACACTAACCACGGAAAATTAGCTGGTTAACGTTATCTATGTTAACCATAGATTCTCTGGTTAAGATTTTGTTGAAAAGACAGAATCTATGGTTACCAGCTGAAATAATCAATGATTAAACTTAACCAGAGCTGAAAAGACTGGCCCTAAATGTTTGATCTTGATTTATGTTCGATTGCACATATCTTGAAACAAATTATCAATTTTTTTAAGGAAAAAAGTTTTTGGAAAATGTATACATAGAAGAACATTACATCTGCCAGTTCCATCCAAAAATGTGCTCTTGTTGAATTTCCTCGAGTAAAATATAAAAGTAAAAGTGAAAGTAAACATAGTATCTTGTCAAACCTGAAATTTAATTTCTTTTTGGTTAAAGGTTTTGCTCAGTTTTTAACTTTGTCACTTTGTGGTTGGATTTGCGGAATATTCAATGCAAACTAGCTGTCATCAAAAAGCAATAAATGTTTGACACTGACTCATTTAGCAAATTTTTAGAAAAATTAGTTATAATATGCAAATACAATATTATAACTAAGGCTTAACTACGATTGTTCAACAGGCCTTTACATATTGAATTTGGACATTTGCAGTGTGTTGTGTTAAGTGCTAACTGTCATCAGAGGCAATATATTTGACATTTTGTAGTTTGAAAGATCTGAAATCTTATGAGCTTTGCAAATTATCTATTTAGTGCAAACCGTCATCAGAAAGCTATATATTATATAAATCGTTAATACGTTTTGATTTAAAGTATAAAAAATTATGAAAAAGATTAAGGTTCATTGTCGTCACCGTATTTCAAGAAAAAAGTATAGCAATTAATATACGTTGGAAAAAATCCACTCGACTCAATTCTCACTTATCAGATCAATCACCCATAACCAACCAGTTGGACAAAATCATATCAGATTATGCTCCATTCCGTCACACATTACATCCAATGGACGGCATCATGATTTTCGAATGATTTTCTTCGAATGAATCCAACCGAATCATTTACCTGTAAAATTTTTTATGTAAGTTATAAAAAACAGTTAAATACAGTTAGCTTCTGTTTGTTTTACTATACGTATAATAATTCCCGGAAACATGGTATATTAAAATAAAGCAACATTACAAGAACCATCCTAATGGAAGAACAAGAAAATAATTGCCATTTTTATTATTTTTCCTTCCTCGAAAATGTTTTAATAAGCCAACATAATCTTAACTATTCTTCCGGCAATAAAATCGTTGGGAAAGACGAGTCATCTTACAAGCCAACTAACACACTGGAAACTTGTCCAATACCTTAAAAAAAAAACAAAAATGAAAAAAAAATATCCCAAATTAAGTATCTATGTAAAAGAAACTAAACCCATAATAAATATTGTCGAATGGACCGAACGAGAAACTTACAAACGTTCGCTTGGCTTCATCGTAACCAGTTTTTGGATGCCAAACACAAAGCGCTCACGCTACTTTTGTAGTTTTGTTCGGGGGTCCACCGATATAAAGGAACGACTCAACCGCGGTATCCAATAAACGTATCTGGTTTCATTCCTCTTTCAGATGAAGCTGTACCTACATGTGCTGTAACAATACAAACCGGTTCGATTGCAGTTGAACAACAATCACTTATTCGCATGCATTTTGTTTCCCCCTTAAAGTTTCAACATGACTATACAATTGGGATTTTTATTTCTATTTTTTTTTTTTTTTTTCCTATCCAGCTTAGTGCGAGCTTCTCTCTCTCTTGTGTCGTTTCACAATGTTAAGCATCACTGGACCATGTTCTTTGGATTCGAATAGAAGAATACATACGCTTCCCATCAGAAGTACCATCACCATGTAGGTATATAGTTGACTTTTCCAAATGATATTTTATTCTCCTTTTTTGGTTCTCTAAACTAAACAACAGCATTGAACACAACACAACGGTTTTTTGACCTTTTGCATTTTGGTTGATGCTGATGTTGCTGCACAACGAATGGTTGTAGTGGTTTTGGCCATTTCAGGATTGTTTTACAATGCACATACAATATTGTACATGTACAGTGTGTTCTGCCCTTTTGTGATCAACGGTGAAGAAATTTATAGCCTGAAACTTTTAATTCCATTGGAATGGCATAAGGCGTACTTAACTGTTGCGGTTTTACCATGAATATGACCTAAAGATACACAGTCCAATGAATAAAATATTTAGCCTACATATTTTGCAGATATATTTTTCGATGCGTTCACATGTTAACTGTTTTTGTGGTTTTGAATAAATCTTTTTATGGTTAGGAGGATTTTTTTTTGTTTGTTTTTTTTTGTATGATGGAACTTTAGTTTTGTAGAATCTTGGGAATTATTTTTTTTGTTGTGGTTTATACATACCGAAAATAGTAACTAGAAAAACCTTTAATTGCATTTATAAGGTCAAATAGTTTTATACCGAACTATATGACCGAGCTAGAATTACCCGTCACATTAAGATCAATGTGGCCTCGTACCCCAAAATAAAAAGTACGCTTATGTTTTTTAGACCCATGAATTTGGAATCGAAGTTTGGTAAATCAGTGGCGATTTTGGGGTAACTACACCCATCCATCCATGCGCACATTTTAAGACATTATTGGGTTCCCTCGGGAAACAATGCTAACCTTAGCTGATTCTTTATAGTTATAGTCGGGATTGGTGGACTTAAGTTTCAGATTTGTCTCCTCGCTTAGTAAAGGGATCAATAACAATCTTTCGATCACCCTTCCAAAAATGACAATACGAGTTCTATGGATTTTTTAAATTTGACACACTTATACCCGACGTTATAACTACTCAAATAGGAAGATTTTCGAAAAAGCTCGCACGAGATCATACTAGACGATCTCGGGCGAGCTTTTTCGAAAATCTTCCTATTTGAGAGAAAGATGTGGTTGGAACAAAGAGCATATCTTCCTTGCATGGCTGGAAACATGTTTCTAAAAATAATATGCCTTCAGAAATAGGGTGTGCTTTCAGAAATAGGGTGTGCTTTAAATGTTTGGGGTATTAGAATATCGGGATCCCAGAGGAAAGTGATCTTAAAATCAGCGTTCAAACTTAACATTTCTTTAGGATTCGTTAAATCTTTTTTAGTAGCGGTTTTTTTTTTTTTTTTTTTTTGAACAGCTATCCGTAGTAAAATAGGATTTTCCATACAAAAATCTCACTGCCGATTACTACCGATAAAAGGAGAAGTCAAATCTCACTGCCGATAAATTTTCGATTTAATTCGAGTATCGATGAAATTTTTTGTTATTGTTGGTACGAATGATAAATTCATGTATATCGATAGAGGTATGTTCGTAAAGTTGTAGTGGCTTTGCCCACAAACATACCCAAAATATCAATTATTTTTTTAAGGAAAATCAAAGGTTTTTGGAAAATTTATACATAGGAGGACATTACATCTAAAAATTACATCTAAAAATTGCATTTTTTCTTGAATAAAAAAAATAGTAGACAGTATCTTGTCAAACCTGAAATGTACCTAAGGTCTTTTTAAGGTGTAACTCAGTTTTGCGCTTTGTCACTTTATGGTTGGACAGGTTCGCACGAATTAAGTTTTGTTTGACATTTTCTAAGCATTCAGTATATAGGAACTTTCATCAGCAATTAATAGCTTTGAAAATATAAGTAAGTTTTCACAGTTTCAGCAAGCAATAAATGTTTGACACTCTTGTTTTCTCTTTTGACAGATGTTAAGGACCAGATATGCAAATATTATAACTAAGACTTAACCACGATTGTTCTAAAGGCCTATTACAAATCTAATTCGGACATTTGCAGAGTATTTAATGCTTACTGTCATCAGAGTCAATATATTTGACATTTTGTAGTTTGAAAAATCTGAAATTATATTTTTAGTGCGAACCGTAATCGCAAAGGTATAAAAAAATCGTTAATACTTTCTGGTTTTAAAGTATATGCTTAGTTTTTGCTTCTACTAAATATGGAATAGGCAATAAAAAACTTTGTTTTAGAAACTCCAATGGAATTTAAAGAGTGTACCTTCGAGTGAATTCATAATGTGCAAAACATAATCCATTCTACGAACAAATCTCATTTGCTATCATTCATTTTCGTTGCTTAAAAATAACAAAATTGCAATTACGTCTGTAAGAATGCCACATATGAATTATATGTTATAAAATTCATCTATATCGATTTGTTATTGCCACATTTTCTTCTTCATTTAACGTTTTAGTTTAATATCTGTTTTTGTTTTTAAGAAAAATTCTTTTATGAATTGTTTTTTTTTTATTCAATTCTATGTGACAGTTCAGTAGTACCAGTGTACAGTGACCTCTGAAAGAATCAAGTGGCAAAATCTGGACAAAGAAAAGGAACAAGCATTTATCACTTAAATCAAAAATGTTCTGTAACAAACCATCAATAGACCTATAAGATTGAAGAGTGTGATGTGGAAAATATGACTAGTTCTCTGCAACGACGAACTAGCCTTTAGAAAGAAAAATTACTGCCAGGAACTGCTAGCAAATGGTGAGGTATTGTCCACCATCAACTGTACAAAGATTTATGTTTGTGGAGGGATGAAGCCAAAGAAGGGAAAAACGACTTCCAAAACTCGGTCAATGTGCCCCTACAATACCATATATAAATGAAAAAGCACGCCTTGAAGTGGTAAACAGATGTTGCCAGAAAGAAGCAAAAAAAAAAAAAACAATGTGCCCATTTTTAAGTTGGAAGGAATATTTTCAAAACAGTTTTTTGAAGATTTACAACAGCCAACATAAACAAAAGTGCAATCACTTATGTCTTTAAAATTGCCACTCAAAAAAGAAAAAAAGAGGAGATTTGTTCATTCGTTTGTTCATCAAAATTCATAAACAATGCTTAACAACTACTTCTTCTGAAAATTCTTCAAGTGGCGACAGTTTTGAGAAGGATTTTTAAATGAACATTCTTAAATACTTTCCAATAGTCGCACTTAATACCCAAGAAGTCCCTGAAATCACAGTGGAAAAAATCAGGGCAAAAAATTGTATTCAAAAGCCAAAGTGACCCCGCAAGCCATAGTCACCTCAGTTCACGGTAGTTCTTTAAATGACTTAATGCGTTTCCATAACAACCATCCACAACTGAGTTCATCAAAAAAATTAGTTTTGCTTTCCTCTAATGATCACAACACCTGTTAGCAAAATAAATATCTAATAATTTCAAAGCTCCAGCAACGTTATTTCCAATTTAATTTGAATAATCAGAAAATATAAACTTCCCTCATTATCTTTCCTCTCAATCGTTCCACAGTTTCCTTTTAACAAATCCCCTTCCCCCCTCCCCCCATACCAAATACCTACATCTGCCAAAATGTCAACAACTGCCACCTGTGCACTTTAGCCTTTGCTTCATTTAAAATTTCATATTATTTTATTGGCAAGGGTATCTCATCTGGCCAACAAATAAAGTGGTACGCAATTTGTTCTATCTCGGAACACTTCCAGGTGCTTATGCAAATGAAATGTTAAGTTCTTTATAGAAAGAACGTTGTTATGGGGGCAGAGGAATTCCTAAAATGAGACAGACTGTAATCTTTTCAGGTGTTCTGTTTTAAAGAAAAACGTTTAAAAAGTCCACATGAATAAAATGAATGTTGATGAAGATTCAAAAAGATTTTCTGCTGACTATATACTTAGGTAAAAATCTTACTTAGAAGATTTGGTAATAGGGTTAAATTTTATCTTGATGGACGTATTTTTTTTTTTAAATGGGTTTAAAAATCTTTTGGCAGGTGATGTGTTTTAAAAAAAAAAATTGTAAAATTTTGTTGAGTGGTAAATTATAAAGGATATAGAAATTGACGAGGATACCTGAATCGCAAGTTTTCTTTGTACCATCAATACCTGCCTAAAACAGTTTTTAGTAAATATGTCTAATTGGTATTAATTATCTTTCAATATTAGATGCGTTTCTAAACTGCAAATCCGTGACAGTTAACACAAATTAATTTCCATCAAATAAGTACTTTGAATGTTTTAGCATTTAGAAACGCTTTTCGCAAATTTGTCGGGCTAATTGAAAAAACAAAAGCACCTATTTAATAGCGCGTAGTTAGTTGGACCACTTTTTCTTTAAAAGTCTCATAGATTAAAAAACAGTCACAGTACAATTGTAACAATGGTATTCATAAATAAAATTGGAAACGAAATTGGAAACGTTTTAAAACTTACATTGAAAAAAGAGTGATATTGTTTCAAATAAGGCAACTCCAAGTAGTCTAACTTGCTTCATTGGTGAGCTCATAATTTGTACACAAATTTTACACCACTCAATTTTATATGCTCTGATCATATATGATACTAAGGCATATTAAAAGAAAGGTACACAAATTGAATGTCAGTCAAACGGTAGTTTCACGTTATGTACAAAAAATATACAAATGGATTTTTTTTCAAATTCTATGTTCTTTGGGTCGCTGAATCCGCATCTGCGAAAATCCAACAAAATTTCCTATGGCGTTTTGAGATAACCGCGAAAATCGGCGGAATTGTCGCACTTTTTTCGTTTTTTGCTAACATCTGACTCTATGCGTCTTAACAGAAATTTCACCTGCAACAAAATGAATGACCATTACATTTCCTACAAAATCCATACACATTGTTTATTTCTCAGGCGTACCGTTAGCCCGTTAGAGCGCGTTGAAATCTCAACTTAATTTCCCATTTCTATAAAAAAAAAAAAAAACAATTTTTATTTTAACATATGAATTTTTAACGTTTTGTTTTTTTTTTACAGAAATGGAAAACTATGTTGAAATTTCAACGCACTCTTGTTGGGAAGAAGTTATTTTGTGGCAGCAAATACGAAGCCACACAGTTAAGGAACATACTAAAGTAACAGTCATTGATTCAGAAGCGCAATGCAACTCGCCACTTAGCACTACTACCGACTTAAATTTCATTTTCGATTTCATTCGCATGCAAAACATCAATTACAGAACGAAAAAAGTCAATCAACGAAATCTAAACAAAAATCTAGCATAGGGTTGCCAGATAAAATTGGATGAAAGTCTGGACACCAGGACTTTAAAATTCGGACAACGACAACTTTAAAATTCGGCAACTCTTTACGAACCTTTCAAGATAAAGCGGTATAAATAAGAAAAGTTTTGGTCCCGTTCTAGATAATTATAGGTATACCTTTTTTCTAACTATTCCAGACAATGTGTGAATGAACTTGGATAAAATTGTAAAATGTGCTTTTTAAATTTATTTTTTAATCAGAATTCTTTTCTGAATAACATATCCAAAATCAGACAAAGTCCGACCATGGGAACACATTGAAAAATGCATTTCAAAATGATGTGTGCGTTTTTTTTTTTGTGTTAAATTATGTAACATAATTTCTTACTGACAGAACGCCAAATTCAGGAATATTGTTATAGTAAGAAAGATGGATGCACCCGAATTCATTAACACGATTGAACATTTTTCGCAGTCAACAAAAAATCGACAAGGAATATTGGCAGTCAACATCTACATGGCGGGAACTTTAAAGTAAAACATTATGTTGTTATATGACCTTTCAAAAGAAACAAGTCTTACTTACTTAGGAAGACCTAAAGTTAATTTAAACCTCTTCATTGTTTAAATGTTAACTAAATATTTTCATTTTAAAGCTGAATACGTATAATGTTAACCTTTCAAAGTTAACTAACATTTTCTTCTTTCTCTATGCATAGTTTTCATCTACACTCTTCTAGAGATCAATCAATGTCAAAACAGAAACTCAACCGCAATATGCGTGTATGTAATTTACGTTTAGCCTTCCTTTCAATTTTCAGTTGTAGAGTTATTCATGCGTCATTCGTGTTAAAATAAAGTAGGCCTTAATCAATCTACTAACCTTTGCTCTGCATTCACAAAGATCCATCAACTACACACAATTCTCAAAAGTCATTTCCATAAACCGCAGTCCTTGATTCAAAGCACTTATTCCGCCAATCATTGATGTTGTAATAATTGCTTTTGTAATTAAAGTACAATCGACGCTCGTGTTCTAAGCCATTTGCAATCTACGTGACAATTGCACCATCAGGCAACGAGAGTACAATAAAGAAATTTACTTCAGAACGAACACCCTCTTGATTTCACGGATCCTGCATATAATGTTGGTTGAAGTTGAAATAATAGCAAACGAATGAATGGGAGTGAATGAATTTTATTGAGTAACTATAAATGTCCCCCATATCCTCATCACAGTTGATTCATTTGTAATCAATTTGCGTTTATTGAACAGCAACACAAAAAAAATATATATATATATATAAAATAAAAGTATAAACTAGTGCTCATCGGTCTCACGAGAGAAAGATACAACTTTTTGTTTTTAAAGTCAATGAACAAGCTATAAATTTCTATACAAAAACCCGCCTCATCAGTTTCAAAAACAACAACAGCGATAAAAATGAAAAAGTAATAAATTTCGCGTTTGCGTTTACTTTTCTGCTCGTTTGACAATTTAACTGTCAAACAAAACAAAAAAAAAAAAACAAAATAAATAATAAAAACAAAAATAAGTTTACGTATAGGTATACCGCTAGATATCAATCTAGAGCCAAGTTTAAGCAGCGTATCGGGTTGATGTGATAAATTGGTCACAAGGCGCGTGATTTGAATGATTGCCAAGTCCGCCTGATATAGCCAACGAAATGGAGTGCGATACATTTGCCCTTTTCAAGTAGTTGAATCGTTGAATGTCTAGCGCCACAAGAAGTCTCTTGCACGTTAACCACCCTCTTGTCATTTCCACAAGTGGGGAGGAAGCATGACATTGTGTCGTTGTTAGTATATGGTGGTTCATAATTTACTGAACAGAGATGTTATACAAAATAAAGTATAAAACTATGTTTTTTTTTTCTTCATAAGAGAATAATCTTGAGCGTGAGTCACTTGTTTCCAGTTGATTTTGACAGTTGACGCCATGTTGTTTTGAAAGCGCTACTGTGAATTATTATGTCACTGGTGATAAATCACATTGGCAAGTTACACGATTAAGTAGCACGTCAAAATGATAGAATACTATTATTAAAATTAGTACTCATTAGTTCAACGCGACTCACCAATGTTTGGTGGAAAAATTCGGGGCAACCGATTCGTAAACCAATCAATCAACACGTACAATACCAAAAGAACTCCAGGAAATCAATCCCGAAATCTGTCCGGGTCCCGATTTTTGAAACTGTGAAAAGAATAAATTTTAAAACGTTTTTTGAGCAAATTCAAATTTTTCAAAGATCTCAATTTTTGTTCTAAATTTTTGATTTTAAAACTTTATTTTTAAATCTATACCTACATAAATCAAAGTAGTTTTCTCCGATTGCAGGTTAGTTTTTTTTTCTCTGGGTATATTATTTAGTAATCTTTAGTACACGCTTTGACAACCATTTATTATAATTACTTCGAGAATCGCATTATGCGAAGTAATTAAATGAAACGTGTAAAATGAAATGATAAATCACCTCACAGTTTTACAGATCGGGAATTGATCCTCAGATCGGCAATCTTTGATCGCTATTTATAAAAGTGTGCAGGAGAACTCAGTGCAATCAATTCTATGCGCAGGATTACAGTCTTTCCCAGACTTGAATTTGGGGAATTTGGCATCGGGTCTTTGACCTGATACGCACAAGATAACACTGATCCGCAATCTCAAAGTAATTAACCAGAGAATATACCGTTTCCTGGATGAATAGAGCGTTTTAAGCGATTTTGACCCAAAAATCAGTTTTAGAGACGTGGAGCTTTTTTGGTTACATGAATATACTAAAAAGCAAAATCACCGTAAATTGTACAAGAGTTGCGCTACGCCATCCAATGATAAGTACTTCTTCGTAAATGATTTTAGCTCTAATAGTCAAATCAACAAAGCAAAACTTAGTACATTGCCGAACATAATGTAATCGAAATCTGTAAAGGACTGTTACAATGATCTGCAGTCATGCGATTGAACTGCACACTCTCTGAACTTCCTTAGCTTAACTTCATTAGCTCAAAGACTGCTCTGTTCTATGAGTCGATAAAACTATTCCAATTTCGTGTTAATATCTGACTATGATCTGGCTTACAAAGGGAATTTAAAAAAGCTCTGGAAGTTGTTTTTACTAAGAATATTTTTACGTCCGTCGATTCTTAGGTTTAACCAAAAACCTACTAAATAGCAAATTTTCTAGATAGCAGTGTCAAGCGAAGAGCGTTGATGATTTTTACGGCAGAAAAGAAATATTTTCTGATCAAATATTTTTATAAGCTTTCTTTTTTATCGCTACTTTCTATCATCGTGCTGGAAAACTAAAAATTGTCCATTTTAATTTTGTTAATCATGACAGTATACTTGTTGAGTACGCCATGTTCATTTTGTTTCTAAGATGGTAACTTTGAAAAAAAAGGCCAACTCGGATTTCTTATCTTGAATTGATCAAGCTTTGGAACTTTTCCTACCAGCTTCAGACAACTTCTACAAAATTATTCGAATTTATTGCTTCATACCCTGCCTAGAACTTTGTGATGTTATACCTATCGAAGTTCAAGTTTTCAATGTGCCAAAAATGATATCAGATATTTTTTTCAACAATCTTAATTTCCTGTTTTGTTAAGAAAGTAAAATAAGTTCTGTGATCGGTTAAAACGATTAATCAACAATTTTATCACAAATTATCAGACTTTGGTAGATTTTGAAAAAGTCGCAGGATTATCACATCGATGAGGCTTATTTCTTTTTATTTCGCCTTACCTATTTAGAAATTTGCAAAGCCATATTGTATTAAGAAGATACAGCTATGGACAGAGAAATAGCACACTCATGACTTTTGTTCTGAAAATACTGTTTACTGTTTACTTATTATATATAATATTGATTTATTTACAGGGATAGCTCAATAAGGTATTTAAGTACAAAATAATAGAAAACTTAGAATTAAATTCATATGAGTTGAATTTAAAAAAAATTTTTAAATTTGTGATGACATAATTTGTAGCACACATTGGAAAATCTGTTAAGAAATCCTAATTTGAGGAACGAAACATGGGTTTTTATATAATATCTATATTTACCAAGTTAATACTTTGTTGGTTGACCACGATTTTCCAGAGTAGCGTGGCATCTTCTTGGCAAACTTTCCACTAATTTTTGGCATCTGCTCTGGGGGATAGAGTACCACGCTTCTTGAATTCCATTCAAAAACTCCTCCGATTTTTAAATTTAGTTTGACAAATCTTAACCTTGACATCATTCCATAAGTTTTCTATGGGGTTAAGATCGGGACTTTGTGCTGGCCAACGTTTTAATATTTTCTTGTAAAAACCACTCCACGTGGTCAACGTTGGCTGTATGTTTGAGTCATTATCATGCATAAAAATCCAGTTAACAGGCATTGACTCGAACGAGAATGCTTCCATTGTGTTTTTTAAGATATTGAGGTACCCGAACTTATCCATCTTACCGTCGATTCTCACCACTGGACCCACTCCATGCCAAGAAAATGCATCCCGACCATCACGCTTCCACCACCATGTTTTTTTCTGCTGACGCGACCATACAACTCCGCATTGTTTAGTCTCATTGTTACAAGTCTGCTCGAGACATTTGCACAGAATTCTTCATTAATTTCTGTCATAATGATCAGGTACGATTTAAAAGGATCCACCTTGCACTTTTTAACGATCGTTCTGTCGATACGTATTGACGTTTTTCGTGGGGGAGGCTTTCGAATTTAATTTTCCGTGTTAAAGTCAGGATCGCTATTGACTAAATCAATAGCATTATATAACATTTTTCGCGAACAATTCACTGACTTTGAAATTTCTGAAGGATTTTCCCTTGTTTATGAAGCTCATAAATGATACTCATTTTTTCTGGAGTACATTGAACGCCTCGGCCCATATTTTGTTCACACCGTGTTTAAATTACAACCGAGATTGCAAAAAATACGAATTTCGATCGCAACTTTCGATTAACAATTGATAACTTAGTATATAAATCAAACTGTGCTATTTCTTTGTCCACTTGTTATAGGCTATGAAATCTAAAAAATTGACCAACAACACAAAAATATGAGTGATAACGGAACAAATTTGTTTCTATCATATGTGCTCTCTGTCTCTGTCCATAGCTGTATGTGTCTGTCAACCTCGCCAATTTGTAGAAAATGGTAACGCAGAAATATCGTTACTCGGCTCCGTCAAATTCGGTTAGATTTATGTATATCATCAAATTCCTTGATTTAAAAAAAAAGTCTAAGTCATCTTGAGGCGTTAACCTATTTTACATCTTTCTATGGAACTCGGTGGTCAACAACATTAAAGGGTATACTGCAACTTTGACAAACCTAAAATAGATTGGATGAGATGATTGGGTTCGGGACACGTTAAGCGTATGGATAACTACTCACAAGGCTGGTCAGTTCGGTTATCTTAAAGATAGTTCAAACAGATTTTTACTGTTTCCCGTATTAGTAAAGGACTTGTCGAAATAGAGTAACCATAGATGGTGCTTTTGTTAATTAGCCTTCTTTTACACTTAAATAAGAAAGCAACATTTATAATAATTTTCAATTCATCATACCATAATATAACAACGCTGCTTTCAGCACACACAACAGCTGTATTACTCCTCTTGAGCTTCAGCTTCTGCCGTTGATATTTTATTGTATGCAGTGTAAGCAAGCTTGTCAAGAGACCGACTCTGCTCATGCATAATTCAGATATTTTGAGGGTAGCGTTGCATTTTGCATAGATAGGTACATATATTCATGCTGGAAACATAGATATGGAGTATTAGCTGCTGGATTTTGTTGTGTTGACCTCGTCGTTGTCGTTGTCGTCGGTCGTGGCGCAGCATTTCAGAAAATGGTGCTTCTGCTGTTGCTGTTGCTGCAGTCGTCATCGTTGCTGTCGCTGTTGTTCTCATTTGCATAACAAGTAAGTGCACAGACTTGTATATTTCAATTTTTTCTTTTTTTTTATTTATTTCTTACAAAAGAAATAAACAAATTTAAATTTATTCAATTGAAAAAAGAGAGAAAAAAAAACTAAAATTGAAGAAGGAAACGAGAATATTGTTCTACATCTGCACCTTAAGCTAGTTTTTGTTTACTTCAAAAAAGTCTTTTAAAAACTTACAAGAGTGTTCAAAATTTTCTTTTCCGTTTTGAAGCCAATATTGCTTTTGAAGTTTTTTTTTTATTTTCAACCAATTTTTCAAGAGGTTACACAAATTAGCTTAACTTTATGCATGTAATTTGATAGAAGGTTGTTTCTCTTGAGAAAATAGTAATTGATATGCATTTTGTTATGAATGTTATCAAGAAGTTCAATCAGGAAAAGATAAGTTTGGAATTTTAATTGTCTGTTCATGTTACTGAGATGAATATCTAAGAAGTTTCTTGTGATTTATGTGATGAGAAAATATTATTTTATTACTAAAGTGATAACATATCTGGGAATAGTTTGCAACAATGGAATTGATTGTACATATACCTGATTGTTTTTTGTTTTTTTTTTAGGTTTGAAGCAAAAGTGTGTGTTGATATTAGTATTTTCGAAGGAAAGATTTAAAATTTAACATCGTTAGTTACGTGGACTATTAGAAGTTTGTACATGAATTGCAAAAGATCTGGGAGAGGTATAAAGAGGACGGAAAACTGGTGACACTTAATATGCCATTATGCCCACACGTCAAAGCCCGTTTTTAATATTTTCGAGCGGCGTCTTCTTGGGAGCAACTCACGGTATTTTTTTCATATTTAAATTTACTTGTGTAATCAAAAATTCATACGCAGTCATTGGACGATGTCAATTATAAGCGCTGAATACCACTAATTAAATTGCACGCAGCTTAGTTGGAAGCGTACAAAGCAGCCCATGCTTTTAAGAAGATCTGGGAATGTTAGCGAACTTATAGAGCAAAAAACAGAAAACCTTTTTCTTGATGGAAAAAACGTAAAGTTCGTTATTCAGGACATGAATTATTTGGAAGTTTGACAAAATGTTTAACAGAATGTGTCACATTAACAGGAATAAGAAAGCTATAAACATGAAGAAGTGAATTTCTCGTATATAAAAGTTATATTCTATCTAAATCAATTTATCGCTATCAAAAAGAGTGAATTTTTAGACCTAGACAGTGTTACATACCGACAACTTTCGGGCCTCTGTTCATCGTAATAAAGATTAGCAATATATTAACATTAATATTTCTAATAGCTGCTGACTTCATTGGCAACAAGTACATAGATCTATTAAAGAGACATGAAAACAATCAATTTCCATCAGTCATTGACGAACTAATTCCAACACCCAGTGTTGAAGACGTAAACTTAACAACAAGAAAGCTTAGGAGCAACAAGGTTTAAATATCTGATGGTTTACCAGTAGAACTCTTAAAATCAATCTGAAGTCGATGTTAAGCTAGGGCACATGCATCAAATTACCGACCCAGTAGGTATGGGTTTAATTAGGCCCGGGAACTAAGACTAGCAGTTTCATATGCTTCATCTTCAAAAAAGTTGTTCTTATGTTCTGCAAAAATATCGAAGCGAAATTTTATATTTAAAATGTTGTAGCAACTCTGAGTGAAGTATCTCGACCTCCCAATCAATCATGGTGTTAACACGGATAAAACAGATCTTCCTTCTTTTTTTATCGACCAGTGGAAATATAAAACTCCTGTATTCAGTTCCTTGTTTGCCAAAAATATTGATAGCATTTCGCTGAAAGCTCGCTAACTTTCAGCAGCGAATAAAAATGGCTGAAATTTATAAGCTGTCAACAAGAAAGAACAGCATCAGTAAAACGCAAAGATTTTTACTGTCAATAGCTACCAATTCGAGATAGTTTAAGAAAATTCGTCTACCAAGGTTTTATTATCACATAGGATACTAGGACCAGCAAAGAAATATAGCGAAGAACAGTTTGAAGTAATGGCTGTTACTTCAGACTGGGAAGGCAATTAAGTAGATATATATAAGACCTTGATAGTTCTAGTTCTTCTTTATGGCGGAATATATACTTTATCAAAGGCATATGAAAAACGCAAAATTCTTCACAAAAAAATGAGACTTGTTCGCGTTGGACGGAGAAAACTAATCATTCAGAGCGACTTCAAGTTTAGACTCTGAATATGCTAAGGGATTAAGGCCCAATAGACCCAAATGATCCGACTCTCGGGGTATTCGAATCTTACCCGGAGATACACGGAGGAAGCTCTTTGTGTTTCTATTTTTCATTACGTTACAGGTAACATTGAAAGGAAACATCAATGCACCACTAATCATGAGTGTTTTACAGTCATGCATCTCTTCTGGTGACATATTTCCACATCGACTAGCAACGCAATCAGCTTTTTATTTTCAATTCAAGAAATGAGTACAAATTTCAATGAAATCGTCAAGCACCCATATAAATGCATGCAACATTATGCATACACATGTATGTATAGAAACCATCAAGATTCGTTCATTCAACCCCTTGTTAATATTGCACAGTCTTGATTATTGGTCTCCTTAAGACCAATAGAGTGTGTGCAATACGCTGCTTGACATTTAACGTCGTTTTCAATTAAAATCAATTTCACTTTGCATCTTTGTAAGAAAAGGAGTAAATGAAAAGAACAAAATTCATTCCCCCATTTAAGACTGTATATGCTTTCTGCATATATATGTAAAAAAATAGCAGCACTGATTGCAATCGTCTGAATGTTTTTTTTTTTTTTTACTCCATTTGACCAGTTCAGTGTAAACCACTTGAAGAGCTCATAAGGGACTAGCATATTTTTTTTAATTAAACAATCATGCACCCTTTTGTGACGAAATACCCTCTTTGAATAATTTATATAATGTTGTGGGGTTGGCCAAACAAAAATGCCCATTGGGCACTCGACTTGCATACATTCTTCCTCGGGCTCTGGTTATGATTGAATCAAGAATCAACTCAATGAAAATTTCTGGACACAAGGGCAATATGTGTTGTCAATTATGCAACAATGGGTTGGAGTGATGCCACAGTTCAGCTATAGTTTAACGTTTAGTTTGGAAAGGGAAATATAATCACATTTTAAAGTAGGTACAACATTCATTGATGCGGTATAACAATGTCTGCAGAGATTTTTTTTTTGTAATTTGCTACACAAAAGCAGAGAAATGTAGTTGATGCGGCCAGCTGCATAAAAACTTCAACGTATAACAATGTTTCAAAAAAAAAAAAAAAAAAATATTTAGAAAGCTGGAAGTATAGGATGAAAGTAGGTCGCAAGTATCTGCTCACAGTTTTTTTTTTACCAAAATAACTGAACATTTCTTAAATTATTATCTTATTTGTTTTCACAGTTCACATTCTATTTCTACAGTAATGTTTATTAGTAGAAAAACTAGTTGAAGTAGAAAACTTTTATTAGATAATTCGTTTTGAAACCGAAACTGACTTTACAGAGTTAATGAGGAATGTTATAGAGCTTTCCATTAGTTTGAGATGCAGTAGGTACAGGGCCAGTTTGGTCTGGGAACCAAATTTGATCTTGAGGTTTCTTTTGTATTCAAAAATATACTTATAAATTTGTAATTATGTTTTATTAATTAATTCCTGGATGTAGATATTTGAATAAACAAGATTAATTTTGTGCGCAAACCGAACTTAAAAAAAAAAACTTACATCGATACACAAAACTCAACTATCCACACATATAATGAGTGTTGTTTAAACACCCCTACTCTCCTCCTATTTCATCCATCCATCCATCAATTCATAAATTCTATTAATATTTAACCAATCAGCATGCAGACGGAAGAGCCATGCAAAATGGTTTTGTTAAAAAATATATTGTAACAATAAAATCTTTTCTATTCTATATTCTATTATACATTTTATTTGCCTCTTTTTCGTTTGCTCAAGTGCACTGTTAATAAGGTATTAAAAAAGCACTCATTCACAAACAATTGTATTTGTCTCATTTTCGTAAGTTCATGTTAACTATTCAAAAGCAACAACAAAAACACAAAGGAAAAAAAGAAAATTTTGCATAATAGTTTTAATGTAAAATTTGATTCCCAGCCTAGACCGGCGCTGTACCTACTGGAAGTCAACAACGCAACGAAGTAACCAGAAGTCTCATGAAAAGTGAAAGGACGTATTTGGCAATAGTTCTACTCACATCCTTGCCCTCGATCGGCATAGACAAATGCTAAAAAAGTAGTTCCAATGCACTATGAACAACTATGGAAAAAATACGGCATCCACCTAGAAGCCGAATGCTTCAACCACTTTGCGAGAAATCTAACCGATCGTAAGCCAGTCCAACTCCCAGAGTTCTTGATGGAACTCGACACAAGAGGGTGACTTGAAATAAAGCCGATAGAAATAACTCCAAGTTTTAAATTCGGTCTTATTTCGTCTTTAAGGAGCAATTCTATATTATTAATTTTTTCTATGATGACAATGTAAAGTTTTTGTATACGATACCAATACATGTCCTTTTTAAAATAAATATCTACTAAAACAGGACGGACGGATGGATCTAATAAACTTTTGCCGCACCGAGGACGCATGTAAACATTGTTCAATAGGGATGCAGTGATGGACGGCCTTTTTTCGCATCAACTATATCTCACTTGCGTTTTTGTTTGATGTTCGTGGCCGTTGATACTGCAGGCTTTCCTTTATGCTTTTGTGGAATCCCTGCGCATATGAAATGAATCTTGTTACCAAAAATCAATAGCCGCAAAGGATATAGAAACCAAAAAAAAAAACTTAAATTCATCTCCAGCTTGGGGAGATTTCTGTAGCCCTCATCTATGCCGATGGTAAAAGTTTTTTTTTACTACCGATATCTATGATAATCAACGAAACGAGGTGGTAAAACACAAACAGTACCAAGTTAACAGGTATTGAATATCTTCTATGGTTTTAGTGTGCATCTACTCTGGCTTTAAAAGGTTTAACGATTGCCCTTGGAAATGCTTTATGAATGCGGAACTACGTGATATTTTATAACGTTGAAAGTGAATAGAAATAATGAAGTTTTGATGCATCTATTAGATAATCCTAGTAGAGAAATTATTACAGAAATTTCAAACCAAAAATTATTTCAGATAACAAACAAAAAAAAAATGTTCATAATTTTAATCTGACAACTTTTAAGCAGAAGGGGACCCAAGTAGCTAACCTGAGGGACACCATAGCAACATTCAATAGATATTAAAAAAATCTTATTTAATAAAATTTATCATTGCAAAGTTTATCATAACAAAGTTATCTCAAAAGTTTTGAGATAACAATCAAACATGACATTACAATGATAGAGAACACGAAAAAAGTAGGTCCGACAGTTCTGTCTTTCAGTCTGGATGTATCGAAACCTACAGCGTAAACGGTTGGGCCGATTTTCTTCAAACTTGGTACTTTGTATTTTTGGAGTAATATGCCCAGGCGTATATTTGAATTTTATCCTAGGTCTGAAAATAACGGTACCTGCCATATAAACGCAACAGATAATTAAATTTTTCTCAAAAAAAATACGATCGATTTTGATAAAATAAAAATGACTATTTTTTTAAAACAGTGATGTTTTTCGACAATTTTTTTTTTACAACTAGATATTTAACGCTTGTATGGCAGAAGCGTTTAAGACAATTCTATTTTTCTCGAAAAAAAATACGATCAATTTTTATAAAATTTCCTACAATGGATTTGTAGCCAAAGGTTGTGTTTTTCATTTTTTCAGAATATGTTTACATATTAACGGTACCTGGCAAAAAAGCCTTAAGGACAATCCAATTTTTCTCGTAAAATATAAGACCGATTTTTATATTTTATATAATTT
The DNA here is from genome assembly GCA_951217065.1 of Baccha elongata. Taxonomy (NCBI): domain Eukaryota; kingdom Metazoa; phylum Arthropoda; class Insecta; order Diptera; family Syrphidae; genus Baccha; species Baccha elongata. The sequence continues at coordinate 31,382,400 of OX578272.1, forward strand.
AGTGTGACTGATTTTTTAAGTTTTTAGTTAGAAATTTATTTTCAAAATCACCTTATTAACGGTATCTGCCATATAAACTCTACAGAAAATCCAATTTTTTTTTTTCGAAAAAAGTACGAAAGATTTTGATAAAATTTTGTATGACTGATTTGTTGCCAATGACGGAGTTTTTCGTTAGAGTTTTTTTTTCAAAATCACCTTATTAACGGTACCTGCGATATAAATTCTATAGAAAATCCGATTTTTCTCGAAAAAAGTTTGTCCGACGTGCAGTCGTGCCTTTTATTTGAATTAGTATTTGGATTTGATTAAGGATTTTTTCTCCGTGTATAAACAAAATGACCCACCGAGGTTGAAAACAAAGAAAAAAAATTCCCTTCATGCAAACCGTAAAAGTTATGACCACAGAATTTCATAAAAAAATAAAACCTTTTTTTAAATTACTTTATTATTCCTTCCAAGATTTTTAAATTATAACTCTTCTGAGAATACAAAAAAAAAACAAAAAACGAAGCACAACATCTCACTTCTCTTAAAAAAAAAATCGTTGGCATTTAATTAAAAATAACTGATGTAACAATTTACGCTTATATCCTAAGTAAAACAGAAAATAATGCCATCCTTTAGGATTTCGCGCCGCAAAGCCACACAATCTTAAATAAGTATATAATTTTCTATCCAACACGTTAGGCTTAAAAAAAAATACCATCAGGACATAATCAACCCTTGATGTAATTATCAAGTCAATGGCATCGCTTTGGTTTTTTTTTTTGAAACACCCGCACTCAAACTATTTCCCAGAAATCAGAAGGAAAAAAAGTAAAAAGGAAGCCCCATTTGATTTCGTTTTTGCCTGTTTCAACCAACCCCCTGGGGCACTTGAAACCTATTTCCCACAATCTGCCAAAAAAAAAAAAAAAAAAAACCGCAGCCTCCTTTTTTCTCTACATAGACAAAAAAAGGATATAAAAAGAGAAACTCAATTGTAGGGGCAATATTTTGCATTCTTTTTTTTTTTTGTGTTAGATATAAATTCTGACCAAAATCTTTGCCAGGTTATCTTTAGGTAACCTTAAGGGATTTTCGTGATCTGTTTCCATAATTTGATTTCCATTTGGGTTATTTTTTTTTTTTATTTTTTTTAGTGTTTGTTGTTGGCTCTTTGCTTTGTAATAATACGGTTGTATTGTTATGTATCCAAGTATAAAGATACACAAGATACAAATATAGGAATACAAACAAAAATTGTTAAGCCTGCTATAATTTTAGAGGAGGTTTGTAAACGAAAGTTAATCTAATGGAATTGGTTCAACAATGAAATTGAGTGTCTTCTAGTAAACATTCAGCGATGATACTGTGTATGGCCATTGGACAAGGATCCAGGTAAATAAGGACTTACGTATAATCATTGGGTTGGATTTAATCGAATTTCGTTTGGCTCAACACACACCTTAGACTAAATAAAGTTATGTGCGAGAAAATAATAAATTATGTCAAGAACATTATTATAGAAATTTATAAATAAATTGACCAAATCTGATAATTCCAATACCTACATTTTTGGATAAAAGGTCAAATTAAACTGCGCTTATTTTCCTGAATTTGTCTTAAAAATGGCGGAGTGGAACAAGAGCTATATTATCTAATTTAAACTACATATAAGTAATTAAAGTATTTTAATAGTTAGTACCCTGTACTTAATCGTATCAAGTTCTGAATTTTTATTACCAGTAGATAGAGTCTTGATTTCTTTGGCCATTTCTTTTTGAGTATACAAGAATTTAGTTTGGGACAATATCATTCCACGTCTGGGGCGGTAATAATAATTTATAATAAATATTTATATAATTAAAATCGCACTTTAGATTTTGTCATTAAAGAATTAAAAACAAAAAAATAAAATAATAATTCAAAATGGCTGAATAAAACAACCAGAAGAAGAGGAGAGATGAACACCAGTTTATGTTCCATAATACAACAGAATACCCGTTCAATTTTACTCCGAAAAACCACGGCCTAGTGACTTACAACACTCAACCAATCCTTTTGTGTGCGTTATTAGTTCTATAGGATTGGAGGGGACTTACAAATTTACGTCGAATCCGAACGACTAAGGTGAGATGCACTTTTCATGACAATGATACTCTTGACAATGATTTGTCACTTCCTCGCAAGAGGCAGTGCCCTGAAAAAACAAGGTGTTCTCGAATAGTCCGACACACAAACCACTACGCCACGGGGCACGGTATTGGATATGGTACGTTAGTCTTTCAGGCCGACAAAAAAAAAAACAAAGTGCACGACTGGGTCACACGAATTTGCTCTTGTGGTGCACGACTGGGTTGCACGTACTTGTTCTTGTGGCAAGTTGCCACGAAAATAAAAATAAATTTAGTAATTTTTTTTTATAGAAAAAAAAATCATATGAAATTTTCACCAAAGTGCTAAATTTTCTTTTTACAAAGATTCAAGCCAAAATTAATGTATGCAAAATTAATGTAAGTTTTAAGTTTACCAAAAAAATTATTCCAAAGTTTTTTTTAAATAAATCGATGTTTAATTAATATTTTTTATAAAAAAGTTTTATTTTTTAAATTTAAAGAACGCCATTTTTAAGTGCTTAATTGTTTGCGTTTTATGCACAAAAAATATTTTTTTGTCAAGGTGTTTTCCAAATATTAAATTTAAAAAAAACTAAATTAAAAAATTAATTAAAACTAAAACTAAGCTTTTTTTTGCAAAAAATTGGGATTCAAATTTGTTTATGTCATCTTGACCTGGAAATTCAGATCGACACTATCATAACTTTTTTATCGATTTCGAGGCAGAGCGCGTATAAAAGAAAAGAAACTGGACGCAAATCATCAATTTATAGGAATATGCTCAATTTGTAAATGGCGACACAAAAATGTCAATTCTACTTTGACAAATACAAAAATTATAGCATCTTGCGATTGTGATGATTTTCACACCAGTTGTTAATAGAACTAAGTATATCGAGCTTTGTCATTCCTCCTATCAACGTCTTTTTGTGCAGAATAACCATGAAAAGCGCACGTTGCTTCATCTCGGACAAAAATCACTCCGATAGATTTGATCACAATTTGTGCCATTTCTTCAAAGTCATTCTTAAGAGAAATGCGCAAATATAAGAGGTACGATTTTTTAAAATTCCCTCCAACTATACTTACAGACGCAGACGATATATTGACGTAATCGGAAGAACACAACATCGACATCTGTGGCAAAGCACTATATGGTATCGTTATCGGTATTTAAGAACTTTGTCTAGACTCCGACAACTATACCAGTGCTGTTACCAAGCGAAGAATAACTCTTGCCAATCGGTGCTTCTTCGGGAAAAGAAGACAGTTGAGTGTCAAAGTCCTCTTTCGAGCAACAAAAATGTTTGTTTACATTTATCATATCAGTCCTGACTTATGGTGCAACTGCAGAGATAGGATCACTTCTCAAAGTAGTCTACGATAGGGTTAATTGAATATCATTATACTCTATAAACTATATACTATATCTCCAAAGTTCTGTAAGTAAATAGAGAAGAAGGTTGAAGATACTTGAGATGTGCTTTGAAACAGTGACGTCTGATAATTTTTGGTGTGAGACAAAGATGTTCGTTAAGACCAATAATAACTTATCGAAGTTACAGACTTTCTTCCAGAAAGTTTCTTCTAGAAAGGATCAAATTTCGCAACAAATTGATTAAAGCCCATTGTTGTGTTGTCTAATAAATTCTTCTGATATACTATAATGAATGATTAATTGACTCGGCGTATACAGCGCCCTATGGAAATAATGATAAATCTTAATGTGTCGAAATTTTGGTTTCGAAAAAAAAAATCAGCAGGAGTAACCTGTAAAGTTAAGCGGTCATTCTATATAAGTGGTCAAGGGGAGAGACAACTGAGAGGGAAACTTGGTTTGGTATGGTAAATGCGAAATCATTCTGGAAGAGGAATTCTTAGCCAAATTAGCAATGCATAGAAAGATTTATTCGTAAAGCTACAAGTTCTACATCGACCAATCTACAATAATTTCGAGCATAATCTGCAAGAAGCATACTATTTTCGATATGAAAAAAACATTCAACAAATTTCGACTATAAGCAGAGTTGAGCACCTGAAAGTAGATTATATTCGACTTCAAAATTCCAAACTAGTTAAATATGTACAACACCTGCCATCTGGAACCTTGAAAACAGAAAAACGTAATCCATTTTCTCAGTAAATCTCAAATTCTAACAGAAATAAAAGCAGCTGAAAAATTATAGCAGTTCAGGTTAGAAACTTAAGAGCTTTAACATATATTCTTCAAACTTTAAAGATTGAATGTTGAAAATAATAATCAAAAGGATTCTACCAGTCTTAATGTGATGAAAATAAATGATGAGACAGAAAAATGTCATTGAATAAAACTCAAATATCTCTTTATATTCGAAAAGGTAAAAATTTTAAAAGTTTCCCAGAAAAAGCTTCAAATTAAAAACCAAATGTATTCCATTCCACACTCTGAAGTCTTGAAACCAAATATAATAATGATGCATAATACATTAACAAAAATAAGACGAAAAAAAAAATCCATCAATTGAATTTCCCATGTTCGATTCCAATGGAATGTGCCGATTGGTACTCATATCATTATTCCGTACAAAAGATACAAAAAAAAAAAAAGATCAGAATTCGATTTTTATGAAGGTTTCTTCCACAAAAAGCAAACATGAGCCCAGGTGCTAGAGAAGCCAGAGGAAACTTTTATAGCTCGCAATGGCAAGGCATATACATATTCAACACACTGTGAATGATCGATTGTAAATTAATCTTTTCGATACTTGTGCTCTTGCTCCGAATGAAGCCCCATGGCAATATGGCCACAGCGCACCGACTTTGTGGCAATGGTGGGTTGTAATTCGGATTCAGGATATCACACTGTCATCGTGGGTAGGTATAATTTTTTTTTTTTTTTACCTAGATAGGTATACAGTGATAAATGAAAAGCCTACCTATGTGTAGATACGTAACTACATTCGAAACGTTGTTCATTCTGTGATTTGCAAACAACACCACCGAACGCCGCCGACGAAATGAACAACTGGATAAAAAAAAAATGTGTTTTAAGAATCCGCATTCTGACGAACTCCGGAACGCCATATTCATGGAGCAATGCAGATACAAGAATATGCGGGTGGGTGGTCTCTTGACATGTATCCAAAGTATCTCATTCTTTACACTACATGTATCTTTGACTGGTGGAACCTTGAATTTTCATTTTATCGTTGAAATTGCAGGCAATGGAAATTAAACTCAAGTGCTTCGTGATATGTGCCTCGGAGTGTGTAACTTTGTGCGTATATATCTTTTATATTGCGATAGAATTGGACTGTCAGAGAGAAGCTTGTTACAATCCGAAACGAAACGCATAGATTGTTGATTCATTTATGACAAGTTATGTAGCATGTCTTATTGCTTCGTGACGTGAAATTGCTTTCTGTCAAATTGTGTATGTTAGACACAAACCTTACGTGCTGCTTTGTTGGATGAATGTTATATGAACGGCTATTTATTGGTGTTTTTTTTGTTGGTTTGCGTATCTAAAAGTGGCTTCTTCCGTTATAGCTATTTAATGGTTCGGAGAACGTATACTTCATATGAGAATACGAGGGTAGAAGAGCACAAATGTCGGGCAACTCCCTTGATTGACATGTAAAGGCCTTTTAAGTTCAATAGACGCTCCGTTCAACACAATGACTCTGTTTCTGATAGGAAATAAGGCAATATTTTATTTTGAGAGCATGTAAGTTGTAAGTATCGGATTGGTTTTTTTTGGTCTTAAATTGGAAAGGATTGAACTTTGCAAATATATAAAAAACAATATTATTTAAGTCAAGAGGTGATTTATGGTGCAAAGCAGTGCTAAGAGGTGTGTTTATATTGTTCAACCACTTTGACGGTGTGTTGATTGGTTTTGATAAATTAGTTATTTTCGAATTGAAACTATTTTTAATGGAAGTGCTTTATGACTAGCTAGGTACTATTTTTTTGTTTCTATGGAAAACTTAAGAAATATCGATCGCACTATATTACAGGAAAAACGGTTATTTGCATATAAGAAAACCGATGCTAAAGTCCTGTGAGAAAAAAATAAAAATATTTACTGGCGTTGGGCGCCAATTTTTCTATTCTATAACCTAAAGTCGTGGCTTCTAAGACATTTCCTTAATTTAGGTATTTGTTTAAGCTAAATATATTATAGCCGTAATTCTTTCTCAACTGAGGATTTCATTTGAAGAAGTGTTTCGCCACATTTTCATTTGGTATCTTTTATTTCATGAGAAACCCAATTAGCATCGGAATTGTAATTTTAGAAGAAATAAATTGTAGGTACATATTGCAGGCTCAGATGTTAAGTCCCTTGCAAATTAATACAGATATAAATATATTTTGGTTCTGCGTTGACGCTATACCACGTCTCCTCTGTTTAGATATTTGCATCACCCCATCAAATAACAAAGCCATAGATCTTTCTTGATCTATGACAATTTTTCCCTCAAGGTTGATAATTCCACTTCTAATCCGCCCACTGACTTCTACTTCGCTTTTTCCGACGGATCTATGATCTCGAATGGGATCACAACTTTCCCACTTCTCCACTTATTCTATTGACCTGCTTGTGGGGTTAGTCGGGTTGACCCCAGAAAATGTCGGCAAGCCTCCCGGTTATGGATTTTTCTATTTCTAAGGCCAACTGCTTGTGGGGTTAGTCGGGTTGACCCCAGAAAATGTCGGCAAGCCTCCCGGTTATGGATTTTTCTATTTCTAAGGCCAACTGAATGCTGGTGTCACTGCAATTGGTTTTTTCCAGGAATTCTTGGGCCTGCATTTCTTCCGTGATTGTACCGGAATGTTGTATGAAAGTGCCTTTTGGACGTGGTTCTCAGAGTCTCTCCTGAGTTTGTCCTGGTGTATTTTATCAATGATGTCATTTTTAAAGTGAAGGCTATTTCGGATCTTTTTACTTCTAATTCGATAAAGCTTTGTTGCTCTTGCTGTCAAGCAAAGCATCTTCAGCTCAGTTACCGTCAATTTGCTCTCATACTTTTTGTATATTGTCCAACATTGTTATATTATTATTCTGATTATTACACTCTGTGTTGCATCTATGGTTGATTTGCTCGAAACAAACCAGCACTGGTTATTAGAAAGCCTTATTTTTTTTCACAAGCGGCCATCCAATACACGCTCAACGATCATCATCAGCTTGGTTGAACGGTAATTGTTTCCTTGTAAATTGGGAGATAGTTAATTTTCATCCAATGGTTTGGAATATCGTTACCTAGAGTCACCATCCGCCCACTACTTTGTTCAAAGGACTGCTTTCAAATGATGTTACTTTGTTTGTGTTATTTTATGAGAAACGTAATTAACATTGTTGCCGTCCCATTATACGGGATGATTATCATTTTGTACAAGTTCATGAAGCAAAGGCTGAATATGGTGAAAATAAATACAAATATGTGATTTGATCCTGCGTTGGGCGCCATCTTAATATTATTATTATTATTTTTTTTTTTTTTTATGTAAATGTATTCTGATGTTGGTTCGTATTTCTATACATTCCTTGTAATAATAATCGCTTTTTCCAAATAAGTTAAATGTAATTTTATGTTTTATGTTATACAAGTTTAAATTGTATGTGGTTCAAATGTATGGCCCTGAGGCCTTATTTCTCAAAATACTTCTCAATCTTTCAAAGGATTTTATTCAAAGGACTGCTTCCCGATGTTTTCATTTAGTTTATTTTATTTTATGAAAAAAATTAATGATTTATATAGTTAACGAACGCTAAACCCTGTGAAATAGAATACAAATATATATTTAGATCCCGCGTTGGGCGCCATCTCTAAATTAGATTCTATAATCTGATGTAGAAGCCAGCAAATTTTCTCTATTAGGATATTTGTTTCAGCTAAATAAAAATGTCGCACATCCTGATTGTTCTGGAACACTTCTTAGCTTAGCTTAGGCTGTTCAGCTTCTAATCGGCCTACTGAAGATTTTATTCAAGGGACTACTTCCCGGATGTTGTCATATATTTTGATTTACTTTATGGGAACTCTATGTAACATTGTTGCCGTCTTTTAAGGGGAAGATAAATTGTTTGTAAAGCAGAAGCTAAATCCAGAGAAAAAGAACTAGAACATGTACTTTGAGCGTTGGGCGCCATTTATAGTTTTTTTTTTTGTATCTCCATTTCTTACAATAATTTTCGTCCTAAGTTTTCAGTGGTAAACGAAATGCCCCTGAGGATCACTGATCGTTCACTTTATGTTTTGGCAATACGTAATTTTTCAAACTACTTTCCATGCACAGAACAATAGCAGGTAGTTTGATTTTAGTGAATAATTTTTTTTCTAAAGTCAAAAGGGATTGTAATTTTCAGTTCCACCCAAAGTATCAAGAATATACTCTTAAAGATTAAAGCATTTTTTTATTTCTACCATAAAAGAGAACTGCATGCTTCCACAAGGAGCGAAGTGCAAAAGCGACGCTAACTCGACTTCTTTTCTAATTACAAACAATAACTATTATCCCATACTAAAGCCATCATAGGACATTAAACACCTCTATAGCCATTCAATAACTAATTCATTCGACGTGCTCGGTTGTGCTCACCACGGCTTATTAACATCGATATACACTTAGTGTTTCCGTCATTTCCATAAAATGCCCTAACGGCTTCTGGGGACTACTCTGATTGAAGTCGTCTCCCACTCATCCACATCTGCTATTAGTGCCATTTAACACAACTCAGTAATGGGTTCTTTATAAGTGGCGGACGATATTTTATCACATGCAACACACACAACGGTGGTTGTGGTATGTCACTCACCTGTTGACTAATTTTTATGACTTCTTGAGTGACACTGACAATATATGCACTCCGGGTAGCCTAGCTCCTCGTTATATGTCACTTTGGGGTCGACTAGTTGACATTGTCAAAAAATAAACCAACGACCTCCATTAATCTTTTATATCCATAGCTATACATGAAATGTATCTAAGAGGTACCAACCAAAAAAAAAACACAAGTTCTTCTGCACCTGCCCCGCCCACAAAAAAAAAAAAAGGAAAATTGATTGATTTTTATGGATTTATGAATGACACTTGGGCGACATAGAAATAAATGAAATGCTGACCAAACTTGAAGCTTTAACACCAAAGGACTCTTCAATAATGAAGAATTGTTTTTAACATAAATGATTTATGGTTTGAAACAACCTTTTATTTCTTCAAGTTTTCACAGTTGGATAAGTACACCAGATTAAATGCAAAAAAAAAAAAAATAATAATAAGAGAGTGACATTCAAGCAAAAGCACTCAGCATCGTTGTCGGCATCGTAAATGGAAACAGATTTTGAATAATGGATTATTTTGAAGGATTAACTTGACACTTATTGAAGTGTTCCTAATAGCCTTGGATAAAATGCCGATAGACATTGGCGTGATGGTGAGAAAATGATTGTCTTAAAGATACAATATCTTTAGAACAAATGAGATAATGTAGGTTTGGAAAAATCTCTCGAAATACACCTAAATTTTAGATAACAGTAAACTTTATTATATTTACAAGGACGAGAGACTTCTGAGGGCGAAAGGATTTCAGCGCTTGAAAATGTAAATAAAGTAAGCCAATATTGGTATCGAAAAAAAAAGAAAAAAGTTTGGGACCATTTCAAACAACATGGAAGAACATGCAAGCATGGCATTTTTGACGGAAGTGCCACTGCCTGAAATAATGCTGGGAATATCAGCACGGATCAGAGGAGTATATATGAATTCCAAAAGTTTAGGACCATTTCGAGCAACATAGAAGTACATACAAGCAAGGCATTATTTCAACGGTTAAGACGGTACTGGCACTACCTTACATAATGCTCGAATATATTCAATGAAGAAATACTCGGATCAGAGAAACTTATATGGATGGCTGGAAAATGGTCGTTGCGGAGAAATTCTTGGCTCAAAAAAATGAATTCTGAATTCCAAGCTACATCAGAATATATTCGACGAAACCAGAGAGCCGTGAATTGGAAGGAAAAACGGCTTTAGCTGCGAATTTGCAGAAATGTTGAAAATAGAAAGAAATCGAAACAAAATGAGCAACAGTTACAAGTTACAAATATTGTTTCAGAGCCGTTTTATTTAATTTTTGGCAATAGCTAATGAAGTTTAGTGTGAAGCAATGTCAAAGAATGTTGTTGATGAATTTATTAGCAGAAGAAACATATATTGCTGATTTCCGAATCTAATCTCAGTTTGAAAAAGTCAGCATATTTTGCATTATTAAGACTCTTCAAATTAAATGCTCGACAAACATCACAAATTGGAAACTTTCGTAAGTTATAAATTATTCAAGCAAAACTTTAATGAAGCTTATAGAAGCATAAAGCTACAGATTGACAAAAAATAGAAGAAATAGAAGAATGCTACCATGCTTCGTATAAATAGAAGCCAAGATATAAAATTTTTGATGACGATCTAGTTTAGTTAGGTACTTCTTCCTGACTAATTCAGTTTAAAAATCATTTTTTTGTCCGACGCGACGGTGCTATGATCTCATCTCATATTATAACTTCTTCACAAGCTTTTCGGTTATAAATTGTTCTATTGTGTCAGATAAACCTACTGATGTTATAATTGGACTTTTTTAAAATTATTTGTTTAAATGAAATCACAACAAGAAATGTCTAGTATAAGCATTGATAATAAAAGATTAAATTGGATATTTGTTGTCTGAAGACCAAAATATAGCCCTAGGATTCGCTTAATCTAGAGGAACGGAATTCTTGACATGTATCGATGGGTTTTTTTTTTAATAATAAGTGTTCTTCATTTGACAATTCAATAGCAATACAACATATAAGGAAATACCCAATATATTAACAGAAAAATATGATGAAGAATTACAGAAATCGAAAAAAGTCTGGAAGAAGAGTGAACACTATTATGTTCAAACTTTTAATTCAGAAAACAAGTGCGAAAGCTAGAGCGGAGTAAAAATATTATCCTCGGAAACACGCAGTCGATATTAGACTGTTGAGCCTACTTAAATCAGCTGGTTAACAACGATGGCGTAATAGCAATAGTCAAAAGTATCCGAGAAAAATGAGATTAAAGAAACCATTGCCAAACTTAAATGAAACATAGTTATCGGCGTTAATGATCTTCAAGCTAAGCTCTAAAAAAAACGGTAAAGATGATCTGTGCTGGGTACAACATGAACCAGTTCACATACCCAACGATTCGAATCTCAGTGCATCAGCATCAACAAAAGTCCAATCAAACCGTAGACTTGAACATTGAAAGCTTTAACTTCGAGGAAGTCACTAAATTTATATTCCTGGCAAAATTAAAAAACAACATCATCGCAGAATTTAAATTTATTAAATTATGTTACTCTGTAGCTAACTGAATAAGCAATTTTGGAATACCTAAGGCCATAACAAGATGAACCAAAGAGACAGTGTATATAAATCAATTACTATCCCAGTCCTGCTGAATGGTGCAGAAGCATGAAATATATTTCTATCGTTTAAAAGCTCCTTTGATCAATTTAAGAGAAAAAAATATTAATTATTATAAATTATTAAACTATTTTCTTTCACAACTAATAAGCGGCAAATTTAGCACCTAATAATTTTTCGATAGTGTTATTTTTAATGAAGTTGTTTTGCTAAAACTAAATTCCCGTTATGTTAGCGATTTTTTTTTTTTTTCAAAGTTGTTTCGCTAAGTTGATGGACATTAAAATCTTCAACATCAAACCAGAGGGAACGAGAAATCAAGGCAGATCTCATTTTCTGTGCAGTTATCAAATATAAAAGAAAATCTCTCTTGGTTTGCATATGACAGGCTAGAGAATTGGCGGAATGGAGGACTGAGATATAATTTCTTTTTTTCAAATTTGGTATAAAGTATTCTTTGAGTAATATGCCCTGACATTTTTGTTTTACCGATAATTCCAAATTTTTAGAAAAAAAAATACGAACGATTTTGATAAAATTTTATATGAATGGTTTGTTGCCAATAACGGTGATGTCTTTCATTAAAAAAAAAACCCGGGGGAACCTAATTAACGGTATGTTCCATAGAAAGGTGCTTTTTTGATACCGATTGTCTCTTAAACGGCCAGATTTTGACTCCTAAACTTGATTTATCAAAAATTTGGAAAAAGAGTACTTGGTTCTTTCTAAAAATCTTTTTGAAATCAATTTTTCTTGAAAAAAAAACATACGATTAATTTTGATAAAATTTTATTCGAGTGATTTGTTGTCGACGGTGAAAAGTTACTTAACAAATTTTCAAGTCATTAACACAAAGGTTAATTGCCACAATATTAAACACTGTATTTAAATTTAAAATTAAAAACGAGATCATTTTCAAAAACTGCTCTGGTCAACTGGCCTACATTTGAAATTGTTAGCATTTTTTCACATGAAAAAGACACGCAAGGTTAATATTTTTGTTACCAACATATTTTTGGATAACATAATGCGATTCTTCACTGACATAACACAAAACATTAATATTATATATTAACTAATAAAATTTAAAAAAAAAATATGAGCAAAATGGAGAATAGAACATGACAAATATCAGTTATCATGTTTAAATATATATGCATATACTTATGAATATATGTCGTATCTACTGAACTTCATTGAAAAATAGATATATATTTATGTGACCAATAAAATAAATTAAATGGACTCATTGCTAATTATACCGCATTTATAAGATACCCGATACTTTGACCCTTGAAATTAAACACATCATTTATAGGATTATCGTTCTCTGGTTTCCGCTTTCTCACTAACCTCTTTTCAATATAAAAAAACAAATTTTTCCTCAAACAGTGGCTCACATTTGTTAGTTATGTTTCAATTCGAATGGCATAAATTACAAACCCCAGCTCAAATGACTACAACAATAGAACGGATATGACCAATATGCTTGACTATCAAATACAAAGTATTTGCAAACAAAAAAAACTTGTGCCAATTTATCATAATGTAGATAACTGTGCAAAAAAATCTTATCCATTTTAATAAATGTTACAAATAATTTAAATAAGTTGCTATCACGAATACAAACAAACAAATATTATTCAAATAAATCTAAAATACAACAAAACTTACCACACATCCAATCTTTTTTATTCTTTTTTTGAATCTGAAAAAAAAAAAAAAAAACATAAATAAATATTAGCCTTGGTAAGCAAAAATATATTTTATCAGAATTTCAAATCATTATGACAGAATGCAATTGGAGTGCATTACCTTGCTCAAAGAATTTGTCACGCTTTGTTGCGGGAATAAAATCTAAAATGCCGACCAAAGCAAAAGCCGCTTTTTACCTTAATATGCACGAGTTCATGATTAAAAATAATTGCTTTTTATGCGATACATTATTGTATATACGATGAAGTTTTATTATTATTTCGAAACCCATATAATGCATCGATTTAAATATGTTTGCAGTCAGTGCAATGAGTAACCACATCACATGAATATATTATTATAATAGTGAGAGTTTATATTTGAAAAATTAAAGCTAAGCTTACATTTTTAATAATGTCACACTTTTGGTTTGAGGGAAATCAATAAAATATAAAGAGAAATATTTAAATCGGCAAATAGTTTATAAAAAAAAAAGAACAAAGAGAATTTCGATGGGCAATCAAAAATACTATAATTATCACAATATTCATTTAAGAGCAAATTAATTGATTGTGTATTATTTTATTGAATTAGTATTTTTTATTTTAATAATCATAAATAAACATTCATAGCAAAACAAAGGAAATGAAGAACACAATAAAAAAAAAACAAAATAACTAGTATTTCGATGAAAAACAATACAGGATAAAATAAATATTATAGATCTGTAACCGACTCTTAAATGTTTAATTTTGTTTGTATTTTTACATGACGTGTACACAATTTCAACATAAAAACCTTAATAATTGATTGATTGAATATTTAATTTGTGCCATAAAATCGTAAATGTTCGTTCATTTAAATGTATTTATTTATACAGGGTGGGCGGAAAGGTTCAGATGAGAAATGAAAAATAAAAGACGAGGATGGGTGGCAGGTTAACCTAAGGAATTAACACAATGACAACAAATGTAGAAAATGCAAAAAAAAAGTTATAAATTAAAATACAAGGAAGAATGTTTACACGAAACGAATTTTTTGAGGAACAATAGAAAAACATTTAATTCAATGGTATTTCATTCAATGTAATTGTAATATATTAACAACAAATGTAAATAAGTTGGCTTCAAAGTAATTTGTTGACTCTTATTTATTAGATTTAGCTAAAATGCAATTGAACGGTTTATTAGTTACGCAACGTCTAACCATTTACTCAGCCTTTACTCACTGTCGAGTAAATTCTTATTTATAAAGATTTTTTAATTCATATATTAGTTACTAGGAGCTTATATAATGTAACGTAACGTAAAATCGAAAAAAAGAGCCCCATCTACATTTCTGGTTATTATATAAGTCAATTTAAGCAAGCAATTTTCACTGTGTTAGGAAGAGAAAGTACATAAGCTGTTACAGCGTTAGGGGGTGGAGTGGAATAAAATAATAGTTGAAATAAAAATTTACATTTTTTTGTTCACATTCTGTAAAGTTTATTACATTCATAAGAATGTATTTTATCTTAATAGAAATCTTATTGTTAATGTTTTGGATTTTAATTTCAAAATATTTTTTTGAATATTTGGTGTAAAACTGACATTTTGATGCCAATATAGGCTTACGCAGGCTCTAATCTACCTATGAGGTCATTTTACCTTACTAGGCCGCTAACTTTTTCAATTTTTTTTATAAATAAGGATTTTTTGAGTAGAGACATAGTGAAGGCCGCGTAACTTTACTCAATCGTTAAAATGAAATTTAAAAAAAAAAAAAAAAAGTTTTAGGGAACTGAGATTTTGTCAGGGGACTAATAAAAAACAATTAAATCTTAAAAATTATCACTTATTCAATTCAGAATATGACTTTTTATTTAAATATCAGAAACAACTGATCGATGGTTTATCGTAATAAGAATGCATTATCTTTTACCTAATGGACTCTAAGGCCCAGTTTTTCAGGGGATAGAGACAAAATCCCGACTGTTAAAAATTCCCAATGGTACGAATCAAAAATCACTATTTTCAGCACTTTTATCACGTTTTCGTACATTTTTTTTGCTTTTACACTAATTAGGAGGCCTAGGAGGCACTGTTGAATTTGGAAACTTTAAACACAGGCGCCCGCCAGACGACTGGACATACCCTTAGCGGAGCTACGAGAGTTTTAAGTTGCCTTTACCAAAAAAAAGTAGTTAGTCAGTCGGGATTTTGGCAGTCAGGATTTCTTACCCAACCCGTTTTTCAGTGCGAGATCATTCCAGGGTTAAGGTTAAATTCAATTTAAATCTGGAAAAAAGTTTTTCCCGTTAAAATGTATGATTTTCCGAAAAGTTCTCATACCTCTGGATTATTTAGTCCCTTTTTTCATAAAATTGCAAGGGAACTGACCCCCTACGACTGGGTTTTTCGCACTTTTGTATGTTTTTTGGCTTAAACATACCTTCTCTTGTGTTTAAAAAAAAAAAAATATGTTATGGTTTTACTAAGCACGTACTGTTATGTTAAAAAATACGCCCATATTATATTGATTTTTTTATGTTAACACTGATAAA
The DNA here is from genome assembly GCA_951217065.1 of Baccha elongata. Lineage (NCBI taxonomy): Eukaryota > Metazoa > Arthropoda > Insecta > Diptera > Syrphidae > Baccha > Baccha elongata. Next base: position 31,398,179 of record OX578272.1, read on the forward strand.
CTGAACGAACAATTAGTGACCTTTAAATAATAATAACCTATTTCATAACAATTCTGTGTTACCTATTTGAGATTACAAAGGCAATGAAAGGTTTTTTTTTTTGTTGGAACTGAAATAAAAGAACGGCAATGTTTTTTTGATCTGAAAACGGGAGGGTGACATGACAGAGAGGACTGAGGATTTGACTCTTTGAAGAATTTTTTGATGAAGAAAAAAACTGATTAAATTAATGATTAAATCAATCACTTGATCGTTTAAACGTACATAATAATGTCACTGCTCATGCAGGTGGCGCACCAAAGCGTTCAACAGCAATACACTGACGCAGTCGGTTTCTTAACGCGCAAGATCGTCTCTTTATCAAATTCCTGCAATTGATTCGTCCAGTGTTCTAGGTAGGTAGGTAAAATAACGGTTCTGTGAAAAACACCTGTTTCACAAGAACCCAATTAGCGCTAAAATGATGCGCCGTTAATAAGCAAATGAAAAAAAAATCTGCGAATTACATACCTATAAAGTGTACATAATAAACTTAACACAAGTGTGCACACAAAAAGTATATCCCGGTACACACGCAACATATTTGGTCACCCCGGCAAACAAATTCAAATATTATCACACTTAACATTTTTTGCAGGCATGTGACCAATGTGCACACTGGTGTGCGTTTAAAAATTTGCAATGTTACAGGTAATTCTAAGTTAAATTTAAAAAAATTAAGCAAACAATTGAACTAAGACTTTCTAAATAAATAAACATTTATTTCTAAATAAATAACAGTTTCGTAGTCAATTTTGTTTTCACCGGCAATTTTACTTTAACTGGCCATAGCGAAAATAAGGAAAGCACATGCGGTAGTAAATAAGAGAACGTTAAATAATCTTAGACAGTAAGACTGTCTCCTGGTAGTCAGTTATTTCAGGTTAATTGGGATTCTTTGTTATAAAAATATAAAAATATTAAGACATGCTAATAATTTTCCTGAATATTAATATTCACACACACCTTTTAAAAAAGTATTAAAAGGCAATCCATTGCCATCCTTCTTAAAAATTAATCATCCTAATGCTTCAAACTTAATGGTATAATTCATCATAAATTGCAATACAAATTATTCTAAAATGTTGAATGGCTTATGAAGCCAGCACAAAAAAAAAAAAGAAAACTTTTCTAAGCAAAAATTAAAACAAACAACCAACCAACCAACATTATTCTATGATTATAAATTCATACAAATAACCCATCCGTGCAGAGTTGAAGAAAAAAACAAAAATAATAAAAGCAAAAACAACAATGTTGGACGAAGTAAAAGTAAGTTATGTCCACAGTTTACTGAAATTTATTTTCTCAACCTCTGAAGTTTCAAAAACATTATGTTGTGATAAAATATTTAAAAATATTTACATTTTCCCTCAAGTTAGGCATTCAGAAAACGCTACCATGATTGGGTACTTATATGAGCTATAAGAAACAACAAACACGCATATTTGTAACTTTATACATTACACATAATTGTTGTTTTATTTTATAGGGGAAAGTTGGACGACATTGGTTGTTTTAAATAGTTAAAACCAAAATATTAGATTTTTTAAAAGTTTTATAAAAGATTCGATTATTAGGTAGTTGTTTTGGTTTGTGTTGTGTCGAATATCAGTTTTTTCCTCTTAATGTCTGCAATATTTTGAGAGAAGTATTTGAGAGAAAAAAAATAGACTAAAGATTATTTTTTTCTTAATAAGGCGATGTTTTTAAAAATAAACATTTGTTAAACTGTATCGAAAGCTTAAATTATCTAGATTCAATTTTTAAGGAATTTTAAAAATTTATTTATAAATATGTATAAAAAGACAGTTGTAAACATTCGGTTCCCATTAACCCGCCTGTACCCTAAGTACACGAACATTTTGTATGCGAACAAAAGAAAAAGTATAGAATAATTTTAGCCCACATCATGCTATTCTACACACAAAAAAAAAAAAAAACATAACAAATGAACGACGGTGAACATGTATCATTTGCGGGTTTCGCCTATTAAAATCTTAAATAACAAGCAAAACAGCCAAGTCATCAGGTGTAGCCTACTTTTCATGTCAACACGATTATGTCAATCATTCGAACGAAAGGAAATAATGTTAAGTGACTGCGATTGATGGATGAATTGAATTCCGATTAAACGAGGACGTCACAAACCATTTCATTGAATTTGAGCGGAAAAGGGATTTTTTTTTAATTAAAACAAAATATTATATTTCCCTTAGCCATTTTGAAAGCAAAAACGTATATTTATTTTTTCCACATCATTAAGCTGATTTATATTTATTGTACTGGAGAGCAAAACAAAAAAAAAATAAACAGTTTTGAATACACCACAGTCATTAGTTTTGAATTCCTGAGTGCGTATAATACCCTTAAGGATAACATTGACACAGTTGCATGAGTTTTGCTTATCCACTTATTTGAAGCCTTTTTTCTTGAGGTCAATTTGATGCGTCGTCGTTTGGTCATAATTATAATATTTTGAGGCTACACAGGTATGAAGGCCATGTTATTAAAACAAAAAATATTCATGTGCCTAAGAGACAAGCAGGAGGTAACTTGAATATCTGTTTTAGGATATTATGTTGCAATGCAACCCAGGGTAATATTGTTCTGATTTTTTTGTTCAGCTGTGACCATCTATGAAGGAATATTTTTTTACTTATTGATAATTTTTCTCTTTTCTCTTATGTTATTTTTAGCATATGGGTTGAGATGGTATATATATAGATATATATCTATTTTCAATGAAGTTCCTATTGCATTCTTTGCTGTCTTTTTCATTCTTTGCTCTTTTTTGTCGCTTTTGATATTTTTTGCACTTCTTCTGAGCTTCTAAATTTGTTTCTTTTTTTTAATTGCATCAAACGTTTTTACGTTTTGCGAATTCGTTTGCAATTTATTGTAGTTTTTTGTTATCATTTTGTGTTAGTTTTCTTTCAATACGCCAAACTAAAATTTGTTTAAACGAATTTTCTTTGCATTCTTTCTTTTGAAATTTGTTCATTTTTTCTTCTTAAAATTTTGGTTTGAGTCGATTATTTTCTGTCTCGCATTTTCCATATTTTTTTTCTTTTAATTTGCGGTACTTTGCAGTTATATATTTTTAGAATTTTGCAGTTTGTAGTATTTTTAAATCTTCAAGCTAATCCTAATTTTTATTCATTGAAGATTCTACTAAATACTTTGCAGCATTTTGCATTTGTTTGCGGTTTTTTACCATCTTTTTCAATTTTGTCCGTTTTCTAACTTTAAATTTTATTTTAAGTCTTTCACCAGTCATTTTAAGACTTGGTCTTTCGTTGAAAATTGCATCATGTCGTATCATTTATTAATTTTAGATTTTCCCAATTGTTCACTTGATTTGCTGTGCTTTTAAGTTCAATTATTTTTGAGCATATCACATTAATTTGCATTATTTTTCATTAAAAACACTGACTTAATCTTATTTGCATTGGATATTGGATATTTCTTTGACTTTTAATTCATTCTCTGCACTCCTTTGCAATCTTTTAATTTATTTTAATTGTCTAACAGCACTAGTATGTAAATTATTTTCAATTTGTATTTTTTTTTAATTGTTGCCTTATGTTTGCTGTGATTTTTGTTTTGTTAATTTTAGGATTTTGCATTGATTTTTTTTTTTTATCAAAAGCTTCGTCAGTCTAATTTTTTGTTCAACGAAATTTCTTTTGTGTTCTTTGCAGACTTTTGCATTATTTCCACTAATTTAAAGTTATTTTTACTTTTCAATGTTCTTTTTTACTTTGTTCGAAGCATTTTGCAGAAGTTGTAAGTCTTTCTTTTGATTAGAATTACATCATTTTCCATTATTGTCCATTCTTGTAACTTTTTTCATTAGTTATGTTCCTTTGCGATGTTTTGCAGTTATTTTTCACAATTTTTCACTATTATCTTTTTATATGTTCTTATGTTTTGACTTTTTTGAGACTTTAACTGGTTTTTCGACTTTTATTGCTGGTTTTTACTGTGTAGGTTTAACGTATTACTTTTTTTTTGTTAAGCTGCGCTGGCTGTCTTTGATTTTGAGCTAAAACAAGGCATCTATTAATTAAATAAAAGTTTCGTTTAAGAAATTTAAATATAAAACAAAGAAACCGTCTTATCTGGTATCCGTATCATGCAAATTTGCAAATGTCAGACCCACAGTTTTACAACAAAACCACAAAAAAATCCTCGTAAAGGATTACCAACTTCATTCGTTTTTTTAAACATAAATATTTTTGACTAACACGTCACGTTCACGGGATGTCTTCGTGTAGACATCAGTGGTTTATTCTAAACAAAAACATTTCAGCAAAATTTTGTTTAGATATCCCTTGAGGCAAAAATAAAAAGAGATCAACTTCAGCTATACGCAGATTCCATCATGATGATGATACAAAGCCACAACCACAACCATGTGTGTAAATAAAGCTAAGGTATCTACCGCACATTTAACCATTCCCACCCCTTAAGCAACTTGTCATCGCCATACGTATGGAACGTACCTATGTTTGTAAGAAAAGCCTTCTCTACCTACTGTTTTTTTTTTTTTTTTTTTTTCAAAAACCTGCAATAGCTTAAAATTGCCGTAAAACCATATACCTACATACACACAAAATTTCTTTGCATGAAAAATCGTTATTATGATGATACGTTAAGCAATTTTCCAAATGTTTTTGTTTGTCTTCTAAAGACGATTATTGTTAACATCTTCTTTTTTTTTGCTGTCAGATTATTTAACGTACTTACCTACCTCACCTACTAAACGTAAAGAACGTTTAAAGGAAAATTTGATAAAGGACTATTAAAGATCAAACGCAATCTAAATATTAAAGAAAATTAGGTTTCGTGTAAAATTTTAATATGGCCCTTAATTATATTTACAATTTGACAAGGAAAAATATTTACGAAATTATTTTAATTATCTACCTTGGGATAAAAAATAACAACGTTGAAGCTTAAAAATTGAAGCCTTAATTATGCATGTTTGCTTTCTAGTTTCCGGTCCACAAAGCATAATCAGAAAATGAGGTGTTTCTTTTTGATTTGTTATAATTATATCATAGAACAGTGATGTTGAAAATATATTTAAGCTGTCTTAGCCATCAACAGAAGTATAACATCGCTTATACCAATTATGGTAAAAGTTGTGGAAAAACAGCTAATACATTCATTGGCATAATTATTTGCACAATGAACTTTTCATATTAAGTTTCTTAAATAATGTGGTATTATTGTTATATAATTTAATATTTTACATATTTTTTATGAATTAAAAACTCAATATTTTCTTCAAACGATTAAAACAACAAAAATTATCAAAAATCAATACATAACTATTAAAAACATAAGAAAGAAAAAAAGGCAAACTTATTTGCACATCAAAAAAAAAAAAAAAAAAGGTAAAATTATTATTATGAAATTAACCGTGCATTTTGTGCTCTCAGTGAAATTTTTAAATAAATCTTGTAGAGGGGAATATTTTTTAGGATTAAAGATTAAAGTTAGGCGGCCATTTTGAAAGTAGTCTTTAAAGTCTTAAAGCCAATTATCTCGAAAACCCTTAATCCTACAGAATATCAGCCGGATACAAATTTTTAGAAAATTTAATTGTTTATCATTTCTCTTCTACGCTCTCACTTAAATTAAATATTGACTTAACAAAAAAGTAAAATCAAAAATTTTTACTTTGTGAAAATGTCTATAAATTTGTATTGAACTTTTTTTTATGTTAAATTAAAAACAGAAACAATTTTCGACTTCAAAAACATAACCTGCAGAATTTCGATTATTATTTGTTAATAACTAGGGCTAAGATTTTCAGGCACTACAAAACGGGACCCGTAGTTTAATTGTTATGTAAAAACTAGTTTTTTGAAAGGAACGTACGCCTTAATTTGGGCCCAGATTTTATGGACTTTTAAGGTGCCGTGAAAAAACGCCTACTTTTGACACAAAAAAATGGTTTTAAAAATGTATTTAAGAATTTGATTGATTTTTCTAATAATCTATCTTTAAAAAAACTATACATATTGTAACGTGTTCTATAAAATGATCTCCGTTTTATTTTTTTGTTTTATGCGAAAACTCACCATTGTGATTCCAACTTAAAAAGACAGCCACAACGAAGTTAACGAAACCCCATTTCTTAACGAAAGACTATAGACTAGAAAGCTCCAGAAGGCTCTGACTGGCACTGTACTAGAAGATTCTAAAGCGGAGTGCTGAATGGTGCAGCCACTATAAATACGAGCGCACCATGCTGCCAGAAATCAGTTTAAATTTGAAATCAGTCGTGTACAAATCGGTAATTTGAAAGTGATAAAGTTCGAATTAAAAAATAAAGAAAGTAAAAAGGAAATAAAGAGTGTTTTGAAATATTAAGTGGAATTAAAAGTGAAAGACGTGACGAAATAAGTTTTATTTAATAAAACGAACATAGATAAAACGCAACAATATAATAAAGAATACAAATTCTACAAATTATAGTATTAGGTCTCTTGATTCATTACATTTATTGGAATTATCACATATCGAGATTTTGTAAAAACGTACATGATTTAATTTTTGCTGACCGATGGTTCTTTGACAACAATTTTTATTGAAATACTTTAAGGTTCTCCATTTTTTATGCAATGGGTTTGATTTGGTAAAACAAAACTTCCAATGTTCTTTCAAAATAATTAAAGCTCTTTAAATTCGAATAAGTGTGCCTTATATAATTATACTCAATTTTTAATGACCTTTTTAACCCATAAAGTGTAAGTATACGTCCGGTGGAATTGTTACCACCCTGTCAAAGAAAGAGATAAACAAGAGGAAACAGACAATTAGTAACGGCAGGGCATAACAATAAAAAAAAAACATCGTTAGGCTTCATTCACACAAAATTGCTTACATAAATCAAAGTCAAAATAACAAAATAATTTCGTTAAATGAGAAAGGGAAAGCAGTCAAAAAAAGTAGGATAATTTGACCAATGACCATTGTTATAAATATTTTCCCTGAAACTTTATAAGATGAAAACGATTAGAATTTTGTTGTTTTGTATTTTTTTTAACATGAAACAAATTAATTATTTATGTGTAAATTTTATGTTTGAAAAAAGAAAAGATTTTCTTTTTGTTTTTTTTTAGCTTAATTTTGCTGTGCTGATAACAGTCAAATAATTTATTGCTTTTTGTTACAGTGTTTTGTGATAATATTTTTGTTTATGATTATCAAAGTGGAAAAAATTGATGTTTAATTAGGGACCTGTATCTTTTTATAAATTTGGAGGACCTTATTAGGAATTCCAAATTTTGTTTATAATAGGACAAAGACATTATCATCGATATTTTCAAGAGAGACAGATGATGCAAAATAAAAATTTGATAGCAATATTCGGCGAGGGTAGGAATGCGAATTTGGTACAAACTTTGCGTTTACTAATGATGCTCCACATTCCCTCAAGTAACCTACCTTTAATGACCGGGTGAAACATTTACTGACAACTGCTTGAGGCTCTTAAATTGCCGATAAGCTATCCTTTGCCAGGTTGTATGTACCATTAACTTAATCTCAGCGAACGAATCTTTAGGTGCTAATGGAATAATTCCAAATGTGCTTGCTTTATTTTCGGATTGTTAAATTTTAGTTACATGGTTATAATTGCATCGGAATAGTTTGGTTGTGTTTATAAACTTCAGACTAACTAGGATCTGCAATCAAATAATTGATAAAAAACACTTATTTTCTGAAGGTTAACATTTTGTTCCTTATTATTTTAATAGCTACGTCCAAAATACTTACAAATAAAAAAACAAACCACTTGTTTTTGTCTAAGAAGTGTATTTTTATTAATTTTTGTTATTGCAGATCTTAGTTAGTCTGACATTTATGAAAACACCCTTTATTTCACCGCTAACTTGACTTGATAATCAAGTTAGCACTACCAGGGGTTATTTGTAAAAAAAAATAGCGCGACAAATTTTTTAGTTGCACGACAAATTCACGACAAAAAACTAAAATTATTTGCGTTATTATTTTTTAAATTCGATTAAATTTGATCCTTTTTCTGGGATGAAAAGCCTTACTTGACCAAAAAAAATATTGTTTGGGGTTATTTAAAAAAAAAAAAATTGCGCTACCAATTTTTTAGTTGCAGGACTTATTTGTGACCGAAAAGCTACAATTATTTCCGTTATCCTTTTGAATTTTCGATTACATTTAATTCTTTTTCAAGTTATTTTCTAAAATAGTCGCGTGACAAACTTTTTAGTTGCACGACAAATTTAAGACAAATTCACGACAATTAATCCAATAGTTAAACTTTTTTAAACTTCAAAGTGGTAATGATAATATGACGAACATAAAATAAAGAGTGAATTAGAAGGAGATAACAATTGACCAATAGAAATTGACAAGCATGAAAATAATAAAGGTCAAATACCAAACATTTCAAAAAACTGCACATAGTAGAAGTTCAGTAATCAATGACTAGATCTTCCATAAAAAGAAAACAATTTTATATCAGAAAAAAAAAATACCGACTAAGTAAGAAAATTAAGATTTTATTTTTAGTTTTCTTCACATAATATGAGAAAATTGTCCTACCGTAATTTAATCAACTATCAGAATATAATATTTTGTACACAGTTCCAGTGAAATTTTTATATGGTACTTGATAAACTATTGGGGTGGTGTGTCGGTATGTAATAAACAATAACAAATTATTTACAAGCTGCTAAGACCACCTCAATTTATCTGAATCTGAAGTAGGTTTCACCAAAATTACAAGCATGGGTACCTTAAAGTACAAAAATTTTATAGGTACCTACATATTTTATGGTTGGGATAATCTTTTTCCTTTGAAATTACTTTTTTTTTCTGACAATTGTTTTACCGTCATCATCATGATCGTAAAAATGATTCAATGGAAATAAATTTGTTTGGTTTTATGTTTCTTTCTTTTTTTTGGTTTTGAAATATAATAAAAGAGGTTATTGTTGGTTTTTGTTTAATTGGGTGATTATGTTGGTGAACTGGTAAAAGTCATAAAAAGAAAGTGCTTAAAAGACAAACAAAAATAATTAGAATTCTGCATGTTGGTATGTACATAGACTTTTGTAAGAGTCCAATGTAAAAAAAACACTAAAAAAGTTTTAATTATACAAACATAAAATTAATTTATCACTTGCAACTAGGCTTAGCAAATTATTCTTATTTTAAACTGAGAAGCAACATTTTAATAAATGGCTAGTTTGCATGTAGATTCTTTATGACAGTATACAAAGTTGCGGATAAAGGCTGCCTTGACAGTAGAACATTATACACTATTTTTAAACCAAATTAATTTTTGGGTCACCAGGGGCTAAATTCCACAAGCGTGTGTTTTGCTGTGAGTTTCTTCAAAACTCACACTCTTTGAGAATTCGTAAGGCTTTTTACGAACTAGTTCTGAATTAAGAGCTTAAAATTTAATTTTTTTTAGTTAAAAAGAAAAAAACTTTTTAGAGAAATTTGACGGGAATAAAAAGGCGTGATTTTTAAGCAGTATATCGGTACCTATGGAATGATTACAGTCAAAATAGAAACGAACTCGTTGGGACTGGGGAATTTGTTCGTTATAACCGGTGTTGCGTTAAAACCGATTTTCCATTTTTGATTCACTATTGAAAAGTATGTAAACATTTTTGCATGTTAGTACAATTTTTATTTATTTATGATTAAGGTACAAATACAAATTCCTGTTATTTTGTGCTGGCAAAATTTTTATCATTTTGGTAAAAAAAATCTTCACAAACTTGGTCAAATGTATTAGGAAACAAAATAAACTATGTAGAACTTTTGGCAGCCCAAATTAGCGTATAAAAAGAACAGCAAAAGTGAAATTAGGTACACGAAATTTAAAATGAAAAAATTTTTTTCTTAATATTCGTTTTAAAGCGATAGATTTTTAAATTTTCCATTTAATACTGTTCGTTATAGCCGATAATTCGCATGAAACTTTGCCGGGACTTAAAGATTAGTTCGCAATAACCGATATTTCGTTACAACCGATGTCGGTATAACCGATTTTAACTGTATTTTATTTCATTTTTCTTCTTCTCCTTTAATATTTTCAATTATGTAATAAAAATGGGCGGTAAGCGCGATATTTGAATTTTATACCATTTTATATATAATTCACAATAGTATAATTTGTCAATTTTAATTTTAGGTACAATTCATAGAATTCATTAATTTTAAGATTTATTTCATTTCGTTAAAAGATATATAATTCATAGTTTTATATAATTTAAGTTATATAATGCAATGGCAAAACACTTCTAGTCACAGCCGTTTGCACAAATGCTTATCACGATATTCCGCAAAATGTTTTATATTTGAGAGCGCTGAATAAATTTTTGTTCGTTGCCTTGTAGGCAAGTAAATTTATACATCACAGTATGCGTCAAATCTGGTAGTTTTGATTTTTTGTAGACTTGTTTATGATGTTGGCCTAATGAATAATCAAAGTTTGTGTCCTCGAGCGCCGAACGAAACTTTGTCTAAAATCGAAAAAAACGCGAAAAAACGTTTTTTTTTTAATTTTCGCGTTTTTTTCTGTTTTTGAAATAGTTGCCTTTGGAGCTCCAGTTCAAAAATTTGGGTTTTTCATTAGGCCAACATCATTAATAATTCTGCAACAAATCTACCACAAATACTACCAAACAAATACTACCACATACTTTCAGGCGACAATTTTACTGGACTTTTGTAAGCTAAATTTAATTTGTTTATTTTTGTTATTTTAAATATTTTATGCTCACGCTCTGAAATGAGGTGAGATTTTTTTTTCAAAACTTACGCAAGGAACTCATATGCACATTTGCGGAATCAGAATGTATTTTTTCGTGCGCACAGCAGAACTCACTCAGATTCATAAACTATGGAGATTTATTTGAAAGGAATCGAAAAATGGTTTTGAACTATTTGGTATTTTCCGTGTACATAGAAATGCTTAGAGACCATTCCAACATGGTTTTTATACAGAATAAAAATATTGGGACCTAGATGGCTGTCTTGAGGTACCCCAAATGCCACTAACGGAGAACTCGAAGAGCTGAAATGGATACCTACTGTTAACGATAAGAAGAAAATAAAATCATTTTAATGAAATTGTTTCCAAGTCGAGAAAGAAGAATTTTATAGTATGAGTCTCACCTCACACAATATACAAAAGAGTTTTTATTCACAATGGTTGGTGTAATGGTGTGAACAAAAACAAAGAGAAAACTCCAAGTTTGCGTTCTTAAGTAAATAATATAAACTTCAATTTGGTGTGAATAAAGTTTTTCCCTGAAAAAGTTTCATGGGAAAACTTTATTTTAACACCATAAATCAACAAAAAAATTTATTTATTACAAAAAATTGACTTTTAGCCATCAAAAATGTTCAATTGTGCTTAAGAGCATCCGCCTTCATATTTTTGAGTGTTCACTTAGCAAAATTCATTTGTATTCACGTCAAAATTGAGTGATCCCTAAGATCTCAAATGAAGAGTTTCTTCAAAATTTTCATCATCAAATATTTTGTATCCACTTCAAGCTGAGTGTTTGCTATTAAAAGTAGAGTGAACTTGCACATTCGATTTTTTTTCACACACCACCCAACATAATATTGAATAGGCCAATAGGGTACAGCAGTTAAAATAGAACACAAAGACATATAGGAATAGGATACAATTCCAGAAATGGTTGTTAATCTATTCTTCAAAAAAGGCATGTTGTATAAATAAAATGAAAGATTTCCAGGAAAAGCTTAAAACTTCATACAATTTCAAAGAATTTTGTTAAATGTGAAAGTTTGGCAGACAGGAATCACGGATAAAAGAGTTGCCAGCGAAAGATTGTTTGAAGAAAGTGTCAATAAAATTTGACGATCTTTCTGTGTGTCTGGATCATTTAAATTTTGACTATTGAAAGAAACAGGTTAGGTAGGATAGAAATTAAAATAAATTGAACATCGTCCTAAGGAGATTCCTATTAGGAGATTGATATTAGGATCAAATTCTTTTCATTCAGAACTTCCTAATTAAAAGTAAAACATTTGTTTGCTGCAAAACTTCATGAGTTTTTGAAAGAAGAAAGACCCTTTATTTTTTGATATAGAGGTAAGAGGAATGGAAAAGTGTTTTGGAAGTTGTTATATATTTAGGAATGCAAAAACTATCCTGATCCACTTCACTTGCAAATAGATTAAAAGAAAACTGAAAGATATTCCTTTAAGTCGAGTGATCAATCAATCCATTTGATAGGGCAAAAAATTTAGAAAAAAAAATTAACCTTGAAAATAAAGAAAGGTACAAGTCATTCATAATGATAAAAAACATAAAAAAAACTGTATCTCGTAATTCATAATTTCATAAGGTATATATCACAAAAAATTCTTCAATTAAAATTAAACACATCAATGTTTTTACTTTTTCTTTTTTTCATTTATAATAAAACAACCAACACAGACCATTATAAAATAAAATATGCCCACGCAAATCATCCAGGCTGTCATCCGTTTGCTGTCCCTTTTTTGTGTGCTCATCATTCAAAAGAATCCGTGGGAAAACAATTCTTAATGACATGGATTTCCAGTTCCCTGCATCCTGTTTTTATGTTTGACAAAATGACAGGCAATGAAATAAAACAGAAACAAACCAAAAATAAATTCAAAGCAGTATGCGTTTGCAATAACATTAAAATCCTTTTTTTTTTCATTCACATCTTTTCCTAAACCAAACTTTTTTTTTTAATTTTTTGTATTCATAATGTTATTCCTTTTCACTCCATTTAATTTTGTTGGTATTATATTTTTATGTTTATGATGTCGATGGCGACCATCCGACACGAAGGCGTCATATTATATGAGCTTCTCCATCCAATACACATATATACGTATGTACAATATAAAAGTTTATTGTAATTTTTAATTGCCTCTCGAGTTTAATCCCTTGCCACCATCATCGTCCTCATAATCAGAGTCATTCACATTATGTTTCAACATAGGTCGTCATCTTTGCTTCTCTTTGCTAGCCTTCAAAGCTGTTGTGATATTTTGTATAGTCCTTGTTAAAAAAAATGAAATTGCTTCTTTCCTTGCATAACAGCAATCATGCCATTCAAAACACATGAAATGCACATTTTATGGATACAATGATGTTGATATTTCAAGGTTATGGACTTTTTTTTTTAAATGTACATATTACGGAGACACAGGGAGTTCTATAACATTAATGATTTAAAACCTAACATTATCAATTCTCGAGTCCTATTTTCCGTAATAGATGTACTTTAGAAATATGTTTCAAAAACCTTTTACTTTCATCTATGGAGTACCACAATGCAGTCAATTGGGTCTGATTTTTATCCATAATAAATCCGACGTTTTCCATAATAAATAATACGTTTTCAAAACATTTAACTGCCAATTTATAAGGCTGTCACTTGCTTATAATTATTTGCCATTATAGATCAAATATAGAAAAATATTTGAAAACCCTTTGAGTGTCAATTCCGGAGTCCCATACGGCCATCACTTGGGTCCGATTCTTTTTTCATAATTGAGGAAAATTACAAATACGTTACCAAATCTTATCAATTTTGAAGTCCCACAAGGAAGTCATTTAGCTCCGATTCTTTTCCAAAAAAGTTCAAATTCAGAAATAATAATAACCGCCACTTTTGTGCAATTCATATTTGAAAATCTTTCTAAAAACCTTTTACTTCGAATTCTGGTGTCTCACAAGGAAATGACTTGGGTCCGATTCTTTACCACAATAGATTCAATCGAGCTATATCAAGAATCTTCGCAAGACACAACTAGCGGTCGATCACCATCATCACTTTGCGCTGAAATGCTGGATCAATTACTCATTAGGCGTGTTTTATTGGTAAGTGGTTAGTCACTTTAGCAAAATTTTGTATGGGATACGAAAATTGGCGATAAATTGGTCAGTAATTAAAGTGAACATAAAAGTGAAGATAAAAACTTGGAATGCCTGGAAATTTTTGGCGCGAAATATAATGTCAATACATTTTTTGCTTAAAGGTTAGTGGCACCTATGACAGCTTAAGACATGGACTCCATAGACAATGATTATTAATGGTTGTGTTCAATGCGTTTTCCTTAAGGGCCGCGTTTTGCGGAAGAAGTAAGAAGCTTTCAACCTACGAAAGTTACAAAAGCAGATTTTTTAAATAAAATTATATAATTTGGAATTTAATTTGGTAATATTCAAACTAAATAATGATTATTTATCCGGTTTTTATTTGTTTGTAGTGGAAGGTGGGGTGAAAGTTGACCAACTCGGCATATTCAAATAGCCATACTTTGCAGACAAATCCATAAAATTATTTGAAACTTCGGCTTGGCGTATACTCAAGAATACCAACCTTGAAATAAAATATAAAAGTGGATACAAAAGTGAATATAGCGTTTTATTGGTTCTTTTCAGTGCTGACTAACTAAAAATTACCAACAAAACATGACTATTATATGGTGCTTAAGCATGGAATTTTTGTCTTTCGTATGAAGCGCACGATTTTCTTTCCTTTCTTCAAACTAAATGTGAATGATTTACAAAAAAACCATTAATACTTGAAGAGGTCAGATCTAACCATATAAAAGATGAAATATTTCGAAGTGTGTCAAAAAAATTATATCGATTCGAAGTGTAGGGTTGCAACCTTTTTAAGAATCGAGTTATTTCTATGTACATATATAAATGAATCATTTAAAGAGTTAAGTCTTTTTGAAGAAATATTGTTATTTTGTCTTAATATTTTCAACAATTCGTATGTTACAATGTTTTTAACAAACAAACAAAAAAATAAAATGTGTCTTTACTAGGTAACCCTGTTACTTGTGTGGAGATGGCGTATGATGACGAAAGACTTAAAATGTGCTTGCGGTTGTAGAACACCAACTTAAACGACATTCATGGGAGACTATAATATCCTTCGAGCGTAATTTGAGCTATGAAAATCCTATAAAATTAATCCAAAGCTGTTTACACGTATGGGGTGTTCTTTTCCTCGAGTATAATCAAACCAGCTTCCAAGTCATTGTATAGTCATAAACGTCATGTCGTCACCATCACCACCACCTAAAGAAGTTGCTATGAAGAATATACAAGAGGAAATATCTTTATGTAGGCGTCAACATATTACTGACGCATCATTTTTTTTGTCGCTTAGGTGGATAAAATACAAAAATGCAAACAAAAAAGTAAAACCGGCCCAACACTCTGGACCGAACGACGATGAAGCTGTACATACGTATATATGATCGTAATCTCTTCAAAAGAAAAACAAAATTTTATCTTCACGAAGCTATTATATCGTAATATGTTGTTCAATGGAACATATCTATTTATTGGGATATAGAGATCAAGAGGAAGATGATTCTCTTTCCAATTTACAGTACATAATGGTTCTTTTGTTGGATAATAAATTGTTGCAAGACCATAAATAAATAGCACAAAGAAAAATTCAATAAAAAATTTAGGTTATATTGTTTATGGTTGTCGTATTCAAAATTATGAATTTAAAAAAATCATGTTTATGAGATGGGGACACGAGATGCATGCCTGTGTTCGAATAAAAGCATTTTAATGTTTCATTTGATGGAAGTGTTATTGGAATTGAAAGTAATAGCAATAACTTGATGAGCAAGGATATTATGTTCATATTAAGCATTTAATGAGATGTTTACTTTTTATTAGGTACTCATTTAAAAAAAAAAAAAAAATATGAAGAAAGTTTTTTAAACAAGCAATCAATTTCTAGTAAGCAATCGATCAGTAATAGATCATCAGAAATCTTAGAATATGACACTTAGGTGTAATGTAGAAACCAACAGGAAACATATTCACATTATCATTCGTTTAGAAATGTCAAATCCGGTCAATTCCATAATCGAAATGTACTTTTCTTAACTTGAGTTCAGAAATGCATTTTTAATAGTATATCTAATGTTTGCTGAAATATAAGTCAAAATCGCCCAATTAAAAAAAAACTTTTATTTTAGTTTTTTATGTGTATTCATTACTTTTGCTATATTAAATTGGTAAAAACATGAATTTAAAAAAAAAAAATAAAAAACATAGTACCTAGAGTTTGGAAAATTCACTGATCCGAAGTTATAGGGGTCCAAAGCTTTTAATGTTTATTTTGTGTTAAGTCAACTTTTTAGAAAATTGACCCTCCCGCCTGAGCGGGGGGAGATAGATACCCCGTCCGATGCGATATTTTTTTGCCTCAACCCAACCAACTGGCTTTATCTAATTGGGACACCTTATGTGAATCACCCTGTATAAATGTCGAACAAAATACAACTATTAGGTTATCTGGCAACCCTTAAGACCCGGCCAGATTGTCTGGCATTGCCGAACTGGTGTTATTTAGAGCCTAAACTACGATCCTATAAAGGTTTCATTGTGCCTCAAGAGAATTTTTTTTGGGGTCAAACAAATGCAACTTTTAGGTTGTCTGGCAAACCTTAAGACCCAGCCAGATTGTTTGGCATAGCTGAATTGGTGTTAGTTAGACCTAAACTACGATATTCGTTGTGCCTCAAGAAGAGTTTTTAGGGTCCATTTTTTATAGAAGCTTATAGAAGCCGAGCTATAATCGGCTTAGACTGGCTACCTATTAGCCAGACTTTCCATTCCATATTCAGACATCGATAAGGAATCGTTAAAAAAAGGTTTCGTCGTGCCTCAAGTACCTTCTCCAAAAAGACCTTTAACTCTCCTACTATTAACAGACCCAAGGACCTCCTAAAAATGTAACTTAGCGTTGCGCTTCACTGGAAAAATCAACAAAAAAAACTGTAAAAAGGTTTTATTTTTTGTAGCACTAGAAACCGTGAGAATATGTATACAAAAAAAGAAGAGTTGGCAAGAGTAATTCTCCGTTTGAAGTGAATTCTTAAATTATTTTGTTCGAAAAACCATGAATTTGTAAATTAAATATTTTTCAAATCATAATTTAAAAAGAGATCGCAACTCTGAGTTTGACTGATGTCAAATGTGAAAACCATGTAGCGGGTATTATTGTGGAAAAAAGAATTTCGAAATATATTGCGGAAAATAAAGGTACATTATGCATAATGGCTTTTTAATGATCAGAAAGGTCAACAGCGGATGAAAGATGATTTGATTAAGTTTTAATATCAAAAATACTATCGTAAAAAAAACACAGCATAGCATTAACCAGGAGTTACGCTAACCTAGTTAGAACATGGGCAAGCAGAAAAAGGTCAGATGTACAGATGAGAACAACAAAATTTTAATGAAATCGGTTAAGTCGTTATTAAAGTTTTTCTAAAATTTGTAACAAAATCGGTTAGCACCAAATTCTTTAATTGTATTTTTAGTTAAAAACTGAAATACAGTTTGGTTATTTAATGTTTTATCGACACTGTTAGAAAACTGATATCGTTATACAGGATTTTTTCATTAAAGCCAAGTTGAGACAAAAAATTCATTTTTTTCGTCAAAGAAATGACCAAAATGTAGAATGAATATTAAATGTTTGTAGACAATACGGCGATGCGTTTATAGACTGTAGTTAGGTAAACACTAAAAACATGAAACACATCCCCAACGAATATTTTTCTTTATATACCTACCGAAATAATACTTGACCATTTGAGCAAGTAAAAACAGCATCTGATTTTTTAAGTCAATTTTGTCGCCTCCCAACAAGAGTTCGATTGCATAAGTACCAACGTTCGTACATTTTATATTACAATAAAAATCGACTTTACCCCTTCCCCCAAAATTTACAATCAATGCAGAAAATCAGATAAAAAGATTCAACAGTTTGTATAATACATCCTCCCTAACATTACACCCACATACTATCCTGAAATATTAATGAACTTTCTACCCATGAAATAAATCTCAAAAAAAAAAAGAGAAAAACGAAAACCCAGCACATACTATCTTGATTAGCAATCCACAAAAAGTTTGTTTTTTTTGGTTTAATTTTCAGAGGAAATTTGATGATTCATGGTCCACTTGAGATTCATTGAATAAATGGTCCAGAAAAAAAAAAAAAAAAACAAAAAAAAAAACAACAAATGCGCCATATCATTCAAACTTTTGGCCACAACTTTTATTTTTTGTTGGTTTAGTTTCGAATAGATAAAACATCATACTTTAGCATTTCTAGGTTGAAAGTATACATAGATATGTATTTGGTTCATGTTTTGGTATTAAGAAACTTTTATGTTTCCAATGAAGTCAATTAGTCAGAATTGTATATCACTTCGTAATAATTTACTTTTTAGACACATATTTATTTTGTTTTGCATTTCTAAATAGAATTACACTACACTCTGAGATAACAAGAAAATAATTGCGTTCTTTGTATCCTTGAGGGATTTCTTATTGGAATTGATATAGGTATCCTTATATGAGTCAGATGTAAATTTATATGATTGAATTAATGGGCCCTACTAATAATCAAATTTAGTAACAGCTTGAAAACAAAATTTCCACACTTAACGATGCAAATTTTTTCTATAGTGTGGAAATTTTATTTAAGTTGTTACTAAATTTGATTATTAGTAAGGCGCAATGAGTGTTAAAATGCAATAAAAAAATTCCCAAAATTCTTTCGCATAGGTATTTTTCGTAGAACGCATAATATGCAATTATCTCTACTTTTTGAAAAACAGTAAATTATTCACATAAAATGGAAAAAAACCATTTGGAGTAAATTGTGCCAAGATAAGAAAAAAAAATCGTATGAGAGAAGGGGGTCTATCAAAATAAGATAACCAGATGCTCAAATGTCTTGTACTTTTTGAGAAAATTAATATAATAACGAAAATGATTTGTTCATGTTACAAAAATTGCTTTTTCATTTTTTTAATCTTCTCAAAAAAGTACACATTATTTTGTGGCATATAGTTTTCTGTTTTTGACTAAAAATTAATAAGAGTTTTGAAAACAAAAATTATACTTACATAAAATTTATATAAAAAAAATAGGTTGAAATTTTCTATCAAAATTAATTTTTCAAAAACTATTAAACCACTATCAGGTACTAAATTATAAAGAAAAAACAAGAAGAGGAGACTCTCCAAATAATTATGTAGGTAAATAGTTTGATACATGACGTTAGTTGCAAGACTTATTTACGACATGATTTATTAACGACAAAAAAGCGAATTATTTTCGTTATCCTTTTCAATTTTCGATTACATTTAATCCTTTTTCTGGGGTGGTAGTTCTTACTTGACAGGCAAGTTATTTAAAAAAAAAAAACTGTGCGACAATTTTTTTAGTCACGGCAAAAAAAAAACTAAAATAATTTTCGTTATCGTTTTAATTTTCTATGGGATTTGATCCTTTTTTGGGGTGAAGCCTTACTTGTTCCAAACGGTTGGGCCGATTTTCTTCAAACTTGGCATAAACTATTCTTAGTGAAATATCCCCGGACGTTTTTTTTTTTTATTTTTGACCTAGGCATACAAATAACGGTACCTACCATATAAGCGTACCGATAATTCTATTTTTCTCGAAAAAAATACGATAAATTTCGTTAAATTGTATATGAGTGATTTGTTGCCAATGGTTATGTCCATAATTTTTTTCAGAATCAGCTTATTAACGGTACCTGCCATAGAACCGGTTTTTATTATTCCGACTATCTTCTGAACGGCTTAACCGATTTTAACGAAATTTGATATTCGAAAACTACTGCTAAACTGAAATAAAATTGGAAAAAAAATTTTAAAAAGTTTTTTTTTTTTTGAAAAAAACATGTTTCCAATTTTTTCGAAAAAAAAAATACGATCAATTTCAATAAAATTTTATGTAAGTGATTTGCTACCAATGGTGATGTCTCTCGTCTGATTTTTTTTTAAAATCAGCTTATGAAAGGTACCTTCCATATAGAACCGTTTTTTTATTAATCTGACTATCTTTTGAACGGCTGCACCGATTTAAAAGAAATTTGATATTATCAAACAATTGCTAAGCCAAATAAATACTACAAGCAAAAAATTAAAAAAAGTAATTTTTTAAAAAGTGTTTTTTTCGAAAAACTGATTCTAATTTTTTTGCAAAAAATACGATCAATTTTGATAAAATTTTATACTAGTGGTTTTTTGCTCAAGGTGATTTTTTTCACAGGAATTTTTTTTCGCAATCAGCCTATTAACGGTACCTGCCATAGAACCGGTTTTTATTACACTGACTAACTTTTGAACGGCTGCACCGATTTTGAAGAAATTTGATATTATCAAACATCTGCTAAGCCAAAATAATACTCCGAAAAGAAATTCGAAAAAAAGTAGTTTTTGAAAGTCTTTTTATTATTTTTTGAAAAACCGATAATTCCAATTTTAAAAAAATATTATTAAATTTATTTTTATTAAGGTCGTAACTTGCTACAAAAAAAAGTTCATGTGACCCAGTCGTGCATCACAAGAGCAAATTCATGAGACAGTCGTGCACTTTATTTATTTTCGATTGGATTTGATCCTTTTTTGGGGTGGTAAGCGTTACTTGACGCAAAAATAATTTTTTTTGCGTTATTAAAGGGGTAATGTTAACTTGACGGACATAGGTGCATATGGCATTGTTTGTTTTACAGATGTTTTTAAATATTTTTTTTCTGTTTTAAGTCAATTTTTTTAAGGAAATCGCTCTTTTCGCAGATGCGGTTTTTTCTCGTCTTATCCTAACCTGTAGCAGTGTAGCCACATTAGCTTTTTGGTGCAAGTTATACCAATCACCTTTTATAAAGATTACCAATATCATAATAATTAATACAAACAATTTGTAAAAATCTTGGTCGTTGTTTGAGTTTGAAAAAAAAAAATTATATTTAAGTTTAACATGGCTCTATACATTAAGGTATGAAATATAAAGTTTATATCATTATCTTTATCACTATTTTCGACAAAAATATATGACAAGAACTATTATTTCTTAAGGGTGGGTCTTCCTCGTAAATGTAGGGTACTATGTGCACAAAACTTAATATATCTCCTACATTTGAAAAGATATTTTGATGAAATAAAATTTATTATTTAGTCCATGAACATATCTTAAAACATATGTCCTCAATTTTATGTTTTACAAAAGTTTGTGCTTTTTAGGGAAGGAATTACACATTTTTTCCCCTTTATTTTGGCTGATTTATGCATCCCCTCAAGGGGCTCTCGTGTGATTTGTTTTTTTATTTTGTTGTTAATGTTTTTCAACTGTCAATGAATGTATGCTTTATGTAGGATAAAAAAAAAAAAAAAAAAAAATTATTTGAGCTACAAAGTGGACGTAAGTTTACACTAATTTAAAGCTCGTTTATTGGCGCAGTTTCTTAAATTTTCAACGGAGCCAAACAATATTTTTTTTTTATAACAGAAAGTAGATACTTTATTTGAAACAAAACAAAAAATTATTTTTTTCCACTTTATACGTCTGAAAAACTTATATATACACAAACAATACTACTTTTTTCTTTCCCCCGTTGGGGCTGGCATGTTTTATTCTTAATATTTTTTGTTTTTAATTTATTCGAATCTCTTATTATTTTTGTAAAATGTGCTGTAAATTTTTTTGCAATTTTATATTGTTTAGACGTAAAAATTTACAATTCAAAGTATCTATACACATGGTAGTTTTCCCAGGTTGAAATGCCATGTACAACTTTATTATTATTTTTGTATTTTATTTCAATATTTTTTGCTAAAGTTCCAAGTGAAGAAAACAATATCACACGCATAAACAATTTTATATTTAATTTTGAAAAAGCATCTTTTTAACGATTTTGTTAATCAAAATACGCACACAACGATATTTAGTTCACGAAACTTCCGTCGAAAGAGAATATTATATTTTCGCTGTTCGCACTCTCTTTAGAATCAACTTTTTTTTTTTGTGGTGATACACAAAACACAAACGGGATGGTGAATGGTGTACATCAGCGTTGCCGCCGAGAAAAGAAAATGCCGTGTCACATTTTAAAAACTGCTTGCCATGAAAAAACTATAAATCTTCTGTTAAAAAAATAAAACTTTATTTCTGTAATTTATTATATAATTTTCCATCAATATTAAAGTAAGATATAGGCAATGATAAAGTGTGCGATATTGAAATGTTTCGTGCCACTGTGCCACAAGAAAAAATTGTCGTGTCAAAAAAGCACGATTGGTTAACTTCGGCAACGCTGGTGTACGTACGATTCGTAGGTATCGTCGTCGTCGCTGTCGTCCAAGTAGGTATATGATATTTTTGTTTTTTTTTTCTACTTGGTTTTGGAAGGAAACTTATGGATGTGGGAATAATGCTGAAAAAGATTTTATTCGTTAATTATATAGAAATAGAGTCTCAGGGAATCGTCTATAAAATGAGTTAATCTTATCGAATCTTCAAGGTTGAGGTGTCAAAAGGAAGAAGAAATTGAGATCTATGTTTCTGTATCAGAATAATTGACGTAGGCACTTGGGCTTGGGCACTTCAATTTTTGTTTGCGATTAAACCTAAATTGGAGATACCTCCTCTTCTGTTATCCTACAACGGAAAGAAACAAAAATATTGAAGATGACCTCCTTTTTGGTGGTGTGGTTGGACACGATTAGTAAATTGTGAGATAGTGGGAAGAGGGAATGTGTATATTGCAATTGTATATCTACATATGTTCCTATTTTTATTTAGAAGCGATTTTTTTTTTCATTTCGCGTGTTGACGGACATGGAGTGGTAGGTAATTGCAAATAAGAATGTGTGTGACTGAAATGTCTTTGCGTGGCCTTTGGCATGTGCCGAGGGAAAGGGTATCATCATGACGATCTACGTAGGTACCTAGCCTGCAATGAAAATACTCATTTTTCTTCACTGGCACCTAAATAAAAGCATTAGGTAAAAATAAATCAGAAATGAAAATTATCAGATTTTACCCATTATTTTCCAAATTATTTGGGGTTGATTTTGTTGAAAAAATAAATGGAAAATAATTAAAAAAATGCAATTTGAATGATTGAATTGTTGTTTGCCAAATAACTAATATACTTCAATCAAAATCTGTGAATGTTAAAAAGTAACTTGTTCACAAAGAGCCTCAGAAAAAAAATTTACAGGAAAATAACTGTGACCGCCGGCGGGTCAGATGCCATGTAACGGTTTTGTCAGGTGCTATGTGACCCATATGACATATTTTTTTTCGAAACAAAACTTTAGAACAATTTAGAAGAGTCCTAGCACAATCTAGCAATGGTTTTTAAATTTGAAAATTCGAAAAAGGGAGCTCCCAGGAAGGCAAAATTGCTAAATTAGTGCAAAAGTTTTCGCTGTCTAAAACCTACAATTTTTAAGTAAAAAAAAAAAAAAAGATCAACACAAACCAGCACAAATGTAGCACAACCTGGTTCATTTGTCAAAAATTCAAATTTGAAAAAAGGGAGGCTAACTTCACACTTTCGGGAACATGTTTTTTGAGCTTTTTATCCACAGTTTCGATTTTTTTTTCAAAATAAAAAGAGAAAAAACTTCGTATTAGGGTACCACAACCTTGTAGAGTTTTTAAAAAATTTAAATTTGGAAAAATGGGGGGAAGCACCTAATTTCTGAAAATCACATTTTTGGATCTAGTTTTCGCAATTTTGAAAGTTTTCAAAATTCACCCCTTTGCAATAAACCCTAAAGTAATTTTCAAACAGGTCAAATAGTTATATTGACCTACTTTACACTTATCTTACATAAAGCTTCCTAAAAAAAACTATTTCAATGTACCTACCTACCTACATGTGTAACGTAAAAATAAAAATAAATGTTTTGCTTAGAAAAAGGTGGTTTTGGTTTTTTTTTTTAATTTCTTGAGAACGACATAAAATTTTTGCATCCGGTTTTCTTATTTAGACTTAAAATTAATAACAGCATCGAATTTTGAAAAAAAAATTAGCACTTAATTACGTAAAATTTTGAAAAAAATGAATTTGAAATTTTTTTTTCAATTTTTTTTTTCAAAATTTTGACTTTGAAAATTAATATTTCAAAAACTATTTCTTAGAATAGATTTATTTAAACAAAGAATGAAAGAAAAAGTTATTGGCTTTTCAAAAACGTATCGCACAGCATTGTGAATGAAGCCGTTGATTTTAAATAATTTTTTTCCCATTTTAAGTCAGTTTTTTCGAAAATTGCCCCTCCTGGCTAAACGGAGGGGAATAGACCCCCCCCTCCCATACGATTTTTTTCTTGTCTCAACGCAACCTACACGCCCTAGCATTTTGTCGCATTGCTCATGACTCACCCTGTATATAAAACTAGCTGTTTTGGTGAACTTCTTTCCGCAATTTTGGGTTTTTAAGATTTTTTCAATTTTCCAAAATTTAAAACTTTCGGCTCCATTGTGTGAACCTGGTTCAATAAAAATCCAACAAAGAACTCCCAAGCAAGTCGGATAATTATTCAGCCGAGTTATCCGCGTACAAACAGACACCAATTAATTTGTATTTATATAGGTACCTATCTACATAGGTATATAGATTAGGTTATATTACACCTAGAGGTAGGTACCTACATCCAAGATGATACAAGTTCTAAAAACTCAGAGTTGGGCGATTTCGCATGTTTATTAACATACCTATGCCTCCCTGATTCCAAACATCAAAAAATGATCATAGGGCATACCTATATACATAGCTAGGAATGTAAATGCTGCACGACTTTTCTGTTTGGTCATTTTTATTTTTATTCTGAAAACAAAATGTACATAGGTAGGTAGGTTTTCCCACGTGACAATGAAGTGACAATGTTTCAATTGCAAAACAAAAATATACAGTGTTGTGCTGTTGTTTGAAATCTGACAACAACAAAAATCGAAAGGAAATCTCAAATTTCGCACATTACAAATTAACAAGTTACCTTATTCTTCCAATATCCTTACTTGTAATCTCCAAAATTCACCCCTTTGCAATAAACCCTAAAGTAATTTTCAAACAAGTCAAATAGTTATATTGACCTACCTCACACTTATCTTACATAAAGCTTCCTAAAAAAAAACTATTTCAATGTACCTACCTACCTACATGTGTAACGTATATTTATGCATGTTCATTTGATGTGTCCTGACCTTCATCAAGATCTCGATCGAATTACAAACGAGTTCACATTTTTTTGTTACTGTTTTTCCAGTTCCAGCAACAGCAAGTGAAAGTGAAGAAAAAACAACTAAACGAAAAGAGAAAAAAAATGACTCACATTTTAGCTATACCTACTCATGTGTTTTGAAAACAAAATTGAAAAATATCCCTTCACCCTTCCATAAACAGAAAGCATAGAACTCATCATTCCCATTCAAATCGAAAGGATGACAAAACAACAAACCCATTTTGAAAAGAGAACAAGAGTAGTTGAGCGTATCAAAAACAATAATGAAGAGAAAAGAATATCGCACTACCACATTGAAATACGTTTACATGAATTTTAAATTCTATTGTCATGAAGACCCACCCTTAACCTAGAACGTAAAAATACGTTGGGGTACTACGCCATGAAAACAACTAACAAAATAGAAAAACCACACTTATTACGAATTATATAATAAACTTTTTCCTTATCTAGGTAGCTATATTTTTTAGAAGACCACAAAAATAAAAGTAAATTTACTATTTTTTTTTCTTTTTGAAATAAATTATGGTTTCCTGTGAATCATCAAGAAATAGTGTCACTAAATGATTTCATTGTAACAAAACTTATTTTACACTATTAAATTATTCTCTTAAAAGCTTTATTTTATGAAAACTGAGTATGAGTTTAAACTAACTTTGCAAATTTTGCTTTGTATTGGCAAAAATATAAAATAAAATAAAATACACCATAAGTAGCTAAAATAATTTAACTTCCTCTCAACGGATGCCAATTTTGTTAAAACAAAATTATATGATGGCGCCACGCAACTATATACTTTCCCACAAAATAAAATATACAAAAACAATTTATGCGACAAAATGTGTCTCACTTGTCGGCAAATAAATTTTCTATTAAACTTAACACAAACAAAAAAAAAATTTGAAAATGTCGGTCCTTTTCATTTTTAGTGTTTTCAACAGTATAAATTATAGATTTTCGATTCCTTGTTGGTTGGGAAACAAAAAATTGCTATCGTCGTATTTTATATTCAGTGAGCCTATTTTTTTTCTGACTTTATTGAATTCTATTGAAAGTTAGGATTTATAGCTTCAAGACGGAAGATATATAAAAAATTTCTAAAGCAACCGAAGAAACAAACAAAAAAAAAAAATAACAAATTCAAACGACTTGGAAACTTTTCTGCCATTCAACCCTTATAAAGTTGAGTGGTTTTTAGTGTGATGGTCAACTAATATTGAAAGTTAATTTGAAAAAGAAACGACAGACGACCGACGACCGACGCATGAGGGTAAGTTTGCCTTTTTTCCTTCACACGAATAGTGAAACTTTATCGATTTTACTCTTTTCCTTAGGGGTTGATGAATTAAGGGATGAATCGAAAGTTGGAAGTTTGTCTTTAATTTAGGAAACTGTGAATAACTTTACTTAATAGTTGCCGATTTAGCTATAATATTCTTGAAAATTGGAACACATTAACTGTTCATTAGGTGAAGAAATTTTTGTTGGGGTTGGATTGAAGAATTATGAGTATGTTTTGCACTTAGTTATAATGTGTATGATTGTTTGTAATGAAAAAATATCTAATACGGGATCCATGATATTAAGCAGTAGTAAAATCGACTTATAGTACCTTCATGTTGCAATTTTATACCATTGAAACGAACTCAAACTTTTTTTTTCGACTTTGTCTTGACTCTAATCGGTTTTTGTTGTTAACTTCTGTCTCGTCCTTATACTTAATGAATATAGTATGACACAGACAATATTCTAACTTTTAATGAATTCTTTTCACAAATTGAATTAAAACTTATGTAGGTACAACTTTTATGTCCCCTCTGTATTTTCTAGATTCCTACAAACGCAGATCTGCATAATCTATGAAAAATGACAGTATCTTTCGTTCTTTATATTTGGTTTCTAAAAGTGATAAATTAAGAATTTTATTTGTAAAGTTCTTTGCAATTGAATTTGCAAATAATTAAAGTTTCTTAATTGCGATTTTCATAGTTTGCTAAATAAAAGATTTATTTGTTTAGGTAGTTCAATTTGAAACTTCAGAAACTAATATCAAAGTTAAGAATTAAGAGTTAAAGTGATAACATAGGTATTAACTCTGTTTTATAGATTATTTCGTTGTTTTTTGAAAGCCATGGTTTAAGTTTTAAGACCAAATATAAAGGTAGACTATAGAGACTAGACAAAGCAAATTATTACAAATTGGTTTAACATAATCTAAAGAATGGACTAACATAGTGCTATCTACACCTATCTCTGTTTGAAGAGGGTTATA
The DNA here is from genome assembly GCA_951217065.1 of Baccha elongata. Taxonomy (NCBI): domain Eukaryota; kingdom Metazoa; phylum Arthropoda; class Insecta; order Diptera; family Syrphidae; genus Baccha; species Baccha elongata. The sequence goes on from OX578272.1 coordinate 31,425,639, forward strand.
TTTCACTTTTTAGAGCTAATTTGTATCATAAATAAATAACCCAAGATGCGAATTCTTAAGTTACAACGACATGACAATGACAATGATAAACTTCAAAGAAATGTTGTGCAATCAAAATGAAAGAAATTTCTCAAAAGAAGATAATGATACAAAAAAGGGAGACTTGCGTCATACTAAAAAAAAAAACTGGAATCCCAAACATTAATGAAAGACACTTTTTGAATATGAAAATTGCTGTTGTGTTTCTTTTATTTTAACTAGGTAGGTACATATTGTGGAAATACCTTTTAAAATGAATAGTAACAAAATATTTACGTTTTTTTTATTCATTGCGATTGCAGATCTGGATTACCTAATTGTATTACCTGAGGTATTATCCTGGTTAAGGGAAAACGTGATATCTGCATCTTTTCAGACAGCCAGGCAGCCCTTAAATCAATCTCTGCTGTTTCCAAAGCAAATCTGGCCAAAATTGGATCAGAAACGCACAAAATGTTTGTTGTGAGGAGATTACATCTGAGCTCCGTAATTGGTGTCATAACCGGACACTGCCTCATAGGAAGACACGCCACAAGACTTGGCGAATTTTCTAACGATTTTTGCAGAAGCTGCATGGACGAGGAGGAGGAGGAGACTTTCCCCCATCTTTCTCCCCAGCTCTCTCCCAAAGACGTAAATTACACCTGGGTAATTTCTTTTTCGACGATCCTAGCGATTTGTCGAACGTAGATATTTTATTTTACATCGCTTTATAAGAAGCTCCAACTGGGGCATATAACAGAACGTGACAAGTACTTGTTGTAGGACAAGTAAAATCCGACAACTTGTAAAAAATCCTCTAACACAAAATGATAAGTCTGTGTGCACACATCGACAAGTGTAACGATGCAATATGACAAGTGGAAAATTGTTTAATTTTCTCATTTCTGTATGAGAAGGTGACAAGTATCAGTATCAAGAAATACTTGTCCAACTACAGATGAATTTGGACAAGTGAATGAAATATTGTAAGTACAAGCACTTTTTCTTACAAAAAGGAAAGAATAATTATAGAATTCAAATAATATTTAACTAAAAATATATTTTTCATTGCAACTTCGACAAAAAAAAACCCTCCGAAAAAACATTTTTGTACTCTCTTGTTTTGTTAATAAGGCAATCTTCTTGTCCTTCGCAATTTGTCTCAGTCTCTCTTCGCTGAACACTTGTCAAAAAGTGTGGAAACGTTGAGGGAAATTTGTTATTCTGACAAGTTTAACGATTTGCGTTGTGTTAAAGAATACAATGGTCCTTGTCGGACAAGAATTTTATAAAAAGATGGTACCTACTACCTACCATATAAACGTAACCTATAATTCCATTTTTGTCGAAAAAAATACGATCGATTTTGATAAATTTTATATGAGTGATTTGTGGTTAATGGTGATGTCCCTTATTTGAATTTTTTTTGAGAATCAGTTTTTTATTGGTACCTGTCAAAAAAACGATGTTATTACTTATCTTTTGACCGCCTTCACCGATTTTGATGAAATTTAATATTTTTTTTTTATTTTTTATACATAATTATAAATAAATAAATAAATTTAATATATTCTTAAACAACTGCTTAGCCCAAAGAATACTGAAAAAAAAGACACGACTGGGTCGGACAAACTTGCTCTTGTGTAGGATTACTAACCTTAGGATACTAAGCAAGAAACTATAATAAATAATCGGAAGTAAAAATAGATTCTATAACGTTTTTATGGCAGATACCGTTAATAAGGTGATTTGAAAAAAAAATTCTAACGAAAATCAGTCACACAAAATTTTATCAAAATCGATCGTATTTTTTTCGAGAAAAATTGGATTTTTGGTAGCGTTTATATGACAGGTACCGTATTTTGAAAATAAATTTCTAACGATAAACTTCAGTGTTGGAAAAAAATCAGTCACACTAAATTTTATCAAAAACCGATCGTCTATTTTACGAGAAAAATTGGATTGTCTTTAAGGCTTTTTTGCCGTTAATATGTAAACTTATTCTGAAAAAATGAAAAACACAACCTTTGGCTACAAATCCATTGTACGAAATCTTATAAATATCGATCGTTTTTTCTACGAGAAAAACGGAATTGTCTAAAACGCTTGTATGGCAGGTACCGTTATTTTCAGACCTAAGATAAAAATCAAAAATATACCTGGCACTATACTTTAAAAATACTGTACCTAGCTAAAAGAAAATCGGCCCAACCGTTTAAGCTGTAGGTGTCGATACATCCAGACTGACAGACGGACAGACAGACATACAGACAGAGTTGTCGGACCTACTTTTTTCGTGTTCTCTATTATCGTAATGTCATGTTTGATTGTTATCTCAAAACTTTGTTTTTTACGAATACAAAACTTTGAAAAAGTTTTTTTTGCCAAAAACCGATAACTCAATTTTTGAATAATTTTGAATAATTTTTAATTCGACAGTGATATCCGATGTCTTTTGTATAAATCTATTTTTATTGCAAACGTAGATTATAAAATAAAAAATATTTCAAAATATAAAATACGGAATTTTTTTCAAACAAACTGGTCAAATGAATTTTCCAGCCGTTAACAGGAAAGTCGTGCCCTTTATTTTACGTATTGTAAGAGGAGAAAACAACTTGTTTAGGAACGTCTAATTAGTCACATTGCCGTGAGATTAAGCCATATTTGTAAATATGACCTTATTGTTTTGGTAGGTAGCACGAACACAAAACTCTTCTTTTTCTTTTTTGTATGTGTATCATCAGCAGTTTTACATACAAAGATTATTACTAATGCATAAATTTCAATTGAAGCTAACAGTTTTTTTTTTTGGTGGTCAGAAAAAGGAAGAATTAAGGGTTCTTTTTTTTAGAAATACGAGCGTCGCGTTTGGCACTAGAATATGGAAAACAAAAGTTGCGATTTGATATTCCTTTTTCATTTTCAAGCCAGCAGCTTTTTGGTGGTCAGAAAAAAGGAACAAGCGGGTAGCGAACAAAATTTAAGCCAAGAAAAAAACGACTTGGGGTGTGAAAATTAAAAATTCGCGCGAAAAATCTCATTGTTAAAACAATACTTTTGATGATACTTATAGAAATCCATCATTAAAAATTTTTCAACGTTTTCAAAAAGATATTTCAATTTTTTTAAATGTTATTTCTCTTAAATTCAAATTTTACCACACCAAATGAAAGTGTATTAAATATACCGTCAGCGAGATTCAATTCACCTTGTCTAGATACCCACATTGTCAAAGCTAAATATTTTCAAGGACATGCATATTCTCTACAAAATGCAAATTATATTGCTTTATGTCTGAAACATCTGAAACACAAATGGGAATAATTATTCCTTTTATTTTTATTTTTTTAAGAGCTAGTGTTGCTATTAAATTTTCTATACAACTAGACTAAAGCATTTGCGGTGAAAAGAGATCCCTACTAATGATTTCCATGTTTTCATGGGAATAATTATTTTCATTTGTTATTTTGAATTGCCTGGAACCACAAATGTTATTTTTTTGTAAAATGTTTGTCTGACATTGAAATCAGATGTTGAGGATTCTATTCTTTAATTGAATTTTAAAAATTGAGATTCCTTTGTATAAAAATATCACAAAGTAAACAAAAAACTCCTGATTTAATTTTAAATATTTCTTTCTGACGAAAGGGGATCGAATTTTTATGAATAAAAATTAAATTAAAAATCTTATTTTTTAATCTTAGCTCAGACAAATTTTTTATAGATTTATTTTGTTATGCATAAATTGCCCCCGGAAAAGAAAACCGAAATAAAAATAAGGACAAACTTATTAACAAAAAAAGCTTCTTTTAAAGATTTATTTTTTTGAGTCAACTTGATTTCTATCTAAGTCAGCATTAAATATTTTACGAAACAGCAACGCGCAATCACCCCAAGAAAAAGAAAAAAAAAAAAAAAAACTATAAAAATGAAATTCTACCGTAAAGTTAATAATTTTTATGGGAATTAATTCTGCTTGTGCGGTCTTGTATTTTTAATTAGATGAAATGTACAGAAATTTTTGTTTGTGAAAGCAACAAGTCAAGTGAAAGATACAAAACAAATTCGTTAGATCATTTATTTTATCTTAGCATCCAGATACACCATTATCTTTTCTTTGCTTAGAAAGTATATATATATAAATTTTATGGCTTTTTGGATTAAATAGGATTAGAAGATGTACCTTTACATATTTTGTGCTTTGATATGAATTATTTTAATTCTTTTACTAAAGAAAACTCTTTCCTTCATTCTGCATGATAAATGGTGATGATTAAGGTGTTTTTGATAAAATGAAAACTTTTACCTTTGTGTTGATTGTGCAAAATGATGGAAAAATAAAATTATGACTTTGTATTTTGATTTATAATCTTTGTGGTTGCTTTGAGTTTTAATAGAATCAAACAAAAAAAACTGTGAGAAATGGAAAATTTAAGAGGATTATGTAGTTTTTGTTTGGTGCGTAGTTTGCCGAATTTCGTCTAATCATAATGATAGACTTTTAAATGAGATTAAATAAAAATACTGCACTAAAAACAACTTAGACGGATTTTGCTGAGTACCAACTATGTGGTTGGTAAAATATTTAATGTGGTTTTAAAATTTACATAAAATGCGGTAAGTACCAGGTCAGATCACAACCATATTAAGGTATATTAAATATACAAAAAAAAATTAAGTATAAACAGAGGTTTTAGTGATTATTGAAGAGAATTTTACTGAATATGCGGTTTTAAGATGAATTGAAAAACTGCGAACTGTACAATTTTAAGTGCGCATATAGACTTCGATCAGAATTATATTTAAAAAAAAATTTAGTGAATGAATGCCATGTTTTCAAATTGTTGTCGCAGACATCGAAAAGACCATAGTTTGTAGAATCAATAATATGTATTTTCTTATTCATTTAAGATTTGATGAAATAAATTATTTATATGTGAAAATAGAGTTCAATATAAAAAAAAACTAGATTTTTTACTTCTGGTGAAGTTTTTTTACCTGTAGTGTAGGTATGACAACATTTTGATACAATGAAACAATAAAGTCAGGATTTTTTGAAATATACAAATAATTATTTACTACCATTATGTTTGAAAATTTTATTGACTTAGGGCTTGTTTCACAATCAGCCCTATCGAGGTATCCGTTCGGAAGAAAATTTTGTCCGATTCGTACAAAATCAGAGATATTTTAATGGAGGCATCTGTTTTCTGACACACAAATCGAAGAAACTTACGATAGGGCTTTTAAGGTAACAACGATATATCTCTTTCTCGTTCGCAGAGCAGTGTCAAAACCAGCAGTACGCGGATGAAAGCTGAACATTTTTTTATCATTGTTGAAAAATTTATTGAAAACAAGAGCGGAAATATTAATGTCGTGCGCGAAAATTGTTAATAGTGTATTATTAAACCTTTTAGTCACGTGTATCTCAAATTTCACAGGAAAAAAAGAGATTATTTACAAAATTCTTTTACAAGATTTCGAGTTTGACAGTTTGAAAAAAGCTCGATACATAATTTCAATCTGTCATCCGCGTAGTGTGAGCTGTCATTTATTTTTTGACAATATGGTGAAATTCCCTATAGAATTAAACGCAGATTATTGATGTGCGATGCGAAGCGTTGATCATTTTATTTTTGACAGCTCCACGGAAAATATTTTTAGACGTTCTCCGATAAAAAATTACTGCGGAACATTCAATACAAAAATATTTTTAAAAAGTTGTTGCTGATTCTATTGAAATTAAATTGGTTTTGTTATTTAGTTGCTATGCTTGTATTTTCAAGCTTCAGAATAAAAAAAAACAATCTTTTTGAATTGTTTTCATTAATTGTGTGAAGGCATGTACAATATACAATTCTAACTTCATTGATAATAATTATGTTTTTTAAATTATCAGAATATTTTTCACACTGTATGTGAATGAAGCATTTGATGAAAAATGTCAAATAAGTCCATTTTTATGCTTTATTTAATATTAATTAATATCTTAGTAATTTTCAATTAAGCTATTCAGAACTTTTTTTTGACAGTAAACAACAAAACAATACACAGCAAACAACGAATTTAACTGCTGAGTATTTAACTTGAAACATACTCAGAGACTGTGAAACAAGCCATTAATATAATAAGCTCGCATTGTATAAGAATACTTCCAAGTACATTTATATTTCGAACACTCAATGTTTTCTATTTGGCTACTTATTATATATATAAAAACTAATATTCTATCAAAACTTTGTCTTGAATATCTAGGACAAGGGATATTTTAATTTCGTTTTAATCAAGGTTATAGTCTCATGTGTAATATTATTACCAAGCAAATTTCCTTTTTTTTTTTCTTCTAAACTGGTTTGCTATTTTATAAGCACCTTTTATGCATTCCATTTTAATGACAGTTCCTTTTCTTTAAAACATTCTCAAGTTTTGTGATGGTTATTTATGTTTTGATATTTTTTTTTTTTTTTTTTTTGCTTTTTCCAACTTCACAGCATTTATTTTCTCGGTTAATATTAAAAAGGAAAACGTTTTGAATTCTATTTCTTCTTTTCTATCTTTCTGTTGACACACAAGAGGTACATAGTATACGATACGAGGATGGTGGCAAGGAGAGAGTGTTAAAATGTCTTTGACATGACACTTCTAAAATTGAAAAACGAAATTGAAAGCATGTGAGTGGGTTTGTATGGAAAATAAGTGGATACCATTTTGGTTTTTATACCCACTTTTCTTTAAATTATATTCTTTTTTTTTTCTTTTTTTTTTCTGTGTTTGTACTCCTGATGATAGTTACCGCATTTAATATAATGATGGTGGGAAAATTCCTTGACACAGTCAAGAACAGACAAACACATCACTATCGCACCGTGTCCTTTTCGTATCTTTTAAATGTAATCTTTTGTATGTGTCACGTTTTTGTCTCATTTATACCACCTACACTTCTATTAGTGACCTCTTTTTTATTGTTTTCTTCTTTCTTTTTATAATATGAACTAATAGCTTATGCACGTGAAAGATACCTAGGTTTGGTACTGAAGAAAAAGAATAGGTACATTGTATGAGACTTTCTTGTTGGAGGAGTTATATATTAAATGCATTTTCTTGAAGCGATGTGGTTTGTAGTTTTTGGTCAAAAGGTAGGCGAAACCACAAAAGATCAAAAGAGGAAAATGGTGCTAAGGTTTTTTTTCAGTAAAAGGTGTCTAGGTACTGACTAAAAGTTAAAAATATAATTTATACAGTAAACGCAAGCCTTGCAAACTTGTTATAAGACATTTTCTTCTTTTTTCAATTCAACCCCTCAAGACAATTCATTAGCAGGCACTATACATATGTATGTATAACATATACAAATTGGAACTATTCGTTGTAGTTTTTTCTTAATTCTTTTACTTTTGTATTTCCTGCAGAAAGCAGAAGTATGGATACATTCCAGAAAAAATATGTAAGTACCTCGAAATAATTTTACAAAAAAAAATCAATTAAAAATCCGCTATACAATGTTTTGAATATTCTGTTAGTCCATAGCATAACGCCGCCGCACATTGGCCAGTTTTTGGAAAGGTCTTTCTAAAATGATTTTTCGGTTGAATGCAAAATTTTTAATTTTACTGAATTAACAAATGTTTGGAGCTCTAGGAATCGAAAAAATTATTTCATTTGGATTAATGGTTTGGCTTGTAGAATTTTTTTTTAACTTTGAGTGCAAAGACAAGAAAAAGGGTGTAAAACAATTTTTTTTTATTTTTTTTTTTTTTGATATATTGGTTAATTATTTTATGAAAAATCAGAAAATAAAAAAAAAATTAATAACTGTTTAACGTAATGTTTTTTGAAACACCAATTATTACACATTTTTTATACTTAATCAAAACAAGCTTTACGCGATAATAAATTCTTATATATTTCTAAAAATAATCCCAAAAAACCCAGTTGCGTAAAATTGCAGAGAGCTGAACTAAAGAGATTATAATTGAAGAGTCATCAGTCAATTTTGAATTGTTTTTTTTTTTTTTTTTTTTTTTTTCAAGTGTATATAGGTTAGGTAGGTAGGTACCTATGTTATTATGCAGGGTGATTCACATAAGGCGTGCCAAAAAGATAAAGCAAGTAGTATGGGTTGAGACGAGAAAATAATCGCATGAGAGGAGGGGTCTATTTCCCCCGTTTTAGGCGAGAGGGGCAATTTTTTTAATATATTGACTTAAAACAGAAAAAAAATATTAAAAAACAACCGTACAACGTACAATGCTATATCTTTTTGGAAAGCCAGAAAGCTGTTCTTATAAAATCTTTTTAAATAAAATTGTTTTAAATAATGTTTTTTGTTATAATACAAATTCTATATAATATGTATTGAAAATATTAAATAATAAATAAAAAATAATTTCAACTAAGTAGAAAACTTAGCATTAAATTTAGTGGATTTGTTGAATTATTGATTCAGATAAGCTTTTTATGGCCTTTAGTACATGATAAAAATTTTTATAGTAAATAGTTTTTTAAATATTAATTTTCAAACTCAGAATTTAAAAAAAAAATTAAAACAAAATATACAAAAATAAAATCTTTTTTTTTAATTTTATGTAGGTAATTAAGTAGGTACAACTTTTGTTTCAAAAAATCAATGCTCTTATTAGTTTTTAGTTAAAAGCAGAAAACTACATGTCAATTGGTTTTTAGGTAGCACATTTTGTATTTTAGTTAAAGAAATAAAAAAATATTTGCGTCTCTATTGTTTCACTGAAACGGGTTTGTTTTTTCCCTACTGTTTAACTTAAATTGCCCTCAGCATACATCGAAATTGACTTTTAATCTTTGTAAATTAAAATACCAAAAATTGATCACATTAACTAAACTTCTCATTTCAACAGCGAATTCTGAGACACCCTGTTTTTTTTTTTTTTTTGAAACTCATCATTTTGATAGCTTTTGGTAGTTTCTTACAATATAAAAAAAATTGGCCATATCTTCATTCGATTTACTGTAAAAATAAGAAAAAAAAAACACAATTAACATGCAAACAAAAAAACATTTTTTTTACACTATTTAATTGAAACCGGTTTGGTTTTTGTTTCCTACTGTTTTACTTAAATTGATTTCTGATTACTTAAAAAATTGACTTTTGGTCTTTGTAAATTAAAATACCAAAAATTTTTATTCCAACAGCAAATTCTGAAACATCCTTTACACTTTTTTCTTTAAACTTATCATTTTTATAATTTTGAAAATTTCGTTTAAAATAAAAAAAAAATGTTGCGATGTTGTTTTTTTTTTTTTTGTAGGAGTTATCATTTTTTCAACCAAAAATGTCGATTCTGGCCACTTTGCACCGCGCCGTAGACAATATCGTTTTGAGATATGTAATTTCAATTGAAGTTGGAAATATATTTACGTCGTCAAGGTGATTGCAATTTTGAAGTTTTCAATTTCGGCTTAGAAAGTTTTATCAGAATATTGTATGTTGAGTAAAAATGTCATTAGCTCATTTTTGCAAAAAAAAAAAAAAAAAATTGACTTTTCAGGGAGTTTTCATTTATAGACGACGATATATTGCTGAAAAAGTTTTAATAAGAGACTTTTGAGATATTTTATAGCAAAGCGAAAACCTTTGGTAGCAAAGAATTTTTCCTTTTATTTATGACGTTGTATCATGTGCAAATGTTTGTAGGGATGTAAATAAACTTTGAATGAGTGCGCTAAAAAGGTTTCTATAAAATTTGTTATAGATAAATATAAAAGAACATCTATGGCCATTGGGTCAAACGATACTTAAGCATCTATGTTCTACATAAATCCTTAAATAGTACTTTTTCCTTTGCATAAACTGTCACTTAAGGATTTATGTAGAAGATAGATGCTTAAGTTTCAGCAAACGGTTCCTAATAATAATAGTTTTTATTGGGGTATTGTGAAAAAATATGAAAACTGTTATTCGGTTCAAAACAGTTACTTAGGAAATGTATAAATTTAGTCTTCTAATTATTCTCATAAACATTCGTTCCTTTATAGAAATTCAAAATTATAATTTCCCCTATAAAAATGCATTAAATTCCTTGTTGTGGATTTATTGAAAACCGGAAGTATATACGAAACAAAATCTACAAACAAATAATTTAATGCAATTCATTCAGAAAATAAATTAATCTATTTTTGTTGCAACACTTGAGAAAGTAATGAATTACTTTTTCATTCATCTCATTTAAAAAATATATGATTAAAAACAAAAACATTTATATATAAGTGCCCTCTACATTATGTATAGTAACACTCATCATCATCAGTCTTTATGTAGGTACTTATTAAAAAAAAAAAAAAAAAGTAATACCTACATACATCCCATCACCCTCTTCAACAGTTACAATTCATTTAACATCAAGGTTGCATATAAGCAAAACACTTTTTCCTTTTCCAGTATCCTTTACCGAAACCACTTATTCTCTTACAATTTCATATTAAAAGTAAACGTAACAGTTTCATATTTAACAACACTCAAAAAACAGTAACAACAAAAACAAATATAATTTTCTAACTTCAAAGAAACACATATATGGGTAACGTTTCATAAAGCAATTTTCTGCATTAAAAATTCATTGACTCACAAATTAAAAGCAAGAAGAAATAATGGTAGACTTGTTTTGTCACGGAAGGAGAAGCACGGTAAGGTGTAGAAGCACATAAACGTAGTAGGCACCCTCTTAAATAAATGTCAATACTTTTATATCGAAACCATTTTTTTGACTTTTTTTTCTGTTTTTGCTCTAAAGGGTGAGTAGTAGTTTTGTGTAAAAATAAAAAGAGATTTTCATAAAAAAGGAGGAAGGGAAATATGCATTGGTATTGTTATTTTCTGCTCATAAACGCCAAAAGAAATTTAATGATTTTTTTTAATTTTGTTGTTTCAAAAAGTCTGCTACAATTTTCTTGTAAAATGACTTTAAAAATTTCGATTAAACTTTTTTGTTTGCCAAAGAACTCCTGGACTCTGGTGGACATGACCGTAAAGACAAATAACACAGAACTTAAAATCTCCCATATTCAATTTTTGTAAAGACACGAAATTTTTATTCTTATGGAGCAAATACGACTCATTTGAGAATATTATTTCCAGGCGTATACTCACCCTTTATACCATCTTATTTATGGTTTATATAAACATACTTATAAATTTATATTTTCTTTTAATTTGGTGCATGCGTTCTCAAAAAAAAAGACAAAGAAACCCCTCTGCAGTTTTTGGTGCAAAACCTTACGGCTTCCTTTGGGCGACTTGTTCAAGTAAGTAATGATACGTCAGTTCGAAATTGTTATTTTTGTTTGCTTAAAATATCAAAAAAAAAAAAAAAAAAAAAAAATACTCATAAATGCATAATGCATTATTAGAGTAGGTATCTTTCCTACGAAGCAAGAGCATGTTTTGCACGCCACTGAATTATATGAATGGTTCTGCATAAAACCAATTTGTGTTTCTAGAATCCGTTTTTTTTTTTATTTGTAATGGGATACATTTTTTTGGGGTTGATTTTGTAAAAAAAAAAATTAAGAATCAACATCGGCTGTGGGGTGTCTGTACTTTGGTTGCAACGAAATTTATGAGTACTTTTGAGGCTTTGAAAAGGTGGTTCATCCACCACGGAGTTGGATTATTTTTTTGTTTTGACTAAAAACCCTAACATATGGTTGATATACTTATATTTTTAATTATACAACAGGGGTGGTTTACTGGATAATAATGACATGGGTGAATAAATGTGAGGGCACACTTTGAGTGAGTTGAAGGTATGACTTTGAACATTTGTTTTTGTCCGGATGTCTGTTTTTGATTTGGCTTTAACATTTTAAAGATTTTGATAAATTAATGAATGTAAGGTTATTTGACAGAAATGTTGTTTTTCTTTCATAAAATGAAACTTGCAGATGCTATTGGATGGTTTATCACAAAAAAAAAACAAGGCGATTTGCATAAAACAAGACAAAATGATAAGGCACGTTGGTTGTAGGTTAGATTGAGCAATGAAACAATTGTATGGAATTTTTGAATTTTGTTCAGGCTATAGAGTGAATTTCTTACAAAAAAAAATAACACGTTTGCTTTTTGTCAAAAAATTGGTTTAAGTTAAACTAGAACAGGCTCAAATTGGCGTATTCACAAGATGCTAACTATAATGTCAACTCATGAGGGTATGGTGAACATCCACACGAAACGTCATTTTTAAGGGACTAAAGCCGTTAAAAAGCTTATTTGAATCAAATAAAATACCTAACTTAAAATTAAAAAAAAAACTATAAAACAACGAGCACGAAATTTACAGTAAGTAGAGGAAGGCGGGTTTAGTAAGTTGCAACAGTTTCCTAAAAAACAAAGTTAAAAATTAAATTTAGGAATCGCGCGAAATACAACATTATTTGTCTTTTCCAAAATAAAGAATAGATCGTCAATAGAAGAAGTTTTATGCATACCTAGTTCACAAAATTGAAAGTTTTTTTTTCAGTTTTTCCGTATTTTAGGAATGTCGGTAGTTTTTTTTATGTGAGCTATGTGTGCAGGTTTTTTTTACATGGCGGGGTAAATTAAAACACATTTTTTGGGCAAGTTGTAACATGTAATAAGTGAACCCGATAATTTCTTCAAACGGAAATTGTTCCTATGAATAACGATTTTTTACTAGCGATTATAGGTACTATAAGGCAAGTTTTGTATTCGTAAAAAAAAAAAGTTTTGAGATAACAATCAAACATGACATTACGATAGTAGAGAACACAAAAAAGTAGGGTCGACAATTCTGTCTGTCCATCTGTCTGTCTGTCCGTCTGCCTGTCTGTCTGTCCATCTGTTTGTCTGTCTGTCTGTCTGTCAGTCTGGATGTATCGACATCTACAGCCTAAACGGTTGGGCCGATTTTCTTCAAACTTGGTACTCTGTATTTTTAGAGTAATATGCCCGGGCGTATTTTTGATTTGTATCCTAGGTCTGAAAATAATAAACCTGCCATGTAAAAGTAACATATAATTCAATTTTTCTGGAAAAAAAAATACGATCGATTTTGATAAAATTTAACATGACTGATTTTTTGAAAACGGTAATGTTTTTCGTTAAAAAAAAAATTACAACTAGATTTTTAACGGTACAGGCGTATTAAGACAATTCTATTTTTCTCGTCAAAAATACGATCGATTTTTATAAATTTTCGGACAATAGATTTGTAGCCAAAGGTTGTTTTTTTCCTTTTTTTTTGCAGAATAAGTTTACATATTAACGGTACCTGGCAAATAAGCCTTAAAGACAATCTAATTTTTCTTCAAAAAATACGATCGATTTTGACAAACTTTAGAGTGACTGACTTTTTGTCAATAAGGAAGTTTTTCGTTAGAATTTTTTTTTTTCAAAATCACCTTATTAACGGTACCTGCCATAAAAACGCTATAGTAACTATTTTTCTTTCGATCCTATGTCAAAGGTTAGTAATCTTTACACAAGAGCAAGTTTGTCCGACCCAGTCGTGCCTTTTAATTTTTTTTTTGTTTCTTTTTTCTGAAGATAAAACAAAAAACTTGCTAACTTACTATTGCTAACATTGTACCTTCATTTTTAAATGCGTTTTTTGACGTTTCCGAGCAATCAATTTAGTAGAAATTGTTACGGTTCCTCCCGCAACAAAAAAATGGTGTTTTACAATTACTTATCTAGCATTCTTTCATTTAACATTTCAATACGTATATAGTTAAGTATAGATCATATTACACATTCTGTTACAGACTGTACCTAAAACATATTACACAATCATCCACACTTTGCTTGGGTGACACTTAAAATATTTCAAACGCATTGTATAAACATTCTCACTGCCTGCATAGATTCAAGTGTTCCTAAAGTATAAACATCCTCAACCCATTCCTCTTTTTCCAAGAAAATGATCTCAGCATCATTTAATACTAAAACAAACCCATTCTTAACCACTCAACATAATCTTTGAAATTTATTGTTTTCAAATAAATTCTGAATCAATGCAGAGAGTGTATGTGTGTATCCAAAGATAACCAATGTCCAATATCGAAGCATATTTAAATTTGTAAACTTAGTCTTAAAGAACTCCTCAACTTGAAAGGTTGAATAAAACTTTTTAAAAAAATAAAAATACTTTTTTTATTTTTACTACATATTTGGCATTTGTCGTATAAGCTACCTTATTATTATTTGTAAATAATTTATTATTTATAAACTTTAGTTCCATTTGAAATATGATGATAATGATGAAACATATACTACAGCATTTTTCGTTTCAATTTTTTTTTTCGCATCTCAATGCTTGGCAATTTAAGTTCAGCAAGTTCTTATTTTGCTATGGGATTGTTTCACAAAAACTTAGTTTTAGGTACCTACTATTTTTGATTCCATTTCACAATTTCTTGTCTTGCATTTTCTTTTTTCGCATTCTATTATTTGGCAATTTTGGTCTAGGAAGTTCTCATTACAAAAAAAAATAATTTTGCGATTGGCAATATTTTTTTTAAATTTCTTGCCTAGGATTTTATTAAAGCATTTCAATGTTTGGCAATCATTTTTGTTTTCCCAATTTTTAGCATTATATTTTATAATTTCGCATTTCATTGTGTGACAATTTTTCTTTGGCAAGCTTTTATTTCGCTATGTGCTTGTTTTGCAAAAATTTCGTTTCCCATTTTTCAAAGTCATTTCAAAATAATTTTCTTGCATTTTATTATAAATTATTTGATAATTTTTGTTTAAGTTTACTTTGTTTTGCAAATATTTAGTTTTATTTAAAAATTTCTTGCCTTGGATTCTATTATTTCGCATTTAAATGTTTTTCAATAATTTTTGTTTCACAATTTTTTGTGTTACATTTAATAATTTCGCATTTAATTGTTTAATAATTTTTCTTTAGCAATTTTTCATTTCGCTATGTAGGTAATTGTTTTGCGATTTGCATTTTTCGATATAATTTTACAATTAACTATCTTGCATATTATCATTTATCATTTTATTGATTGGAAATATTTGTTTCGCAGTTTTTTGTATTTGTTTTGTATTTCTCGATTTTATTTCATAATATCTTGTCTTGGATTCTAATATTTCGCATTTAATTGTTTAGTTATTTTTTTTTTAAACAAATTCTTAGTTAGATATATGATTGTTCTTAAAAAAAGATATCGAAAGTGGTAAATGGTTAGGTAATGAATGTGTTAAGATATAAGGGTCATCTTTAAAAATCAAAAAAGATAAAAAGATAAACGACCGATTTCCGCAAAATTAGGAATTGTTTTCAACGGAGCATGATTATAAAATATTTATGAGAAAATATCTATTTTGGGAGCTTATGACCATAAAATGTTTAACGGAATTTCCGTTTGTTTTCCATGAACATAAAAAAAACGAATTCTTAACACAACGTGTATGTACCAACATAATCAACCATTCAAAAGCACTTCCCAAGATGTGTTCTTAAAAACATTTTCACGCGCTTGCAGATACAAATTTATGTAAGAAATGAATGAATGAATTTCTCAAATTGCCTGCTCAGCCAATTTGACATTCAGGGCTCTTCAACACACACACACACCACGATCACAAAACAAAAACGGAAACCTTATTTTGTTTGCATCGTCATTATTAATTAAGAAGGTAACTCTTCTACGTCGCATGAGATTCAACACTGCGATATAAAATTCTCTATGTTCATTAAAACCGCCTTCGTCGCTCTTTTGCAAGTAATGGAAGTAAATTCTTAACCACAGCAACTCACCAACAACACTGTATATTTTATAAATAATGTAAAAGGAATACCAGACAACTTATACCTGAGCTGAGACTAAAGAAAGATTCAACACTATGACGTTTACCTTATACACCTGAACTCTGAAGATTTTACACCCTTCATCGTCAAGTGACAGCAAATCGTGCTGTTCTCCTGTTCGTATATTCATTTCATACACCGTTGAATATGTAAATTTGTATTTAAATAAAGTAAAAAAAAAAATCTAGAACATAAATCTATCTTTTCTTTTATGAGTTGCTTTTATATTCTCGAGCGGTATCTGTATATGTAAATCACATACACATTACATATAAGATGTCCGTCTTCGTTGCCTTTCTTGTTGTCCTGCTGAAAACATTGTTTTATTAATCTATGATATTCTACTCCAGTCCACGCAACCATCAAAACAAAATAAAAAAAGAAAATTTTTATTACACATAGTGCGGTTGCGGTAGCACAGTCTTTTACCCAAGGACCTTACCATACAAAAAAATCGCAAACAAACAATTCTTGTGGGGGCACCCTTACTGAATGAATATTTTATCATAACAAAACGGATACAAAAATAATATAAAGACACAAGCAAATCTTCACCATACATGTGGATGAGAATGAGGAAGTGGATATGGGGGAACTATGAAACGGAAGATCCTTTGGCTGGTGAGGTCGTAAAATTCATCACATTATGTTTTTTTTTTATACAGGGTGATTGGTTTAAGGTGCACCAAAAAGCTTGAGCGTGTTGGTGGAGTTAAGACAAGAAAAAAATCGTATGGGAGGGGCAATTTTCTAAAAAATTGACTTAAATCAGAAAAAAAAATCATGTTACACCTTTCTAGAAAGCCAGATAACTCTTTCATTTTCTTTTTAAATAAAGTTTTATTAGTGAATAGTTTTAAAAAAATTCATTTTCAAACTCAAAATTTAAAAAAAAAAATTTAAAAAAATTTTACCTAACTAATTTTTTTTTTTAAATTTTATGTAATTAACTATTATTTTTTTTTTCCAAATTCAATGCTCTTATTAATTTTAAGTCAAAGAAATAGAAAACCGGATGCCAAAATATATCTTAGTTTTTGAGAAGTTAAAATTTTGAAGAAAATTTGTTTGACATTTTTAAAAAATTTTTTTTTTTCAAAATTTCGAGTTTGAAAATAATTTTTTAAAAACTATTCACTAAAGCAACTTTATTAAAAAAAATATATAAAAGGAGAGTTTTGTGGCTTTCCAAAAAAGGTACAACATGGTTTGTAGGTTTTACCGTTGATTTAAAATAATTTTTCTTCTGATGTAAGTCAGGTTTTTAGAAAATTGCATCTCCCGCCTAAACGGGGGGAAATAGACCCCTTCCCATACGATTTTTTTCTTGTCTTAGCCCCACCTACACGCTCAAGTTTTTGGTGCACCTTACACCAGTCACCCTGTATACATAGATATATATATATATATTTTTTTGTTTTTCATCTAATCGTCTATTATGTTGGTTGGATTGTTTTTACGAATTTTTATACAACTCAATTCTTTTCTTATAATAAAATACGTAGACAAACACAGGATAAACACAGTGGATATGAATCTGTGTGTTTGTTCTTTACTTTGAATTTAAAATTGCAAAACAATAAAGACAAAAACAAAATAATGAATTGGGTTGAGTAACGAAATTAGTTTTTTTTTTGTTTCATCCTTTTAAAGAAAATATACACAGAAATTGTGGGTGTAGGAAGAGGATGTGCTTTCGTTTATTAACGAAATATATTTTTGTGTGCTCTGTTCAGATTGGTTTAAGAATTCTCTTCTTTTTTAAGGAAAATATGGGATTAAATAAAATAACAAGTCTTTTTTTTTTAATCAAGAATTTTTGGCAGTTTAAATCGTTTTTAAGAAGTTAATCTAGAGTTTGTAAGTAAGTAAGATTTCCGTATTGAAAGACTTCAATGGATGTACAATAGTACATCTGTACACTACAGTGAAAAAAATAAATCTCAAAGTCAACATGAAACAATTGGAAGGTTATAAAAATGCACATAGAAGAAATCATTTTGATTAAAAATAGTTTTAGTTTTAAATTATTAAAGTATTAAAAACGACTGATTTTAATTTAGAAAGTCATTTTATAACTTTAAACATAAATCAACTTTAAATTTATTCCTATATGATTTGATTATTATTTTATATTTGTTATATATTTTTAACTTTTTGTATTAAAGCCAAGTAAACTTTTTATGTGAAACGAAAAACCCTATACAAAAATGATAGGTATATCTTAATCTTCAGATAAATAAAACTAAGAAATAAATATTAACGGCCATACAGCTGCTTCCAACAACCGAATGTCTCACTATACATTTTGTCATTAACAAGTTCCATTCAATTTCTAATTAAAATTAATAAATCTTTATTTAAATGCTTATACAAGTGAATATCTCATTAATTAGTTTACCTGCCAAAACTAGATGCTACAAAATCACTCACATATAATAATTTGTTCTATAATTATTTATGGTCAGTGTTGAAGTGACACACACAGTAGGTAGGTAGGTACTTTATTATAACAACGACGTTAAATTATGTTCAAAGTTATGCGTACATAAGAATAGGTTTGTAAATTATAATAACTTAAACTTCAAGGATAACCCTTTTTACCTTCCCTCTTTCGTGTGTTCGTTCTACCAAAAGACCTAACCCAACATAATTTATGGTTAGCATAGAAAATCCAAAAATGAAATCGATACTTGTAATCCTTTCTACTTATACACGCTAATCCTGTGTTTAATGCAAAAAGGGTTGATCACCCCAAGGATTTTTCGATCTATTCGGTTAAAAATCATAAATTTATGAGAATCATCCTTTATTCTGATGCTGCCTGACCCAGACTACCTTCCCAACTCTGTTTGCAAAGCTACAACGAAAGACTTATGGTATTCAAATTTTAGTCTGGGTTAACAATTTAGATTTATTGAATATTTTGAATATAAAAGATACATAACCTAACCCACAGATACTTTCCGAAAAAAAAAATAAATTACCATATTGTTTTGGGTGGTTTTAATCCTTGCAGTGTGGAAATAATGCCTGGGGATGTGTAATTTGTTGTCTTTTTTTTCAATTAGGATTCTTTTTGCTTGTTTTCATTGGTGTAAAGGACTTTGTAGTTTCAGGGTGACATATTGGGATCTGTGTGGTGTAACAATGACACTTCAAACTTACGACAAAGGGTTGCGGCGAATCACCCTCAAAATTCGTTCCAGTTTTTATCCTGATTTTTCATTAAATTTACATAATTTTTTTTTTCTTTAACACAAAAATTAAAAAAGAAGAAAGATAATATTAGGGGTTGCATGAATGAATGAATTATCTTGATTTATATAATATGAAAAAGGGTTTTGTGGTGATTATGATAGCGTTACAGAAAATTATTCAATTTTAATTGGCTTACATAATTTCGATGAGGGTTTTTTGTATTTGTTATGCTCTTTGGTGTGAAACGAATGTGTTATAGCAACCAAATGACTTTAATTAAGCAGAACGTGTGGAGATTGAAGTGTATAAGCTCATTACATTTATTTACATATTTTATTCACATGCGAAAAATAAATGTTTTCTTTTCATGTGTTGGTATGCCTTTCAGGCTGATTGATGTAGTTTTTGCATGTACATCTTTAATTCTGTATTTTTTTTTTTTACTTTTTTTGTGAATTAATACACGCAGTCATGAAGAAACAATTTAAACGCATTTCAAGGATTTATTGACACAATTGTTTTAATTTTAGTTTAAAACAGACACACATTTCAGATAACCGTAACTTATTCAACTCGTTTTGAGTAGGCGGAAAGTTTGAAATATTTTATATATTATGTAGGTACTATTGTAATGTAGTAAATAAATTTTATGAGCATTGTCAGCTTCAATTAAGCCGAAAATATTGTAGTGTAGGTACCGAATTTATGGCCGATTTTCGATCAAAAACTTTGATTTTTTCAATTCATCAATGCTGAATTCGAGGGGATTTGTTTTTTTGGTCGACTTCCTACAATGAACTTTACATTTAGAAGTGAATTTTTGCAACAGTTAACAAAATAAAGAGTAAATACGACTAAAATTTGTTTTTGTGTCAAGTAGCTAACGACTAGGAAATCCTTTTGCATATTTTAAATAAATTAATTTTTCGAAATTTGTCTGTGCAAAATCTCTTAGACATAGCAGAACTATCGAAATATTAAAGTTCATAAAAATATATTTATAAGTCTGTACCTATTTAAAAAGACGGACTTTTTCTTTTTTTTTCCGATGTAAAAATTTATTGTTAGCAAAAAATCACTCATGCAAAATTTTATCAAAACCGATCGCATTTTTTTCGAGAAAATTTGAATTTTTGGTAACGGTTATACATTATGGCAGGTGCCGTGTTTTTTTTTTCAGATAATTGAATATAGCTCCTTTTCGATTTCCATCAACTTAGCGAAACTACGTTTTCCGCTTTTTTTGCGGTTAATTAGTTATGGAATTTTAAATTTTGCCGCTCTTTTTTTTAAACCATATGACACTATCAAAAAGTAACTAGGTTGTTTTTTGCTCTTGTTAGTTGTGAAAGAAAATAAAAAAGCGGCAAATTCAAAGTTAGCGAAACATATGTATATTTAAAAAAAAAAATATTTCTTTTATAAAAAAAAGAGCGGCGAATTATTTTCTTTCGCGATTCATTAGCGGCAAAAAAAGCGGCAAATTCAGCACCTAATAATTTTTTGATAGTGTTATATTAATTGAAGTTCTTTTGCTAATTTGACATGAAGTTAGCAAAACACATGGTTTAAAAAAAAAAAAAAAAAGCAACAAAATTCCAAATTCTACAACTTATTAACGGCAAAAAAGCGGCGAATTCCCGTTATGTTAACGATTTTTTTCCAAAGTTGTTTCGCTAGGTTGATGGACTTACCCGTACCATTATTTTAATACCTGGGTAAAAAATTGTTACAATGATTCAAGTGCTTGCATGTTAACCCAGAGGTTGCCAGTTCGATTCTCAATCGGCTACAAAGAATTTTTTTTTCTTTTCAGCATACCTCCCAGCTTATACTGGACGTCGCTCGCCCAGGTATGCAATGGAAAAATCCATTGTACCAAAACAATTCTTTCCTATCTTTTTACATCTTCTAACTATAGTGTTGTGCAACACCTGTAACCTGTTGCATCGAAAAGACAATGTGCTTTACAGACACATAGTTAAAATCTTTTATTAAAAACGTTTGGGGATATTTCTCTGACAATACTTTATACCAAAAGTTTGAAGGAAATTCTTCTAACCCTTAAGGCCTGTACGTTGCAATAAATATAGACAGACCAGGCAAACAGCCATATACATACATACACAGACAGTCAAAATCGCCAGCACTCCTTTTGTCGACTTTTCTTTCATCGTAATGTCATGTTTGATTGTTATTTGAGTTTTTCATTACTAAATGTCTATCAAGGAAAAAAAAATTTCTTACATTCGTTGGACCAGTTTTTTTAAAAAAACGTTTTTCGAAAAAATATTTTAAAATTTGTTTGAATATGTCACTATAAAAAAATCTGTAGTTTTCATCTGGAAAAATTATTTAAAAGAAAATCAATCCACTCGTTTACGAAATATTTCGAAATCCAATTATTTTTTTTAGAATTTTTTTAAAAATGAAATAAAATATGATACAACTGATATGGAAATTAAAATGCAAAGTCCTGAATTTCTTGCATTTTTAACTTATGACACAACATTTGAACGAATTAGATTTGAAAATACTTGTATGGGTTTGTGAAACTGAGATTGTTCAAAACGTCACTGGAACAAAATGATTTTTCTTATTTTTCTAGTTGCAAAGAACATTGTACCGATGTTTGGGCTAAATTTGCCTGGACCTTATTCCAAGGCGATGTGGTTGTTTTATATTCTTGATGGGGCGGGGAATGGCGTCCGGTATATTCCTTATTTGTCGCAAGATTTTCGACCACCAGTTTACCCTCGAATATGCAAAAAAAAAAAGAGAACACAACTTTTCGTTTCAACTTTGATTTTATTCCTTTATATTATTTTGTAAGCAAGTGAACTTTATTTCACATAAATAAGAAACTTTTATTTACAATTCAAATTTAATTTCTTTTAGTTTAGTTAAGGTAATTAATTTTACATTTATTTAGCTGGTGGTCGATGGCTCGGCAGATTAACGAAGAAGAAAATTATGAATAGACAAAACTGAGAAGTTTTTTCTTGAGCACTGACGTTTGTGACAAACTGACACATGTCATATCAGTGGTTGGCAAGACAGAGGTTGATGCAAAAGGTTGAAAACACAATCCCCTACTTGAATAACCGAAATGGAATATTTTGAAGAATCCAACTTTTCTCACCATCTGAAGTACATCAACAAGGTAATTTTTGAATTCGAGCAGTGTTTCGCAGATTTCAAAGAATTAGAGAGCGATTTGTTTCTTTTTACGCATCCAGTAAAAATTCAAATTGATAGCGTAAAGACTGAATACCAGTTGGAATTATGGGACGTACAGTCAGATCCCTTTTACAAGGGTAGGACAGAAACTGGAATGGATTTTTTTAAGATCCTTGGCGATCGTTTGCCCAAACTTATAAATTTTGGCTTCAAAGTGAAAGTGCGTTTTCAACAATGAATTTTATAAAATCTAAGTATAGATCTTCACTCTTAGATACATTACTTCTTCATGGAATGCGTCTGGCAACAACAAATGTTGACGTTGATATAGATATGATTGTTTAATATAAATTAACAAAGAACCAATAAACGTAAATGATTACCCTGTATTTTTTCAGGCGAAATCTAAAAATATTTTTTTCTGCGGCCCTCCAGCTCTTGTAGTATATTCAATTAGCCCGCTTTAAAGCTAAGGAGGTCCTCATAATTATTCAGAAATGTCAACAATAAAAATAACAATTTGTTATGAAAAAATAGATGACACTTTACACCAAAAGAAAATATTATGAAAATGTTAGGTAGGTAAACTACTTTAGTCTTCAACCTTTTTTCCACAATTCTACACCTTGTCACCGAATAAAAAATAAATATTATTTTAAGAAATCTAATCTCGTCTTCCATACGCATACCCCTTTTTTTACCATTTTGACGTCAAAACAAACATCCATTTCGATGACACAAAAATAAATTGATGACATAAATCCAATTGGTTATAATATGTTCAACATTTTAGTGTATTTTATCTGAAAGATGATAAGAAATGATGATGATAGCTTAACCGGATATTTTACATTTTACGGACAAAAACTCAAAATTTGATTTGTCATTTTGAATTTGAAATTATTTTTAATGTAAATGTAGATAAAGAAGGGTGATGTTAAGGGTTGATGGTAAATTCTATCAAAATAAATTTACTTGTGAGCTTGTGAGTGGGTGGGTTTGATAAGAAGGTATAGGTAAGTAGATAGGGCTCAATATAGTAGGTACACAGAAATGCTTTTGACACATGTCAAGATCAATCCCTTGAGGGAATTGAGACTAGAACCACTTTGTTGTGATTTTCTTTATGCTATATATTTGTGTTTTTGTCTGGTAACTCATTCTTCAATAATAGGTATTGAAAGACTTTAAAGGACATGTAGCTTGAAGCAAAATCTGAAGACATCATATGCATCAGTTGATATATCAAGTCAGTTTATTTTACATATTTATATGTATATTTAAGGTTACAAGAATTTGATGGAAGTTGGTACTCACGTTACGTCTGGTTCATTTTAAATAATTGAAAAGAAAACTTGAATTCAAAAGTAAAGAAGAGTGAAACGTGATAAGTATAGAAAAAGTAGAAGTAGTATAGGTAACATTTCCATAAAATAGCGAAAGAGAGGCAAGTCGAAGAACTAATGGAAAGAGCAAATGCAAAGACACTAGCATTTAGTTGGCCTCAGACATAGAAAACAATTCATAATTGGTAAGTTATTCTTTCAATATTTTTAAAAAATACATGATTATCTACTTTTATCAGCAGTTGCATCGACTTTTAACAGATATTTCCTTTGAAATTAACGAACTAATGTTCTAAAACTATGACTGAGATAACATAACAGAATTTTCCTTATATTTAAATAAACAGTTTTTCACAATAACTTCTATATCTCAATAATATTATAAGAATATCCTACCCTACCTACATGAGTTCAGGTACTTAAACTTTGTATTTTCTTATCAGAAATATTATATTTCAGTTACTCAATTGAATCGATTTTAAGTGGAAAACGATGCGTTGTTCGTTTTTTTTTTTTTTTTTCTTGCTTCACTAAACTGAAACATTATCGGTGTGAATTTCGTGTGAGTCGTTATCTTTTAAAGTATAAAATTTATGAGTAAACAATTTGTTAGCCGGCAAATTGATAACAGAAACAGGCTGTATTTAGTGTTTACTTTTTAAAATATGTATCATTGAAATATGGGTTCATTACATATAGAAAAAAAAACACAGTTTCATTTTATATGTCTGTGAATCAATGTTTACTTTGTATAAAGTGTAGCCTTACTTTTAACGAATACTATAGATAGGTACATACCTTTGTGAATTGATAGGTACCTACAATTATTCATAAAGATAACAAAAACACAAACAAAGTGAATGTCCTCTGTTCATGACAAAATTGATTCGATTTATATCACAAAAGGCTCTATTTAAGAAAAAAAAATTACAAACTTCGATAACGTTTTACAAGAGTATTTAACACAATTTTTTTGTATTTTGTTTGTAGGTTAAAGTTAGGTTAGTGTTCGAAAAATTTTCAAAATGACTCTAGAAATCACTCAGAATTAACACACGAATTTAGCTGGATTAATTTTGAGTTAACTCCAGACATCAAAACTAACTGAAAATCCTGTTTTTATCACAATTAACTCAAGGTTTATCTAACCCTAGAATAATCTCGAACTGAAAAATTGGGCCTTAATGTAAAAATCGTCTACAAATCCAGACTTCCTCAGCAGTGATTTAACTCAAAATTTAATTAAGAATAGCTAACAACAATGTTGTTTTATAGTTTCTACATAAACAGTAATTTGATCAAAATTATCCTCTTCCTCTTGAGCAAGAAGAACTATTAGAGTCAATTCTTGTTCTGTTTTCACAGACTTTGTAGAACTTTGTGCTAAAAACTTTGTTAATTGTGTGGCAAAATGACCTAGAAGTAAATTTTTCAAAATTCATGTAGAAGCATTTTTAAAGTCCAAACTGTTATAACAAATTATAAACTTGTTAAAATTAAAAAAAAAAAAAACAAAATTGTAAAATAATGAACGAAAAAAACTGTTTATGAAAAATGAAAAAGTACAATTCGATACACTTTTGTTTTAACTTTCGATACACTTCATAATGTTCATAGCCTACACCAGTGGCCTATTTCACCAACTTACAAATTACAATTTACAAACACTTTTTTGACAAATTTGTAGAAAAATCGAATTATTATGTTTCGCCCATTTTTTTTTTGTTACAAAACTGTAGTTGTAGTTTACAAAGGGAAATTTGTATAAATTTTATTATTTTCTTTTCACCAAAACTATATTTTGTTTGTTGTATACAAGTACAAATTTGTTAGAACTCATTTTTTTTTAGGTTTGTATTTCACCAATTAAAAAAACTTTACAAATTTATTATTCACATTGTCATATAGTTTTTGCAACTCAATTAACATTTGAAAATTTTCCAAATAGTATTTCTCTTTTTTCTCGAATTAAACTTGAAAGAAGAAAAATGTATTTTGCCTATCCATAGCGTTTGATGTTATCAATCGGCGGACTAACAAATTTGTGAGAAAGAATTGTTGTTTACATGTCTGGAAATAACCGGTGAAACGGACTAATTTTGGTTTTGTAAGTAACAACTACAATTTCCCTCGCTTTTTTTCTCTTTTTTAACAAATTTGTTGGGATTATGTTTGTAGTTTGTGAAACAAAAAATTAGTTCGCAAATTTGGAACTGTAGTTTCAAAGTACAAATTTGTGATTGTAATTGTAATTTGGTGAAATAGGCCACAGGTGTAGGCTATGTTTTCACAATGATGTTAGAAAGAAAAATATATCAATAATGTTTGTCAGGTAAAATTGATGGTGTGTAGGTGTTTGTAAAAATAAGTCTGTATGCGTGCATTTGTTTGACGAAAAACAAGAAGACAGAGATTAAACGTACATATAGGCTGTGTGAATAATAATAAATGATCATCATACAATCACTAGAATAGCTTTGTTTTTATTGTGCTTGAAGCAATAATATGCCGTCATTTATATTTTACACTTCCATTCAATTACAAGTATCATTATTCATTACCATTGTCTGTTTACTTGAACATTTTTTACAAATTCGTTAAAAAAAAATTGTAAAATTTATGAAAAATATTATGAATTTGAGTGCAATAATTATACCTATACAGTTAAAACAATACAAAGCTATCCAATAGTTTTAAAATAAAAACGAACGCGCAAGCAAAAATCCGCCAGTAAAATGTTTTTATGTGTCAGTTTTTAGATCAAATCTCCCAAATTCGGGAGATCGCTTCTTTCTTGTTGAGATTTGCTCTTGCTCCCCTCTTTTCATTTAAATGAAACACAAAAATTGCAAAAAGATCAAATCTTTTCGTAAATGAAAAACGCTATTAGACAGATAGACGGACAGAATTGCCGGACCTACTATTTTCGTCTTTTTTCTCATCTAATGTCATGTGTGATTGTTATTTCAAAACTAGGTAGAATTTTTTTCGCAAGTAAACATGTAATCTGTACTTGTATCTACCTACAAAATGCACCTATCTAAGTAGTATCTATATCTACCCCATAAGTACATCTTTCTTATAACCTAATTTTATGTGAGATGTTTTATTTATCCGTCTTCTACTGTAAACATTGCAAATGTTTGACACATTTTGATATTGTTATTGTTACATTTTCAAGGTACCTAGGTATACCAACTTCCCAAAATTCTCAACTCCAAATAATTCTTTTCATTTAAAATTGTTAAGGAATAAAAAAATCAAACACTCACCTTCAATAAATTTAATCCTTTATTTGACACAAACAAGTTTCCCTTTCCATGTGGTAACTGGTAGATAATTGGTAATCCGTTTAAGAATGTTAATAAAAATATAAACTTGGTTGGAAAATATCCGTTAAATGCTTCAAATTCGTTTTGTTATTGGAAATTCTTTTTTTTTGTTTTCACTTAATTTTCTTTTTTTTCTACACTATCTTTCTCTTGACACTTGACACTTTTAATTTTTATTTTTTTATTCAATTTTTCTGGATCAATGACACCAGTTTATATCACCAAGATAAAAAAAAAACAACACTTCACTTGAGATGAACTCATATTCCAATTTCGTTGAATAAAGATGAAAGAGGGGATTGAAAACTTCTTTTTTTTTTTGTTATTTAACACACACAAAAGAAAATATTAGAGCAAGATGAGAAGAAGGAACAAAAAGGAAAAAATAAAATTGATCACCTTTGTTTCGTTCGTCGTATAAAAAAACCTCGCAAAGTCAAGTGTAAACAAGAAAACCTGTTTTGTTTTATTTTTATTTAATTTCAAACGACAAACAAGTCACCGCTCTGCCCGATTATATTTTTAATTTAATAATTTAATTAATTTGGTTCAATTCACTTCACACACCACGAACTGTATGTATTAAGGGGGGCGAATAAGAATTTATAAAATAAAACACAAAACCGGTTTTTGGAGGGAATCCTCATCATTATTTCAACGAATCGATCGCACCAAACAACATCAGAGCAGCACAAAAGGTTTTCCTTTGAATTTAATTTCAAACAAGAATAAACGGAACGGCTGCTGCTGCTGCTGCTGTATTAATGCATGTCATGCTCATGCATCGCATCCCAGCTGCTGTTCTGTTTCTGTTGGCCACTTTTCAGGCACCAAAATGCATTAAAAGGAAAAGGGACACAAGATCAGATAGGAATTCAGAACACCAAACGGTCAAACAAATAAAAAATAGCACTTTAATTCGAATTTTTAAAATTTGCTTTCACAACTTCACAAGATAGATAAATTTATTTAATTGCAAGTTACATAAAAATAATGAAATAACCACTTTTTTAATCTAATCATGTGATTGTGAGTAAGAGAATAAACAACTTGCAGTTATCTGTTTCTAATTTTTTTTTTATTATTTTTCTTTGTAAACACAACGAGAGCACACAACACTTCGATTCGAATTCAGAGCTCGTTATTTTAACAGCACCAACACGACCGGCGTTTACGAACAAACTGACGTTTACATACGCTATGGGAAATCATCAACAGAATGGAAGGATTGGAAATGATGGAAGTTAGTGGAAAATGGAAGTTAAGGGAGTATGGAAAAATGGAATGTAGTGGAAGTGGAAAGTTTTAATTGGAACTTATATGGAACTGGAAGAAGTTTAAGAGAGTTTTTTGTGTTTATGTTTTCATATTTCATTTGTTGTTATTTTCTTGAACTCAATTAAATTGAAAGAGAATGGCAAATGAAGAAGAGCTGAACTGACGACGGAGATGAAGATTGAAGAGATATTTGGAATATGAAATGAATCGAATGAATATGGAATTGGAATTTGGAATTGGTTGTCGGTTCGGTGTTGTCGGCTGTCGCCGTCGAGTTCGAGTCGAAGTCGAATACTCGAAACGAATCGAGCTGCCTCGAACATCGAATCGAACTCAAATTTCGATTTCTGGATGGAATGTCGAATAAAGGTGGAGAAGAAAAGAGAACCGAAACGATGACGTAACGTTTTGTTCTTGGGTTTGTTTATTTTGATTCAGTTTTACCTTTTTTGCTCCTGGCGTGGTGTCGTTCGGTGTGGTCGTGGTGTGGCGACTACCCAAAAAATATTTCCCTTCAGAATTGAATCATAAATAATTCACATTGGTGAACAAAACCTTCATTTATGAATCTATATCTGAAGCGATTATGAATTCCTTCAACAAAAAAAAATAGATATAGCTTGCGGCGATTTTATGTTGTAAAGGTAGGTATCACTTAACTTTTTTCACTTTTTGTCCATCTTTATATCAATTTTATATCAACTCACTTTTTAAATCACAAAACACTGCTATGAATGAAACTGGCGCATTTTGGGTTTTGATTTGCTTTTGGTTCATTTGTCTCGTTATATTTTTAAATGCAAACATTCACATTACATTCACTTTATGTGAATTGTTGCATACCTACATTCATATTTGAACCACAGAAGTGAATATTTTTCGAATAAATATTCTTCACAGAAACTGAATGTTTAGTGAACATTCACAAAAATGTTTGCTGGGTGATAGTGAGGTGAGGTGACTGGTGATGATGGTAGCGGTAGGTGAGGGTGATTCTTGAATCGTGGTAAGAAGAATTGTGGAAGATTGAAATAATTTGTCTTAAATTAATAAAGATCTGATGAAGTGTACAAACATACTGGAAACGTTGCAATCAGTGTTGGCAACGTAAGTTACTCCGAGTAAATTACCTATTTAGTTATGCGTAACTAATTGCAATAATTAGTAGTTACGTCTCATTTTCCGCGTAACTAATGTAACTAATGCAACTTATGTAACTAATGCAACATAGCTGAAATATGCAATATAAAATATATAAATTAAAATCTTCAAAACTCGCGATGGTAACTTACCAACACTGGTTGCAATGAATAAATAAAATCTTATTAGTACCTATTATCGACCTAGCCAACAAAAATTTTTTAAAAGTTTGTAAACCACAAACAACTTTTCAATGAATGTGAGTTTAAAAAAAAATCGTTTTCGAAAAAATCGTTTTTTTTTTTTTAATATATTTTCGAAAACTTTTTTTTTTTAAGTAAGTGAGTATGCAGGCTTTTTTAAGTTAAGGTATTACACCTCAAAACTAAATTTCACAAAAATTCATCAACTGGTTTTTGAATTATTGAATACACAAAAACAGTTTTTCAAAAATGATTTAAAAATTAACAAAAAAATGTTTGAACAAACAACTTTTCAATGAATGTGAGTTTAAAAAAAATCGTTTTCGAAAAAATCGTTTTTTTTTTTTAATATATTTTCGAAAACTTTTTTTTTTAAGTAAGTGAGTATGCAGGCTTTTTTAAGTTAAGGTATTACACCTCAAAACTAAATTTCACAAAAATTCATCAACTGGTTTTTGAATTATTGAATACACAAAAACAGTTTTTCAAAAATGATTTAAAAATTAACAAAAAAATGTTTGAACAAACAACTTTTCAATGAATGTGAGTTTAAAAAAAAATCGTTTTCGAAAAAATCGTTTTTTTTTTTTAATATATTTTCGAAAACTTTTTTTTTTTAAGTAAGTGAATATGCAGGCTTTTTTAAGTTAAGGTATTACACCTCAAAACTAAATTTCACAAAAATTCATCAACTGGTTTTTGAATTATTGAATACACAAAAACAGTTTTTCAAAAATGATTTAAAAATTAACAAAAAAATGTTTGAAAAATAATTTTATGTCATGTTATTTTAAATAGCTAGGAAAATGTCAGTATTGAGTTTCGTTCAAATCGCTTAAACCGTTATAGAGATATATTCGAAATTTAAAAATACAGTTATATGGCAGGTACCTTTAAACTCATTTTCTTAAAAGTTTGGTTTTCAGTATTTTATATTGTTCTATTCAAATTACTGTAAAAAAAAAACTTCGCCAGTAAATTAAGTGTTCATATTTTTATGATCTGTACATATTTATGATTATTATATTAATTTTATATATTTTATATTGTATATTACACCCAATTAAAAAATAAATATTTTCATGAAATTGTTCTTAATAACAATTATTGATAGATAGGTTTTTTTTTACATGCAATTCAATTATTATGTTAATGAGTTCCCATGAACTGCAGCAAATCACATCCGTTATTGAACTGAATTAATTGAAATCATTAATTGGGTCAGGTAGTATAATATAAGCGGATTTATACATATATGTATATCTAGAGAAAAAAAACTTGAACATTTAAAAAAAAAACAGAAAGTATAAATATTTCATTTCAAAAACAAATTAAAAAGGTATCAAGACTAAATTCTGTTATGAAGGTTTTATTGTTTGTTTTTTTGTTTTTTTTTTGTTATTAGAAAGCAATTAAAATCGTTCAGTTGAAAATTATATTGCAGAAGTCAAATATTTTTTAATTTTTTTTCATATCGAAAGATTTTAAATTACCAGATTTCTTATGGGAAAAAGTCTCGGTAAAGTGAGACTATTTTTTTTTTGTTTTTATTTTTGCAATAGTTTAAATTAATTACAACACGAGTCTATAAAAAAAAAGCTTAGCGACTTATACTCCCCTTTCTAGTCCATTTGTCAGAATCCACTTCTAATTTCTTAAGGAACTTACTTCTTTAATTACTTAATTTTCCTTTTTATATGTTTGTAAATAGTTTAATTGAGTTATTCTTAAGACATTTTAGGAGTTCATAATGGATGATAACTGATTGTAAGTTTTCTTTTTCCACCGTGTATTTATATCTATTAACTTTTCTTATTAAAGGCGATGATAACTTTTTATAGCCAGTCATCAAAAGTTTTTAATAAAATTGTTCCGGTAGTTTAATTGATAAGCAATTAAAAAAACTTTCTTTTTCTGTCAATTGTTTTCTTATAATTGCAAAAGTTGAAAAATGTTTTACTTTTTCTGGCCGAAATATACATCTGTAAATAGTAAAAGAGGGGGAATGCAATATATGTATGTATCTGTCTATGTTTATGAAAATTTTTCGAAATATTAAAGATTTTTGGTAACAGATTATTTCGATGTATAACAATTTGAAAACAGTCCCAAACTCTTAGAAGAAATTGTCATAACTACATGGGTGGGCGTGAGTTCGAGTCCCACCATATAATGAGCCCTATCGAGGTATCCGTTCGGAAGAAGGCATCTGTTTTCTGACACACAAATCGGAGAAACTTACGATAGAATTATACGCAGACTATTGATATGCGATGCGAAGCGTTGATCATTTTATTTTTGACATCTACACGAAAAATATTTTCAGAAATTCTTCGATACCAAATTAAAAAAAATATATATTTTTAAAAAGTTGTTGCTGATTCGATTGAAAACAAATTGGTTTTGTTATTTAGTTGCTATGCTTGTGTTTTCAAGCTACAGAATAAAAAAAAAACAATCTTAAATTGTTTTGGTTAATTGTGTGAAGGCATGTACATTATGCAACTTCATTGTTAATAATTACATATGTTTTTAAATTATCTGAATATTTCTCACAATGTGAATGAAACATTTGATGGAAAATGTGAAATGAGTCCGTTTATTTGCTTTATTTATTCTGCTCCAAAAGGGATACCTCGATCGCAATTTGAGATCCGATCTGAAATCATTTTCGATCTGAATTCCTTCTGATTGGAAATTCTTTTTCGAATAAATATGAGATTATTTGTTTCGTATTCGTTTTGACATTTAATTTCAATTTTTCATAAGACGGAAATCGGTTTGAGTGTGACGCTGTGTCCAGCCTGAACTCCAACAATGCGGTGCGTGTATTGCGGTGCGCTGTGGTGTATGCGGGCCGATTACAATTACCTACAATGGTAGAAATGCGTAGCGGGATTACCATATGTCTAAAGGTTCAATTTTTGGCCCAGGCAAAAATTCAATAACGTGTTTTTCGAATAAAAATGTGATTGTTAATGGACGAGGGACGACACTAATAAAGAAAAAGGAGTCTGATGACTGGCGTTGGCGGCCACGAAAAAGCTATAACTCCAGCAAAAAATAGTGTTGGTGTCCACAGATTGATTGATTAATTTACCCATTTCTCAACGTAAGTTTAATTATGATGGAGCGCAAGCTACACAGCTTATAATTGCAGTATGTTATCTATCATACAAAACACCCTTTCACACTATGTATTTGTTTAAATGAAGAATTTACTAATACTCTCTCACATGCATGGTGTCAGTATTTTTGTTGTTTTTGTATTGATTGTGTTGTGGGCACAGGTTGTTTTGTTTGTTTATTGAAATAGTTTTCAAATAAAATGTCAATTTGCTTTGTTTTCAGTCAAACATATCAGTGTTGTCCTCTTGCCTGGGCTCACAATATATGTAGGATTTGAAGTGGTTCTGGTTTTAGGTATACTCGTATTAATTTATATGAAATTTTAATATTTTTTTTACAAAAAAGTAGCATATTTTTAGGAGTTGATGGAACTAGACAGTTCTCAATTTTAAATCGCTCATAATTTGTTTTGTATTTTTTTCGTATAGCACTAAATAATTTTTATTTTCGTATTATGCACGAGATTATGCAGTACAATACCATTTTAAAACATGTTTTTTCCATTTTTTTTTCTGTTATATTATAAATAGCAGCCCGATTATACACCTATACATATATACATTTTTGACAGATTTCCAAGCGTTTAAGATAAATAATTAATTTGTATTAAAATATTCGTGATCATTCCCCTAATTCTGACCATTGTATATACATTTCTATAGTACAATCATGAAGCAGCGCCATCTAAAGAAAGAACCGCACATTTGGAGGTTCTTACATTTACTAAGTGTCTTATCTGTTACTCTAACAATAGTCGTCAACAAAACAAATTAACAATATTTAATGTATTTTATTGGCTCTAAAATCCATATTTCCTTGACAAGAGTCGTAAACAAAACAAAAATCATGTATGTTTACGACTGTTGTTAGGGTAACAGAATAGAAACCTTGTAAATGCACGAACCTAAAAATGTGTTATTCACAAGTTTCTTAAGATAGCCAGTCGGTGATTATTCAGCATGAAAATACTATAGAAATATATATACAATGTTCTGACGATAAAAATAGGTTCTCTATACAATAATCACCCAGAAAAGGAAATAAAGAAGCAATGCTACTTTGGAAAAAACATCTTAATAGTCATGAAGTACAGAACACTAACAACAATAAGCACCAATAACAATACAAATTAAAACTTTCTTACCATAAAAATTTGTAGGTCCAGGTACCCGGCCGGGTCTCATTTTCAGATTGAAAAACAACGTCTGATAAAAAGTAAATGTACGCCTAAAAACATAATTTTATTTTAATCTTTCAAAGTGAAAAAAAAAACAAAGAAGCATACAAAAATTCAGAAAACATGTTGAATGAACAATATTTGTTTGCGGAATTTTCCTGTTTTCATCCATAATGAAATGTATAACCTTGATTTAGTATGAGAAACTTTGCTTACTTTGGAACTTCGTCTGATGCTTACGTCTATTGCGTAAATGTTTCAAACTAACTTTGAAATGTATATTCATTATGTGAATCACTTTTTTCCTTAGATTCAGTAATAAATATTCTTTAAGGAAGAATTCCAAACTTTCGCAGTTTCGCACTCTATGATACTTTGAACTGTCAGATTTCCTTTTCAAAGACTTTCTCAATATTAACGGGCTTAATTGATATTAACAGAATATGTTTAAAGCTTGTGTACAAGTATTTGTTTACAAGTGTACAAATCTGAAAGTAAATTCTTGAAGTAATAAAGTTGCACCCCCTCTTGAGGGAAAAGATATCATAGTCCATCATTTATATACATGCACTCCCACGAACCCCTTCGATTTTCAAATAAATAAAAAAAAGATTAAAAAAAGTCAAACCAAAATGTCATATAGCGGTTTATTTCAAAAAATTAAATTGTAAAAGAAAAAGCAAACGTGTTTTCTCAATAAAATTAAAAATGGGTTTGAAAATCAATAAGAAAAAGCATGATCACGGAACAGACATGAACAAACAATCAAAAGTGTGAATTGTGTAAACTCGTAAATATACATCCAGAGAAGAGGTATAACCTTTTCGAAAAAAACGACACACATGACACAACACAACATGAGTCCTTAACATAGATTGGTATTTATTGCTATTCGATTGGATTTTTTAAAAAAACTGTTCACACAAAAATATAAATCTATAAATGTCTCTATACCGAACAATGTCCTTTACTGTAAGTGTTGAGTAAAGGACATTGTTCGGTATAGAGATAGAAAAACAAAATAACAAAAGTTTGAGCTTGTATAGCAGACGGACGAGCACACAGAGACCAATTTTTTATCGTTTCAGTGGCGTCCTCAATTGCGTAAACCCATAAACGCTTCGCTGAGTTTCTATATGACAACTAATTCTCATGATAACTATGTATCTATTCGTTGAGTATACATTATTCTTCTATATCCGGCATATCCATCCTTCTATCCAGCCAGTTTTCAGGCGGATCCAGTTCCGTTTCCGTATATCTTTGGTTGGTATCCCATGTCTGTATATGCGTATTCATTTATATAGTATATATTTTCATGCTATTGCATTTCGGGGACTAACACTAACACACGAAACAAAACACATGGCAGTCTCATCCATAAAGCAAGAACTTAGGTCCATATCGTCATTTTTTAAAAATTCGAATCGAATGTGCTAACGAACGTGTGAAATTGAATGCTTTGTCAGGAATGTTGTTTACTTTTTTTTTGTTCGTATCTGATTTTCATATCTATGGTATCGGGATAACATGGAAGGACATTCGACAAATTTCGATAAATTGTTCCAGGTTCTGTTTAGGTTTTTATGGTGTGTTGGTCTTAGGGATAAACAATATTGTATAACTAGTACCTAACTCGGACGACGACGCGAAGATAAGTCTTATCGTCGATTATGAAATTTTATAGAGGACCAAATTCTATTTGACACGATGTTACAATGTGGGAGGTAAGGTATTTTTATTTTTATTTTTTTTTTTTGTATTCGTAAAAATAAAAAGTTTTGAGATAACAATCGAACATGACATAACGATTATAAAGAATATAAGAATTCTGTCTGTCTGTCTGTCTGTCTGTCTGTCCGTTAGTCTGGATGTATCGACACCTACTGCCTATACGGTTGGGCCGATTTTCTTCAAACTTGGTACTCTGTATATTTAGAGTAATATGCCCAGGCGTATTTTTGATTTTTATCCTAGGTCTAAAAATAACGGTACATGACTGATTTTTTAAAAACGGTAATGTTTTTCGACACAAAAAATGTTTACAACTAGATTTTTAACGGTACCTGCCATACAAACGTTTTAGACCATTCCATTTGTCTCGTAAAAAATACGATTGATTTTTATAAAATTTCGAACAATGGATTTGTAGCCAATGGTTGTGTTTTTCATTTTTCAGAATAAGTTTACATATTAACGGTACCTGGCAAATAAGCATTAAAGACAATCCAATAATTTCTCGTAAAATATACGATCGATTTTGGTAAAATTTTGTGTGACTAATTTTTTTCTAATAATGAAGTTTTTCGTTAGAAATTTATTTTCAAAATAACCTTATTAACGGTACATGTCATACATATAAACGCTACAGAAAATCCAATTTTTCTCAAAAAAATTCGATCGATTTTGATAAAATTTTGTGTGACTGATTTGTTGCCAATTACGAAGTTTTTCGTTTGATTTTTTTTCAAAATCACCTTATTAACGCGTACCTACCATATAACTGATTTACTCTAAGTTTTGCACCAACCAGGTAGTAGTCCGAGTCGATGTTTGCTGCTCGGAATGTACGGACATTCAGAATGCTAGAGGAGTGTTTACATGTCAATCGCCACATGATCGATTTGGTTGCAGGTTCGACCGCATATGGAGATCGCCATGTGCCCTTGTGGAAGTCGGGACGTGGAAATCGTGTGCTGCTCAGCATCATGTTTTTTCCTGCTACAAAATCGATGAGAATGAGTATGTTATCGGAGGTGGTGTCGTGCAGGGTTTGTTTTCCAATCTTCATATCAAGGGTGGTGAAATTTGGCCTTTAAACGGATTGTTGTCATTCCCTCGCTGACATTGCGAAAGCTTGAGACGTTTTTCAACATTAATTGTTTGTTTATCCGAGGGATATCTCTCATTTATTCCTGAGAAGGTAACTCAGGTATCTTAACCCATGGATCTGATTAATCCAACGATCGTCGTAAGTTCACCTTTCGGCTATAAAGCAGGCACCGCACAGAGGTGACGATGCGATTTAAGCCGCCGTAAATTTTACCATAACGTAAAGAGAACATTACAAGGTTATATAAGGCCCGTGTTGAGGCTCTTTCTATAATGTCTAATGATGCCTTCCAAAAATACTTTCATCTATGAACTTCAGCTTGCATAATAAAATATAAAACATACTTTAAAATTTATTTGAAATCCTCTCCAATTTTCTTTATAAAAAATGTTTGAATGATGTTTACATTTCTGCTTCGTCCTCGATTCATTCAATTGTCAAATTTTGCTGCGAGCTTTTTAAAGGTGAAATGAACAAAAGGAAAAATATCTTTGTTTGGAAAGAAATAAAAAAAATAACACTTCAGATATCGTTTGGAAGTACATACAGGAAGAACCTATTTATATACCCGAAGGTCCTTATACACTGCATTCATATGGCATATACCTATAGATATCTATCGAAAGTTTCGTATAACCTTATATATCTCCATTCTTTTGGGTTAACTCAAATCCATTGAATGAAAGTATGCACACATAATAAAATCGATTTTAAGTTGAGTATACATAGTTATGTCAAGAGTTCGTTATTATCGGAAATAGTTTTTCCCAGGGAACAGGAACTATTTGTCAATAGTTTGCAGAAAAGTTCTTTTTTCCCTTTAACCTCGCTATTTCCCGGTTAAACTTCCTTAACAAAAATAAAAAATAAAAAAAAAAAGAATCGAAATGTCATCGCTCAAAATGATGTTAAAAGTTTTAGTAGTTGACTTTAAAATTAATTCGAAAATATAGTAAACTCTTGTGTGTGGGTATGATGGCTAGAGGGTTTAACGTTTTAATTTATTGCCTCGTATGAGATCGGAAAAGTTTTAAATGTAAATTTCTCTGCATTGTGGCACAGATTGCTTTTTATTAATTATAATAATTTTTTGGAAATCCTGAATAAGAAAGTTTTACAAATAGTTTTTTTTTTTTAAATACACACTCTGTTGTCAAAGCAAAACAGCGTCCATAAGTTGCATTTGATTCAATAACATAATTTCAAAACGTTTCAATCTCTCCAAGAAATAATTAATTAATTATGATGATTAGAAATGATAATTAGAAAAAAAATATAAATTATTTAGAGTAGGTATACACTATACATACTACCATTGAGTTTATACACAATATAAAGGATGTTTTTTTAGAGGTATAAAACTTTAAATTGCAATAAAACAACGATGGAATATTCGATTGACATGATTTTTTATTTATTCGAAAGATAATTTTATGGCATTACATTTTAAATATGATTTCTGGCATATGACTGTCACGGCTGGCTCGGATGTAGTCCAATCTGGACGTCCAATTTTCGATGACTTTTTCCAACATTTGTGGCCGTATATCGGCAATAACACGGCGAATGTTGTCTTCCATATGGTCAAGCGTTTGTGGCTTATCCGCATAGACCAATGACTTTACATAACCCCACAGAAAATAGTCTAGCGGTGTTAAATGATAAGATCTTGGAGGCCAATTCACAGGTCAAAAACGTGAAATTAGGCGGTCACCAAACGTGTCTTTTCATAAATCGATTGGGGCACGAGCTGTGTGACATGTTGCGCCGTCTTGTTGGAACCACAGCTCCTGGACATCATGATTGTTCAATTCAGGAATGAAAAAGTTAGTAATCATGGCTCTATACCGATCACCATTGACTGTAACGTTGTGGCCATCATCGTTACGGACTAATGATTCCACCAGCCCATAAACCAAACAGTCAGTTTTTCTGGATGTAACGGTGTTTCGACATACAATTGAGGATTAGCTTCACTCCAAATGCGGCAGTTTTGTTTGGTGACGTAGCCATTCAACCAGAAGTGCGCTTCATCGCTTAACAAAATTCGCTTATGAAAATAGAGAACAACGGCCATCTCGTTTTGGGCTAATTCGACACAATTTGCAAGCGTTGTTCAGACGTGAGTCTATTCATGATGAATCACCAAACCAAACTGAGAAACAATCACTTGACAGCTGTTAAATCGGTCGCCATCTTGAAAAGTAATGCCAAATTAAAGTTCTATACCTCGAAAAAAAACACCCTTTATAAGACATTTTTCTGACTAAATGCAAAACACATTATTCGAGTTCTGAAGTTCTAACGAAAAATAAATCCTCTGAATTTTTTGTAAAAAAAAAACATTCTCTTTAACCAAAACTAACCTTAACATCAAATACAGCACAACTTCAAAATTAATAGAGCAAAATTTAAGCCTATATAAATATCAAAGTCAAAGAGAACACAAGCCACTTCACCGCATATTGATTTTACAAATACATTATACTCTACCGGCGCTGTTGACAAATTTGTTTTCCATATGATTGGATTTTATCGATGGTTTCGAACTAAATAGATTTATGGATTTAAGATTCTTACGAATACAATAATAACGAAAAATATTTCTAACGAATAATTTTTTCGGACTTTGCTAATTCAAATTATATTATTAGAGAACATGAAGGGGGTAATTATGCATTTCATGAATTTAATCCTATAACCTTGTAGATTGGTACATAATATATATACTTAGTCCACAAACAGAAAGTCTTCTTTATGAATATGTTAACGTTGTATAGTATTTGTGTAGTTTTATTTTCGAAAAAAATTGTTTGTTGAAACTGGCCATACATAGAAATATGTTTGAAAAATTGCATATGAAAACAACCAAGCATGTTAACTTGGTCAAACAAAAAGAATTCTGGCAGATTATGAGATAAATTGATATTTTGCCATATAGGCATATAGGGCTGACTGATGCTGAAGACCTATCAGTACACTTGAAAAATCTACTATATGGCAAATCGATAATAAACTATACCACTTTGCGAAACCTTTGGCATCCAATGAGAATTTGGACAAAGAAAAATTAAAAAGCCCCGGGGTAGATGGAATCGCATACGAATTTTTCGCATACACATTTTTCAAGAAAGCTTAAAACGAGGACATTTCTAAGTATTTAAAAGGTCATAAGTAATAATCCCGATTCACAAAAAAGAAGCTCTGATGGACCTGGTTAAAAACTATCGAGAGGAATCTTGTTTATGAATGTCCTGGCGAAATTGTTTTGTGGAGTTCTCGCAGACAGATTGGAATTCTAGGTTGACTAGGTCCACAATATCCTCACCGAATTTCAAGCTGTTTTTAGGAAAAATTTTTATAAACACCTATCACATTTATGAGTGATATGTAGCCAATAGTGATGTCAACAAATTTTTGAAATTTTTTTTTTTGCCAAAAAACCGATAATTCTATTTTTCTTGAAAAAAATACCTTCAATTTCGATAAAATTTTATGTAAGTGATTTTTGGACAATGGTTATATCCGTCATCTAATTTTTTTTTTCAGAATCAGCTTATTAACGGTACCTGCCATAGGACCATTTTTTTATTACTCCGACTATCTTTTAAACGACTTCAGCGATTTTGACGAAATTTAATATTCTAAAACGATTGCTAAACTTGAATAATAATGGAAACAAAATTTTGAAAAAAAGTAATGTTCGGAAAAACAGACAATTCTTATTTTCGAGTAATAAATACTATAAATTTTGATAAAATTTCCTGTAATTCAATTTCTCCCGACACGGGTGATGTCTTTTATATAATTTTTGTTTTATTCCGTACATTTGGTTTCAAATATAAAATACTGACTTCTTTATAAAAAAAACTGGTCAAATGAATTTTCAATTCGTGAACACGAAAGGCTAGCCCCGTCATGTCTTTTATTTTTGGCTACCTTTTTTGCTTCAAAAATATTTCAAAGTAATCCGATAAAAATTAGTTTATCCGTGGCATATTAACTTTCCACGGAATTGATCAATCAACAAAGAACTTGACTTTGAATCGTCATCTAAATGTAAAGATACATATAGTCCAGTTCCAGTCATCTTTGACTATCTATAAATTTATTTTTCCATTTCTTATTCACCACATTGACAAGTATCGAAAAACCTCAATTTCATTCAGTCGAACAACTACAGCTCATGATCTCATTTACTGCCAGCTCCAGTTACTTTATTTTATTACCTCATCCCTACCAACCAAACCATTAAAATGAATCCCTTGAAAAATTGAAAGCAGGGTCCAATCCATGACAGTGGCACGTGATGGTTGTTTTCAAATCTTTACACTCTATTGATGACAATAAAATAACATCAATGAAATTTATATCCTCTTCGTCATCTGATAGTAAATGCGGTTGGATAAAGCAATTGATGTTGTTTGCAAAATTATATTTAGTTTGGGTATACGAACCGGACGGAGGAGTCAAAATCGGTTGAGGTTAAGTTTTTAATCCTTGGCGATGTTGGTGGTGAACAATGATGATACTTTTCTTTGTTTGTGAAACTAAATCGATACTTTCGTGGTTTTCGATGGAAATTTCAGTCTAGGGAATTCAATTGATATCTTTAAAATGATATTGTGACAGAAGCATCAGCAAAGTAAAATAAAAATGTAGTGGCATTAATGAAGGTGACTCTTGCATATATACTTATTTAATTGTGTTTTAATTAGCTTTCAGGACTGCGTCAGGCTTCTGTTGTACAAATAAGTAAACATATTCCACATGAACATTTCAGTACATACATATTTTTTTAAGCAGTTATCAATTTTAATTTTTGTTTTTATTTAATCTATGTATCTGGAAAACCGGAACGTGCGTGATTCATTGTTTGTAAAGTTCATAAATTCTATTTTTCATTGCAGGAGCTGGAAATAAAGGATCGATCTTAATCTCGAGCTTTGGTACATACATATTCAGGAATCAGGACTAACCTTATAAGGGTGAGATTAGCTTTAAACGGAAATTACATTCGTTTTTATGAAATTTAAACGCAACTATGCAAATGTTCAGAATATTGTCAAATGAGCCTTAAAATTAATAATATTATATTTTTTTTTTCTTTGTACAGGTGGGAATCTTCCAGAGACACTTGATAATATTCGGTATCAAGTAGTGTGGAAATTTTAACGCACTAAAACAACCTGGAATCATGACCAATCTATGAAAGATCGATAAATGATTTTTATTTATTAATTTAAAATAGCATTGAAGGAAGTTTAAAGTTTTAATACTTTCCCATCTCTTTAAGACCATCAGCTCATGAGGCTTGGTTCTTCTTAGTCTCCGAACATTGCGGCGTACATTTAAGACGGTCTTCATTTCGGAGTTGGTGTGACTAAGCAGTGATTGTGTGATACAGCGCGTATTTTCTAACCACTTCTGTAACCATTTCTATTTGGAGGTCACAATGTAAATCGCTATTTCTTATATACCATGGGGCGTTTACTATTCCACAAAGGCCACATGGTCCAAATAGGTTTTATTACCTGCTTATATAAAATTAATTTGTTTTCAATGGATAGAGGGTAGAGGTTTTTCCCAGTAACCAGTACATTTTTCTATAATTCAAGTTTAGTTCTTCTCTTTTTTTCTTGATGTGCTTTTTCCATTTTAGCTTTGAATCCAAATTTTATTTTCATTTAATCTGATACGCCTATATTGCGTTCAGTCAATCACTTTGTCGACTGC
Organism: Baccha elongata; assembly: GCA_951217065.1. Classification (NCBI taxonomy): domain Eukaryota; kingdom Metazoa; phylum Arthropoda; class Insecta; order Diptera; family Syrphidae; genus Baccha; species Baccha elongata. The sequence goes on from OX578272.1 coordinate 31,468,033, forward strand.
ATATTGCAGTTTTTCTGTTGCCTTCACAACGCATTTATCAGACACTAATATCGCAGTATCATCTGCAAAATTGGCCATGATCGCATTGTTGTTTACTGGAATATCCTTTGTATATAACAAATACAGTGTTGGTTCCCCTAAGACACTTCCTTTAGATACACCGGCTTAGATTTTCTTAAGTTCCGAATACTTTTGTTCGTGCCATACTCTAAAGAGTCAGTCGGTTATATATGATTTGAGTATTTCATAGTACTGCCTGAAAGGTCCCTATGCAGTTTGTACTCAAGTCCCAAATGCCAAACCTTTCCGAAGGCTTCAGCAGTCAGCAACATCCAGAAAAAGAGCGGAACATACTTGTTTTTCTTCATAGTCATCGCTCTTCTATTATTTTGCTAAGCCTATTTAGGAGCAAACTTTTGCCAAAATTTGTATATAAGCGGTATTGGCCCTGTAAGATGTTACTTCTGTTGTAGGCTTACCTTGCCCATTTTCTGATCCACTCAGGCCTATTATGGATATTTATTTGAACGGAACTGTGCTTCCCAAGTGCGAAAAGTTCAAATACTTTGGATCTATGATCAATAAGAAAGGAACTTGTGATGACGACGTCAACCATCGCGTAAGCGTAGGGTGGATGAAGTGGCGTGAGAACTCTGCCATCTTCTGTGACCGAAAAATGCCCCCTAAGCTGAAAGGAAAGCTCTACACTGCAGTGGTCCGTCCAGCGCTTACATACGGTTCACAATGTTGGACTATGTACCAGTGGTATGAAAGCAAAATGACGGCAACTGAGATGAAGATGCTTCGCATGACAGCAAGAGTGACAAAGCTTGACCGAATACGGAGTAGAAAGATCCGGAAAAGCCTCCACGTCAAAGAAACCATCGTTCAAAAAATGCAGCACGACAAACTCAGCTGATACTGTCATGTACTTAGGAGAAACGCTGAGAACCCCTTCCAAAAAGCATTATCATACAACGTTCCAGTACAATCGCGGAAGAGAGGCAGGCCCAAGAACTCCTGGAGAAAACAAATGCAACGACACCAGAATTCAGTTGGCCTTAGACATGGAACAATCCATAACCGGGAATCTTGCCGACACTTTCTGAGGTCAACCCGACGAACATCACAAGCAGATCAGTAGAGAAGCGGTGAAGTGGGAAAGTTGTGATCTCACTCGAGAAGAAGAAGAAGAAGAAGAAGAAGTGGAACATAACGGAGTTTAAGGCATGCATTTATTATGTATTGGAGTTTTGTGATGGCTATTGTTGGTGTTTCTTTTAAAACCTGAGCAGTAATTAAATCACACCCGGGTGGATTTTTGTTTGATAACTTGTGTTGGTACATTGGAATTTCTAAGTTAATATTTCTATGAATTAATTTGCAAGTTATTTGCCGCTGCACTATCTGGAAATGGCTTAAAGACATTCAAGAGATGATCTGCGAATAGGTCAGCTTTCTGTTTCGGATTCTGTTATTTCTAAAGGGTATTTTATTTCATTTTCTCTTTTGTTTAAAATAGTTGGCTTACTTTCTTCTGCAGCCTGTTGCACATCAGCAATAAATTGTTCAACTTTATGATCGATTTGTTCACAAGCTTCCATTAACTTTAATATAACTTTTTTTCTTTTATTTCTACTTGATAAGATAGCTGGAGTATGATCGTAATTGCCTACAACACTTATATGATTTCGTTTATGACCTGTAGCCACAAAGAATTAAGTCTATAAGGTCTGGAATTTTGTTCGGATCAGGTGGCCAATTATGGATGAAAATAATAACAGCGGTTTAATAAAGCATTATACTTACATTTATAATAAGCTCCATGAATACAAACTAGGTAAACATTAAAATGAGTTTGATGTACCTAATTTTATTATAATTTGTCATTTCAAAATGAATTATAGTCCGCCATTGCCAAATCTTTTACAAAAACAAAAAACAAAAAAAACTAGAAAAATTTCTCAGCTTCAGGATAAAAGTTGATTTTATTTTATACATAAAATGTGAAAATTCAATTAACAAACACAAGTTAAGCATAGAATATTAAAATCCTGAATACATTTAAAATATAATTATTTTAGATATAATAAGCTTAACAGATTTGGAATAGAATCAATTAATTCACATGTAAAATGCGTAGCACATTATCGAAGCAATAAATTTCTCCTGGTTTTGCTTTACAATTTCAATACAAATTATTTAAATTACTATGAAATTAACGACCTCTAATAGCTATAAGTTTAATGAACTTCAAACAATTGGAATAAAATCATTATGATGATTTTTTCTACAATATTATCGTGCTGTTGATTTAATTGTGGGGTTTATCTCGAGATGAAAAAGTAATCTGTTAAGTATATTTAAATGGAATTTGAAAACTTTTTCAATAAAGCCGATTTTATTGGGTTTAAATGATTTTGGGATGTTAAGTGGAAGTTTAAAAATTGTTGATAAGTTTTTTTTTTCAATATTGTTTTTAGTCAATTGTTTTTTTTTTTATTTCGCAGTATGAGGGTTTGAAGTATTTTCTTTATCAGAATGGGATTTTTAAATTTCAGGCTTTAATTAATGCATATTCCATCAGACATCCATAACTCCCTGTTACTGGATAAAGTATAAAATCTTACTATAAATATAATAGCGATACCATTGAGTTTTTACACAATACACATAGAGAAATTAAGATTTTTTCAAACTAACCGAAGTAGATATCGCTAAATGAGCATATCGAGTTTTTTATTGCCCTAATTCCCTGTTTAGGTTTAGGTTAGGTTTAGGTTTATGTGGCTGTCAGGAAGACTACTGACACACTTAGACCACAGATAGGTCCGTTGTGATACCACGAAATGAGCGAGGGAGTATTTCTTTAATTAAACCAATTGGAGCTTCTTATGAAGCGATGTAAAGATAGAATATCAACGTTCGACATATCGCTTGGATCGTCGAAAAAGAAATTACCCAGGTGTAATTTACGTCTTTGGGAGAGAGCTGGGCATGAACAGAGAAGATGGGTGATAGTCTCCTCCTCCTCCTCGTCCATGCAGCTTCTGCAAAAATCATTAGAGAATACGCCAAGTCTTATGGCGTGTCTTCCTATGAGGCAGTGTCCGGTTATGACACCAATTACGGAGCTAAGATGTAATCTGCTCATAGATAACAAACATTTAGTACGTTTCTGATCTAATTTTGGCCAGATTTGCTTTGTCGCTACGCAGGTAGTAGTGTTTGTCCATCTAAAATTTGTTTTCTCTATGGCATCTAGTTTTAGCATGAGTTTGCTTGTAGCGCAGGTATACCAATATGCACCTTGTTAGGTAAAACCGGCAATAGGGTTCCATTTCTGGCGAGTTCATCGGCTTTGCAGTTTCCCTCAATGTCTCTGTGTCCCGGCACCCAGAAAAGGTAAATATTGAACTGTTCTGCCATCTCCGTGAGAGATGATCGACAGTCGCGGGCAGTTATTGAGTTTGTGGAAACAGCACTGATTGATTTAAGGGCTGCCTGACTGTCTGAAAATATACGGATATCCGATACAGATATCACGTTTTCCCTTAACCAGGATAATACCTCTTTAATCGCCAGAATTTCCGCTTGGAACACACTACAATTCCCTGTTAAGAAGAACACTCTCAATCCGAACCAAACATAATTCTTCTGCATACATTTGTGTTTACTTTTCCTTATTTCTCTTGCCTTTTAATTCAAGAAAATTTCTACAAGAGTAAAAAGAAACAAGTCAATACTAACGGCACCCTACGATCAGTATTTAAAACTCACACATGATTTCTCTATGTGAATAAACTCAATGGTGATACCTATTTAAATTTATTTTTCTCAATTTTTAACGTGGTTTAATAAAATAGGGTAAACCACCCAATACTGGCACATTAAGGAAACAGCTCACATTTTTTACTCATAACAATTCAGGAAAATAGAGGAACTGTATGTTAATATTTTTTATATTAGATAACATAACGTCATCAATTAAGTAAATAAATCTATACACATATGTAGATAAAAATGAAGTGTCTGTTTGTAATGTCAAAATAACGGCTCTTTACAAGATGCATATCGTCGGCTAAAGATGCAAACCTCGCAAATCCACTTTTTACATTGAAATTTACGTTTGAATTAAAAAAAAATTATTAAATGTCTCAATAAATCGAAAAAAGAAGACTAATAAGAAAACCTTTAAAATCCAAGTAGCTTATTCAGATATGGACGTCATCTGACGAGCCCACAAAGCTATCACCGGGCAAAACGCAATGTTTTCTTGGACTATAGGCCGCTAAACGCATTAATTTTTAATAATAATTCAGAAAAGTCCACTTAAAATAAACTGTCTTCTACTTGGTTGAATATTCTTAATATAAAAAATAAACTTTTTAAATTAATTTTCATATTAGTATATAGAATTTGTATCATTATTTATTTTATTTCTTTGTTTTATTCAGATATGTGCAAACTACGTAAATCCACAGTGTTCAAAGCAAAAGTGTTTTGTGCAAACGCAGTGAAGCTAAAAAGTCATATTTATCGCTAAAAAAGTGTTTTTGTGAAATGTGTTTTTTGAAATTTGAAAAAGGTTATTAAATTTTATTGAAATCTTGTAAGAATGTCAAAGTTTGTATACTATTTTTTTTAAATAAAAGAGGTCTTTTATCATCAAGATCAATATCAATATACTTGGTTTTCTATCTTCAGCACTTTATATTTAAAAAGGATTTGCGTGCTTTTCTTATTTTCTCTAGGTATACACATCTTTTATGCTTCTTTTAATTTTAATTTTAGTATCCAATTCACTTTGTTTCTAAGCATTGTGATATTGTGTCAGCATCTAACAGTCCAAAGTGGAAGCATTTGCGAGAAAGACTGAATCATGAATACAATTTTTTGATGGCAAAATAATTTTGATAAGCACTTAAAATTAATTTAAAAAGTCTAGCGACCGATTTTATGTTAGTATTTTGGCGCGCCTGAATTTTTGTCCAGTTATTGCCAATGTCCCTTATTATAATGAATGACGCAAATGGCCGGAAACCAGAGGTACAGATACATTCTCCATTAACAATAACCGCGTGTTTCGCGATTATCTCGGTTTCTCTCAAATAAGTGATGCTGACATCTATTATCAAAATTGTGGAGCATACAATTTGCGACAAATTTCGTAAAAAAATATTTTTTGTCATTCCCTCAACTGTTTTGAGATAGAGGGTGGAAACCGTATCGCGCCACTCAGCTATACATACATACTGTAATGAAAGGTCGTGAGTTAGAAAAAAGTTGTTCCTTCGAAATATTGTCCAGGCTGCTGAAGGAGTTAACATACTAAAAGTCCCGATGTCTAGAAGGTGAGGCGTGAAAAGGGAAGGGTCATAAGGGCCGTTTTTTTATCTTTTGCTTATAGCTTATATTAAATTACAGCTCATAAAATTTACTAAAACATTTTGTTATTTGATTTTTTTTTGAAGTCTCAACCGTTTGCGAGCTATGCATCGCTTAAGAGAAAATTCTTACTCAGTGTTTATTTACATTGAGATCAATTAGTTCACTGAGAGTTAAAACTATTTTTTGTCAGATTAATAAATTGTAGATAAATAATTATTGCACTGGAAATTAATGATAAATTTACGACGATAGTAAAATTAACATCAGAGTTGCACAGAAAAATTCAAATAATACGTATAACGGTCACTGCTACGATATATACACAAATAAAACCTAAAGAAATGGCTGAAAAATGTATAGTGAGTGAGAGAGTAGACCGACTTCGTCCTCATCCCTACTCCGTGATGTTTGCTGGATGAGTGGTGACACCTGACGGGGATAACTGATCGATTGATAATTGATCAGTTGTCGACCGGTGAGGGCGGGAGATCAAATTAAAATGGGTTGATCAGAGTAATACGATTCTTTTCATTCATGTCATGACAAAATAAAAAAAAATCCTTGCAAAATAAATTAAATAAAGTTTTTAATTGACAAATAAAAAATAGGGGTTGATCGTAGAGGGGTGAAAATTAAGGGTTGTATGTATTTTTGTATGCTGTATCATAAAAAAATTTAAAAAAAAAAAATTGTCCAAAAAAATAAAAAAAAATTTAGGGGTGGACCACGCTTAACATTTAGGGGGATGAAAAATAGATGTTGTCCGATTCTCCAACCTGGCCGATATGCATGCTTCAGATGACTAAAATCGGTCGAGCCGTTTCGGAGGAGATAGATTACAAACACCGTGACAGGAGAATTTTATATATAAGATTTAATTTTTCGTGTAAAAACAAAGGATCGAGGATTCAATCAAACCTGATATTACGATACTAGAGAAGCCTAAAAAAGTAGGTTTCGTCATGCCGTCCGTCGGTATGTGAAAGTGCGGATGTGCCTAATGTGAGTATGTTTGGTTGGCAGTGCACTGCTGACCTTCGGCCTAAACGGTTTGACTGATTGCGTTAAAATTTCGTATGTTTTCGCGATTCCCTAGAGTTGAAATTCGAATTTTTGTTTTTGCCTAGCTATAACGAGTACTTCCAATTAACGGTTTTAGTTTTTCGAAAATGGCTCTAACGATTTCTATAAAACTTGGTGTACGTTATACTTGCAGTAGGCTTAACATAACTGCATTTTAGGTTTTCGGCTAAAAATGCATATAGCGGAGATTTGGTGTTTACGGTTTTTACTAATTTGGCCATAACTTGATAACGACTAAACGGATTTCTTAAGCACAATATGACATTCACAGTTTTTCGCTGAGCGTTTAGGGCTTTTTTGATATTTTTCGAACCATCTTCCGAATTTAATAAATTTTAATTTTTGTAGTCCCATAGTTGGCTACAAGATCAAGTTCGTGCGATCCAGTCGTGCATTTTATTTGAGTTACTCTGGCAACTCTTTTCTTGATTGATAATGTTATTGCAGTTATGCATTATTATTTTAAACGTTTTAAACTACACTTAAGTCAAAAACATTTTCGTGCTTAAATAGCTTACCAAAGTTAGGTAATTTTTTCTGAACATAAAATGGCGTATCTCTAGTTTTCGGCCATTTTCGATACCCATAATATTGTTACTCATTTCATACCCATAACTGTTATTCATTGCTTAAAAATCACTTTTCAAAATAACAAACTTTAAAAAACTATTAAATTTGCGAATGTGTTTAAAGAAAACCACCTAAATCCTACATTACTATTGATTTTGGAAGAAGAAAACCTCGCAAGTAACAAAATAATGGTAAGTAGTCATTTTAACAAAGTTTTGTTACTATAAGTTTTAGGGCGCAAAAAATTAATCAAATGGTAAAAATGAAAATATTAGATATGTCAAAAATAAACAAATGCTATTAAATTAAATATTAGAAACCACTGCCCTGCAAATTCTACAAAAATGGATTTACGAAGTGTGCATCCTTAGCCGACGATATGATAGCATATACAGCACTTATAACAAAACATACATTTTAATTTTTTTTTCTGTCTTTCTGTCTGTCTGTCTGTCTGAATGTCTGTCTGTGTGTCTGTCTGTCTGTCTGTCTGTAGCTATCTAACCGATAGCTAATGTTGTAGCGGGTAATACAGGATATTTTAATTACTTGGCGCTCGGGTCGCTTCTTATTCGCATATTCGTATATATATGAACCGATCAGAAACTACTTGATTAATTTTAACGGGATTTTCACCGAAAGATAGCTGATGTTGTAGCTAATATTGTTGCTGGTAACAAAGGCTATTTTAATTTCTTCCTAGGTGGCGCTCTAGTCATTTTTGTTATCATATTCGTATATATGAACCGATCAGAAACTACTGGACCGATTTTGACGGGACTTTCACTGACAGATAGATGATGTTGTAGGAAGTAACTTATGAAGTATAACTGATGTAGCTTTCCCGACACACGCGACGACGGAAAACGGATGGACCGATTTTGACGGGACTCTCACTGGTGGTAAGAAATGACTAAGGCTATTTCAGTTACCCATGGATGGCACTCGGGTCGCTTTTTCGAAAACTCTTATATATGATAATTTGGCCTTACCGTCAAGTAATTATGGCCGTTCTTCGTGGTTGCCACTTTTTTAAATTGTTACAAAATTAAATATTTTTTTTCGGCACTTTGCAGTGCAGTTAAAATTTTGTAAAAAAATTCATGTATTTCGAAAATTCATAGAAAGATTATATTGAAGAATCAGAGTTTTAGAAACTTAATTGTTAAAAATATGATTTTTGATTGTTCAAAATATTGGTTTTTTGTTTGTTTTCGGTTTCTTTCAGTTTCATCCACTTAAACGTCCGTTGATACAGATAGAACTATAAGTACTTTTTTAATAGAAAATTAAATTTTCCACAACAAATACTAACACAACTTTTTTTGTAAGACAATTAGTTTTTTTTTCATATCAGCCCAAACTAAAAAATTACTGCACAAGGTGCCCATTAAGTTATTTTTAACGTTGGCATCACTTTATTAAAAAAAAAACTTTTTGAGTACCTTTTTTCGATCACAATTAAATCCTTTTATTAAATTCTAATCAATTATTGAAAACCAGATAGCTTTACGACATTTACCTTTCAAGATATTTAAAAAGAACGAAACCTATCCCCATAAAAACAAGAAACAAGAAAATTAAGCTTTAATTACCATAAGGCTATAGTTTCGTCTTGTTTTTATGAAGAAGCATATAACTTCATTATTTAATATCTTAAAAAGTAAAAGTTGTACTACTAAAATCTTAGTTTAAAAAGTTAAGGTAATAAAAATCGGCTTCCTCGATATATCCTTTCTATGAATTCTGGAATACATGAACTTTTTTACAGAAAATTGTACTGGGAATTGCCGAAAAAATAGTTAATTTTTTAAATTGTTGGTTAATTTTTTATTTTTTTTTTACTACTTAACGGCAAGTCCAAAGTATCAAAAGGACATCTGCCACTTTTCACACAAATCTGAGCTAATTTTATTACACCCAGCCAATTGAAAAAAGTCGGTATCATGATAGACCGAATTAAAATGAACATTTTATATTATTATTATTAAAGTATACCCTTAATTCTGAGTTAAGGAATTCAAAATAATTTCCAATTTGAATTGCCAAAAGAACACAAGCTTAAACTTCGTTCCACTTTAACTTCAAGCAATAAATATTATGTTCCAAAAAATCTAAATCTTTTATTGCCCTTAAAACACTAAACCCAAAAACCAAGTTCCTGAATATTTCACAATTTCTTCCTGTAAGTACATTTCTGTACTTTCTATGCACATTTTTCATTGTAACTTATAGAAGTTTAGGTATGTTATACTTGCATTTTGAAGTGCAATTAAATATGTACAAACAACAGCAAATATAGTATCTGGCAAAGAGCATACAAAATATTTATAGAACTATATCATGACTTTTCTAAATGGAAGATGTTGGCATTGTTCCATTTTAATGTGGTATCGGGTATCTTTGCCTTAAATATACATATATCTATTTCAAAAATCAAACCATTTGTTAATTAAGGAGCTTCTTTGCATTCAAATAAATGTTTCGAAGTACATTTTCCGTATTATAGTAATATAGAAAATATGTTGGCCTTATAACTTTAAATTGCAAGGTTACAATTTTTTTAAGATCTTCTCTAATGAAGGCATTGGCATATTTTTGAAAGGGTGTCCTAAGATACGCACAAGAAGTTTTTTTTATAAGAATTTGTTATTAGTGCGGAAAAACGCTATGCTCGACGGAAAAAGGGGGCCTACCTTGTCATAATGGCGCCCAACGTGGAGCCCGATCCCAGAACCCTGAAATTAAGTGTCATGCTCTACCGACTGAGCTAGCCGGGCAACCGCCACTACTATAACTGTACCCTGGAAACCTAGCTCGCAATAGCTTCTTGACAAGAAAAATTTCGGCAACCGAATCTGTTTTCATTTTCATGAACTTATATTGACTTAACTTCAAAGCTGTCACGTGGTGTGATCAAATTCTATAATATGTTGTTACGGGATACTGCCATTTGGAACGAATTAAAAATCATGTTTCTTGATAAAATGCATTTCTACTTAGCGCCCACAAAAAGTTTGTTGGGACTTGAGAATAGGTGGGTAAGGGGCCAATCAATGAATTTTTTTTTTCAATTTTAAGGCAAGTTATTCAACAATGTTAATGTTAATGTTAATGTTAATGTTAATGTTAATGTTAATGTTAATGTTAATGTTAATGTTAATGTTAATGTTAATTTTAATGTTAATGTTAATGTTAATGTTAATGTTAATGTTAATGTTAATGTTAATGTTAATGTTAATGTTAATGTTAATGTTAATGTTAATGTTAATGTTAATGTTAATGTTAATGTTAATTTTAATGTTAATGTTAATGTTAATGTTGATGTTAATGTTAATGTTAATGTTAATGTTAATGTTAATGTTAATGTTAATGTTAATGTTAATTATAATGTTAATGTTAATGTTAATGTTAATGTTAATGTTAATGTTAATGTTAATGTTAATGTTAATGTTAATGTTAATGTTAATGTTAATGTTAATGTTAATGTTAATGTTAATGTTAATGTTAATGTTAATGTTAATGTTAATGTTAATGTTAATGTTAATGTTAATGTTAATGTTAATGTTAATGTTAATGTTAATGTTAATGTTAATGTTAATGTTAATGTTAATGTTAATGTTAATGTTAATGTTAATGTTAATGTTAATGTTAATGTTAATGTTAATTGTTATGAATTATAGAATTTTTCTAACAAAAAGAAAAAAACAAATTTTTGCTAAGTTCATGAAATATTAACACTTTTTTGTTCAATGATCATTGATATCACAAAAGTTATATTACTACGCGAATTAAGAGTTATTTTTTTGATAGAAAAATTCTATAATTCATTACCTTGATTTTAATACCAATTAACATCAACAATGATGGATAATTTGCCTTGAAACTGAATTCAATTATGAGTTTTAATGAGAGCTGTAACTGGCCCTTAAGTTACTATTAGGTCCTTGCTCTTTTCAATCTTGTCGTGAAGCTGCTACCTCAGTAAATTTATTTACTTATTTCTATCGTCAAATACAAACTTGGCCCAAGTTTTGGAACACCCTTTAAATCTAAAGATTTATTATTTTTAAATCTAAAGATTTATTATTTTTTTCGAGGTTAGTCAAATATTCATTTATTTATCTTGAATTGGAAAAAGCAATTCCATTACCCTAATTTTACTTACTTCATCATGATATGGCATCAATAAATCCAGTCAAAACCAAATAATATTTATAATCGAATCATCCCACTTTTAGTCAATGAAATTGCAGCAATTACACCCGACGCGGTTTTATCTTCCCCAAATTTGTTTTCTTTCAATGCTGGCCACCAAATTTGTTCTCCCTTCAAAACTCCAAAGCCATTAATATTTAGTATTCCCCCACAATTCATCCACTTTTCAATCCAATGTCATACGATAAGAGTTTAATGTTTCTTTTTTGTATCGTAATCGGTCCTTTTGAGGCAAACAATATCCCAGAGAATGTTGAAACTAGTCCACTGCAATAAATAATGGAAACAAAAAATAAGAGTGCATTATGAGTTTGTTCGATAAAATTTAATATCAATTTTTAGCCCATCTGTCGGCAAATTAAAATCCATGAATCCAGTTAGTTTAGTAGAATCTTTATATTCAAGGTATACCCATCTAGCATTGGCATCTGCTCAAGAAACGTGCTACGGTTTTAAACAGAGGGAAACTCTAAAAGGGGGCAAACTTCTCTTGAAGCACGATAAATGAATGCTTTAAATGGAGGCACCATTGCAATCTTTCCATGAATTGCAGTCACTGCCGACAGTCGCTTGCGTCTTCGTGAAAAGATATATTTGCATATTTTTTTGTTTCAGTGGGAGTAAGGCAAAAATAGAAATTATGACTATGAGTAGAGAACCCACTTCCGACAAAATTATAATTTAAACAAAATTATATTATTTTCTAATGCTTTTCGTTTGTGGCCTAGTGTGCGAAATAAATTACCATGACCGTGCCATATTCTGTTATGGCTGATAATTAATCAAGTTTTTTGTTTCACTTTATGCAGACGCAAGTGCAGTTATATATGTTGATGAAAGTTATAAAGAGGAGGTAATTATTTAGGGAAAGAAAAAAATCATGATGAAATGAACATTCAGCTTTCAACTATCTGCATGAATTTATAGTAGGTAAGGGTTGTGTATAGATAAAAGCAATTTGTTATAATGCTTATTTGATATAAATACCTTACAGTAGTAATAAAAAAAAATATCAACCACTTCTAGAGAAGAATCATAGACTAAGGACGGAATTAATATCATCATTCAAGTCCAAGAAATGTTTAAGGCAGCTCCTAACTATAACTTGAGACAAAATGCCCATTCATCTTTATGATTGGATATGGTTCGATAGTCTGTCAGTATAGTATCTACAAAAATGGTGGGATGGTGGGTGTTTTGTGTTAGCCATCATTTTGAATGGTCGCCATCTTAGATTCTCCAAAAATATTAGTTTATACTGAATAACTCGATATTTTTTCAATTTTGAGAAAGGAGATTAGCACAAAATGGAAGTAAATTTCATTACAAATATTGAACTTAAGCATGACCGTTCCAAGTTAGGGGCCGAAGGGGCACTTATCGCCCATTGGCAATTCGGGTTAAAAAAAAATTGTGAGATTGTTATTGAGATTGAGATTTGATATCTGCTTGATGTTAAGGACGCAGCCGAAGCATCATCACAAGCCGAAAATGAACGGGGATGATATCAACTTGGAATTACCATCCCCAACAAAATATATAATAAATATTAATGATTTACTTACTAAAAGTAAAATATGTGAGGATGAGACCAAAAAGGTGATCCACGTAACAAGTCGTGTCATTGTATTTACCTGTGATTATAGATAGGTATATAGGTAAGGTACTATAAGGCAAGTTATGCATTTGTACAAAAAAAGTTTTGAGATTAAAATCAAAACATATGACATTACAATGATAGGGAAGACGAAATAAAGATTCTGTCTGTCTTTCTGTAGCCAAAAAGGTTTGTCCGATTTTCTAAAAACTTGGCAAAAAGTATTCTTTGAATGAAATCCCCAGACTTTTTTTTTTTAATTTTCGACCAATAGATAATTCCATTTTCTCGAAAAAAGTACGATCAACGGTGATGTTTGTTATCTAAAAAAAAATCGGAAGAAAACGATACCTATAGGTACCATATAGAACGGTACTTTTTTAATACCGATTATCTTCTAAACGGCGAAATTTAGTATTCACAAATTACTGCTAAACTCAAATAAAACTGCATTCAAATATTTTTGGAAAAAAAGTTAGTTTTTATAATTAAATTTTTCTGGAAAAAAAGGACGATCAGATAACAAAATTTCATGCAATTGATTTGTTGCCTTCGGCGATATCTTTCATATAAATCTTTTATCTAATTGTATGTATACATTTTTTTTTTAATAAACTTGTTTTTTAAATATTTCAAAATATAAAATACAGAAAACGGTTTTTTCAAAAAAAAAAAAAACTGGTTAAATTAATATTCCAAGTCATCAACACGAAAGTAACTTGCCACAAGAACAGGTTTGTGCGACCCAATCGTGCCCTTTATTTGTACAGCGAATGTATATACTAATATTAAAGATGGCTATAGGATAACATATCCCATCGCGGCTTTTGGAAAAATGAACATTAACCAATAGTTTTAGTCCTAAAGGACATCCGTCACTCTCAACACAAATTTAAGCGAATCTTATTTTAGCCGGCCACCAAAAAAGAAGACAGTATTATGATAGACCGTATCAAAATGAACATTTTATAATACTATACAACAATGTTCTAAGTAAATTAGCTGAAGAGATAATCACCCTCAAAGTATCTCAAAAATCCACGTTTCCGTCCATCACCTACACAATGTGATTCACATTAAATGTTAAAATAACAACTAGAGCAGGTAGGTTGGGTCGAAACAAGAAAACAATTATATTGGAGGGGGTCTATCACCTCCAGTTTTGCCGGGAGGTGTAATTTTCTAAAAATAATTTCCTAATAATAATTTTCTAATAATAAATAAAAGTAATACCTAGAGTATCTGGCTATACCTTTTCTCATCCTTTATTTTATTTTTAAATATAGTTGTGTTAGTGAAGACGGGATACCCTATGAATTTTTCAAAAATGCATCTTAATCTTTTCGCGACAAATTGCTCTCTGCTATGTTTCGAATTCATAAAAAAGGTGCTTTTAATGTAGTCGAAAACTATCGCTGTATATCATTTATGAATGTCATTGGAAAACTATTTTGAGGAGTACTAGTCGGTAGGCTTGAAAAATGGGTAGAAGACAACAATATTATGACGAATCTACAAGCAGGATTCAGAAAAGGCTTTTCTACTATTGATCAGATTTTTACGCTTTCATCGATAGTTAAATCGTTCCAAGCTAGAAACAAGAAAGTCTATGCATTGTTTATTTGGTGAACCGAAATGCTTTGTTATATAAGCTTTCACAACTTGGGGTCTCAACAAATTTCCTCCAGATAATAAAAAATATGTACACAGATACCGTGGCATCAGTTAGGGATGGAGTTAATTTTTCTGAACCTTTTGAAACAAATACTGGAGTTGGGCAAGGATGTCTTCTCAGCGCTCTTCCATTTTCGCTTTTCATTAATGATATTGTAACTCATCTTCCGGGTGGAGTTCGAATGGCAGGTATCCTCATTAATGTGTTACTATACGCCGATGACCCGGTTATACTATATGAATCGGCAGAAACTCTGCAACTTGTTATTAACACAGACAAATCTAAAGTAATGTTTTTCTCGCGATCCGGCCGAGATAATATGAGGAATAGTTGGTTTCACAATGGAGTCCTTTTGGAAGTAACGAAGGAGTAGAAATATCTAGGAGTTAAAGTTAATTCAAAGCCGGATTTTAGTAAGCATTTATTTGAAAAAGCCAATGCCTCGCAGAGCTTGATAAATTTAACGTGGAGAAAGGTTTTTTCCAACCAACACATCAATGTCTCAACAAAATACAACATATTCAATTCTGTCGTAAAGTCTACGCTTTGCTATGCTGCTTAAGCCTGGGATTCGGAAGAGTACGAGGAAATTGAAAAACTTCAAAGGAACTTCACCAAAAAAATATTTAATCTACCAACCAAAATACCAAATTATGCAATTTATTTGGAAACAGGTTTACCAAAAATATTTACTGAAACCCTTAAATTTCAAGTTGATTATATCATTAAGGTTCTTGAATTTCCTGACGATCGTTTGAGTAAATTAATGCCTCTCTATGAAACAAGAAACAAAGACTAGTGGTTGGGGAAATGGCAACATATTGGCACTTCTTGTGGTGAAGAGTTACAGATGGACCTTCGTAACATAAGATTTTTAAAGGATCATTTTTTACAAAATCATACAAAAAAATGAAGATGCTGTTCGAAATAAGTTTTTGGAAAAAGCCTGTGAATCAGAGAGCAGAATATTATACAGCCAGTTAAACTTTAACATGTGTGATAAAAATTATTTTCAAGATACCCTAAAAGCCAAAGTTATTTCTTTAATTTATAAATCAAGATGTGAGCTTCTAAGTCTAAATTTTTGATCTATGCAACTTCAAAGCCAAAGAAGACATTTTTCATTTTATTAGTATTTGCCCAGTCTTCAAACATACTTCGGAAAACAGTCACTCTCAATGCAGGAAACGTTACAAACATTGAATGGATCAAACTGGATGAAACTTATTAATTTTCTGAAGGATCGTTACAAATTTAGAATGCTCCTTATTTCAGAATATGCATAAGAACAAAGTTATTTTTTCTTATCTTTCAAACATAATTATTTAGTTTAATATCCTTATACTTCTTGAAAAAGTTACCAGTCGAGCTGGTAACTTTGGCAAAGCCAAAGCTTGAATGTTCATACAAATTATTGAAAATGTAACGAATAATAATTGTAAATAAATAAATTCATTACTTACTTACTTAGTTGTGTTAGTGAATGGTTTTTGAAAAATTAATTTTCAAACTCAAAATTTTGCAAAAAAAAATATTAAAAGCAAATATTTTAACAAATATTATATTTTTAATTTAACATAATTTAGTACTATTTGTGTTTTCAAAATTCAACGCTCTAATTAATTTTTAGATGCTCAAATAACTTCTAGTTTTTGAGAAAATTTAGAATAACAAAAACCACCTCTTCTAATAAAAACTGTTTTTTTTTATTTTGTCTATATTATATATATTTATTTTGTTGTTCATTTAACTTTTATTATATACTGTCAAATTTTTCTTTTCCGTTTTTACATGAAGGTTTATGCCTATAGCATTCCTTCAATTTATGTTTGTATTCTCTATATTGCGATTTCATTTCAATAAAATTTTCCAGTAGTAAGATATATAAATTATCATATCTCTGTACAAGCTGTGCTAAAACATAATATGTAAACGAAATTTAACTATGTTATCTGAGAAATACAAATTTATATCTATCTGATGGTAGGACATCTTTTGCAGGTAGGTACGTTTGGTCAGAAAATAGCCACTTTCTCTTTTTTAGCTTTTTTATGCCTGCACGAAAAATAAGAAGGAGATCGGGCTGCAAAACACGAAATTAAAAATTATTCGCTGCTAAAATCATTAAGAAAGTTATGACTAGCTATGAGCATTTAAAAAAATTTGAATCCCGTCACAAATTGATTATTTTCTTTAAATAAAATCCTAAGAGTATGCTATGTTTTTGATTCAATGTTCAAAGTTAATCATATATCGTACTTTGGGGTATCGGACAATAACAAAAAATAATATTTTATGTGACGTCATAATATGATGAAGATCCTCTTTTTTAACCAAGAATTATATCTCATAGGTGCAGGAAGATAACTCCACGGTAAATAACTTACATTATGCTGTGGGATATAGTTTCACTTCTTTTTTGATTTGAAGTGATTTCCCACACAAGTAGAGGAATAGTTTAGTTTAAATTTTTCGTGGAAAACAACTTATCTTTTTAAAAAGTACTCGAAGTAATTGAACAACTGTTTTTTAACCATAAAAATCGTTACACGTAATTTGTATGGCTTTGAAATGAAGAAACACGAAAAATAGCAAAAAAGACACAGGAAATGCCCATTTTCTCACCAAACGTACTTACTTTAAAAAGTGGTCCGTCCATCAGTTTTGCAAATGTTAGGACTAAAACTATCGGCTAGTGTTAGTTTTTTTTTCAAAAGCCGCGATAAGATACGGTCGCCTTCTGAACTATAACTCATTTCTCTAAAATTCCAAAAACTCCCACTTGAAAGAACAACGAATTGTTTTCATGGCACAAATTTTATCAGAAACTTAAATAAATTCAATAATTCACTATTTTATTTTTCTCAAAAGCTTGCGATCTACTTTGTCAAATGACGTGTTAACTAATGAATAATGATTTTGTTTTTGAAAATAACAAAAATGAAATTAAAAGAAAACTTTTCAACTTTAAAGTTTCACTATAAATATAGTACGATAGGTATTTTTTTCTTCAAAAGGAAAACATTTAGGTGAATAATCTATTTTTATGTTATTTTGTTCCCTTCTTTCAAAGAAAAAAAAGGAACTCAATGTCTTCTTTTAAAATGAAAAGTTTCCAAAGTAGGTCAGTTATATTTTACTATATTTTATAACTTTCTATAAGTTTAAACTTCGCTGTATAATCGTTTAATAACTCGAACACAGGAGACTGTTATGAATTTCAAAAGTAGTGTTATTTTTATTACATAATTGTTAATAAATTCAATAATTTATGAAAAGAGGATAGCAATGCACTCAAAGAAAAAATACGGTAATTTTAAAAAGGAATACTTTTATAGTTCTTTGTCAAAACATACTATCCCCACCCCATGAATACAAACATTTTATCTGGTAGTGACAAACAAAATGATAAAAAGGAGAAAATTCTAGAATGGAGAATGTTTTGTGTTTTTTATTTGATCAATGGTCTGAAAAACAATATGTGTTTCATTTCAAATTGACAAGAAAATATTTGTGCAACAAATGCAATGAACACATTAAGAGTGGATGATATGTTGTTCTTTTAACTAATTTACAAAACTTTCTCTGTTGTCGACAACAAAACTTAGAGTACCAGACATTTTTCCAAGTAGACATTTTTTTACTTGTTTTCTTAAGTTAAGACAATGTAGCATGTAAGCAATTACTTTATTTATATATTTATTTATTTATTTATAGCGACTTAATTGGAGCACGTCTTTTGATATGTATTCTTGTCTTACATTTTGTGTTCTGTTTTATTAAAAAATAAAAAGACAACTTCGATGACAACAGAAATCCTCAAGAAGAGAACGAAGGTGCTTCTGCAGATACGAAATGAATAGAAATACAAAAACTCGATTTCTGAATACATTTTGAATAATCCTATCAATTTGAATGAAAGTGATTGGGAATTCAACATTCTGATTTAAATGTCAAACTAGGCACTAGGGTATAATCAAGCAACTCAATTCTTTCCATTGATTTATGGTTATGACAATCTTCCAGGTAAATTTTTAATATTAAATTTAAATATTTTTCCAAAGGCTAATTTTTCGATAAAGTGATCAACTTTTATTGAAATTTCTGACAATTTCATAATATGATTTGTATGAAATCGGAGAATATTCCGTTCCGACGGATGCTATAGCACCAAATTATTTTACCAACAAAAACGAAAACATAATAGGTACATAAGAAACACCAACTAATTTATTCTTCTCCAATTGTATCTACCACAACAATACTTTTATTCTTTAAAAAGCTTATATCCTGCCCTGAAATTTTATTTGCCTAAGTGGTTCCGTCAGTTTTGTGTTAACCTTTTCATTAGGATAACTATACGTAAGTACATCCGATTGTTGTCTAAACGTCACTTTCTCATTTAGTTGCATGAAGAAGAATGAAGTTTTACTTAATTAGCATTGTGGTTTTGTAAAGTTCTAAGTCATGTATAAATAAAGGACAGGACTAGATTGCTAAACACTAATTTAATAACATGAGAAACATGCTTGAGATGTCAAGTCCTAGTTATGATACTTTGTAAGTTGGAAATTTTGTAGAAAGAATTAAGAAGGATTATTTTACTATGTGCTGTGCTATACGATTGCATGTCGGGAATTTTTTTTTTTTAATTTGTTATTCGTATAGCGTAAGATAGTTCGCAGGTCATGAGGGTTGCAAAGTTTTAATAACATTTTCAAAACGATAACACGCTTTCATCATCGTTTAGCACAATTGGAATTTTTAGCAAAAGCTGCAAGACTTTATTACCTGATTGCACGCAATCTATTTTATTTTATTATTTTGTTTGTAGCAGATGGTTTTAATGTATTTTCAAGGACGTTTTGAATAGCGAATAAATGTATCTATGTTAGGATATATGTTCAGACCAAATATATATTTAAAGGTTTGGAAAACGTTTCTATAATGATTCGAAAATGTTTTATTTCAGAAAAGTTTCAAAAATGTTTTTTTATTCAATAAATGTTTCTGTAAAGTTAAAATGTTTTTTGAAATTTTTCTGAAAAGTTTTGTTGGTCTTTTGAGTGTCATTTACATTCTAAAACTTATTTTATTCTAATGTGCATCATATTTATAAACATCCGGGTAGCATTTGTAATCCGTTCCATATTAACAATTAGATATAAAACCCAAACAGCTTGATGTCTATCTCTAAGCAAATATTATAATTTTAAAAATTTTATTTCCACGAATTATATCTTTTATACAAAATTACTTAATTTAAAGTATTTCATTGAATTTCTTCTTAAAAAGTATTTCTCTCGTACCGGTGGCACGTGATTGGAAAGTTCAAACGTAAACTTGCAATATATTCACATTCCAAAAATAATTCAAAAGATGAACAGCAACACAGAGGTAATGTTTAAAAAAAAAAAAGGTTTCAGAGGTCGAGGTAAAATTACGAGAATTCTTATGCAAAGTTGTATAAATTCAAATTCTGAGAACGGTATCTATATTACGTTTGCTGTGCTGGGAATGCGGAAATATTTTGTGTATGAACTGTTCTTTTACTGAATTTTGTTTAAATTTGAATACATGTGTTCAAAATTAAAGAAAAATATAACTGCACAGTAAATTTACATTTGCCAGTTCAAAAGGTGTGCATTGGAATCAATTGAATTTAATATTCTCATGAAAACATTTTTGAAAACTAATTTGCCCTTTATTTTCTTAAAATCAGACCGATAAACTTGTTTCAAGCAAAGTTAAGTTAATATGGCTATTTCATAAACTGGAAAAAGGGATAAAAAGGATGCATGAAAGGGGTTTTATTATTAAGAATATTCTTATGTACCTAATACTTACCCATACCCATACCCATAGCATATAGTGCAATTTAATACACCCCTGCATTAAGGAAAACAGGGAAGTTTTTTTTAATACAATTATAAACTCAGTGTCAGTACTCCTCCTGAAGGCGACATCCTTATCACGAATATAGAATTTTTTATGAAGACGAAGAAAACAAAAGGATATAATTGGACAGAAAATCTAACAATAACTACGAGGACTGACATGGTGGTCTATGATACGGCATCAGGAATTGGTATACAAAAAACCTTAACGTTTGCAAGTCAAGTTAACATTTATGTTCATCAAGGACATTTAATATACCTAATTAATTCAAAAGTGAGAGGAGTGAGACAGATTGATTGATACCAGTTTCACGAAAAGCCACGCACAAATGAAAAATGAGAGCAGACTGATACTGAGAGAAGCGATATTCTTGCAAAACGGTCGCCTGTTGACTTTTTTTTTGAAACGAAGAAAAGAAGCGAACAAACATATACAACTTACTTCTGATGAAAGGGTCAAGTGGTATAATCTGGACAAATCAAAGTCAGAAGTAGTTCGAACTCGTTGTATTCGATAGAGGAAGTTTCACTACTCATAGAGACATCGAAGAAGTTTTTCAAAATGACGTCATAGTACTTACACTTTTTTTGTGGTCAGATGTTATAAGTCATTTATAACGTCACAGAATTTTGTAAAATTCAAAATGTAAATAATAAATTTTTTTTTTCACAATTTATTTGTAACTGAACTTATTATGTTCAAATACAAAAAACAAATAAAACAAACTTTTGTTGCAACAAAACAAACCTTTAACAAATTAAAGAGAAATATACAGGGTGTCCCGCAACTCAACGTCAAGCGGGCACTGGGTGATAAGGTAGGTTATACCTGAACTGGGAAAAGAAAGAAAAAAAAATCCATCTCACTTGGTTACGTAATGAAAATCGATACCCTAGACCACATTTTTATTTATTGTGGTCACAAATTTTCAAATTTTGTCGTATTTTTTTTACGTAATCCCTAATAACCATGCTATTTTAATCGATTCTTAAAATGATCTTAAAATGCCTTGCCCTTATGAAGTGCACAGTTTTATATAAAAAAGTGTTGTTTCGATTGGCTTATGGGATTAAGAAAGATATAATATGCGATATTAGACAATAAAAATATCATAAAATTTCTTATTTTCAAATTTTTTTATCTTCGATAGTATCGATAGTTTTTGACTATCGGCGATAGTTTCGATAGTAAAAAAATATCGATACTATCGATAGACTATCGATGTTAAGCCAACACTAAAACCATAGGCTTTAATCCTATAATATTTATACAATCTTTAATTCCGTGTTCGGACAAGGATACAAGCGATACATTAAGTCATGTAATGACTTAATGACTTAATGAGACAACATCTCCAAGTCGTATGTTCAAATTTGCCTTAATATCAATAATCGCAATTGGAAAAAAAAATCAAAAAAGGTATCATACATATGTTTGAAGTACTTTTTCATTTTATAACTTTTCTTTTTATTATATAAAATGCTAAAACCAATATCTCAAAGTTTCATAATAAATGCCTTAAATAAATGTACTCTAAAGGCTACTTAATTTGTGATTGATGAACTCAGCTCATGAAATTAATCATCATTAAATCAAATTAACAAAGTTTTATTGAAGATTTATTTTGTATCCTTACACAAGTCATATAATTTATCCTTGCCATATACCTTACCACAATGTACGCTATACTTATAAGAAACCTGTAAAAACTCCAAAGAAAATGGTCCACATTTATTTTTTCTTATGAGGCACGTAATCATGTAATACCATAAAATATTCAATGAGAAATCATAAATAAAACTTTGCTCATAAAGTGATCAATTGTTTATTTTAGCATAAGGTTTCCAAAAAGGTTTAAAAATATTGGCATAATAATTTAAATGGCCAACCACAAATTTTATTTTAAAAATAAAAATAGACTATATCTGTTAAAGTCAACACGAAAGAAACTGTAATTTATGTTTCAAAATAAAGCCACATAAATCAACTAAAAGTTTTGACTTGTGCACTTCAGTTGTATCGTATAGCTTTGTTTTGTTGAAATACTTTTATTAGCAAGTGAATGTCAGTCTTGAAAGCGACCCCTTCTATTGCAATACAAGCCTTATCTGCTTTCTGAAAGTTAACCAAAGGAAATACATTTTCAACATAAATTGGTATAGAAGAGAGGTCGGAACAGTGAGACACTTTTTTTAAACAGTGATATCTCTGAAATCCTTTAAGCTCTAATATGATTTTTTCGTTGTTTATTAAGACAAATTTCTCCTACATTTTGCCATTAAAGTGTACTGCTAAATAAAAAAACTTACTTATGAGTTAAAATGTGGCAGAAGGTCAAACTGTCTCACTGTTCGCTGGGGGTCCGAAGAGTGAGACAGCGTCGTGCAGAAGAATATTTTAAATAAATATTCGTCTAACATTTTTTTATAAAAAATTATGTGAACTCCAGATCTATTAATATATATTTGTTTTATTAATTTAAATAATAAAAAACAACAAAAAGCAAAATAAACAAAAATTATAATGTTAAATTAATAAAGTAAATTAAAAAAATCGCATTGTTGTATGTATGGATACCAATATGTATATATATATGTAGTAATAATATGTGAAAATCTATATATATGGATTTATACGTAAACGAACATATATTTCTGATTCATATAATATATGCGTGTGTCTCACAGTTCGTTCTTTTAATCTGTCTCAGTGTTCAGTTTTTGTTATTTCCAAGAAGTAATAAACTGCACGAAACACGGGCAATGCTTTCGTAATTTTTTGTTTTTAGAACATAGGAAGACATAATAAACAGCATATAAAAAGAAATTGGTTCATCTTCCTGCAAATCGCAAGTTGTTATAAAAAACAACGCAACAAAAAAATGCTTTTGCCCTTTTTTCCAGTCTTCACTTACTGAAAGCAACCACGCAACGTGATGTTGTTCGAATAAGAAACAATAGTTACGCAATGAAAAGGAATTTATACATTGTATTGCTGGCATCGAAATATCTGTGTGTATTATGGGGAAGCAGAAAAATTAAATGTCTCACTGTTCCAACCTCTCCCCTATTTTGGAAAAGTATCATGATGATGATGATGCGTTCATTGTGGTGAGTATTTTTTCTTTTAAGTTCAAGTTCAACGGCAATTAATTATGGACAAAAATGTCAAGTAAATATTGAACTATTAAATTATGTCTCTTATTTAATGTCAGTTTATAAAAAAACAACTTTTGTGAAAAAAGTGAAAAGTATTTTATATTGAATTTATTAGAGAAAACTCATTTTGCAACGTTATAAGAATCTTCGGAAATAATGGTCAAAGGATAGTCTAAATTGCTGTCGTAGAAAAAAACATAGACAGCGATATAGTCCACATATTTTGGCCGTAATGGAAAATGTTCTCGTACCTACAAGTATTGTTGCTTTTTTCTGTCAGACATATATGTTCGTTTATCTTGAATATAAAGTTCAAAGAATCATATGCAAAGTACTTTGCATAAAAACGTATTTGACATTTTGATGAGACATCTTGTCGTTGATGTCTTTTATAGTGATAAATGGATTTTTTTCCCTATCATTAAAGCATGTAAAAGGTAAATTTGTCAAGGCAAACAGCAAAACAGCAAATTACTTCAAAGATTTTGTTTTTAGATATTTTAAATTAAGAAAACATCCCTGAGGGTGAATAATGTCAGAATCATTTTTGGATTATAAGGATAAGGTTATTTTATTGCCAGACAGTAGACGTAGACACTTTACGACTTCATCAGATATTCTGGTTTACTTATGTTTATTTGGAAAAATTTTGAAAAGAAAAAGTGAAAGTAAAATAATTGAATTAAATGAAAGACAAATTTAAGTAGAGTTTGTTTCAATTTTAACTTAACTTTTGGATAATTAAAATTGAAAATGGTTGCGCCATTTTATCTACGTTCTATACGTAGTAAATTAAAGGCATGACTTGGTCGCACGAAAGTGCTGGTGTTAACGACTTGGAAATTTGTGAACATTTCACCGTCGTCATTAAAGCACTCACATAAATTGTATCAACATTGATATGATTTTTTATAAAAAAATAAATTACAAAATAGAAATTTTCTAAAAAATAATTTTGTTTAAGAGAAAATAGTTATCAAAAACGTAAATTTTGCACAAAAAAGAATGCAATATCAGCTACTGCATTGTATATGCCGAAAATACCTTCACGAAGAAATTGTTGAAATGTGACAGAATTCGGAAGTAAAATTTGGTAGTATATTTGTTGCAGCTAAGGAAATTTCTGAGATTTGCAGTTGGTATTCACACGGAATGTGGCAAAACAGAGGAATCGAAATGATTACGATGGTAGGTAGTCCGGAAGAATATTTTCGTCGGCCTATATACTTACGGTCTATATTTTTCGACCAATAATAGACCAATCAATAGATGCATTTAAAAATAGATTGCTCGACTATCATGAATTGTTTTCAAAGGATAGTATGATGCTTATGTTAAGTAGTATCATTGAGGAATCAAGATGGTTTCAAACTCACTGAAGTAGATGTCGCTAAATGAGCATATCGAGTAATTATTATTGCCCATTCCCTGTAACGAAAATCACTCAAACCGCACCAAACGAAATTCTTCTGCATATATTTTTATTTGTTTTTCTTCATTTCTCTTGCTTTTTAAATCAAGAATAATTGTTACAAGAGTAAAAAAAACTAAGTCGATAGTAACGACATCTTACGAGCAGTATTTGAAACTTACACATGATTTCTTCTATGTGTGTAAACTCAATGGTAGAATCTTGCTATTACCTACAAGATATATGATGTTTAAAAATTTGCGCCACATCAATAAGGTGTACAAAAAAATTGTTCAGGATCTAATATTTAATATATTTTTTTAAAACCCCCACTCAATTTTTTTTCTGCGTTCGCCCCTGGACTGGAGTAAAATTTTTTTAAATGTCTTCGCGCACCTATTAAAGACCGTCATAATATGATCAAGATATTAGCGATTTTGCTTCACTTTACTACTCAGACATTCATTATTCATTACTCATAATTTTTTAAGGAAACAAAATTAAAAGACAAACAATATCTTTGTAGTCATAATCCGAGAGTCTGACCTTCGGTATTTTACACATATTTTAAGACCTCTATGTGAATATTACTGTAACGACACCCCATATTAGAAAAAACATTTTACACGTTTTTTACCTAGGTATTATGCTTTAACCTTAAATAACACCATCAGTTTTGGAAAGCCATCTGTGATAAACTTTCTATTATAGCTTATAAATATAACAAAGTATCCAAATAATGAACAAAATACTTATACTTCTCCACCTATATTACATATATATGTGTATTCGAAATGGGTTTAATGCTATTTTCCACGGTCCTCATTTTTGTTTTAGCTGAAAATATTTTATCTTCTGAAATCCAGGGTCACATGTTAAATTTAAATATTTTCAAATCTGAATGCGCATTAAAAACAACTTCTTTCTTAACTGAGGTGAACAGCATTATACTTATTTTTTTTTTTATAATATCAAAAATATGCATTCAAGCATCAATTATTGTGCGCTGTTTTCGTGCGCCTAGAATGAATTCGCTTTTCAATAGCTTCGCACAAAGGTTGTTTTAGCTCATTCATCGAAATGAATAGAACGACATAATGTGAAATGTGAATTTGAATTCTCTGAACAAAAAGGGCAAAACGTTGAGATCAAAGTTACAAAAGTGAAAAGCCATGAAACACTGAACTAGAACTTTCTTGACTGACTTCTAACCTCAATTTTATGTTAAGCTTTTATTCATATTTACTTTGTATGGTTTTTTTCTTCATGTCTTTTTTAATTTTTGAAATTCTATAATGCACTGAACCAAAATTGTACGATTATATACAAAAAAAAAGAAATCTTCTTATTTTATTATGCTATATTTTGTTTGGGAGAAAATAAGATTTTTCGTCGATTCCATGAAACAAATTAGTAGATTTAATACTCTTTTATTGACTCAATATATAATTTGTTTTTTGGTTTTTGTTTTGTCTTTTATTTTTGCATATTTTCTGATTTTATTTTGCAATTAAATAATTTTTTTCAAAGAAGAAATTGTATTAATTTATGAAACATTAACGCCCGATTCGATCACATTTAAAACTTCAAGTCTAACCATGTTCTGTAACTATTGCATCGATAAAATTTTATCGAGAAACGATAAAAGTTGGAACCAAAGTTATTTTATCGCTTTAATGAGGTTCTGTAACTTTGACAATCCATAATTTTAATACTTGAAACATATTGGCATGAAAATACTGGAAAGTGCGATAAAACGGTGTTCCTACTACAGAAGGGGGAAAGAATGATTTCTTAAGCAAATAAACAAAATATTTTAAAAATTGTATAAAACAATCACGATTTTCAGAGAAGCACCAAAGATTTAAATTGTTAGAAGGAAATAATACGTTTTTTCGTTAATTCAATATTTGAAAAATCATGGATGGATTTTTATGAAATTTATTTTTGAACTATTTTTAAAAAATATATGTATGGATTTTGAATGAAATTTATTTTTGAACTAAGGCTAAACTAGTTATCAAAATTTGCAGTCTTTCTTCTTTCTAAAAGTAAAAAAATGTTTCAGTGTATATTTTATGGATTTAAAAAAGTGTAAAGGCATTGGTGTTTTTATAAATGATGGTTCTCTCTTTTGAATAATGAAAGAAATTTCATTGAAATAAACAAAAGGAGCCTATTCACTTTTGTTGCATTGTGTAGGAATGCAGTCTTGTCCAAAATAAACATGACTAAAATGAATAAAGTATTGAATGGGATTCAAGTTCGTGAGCTTTTCATTTAGTCTGATGAAAAGCCCTTCATTCATGCAACGTCGAAAAATTCTGATCAACATTTTTTGTTTTACCTATTTATCTTGACAGAAATGTTTAGCCAAAATAAATATGGGAACTTTTTTCAGCAGAGCAGAAAAGGACGAAAAGCGTATAACGCAACAAATATTTCTAATAAGAGGACCGATAAATACAATTTGCCTTCATGCCGTTTTATGAAAGTACCATATAAGACCAAATTTCAAAATCTGGCTTTATTTAATGGCACCCTATTATATTATGAACATTTTCATTAATAAATATTAAATCCTGTGATTTAAGGAAAACACCAACAAATCCAAGATTAATATGGGATGGGGGCTGATCGCTTTTAATAGCACTGGAGCCTCTGTTTTAAAACATTTTTAGGGGCCACCTTTTTCATCTTTTTATTACAATGTATTTTTTCAAAAAAATAAAAGACTTGAACACATATTATATTATTTGCTTATAAGACAAGTTTAATTAAGTGCTTTACTTAAATAAATATAATTCAATTTCAATTCAATTGAATTATGATTTTTATTTATCAAATTTTTCTTAATAAGAGTTTGTAAAACAAATCAATTTATAGCATGGCAACTACGCCGTCTGCCAGAGAGACAACTTTTTGTTAAGAAAAAAAATTATTCAATAATAAAAAAAAAAAAAACAAATTACTTAAATAAATAACTTGTAAAAATACAAATTCGTTTTCTAGAATATTTCATCAATAATGTTTTGTCTATATTGCAAAGGCCATCTAACATATTTATAGAGATTAATCCAGTTTTCCCCATTCAGTATATTTAGCATTTCGTTGCTTAAGAAACAGTTTTTGCCGTTAACGTTCCTCCGAATTTCCATCAAGATAGGGCACCTTCCTAGGAGGTGTTGCACATCCCCTTTTTTCCTCAGGTTACATAGCCCACATAGTTCAGGCAGATCAATCCTGTTCTGGATGAAATTGAGCATTAATATCTCTGATCTGGTTTTAAATATAAGAGAAATCAAAGTTGTTTGGTAAGCAGGGCTAAAATCATTATTATTGCGCAGGTTGTGGTTGAGATTCGCATAAATGACTCGTTGACTGAAATCTCGGCTTGTAATTCAAAATCAGCTCTTTTCCTTTCATCAACAGCATTTATGAAAGTATATAGTTTACTTTTCATAGAGTCCCAGTTGTTGGCTTGCAGATCAAGGGAATGATTGCAATACTGCGCCAGGCGTTTCCACTCTGCCATCCATGAATTTTGCTTTCTTACAACCATGGTGATAATTTTCTTTGGTAGTCTATTATCTTCGAGTTTAAGTGTTTTAAGTACATAGTCAACTTGCATTTTGAACGTTGAAATAAATAAAGGAGAAAGGTCAGTTTCCAATAGGAGTATGTGGTTTGGTGTCGTTACGGCTCACTTGAAAGTTCTCTTCAGAAAGTATCGTAAGATACTTCCGAAAATCCCTTGTGACCCCAGATTTGAGCCGAATAAAGCATAAATGCTTGCGCCGTTGCCTGAAATACTCTATATTTCGATGCTGAGCTTAGCTCCTTATGTACCATAACAGTTTTTTATGTTTGCGTTCAAGGCATTTTTCGATTGAGCGAGCTTTACTTCCAGATGTTTTCTCATATTTAAATTTCTTGTAATTAATAATTGTATTCATTTACAACCTCAATGTTCTGGTTGGATAACTTCCACCTTTCGTTTTGACAGTTTCTGTCTCTTGCTTGCCGGAAAATCATAACTTTCAATTTCATAAGGTTAATGTGCAGCCTCCATCTTTCGCAATAGTCAGACAACTTGTTGATCATCAGTTGGAATCCATGTGGTGATTCGGCAAAGGCGACTATATCATCAGCAAACATGAGGTGACTAATTCTTAGCGTATTTGTTATGTTAACTCCACCAGTACAGAAAATATCCTCGATGTCGTCGATAGAGAGATTACAACCTTATTTAAGACCGATTTCTACTTCAAAGTGCTCAGACAGTTGACATCCATTGGAGACCGCTGGGGTTGTGTGCGTATAAAGATAAACAAATATAGAAGTACGTATTATTTTGTATGATACTAACTTAAAAAAAAATTGATATCAAAGTTTCGTGTTTTTTTTTTTTTGATAAAATCAAAGTTACTTAACGTATTAAGTTTAAAGTAAAGTTACTTAACGTTATGTTATAAATTATTTTTATAAAATTTACCTAACACTTCTTTTTATTTCATGTTATTACATTACTTAGAAGACAGCCATCAATATCTACTTACTTAATTATTTTTCCAAAATTCAATATATTTTCAATTCTTCATAAATAGCTTCCGAAATACCCAAAGAACTATGCTGATATCGTAAATACCTTAACAGAATTCTTATGCTCAACTCTTGTATTTCCGGAAACCTTGTTAAGCAAAATATTGTTTTTTTTTTTATTTTATAATTTAGATTGACAAAGTTTTTGAATGATAGGAAAAGTTTTTAAGTGGAACACTTCAAAATGTATCTAAACTGTATTTGCAACATGATTTTAGTATTACCAAAATATATTTACCTAACGAGGCTTTGCAAAATTTTATTTCTCCGTTTTGTTCATCAAAATAAAATTGTGAAGTCTGTCAGAAATTAATTAAATTTAATCGGCCACATTAAAGGATTTACCTCTCGAGTGGTTTGTGGATAAAATTTAATGTTATGTTTTCCAGCAACAGAGTTTGTGTTTAAAACTTTTTTTTTTACTATAGCTACTACGTGACGAAAATTGAAAATAAACAATACGAGTGGAAAAGTTTGTAGAGCTTTAATTGAATTTTATCATTAAAACCAGAAATAGATGTTTTTTTTTTTTTTTAATTACTAAACAAACAAAATAAATTTCATGCCATGAATCTGTGATTGAAATTAAAGCATGGCAATGATGAGGCTAAGTTCTGCGGAGATTAAAAATTAAAGCACTAAACATTGAAATTCGATAAAAAAAAAATTAACATTTAATGAAAGTATTGAACAAATCTAAATATACAATTTTAATTCGATGCAGTGTACGTTGACTAAAGCGTTCTAGGGTTCAGCTTGCTTTTTTTCTCTCGACTCTCAAATCTTAATATTAAACTTTATGCATTATCTATCGGAACTTAAAAAAAAAATAGAAAGAGCTGTTTCTGGTTGTGTGAACTCCATTTACACATTTTACCTTCCATTATAATACAGTTTGCACAAAAGTTGACTCAAGTATTTCATTCATGCTTTAAATCTCTGAATTGTTAAATTGCTTTGGACTTTTAAAAAAGAATTTTTTCACTGAACTAACTTTAAAATAAATTGTGTGGAAAGTTACACGTTAGGTTAAATACACACGCATTATAATGTTTCGCATAGCGCATCTGATTTTCACAGGTGTTTAAAAACTTCTCTTCAACTATACCTTAAAAAAAAACCTTTTAAAAAAGAATTGATTTGTTGAACTTCGACTAAAAGCACAAAGTACCTTAAGTTAACTTTCTAAACAGTTGTAACTATATGTGTGTAAAGAATACGAAAAAGCCAGTAGAATATCAATTTTATAGAACAATGGAATTAAATGCTATAAGAGTGAGATGTTCCTGAAATCTATAATTGAAAATAAAAATAAAGGGCACTTGTGGCAAGTTAACTGAAAAAAAAAACATATAAAACAGCGTTACTCTCAGATAGAATTGTTCTTGAAAATTTAAAATAAATTACACAAAAAAAAAATTGTATAAAATTTTATTAACAGTTCTTAACCCATATCTTACAAAGATTCAAACCAAAGTATGCAAAAAAATTTCTTTGTTAAGTAGCTACATTATGTATGTGTTTATAAAAACAAACTTTCAAAATTGTTAAAGCGGTTTTCTATTTTTTTATAGGTAAATAATATTTTGAAAATATTTTTCTAAAAAAAAGTATACCATAAAACTAAATTTCGAAAAAATCCATCAGGTTTTTTGAAATGCTGAATTCAAAAAAAAAAAAAACGGATTTTTTAAAATTATTTAAAATTTAACAAAAAAATTTAAACAAACATTTATAGGTACGCCATGTTATTTAAAATAGGTATGACAATTTCTAGAAAGTTTAATAGATCTTTGAAATTGTTGGAGTCGTTTATTTCGATAACCGTTATATGGCAGATACCGTCATTTTTAGACCTACGAAAAAGATCCGAACTTATTGTCATGAAAACTCTATTACCTTACAAATTTGAAGTAAATCAGCCCCTCCGTTTAGATAATCGGTGACGAGACAAACAGAATTATCGCACTCCTTTTTTGTTGTATTTACTTTCATAATGTAATGTTTCATTGTTATACCAAATTTTTTTCTAAATGAATTCAAGACTTGCCTTATATTACATACGTAGTACATACGTACATACCTATAAAGGCGATTAAATAAATGACACGACTGGGTCGCACAAACTTCCTGTTGTGGCAAGCTGGCAAAAGTTTGACAGAAAAAATGCATGACTATAACTATGGGCGACTTACACGTAAATAGAATAGGTATACATTTGTTAAATCATAAATAACTATCCAGGATTGAATCGATTAGATTTTGATATTCAATTTGACGTTTCACGAATGTATTCCAAAACTATTTGAAAACATTGTATGCAAACACATTCAGTTCTATTGCAGAGGATTAATAGCACAAGAACAACATGGTTTCTGCCTGAATCGATCTACCACCACAAACCTGATTGAGTTCACAAGTCAAATAAATAAAAACTTGATAATGATATACAAACTGATGTTTTTTATGGCATTTAAGCAAAGCGTTTGATAGAGTCTGCCATACACTTCATATAAATAAACTGAACAATTATGGGTTTCTTAACTGGTTATTGACTTGGATAGCATCTTACTTAGAGAAGAGAACCCAAAATGTCAAATTTAAAAATTGCATCTCTAAAATCATCGAAGTCTAATCTGGAGTTCCCCAAGGTAGTCATATTGGGCCTATTCTCTTCATAATATTCATCAATGGTATACGTTCGGCCATTGTTTATAGCAAGATTTTGATATTTGCAGTTGATTTTAAACGTTTGTATGGTTTCAAGAACTCTAATGGATATCTTTTTCTTCAACACGACATTGAAAATGTTTCCGAATGGTGTGCCAAAAACGGAATGAACCTTAATATTGACAAATGCAAGAAAATGACTTATTCGAGGAGACGTGATACAGCTTTATCATATTTCATTGAACATGTTCTTATGGAAAGAGTGGAAATGTTATATGACCTAGGAGTTCTTTTTGATGGCAAATTTTCGTTTAATCCTCATATTGATTCAATAGCTTGCAAATCGAGGGGACAACTTGGACTAATAATGAGGTTCTCAAAAGAGTTTCATGACCCTTACATTTTTTAAACACTTTACTGTGCACTTGTTCGTCCAGTGTTGGAATATTGTAGATGTGTTTTGTGTCCTTATTATGACACTGCAACTTATAAACTAGAAAGTATCCAAAAACGTTTCTTGTTGTATGCTGTTCGACACCTCCCTTGGAATACCACGCAAACATTTACCACCAAATGAAAGTCGATTAAATAAAAATGAGGTTCATAATGTAATATTCTTGTTTCAACTCTTATCGGGATCCATTGATTCAACTTATATTCTAAGTCAACTTAACATTAATACACGTCCAAGAGCTACTCGAAATCCTGAATTTTTCTAAACATCTTCATCTAGCACTTTGTATGGTTTAAATGGACCCCTTAATGTTATGAGTAGAGATTTTAAAAAATTTTATTGTGTAATTGATTTCAATAATTCTAAATCTAGTATGAAAAATATTTTATATAAAAATATGTAGGATAGCGAGCAGGTTATTCGAATAAAAAAAGACTTGGTTACGTTCTTGTTTCCATGAAAGTTTATAAGAAAAAAGCCTTGAACAGCTATCGAGAGCTGTATTTAAAGACTTAAGTAATACGGTATAAATGTAAAATATCGATATATAGCGGGAGGATCATACGATTGGAGATAAAAGAATGTTTCGGTTTCTATTTACTTTAGTTGTGACAAATAGAGTAAACAACAGTCTGTTGTGCAAGTGCACAAACAGTCACAAAAATAATTAATGCCTACAAATAGGAATATATAACTATTAACTATGAATACATGTAATTCTGAAAATTAATGTTGTTGTACCTTAATGCTATTTGTAAAAACATAAAAAATGTAAATATTGTGAATTATTTTAAACAACTTGACATATCGTCTGTAGTTGAAATAAATAAATAAATAAATAAAAACACAGCTTACAAAAAACAATAATTTCTTAAGCTACTTTAACTGAAAAAAGCCCAAAAGTTTGCTACGGGCTTCTGGTCTTTTTTTTTTAAATTAAATTTAATATGATTTTGTTCGTATTTCTATTTTATAAATGAAAAACAAAATTATTAATTTTGTTTGTGTTTGGCCCGCGTTCAACTTACTACAACAACTGCTAATCGTGCGACGCGTTTTAGTCGTGATCCTTATTTTTGAAGCTTTTATTATTTTTATTGTATATATTATCCTTATATGAATGACAGTTAGACAAGAGTGGCATCTTTTTAGCTATGTGATTTTCTCAGATTTTTTATGTGATAATATAAAATTAGTATTAAATTCATGGACTACTAGGAATACATTTCCCCCTTCAATTAAATACGATTTTCAAATCGTTATCTTTTCAATAATGGTAGTTGGTTGATGTTTTCTTAATACTTGTTATAAGTTTTGAAAAAGTAAATCAGCATAATAAATAATTAATGACAAAATGAAAAAGTCTGGTATCTCAAGATTAATGCTGGACAACGAAAAAGTGACACCAGAATTTAATTTATTATTATGATATCATTCTATCGTTTGTTAAATGAATTCAATTCAAAAAGGAATCAATAAACATTTACATAACCATTCGACAGTTAAACTGTTGGATGGTGAGAATAAATCGATGACACGCCATGTTGCGAATACATAAATTTATGGTGTAAAGTGGCTGCAATTAAAATTAAATTGCGAAAGCAATTTATATGAGTATTATATGCTCTCTGACTCTTCTATATCCTTAGCATTAATTATAAATAAATGCAGACTGTTGCAGCAGGTATACGTGTGAGTTATTGCAGTTGCCTTGAAAGGAATATTAAGAGGATTGGGCTCTTAGTAATTGAAAAACACACTTCAATTTCAAATGATATCTAAACTATATTTAATGGAAAATATTTAAGAGTGGTCACTTAAATGTGAACTATATATGTACATATATAGAAGGACAGCAACAGTATTCCAAAGAAGTAAGCCCTTTTTTTTAATAATAATTTTTTGTAAATTTAATTTTTTTGAAAATTTAGCACTACAAAAGAAGATTAAATATTTTGTTTTAATTCCATATTTAAGTTTTCGTTATACAAAACAAAAAGTGGCATTTTAAATTAATTTCTTTAAACACAAGTTATCATTAAATTACAATTTGACTTACAAAAAAATAAACTATTTTTAAATTGAAATATTTAAATTTTGTTATTAAACAATTAAATATTTTTTTTTTATTTTTCTCATGAATTTTAATTTTTAACATTCTAAAAACAAAATAGTGGACAAATCATCCATATTTATCAATTATTTCACAAGTTACAATCCGATGTCCATTTTTTCACGGTGACACGGTGCTTCATTCTTGAAAGATAACAAATTCAAGTATGAACTCGAAATGTGATTTTAATGCCTTTAACAACGGAAAAGTCAAAAAGTTTTTGTATTTTGTAAAGTATGTAAAGTATGATTAGCTGTTTAATATTCAAATCTGGTTTGTCAATTCTTTTTGAGATAAAATCCAACATTAAGCTTGCGGTAGTTAAGTTTTTATGATTTGATTTCGATCTTGAAAAAAATTGTCGTCTACTTCCAATCTATAGTAGGGGAACGATAGCGACCGATTTTGGATATTATTTTGACACGCTTGAATTTTTGTCCAGTTATTGCTTGTTAGCCAATCTCATTTATAAGTGACAATTACCGGAAATGGTCCTCCTTAAGTGCAGAAAAAATGAGCCAACAATGGCAAATAAATTGGCGACGAAATTTTTTTCTCACTTAAATGTAGTTTGAAACATTCAAAATAATTATGTATAACTGCCATAACATTATCATGCGGGTAAAAGGTTGACAGAGCAACTCTAAAAGTCACTTAAGACAAAGAAATTTATTTAATTTGTTTGAGGTGGTCTGGCAACCCTTTTCCGACATGTTAGTATTATGGCAGTTATACATTCTCATTTTAAACGTTTCAACCTATAAAATTTAAGTGCAAAATTCAGCTTTGTTGGAATTATTTCGAAGTAAAACTCTAATTTTACCGGGCTAATAACTCTTAAATACAAATTTAAATATCATCATAGAAAAAGCAATTTTGCAAGTTTACTTTTTTGTAACTTATTCTTTAATTTACCTATATAGACTGATTCTTGTTTTACATTAAAAAATAGATTTAATTAACTTATGTGGTTATCAGAGCTGTAAAAGAATAAAATGAATTGCGAATGCGCATTCACGTGAAGTCTGAATTCAATTTGATTAAAATGAATTAAAATCACTCAATTTAAAATGACTTCTGAATTCACTTTTTTTCATTCCCCATACAGTGATGAATTCAGTGATTTAAATCAATGAATTCAAAATGATTTCAGAATTCAGCATTTTCGAATCCCATTCATTTTAAATTCAGTGTTTTAAGTCACTGAATTGTTTTGCATTCACTGACTTGAATCACTGAATTCAAAATGAATTCACAATTAAGAGTGTTTAAATCCTAATTAATAAAATTAATCAATTTGAATAGCCTTCAGGATTAAGGATGTTTAGTTGCCATTCTCTGAATGCGATTTAATTCAGTGATTTAAAAAAATGTATTCCAAATGAATGGAATTTAAATCACTGAATGCGATTTAATTCAGTGATTAAAAAAATTAATTCAAAATGAATGGGATTTGAGCACGCTGCATTCTGAAGTCAGTGACTTAAATCACGAAATCAAAATGAATGGTATTAGAACATTCTTAATTCTGAAATCATTTTGAATTCTGTGAATTAAATCACTGAATTCAAAATGAATCTAGTTGCTGGCTTCATTCAAATGAATGCAATCACCAAATGATGTAACTCTTTAACAGCTCTAGACTGTCTATGTACATATATTGTATATGTAAACAGCCAAACAAAAAAAAAATCTTAACTAAACATCAAAATGAAAATTTGAAAAGGAAATTATTTTTCCATTTTGAATTATAATCCAAGAACCATTTCGTGATTTGTTATTATTTCGAGATGTTTTCCAATTGATATCGATCTTTCATCCACGTTGACAGTCACTTGAAATATCCTGCCTCTTCCCTATATGTATACTAAACCTAAAAGGAAGTCAAAACAACCATCCGTTCTTATAAGTTCTCAAAGGCAAACAAGTACAATGAAAAGAAAAAAATACAGAAATTCAACCTTGGGGCATACATTTCGTCCTATTGTCATCATTTTGTGTATTTCAAAGATTGAAAATTCAATACAATGCTGTGAAGGATATAAAAGAGATAGATGATGGCATAGCTTCATCTCCATATTCACAACGAGACACGTTTTGCATACATTGTTGATTGGGCTAAATAAGGGTTTGTAATTTTTTAACGATACCAATCCAAGGATATTGGTTTGAATTTTAAATTATTCGACAAAGGAAAGCACACAAATAACTTCGGAATTCCTGTGCCCCTATTTTGTAACGAGGATATTTGTAAAAAAAAAAGTCCTTACGGTGGAAAAATAATTATTAACACAGGTCACGAGTTTATCTGAAGGTTAAAAATATTTAGAAAGATGATACACTAAAGTAAAGGTATTTTCAGGATTAATATTATACCGTTTGGAATAGAAGATTGCTTTGAGATAAAAAAATTAAACTTAAAGTACTTTTGATTATAATTTTACATATAATATTTGTGTAGAGAAGGAAGTGACCTACAATAAAATTTAATGCAATTTCAGGGCCGTCATATCTGTCTATCAAAAATGGTATTAGGTCTGGGATTGTAGAAAAGGGTGTGCTTGAATTAAAATTAGATTATCAAGCTAAATTTACTTGAAAACGGTTTGATGATTTTGGTTCAATTCGACATATGAATACGGTCTTAGTTTTTACCTATAACGGTTTAAATTTTTCCAAACTTATATTTCGTACATTTAATTTATAAATATTATGTTTGGTGAATGCAATTGAGAATATTTGAACTATATTAATTTGGAATAAAAGTTGAGTTAACTCTAGGTATATTCTGAGTTAATTTCAAGTTATCTTGGGATCTCAAACTGACTGAAAAACATTTTTCTGTACTAGCACAATCACTAAATGGCATAGCTAGGGCCAAAGGTCAAGTTATACTCACTAACACACAAGGAAGAGTGCCTCATAAAAAAGGGTACGACTGGGTAGCAAGAAGGTGCTCTTGTGGCAAATAATGTTCGTCGTAGCGACGGGTAAAATTCGTTTCACAGGTCTAAAAATAAAGGGCACGACTGGGTCGCAAAAACTTGCTCTTGGGGCAAGTAACTTTCATGTTTACGACTTCTTTTATAAACAAATGTATGGAATAAAATAAAGGTTTATATGAAAGATACAGTTTTCGGTAAAAATATAATTACTTGAAATTTGATAAAAGTTTATGGTATTTTTTTCGAGAAAATTAGAATTATCGGTTTCTCTTTCAAAATAATTTTTTGGAATTTTATTTCAATTTAGCAGCAGTTTTTTTAATATTAAATTCTAATAATATTTGATTCTAAAAAAAAATTCAGACGAAAGACATCACCATTGGTAACAAATCACTCATGTAAAATTTTATCAAAATTGATCGCATTTTTTTCGAGAAAAATAGAATTATCGGTTACGCTTATATGGTAGGTACAGTTATTTTTATACCTAGGTCAAAAATAAAAAAAATGTCCGGGGATATTTCGTTAAGAATAGTTTGTGCCAAGTTTGAAGAAAATTGGTTCAACCGTTTGGGCTGCAGGTGTCGGTCGATACATCCAGACATCCAGACAGACAGAATTGTCGGACCTACTTTTTTCGTCTTCTCTATTATCGTAATGTCATGTTTGATTGTTATCTCGAAACTTATTTTTACGAATGCATCATAACTTGCCTTGTGGTACCTATAATCGCGAGTAAAAAAATCTACCTATAGGTATTTAAAAAAATCCAAAAATTAATTTTTAAAAAAATTTAGTTTACTTTGCAATAAAAAACATTTTTGATGAAAGACATCAACGTCAGCAAATCACACATAATGTGCATTAATAAATTGTACGTATCTACATTATGTACATTAATTGAAATCAAATTTTTTTCCCGTTAGTTCATTTCCATTTTATAGAGATTTTGTGAGGTTCTGGATTCTGCAAATGTGTGCTGAATCGATTAAGTTTTTTTTTATTTATGTTTATTAAAGGTTGAGATTGAGATATGGCATCTTCACACTTAAAAATTTGAATAAAAATCAAAAAGTTATTGTTGAAGCTAAAAATAAAATAGTATACAATTATTCTAAAATTTCGGCAAATAAAGGGAGTGGAATGTGATTACTGTGCAAAATGAAGTTGAAAACTAAAAAAAACTAAAGCTTTAAAATTGCCCCAGAAAGAGGTCGATAAAAACTTTAGATCCACATCGAACGGATGGTGGTGTTTGATCCCAAAATGAATGTCCCTAAAGTTGCAGCTGACAATTTAACAAATCATGACGTGTCGCTTAACCCTTAAACGGTGACAAACCGTCTGCATAAAAAGGCTTCAAAGTTCCAAACCAATGGAGTATATCAATTTATAATATATGTTAGCCAAAAATTGTGTGTGATTTGGAAAAATGCAATCTTTGTTGACAAGACAAAATTCAAGGAAAATAAAGTGTACGACTGGGTCGCACAAACTTTCTCTTGTAAGAAGCTGCCATAAAAATAAAATTTAATTTAATAAAAATAAATTTAATATTTTTTTTTTTAATATGTATAAAAAAATAATAACTACTTTTTATAAAGATTGAAACAAAAATAAAAGTATGCAGACAATTGAGGCAACATCAATATAAGAATACCAAAAAATAGTTCCAAAATAGTTGGGAAGAGCTGTTTTACTTAATAATTTTTATAATTTTTTTTTTTTACTAATATTTTGCATTTTAAACAAATATTGAATTTACAAAAAAATATATAAAAATAGTTTAAATTAAAACTATCTTTCGAAACAACTTTTTTAATCAAATCGCAACTACATCTAACTACTATAATCGCTAGTAAAAATGGTTGTCAGGCTGGATTTGAACTTGGAACTCTAACGTAAGAGATCAACTCGGATGCAATATAACACTAGAATTAAGTAAATGCCTATCAAAATCTTATACATATATGTATATAATGAACTTTAACGAGTTCAAAAAGTCACGGATTTATAATGTTCATTTTTTACTGACCTTTAGCTCAGAAACTTTAATACCTTTTGATAAAATATCGAAGGTCACAAATTTCATTAAAAAAATTCATATTTAATATTCATCCAGTGAAAAATAAAATCTGATTCCTTTACAAATTATCAATTAATTAATAATAATACCTTGTCAATGACATCAGAAACAGGTTTGTTATGATTTTTAAAACATTTGTAAAACATGACCTTAACATGACCTTATTCCCTAAGCCATGTTTAATAGATGTAAAATTAATTGGGTTAACCTTTGTAAAAAATAAAGGTATACCTAATTGGGCAATTAGAATTTACAAATGATTTCATTTAGAAGGTTAAGTTAGATGATTTCATGTTGAGTAGCAACGCATTAAAGGTCTAGCTCTTTAATAAGGTTTATTTCAAAAAGTTTCTATGAAAAAGCAAGTTTAATAATTAAACTTCATATAACATATAACTTATGCAAAGACCTTTT
The DNA here is from genome assembly GCA_951217065.1 of Baccha elongata. Taxonomy (NCBI): domain Eukaryota; kingdom Metazoa; phylum Arthropoda; class Insecta; order Diptera; family Syrphidae; genus Baccha; species Baccha elongata. The sequence goes on from OX578272.1 coordinate 31,508,318, forward strand.
ATATTTAAAATCATCTATGACTTTATGTAAACCTCAGAAAATGAAGAGGGCAGTTATGTTCAGAGTCATTTCTGAAAATGGAAAATTACAAATGTTTACCTATTTGAATAATTTAATTGTCATTTGAAGTTTGGCAAACACTAATTATTTTAGCAAATGGACAATTAGCATTTTATAATAATATTTTATTGTTCTCATAAAGAAATCAAAACTAAATTGGTTGTTGGTCTGGAGTGGAGTTGCCAATGATTTTCTTTTCTCTTATGATTTAAATATGTATACAATTTTTGTTTAGAAAACTAATCCTCCCACCCATGATTACATTTTATATAATTGTATTGTTTAAATCACCCTGTTATAGTATATCTAATGAAGGGTTTTTAAATACATGTAAGATTTTTTCGATTTTATTGCATTTTAAAGGCAAACCTTTATTTTCAAAAATAAAATATATATATTAATGGTACATAAATTCTCCACACATCATAGATTGAGTCATGTTATATTATAAATTCAGAAAAATATGTGAGCATACCGTAGATACCCGTTTTGCATTACAAACATACATACATAACACATTCATACAAAATCGACATCCTCCATTTTGATTTCTCTATGTATAAGAATTTTGCATAATTTTCGTAACATTCTAACATGCATTTCTCACCTGCTATTTGGAAATGTCCTTTTACTTCATTTTTTTTTCTTTTGGGTTATTTTTTTTTTTCGGGAATTTTTGTGTTTAAATTTTTCTATCACGTTTCACTGATGCTAGCAAATATCTTTTATGGAAATGTGCATTACATATGTAAATATTTTAAGAAAATTGAAGTTACTATGGAATTTAATCCTAAGATATAGGTTAAATAAAAGTTAAGGTATATCTATTTGTGTATGTAGTTTATATTACTTAATCGGGGTGGGATAAAAAGTAAGCCCGATTTTACAAAATCAGAAAAATTTAGAAACGGACTAGGTATACATCAGTGTATTTCAACTGAATGCCGTCATTTTGCTGAGTTCAAAAGAGCTATATGAATGATGAACTGAATTGATTGCATAGGCGTCACTTTAAGCAATAGGGCTTTTTAGGTAACAACGATATATCTCTTTCTCGTTCGCAGAGCAGTGTCAAAATCAGCAGTACGCGGATGACAGCTAAACATTTTATTTGTTTACTTTTTTTTTTTTTTTTTAAATTGATTGAAAACAAGAGCTGAAATATTAATGTTGTGTGCGAAAATTGTTAATGGTGTATTATTAAACCTTTTAGTCACGTAAATCTCAAATTTCACAGGAAAAAAAGAGATTATTTACAAAATTCTTTTACAAAATTTTGAGTTTGACGTTTTAAAAAAGTAGTGTGAGCTGTCATTTATTTTCTGACAATATGGTAAGATTCTCTATACATATTAATCTGAACTTTGAAGTTTTCGCAAAATGGGGATGTGGTACAGTAAATGGGGAATCATTTGACAAAAGTTTGGTAAGTCTCCAAGTTTGAATGCAGTTTTGTATAGTAGTTGATTCTGAGAATAAAACTGAGTTTACGGAAATTTGGTCTTGCGCAGCAGCCACCGTCTTAAATCCGTTAAATGTAAGATTTCTCGTGTTTTTGCGTTCTTCTATTTTTGAGTGCGTTTTTATAAAAAAAAAAACTATTAAATACTTTTTTGTTGCAATTTGTATTATCTACAGAATGGTAAAATTATATTTTTAGTGGAAGAATCTTAGAAGTTATAAGGAAAACCCTATAAAAAAATGTAAGTTTATGTTTTTTTAGAAATTAAATTTTAAAGTCAATTTTTTTTTATTTAAATTTTGAAATTCTATTTCTCCAAAACCATAAACTTAAATTACTTAAATTAAACATGAAATTAAAGACAGGAGTTATATCTGAAAAACAAAAATATCATACATTTATTCAATCGGATATGAGGGGAGCATATGCCAGTCTCCCGTAGGATTTTTTTCTTATCTTGACTTAAGCTATACATTTTAGCCTTTACACATAGAGGAATCAAAAAGGTTTCAAACTCACTGAAGTAGATATCGCTAAATGAGCATATCAAGTAATTATTATTGCCCTAATTCCCTGTAACAAAAATCCCTCAAACCAAACCGAACTTCTTCTGCATACTTTTGCATTTGTTTTTCTTTATTTCTCTTGCCATTTAATTCAATAATAATTGCAACAAGAGTAAAAAACAGCCGATAGTAACGACATTCTACGATCAAAGTTTGAAACTTCCACATGATTTCTCCATGTGACTCCAATGATCTTATGCAAATGACCCTAAATAATTGGAAGTATAAAAATAATTGGAAGTATATGCATTTCAAACTGTTCCGGCCGTCGCGTAATGGAATCAAAAATCTACCGAAATTAACGAAAAATACATAACTTTTTTGTATTATCTTTAAAAAAGTGTTTAATATTTTTTATCGAATAACAAAAAGTTAGCGAGGAATTCGCAAAAAATAAAGTGATTGTCTTTTTTTATTCGGTTTTTCCTTGTAACTTCTAACAGCTAGGTTCCATATAGAAATCGAGTAAAATTAAACCCATATCGAAATTGCAAAACGAGTGAGTTTAATTTCAGTGTTCCACATTTCGACCGTTTTGGTAACTCCGAATTATTACACTTTGTTCCTAATTAATTTTTAAATATTATTGTTGTTTACAATAAGTGCTGTATTAATTGCTGCCGTAATATAAGAAATATAAATATTATGCATAAGAAATAATAAAAACACGAAAACTGAAGGATATAATATACAAGTGTAGATCAAAAATCAAACCCATTGGAAAATGAAATGCCAAGAAAGTTATTATTTGCTTTTAAATATATTTACGTAAGTGCATATCATATTACTATCAAATTGTCGAGCAAGTCCTACTTGCAAAATTTTCAATTCGCACTCGTCAGCTAGACGCAGTTGTGCGTTTTCCTTTCGAAGGAAATATCCAAGATCGATTCAAACAGATGCTGATGACCTTTTCATGGAATTTTGTAATCATATTTTTAATCGCGTCTCTTCGTTTCTACTATTTCACAATAAATATTTACGATCGATTTGAAATCAATAAGAAATCGAAAAAATCAATTTGTGGAACACAACAATTTCACTTTGTATCGATTTCGGAAAAAGTGAAATCGAAATCAATGCGGTGAAATCTAGAACACCGAATTTAATTTTCGGTCGATTCAGATTTCATTTCGAGTGAAAGTGAAATGTGGAACCTAGCTGTAAGACACTATTACTACAAATATAATTTTTGTCCATTTTATAAATAATACGAATGGCAACAAAAAATAGTTTTTGATAGTTTTTTTCATAAAAACGCAAACAAATATAGAAAAACGCTTAAACAAGACAAAGTCTTAAATTCAAGACTGCGGCTACGGTTGATTCAGCCCTAGCGAGGTATCCGTCGGAATGGGACTTTTAGTGATATTTTTGACAATTTAATTTAATGATTTGTATGAAGTCGTAGAAAACTCCGTTCCGATTCTTCGTTAGGGCAGATTGTATATATATAAAAAGCCAACAAATGCGTGTCCCTAGGTTGTGACGTTAAAAAAACCCTAACGAAAGAAAGCCAAATTTATTCGAAATTCGGTCTTATTTTGATTTAGCAAACGAAAAAACATCTAAGTATTTGTCCTTATTTCGTTGTGGTAAACTAAGTTAACCCAAAAATGTTTTATCTTATTTTGGAAATTGGAACAATCTAAGAGTTCTATCCCTCCTGCAAAAATTAAAAATATTATTAAAGAGTGAAATCCATAATTATAGATATGCGTATATGTACGGTGACCATCCGTCCTCTTTTTTAAAAGGACAGTCCTTTCATTCGGTGCCATGTCCTCTCTTCTTTTTGTGTCCTTTCTTTGCCCTCCTTTTACTAAATTGTCCTCCCAATGTCCTCTTTTTTCCTTTCAAATCGCTTTTTAAGATTAAGTATTTTGATCATTAATAAATTACCTACTTTCACAATCTCTAAGTAAGAAATTTCTCTTAAGCAATGCATGTAGCTCGGAAACGGTTGAGAATAAAAAAAAAATACTTAACAACAAATGTAGTAAATTTTATGAGCTGTAATTTAATCTCGCAGAACATTCCACTGCGACGCATCATTTTTTTGCTGTAAGCGAAAGACCAACAAAGGGGATTCTTATGACCCTTCACCTTCTTGACGTAAGGACTTTTAATATGTTAACTTCTTAAGCAGCCAGCACAATATTTCGAATGATGTCCCTTCTAACTCACGACCTTTCCTTTCAGTATGTAAGCAGCGATGCTGTTTCCGCCCTGTATCGTAAAAAGAGGTGGGGGCATGAACAAAATATTTTTGACTAAATTTTTCGCAAATTGTATGTTTAACAATTTTGATAATAGATGTCAACATCACTAAGTTGAGTGAAACCGGGATAATCGCGAAACACACGATTTTTGTTACTTTTCACATTGAATAACTAACATTGCGTAGGTCTGGGTTTGAGCCCTGAGTACACCTAATGTTTATTTAGGGGTCCTGCCTCTTGCGAGGAAGTGACAAATTTTATAAAACTATCATTGTCATGAAAAGTACATCTCATCTTAGTCGTTCGGTTTCGACGAGGTCCCCTTTAATCCATGTAGAACTAACAACGCAATAAACGGATTGGGTGTAAGTTAATAGGACGTGTGGTTTTTCGGAGCTGTCAGTGCTACTAACCTTTGCAGACAACTTTAATTAGAACGCCAATATGAAGTTGTATACGAGTTTTGAGCATATTCCCTCTAATTTCCAGGATGCCCATTATTTTACATAAAATCAGTAGGTACTATGTGAGTTGACTATGAAATGTAAAAAGAATTTAATTAAAATTATTCGTTCTCAAATTTTTGAGCGCTTATGAAAAAAATGTGTCCTTTTTTGCCTCCGAGAAGATGGTCACCGCCACAATAATTTTTATCGACTGCTCAAAGATGGTTAATGGAGATTGGCAAGATTATTCTCCGAAGTACTAAAAATCAATCAAGCATATTCTACTTAGTGCTACAACGTTATTTTAATCCAAATTGATTATCATAGGTACATGAAGTGATTAGAGTGTTCTGGAGTAGCGACACATTGGGCTTTTTAGGAGTATGTCAGAGTAAGTGGAATATTTCGGAGGTATCGTATGGCACAGGTTTTATTTCAAAAGTTTATCGACCTTAAAATAATTTAATATTTTCTTTTACATAAAAACTATTATGAAACAAGTTATAGAAAAACAAAGAAAAATAAAATATCTTATTGTATGTAATGCACCATGACAAACGATATCTTCTGTTAAGTTAAATACAGAAACGCATTTCTCATTGTATAATGTATATAAATATTGCATAGTGCAATACACTTTGAATTGTCTCGTCATTCATGAGCACAATAATTAATAAGAATAACACCTCCATCATGTAAAAACCTGACTGAAAAATATTTTTTTTTTTTTACTTTTTTTTGACATGTAATTTCAAATGAAAGCACATTATGGTGCATGTAAAGTAATAACAGTGTTGTCTGCATTCACAAAGTAAAATTTTCATTCAAAGAAAAGAATATGTTCCATAACTTTTATACAAAGGACACTCGCATGACGGAAAATGATCTCAATATTATAATTTACGCTTTGACTTTGAGTAAAGGAGATGAGAAATAGTAATTATTTTCTATCTATAGGTAGATGACAATCACGTTGCATGTAATAAATTCCATTTTTCTCGTTTGAACAGAAATACGCCTTGAAAACGAGAGTTGCTCAAAGTCTTGACAGATATGGGCATGTTTATCTATATAGGGATTTTATTAAAGTGTATTTTGTTATTAAATATCAATTAACATTTTAATAAAGTCACATTAACATTTTAGTAAAATCTGCAAACAATGAACTACTATAGGCAGAGGAAAGACATTAACCAAGGAGGAAATACGCCAAATTCGAGCTTACCGGGAAGATGGAAAATCAATCAATGAAAGAAGCAAGTGCGTTGTCAACAATTATCTTAAGGACTCGGAAAGGTATGAAAAGAACCGCAAAGGAAGAATCAGAAGATCACTAACATGTAAGGAAAGTCGGGCGATACTGAGAACAGCTTCAAATTCAAGGCTCTCCGTAAGTAAAATCATGGCAGCAACTGGAGTTAAAGCTAGTAGATCAACTGTTCTTCGGAAGATACAGAAGGCCGACTATATTCGTCATCAAAAAATCAAGAGAAAACCACCATTTAATGACGCACGTAAAAACCAACGGCTTGAATTTGCAACAAGTCATATCAGGTGGAATAGAGAGTGGCATACCCGTAGTTTTTTCTGATGAAAAAAAAATTAATTTGTGCGGACCTGATGGATACAGCTTTGTTTCATGATTTGAGAAAAGAAGAAATGCATCTCCAAAGGCGGCACAGCAGAGGAGATGGTGTAATGGTATGGGGAGCAATAAGCTATTACGGAACAGTTGTTCTGCGAAACCGCCATCTTACCTAAGCTATTTCAGAACTGTGGAGCTGGATTTATAAAGCTCAAAAATGACCGCAATCACTTACAAATCGATACTGGAGAGAGCTGTTTCGCAGTTTACTGAAATATTTGCTGGACATCGATGGACTTTCCAATAAGACGATGCACCGATACATACCGCACGTATAACAAAAGCCTGGATTCATAAACAAAATGTAAACCTACTTGCATGGCCACCATATTCACCCGACCTGCACATCATGGATAACGTGTAGGATTGGCTTTCATAAAAAGTCTACGAAGGACGAAGGCAGTATGATAAAACGGAAGAGATAATTTAAGCCATAAAACAAGCCTGGTTCAAAATTTCGCTTGGTTATTTGACAAAACTCTATGAATCTCTACATAGCAGGCTACTTGAAGTGATTCAGCGATCAAACTGTTGCAATTCTTGGAATAAAACTAATATTTATTTATACAGACAAAAATTTTACTGTTTAATTATTTTTTAAGCTTGAAACAGGTAAATTCGTCTACTGTCCTTAATCAAGTGAAACAAAAAAAGCAGGTAAATTTTATGACATTTTTGGGAAAAGTGTCTAAAATGTTGTAATTATCAACATAATCCTATTTTTTTTTCTACAATACAAATCTAATATATCCTTCATTCATTCTGCATATTTTTTTCCCAAAATACCAAGGGGTTTGAAAAATGAAAATAGAAAACTGCCTGTCCTTAATCAAGTGACACGGAGTGTATGTACACCTATTATACATAAATGTGTGTATATAATTGCGATATATATTATGGTGTTGCATCATCTAATGTATAGCATCAAGCTTATAACGTCTGAAGAACGTACCTACACTGCACGCACACCATATATAAACACGGTTCCAAGCCCAATCTTTGACGAACTTAAAAGTATTTTCCGAATAAACAAAAAAAGCATCACTAAATAATCTGATGATCGGCTTGGCTGTCCCATAAAGTAGTGTTCATGTGCAAAGGTTGTTATTGGTTCATTTAAACACTGCTGAATGAAAAATTTATATCGATGACATTTTATTTTGTTGTTTAGTATAATATCTTCCAAAAATATCCAGAACACAAAATAAAGATTTATTTAAAAATAACAAATAATATGAATTATTTTGAACGTTATTATTTAAAAATACAATTTTTTATTCTGCTGCTTAAATTGTAATCAACATAATATTGAAATATTTTATTAAAACAGAAAAAACAATATTCACGTGAGCAATTAATATTTTGTTGTTACAGTTGTTATTACATTAGTTATTATCTTTTTTGATTTTTTTTAAGTACCTAACCTTTTATTTATATCTTCTTGAAAGTTGAAATTTTAAAAAGAATCCGACTGTATTTATAAATCACTCGTAGGTTTAATCGATAAAACTACCTTCGCTTGCGAACAGTATTTTCTTCTGGAGATTAAACAAAAAATATTTACGATGTAACAAAATAACTCCATATTCAAAGTATTCTGTCTAGACTAATATTTTAGGTCTTTATAAAATAATTGCTTTCATGTTTTAAAATGCTATACCTTCGTCACATTTCCCCCAAGAGGACCCTTCAATGGAAATCTTAAAGTTGAAAAGTCGAAGTCATAACATCATCGTAAAAAAAGGAAAAGAGGAAAAACAGAATGAAATAATACAAATTCTATATACTGATATGAAAATTAATTTAAAATGTTTTTTTTTATTTTAAAATATTCAACCAAGTAGAAGACTTAGCTTCAGTTTAAAATAAGTGGACTTTTCTGAATTATAGTTATAAATAGCTACGTATCGGTATCCATACACTGAATAGTGGAGTTGTCGAATGGTACCGAAGTTGGTTACGTGAAATTTTAGGTTGCAAAATGCTTTGTTTTAATTTAATTTTATTAATCAGCAGTTGTTTATTAATATGGTTCTCAAATTTGTAACTCCTATTTGGTTTTACTTTGGAAACTTATCAAAATTCTACAGTCTGAAAATGAAATAGGTACAGAGTTGCAAACATTAAACCATAAAAATGTTTACTCACAAAAACAAAATACATTTTTTTATCTTAGTAATTTTTCATTATTTATTCTTGTCATTTATTAAATTACTAATGTTGAATCCATTGTAAAAAAAAATATGTTCGTTATTCAATTTGATAGATGAATTTTGCAAAAGCTCTAAAGAACCAATCTTGTGCTCGAATATCTATTACTTTTGTTATAAAGAACATTTTTTTTGTATTGAATATAATAATAATTTATTCAAGATATTCAAAGAATGCATTTGAAGAGTTGCAGCAAAATAAATTCTATTGTTATGTTAAAGAATCATTCCATTCATTCTACTTGGATTTATATTGACTTTACCTTTCTATTCATCATGTCCGTCCTTGGACATATAATCAATTTAAAAATTCAAAATAATAAATGAATATTTCCAAGACTAAAAAGATTTTTTAAAGGATATTTGTGAATTATCTTGGATATTGATTTGGAATTTCTTAAGATTCCAAAATAAATTTATTTCTCGACAAAGAAAATTTTGAACTCATAGTTTTATATTATAAATAACATTGGATATTTCTAAAGATTTTAAATTGATTTTATAACAATAGTAGAAATTTTAATCTGACAAAGAGATTGAAGATTGAGTTATCTGAAAGTGAAGTGAAATTCAAGTGCACAAAACCCTACAGGACATTGTATAGTCAATATTGCAGGACTCTAGTCAGTTCCATTTTTTTATACAAACATACTATACGTACATTTTGTATTACCACCAATTATCCCATTGAATTTTTGAATTCTTTAGGTGTTACGAAGTTCAGTCATAATTTTGTTGCTTATTGTAAATGATTGTGAAAAATCTAAATTCAAGTATTTTCAATTTTTCAATTTCAATTTCAATTTATTGTATACATAAAAGTAATTGTACTTTAAGATTAATATCAATTGTAGTACATAGATTTAAAGTTAATGGAATACATCATTTTTAGTTATTTATATATCGAATTATAGATATCTTAAAACTAAATTTAATTTAACAAAAAAAGATAACAGTTCAAAATAAGAAAGAAAGAATAGATTTGAGTTTAAGTAAGGAGCGAGAAATACTAAAAAATTGCACTTTTAAATCGTGTTGCATAAGAGATAGTTCTTATATTTATTAGTAGAGAGTTCCATAATTTAGATAGTGAAAGCATCATGGAATTATACTTAGAGTTCTAAAAGGAACGAGCAAAATTAAGTTTTTCAAACAAATACAACGGAGTCTTTTTATTAACAAGATTATGTAAAAATATGCAGTTTCTGCCATCAACGCAATGTTTCAATATTGTTCCTAAAAAGTTGTTTGCATGTTGGGATATATGATCATATCTACGCAGCCCATGAATGTAACTAATCGAGTCGTTAAAAGCTGCTTGTAGTTTACGTTGGGATAAAGAGTCAATATAAGGGTATACAGTTTCAAAATCAGTGGTTGAATGAGACTTTTGACAATTAGTGGTTGAATGAGACTTTTGACAAGTCTTGCTCTGGTGTCGGTTGGAGTTAAGCTTGCAGCCATCAACAGCTTCCGTAGACGTCCATATATCTTACCTATAACATAGTTTGTATGATCATATCCAGAAAGGTTAGAATTTATAACAAAACCCAGGCTTTTAGCAGTTTGAACAATTTTGAATTTATCAGCAGAAAGAAAAATAACAGGTAAAATATTGAGTTCTTTTATTTTTTATATATGTATATTTTGCGCGCACTCAAGGGATTATGAATACCCTTCATATGATTAACACAGTACGAGGGTTTAGAGAAATTGGATAGGGGTTGAAAGGAGATACCGATGCACATTGGTTTTGAATGCTTGAAGATTAAAATGGAGGGGAAAAACAGAGCCGGGTAAAGCATTCCACATTCGTGTAGTGCGGCTAAAAAAAGAGTTTCTGTACTTAACTGTTCGTCCGAAGTTGGGCTCAAGGATGAACTCATGGGCATTCCTTGCAGTACAAGTATTGCGGTTGAATCGTTTCAAGGGAGGAACGCAACTGGTTATTTCGGCGGAGCACTCTTTACAAAAAAAGCGATAAAATAAGGAGAGGCAAGAAACATTTCGGCGATGTTCAAGTGACACAAATGTTTCCGTTATAATCCTGTCCCCCATCATTTTTAAGGCTCTTTTCTGAATTCGATCTAGGAGATTCAAATAAGATACAATAGCTCCTGTCCAGACATGAGAATTGATTCCTTGTGGAACACCCTGTTTTATAAGTAAAAAGTCTGAGAAAGAATCATTAGTTACTACTCTTTGGAGTCTGTCAGCGAGATAACTTTTAAGTAGCTGTACTGCAGAATTACCGAAGCCAAATAAATTATATAATTTCCAACAAATAATTTTGTGATTTACTTTGTCGAAAGCTTTCGAAAAAATCAAGAAAACAAAGGAGCGTTACACTTCCCTTATCGAAATCCAGTCTTATATCGTCCAATATTTTAACCGTGGTAGTGAAACAACTGTGGTTGGATCTAAATCCAGATTGTCCAGCATACATAAGATTATTGAGAGACAATATAATAATGTTGAAGAATTTCTTGGCTATTAATCTCTCAAAGACTTTCGACAAATATGGTAAGATAATAATCGGTCTGAAATCAGTAGCAGACATTGGATTGGATTTTTTTGTGATAGGCATTATATAAGGTAGAATTATCTTTATAAATAAAAGTTGTACCCCATCTTCTCCAACAGCATTTGATTTGATAAGTCTAACACAATTAATAAAATCATATTCGTCAACCAATTTAAAATTAAAACCTGTGATCGGTTAAAAATTTGAATCACTCATTTCCAAAAAAATTAAACTGGTCTCCTCAGCGTTATTTTTTCCATTTTCCATTAGTTTCCATTTTCGATAAAGCTTATTTCTAGCCATGATTTTGAGAGGAAAATTCAAAGGCCAAGATGTTCTCATTCCGTTATTACCAATTATTTGGATTTAGATTTAGATTTAGATTTTCGCTATATGGTAATAAATAAATCACGAGGACAATCGCTTAATATTTTTGGCATCAATCTGTGATTTTCATGTTTCTCAGTTTAGGATTTTTGAATAAAAAATTTAAATTGACCAAATTATAAAGCCACGTGATGTTTGCATTCTAGGAGTTATTATTATCATTACAACGAATTTGCGTGAAATCAAGTCCGTCGGGTCAGCTAGTTAAAAATAAATACAAATGATCTTTTAACAGAAATCGATAGTTGTTTTAGAAAAAAGAAAAGAAAAATGCTATCAAGTGCGCTTTATATTATTATTTAACTAAATAGAATTTAAAGCCTTTCTATATACAGACTTTCTTTAAGTTCTATTTTCAAAAGCTTAAATATCTTAAAGGATTTTTCTTAAAGATTTGAATCAGTTTACCATGGTCTCTTTATACCAAAATATTTACACATACCTAAAGTAAAATCCTGAAGAAATATGATATGATGTTTGTTTTTTTTTTTTTTTTTTTGCTGTTAAATTCAAAACATTTTTTGTTTCTCCCTCAAAAAGGCAAAGGAACACAATTTTGGTTCTTCTGATTGCGGTTGAATTTCGCCTACAATTGAAAAACCTAACTTTATTCAAATCAACTTTGTATTCAAAAGGAATCACATAATGTCAATAAAAAAGCACAGTATTATTGTATTCTTGGCATTGGATTTTCAATCTTTAAGATACAGAAACGATGGTAAAAGGAAATTCTCTATGAATGTTTGTCCGCATGTATATTCCCCCAAATTAAAGGTGTTCTTGTTTGGCTTTGAGGAAGTAGGTCGATATCCGTCTTTTGAATAAATAAAGCAATGAAGTTGAGTAGATGGGAAGGAATATCTTTTGAAGGTTTGGAGTGATTGGTAACATCCTGCAATCGAAAGATGATCGATAAGGATTATTCAAAAATGAAAATAATTTCCTTGATTTTCGAAAAAAGAAATTGATTTTTTTCTTTAAGAAATCAAACATATTAGTCCAGTCATCTTAGTCGTTTTCGAGGTAGAGGGTGGAAAGCATCATTTAACGTCAAACTGTTGTCACGGTCAAAATCACACCATGTAAAATTTATTAATTACTGATAAATGCTTAATTATTAAAAATTTATGTTTCTTATTAATTTTTATAGGGAAGAGTGGGCAAGTAGGACTAAACCCTTTTTTAAACTAGTTTCTGCCATACTATCTTCTTTTGAACAAAAAATTTTAGTGAAACACTTGTTTCGCGAACGCATTCACACGAAATCATAAACAAAGTAAAGTTGGTCTCAGTTGAAAGCATGAAAGTTTAAACTTTTTAAATTGAACATTTATATTGTTCAAAATGCTACCTGAACTGAAAGTTAGGCTCTATACACAGGAGTAGTTCATCCAGCGCTTACATACGGTTAATAATGTAGGACAATGCACATTGTAAAATAAGTATGAAACCTAATTGACTGCAACAAAGATAAAGATGCTTCGCGTGTCAGCTGATGGAGTTAGAAAACTAAATGGAATCAGAAGTAAAAAGATCCAAAGAAGAAAAATACCATCGTTGATAAAATACAATACGACAAACTTAGCTGGTATTGTCATGTAATTAGGAGAGACGCTGAGAACCCCGTCCAAAAGTCACTTTTATACAACGTTTCGGTACAATCGCAAAATAGAGACATGCCTGAAAATTCCTGGCACTAGCATTCAGTTGGCCTCAGATATGGAACAATCCATAGCCGGAAAGATTGTCGACATTTTTTAGGAACAACAATTACGGGTGTTCAAGCTTGAACAAACGAGTATGCTTCTTTTTCTTCTCACCTTTTCCGACGATGCTATATGATCTCGAATGCGTTCACACCTTTCCCATTTCTCCTTCACCTACTGATAAGTAAAACAAAACTGGTTCATTACTGGGTAGACATAAACTCACTTATCTGATTGTAAGATAAAACACATGAAACTGTTTGTTTTAAATACATATATATATTCATCTGCATTTAAATAAAACACAGATAAATTTATCAAAGAAGTATTGAACTACCTAAGTGAAAACGGAGTTTCTGAATTCAGAAACTATTTACTTTAACGACTTTATTTTAAAGATAATTTAAAAAACGAAATAATAAATAGCTCTTTACTTCATGAGCAAAGAACCAATATTGTCAATAAAAGTGATGATGTATACCTAGCACCAGCCAACTAAATGTACAATGTACATCACATTGTCTGAAACCCCAGGAGTATGTAACCCCATTAAAACCAGACGTTCGATATTTTCTTAACGCTGGCTGCTCTGGTGAACCCATATCATATAACGCCATTTTCGTAGTAGAGTCAATGTGCTATATGAACAGTGTTGACTCTAAAGGAATGTTCATTTTGTAACTCCTCTATCTTTAAATGCTTTCATGAGTGCATATAAATTCAAAGATGATAGTTTCCTTTTATAATATGAAGAAGATGATGGTAGGAGTAGGATTGAATATGTTGGGTCGTTTAAATTTTAAGGAAATACATTTTCTGAACTTAATAGTGCACACATCTATTAATTTAGATATTTGTTGATATAAGGATAATCCTTATATTAATAGAGTAATTTTGCAAGTATGGATGTTCAGCTCTTGGTCCAACAATAAATACATATCAACAAATTACTTCTTTGAAATAATAATTTCTAAAATTACTTTTATTCATTCGCCTCAACTTAGGCTAATTAAAAAAAAATACCCACATTACAACAGGGTTAAATACTTAAAAAACTTATTTTCGACAATAAATAAAAGTAATTTTCTAACCTTTTTGACGTCTTCCACTTTGTTTTTGTTTTACCATTTTATTTGGTATCTAATCGCATTTCAACAATTTCTGCGTTAAGGTGGTTGGTATATTCTATACAGTAGCTTAGATTGCATTCATATTTTTTCCAAAATTCCGCGAGGTTCTTACAATTGGCTAGAGATTATGTACTGTTCGTAAAAGAATGAACTGGGCATTTGGTATTACTGTAAGTAAAGCCTACGCACAGTAGTTTCTCCAATAAACCAAAATTTAAAATTTCAAGGTTTGAAAAACATTTTTTTTTTAATGCAAAAATTATCTATGACAATAGGACAATAAAGTAGGAGTAATGTTTCTTCTCCAAAAATTAGTTGTTGGCAGTCAGTAACGTTACGAAGTTGATTGTTTTTCACAGTTTTATAAGAAATGTTAATTTGAAAATACGATACCTACAGCTGTTTTTGGTCAGTTGTGTAAAGTTAATTTTCGAAAAAAGTTGATGTAAATAATAAAATAGTGTATAGCGATTAACTTTAAATAATTTTCTAAGAAAATATGCATATTTTTTTTTGACCCTTGTTAAAAATGGTGCGTAATTTGTGTTTTTTTCACATTTTGTGTTTTTCTGAAGAGCCAAAAAATAAAATTTCCATAAAATCCCACGATAATTTTTATACAATAATTTAGAGTTATTTTTGCTCTTTAATAATATAAACGATTTTTTTTTTGCGCAAACTTGCCCAAATTGCTAAATTTTGGACCAAAGTAAAACACTGTTTTCCACTTGTTTTTAGATCCAAGGAATATTATCAAGAGCATTGATATTTTTAATATTTGGAACACGGCGAAAAAAGGTCGCAGTATGTTCGAGGGTAAACTAGGAAGACCCCCCTAAATTCTTGACCTCAAGGACCCTGTGCTAACTTGGGGAGGTAGGAAAAACCCCAAAATTTTCGGTTTTTCGCTTATATTTCTTAAACTAAGCACGTTTTGTGTACCATATTCCATAACAAAGTTAAAGAAAAATTTCCCAAAAATTGGTCTGCCTTATATTGAAGGAGAAACACCTGATTTATTTTTGGGGTATTTTGACCCCTACAATAAAAGTAGGTGAGTATTGTACAGCAATTCTATATACATATACAATTCTATTATTAACATAATTTGTAAAAAAAAACAAAGTAAGGCTAGTAGGTTAGACTAAGATGAGAAAAAAATCGTGATGGGCAATTTTCAAACAAAAAAAAACTGAAGAAAAAAAATTATTTTAATTTTTTTTGTCAAAAAAAATTTTTAATAGCTTGATATTGTGAAGTATCAAAATATATTACTTCTTACCTCAGACCCTTTGCTTTCTAACGAAATAAATTTGAAAATCTACATTGTCAAAAAATATTTTAAACTTACTTAAACTCAAAATTATTAAATAGTTAATAAAATTCAATAATATTAGAAAGAAATAATTTTGCAAACTATTTAAAATTTAATTTTGAGTTTTGACCGCCCTTCCCATACAAATGAAACCACTGTGCTATGGTTCGATTTCATCAATTTCCGTCCAGGATATGTGTGTACATATAACGAGCAGCAGATCTATTTATACAACACGTGAAAAAACAAACTAAGAGAATCTAAATGCTTAAGCCAACGTGTTTCTCAAAATTTTAAGAGCAGTGTGTTTTGCTTTTGGACAAGACTCTTGTATTTGATCTTTTAAAATTAGTTGGGATGTTCAAAGTCATAATTATTTTTTACAGCCTCTTTGATGGTCCTAATGTAATTTCAAATTAGTCGTATATTACAAGTCGTATATTAAATGACCACATTCGAATTATGGTTTGCACAGTGGACGTAAATTGATTGTGAATATAATACGCTTACTTTGACACAACAGCAGTTGAATTTTCTACTCATTGCTCTTCATCATATAGTCTGAACAGTCAACATGTTATATATAAATAATATAATACTTAATCATTCTAAGAGACAAGTGTTATTCAATTACTAACACTTGCATCCTCTTAAATCCTGTTTCCATCACACTTAACTTGGGATTAATCTAACCATGGAATAATCTCGCACTAAAATAATCCATATAAACTGTCAAATAAAATCGTTCTTACCTTTCAATCAATCGCAAACATTCGGTTCAGATAAAGTTAAGACCGAGTGTCTGAGATTTGAATGAAATCTTCCTAAATTGACATAATTTCTTTTCGAAAAGTCTTCCATTTTGACATTGATTTATCAATTATAATTGACAGTCGCATATCACTTAATATGTCATTGAAAGATTTTTCTTTTATTATCGTCTTTTGCGTTTTTTGTGTTAAGATTCACGTGCATAAACAAAATCAATTATTCATGTCCGAACTTATTTCATGTCATTTATGGTAAGAAAAATCTAGACTGTCGTTAAACCCATTAGAAATCATAAAATATTTATAATACCCATGAAAAGATTTAAAAATTAAATTTATTTTCAATGTTATCATAAGAAAACAATCTTAGAGATGTAAAACTCTTTACATTATATCCACACCAGCGAAAGGAAGTACTCTAAATAACTGTTAGACGATGAAGAGCTTTATCCTTTTTGGTTCAAGAAAGCATCCTTAAGCACTCACGAATTCACGATCCTCCAAAACTTTACACCCCTTTTTTTGTTCAAATTCTTATACAATCTCACTCATTCTTTCTCTTTGCTCGTGCAGTGATGCTATACAGCTTTGGGAATCCATTAAATTCAAGTGTCGAAACATTTTGTTATCCTGGAATTTCAATTCCACTTGACAAAACACAGAGTGACATCAGATGCATCCGCGTTGTGTTATTGCTACAAATGCATTCAATGTCTCAATAGCTTTCAATTGCGCCAACTGTGAGATGAGCATAAAATTGCAATCCTTTTTGGAGCATGCCGATGATGACGCTAGTCTTAAGTGATAAGGGAGTTAGAGTGGGGTTTAAATAGCAAAGCATGCTGTGAAAACATCACGTGCTATGAGGGAAGGCCATTTGAAAACATAACACAAACAAATAAAAACTTTATTCCAAGGAGACAGATCTCTGAAAATTATCCATTGAATGGAAGACAAAAACATTATGCTGTGTCCACAATGAAGGTAAAATTGCGGTTATGCGAAAACACCTGCTTCAAAAAGAACCCAATAAGCGCTAAAATAATGCACCGTTTTGTGTCCACAAATTACAATACAATTAGCGACATCTGTGTTTTAAATCTCCTATATGAGAGGCCGGCACTCTAAAGAGCTCTTTCTATTCAATTGATACATATTAATTCCGCAAAATTAGCATCTTCAGTACATGCCTCATTGATTTAATAAAAAAAAACACTTTTCAAAATTAAAGCGTCAAGAAAGTTATGTAAAAGCTTATATAGTACGGTAACCTTAGAATTTACTTTTCCCAAATTAATTACAAGTTTAAACCACTTTTAAAAATTTTCATAATACATGAAAATATGTACAGAATTTTATCTGCACAATAACAATAACAGCTTGACCAAGTTTCCGTGGAGATGAGTTAAGCAGAAAAAAATATATAATTTTTTAAGCATATAAAAAAATGGGCAACCACGAAAAACGACCATAACTAACTAACGGGTAAATAAAAGCTAACCAAAGATAAACAAATAAAAACAGGAACGAAACAGAAAACCTATACACAAAACAACAACAACATTTGCTACACACATTAACGCCACTATCTGACCGATAGCAACTTCTTTTCAAATTCTATTTGACGGATGCAAAAAGTTATCCAGAGAAAAATGAGTGGATAAATATATTTAAGATTTTGCAATGAGTTTATATTTTTATCGATGGCTAGTGCCTATGCATGGACAAATCAGTACTAATGTCAAAAAAGTTTCGTGCAAGTGGGCCTTAAAGAACATTTTTTTTGAGGTGACTGAACTATTAGATAGAAAAATCTTTAAATTGCAGAACGACAAAGACCTTTTTGCTGGAAACGTAATCTCAGCTAAATCCAGGGGCCCAACTATGTAACTCGATTCTACAATTAAAATATTAGAATTCGCAAAATCGGAACTCTGTAATTCTATAAGAACGCTCATATAACCGAAAGTCGAATGACAAAAATTTCCTTTCGCAAATTTGACACTACCTAACTCGAAAGTAGATGTCAAAACCATTCGAATTTGCATAATATTGTTTGCATGCAAATGTGTTTGCGAGCAATCCTTTTAAATTAAAAGAAAGCATACAATATGCATGAAAACATATTTTTTTGTAATTGATAATATTTATTTAACTGTTTTTAACTAATCAATAATACATTTTCAACGTAAGGACTCACTAAAAGTGCAAACACAAAAGCTTCCCAATTCAAGGTTCTTGGCCAACACAATGACGAAACCCACCGATTTTTACAAAAAAAAAAAATAAAGGATCAACACATAAATTCATCTTCTAAAAGCGCTATTTTTATTGCAAAACTGAAAATAAAACATTTCACTCTGTAATCGCTTTATTATACTTGCATTTTTAATAATTCTTTTTGCGATAAGAACCATTATACCTACCTCCATGTTATGTACAATGTATGGCATTTATAGCGTTTTTTCTTATTCCAATTTATTTCCCATTGGAAAAGAATCTGATAAAACGCAACAACCACAATATTCACGATGATTAGTTAATATTTTCATTCAAAAACTTGATTTAATTTAAAATGTTTCACAAAAAAAAAAAAAAATGTTTATTGTTTCCTTTTTCAATTCATCTGTCAAATAGAATGCGAGACTCGTTCGAAAACCGGAAATATTGTGGGATATTTTTGGGACTTATTTTATTCGATTCTCATTTCATACATGTCAGTTGAAAGTAGAATCGGAAATGATTTGCGAATAGAATCAAAAGTAGAATCGAGTTACATAGTTGGGCCCCAGGCCAACCTATAGTGGTACATTGGTATTTATACTCTTACCTTTATGAATTTATTGTAATTTATATAATTGTAAGCTAATATTTAAACATCTTAAAAAATAAAGGACACAACTGGGTCACACAAACTTGCTCTTGTGGCAAAAGTTGCTTTCGTGTTGATGAGTGGAAAATTCATTTGACCAGTTTAAAAAAAAAAAAAATTTCAATAGATTGGTGGGTAGCTACCTATTTTATCTTTGAAATATATTTATTTCAAAAAAACCTTTTGAAAACAAATCTAATATAATATATATCTAAGTACGTATAGATTGATATGAAAGAAATCACCACAGGCAAAAAATTAAATTTTATCAAAATTGATATATTTTCGAGAAAAATTGAATTATCGGAAATTCAGTAGATAGATATTATTTAGAAATGGTAATTTAAGAATATTAAATTAACCTTAAATCGGTACAGCCGTTAAGGCTGTCGTTGTCGATACACCCAGACAGACGGACAAAATTTTCGGTCATTCGTCTTATCTATGATCGTAATGTCATTATTGTTTGTCATTTCAAAAAAACTTTTTAAGAATGCATAACTTGCCTTATAGTGCCTATTATGGTCGCAACTAATAAAATAGAAATGTAGGTACATAGGTACATATAATGTTAAAAGCTTCATTTGGTTTCAGCAACGAACTCGTGAATGTTTTCGGTTATTATACCGTTATAAGGAACTGTATTCAGAATAATTGTATAGCTTGTAAAATGCTTATTCAAATCAAATTCCATATAAATAAACTCAGTTACTCTCTCGACGAAGCTTTAGACAAATTTGTTGGCAGTATACTTTTTATTTGCAAAAAGTGCAGCAGATCTACTGCGATACAAGCAAAAATGCACTGCGGTGTGCCCATTTTATTTTTATTTTTGAGTAAATCTACTTTAATAATATTTTCTTTGTTTGCTTTGTCTTATTTATAACGAAATGATGCAAATGCAAGCCAAACAAAATAAAAAAAAACTGAACAACTTACACAAAATCCTTCCATTCACAATAAGGCAAATGCAAATGCATTACTCTTTTTCTAATGGATCTCTATGTGTACAAAATCATCTTTATTTTAAATTCACAATTGAAGAATAAGTACATATATAACAAAGAAACAAATTCTATTTACCAATATAAAACTTTATTTGAAAAGTTTATTTTGTATGTTAAAAATATTCAACCAAGTAGAGGACTTATTTTAGAAGACAAAGAAATTTATTTTAAGTAGGTAAGTAAGTACATATAGACAAAAACTTAAAGACCTTAAGGTATTTTTGTTTAAAAGAATACGAATAAAATTATATTTCTTTCCATACAGTAAATAAATATCAAAAAGTTTTTTGTTTTGAGGAGCTTAGATTTCCTTTTCTTTTTCATTGAAATAGGGTAAAAGCGGGTGAGATGGCATATCTTTTTTAAATATCATCTACAATAATCAATATTTCTTTATTTTTATGTCACATACATATTTTTTATTAAATTATGTATTTACTATTAAATTTACAAAGTTTTATAAATAATATATATAGTTTTTTAAGAAAAAATAAAAAAGTATTAAAATACCCTGGTGGGTGAGATGGCGCATGTTTCACTTCTTATTTATTTTTGCACAATCATTGGAGGTGTGCTTCAATGACAAGCATGAATTATGTGCCCATCTGTGGCGCGAATAAACATAATGCCCGTAACATCTCATCTCATTATTAGTGAATTTTTTTTATGGAAAAACTATTTCAAAAGTTTATTACATGTTCAATTACACCCTTATTCACTTTTGCGTTATAACATTTGAAATAAAGTAGACTGTAGATACTTTACTAATTTTCAATCAGAAAAATTTTTTTTTGTCAATTATAGAAAATAATGTTGGCTAATTTACCAACACGAAATGAAAATTAAACAATTTTCCTAAATTTCATTTTTTAATTTAATTTAATTTAATTTAATTTTCTTCTTAAAAGGGACTTATTTTCTTCGATTTTGATTTTTGAGTGAAAACAATCTCTAAACAGAAAATATATTTCGACGATTCAATGCTTAATCGATTGATTCGTTTTCGATTTTACAAAGTATTATTTTTTTAATTAGTGTCTTTGGTTTGAAGTTTGTATTTTTTTTTGCATTTTATTTGCGAATAATTTGAATCACCTACTGAGTGTGAAAGCTAGATTTTCCAACAAGTAGCTACATATCCCATTCATAACAGAGACAGAAAGCGCCCGAAATTATTATAATTTTCGTTCGCACACGTGAATTTTCTGGATCACTGGAAATGATAGCCGTTAATCACTATTCACCTGGAAACAAAAGAGTAGGTATGTATGCAATAATATTAGTGCATATTATGGCTTTGAAATGCAACTCTCATTCCCACCATTATGTAGATTTATACTTATGTCGAATAATTATTCAACTAATTTTTCAGTTTTGTGAAGTGTAAATGAATTATCGATTCTGCTCGAATTTGACATAATGATATAAAAATATTGACCATATATAATGAGGAAGCAGAAAAATTATCCACAGCTGTACATTATACAAGTACTTGTGACTGGACTATAGTTGAATGGCACGGCAACTGTACATGATTTTGTCTATAATTTGAAATTCTGAAAAACCATTATTATGCTTACATTCAAATTAGTTGGCCACCACATGGTGTTTCATTTTTGTATTCAATGATTAATGATAAATCGTACATATATTGCATATTCATAATTATTATTCATATAATTGAATTTTGGGACTTATATGGCAAAACATGTGGTCTATTTGTCATCGCATAGTTTAAATTAATTGTGACCAACTTTACCACACAATTTTTGAAAACATTTAATGTCAAAAAAAAAAAAAAAATATTTATGATTGTGGGTGAAAACACTTTTTTTATTAATTACATAGGTAAATAGAAATCATTTTTTGAAATTGTCATAAATTTGATAATGACGTGAAAATCAACTTAACTGAAAGCGTGTTTTTTTTTTGAGGTATAGAACTTTAAGTTGGCAAGACAGCGACCGATTTAACAAATTGTGCAATTTTATTTCGAAAATAATTGTTCTGTGCGGAATACGTATCGCGCACTACATCCATTAGCGATGTTTAGCGATGAAGCGCACTTCTGGTTGGCTACGTTAACAAACAAAACTGCCGCATTTGAAGTGAAGCTAATCCTCAAGTGTATGTCGAAAAACCGTTACATCCAGAAAAACTGACTGTTTTACAATGTACATACAGTAAAAAGCGAAAACATTTTCGTTTGCTTGCTTATATTGCGCATTATTTGGTGTGACTGATTTATACATGTCTATTTATTATTTAAATTTGAAAAATGAAAATACAGTTTTTGTCTATGTTTCTATCAGTTTTGTGACTCCAGACTAAGTTTCCCGTCTGGAATCGGTAAATGTTTTTCTTCAAAATATCCTCCAAATTTTCTTAATCTCTTTTTTTTACTTTTTGTTCCTTTCCACTAGAAGTGATTTTTTTAAATTGAATTCTCTTGGGTTTTGATTTGATTTTTTATTACATTTTCAACTATTGCGTAATAGGGTTCCGGCCCACTCATGGGTGCCACTGCCCCTGACATAGCCAAAACATCAGCTTCCTCATTTCCCTCAACTCCAACATGTCCTGGGACCCAGTATAATGTTACAGTGTTGTTTTTGCATAATTTGTTGAGTTCGTTAACAATCTCCCAAACCAGCTTCGAGCTGATTACGCAGGAATTTAGTGCTTTGAGTGCAGCTTGGCTGTCTGAAACTATGGCTATATTCTGGCCCAACTAACAATTTAACTTGTATTAGGTTCAACACAAGCTATTTTCAGACTTCTATTGAAATAGTAAAAGGCTTTATACAAGTTATTTTGGCGCACATTGCGCAAGCTATATAGCTCCTATAAGACTTTTGGTGGCAGGTTCTATATTAGGAAATAGCTTGCTTTGGATGTTATAAAACGGCTCTATACAACCCATTTAATGACAGCTTATACCTAATAGCTTGCGTTGGACGTTGTAGAAAAGCCTTACCCAATGCATTTTATTAATGACAGCTTGCCGTAAATGTTTGCATAATGCCTTATAAAGGTCATATTAAGAAACTAATAAAAAATGTAGGTATTAGTACATTAAGAATTTTTTTATTTTTGTATTTGTATTTTTAGATATTTCCTCCTTCGCAGTCAGGGCCCAAAAATATTTTGACTGTATTCTGTAAAGATTGAAATTATATTTTTAATAAAAAAGAAAAGTGTTTATTTACCTGGATTTTGAACTCAGAATCGAGAACTTCCACGCACCACTTCAGCACACTACCTCTACGCCACATTGTTGTTCAGAAAAATATGATGCGAAGAAAATGATATGAAGAAAATGTTAACGGTAAAGGGAGAGAAATAATTATCTTTATTAGTTTTTTCATATTTTCATATTAATAAATTATTTTTCTAAGTTCTTTTCGGTTTAAAGATTTTTGATACTTACCTTTCCTTTTTTTCTTTAAAACTGTAATGTTGTAACTAAGAGACTAACCTCTTAGTTATAAGACTGACAATTGACATATAAGTAGAATAATTAAATTCGTATTAAGCATTTATAGGCAAGCCTTTCACAAGTTGTTTGCATTGACTTGTCGTGGTGAGCCTTTTAGCAGCTGTTTTCTTTAAAATTATCAGTAAACAACTTCGGAAGGCCTAATACAAGCTATTTTGAACCTTTATATACAAGCCTTGTATAGAGCTTGTCAAACTTCCTTTTAAAGGCCTTATAGCTGTTTTTTTTTTTAGTTTTCAAAGTTTGAAATGTGTGGCTTGCGAAAATTTGGCTTATAAAAGCTCTATACTAGCTATTGCTTGCCAAATCCTAAAGTTTTGACCTTATAAAAGCTAAATTGTTAGTTGGGGGTTCCGGTAGTTCCTTTTAATGTTTATCTGCGCACATATTCTAATTGTGTTTACTTCCGCTTGGAATATGCTAGAAGACTTACCCATTGGTACAGAGCATTTGGTTCTTGGCCCAAAAATCCCTGCGCCAGTCCCTTCGGCAGTATTTGATCCATCAGTGTACCATTTGACGACTTTAGTATTTAAAAGGTAGTTCTCATTTTCTCCTACCCATTCTTTTTTATTGCTTAACTCAGTTCAAAATTTTTTCTCGAAGTTGTATTTCTTCCTTATATACACTGGATACTTCTTAAAAATTTTTCATATAATTATTAATTGTTTCTTCAATAAATTGTATTCATAGACTGTTAACACAATAAAGACTCTGACATAATTTCTCCAACAGTCATGCAATTTTACTTAAAATGCATTATCCAACAAATTTCTTTAAGTTAAACTTGCAAACTTAATTGCTACAAACCACGAAAGTCACCATCACAACTTTCCAACATTCCATTCCATTACTGTCCCAATCGTTCATTCTAATGAATTCCTTGCTAATTGCCAAGTGGCTCACTCAATCCATCAGACTTTCAGCATCCTTTTTGCGAAATTACTATTACAATCATCTCCCTAGAGAAATCGTCTTATTGGGCTATACGGAGCCAAATCTCTAAAAAAACCATAAACTCCAGCCACTAATCCTTTATCCTTTCAGCTAGTCACTTCAAAACAAATGACTGGTTGACAATAACGAGTGCATCAGTAGTATACTACTCAACACCAATATCGCACAAGGACAACACAACACAAAACACTTCAAAGATGAAGGCAACGAGCGACGGGGGACTCTATTGGTTGGAAGCAAACAGACTTGTTATGTGAACCAGTATTACTATATTTCGGACGAGAACGATGGACGATGGACGATGGACGACCGAAGACTTATGAACTGGAACTGGAATATCTGAATGAGGAAAAAAAGCAACAGACACAGAATCGAGTCATAAATTATGTCCTTGGGTGAACGAGTGGTTTGGCTATTCTTCAAATGCGACAAAAACTAATACAAATAATCCTTTCATGAATCTCTCAAGTTTTTTTTTTATATTTTTTGTCTCAGCAGGATTACTCATTTTGGCAGGTTGCTTGAACAATGTTTCCTATTTTTATATTTGAAAGAAGCAGTGTTCGAGGGCAGTGAATAGTGACGGTGGTAAGTTGAGCGAAGAGTGATGAGGTAAAGCGGCATCAGCGTCTTATTGTCTACATAATGTAGATTGAAGTGCATTCTCATTTCAATGTGTTTCATGCCAAATGATTTCTTGTTTTCATGAAAGGATATCCGAAAGTGAGAAATGACAAACAAAGCAATGTAAGATATCGAACATTATAACTTTAACGATTGAGTTGTATATAGACTTGCCTTTCTAGCGAATTAAGGGACGGAAAATGGTTAGATGAAGAAGAAGAAGAAGAAGAAGAAGAAGAAGAAGAAGAAGAAGAAGAAGAAGAAGAAGAAGAAGAAGAAGAAAAAGAAGAAGAAGAAGAAGAAGAAGAAGAAGAAGAAGAAGAAGAAGAAGAAGAAGAAGAAGAAGAAGAAGAAGAAGAAGAAGAAGAAGAAGAAGAAGAAGAAGAAGAAGAATCGAAAAGTGTTAATATTATCAGTGAATATGTTTTACCTGCAATCATTTGAAATTACGTTTAAATCATTTGAAATCACGTTAGAATCAGGTACTATTTCAAGTGATGAAATTAAAAAAAAAAAATTCTTCTTGCAATCATTAAAAATATTTGAAATCACTTTAACTTTTGTAGCTATAATGAAATCAAAAATGCCATAATTAAATCACGAATTGAAATCATCATGAAATCATTTGAATTAATTTTCAATCATTTGAAATCAGTAAATTTATTTAAAATCAGTGCAATTACAAAATTTTTAAATCAATTTAAATATAGCTTGAAATCACCTGAAATTATATGAAGTCATTTGAAATATTGCAATCATTGAACCACTAAACTGGCTCTATTACATTCTCTCTGCAATTTTTATTTTTTTTTTTTAATTATATCCCATAAACAATGCACTTGTCGACACAAGTTTTTATAACCATAACTAAAGTAAATTGAATTTCAAACAATTAGAGAATAACCGTAGAGTTCCGTGAAATCACGCCGAGCAAAATAACGCCGACTTTTGAAATTCGCCCTTATTACTCTTTCGCTTCAATTGAATGGTGTACGTACAACACGTTCTTTTTTCTTTCTCTCTTTTGGCGAGTTATAAATCTATTCGGGACAATCGTCCAATTTTACATACGTTCTCCAGCAACTTGAAAGAATCGGGTGTTCTATCTACCGAGTCAAACATTGAAGTTATCAGAGAAACAAGAACTGATGGATATAGTTCGAATCGAACTCACAAGAAAAAATTAAAAAAACGTTTGGTTCTTTTAAAAGATTAAAAACAAAGCGCATTTCAAAATTAATTGTACTTACACTAAAGAGAATGATTAGACTAACTCTGTGTTCAGGCAAAAAGTTATGAGTGAATTTTTCAAGTTTTACGTGCATTTTTAGAGTTTGAAAAATCAGAAAGTTGTTTTCACATATTTAAGAAAAAATTAAAATTCAAAAAACATAAACAATTTTTTTTTATTTTTGAAAACAACTTTTTCATTTTTCATAAAATTTTAAGCTTTAAAAACGCACAATGCCATCTCACCACAAAAGTATACATACTGGGTTTCATATACACATTTTGGGTGGAGACTCCTTAAGTGTGTTCTCGAGTAAATTTATAAATTCATCCCGAACAGTTCCGAACAGATCCGAACAGTTCAACAATACCTTCAGTACTCTATAATACAATTCAAATTTCCCCCTAATCTTCTATGAATTTATTGGACTGGTCTATTTTATCAGATCAATCCTAGAATTAGTTAAGGTAAGGGTGGTAACGGTAAAGACCTAATCTGTACAGTTTCCAATTCCATGTCTATTTGCATCATGGAAAACAACTCGGAAGACGTACAAAAAGAGTTGTTGGAAGGTGGAATAATGTTAGAATAGGATCCTACAAGATAAAAAGTGCTGGAGTTAAAGGCCTAAGCTTTTGTTGTTTTTAGAGGACGGCTAGAGGTATAATGTCCTTCTCCTCTGGTTTCTTTGTAAGTAATCCTTCAGAGTGACTTTAATTAACTATCATGTCTGTTCCTTACTCTCCATTTTGTAGTCCTAGGCTAGGCATGAATTTACAACTTGTAATTAGCATGAAATTTATAACTGTAACCAACAAAGAAGAAAGACAGAGAAATAAAAACAACAAAAAAATACTTTTATTAATGCAATGGTGGTTATAATATAAATCATGTTGTTAGTAAGTAGGGTGATGGTTGCATTGTTGCTGACTTTGGTAAGCCTCTAGTTATTTTGTTTTTTATTTTAAATTGAATAGTCTCTCCTTTCGAAAAGAAGAACAGACAAGTTGAAATATTATATTTGAAAAGTCAAGAGCATTGCATACAATGCATCACAATAGAATTTCCATTTTTGTGTGTATAAAATACTGGTTAGTGTTGCTTGTTGGTAAGATGGACTTGTATAAAATATGATGACCAATGACCAGAGGAGGACAAGGGTTTTTTTTTCCATTTTCTTTTTTTGAAAGATTGAATGAAAGATATAGATATGTAAATTACCTTGGGAGTTTTGGATGGTCGGGTCGGTTGAACAATAATAAATCAGAAATGTATATATATCTAGTTGAAAAGGCTATCCGAAGTGACCTTTGGGTAGAAGATATGAAAAAGTGAGGGAAACATAACGAAACTAGGACAAACAGTGGTTTCAGTGGAAGTTAAGATAGCAAAAGCCATGACCAAATGGTCATGGATAATAAATATATTAGTGACTTTGATAGCGTTATAGAGATAGTGCTAATGATGAAGAAACTTTGGCATTTAATTGAATAATGAAGGCTCCTCCAGTTGTAGCTTTTTGAGCCCTTGTGCTTGTGTGACTTTGAAGTTATGTTGGCATTTTTATATGTATTATTCTGAGAAATCTTTAAATTTAGCTTATTATACAGGGTGATTGGTTTAAGGTGCACCAAAAAGCTTGAGCATGTAGATGGAGTTAAGACAAGAAAAAAATCGTATAGGAGGGGGGGTCTATTTTCCCACGTTTAGGAGGGAGGGCAATTTTCTAAGAAATCATCTGCTTGCATTAAGCCAAATAAATAATTTGCTTTGTACTTTAGGTGTAATGAACGAAAATTCTAGATACAAAATTCATACAAAGTTCCACACAGGAAAAAGCATTTCAAATACCACGAAGGCCTTCGTTCATGCTATTTTTAACATCCAGGCTTGTTGTTTTAGAAAGTACGAAGTTATAAGGACCCAGACAAAGCGTTTGACTTTTTCCATTTGACTTTCTCCCGTTCCCGTCTAATTTGATAATGTACGTTTATGTGTGTGAGAATTGTTTTGGTTTTATTAACGTTAGTTTTAAAGACATCATCCTCTCAAACAACTTGCAATGATTTACAGCTGACATATTGGACTTAAGCCACCTACATATATGGTGTTTGATGGTCAAAGGGTATAGTTACACGTACATTCAAGATAACATAATTTTCCACAAATTTTCTCAAAACCCACCCGTGACTATAAACTCCTACTAACATCTCTCAGTGGTGAACATTGGGTGCTTATAACACCAGAGCCTGAGATCTGGGTAACCAATCCCTTTGGAAGGTTCCAGTCAGGTTCCAGTCACCTTATACGAGCTGCCACGACATATTCGGAGATCAAGCCTATCATCATCATCATCGGCTCGACAACCGGGGTCAGGTCCTGGCCTCCTTCAAAAAGTCTCTCCTCCTATCCCGGTCTCGAGCCGACGCCATCCGGTTGCTCACACCAAGGCTCCGGGCATCCTGGTCTACGCCATCTCTCCAGCGCAAGCATGGTCTACCATTCTGTCGTCTGCCATAGAATGTACCATAAAGAACTTTCCGAGCAGGTTCCTCTTCGCTCATGCGAGCTAGGCCCACCGGGGTCTACCGAGCCTAATTTTTGTCACGATATCTGCTTCAAGGAAGATTGCGTACAATTCATGATTATACCTTCTCCTTAAGACTTTTCTCTCGAACGCGGATAAGAGGTCGGAGTGCCTTTTACTAAGCACCCAAGTCTCGGATCCATATGTAAGTAGTGGCAGGACCATGGTCCTTTACAGCAGCAGTTTTGAAGTTATGGTCAGATTTCTGGATTTGAAGAGCTTCGACAGACTGTAGTCTATAGGCCTATATGGAGCGGTTAATATGGCTCTTCACTCTTGGAGCTATTAAAAAATCTGGTCCTCCCAGGATTAGGGTTGTGCATCGGGTTAACTTTTTTGCCACGAATAAAAATGCGGTTCAGAAACACCTGAATTGAATACATCTATGGTGTTTGCTAGTCATGTATTAATGTAAGTCTCGGCATTGTTTCTATGATGCCTCCATAATATAGCGCTCCCTTCTGTTTCTGTTGGTTTTTGGTCTGGTATTGTTCTTAGTTGGGTATATGGCTTTTGATAATGTTGATGTTCTGCTAAGACAACTCAACTCGCATGACTCTCATGTATAGTATAGTAGTTTTGAACATCATCCCTGCATCATTGGGATTGAAAACTATACCTTGGTTAGAGAACTAGATAGTTTCATACTTGAAATGGTGCAAATTGGTTTGCTTTCCATTTCAAAATACGGAACGTATGTACAAAAAAAAAACATCAATTATTTTTAAACTAGGTCAGTAATATTTGCACTCAAGGACACAAGTTTTTCGCCAACGGTGTGTTTCGTTTTCTCTCGGTAGCAGAGTGGATGTTCGTTTAACCAGAGAGTATAAACGTCTACACGAATAGGAAACACAATTTAGAAGCAAATAGTGAGTAAAAGAAAATGGAAGCACATTTAACGTTACATCCTGTTGTGAAACTTTTACTCCGCATATACTTATATTCCTCTTTATCGCTGTTTATGTGTTTTCTGAAATTCCTCGATTCCATGGGAAAAGGATTACAACAAAGATACTTTTTACATTTATAAGCAATACGTTATAATGTCTATTCGGCTTCAACGGTAATTTTTTTAAATAAACCAAGTATGTACAGGGGACTTAATCTGTGAAATAGAAAAAAGCCGAGAGCGAGGTCCGCACCAGGCGCGGAAGTTCTACCAATCCATCCGAAACATGACGCAGTACACACCACGCTGCACATACTGCAAGGACGGAGAGGGAAATCTGATCACCGATCCACAAAGCATACTGGAGCGATGGGAAGTATACTTTAATGAATTGCTAAATGGTCAACTCACTGCAGAAGTGGAGGCTCCACTGCTTCAAGACGAATACCCTATGTTGCCGTCACCAAGCATAGAAGAGGTTGAGAAGGCTATAGACCGGCTAAAGAAAAACAAAGCCCCGGGAGCTGATGGTATACCAGCCGAATTATTTCAACACGGTGGGCCAGCTCTACGTCAGGCAATTCATGATATTATAGTGCACGTGTGGGAGCGTGAAGAAATGCCAGAAGACTGGCGAAAAGGTATAATATGCCCCATACATAAGAAAGGAGATGTCACAACGTGCAGCAACTATAGAGGTATCACGTTGTTGAGTACCGCCTATAAGATACTCTCCTCTATCCTACAAGACCGGATAACCCCATACGCTAAAACCATCATCGGACAATATCAGTGTGGTTTCATTCCAGGCAAATCAACAACTGATCAGATCTTTACCCTTAGGCAGGCGATGGAAAAATGTCTAGAATTTAACATCCCAACATACCACCTGTTTATAGACTTTAAGGCCGCCTATGATAGCATAGCCAGGGTAGAACTTTACAAAGCCATGAGAGAATTCGGCATCCCAAATAAATTGACACGACTATGTAGGTTGACCATGACCAACGTAACAAGCCAAGTAAAAATAGCCGGATTGCTATCCAGACCAATCAACATCTTTAATGGACTCCGACAAGGGGATGGTTTGGCCTGCCTCCTCTTCAACCTGGCGTTGGAGAAAGCAATCCGTGACTCTGGCACGGCAACAAGAGGGACCATCGTCAACAGGTCCAGCCAGATACTGGCTTACGCAGACGACATCGACATCATCGGAAGAACCGAGCAAGCTGTACACGATTCCTTCATCCAGATCGAGCAGGCGGCACAAAATCTGGGGCTGCACATTAGTGAAGGTAAAACAAAGTACATGGTGGCGTCGAATGCGAGAGGAACAGTTGGTCAAACAATCAAGGTAGCGGAGCACGAATTTGAAGTGGTGCAATCCTTTAAATACCTTGGGTCAATAGTAGCAGCCGATAACAATATAGAAGAAGAAATACGCGGGCGGCTTCTCAAATCCAACAGAGCCTACTACAGTCTGTCAAAGCTCTTCAAATCCAGAAATCTCACCATAACTTCAAAACTACTGCTGTACAGGACCATGGTCCTGCCAGTACTCACATATGGATCCGAGACTTGGGTGCTTAGCAAAAGGCACTCTGACCTCTTAGCCGCGTTCGAGAGAAAAGTCTTAAGGAGAATTGTTGGCCCCATATGTGAGGAAGGACGATTCCGGAGACGGTACAATCATGAATTGTACGCAATCTACCTTGAAGCAAATATAGTGACAAAAATTAGGCTCGGTAGACTTCAGTGGGCAGGGCACCTAGCTCGCATGAGCGAAGAAGAACCTGCTCGGAAAGTTCTTTGTGGTACATTCTATGGCAGACGACAGCGTGGTAGACCATGCTTGCGCTGGAGAGATGGCGTAGACCAGGACGCCCGGAGCCTTGGGGTGCGCAACTGGATGGCGTCGGCTCGAGACCGGGATAGGTGGAGAGACTTGTTGAAGGAGGCCAGGACCGAACCCCGGTTGTCGAGCCGATGATGATGATGATGATGTACAGGGGGTTTCATTTCGTTTGCTATATTTTGTGTATGAATTTTTATGTTACATGGTTACATTGTCAATGTAGTGCTCATATGAGAATATGGGATATGCATTTTTAAACTTAAGGCCTTTGGATTTTCTGCTGGATTTTTTGATTGGATATATTCTTATCTTCAAAATAGATCCTACCAGGTGAAATTCAGAAAAACATTTTCAAACCCTTTTACTGCAAACTCTGGAGTACCGCAAGGAAGTCATTTAGGTCCCATTCTTTTTATTCTTGCTATAAATGATGTAACATCATGTATTCGCAGTAGTGAAATTCTGATGGAATCGTCTTCAATTCAAGTCTAGATTTCACAGAGCACATCAACTTTCTTGTCAAAAAGGCTAACTCAATGTTAGGTTTTGTAAATAGATGGACCAAAGAGTTTCAAGACCCTTATGTTACCCTATATTTATACAATTGTTTTGTTCGTCCGCATCTGGAATACGCATCGCAGGTATGATGTTCATAGATCTAGGATAGCATAATTTTGTTCGTTTTGCCTTAAAAGGTCTTCCCTGGACAGATCCTTATAACCTTCCACCTTATGAACACCGAATTCAGCTTCTACACATTCAGTCCTTGTTACAGAGGCGTGTAAATAACGATTTAGTTTTTATCCACCAACTTCTTTCGGGCGCATTAGATGCACCTGATCTACTTACTTGTGTTGGACTCAATTATCGTGGGGGTGCTCACCATCTGCGTAGCCTTGAGCTCCTACATTGTCCACACCATCGGACTAATTATGGTATAAATGAGCCGCTTACCCGCATGTGCAGGCTTTTCAATTTAAATTCTAAAATGATTGATTTTAATGACAATAAAATAAATCTTAAGAATGTACTTAAAACCAGTGCTCCACGCTTTTAGTTCATGTTTTATGTATTTTGTATTGTTAAACTATATGTTTTATTGTATTATAGTGCTTTTGTTATTGTAGTCATTTGTTTTACATTACTAACAACTTACACCAGCACTAAGTGATGAGCCAGTGGAACACATATAATGTGTTGGCAAATCTTTGTTCATAAGCTGAAGCTTGCTCTAAGCTCCTTATGAACAGGATCTGATAGTGTAAAAAAAAAAAAAATTTTGTTTATAGTAAGAATCTCTTTATTACTTTATTATAATAAAACGGTATACTTTTTTTATTCAGTTTTTCTAACTGTGGTCTAAAAAATTAACAAGTAAAGAATTAAAGAACAAAATACACTTTTTTGAAAGTGGTTCGAAATTTTACTTATTTAACGGTATTATATAAAAAAAAGATATATGCTTAGCAACGAAACATTTTTTGTCATATAAAATATTTTCTAAGCTTAGGTAATAGAGGTTATTTTTTTCTTTTATTTTTATTATTTACTTAAAATTTTGTGATGGCAACCCTATTTGCAGGGATTGCTTAACACTTAAAAGCGGGGACTTCTGCTCAAATACACCTCTAAGCCAGTTCTACAACCCTGCAAAATATGGTTCCGCTCAAAAGACTTTGAACAACAATATCATGTGAAATTCCATTTATACACAAAAAAATATAATATATTTATGTTTCGTTTAAAAAAAACTTTAATTTACAATTTGAAAAATTGACTTTTCTTTGTTTTTCAATATACGAATTCAAAACGAACACCTTTCAACAAAACTTTTACATAACAACCACCAATTATTCAGAAATATTTATTTTTAAATAAATAAGTATATAGTCTTAATTTAAAATTATTTTATTAATATTATTTGAAGAAAAAATTATTGAACACACTAAAGCTATAAATAATTCCCAGTTTCACAAAAATACATCTAAACGCATTTTAGTTAACGGAGTAATAAAATTTATTGCCGTTTTAACTTAAAATGTCTTGCACCAACATAAGGAGGTAAATTTTTAAAAATGAGGAAACCAACCCCGGGTTTTTTTATTCACCACACATGGGTCTCTTTCATTACAGCAAGCGAGAGGAAAGCATATCCATCGAAAAATTTCAACGTCCTCTTTGTATTGCATTTTTTAGACGCCTCTAAAATTTATTTGGAACAAAATGGGAATTTAGTTTATTGGCCCTTTTAAAACTGAAAGTGGTTGGTAAAATTGAAAAAAATCCATTTTATGATTTAACAACCCAATAAATATTTAAAAGTGTATGGAGAAACTGGCCATAAGTCTATTAGTATAGCATTAGTTAATCCTCAAACTTCGGTTATCCAGACAAGACTCTTTTGGTCCATAACAACAAAGCCAAACATAATATAAAACTAATCACGATTCCAATTATTTTTATGACCCATAAAGATCCGAAATTTTACCCAAACGGTCGTTAGCATTATTGAATGAGAGCATTTCTTTTCTATACTTTACTTACTACGAACATTCTATTTTTGGCCATTAGCAACACTTTCTTTTCCGGTCTTAGTACTTTATATTAATTATTGACTACCCGAGAAAAACCCTCCAATGGCATGTCCTTTATATAACTTATAAATTATATGTGATATAACTTTTACTTATTAAAGCTAATTGTTGAAATATTACAAACAATAAATAAGAGAAACAACAAATATGGATCCTTATTCTTCCGTGCTTACATAAACGCTACATACTTTAATCTCAATTCATTATGTTGATATCTCTCTAAGGAAAATCCCTTTCAAGGCTGCCACACATTGTTTCAGAAAAATTGTTTAGATTAATGATTTCCAATTTATATGCAAACAATATCCCTAAAGAAGTTCACACAAGAATGAATAAGTATTATATCAACACGGTTTACAATGTTTGAAGGAGTCAAATTCAAAAACAAATTTATCGAAATATTTAACTTAAAGCCAGTATAGCTATAAAAAGTGAATGTAAAACAGTTGTTAAATTACCAATCTGAATAAAAATAAAATGCTCGGTTTTGCATGAAGACTTACATTATAAATGGGGAAATAGCTGGTGAGTAAATAGAAATGAAGAGCGAGGTAAAATATCTAGGTATTACACTAGACAGTAAACTCCTCTGGAACAAGCATGTAGAACAAACTATTGCAAGAAAGCCCGATTTGTAAGAGACTTGCAGGAAAATCGTTTGGATGTCAACCAAACATCCTGAGATGGATGTACACCTATGGTGCGGTTGTATGGCACAAAAGAACCGAACTTGAAAAAACAAGAAAGGCACTTGAAAAGGTGCAAAGGCTTGCTTGCTTATGTATCACTGGAGCCATAAGAACCTGTCCTAGCAGCAATGGAGGTGATCCTCCACTACATATTGTC
This sequence comes from Baccha elongata, assembly GCA_951217065.1. NCBI lineage: Eukaryota > Metazoa > Arthropoda > Insecta > Diptera > Syrphidae > Baccha > Baccha elongata. The sequence continues at coordinate 31,543,725 of OX578272.1, forward strand.
GTTGGAAGTACTGCAAAAAGTGCAATCTTGAGATTTGCAAAAGAAGGAACTGGACCAGGTAAAATCATAAGTGTCAGGGAGAAAGACTCTTTCTCTAAGTCAATGCCTTTAATAGATATACCAAGAGATGACATGGTTAAGAAGTAAAACTTCGAAAAACAATATCGTTTGGAGTTGAGTAACAAGAAAGAATGGGTAGACGAATCAACAAATTATACCTACCAAACAAATGTCATCAAGTGGTACACTGATGGATCGAGAACAGCTATGAAGGGACTGGCGCAGGCATATTTTGGCCAAGGACCAAACTCTCTGTGCCGATGGGACAGTCCTGTAGTATATTTCAAGCGGAACTAAAAGCGCCATAAGTAAGTGTGCAGAGCTAAATGTCGAAAAAAAACTACAGCAAACTAAACATTGCAATAATGTCAGACAGTCAAGCTGCACTATAAAAGCCAAAAACTCGTACGCCATTAAATCCAAACTAGTATGGGATTGCGTAGAACAACTAAACGAGTTAGGCAAAATGAACAAAATCACCCTTTATTGGGTACCAGGCCATGAAGGTATTCAAGGTTATGAAGAGGCAGATAGGGGCAAAACCGACACTCATGGGGCCAGAACCCTACTGCGGTGTTGGTGATAATGTGATTAAAAACAAAATCAAAACAGAAGAGGAGTCCAAAAGAAACATTATCTGGAACGGACTTCCTAAGCTAAGGCAGGCCAAAATGCTACTTGGGAACTACAACCAAGCAAGATTCAAAGACTGCATTGGCTTAAGTAGAAATAACCTAAGAATTATCACGGGCTTCCTCACAGACCACTGCAAACTCAGAAGACACCTGAGTATCATCGGCATAACAGACGACCCGATATGCAGATTCTGCAATGAACATGAGGAAACTCCAGACCATCTAATTGGAAAATGTGGGGCACTATTACAAAGAAAATTCACACAACTGGGACGTTACCAAATAGATGAGAGTGAACTACCCTCTCTGAAGGTACTCCAATTACTAAAATTCATCAAGGCCATAATACTTGAAGAAGAGCTGTAGTATGAGAATTTTCATCCGGCTATAGATGGGGGCATAATAGACCTTAAGGTCGCAGTGTATCTAACCCCACTATTAAATTATTCATTCATAATGGGGAAATATTATGAAAACACATTTGAAATTTTGTTCATTCTCAAAAGTGATACTGTTCAAAATCAAACATGAAAATCTACCACTGTCTTTTTAAAAGGGAAATAAGAAATTTGTATGGATCCTTTATTTAACTACACAGTTACAGCCCTATTAATAAAAAACGCTTATTTCGTCTCTAACTCATGACTTAACTACACCATGGAATAAGAGATAAGTCACGAGATAAAATTTCTTATTTATAAAACAAAATTAATTAACACATTCGTTAAGAAAATCTAGAACAGTTCTATTACAATTATTTGTTAATGTCTGTGAGCATGTTTCCACCTGAAGAACGTTATGTGTTTCCACGTTAAGATTTATGACATGAGTATTTTATTTCTTTCTGTGTATTTTGTGTTTTCAAAATGCCGATAAATAAGTTTAGCTCTTGTATCGTATCGTTTACAGACAGATGAATCGAAACTCTTATCAAAGGAAATACAAAATAATAATTTTCTTGTTTGGAAAGGTTAAAATTTAAAATTAAAATTTTCACCGGAAGTTAAGACCATTTAAAGAGTTATAACAACTAATCTTAATCCGTCTGTGTGTCAGCAATCACTGAACCGATTTACACAGTTAAGATGTTATTGGATAGAGGAAATATCAAAGAAGGTCGTGGGGACCATATTTCTGGACAGCTGTACCTTGTTTGGTCAAAAAACCACAAAAAAGTTGCACTTCCGGAACTGAAATAAATAGGGCAAAAAATACACTTTTCAAATTGTTTTTTTTTCCAAAATAATAATAAAAAAGAAGAAGAAAGCGAGAAAATGCATTTGGCATGAATTTAACAAACATATGTTTTTTAGTTTTATAGTATACCTTTTTATATTCAAATTAAAAAGCTCGCACAGAATTTCTAGAGCTCAATTATCGGCCTCACTGAAATGATATTAGTCCCACTGCACATTGTGTAATCTGAATCAAATTGAAAACATCTTCCACTTTTTGGCAATTTGTCCCATCTTACAAGAAATTCGGCGACTATACTTCAACAAGAGTTATCTATCGCTAGAGGAATGTTTAAGTGTTCTTTAGCGGAGAGAGTGGTTGGAAGCTGCTTATTCGGTTTATCTCACATTCGGTTGAGTATAGACATACATACGTGAATCTATTTTAGGTACATACCTATGAAGATAAAATGTGATTTAATTTTGTTTTAGCTAAACTAAAAGCCTGATTTTTGAGAATAAAACTTAATCTAATTTTTTTTAGCTAAACTAAAAGCCCTTTTTAATTTAATTTCGTTTTCGCTAAACTAAAAGCATATAAATTATGAATTAATTTTTTTTTCTGCTTCTTAATTTCTATTTTTTTGTCATAAATCTTGTTTTAAGCCACTTTGTTTTATTTTTATTTTCTTATTTTTTTATACATTTTCTCTCAGATCATATAGATATATATTTAATTAACCGGCAGAAGGCTTAAGGCCATGCTTGTATATCTTTTTAACTTTAAGTTTATATTCTTCTGAAAAAAAAAACGATAAAGATAATAATAATAATAATAATAATAATAATATATACAAATTGCACTTCACTTATATTTTCAATGAAAAAATCAAAACAAAACGAAATGCCACTTTCCAATCTTACACCATCGCTAAACCATTTACTTGGTGGTGTTTAACTCATGTTTAACTCACTGTCCAAAAAAGCTATTCCGTGTTTATTAATAAAATTTTGACATTAGTTCCGGAGTTAACGATAACTCATCGATAAATAGCGTTTATTATTAAGGGTGTTAGTGCCTAGCGGTGGTGAAATAAAAGAAGACAATACAAAGGGTATTTAAGAAGTTGATTTATTAAGTGTAGTCTTAGTCTCTTTGCCAATGTATATTAGTGTGGGTTGGACAAAGTCAAAAGAATCTTCCCTTTGAAAAGAAACACTTTAAAATTTCTCCTTTAACGTGTCACTCTCGCTAAGAAAACATAGCTATAACAAAACGAAGCCATACATAAGAGATACTTCAAATAATGCTTCCCATTCGTATGTGACACGAAAAGTGATGACACAAAAATAAAACCAGAGTTCTCTATATAGAAAATACTAAGAAATCAGGCAAATTAGACTGATGAATGGGTTTAGTTCAACAAGGAAAAATCTCATCAAGTTCTAAATATTCTTTTGATCCTCTTTGGCATATTAAGAAAAGGACTTTGGGTGGATTCTATGATGACACGATGGGCTAAGGTTTATTGCTGAAAAAGAAATGAGGATAGGACTATATGTTATTTCAAGTGTGTGTATCAACATATTTCTGGATGAACATAATGCTTCAAATTTAAATAATGCAGGAAATGCACGTATATTCAACTAATTGTAAAATTCATCAGGCATGAAAAAACAGAATGCACAGCACGTATCTTATACCATACAGTCATATAAGATGTAAGCTATCATCTTATGGCAAAATTCTATAAGAGAAGTTACATAATATTCTAAAAGAAGGAAGTAAAGAATTAGAAGTGTCAAAGTACTCAAAGTATAACCTAATATTCAAAAGGGTCTTTTACTTTGAGATAAGGAAATAAGAAATATTTAATATTTGAAGCAGCTAGAGTAATGAGCAGAGCATGTCGTATCAAAGAAATGGATGGCTATTTTAAGTACAAACCTTAATTATGTTGAAGTAAAATTAAAATTTCTTTATGACGAGAAATACTAAATTTCATATTTGCATTTTCGTTTGTTTGTTTCGATATAAAATGAAAATTGGGGTCAGAAATTTCCCTCAATTGAACTATTAGTACCTTATGTATATTTCGTAGGTTAAAATCCATTTAAACAACACAATGCAGTAGCTAATCCAATATAATAGAGGGCGCCACTGGTTCGGACAAACTTGCTCTTATGACAAATTACCTGAGGGTACAGATAACAAATAAAACAACGTTACTGTCAGAAGAAATTGTTTTTGAAAATTTTGAAAATTTAAAATATATTAAATTACAGTATACGAAAAATCGTATGAATACAAATTTCGTTACTAAATATGAGTTTACGAATTTTTTACTTGCTCAATAAAGCAAGGGTTGGTTTCGTGTAAAAAAAAAATCGAGATTTTAAACAAACCTGACATTACGATGATAGAGAAACCCAAAAAAGTAGGTTTCGGCATGCCGTCAGTCGGTCTGTCTGTGCGGATGTGCGGTTGTCTGTTTACCGAGCTACAGCCTAAACGGTTTAATGGATTTTCTTCAAACTTGGTCTATAACACTTTTTGAAGATTCCCTAGAGGACAAATTTGAATTTATGTTTTAGCCTGGCTAAAACGGGTACTTACCATATAACGGTTTTAATTTTTATAAATTTACTCGAAAACGGCTTTAACGATGTTGATAAAATGTTGTTTACGTTACATTTGAAGCACTATCAGTATAACTGCATTTCAGATTTTTGGCTAAAAATGCACATAACGGAGATTCGGTGTTAACGTTTTTTACAAATTTGGCCACAACTAAAATACGGCTTTTAATATTTCACTTAAATTTGGTATACCACTTAATTTAGATATTTAACACAAGATGGATTTGAAAGTTTTTAAGTAATGTTAATATTTACTTGACCTTTTTTATATATATTAAAGTTGAAGAATTTAAACGTGCTGTAGGTCAATAAAAAAGATGTTTGTGTTAGTGCAACGTTTCGGACATGGTTATGTCCTTCATCAGGCTTTTTTTTATTCAAAAAATACAAAAAATGAAAATATAAATATAAATATGAAAGTTTTTGGGTAAAAAACTGTTTTATGATAGCTACCCTACAACTTGATCTCACGCTTAGGTCATTTTTTGATAGTTTCCGCCTTTCAACATAACTCAATACATTTTTTGTAGTCCCATATTTTGATACAAGAGCAAGTTCGTGCGATCCAGTCGTGCATTTTATTTTTTTTATAAATTGTTATATATTCGTGAAAAAAAAAATTAGATAACATTACAATGATGGAAAAAAAGAAAAAAGTGTAAGGAAATTCTGTCTGTCTGTCTGACTTTCTATATGTCTGTCAGTCTGGTTGTATAAGTAACAACAGAAAAATTCATTCATAAATACTCCACTAAATAAATTTTAATTCGACTATTTTTAGTCTTTTTATTGTTTTTATTTTATTCTTAGTAACAACAGTCTAAGTGGCTGAACTGATTATCTTCAAATTTGGTATGTAGGGTTTGTAAAACATTCATTAGAGGAGAAATTGAATTTTTTTTGGCTCAAAAACTAACGGTACCTGCCATATAACGGTTGCAAAAAAAATGTTTTTAAGCCTATTATCGCTACCTCCCATAATATCGATATTTTTTTCTTGAGCTATCCCGTGAACGGGTTAATCGAATTTAATTTAAAAAAAAAAATTAGAAAGACCTAAATGATTCGATAGAACTTCGATAACAAAATTTTGCAAAAATTCTTAGTTTTAGTTCTAATTAGTTTTTTAATTATTTTTTTTTGTAAATTCAATATTTGGAAAATAGCTTTACATTAAATGCATAAAAAGCAGTTTAAATTGTCGTTTTTTAAAATCATAAACAATTTTATTTATAAAATTTTTTTAAGTAAACATCGATTTATTTAAAAACCACTGTAACGATTTTGAAATCATTTTTTTGATAAACTTGTATTCTGACGAAATGTCTGCATACTTTGATTTTCATTTAAATCTTTCTAAAAAGAAGTTTTAGCACTTTTTTTCATATTTATAAAATAAAAATTATTAATTTTTATTAAATTTAATGTTATTTATGTGGTGCGACCCAGTCGTGCACTTTATTTTTATTGTGTCTTCTTAAACCTTTAGTAAGTTTGCCACATGAGCGCGAACCAGTCGTGCCCTTTATCTCCTAATGTGTTCCTGTTCTGTAATTTTTTTCATTAGTATAATTATATTAGGTACAAAAGTTTTCAACTTTGTGCTCAAAATTTGTAACACGTTATTATCTCTGTGTAGAAAATCGTTTAGTCCGATTTAGTTTTAACTAATTTAAGGAATAAAGAAAACAATAGCGAAATATATTATTAAGAACGTGCTTTGTGTTGAAACAAGCCAAAGTTGCCATTTCGCTTTCAAAAGGTTTTATTAAGAGTAACATAATGGTTTTCTTACAATCCAAAAGATTCCCTTTCCGATTGTCTTCTATTTTTTTTCACCATCTTCACCCAATAAGTAAATAGCTATAGGTATAGTTATGGTTGAACCCACACACTTTCTATTTTGATCGTGTGTTATGATAAAGAATCCAATATTAATTTAGATTGCATCTTAATCTATCGAAAATTACTTCTAAGGATGAAAACATTATTATAAACATACCTACCTAATAATGTAAGCGTCTAGACTGAGCAAATGATGGTAATTTTATGCAGTACTTTTTCGATTTTTTTCTTAAAGACATGTTTTTAGATCAAGAAAAAATTATTTCTATGGATATGGAAACAAAAATCGAATACATAATAATATAGAAATACGATTTTCTAACGAATATTACAGAAGTGTTATAAGATTTTTAGCGTTTAATGGTAAGTAATTTTTTGAAACGAGTCTAAAGAAGTTATCAGGTCAGACTGTGAGAAATTAAATATTGGACCGAAAAAGGATTCAATTATATTGTGTGTACATATCAGGAAATTTGAAATCAAAAATTCTCCGATTTTTCCACAACTTATCATTGACTTCATATACTCAATTAAAAGTTATGAAAACATTTTAAAAATTTAAGGAAAACAGAACCAGTACACCGAACCAAAAAACAACGTAAAATCAAATAAAACAACTTAAAAAAAGTAAAAGTAAATTCGTTACAATTTAAAACTAAACACGAAATTCTTAAAATGAAAATAGTGTAGCTTTAAAAACAATTTGATCGTTTAAAACATTTTTTAATTATAAAAACCTTTGATTTATAGTAGTATAGTCAATAGATAATTATCTGACAAAAGTTTTTTAGGTCTCCAAGTTTGAATGCAGTTTTGTATAGGGGGGTTGATTCTGAGTATAAAACTGAGTTTTCAGGAAATATGGTCTTGTGAAACAGCCGCCACCTTGAATTAAATTTGTTCATGTTTTTTTAGCGTTTTTCTATGTTTGTTTGTGTGCGTTTTTATGAAAAAGATTGTAGATTTTTAATATTTTATTTTGCATTTTAAGTAAATTTTTCAGAAAATCGCCTTTTCCGATAAGACGGAGGAACATAGAGCCCCCTTAAATAGGAAAGGGGCCCTCCAGATTTGCAAATCTGGTATGCTAGGGTTCGAATCCTATAGTGTGCATGTAGAAAGTTTTTCATAATAAAATTGCATTAAAGCTCATAATGTTTTATCATTTATATCTAATAATGAGACTGATGATAGGACTTGGCACTCCTTGAAATAGCTATATGTCCAACCAAAATAAAAACTAATTCTAAAATTCATAAACAATTAGTGGTAGCACTTTTAAGTTGTTGTTGTTGTTGCTTTCGTTGTTCAAAAATTTAAATTGACGGAATAAAGAATGGTTAAGTTATAAAACTGACATTTTAGTATGAAAAGGGCGATTCCATTATCGCGGGTGCAAAATTTATACACTTTGAGGGTTTCTTTTAAATATAATTTAAAACATTTTTAATTAAGTTAGCATTTGAAGGGCTACATTTTAAGCAGTTCTTTTTTATTTGTTTATAAAAGTTCAAATAATACGTACAAAAAGCAATGAGAAATATTTAAAGCACTATCGCGGGTGCAACAAAAATATCACATGTTTTCAGACCCTTGTACAAAAAGCACTAAATTTGGTAATTGAGTGAAACATTTTTTTACATATGACGTTCTTGTTTTAAAAATTGATAAACGATTAAACAACTTGGTAATGAAATATTTTAGAAAATAGCAATAAACAATAATTTATTCACTTCAGAATTCACTTGTTTAATCGCGGGTGCAACATCATATTAGCGCGGGTGCAACGCGTCCAAATTAGGTAACTTTAAAAGTCATTATGGGCACTGAAAAGAACGATATAAATGATAAAACATTATTATTAAATAGTGCATTAATTTTTCACTTAGTGTTCAAATTTTGGGTTTAAATATGCCAATATATGACTAAATTAATAATTTTAAAATTCATGTTTTGAGCAAATTTTTTAAAACACTGATTTTTAGTTTTCACCAAATCATCGAATATTTGGAATATTTATTTTTCTAATCGCGTAAGAAATATAAATTTTGGCTGATGTGAAAAACGGACATATTTGTATTGAGTTAAGAGGTTTTTCTTTGTAGTGGCATCAGAATAAAGCAGGAAAAAAAATATTTAGAAATTGATGTCGAAAATCGTCCCCAGCGGAATCGCCCAATAGTAAAATAAAAACAATAATAATAGCTTTTTTCTCAAATTTACTTAAGCTAATCTTATGCAATTCAGACTGAATAATTGAACGTAAAAAGCAACATAAATATTTGGATTTCATACTGTTACGGCCGTCGGAGTGAGGTAAAATATCAATTGAAAAAATATCTTTAAAAAAATGTTTAATACTTTTTCTCGAAAATCCAAATTTTCTATTCTTCTTAACTTAACTTCTTAACTTCTAAGATAATACCACTACAAATATAATGTTTACACAAAATTTTATAGATACAATTTTATAGTATTAAATAGTTTTTTCTCATAAAAACTTACACAAACATAGAAAAACGCAAAAAACACAAAAAAAATATTAAATTCAAGATAGCGGCTGCTGCACCGCAAGCTTACCAAATTTAACGCAAATACAGTTTTATACTCAGAATCAACCCCCTGTAGTAAAAATCTTAGTTTATCGTTTTTTTTTTATTCATAGCGATATTTTAAAAGCAACCCACAACATAGATTTAAACGCCAGCGCATTAAAAAATAAGTTTCTATTTTTCTCTGAGTGTATTATATTGTAAAAGTTGCAGCATTCTTACAACTAAGAAAACATATTTAAAACTTTACTTATCTTCTTCCTCTGGTTTTCCGAAGATTTATAAATGATATCAAATGATGCATAAAACAATACCTACCAGCTGGGTATAGCGATAGCTTCATCGTTTTGGGTGCGTGGGTTCGTTTCCTTTTTTAAAATGAGTATTTACTCAAGTAATTATGAATGCACCCTTCTGAAAACTGTTAAGAAATAAATACCGAAACAAATTGATCACAACTGGAGTAACGTAAAGCCAAAAGAACTATGGGTACTTCATTAAGTCCGATTTTGCCTCCTAACCATTTCTTGCAGTGTAATTTTCACTAAAAATGCGAAAATTTCATACCTCACAGTCACAATTTCGTATTACGATTTTTTTGACTAATTTATTTCACTCCTGCACTAGCATATTTTTATTGTGAAAAAGGATGTCGTCTAGTTTATTCTTTTTAACTTTGGAAAACTCAAGTTAATTCATGTCAACAAAACTATATAAAAAGAACTATTTGAGTATGACCATCACCATCACCAGTTAAACACATACAAATTCAGGAAAACTTATTTAATCCAAGACTTATGTAGTTAAGAGAAAATTAAAAATCCTTTTACATTTTTTTTCATAAAGAGGACATAAAAAACAAATTCTTTTACCTAGTTTTGTTTTCATTATCCCGCACCACACAATTGTTTACTCCAGAAAAAGGACACTTCAAAGCTTTTTAGCAAAAGTATATAAAACTTTTTACCACAACATAACAAATAAAAGGTCTCCATGGGGAAAAAAAAGTGGGGACAAGAGTGATATTTATGGTATGACTGTTGCCATAAAGAAAAAAAAAATCATTCTTCTTTAAGATGAAAATTATTATACGCACGCGGTTGAATCCTTTTTTCATCATGGCTTTATAAAGGAACTTTTTCAACCAGTTTTTATATCTAAACTTAAGATTTGTCTCTTTTATCTTTTTTTTAAGAGATTTTTATTTGAATAAATAAGCGCGTCGCTGCTGGACTTCAGGGTTAAGGAAAAAAGGATAAAATGGTCAAGTGTTGCCGTGGCCACCCTCTCCCAGTTAAGATATCAATTTTCCCAAGGAAAGGAATCTTAATTTGATGGCCAGGTAAATGTTGCTATAGTTGAATCTGAAAAAAGAGAGAACATTGGTTAGCAAGATTCTTTTTTAACAAACCGTCATTGATGTTAACGAACATGACTTCATTGTTTTTTTTTACAAAAGAGAAAACATCTCTTTTCTAAAGTGACACAATATCATAATGTATAGTATATAAGTGATGACTATAAGTGAAGCTACTGCAACACTAGTTGATTAACCCGTTTAAAACTAACTTCGGTGCGTCAATTACAAAACTCAGTTTCGAAATTTTATTGGAGTTAACGAACTCAGAAAAAAATAAGTTCTGATACGCTTTCACAACTGAGCCAGACTCGTCAGGCTGTTGCGATATTGGTTTCCTTAAGCATCACGTGTAACCAAAACATCTCAGTAGCTGCATTTTCAGCTTTTTGATATTATGTATACAGATACAAGAAAAGATCTTTGTGGTCAACTCCTTGAATCATCATTTTGCCTGTCTATACATAAAATATTATTGAAAATAAAAGTAAATGTATTTCAGTTCCTAAACACAGATTATTTAATAAAAAATATTATTCGAATTTTGTATTTCTCTTTCCAATCAGAACAACAAAATTATAGTTCCTTGTGGCGCAAACTTTGAACGTGTTCATATATATAAGTACAAATGGAAACAAACAACATATAAACCAAAACCTCAATTCTGATGGTATATAATTTTTTTATAAAAATCAATAATATCTAAAATAATTTATACCCATATTTCCCATTTCCCAAAAGTAAAACCAAAGTTCACGTTTACTTTCTGTAGTTTCCCACCTCATTAGGCCACAGAGAAACGTGTCTGTTCATCTTGTATGTTATAACATTATGCACTTGTTCGAAAGCTGTTCTTCTTTACCATATTAAAATTTATTTATTTATCAAAACATCCTTGCCATTCACATATTTCCAGGACTTCACAAACATGACTTCACAACCATGAACATTGACATGAACATCATAACTCAAGGTTACACGTAGAAATTTCGCTTACCAGTGACTTCCTTTATGTTCGCCATCGTGTTATTCCCATATAACGTCTTACATCTTCCAACTTGGCCTCACAATTATTACATCATCCAAAAGTCTTATTTGTATTCCCAAAGTGTAAGAACCTTATACTTGAGTTTAATTGCAATATTGATACATATATATAGAAATCGTCTAATAGTTTGGTGTTGTAAATAATAATAGCTACTGCGGCAATAACGCAAGAAAAATTTTTCTATCTATGAAGAAGGAAATTCTGTACAATAATTTTATCGCTAAAGGCCATATCACACGGTCAATTAATTCACTGACCACTGACATTCTATGACGTCAAAATCGCATCACAACCTTGTCATTGAAGTCATTAGTAGTGTGATGGTCAGTTTTGGGACGTCAGTGAGGGTGTCAGTTAACTGATGTGTTCACTGACACACCCATACCACATCAGTGAACTGTCGCGGAAAATGGCAAGTGTGATAAGTAGTCAGTTGCCCATGGGACAACTAGCACACTTTTTTGACTAGGCCGTCAGTTTACTGACGCTGTCTTATAACTGACAACCCTTTGAATTTATGGTTGTGTCAGTTTCCAATTAATAGCATAGCCAGGGTAGAACTTTACAAAGCCATGAGAGAATTCGGCATCCCAAATAAATTGACACGACTATGTAGGTTGACCATGACCAACGTGACAAACCACGTCAAAATAGCCGGATTGCTATCCAGACCAATCAACATCTTTAATGGACTACGACAAGGGGAAGGTTTGGCCTGCCTCCTCTTCAACCTGGCGTCGGAGAAAGCAATTCGTGACTCTGGCATGGCAAAAAGAGGGACCATCATCGTCAACAGGTCCTGGCTTACGACATCGACATCATCGGAAGAACCGAGCAAGCTGTTCACGATTCCTTCATTCAGATCACGATTCCTTCATCCAGATCGAGCGAGCAGGCGGCACAAAATCTAGGGCTGCACATTAGTGAAGGTAAAACAAAGTACATGGTGGCGTCGAATGCGAGAGGAACAGTTGGTCAAACAATCAAGGTAGCGGAGCACGAATTTGAAGTGGTGCAATCCTTTAAATACCTTGGGTCAATAGTAGAAGCCGATAACAATATAGAAGAAGAATTTGAATACGCGGGTGGCTTCTCAAATCCAACAGAGCCTACTACAGTCTGTCAAAGCTCTTCAAATCCAGAAATCTCACCATAACTTCAAAACTGCTGCTGTACAGGACCATGGTCCTGCCAGTACTCACATATGGATCCGAGACTTGGGTGCTTAGCAAAAGGTACTCCGACCTCTTAGCCGCGTTCGAGAGAAAAGTCTTAAGGAGAATTGTTGGCTCCATATGTGAGGAAGGACGATTCCGGAGACCTTACAATCATGAATTGTACGCAATCTACCTTGAAGCAGATATCGTGACAAAAATTAGGCTCGGTAGACTCCGGTGGGCAGGGAACCTATCTCGCATGAGCGAAGAACCTGCTCGGAAAGTTCTTTGTGGTACATTCTATGGCAGACGACAGCGTGGTAGACCATGCTTGCGCTGGAGAGATGGCGTAGACCAGGATGCCCGGAGCCTTCGGGTGCGAAACTGGATGGCGTCGGCTCGAGACCGGGATAGGTGGAGAGACTTGTTGAAGGAGGCCAAGACCGGACCACGATTGTCGAGCCGATGATGATGATGATGAACCTTTTATTTCAATGACTCCGGTAAGAAATAAAACATGTATATCGCTTAAAGTTCCGACATAGACTGCTTTCTTCTTTTCGTCTTTTCTTATACGCTAAGGGGATATTATTAACAGTTGGGAATTTGGTTAAGGGAAATATTCACAAGTATTTACAATATGTTAGTGTTGCCATAAGGCTTAAATTACTACAGTAGTTCAGTAAAATAATAACATAAAAACATGTATTTTGCTTCAATAGCTCGGTTGAGCCGCCTATTGCGATTAAATACCAGTATTTCAGTAGTTCCTTATGTTAGACGTTGCTTTTATTTTAAACAAACAAACAAAACAAAAGTATCAGGATTCAATTTTCAGTTATCAGTCAGAAAAGTTTTTGGGCTTTTTGCAAAGCTTGGAACTTTTGTTGTTTGAATATCTTCCCTTAATCGGAATGTGGTCAATCTAATTGATGGTTGATGATCCGATGAACGCCATGTACCCTTTAAAATTCTGAACTGATTTAATCGTTATTTCTGCTCATCGCAAAGCAAATAAGTCATTGCCCTACTGCGTTAAAAGTTAGGCTTGACCGCTATGGCAATTATTACTTCGTAACAAGGTCGCTTCTGTTAGGTTTTCTCTAACAGCTTGTAGTAACTATGTTTGCACGTGCTGTTGTTTTCCCCATTGAAGCCCGTGCGCTACTCAGGTTGATGTTATAGAAATTTTACCTTGATGTGGATATGGCGTTTAATTACGTGATTTCAGCTTTAGATGTCCTTCCGTATAGTCTTTATATAATGACAAACACAAAACAATACACGACAGTCACTGCCGAGTTTTTGTTCTCCTACTGCTCATTCCATTCCATTGTCCCTCCCCTCCTGGCAATAATATCTTCTTTTAAGTAGCCAAAAACTTAAGCTTATTATTCGACGTCAAGGGGTCTGTTAAGAATTCTTAAGCTTACCTATTAACATCAATACGAATCCTCAAATTTTGTATCTATGGTAAAGCTTTAATAGAAAACTAAAAAGCTATCACATCATGTAAAATTTACAAACTTTTACTTAACATCTTGTTTAAACTTATTAATTCTCACCAAGTTACTGCTTGTTCATCCTGATTCTGATGTAGGTACCACAAGTAAATAAAGAACACGCAGCAAATTAATGATAAAATGATTATTTTTAAAATAAGCTTAATTCGTTCAGGCTGCCTGTAGTTTATTCAATTGAGTTGCGTAATTAATTTCTCTAATTAAGTCATCCTTTAAATAAGCTCTTAAATAATTAAATGAATTGAACAGGATATGGAAAACAGAAACGAGTAATTGAATGTGGTATGCATTTGAGTAAATCTTTTTTTGCGAATTAACCAAAAAGCATTCTCAAATTTATTTTTTAACTTTTTGTTTAGCTGTAAATTTTCCAATTTCTATTGAAATAACAAATTAATGACATTAGTATGCAAAGTATCGGAATTGTTTGATTAACATTCAACATTTAAAGGCAATCAAAAACAAAAACTGTGGGTTACTTTAATCCATTAATCTTTTAAAATAAACTAAATAACGACAAATAAATTGTTCGCTCATAGATTTATTTGTTTTTTCTTTAATTACTTTTTGATAAATATTGAATTAAACGAGGCTGTTCGTTGAAAAATTAAACTCAGATTTTATCCATTTAAAATAATGAAGTCTTTAATCATTTGATTTGGTGTTTGCTCTGTATTAATGTTTTGATGCGGCAACTAGTTCAAATGTTTAAAGTTGGTATCGAGTTTAATGTTTTATCAAAATCGTTATTGTTAGAAGGTATTAAAAGATATTTGAGCCGTTAACTTGAAGGTAATTTGGCTGCTTATTTATTTATTTATTTTATTAAAAAGTATTTAAATAAATCACCCATTTGAGAAAATATCAAACAATCTACCGATTCTCTACCGCACTCTCTCTCTCTCTCTCTCTAAATCCTTACAAACGTTTCAAAGTCGCATTTCCTACCAGAAAGTAGTGGGAGGATGACGATATAACGAAAAATTACGACACAATTATTTTCAGGGACCGAACGGTTCAAAAATGGAGTGTGGTGTTGGGGCCGGATTCTTCTCTAAAACGCTTAATCTATCTAAGTTATTTTGATGCTAGCGTTTTCCAGGCCGAATGCTTGAAATCAAAGAAACATGCAAAATACTAAAGAAATATCCAAATCAAACCCGTCCCAGTAGGAAATTTCCAAAAATTCCTCGAGGAATAACCAACTTTTTCCTCGAGGAACTGGAACTTCACCGAGGAATTTTCAGAGGAATCCTTAGGTGAATTTAACATGGGGCTGTCATTGGCGTTCACCAAGTGACTTTCTGGGTGAATATTCAATAGTGAAATCACCAAGTAGGTGGAGTTTGCTTACTCATAAATGAATTATATTTGATGAAGTACATCATGAAAGTTCGTCAGTGATATCATTAGGTAAATAGGACTTGCTTATTCAGCAACACACAGTCTTGGTGAAAAATGAAGTGAAAGTGCAGCAGTGAAATCATCAGCCCACTATCCCTCACTGAAAGATATCATGAATATTAAGTAATGAAATCACATGAAAAATGTAACTCGCTTAATCATTAGTGAATTACGTTTGATGAATTTGAAGAAAATAATAAAAAAAGACAGTTCTCATTTTATATTGGTATTACATATGTTTTTAATTTGCATGTTGTTTTTTTTTATCGCTGCTTTCTTGTAGTGCAGGTTCTTGATTCTCTTGAACCCTTGCTGAACAGCTTTTCTATAGAGCTGGGGTGAAGGAATATTGGTCTTAACTGCATCTGCAAAAAAAAAAATATTGATGCATGAATGAGAAAGTGATGACTTGATAAAATATTGCTAATTATGATGAAGTTCTTATAAATTGTGAAAAAATAATAACTTAGGTACTGAACAAACATGTGTTAATGTTTTTTAACGCTTTAAAAGGATTTTTGTCATTATAGCCGTCGAAATTGTATGTCACAGCGACTTCTGCAGAAATTATATTTCGCAGAGCTTTTTCTATGCTGCCGCCAGACGATGCAACTATTTTTTTTGAAGATATCATTCTGAAATAAAAATAAAAAAGAGATATGAAAAATCCGTAGGTAGTAAAGTAGATAACTGTGTAGATGGTCAGCAAGATTTTATATTGAAAACCAAAAGTTTGGATAAATAATTGAGTAATCAAAGTGAACATAAAAATGATTTGCTGAAATTTGTAGAAATGTTATTAAAATGTGAAAACTTACGTATTTTTCTTTTTCTTCTCCTGCCTTAATTTCCAGTTGAGGTCTTCTCTTCATCTTCATCTTGTATATTGTTGCTTATTTCACTTTCACTGTCTACAATATTATCCCTTTCAGATGTTATATCACTATGATTGATAATATTTTGCAAAATTATTTTGTTTTTTTTCTAAATTATCCCCCTCTTGCTTTGCCAAGCGTTTTAAATTTCTTCTAAAACCACTCATTTTTAAATAAAATAAATTACAACTCACCAACTTTTTACTGGCACTCGCGTTCGCGTTTAACTTCTTTGTTCTTTCAGTTTCTTACAGTTTCTCTTTCGCCGAAAAGGAGCACGCGTCATTAAAAAACGATCAAAAAGCAACAAAAAACGCGAAAAATCAAGCAGGCGTCAGAGAAAGGGGACAACGAAAAATAAAATAAAAAAAAAAGCGAATGAATCTTTGCATTACTTGTCACCCTGGAAATCCTAGTGTTCCTTGGTTCAGGTAGACAGAAGGCCAAGTTTATAGTTTTTTATTTCTTTTCTGTTTTGAACTGCGTGCAGATCATGAATCTGCGCATTACTCGTCACCCTGGAAATCCTTGTGTTCCTTGGGTCAGGTAGAAAAAAGGCAGTTTTTTTTAGTTTTGGATTGCTCTTCTCTGTTTCGAGCTGCGCGCAGTTAATGAATCTGTGCATTACTCTTCACCCGGGAAATCCTTGTGTTCCTTGGGTCAGTTAGACACAATGCAATTTTTATGGATTATTTTTTTTCCTCTTTCTCGCGAAGAACACTGAACAGCACAGATGGCCCAACTTATTTCACGAACTAGTGAATCTGTGCATGACTTGTCATCAATGGAATCATCTAATGACTTTATGTACTTGAATTGATTAATTAAATGTAAGCACTGAACTCAGTTGAACTTTTGTTCCAAGTAAAACAAAGTGTAAATGCCTTAAAAATACTGAACTGATGAAAAAATCAATGCTTTTCTATAATGAAATCATAACATGCAATTTCCTCGAAAAAGTTTTCGATGAATTCATTGTTCTTTTCACAAAAAAAAATCATTGAGGACGAAATTTCCTACTGGGGTATAATATAATCCTGTTATATATGTATAGATAGTCAGGCTGCCATCAAAGCCATTGATGCTGCTTCAATATCCTCTGAATTCGTTAACAATGTTGAGACAGTGGTTTTCAGGGAAATTAAAGGATGAGCTTGTCACAAAGGGATTGGACCTTCACAGCTCACTTGCCGAAGCAGTTAGTATTCCGCTAGGGGTTGTAAAGGGCAATTTCATGTCTCATTATCTATCTGTATCTAACGATATAGATAGAATGTTCTGACTAGCTGTGCAACTTTAAGAAAGATGTGGGGATGTGGCCCACTTATGACAAGTCCGGGTTTAAAACGAAGGCAGGGGTCAGATTCTGTCTTAAAAAAATTATCAAACGTTTTCGTTTGAGCGAACGATTTCCATAGCAACTGGTCAGATAATCGATCGCCCAGACGAAAACGTTCAATCGTTTTTTCATACAGAATCTGACTCCAGCCATATCGGAAATTTACAGCTTAGCATAAAGCCTGGTGGGGGGAATTGGCGACTTCCTTTGGGTGATATATCCGAGGATCTCTTGTTTTCCTATGGAAGTTGGTATCAAAGGGATTAACTCCCAAGAAACACAATTTCAAACCTTAAAACCTTAAATTAATCAAAACGATATTCCAACCTACGAAATGATACTACGTACCCCATCATTACAGATCGTTGATAAGGCAAAGTATTTGCTTGAGTTCTTGTTCGTAAAATTCAAAATCGGTATATTTTTTACATCGTATCAACATTTATTCGATATTTTTGGAAATGTTATGTATGTATTTATTTATTAACTTTATTTATTTACTTTTTGGTTCTTAATTCATTTATTAATATATTAAACTAAATGAACTAAAAAATGGTGAACTAGTTCGGTCGTGAAATACACAAGTTCAATACATAGGTAAACAATTGAAGAAATTTTTTATCTTTAACATGATAGACTCATAATTATCTTTTAATATTTTTTATAACGTCCCTTGGAAAATTCTCATAACGTCCCTTGGAAAATTGCACACTAGTTTTAGCACTAACATTTGCAAAACTGATGGTTGGACAAACTTTTCCAGATACATTTGGTCAAAAAATACCATTTCCGGTGTTTTTTTTTTGCGACGATTTTTCGTGTATCTTTTTTTTTTAAGCCATAGAAATCACGCGTAACCATTTTTATTATTAAAAAAACAGACTGTACTTATTCAAAAGATAAGCTATTCTCCACAAAAAAGTTAAACTATTTTTCTATTTGTGTGGGAAATGACTTCAACTAAAAATAAATGGCACGACTGGGTCGCACAAACTTGCTCTTATGGCAAGTTACATAGGAGCTTAAAAGAACTTTCCACGAAATTATTTTATATGAAATCATATCTTAAATTCTTTTAAATAATTAAATAAGACATAATAAAAAAAATTAAATAAATAGTTTTGAAAATCAATTTATAACAAACCAGAGTTTTCCGAAAAAATCATGGTATACCAGTAATTATTAAATAATAAAATATATTTAGAATATTTTTTTTACCAAAATTGTACGACCAGTTTTTGAAAAAATCGATTTTTTTTTTAAACAACTTTCTTAAAATATTTTGCATGGAATATGAAAAATTTTGAGTATGCCACTTTTAACAAATTAATAGTTTTCATTCAAAAACGAAATTTTAAAAACAATTCATTAATTGGATTTCAAAATATTAAATTTTTAAAAATAAAATTTGTATAATTAATATAATTTTTTGTAGAAAACTTTTGAAAAAAATTAATTCGCCATTATTGTTTGGCTATCTAGGCCTTTTTAGAATATATGGCAGATGCCGTTAGTTTTAGACCTAGAAAAACCGCCCTGACGGTCACCCTAAAAACCTTATGTACCAAGTTTAAAAGAAATCTGCCCAAACGTTTAGGCTGCAGGTGCGAATATAAGACAGACAGACTTACAGATATACTGACAGACAGACACACAGACATAATTGCTAGACCCGCTTTTTTTTTTGCACGAATTCATAACTTGCCTTATAGTACCTATAATCGCAAGTTTATCCTATTTCTCACAACAGGGTACATTATTTCCCGTAAAGTTATCTTCCTGCACCCCTATTTGATAATATTCTTGTTAAAAAAACGGTCCCGAAGAAAAAAATGTATTTTCTGTTTTCCGATTTTTGGTATATAACATAGATTTTTTTTTTATTGAACTTTTACCATTGGACCTTTTACCTTTTGTTTGCTGTAGGTATCTATTGTTTGGTATTGGTACCAAAACAACTCAGTACTCTTATTCATTAGCACTTACTTTACCTGTTCTATATTCATTTCTTTTTATTTTTAAGTCTAGACTACTTTTTCAATTTCGTTTCCTACTTTATTAATTGTACAAAAAATTAGAACAACAACTTTCAGACAAAAGTACACTCAGATACAATGAAAAATGCTTTATCTTTCAACAGGTTTTTTGTCTTGGTGTTAGCTTGTAGAATTAAAATATAACAATAAAATGATTTGTTAAAAAAAAAACATCCCAGGAATCCAAAGTGTATTATTTATTTGTTAATCCTTTTGAAAATAAAGATATTTATGTTTAGAATCACGTTGTCTCATTCTCGTCAGCAATGCGTTGTCTTTATTTAAGAAATGGTTGGTTAAATTGTACTTTCAGGGCAATTTGTGTAGTGTAGTAGTGCTCCTGTGCCAAGTGAGCTGGGACTCAACAGCAAAAAGACACGACAATTAGGTCGAGTGTACTTGTCATGACGGATGTTGTATAGTCTTTCATTTTTGTACCTATATGAAATAATTTTTAAAATTTTTTTTCAATAAATTTAAAATGCAATAATTAAATAAAAATTATTTATAAAAAAACGAGTGTTTTCGAGAAAATCGAAAAAGGTTTTCCAGTAATTTTTAAATGTTACGATATATTTAAGAATATTTGTTACCAAAATCGTACATATACATCCAGTTAATATATCGATTTTTTTCAAACATCTTTTTAAAAAAAATTTTATGAACATTTTTATCTGATTCTGATGATGAGAATATTAATATTTTCGAAAACGTTATTTTTTTGAAATTAAAAGAAGTTTTAAGTTTTCCTTTGTATATGCCATCAAATTAATAATTTTCAAGCGAACAAAAATAAAAAAAAAAAATCATCAATTGGTTTTCAAAATATTAAATTTCAAAAAAAAAATTCTTAAATCAATATTTTTCGGCTATTTAGGTTTTTTTTATAATGAAAATAACCCAAATTAAAATGCGTCTTTACAGAAGGTGTTAAATGAAAATGAAAGCGTGTTATCGTTTGCAAAATGTTTCTGCGTCAATTAAATTATGGGTTTCAAACAACAAATTCAGTTTTCCCGAATTCCCCGAAATTCGATGTCAAATTTTAATTTCGAAAATTCGATGTTTGTCATTTTAATGCCCAGAGCTTGCGACCTAAACTAGATGAATTTAGAAATATATTTGAAGGATCAAATATGGATGCTATATGTGTATCTGAGACTTGGTTTAGACAGGAGTTTAGTGATGCCCTGTATCATTTAAATGGTTATAAATTATTTAGGTCGGATAGGATAGGGCGCGAGGGGGGCGGTGCTGCAGTCTATGTACGTTGTGATTTGAGTTGTAAATTCATACGCGGATCTCCGTGTGGAAGTGACATGGAATACATATTTGTAGAGATAAATTGCAACTTTAATAAAATATTACTTGGATCTATTTATCGACCCAGGCGAACTATTAACATCAATCCTTTGATTTCTGTAATAGATGAACTTAGTTATGTATCACCTTTTATTATTATTGCTGGTGATCTAAATTGTAATATTCTTGTAGATTCAAGTCTTGTAGACTGTATGAAATCGCTCAACCTTTTGCCTGTAAATATGTTATCTCCTACTCATTTTACAAACTCAACAAGTACCCTTCTTGACGTCTTTTTTGTCTCTGATTTGAATAAAGTACTTCTCTATAATCAAATCTCAGTTCCCTGTTTTTCACGTCATGACCTAATTCATCTTACTTTTCAGTGTTTTCCAACTCGTTCAAAGACTTCTTTCAGCTTTAGAGATTTTAATTGCATAAATCGAAATCTTTTGGAAGAAGATGTCGGATCAATCGAATGGTATCGAGTGTATGGTATGTCATCGGTTGACGACCAAGTTTTTTTCATTGAAAACAATATTAGAAATCTGTTTAATGTACATGTTCCACTTAAAATATCAAAATCAGGTAACACTGATCAAAAATGGTTTACTAATAAAATTAAAGAATTAATGCATAAGCGCGATCAAGCTTATAAGCGTTGGAAACTTTTTAGATTGAATGTACTTTTTGATATATATAAGGTTCTTAGAAATAGAGTTGTATGCGAAATACGGGAAGCAAAAAGAATATTGTATGCCACTCGTTTGGATCCTTCGATTGCTCGTCACAAGCTATGGAGAAATATACGAGAACTTGGGATTGGTAAAACAAGTATAAATTCAGCAGATATTGACTGCAATGAACTTAACCGGAGTTTCATAGGTCATTCCACTATTCTTTTGGATAATAATTTAATTGTTCCACCAATTTTCCAGTCTGACGTTGAAACTTCACAAGGGTTTAGCTTTTCTGGTGTAGAAGAATCCGATGTTCTGGAAGCTTTACTATCAATCAGATCGAATTCTATTGGATTAGATGAATTGCACCCAAAATTTATAAAAATAATATTGCCATATTGCTTAAAATATATAACTCATCTTTTTAATACTATTTTAATGACTGCAACTTTTCCTAAAACCTGGAAACAATCTAAAATTATTCCTATTCCCAAAAGATCAAATAGTGATGAGTTTAGACCAATTGCTATATTACCATTTTTTTCTAAAATACTTGAAAAGGTCATGAACGCTCAAATGCGAAAGTTTTTAATTGAAAATGATGTGTTTTGTCTCAATCAGTCTGGATTTCGTCCTAAACATAGTTGCACAACTGCATTAATAGAAGTTGTAGAAGATATAAGGGAATCTATAGATGATGGTAACATAACATTTCTAACTCTTTTGGATTTTTCAAAAGCATTTGACACAGTCAATCACACCATGCTTTGTAACAAGCTGTTGAATTTGCACAACTTTTCATCATCGGCTGTAAGACTCATTTATTCTTATTTGAATGGTAGACATCAGGCAGTGGTCGTCAACAACAAGACATCTAATTTTTTACCCGTTAAGATGGGTGTCCCTCAAGGATCGATACTAGGTCCATTATTGTTTACGCTATATATAAACGAGCTTCCATCTCAAGTTATTCATTCTTCTCTACATATGTACGCTGACGACGTTCAGCTATACAAAAGTTGTCCATTAGGCCTAATCGAAAATGCTGCATATGAAGTAAATAAAGATCTCGAGCTCATTTATAATTGGTCAAAGAATAATGGATTGTGTTTAAACCCAACTAAGACCAAATGTTTAATTATCGCTAGGCAATGTGTTGATACTTCATACTTTCCAACAATATTCCTAAATGGCACACCCATAGATTTCGTTGACACAGCAAAAAACCTTGGTATCACCTTTAATAAAACTCTTACCTGGGATAATCACATCAGAATAGCGATAGGTAAGTTATATGGTGGCCTTCGTACCCTTTGGACAACCCAACATTTCACGCCAATCAAAACAAGAAAAATACTTGCCAAAACTTTGCTCATTCCCATAATTCTTTTCGGTTGCGAAATTTTTTCAAATTGTGATTGTGAACACAAACGTAGACTAAATGTAGCTTTTAATAGCGTTGCCCGTTACGTATATGGTCTGCGGCGATATGACCATGTCTCATTATTTTCGAAATCGTTGTATGGCATCACTTTTCAAAATTTGTTGAATTTTAGGACGTTGACTCTACTGCATAATATAATGCAGACTCGACAGCCACTATACCTTTTTAATCGAATACCTTCTCAGTCTGCTAGAACACTCGATCTTACACCAGTTCGTTACTTTTTTGCTGTTTCCAAAAGACAATTTTTAGTGAATGTATTCCGACTGTGGAATTCCCTCCCTAGATGTATTAGATTAATAGCTAGCACGAATCAATTCAGGCAGAGACTGTGGCAGCATTTGGAGGCATTTGGATAAGAATTTTGTATTTTATTATTTAATTTTTATTTTTCAAAAAGATTTTATCTATTTTGTATTTGTATAAAATATTCTTACTTTTATAATAAGTCATTGTATTAATTGATTTTGTCACTTAGTATTCACTAATGTATTAATAACTTAGTATTCTATACAGAAGCTTTCACTAATTTAAAAGATATTGTATCTTACAGTGTTAAGACTATTCCTTTTTTAATAAATTGAAATTGAAATTACCCAAATTGGGGAAAAACAAAGTTTCAATTCCCAACAAATCAAGTCTTTGGAAATATCCGACGTCAATTCAATATAAAAATCTTGACATGTTTTATAGAAATGTGAAATAGCTGAACTGGGTGCATTTTCGTCTCTTTTCAATTGTTCCATACTTTCCATAGCTTTCACTTCGATATAAATGTTCTCTAAGGCTACGAAATGTAAGGCATTTTTGAATTCAGCGCCCAAAATATTATTTAAAGTTTTGACATAACTCATTTCCAGGTAGTAAGCAGAAATCGTTTTCAAAAGATTTTCTACTTCTGGCTTCAATCTGTTCAATTTCCGATTGAAAGGGGATTTCCCGAATTATTGTTTAAAGTTTATGTCATAGAGAAGCATACCCAACTACAACTTTAAAATCAGCTTGGGTGTTGGGAGATGGGACGCCTACTTATTAAACACAAATGTAAAGTCTTTCAATACAGGGATGTGCTATTTAAAAAATATATCGATTTTGTTCATCGTAATCGATTTTTTCATCAATAATCACCAAATTGTTAAATGTCCAATGGATTATATTCGTGCTTATGTCAGTTAAAGGATTTATCTTTTTAAGCATTTTCATATGCATATGTGAATAATTATTATTTGTAATTCTAGGCTCTGTCACCTATTTTAACAATACTGCACAATTATGCACCACCACACCACACTATAACGATAATCTTTTAAAATCCAGATTACCAACTACTTCATGACTCTTTTCCTAATAAGATAAGGACATCATTTGATGAAGCAATCCTTATTAAAAAGTAAACACCATAACAGACATCCCAGAACAAGAGAACACATATTTTGTTATCCAGAAAGGATTCTCTGAGCATTTTGGAAAATAAAATTAGAAAAAAAAGCATTTTTTTCACATATTGTTAATATACAACATACATGCATTATAGGTTTGAATTCTTATTAAATTTAATCGAAAGCTATTTAAGACATGAACATTTGGTAACAATTAATAGCACATTAAAATGCATTGTGTCGAGTTTTGTATATTTCAAGAGAAATAATTCACTCTTATCCCATTTGATGAATTTAAATAAAACTAGGAACATTGAACGTAATACAAAATGTCGAACAACCAACTTTATTTTCCTTCGTTATTTACCAATTAGGGTTCAGACTACAATAAACCTAACCCTAAATTAACAAATCTGCACCAACCAGCAATGCGAAATTGAAAATCTTTCCTTGAAAACATGGTAGATGTGGATTATGAAGTTAGAGAAACATTGAAGGTGTAGCATAATATAATTCAAATATAATGTCGGGCAACCAAAATGAAGATAGTTTGGATAGGAAACTTTATAATTTTCAACATGACGATGGTGGTTGATGTTGCTGTTGAATTAACTTACTAAACTCAGCAAGACGGGCAAAGTTTTATATTTAATATTATATCCACAATGAAAATTTTTGCTAGCCTTTAGAAAGTTTCTTAAACGAAAGAAAATAGAACTTTATGAAGAATTTGTAATATATTTTACATAACATTATAACTTGTTGAATTTAGTTCTAATTAAAGAATAGATGCAGCTAGTCCGCTACATATAAAACAACTGTTGGGGCTTTAAAATTAACTTTTGTTTAAAATAGTTGATTTAATCTCCTTAATAATTTTGAACTAAAAACTTAAAATTAAATAAAGGCCACGACTGGGTTGCACAATCTTTCTTTTATGGCAAGTTACTTTGGTGTTGATGACATTTGACCAGTTTTTTTTATAAAATAAAAGATTTTTAAGCGGAGACTGTGATGTGTCGAATTACCGGCAGGTGTTCGTAACGCTTGGAGACTATGACGTTGCGTGATTCCAGATGCCTGGTGTGCGAGAAAACATTGTTATTGTGGTGTTTATTTATAGAGAAACAACAATGTTCAAACTTATATGAAGGTTTTTTTTCTCTTTCATATTTTTCCTTCAAATATATTTAAATTAATTTAACTTAACTAGCAACTTAATGAATACAATTGTATATTTCAGTTGTGAGATAAATATAAATTATCATATCTCTGTACACTGTGCAATGACAATTTGTTAAAAAATGTAAATTCATATGGAAACAATAACTATACATATACAGGGTGATTGGTATAAGGTGCACAAAAAAACTTGAGCGTGTAGTTGGGTTTAAGACAAGAAAAAAATCGTATAGGGGGGTCTATTTCCCCCCGTTTAGGAGAGAGGGGCAATTTTCTAAAACATTGACTTAAATCAGAAAAAAAATTATTTAAAAACAACGGTGAATGATACAAAGCCTTGTTATATTTTTTTGAAAAGCCAGAAAACTACTCTTTTATTTATTTTTTAAATTAAGTTGTTTAAGTGAACATTTTTAAAAAAATTAATTTTCAAACTCAAAATTTTGAAAAAAAATAAAAAAAAAATTTTAAACTTATTTTTTTTCAAAATTTTATGTAATTAACTATTATTTTTATTTTCAAAATTCAATGCTCTTATTTAATTTTAGTCAAAAACAGCAAACCGGATGCCAAAATGTATCTTAGTTTTTGAGAAATTAAAAGAAAAAAGAAAAGTAAAACTAGTAAGTAAAGTAAAAAGTTAATTTGTTTTTTTTATTATTTGATTAAAATCGGATGGCATGTAATAAAAAATAAAAAAGGGATAATTCCCTAATTAATAATTGACCTGAACAGGTCAAATTTGGGAAAACCAAAAAAAAGTGTTTTTCTTGGAAAAAAATCAAATTTTTCTTAATTTTTCAAAAACTAAGATACATTTTTGCATCCGGTTTTCTGTTTTTGACTAAAAATTAATAAGAGCATTGAGTTTTGAAAATTAAAATAATAGTTAATTACAGAAAATTTTGAAAAAAATTAGTTTAAAAATTTTTTTTTTCTTTTTTTTCAAAATTTTGAGTTAGAAAATTAATTTTTTTAAAAATGTTCACTTAAACAACTTAATTTAAAAATTAAATAAAATAGTAGTTTTCTGGCTTTCCAAAAAAATATAACAAGAAAATTGCCCCTCCCTCTTAAACGGGGGGAAATAGACCCTCCTCCCATACGATTTTTTTCTTGTGTTAACCCCACCTACACGCTCAAGCTTTTTGGTGCATCTTATACCAATCACACAAATCAAAAATTTCTTATTGTAAACCTTCAATTTGGCTCGCTTTTTTTTAAATTTTTTCTTATCTCTCAAAAGCTCTTTTAGATAAATCCTATTTCAAAAGGATGTTGCTGATGGATTTATACTAAAAAAAGGAAGAAAGAAAAACACGCACTTTAACAAGTGATGACATTATGAACCCCCAAACGTTAATACCAAGAATGCGGAACAGATAAGACATGCCGCATCTAATTTTCAGTTCTGTACAAGAACAAGGACTTACGAGGCAGTTGAGGGGACACATAAGTAACATTTTTTACTTATCATGTCATGACTTATGTATTTGCCAGTGCAAAAACCATGGAAATTTTGAAATCCAAACACGTGCCTTAGAAAGAATCATGTTCCGACAATTTCTTTTGGAGTTTCTATATGTGTGCAGTAGATGACTTCCTCAGTTGTAGGCGGGATAAGAATACAAGAGGGCGACAAATGACATCTCTCCTCTTGTCTGGTATATACATTCTGATTCCTGTTTCTGTATAATGTATGTTGCAGGATAAAAAAAAGTACATACTGAGTTTGAATTTTTCAGTTTCAGCATTTTTTGTTATGCCAATGTTTCGGTTAAAAGATTTCTTTTTAAAACACTTCCTTTCTTACTTTTTGAATGCCCTGAATGAAGGGCAAGGAAATGGGTTATCAGATAAGAGAAAAGCTCTTTGTGTCAAAGACTGTCCATAAATCTTAATGCGAAGTCGATTCAAGTGTCATTGAGGACCAGTAAATGTGTAACGGATGTGAAAATTATTAAGAATGCTAGTTTGGTAAAAATGGTAGAACCTAAAACAGACACATTAGTGTTTAGCCGCATTTTGACACGGCGATTGCTGACACTAAGGTGTCTAGCTGCTCGTCTTAAAGAAATATGAGAGCCGTCGGAAAATCTTGTAATGTACAGTCCGACAATAAAATAATATCGTCCCTCGTGAGCACACATTTCTAGCGACAATCTTATTCGATTTTCAGTAGCCAGATGTTGCTCTAGATTTGGAGTTTTTATACCTATCAAGGTTCAGAGAGACAAGCCAATGACTCTGAAAGATTTCACCTGAAGGATTTAAAAAGAAAACAAATGTAAATTAATGTAAGCGACTTAAAGGTTGCAATTAATATTTGACAAAGTTATGAAATTATTTCGTTTATATTAAAAGATATCAAAAAACAACTTGGGTATGGTATTTGTATGGGCTACCCTATATGAGTTTTGTTGTGTTATTACAGAATAACAAATGCAATTAACAGAGAACATACATTGAGGTAAGGGTGCCTTGGTAAACTAGAGCTTCTCAATGTCCTTTTGTTTCAATTATTTTCGTTTACCTATAGTTGTAGCTTCAATTAAGTTGTGCATGGTTTTTACTTGCGATTATTGGTACTATTGTGCATTCGTAAAAAAAAAGTTTCGAGATAACAATCAAACATGACATAACGATGATAGAGAAGACGAAAAAAGTAGGTCCGACAATTCTGTCCGTATTTCTGTCTGGATGTATCGACACCTGAAGCCTTAAAGGTTGAGCCGATTTTCTTCAAACTTGGCATTAACTATTCTTAGTGAAATATCCCCGGACGTTTTTTTATTTTTGACCTAGAAATAAAAATAAAGGTACCTACCATATAATCATAACCGATAATTCTATTTTTCTCGAAAAAAATACGATCAATTTTGATCAAATTTTACATGAGTGATTTTTAACCAATGGTGATGTCTTTCGTATAAATTTTTTTTCAGAACCAGATTATTAACTGTACATGCCATAGAACCGTTTTTAATTACTCCCACTATCTTTTGAACGGCTTCACCGATGTTAACGAAATTTAATATTTAAAGACTACTGCTAAACTAAAATAAAATTGCAAGAAAAAAATTGAAAAAAAATAATTTTTGAAAAAGTTTTTTTTTTCCTAAACTGATACTTCTAATTTTCTTGAAAAAAAAAATACTATAAACTTTGATAAAATTCAAATTAATTATATTTTTACCGAAAACTATGTACCTATATCTTTTATATAAACCTTTTTTTATTCCATACATTATATTTCAAAATATAAAATGCTGAAAATCTTTTCTTTATAAAAAAAGCTGGTCAAATGAATTTTCTAGTCGTAAACACGAAAGTAACTTGCCCCAAGAGCAAGTTGGTGCGAACCAGTCGTGCCCTTTATTTAATATTCTTATGTGCAGTTGCAATAAAATAAAAAAATACACTTTTAGTTATCGGAACAATAAAATTTATCCGCAACTTATATTTATATCTATTGACCTAAAGTCAGACGATAAGCATTTCTGCATGTCCAAAAAAGATGGCTTTTTTAAACCACCTTGGGAGCCCTCAACATAGAGTAAACGAAAGGAGAAAAAAAAATTGAACAACCCATTCAGAAGAAAACGAAACGTTAGTTTATTGATCCTTCTTAAAATTATTAGTGGCAATCGAAAAATAATCCACAACCTTAATTATTGTATAGTTAAAAGTGTTTGGAAACTGGGCATCATGTTAAAAACGGAATCGCTTCAATTACATAAAGAATTATAGCTCACTGTGTTAAGGGTTCATTAGTTCCGAAATAAGGACGTGGCGAAATTCACTTTGTATTATTAAAATGAAGCCATATTTGTGCGTTTGGCTTTATTTCGCTTTGCAAAAGTGAAAAAGGACCCTATTGGTCTTTTTGCGCTATTACCTCTGCTATGAAAATTAAAAAGACAAATTCATATTTAAGTAAGCATATTTCTTACTAGAAGAATACAACGTTACAGTGAACTAGTCAAGAAAACAGAGAGAATTAAACGTTTCTGAATAGAAGTCAATAAAATAATTTTTTTTTAATTTGGCGTTTGTATTTGAAAGTGAATTTTTTTCCGAATACAAGCGTCGCGTTTGGCACTCGGATATTTAAAACAAAAACTGCGATTTAATACTCTTTTTTTTTTTAATTTTCAAACAAGCAGCTTTTTGGTGGTCAGAAAAAAGTAACAAGGTTGGTGATTTAGATTTCGATATTAGGTAAGCAAAGGATTAAAAAAAAATATATAAAATTAAACCAAAAGAAAATAGGTTCGTTATCATGTGAAACGGAAAGAATTATACAACATATAAAATATGACATAAGACATATGAAATGTGATACATGACATATAACACTGAACTTCTACGCTGTTTTCTTGACGTGTTGCAAGTTACAAATAAAATGTTTACTGGCACCACTTAATACAAGCAAGCGCAAACTGCAAACCCACCATTAATAGGTTTATAGCTACATAAAATTATTGATAAAGCTCTTGTTCAAATCCTTTCCACCAAAAATGCTTCATATATGAAGTCAAAAACATGACAACAATCATAATAATATACCTATTGATATGTAGATGCATTGGTTGCATGAAAACGAACACAAATTTTCATTGCAACTTAACATAATACGCAGTGACATCAAATAACATCTGCAGCCAATTTAAGCTGTTGAAAACTGAAAATTTATTGCATTACATATTCCATTTGTAGAATACATTTGAATGTGCATGTCGATTCTCAGAATCCAGTTACAAATGTTGTTCAAATATTAATTTCAATATTCACAATTCAGCCATTTTCATCCCCAATGGATTGTCTAAAATTCTAAAACGACAACAATATGTATAACATTACGATGACCGAAACGAAGCTATTTCCTATAAATAGTTTCCAGTGATTGCGTATGCAAATGGTTTCAAATCGCGTGCTCGCAACATCCGCTAACGCATTTTCATGCACTCCACCACATCTCTACATGATGCTTAACTTACGACGCATTGATATGGGGAGAGGGACTGGTATATTTGAATATTTTGCATTTCGGAGCATATACCAAATGGCATTTCGGGGAGAAAATTCCTAACACACTTAGTGTGAATGTTAACCATGTCAGAGGAAATATTGATTTCATAACAGATACCACTTAACGCCGGACATGGTCGGCACAGTATTCAGAACAGGATGCAAACAGAAATTAGATATTTTACATATTTTTGAACGTATGCTTTTAAAATAATTTTCTAGTAATGCTGTTTTGTTTAGAACATTGATTATTTCGATTTTTAGCTGAATCATGTGATTTTCTAGCAAAATTTACGACTGGGTTGTAGAGCCAGTTAAGAGGAGTAATTTATATAATACCGTTAAGTACCTACTTAAAATTTCAGACATAATTTGAATAAGTGTATTTTTATATTAAATTCTTTTTTGTTTAATTTTTTTTACACCACAATTTGAAAAACTAAACAACCAAGTATGCAGTTTTATTCACAATTTTACTATGTGTATTTTAAGTAATTCCATTTGTAATTTTTATGGAAAAATTAAAATTTAATTAAGAACAGAACTTAAAAATTTCACTGCTTAAAAATAATTTTTGTTTATATTTAATTAACCGGTACATTGAACGAACTTGAAAAGTATTTCAAATAAAGCAGAATAACATTTAAAAAAGCTAAAAATATAATTTTGTTTTTTAAATGAAAAGAGGTAACTTTTTTTTAAAAAATACAGTTTTTTAGTTAAGAATTAGAAGACTAACGCCTCTATTACGGTTGTCAAATTTCAATACGATAATTGATGCTAGTCAACAAAATTGATCAATCGGTATTATCGTTGTCAATTTTTGATAAACTGTTAGTGCTACTCAGATTTGAGATCTATTGTGAATAGTTTTATTGACAACTTTGTATTATCGTTGTCAAAAATATTGGTGTTTATCAAATTTTCAGTCAAACGCAAATTCGCTGTTGATAAATTATTTTGCAAGAACTAATTCGTTTTTTTTGGTAAGAAAACGCAGTGTATTGTTCACTTTTATATTTATTTATACAATATACAATTAATACTGTTTGGTTAACATATTTTTATTAAAATTCACTTGCATTGGCTGTTTTTCTTTTTGTTGTTTGGTGTGCAAATAAGAAGTACAAGTATGTACGTACATTGTACCTACATAATGCACATTTCTTAATCCGTGATCCATTATTTCCACAAAATGTTTTACCACTTTTTTATTTCACTTTTTTACAACACAAATACCTGTAATAATAAAAAGACAAGTGATATTTACTTTATTTGGTCGAAAATAAATTAAAACAATAAAAAAAAACGCAGTACAAACAAATAAAAAGAATAGAAAACTGAAACGTCAAACAAAATGTCCGTTCACAAGAGAATTTCGTTAATCTTTCACAATACATCAAAAAATTATCAAACGACAATCATAATACCGAAATTTTGTTTGTTTGATAAATGTTATCGTTTATCAAACAATTGATCTTTGACAACCGTAATAAGGGTGTAAAACAAAAATTTATTTTTACAATGTAAGAGATTTATTGCTGCACGAAACATATCACCCACCCTGTACTTATTCTCAATTATAACTAGAATATTCCCTTAACTTAATTAAATGCTCTATTATGTAACTCAACTTCACTATGTTAAGACATAGATCGTTTGATAATAAAGTTTATCCTAACATTAAAAATATGTACATGCATTGTCGAATGCATTGCTTATGACTTATACTTACTGTTAATAGTAATGTTATGTTTATTATTTCTTTAGTTAGTTGCAATAAAGCCTTTAAGGTCAAAGTATCGTTGTTTTATTTTATTTGGACGCCTAAAACTCCGTGCCCCTTACAACAGTTTTATTAACAATCTATTTCCACCTTCAGTGGAATTGTTGCGGATGGAAATCTGCATATCGCACTGGGTGCAACCCAGGTCAACTTGAACCCAACTACAAAGAATGTAAAGACAAGTCAACTAAAAGTCAATCGAAGTAGAGGGAGAAGAACGATGAATGTTGTTTGACCTTATCATCCATCTTCGTCATTCTTCTTTTTCTCCTCGTGCTAGACGGTTTGGTGGTGTGCTTCTGCAGCTGATTAAAAAGTTTATATTCAATCATTTTTCTTAAGTAAAAAATTGTACTTTTTGTACAATTGTAAATAAAGAATAAGGTGTTGTACATATATACGAAGCAAATATTTGTGTTTAATTGTGGGAACATTTAACGCACAGAATGACCACATATTTGATGTTGTCAAAAATGCTGCCAAATGCTTTGGTTCTTACAACATTGCAAAAAGTTCTTATCTCCGCATGATCTGGCTGTTACTTACCTGAAGTATATAATGTAAATAATAATGTATATAATTTAAAACAAAGCTTTGAAATTTATAGGTGACAGAACTATAACGGAAACGTTTATTTTGCTCGAACTTGTCTTTTCTTATTTTATAGGTATTTTTATAAAAATACCGAAGAAATAGCCAGTTGCATTCCTCCCCTGAAACACTTTAACCATATGCTCGCGTTGCAAGGAATGCTCATCATTTTACCCACGAACCCAATGTCCAACTTCGGACATACTGGAAAGTAAAGGTTATTTCTTTAGCAGCACAATACGAATGTGGAATACTTTTCTTGCCCGATTCAATGTTTGCCTCTCATTGTGATGGGCATCAGATATTCAAAACCAATGTAATGTATATCTCCTTTTGTCTATACTCCTACATCGCCCTAACCACTCGCACTGTGTTGAATCATTATAAAGGTTTTCATAACCCCTTGAATGCGAAAACTAAAAAAATATTTACAATTATCGATTTTATAGTACAAACTCCAAATGAGACTTTTAAGTAACCATTTATATTTTATAGTCATAAAAATACTTCATTTTCTATTTTTATCTGTTCATAAACAGAAAAACTGTGTGGCGGAAATTAAAACAGTTTACAGATAGCTATATCCAACAAAACGCCATAATTTCCTTTCTCATGTTATGATGACAAATATAAACGATTTTATGTTTATGATGACGGCGTTCATGTCCTATCGTAGTTTTTTTAAGTTTACTTTATGGGTTTTCTGTTTTTTCCGGACAACTTTTTCTGGTTTTACTTAAGTAGCTTCTATCAGAACAAAATGATATTAATGGAATTTCTTGTACGTTTGCTTATCGAAAACTTTGTATAGTTAAGCGCAAGTCCTTTGCAATTTATTTTTCTAATGTCAGATATCCTTTTGAAGGATAAAAGTTTATATGAATAGGTACCTAGTTTCTTATTAAATTAAAAATGTACTGGACCGATGACGACGCACGACGGAAAAAACGAATGACTGTACGAGTCATCCATTCCCTTCTATACTTTTAAGAACATCCTGTATGTCTCTATAAAAGAAAATAATATGTATTTCTTTCATTACTTTCTGTACATAAATATCCTTTTTTGTTCCATCTATATGTTTGTGTTTGAGTATATCTATTCAATAAGGAATAACACACAAATTATATTATCAAATTCTTGGAAAAACTGGATTTTGAAATGTTTAGCTGTGCAAGTTCATAACTCAATTAACATTATAGTCAAGGCTAATTAGCTAAAAATTCGTGAAATAAACAAACAAATTGCAAAGTTCCTGAAAATTCGTACTCTGGCAGAGAAATATATGCTCTTCAATATTCTGAAGAGTCCCGATTTATAAAAGGTGAGCTCGACTCTACAACTCGACTGTACCACCAACACAACGATAGCATCAAAATCGTATGCTTTGACATCATCCATACAAAATGCAAAACTAAAAAAAAACCACTGCAAAATTGTGTTTGACATTAAAAAAATAAGTTTCACCTTCTCACCTTTTCACCTTTCACAGTGGCTCTGATGAATCTAACAACATCTGTTTCGACCAGTTTTACCACCACAATGGAGGTTTTTTTTTGGACACTAAATCAGAATTTAAAATTTAAAACTGTCAAAATAATGGCACATTTTTCAACAAAAATCTGAATTTACCAATGGAAAGCCCCAAATTTTAGTTCACAGTTTATAAATATCAGATAACGCCAACATATTTGTAAAGGGTGTTTTTTTTAGAGGTATATAACTTTAAATTGCAATAAAACAACGATGGAATATTCGATTGACATGATTTTTTATTTATTCGAAAGATAATCTTGTGGCATTATATTTTAAACATGATTTCTGGCATATGACTGCCACGGCTGGCTCGGATGTAGTCCAATCTAAATGTCCAATTTTCGATGACTTTTTAAAACATTTGTGGCCGTATATCGGCAATAACACGGCGAATGTTGTCTTCCACATGGTCAAGCGTTTGTGGCTTATCCGCATAGACCAATGACTTAACATATCCCCACAGAAAATAGTCTAGCGGTGTTAAATCACAAGATCTTGGAGGCCAATTCACAGGTCCAAAACGTGAAATTAGGCGGTCAGCAAACGTGTCTTTCAATAAATCGATTGTGGCACGAGCTGTGTGACATGTTGCGCGCGCCGTCTTGTTGGAACCACAGCTCCTGGACATCATGATTGTTCAATTCAGGAATGAAAAAGTTAGTAATCATTGCTCTATACCGATCACCATTGACTGTAACGTTGTGGCCATCATCGTTTTTGAAGAAGTACGGACCAATGATTCCACCAGCCCATAAAGCGCACCAAACAGTCAGTTTTTCTGGATGTAACGGTGTTTCGACATACACTTGAGGATTAGTTTCACTCCAAATGCGGCAGTTTTGTTTGTTGACGTAGCCATTCAACCAGAAGTGCGCTTCATCGCTAAACAAAATTCGCTTATGAAAATCGGGAACAACGGCCATCTTGTTTTGGGCCCATTCGACGAATCTACGCCTTGCTTGATAATCGTTTGGCTTCAATTCTTGCACGAGTTGGATTTTGTAAGCACGCAAACCAAGATCCTTCAGCAAAATCTTCCGTAAAGTGGATGGACACAGATCCAATACCTGTGCTCGATGGCGGATGGACTCATTCGGGTCTTCCTCAATGCTACGCTCTACAGTAGCAATAGCTTCTTCTGTACGCACCGTACGGCGGGCGTCTCTGGGGATGCCAGTTATCAATTAGAGTAAACGTGGTGCGAAAACGTTCCATGGTTAATCGAATTAACTGCTTTGATGGACGATTTTGTCGACGATAAAATGGACGTAGTGCGCGATACGTATTCCGCACATTATTTACTGACATCCAGTTATATTATAACCTAAAATTCATTTATTATTACAAAAAGATATATTCAAAATATCTAGTGAAACATCGCTGAACGTCATTTGTATGTTATTTAAATTTGAAATTACTTACAAACATTAATTGAAACACCATATTGCGACCAATGAAACATACCATATTAACATTATAGTGCCAAGGATTTATTTGGATTTTTTATTTATTCACAGTATGGATGACAAATTACAATGCATTTACCCAGTGACTGAGATTTCACATTCAATTAATCAACGCCACATTGAATCCAGTGTCCTACTACTTTATGTTGATATGTCCTTTCGTCCTGCTGCCACTGACTACATGGACCATCACACTAAATGTTCACAACACAAAATAATCAGAAATGACCACCATAGATGCAAAGCACACGATTTCACTAATATTTTGCAAAATTGAAATTAATTCGCCTTTATGCCTTGCAAACATGAATCACAAGACCCCTGAAAATGATGTCGGTAATAATATAACCTCACTTTTTCTCTCCTCACCTGAATTTCTCTTGATAAAATAGTTCCATCATCAACATGACCTCCGTAATGCCATCACGCTGCCTATGGTGATTGTGGCTAATTATTTTGTTCAGTCGAACATGATTACATGCGCAGAACCTTTGATGAGGATGAAGGCCAACAACAAAATTAATTTTGCCTTTGCTCTCTGACTATTGAGCAGACTGGTACAAAATATAAATTGGTTGACCATATGCTCACATCTTTGTTAGCTGATTAGTTCTTGCCAAGGCATATGTCGATGTTGACAAAAATTTTAAAAGAGTCCTTTGGCATTTGGCAAAGCTTTCAAGTGACAAACAGTGCAGCTGTGAAGCATGGCTATAAGAATGTGTGTTTTTTTTTATGTTGTGCCATGCGGAAAGTGTAGTATTGTGATTGACTATGAATGCGGTACTTGTGTATTTTTGCGTTAGGCTTTAGTTTGGTACAATTTTTATAGGTAAAAAACCTTTTATTTAACTTCCGTCAGGAGCGATAAAGCATGAAATTATGAAGTGCTTTTTGGTCAGTTATGTGAATACGGAGGGCAAAGGACCCAGATACGGGACCGGATCGAAATTCTAATTCTTGTTTCAAAATTCTGCTTGAAGAAAAGCTGTATTTTGAGGGTTGGATACAAAATCCCCTGCCAAAATCCCGACTGGACAAAATCGCGACAGAGAATCCCGACTGGACAAAATCCGGACTGAGAATCCCGACTGCCAAAACCCCGACTGACTAACTACTTTTATTTGGTAAAGGCAATTTAAAACTGAATTTTTCAATAAAAATTATTTGAAAAAATGTTTCATAATTTCATGTAGGTATCGTTTTTACCGGTTATTTTTCATGTATTTGGCAGTCGGGATTTTTGCATTCGGGATTTTGCCAGTCGGGATTTTTCAATCTGCCCAGTCGGGATTTCGGTTGTCTATCCCTACCCAACCGCAATAGAAAATGCTTGTATTATACTGTTCAATCGTTCTCGACTTTACCTCGGGATCCGATTTGAGTTTTAATTTATTTAAGAGAAGAAATTCAAAGAAATTCAAAACTTGTGAGAAGATCCTTAAGTAAATGCTTCAGCATTCCCTCACAAGCTCGATTATGAATAGTTCGAGTATATATAATAAGTCTGGCGAATTGCTCTTGAACAAAAATTAATACTTAAATGGCGTGGCGACTATGAATTCAGCATCATCTAATATTCAAAAAGTAAATGCTAAGTGTGTCCCAAGGTTCTGTTATGTCTTTACCTCTTATTCTGTTTCTAACAATCTTTTGCTTAAATCATCTAATGCTAATCCAATAATTTAACATTGTTTTGCTGAAGACAGCACATTATTGGTATAGTCATTTATATTTTGGGTCAAATTCAAAATCAAGAACAAAATAGCATATCTATGTTTTGTTGTTTCAGAACTTCTATACAAATTTCAAGTCAGTTCATGTTGTTTGATTCCTCATCATTTTTTTCCAATAGATATACAGTAACAGCACAGTTTTTATTGAAAACTGATTTTTTCGACCAAAATTTAAATCCTATAAAAATAAAAAAAAAACTGCATCAATTTTAATCCAGAAGTTGAAACCACCCGGACACGAAGGACAACAAATTCTTTTTCAATGTTTCAGTATTTGTTGAATAAATTGAAACGTTCCAATCAAGGAATCATGGAAAACTGTTTTTTGTATTTTTTTTATTTCATTTAATCGCTTAAGAGAGGCTTAAAATTGTATTTGTTAGAACCCTTTGGTGTTGTTATAAAAAAGGAATTCCAAAGATAGACAACAGAGTTCATATAGTGAAAGCTTATCTGCCTGCAATGGATACCGTGTTATGTGTGAGCTAATGCTAACATACTATTCAGCTGTCAGAGTATTTTTAACCTCAGAAATTACAAAACCAATGGACTTGTGTACAAGCCTTGAATGGTATGAAAATAAAAATAAATGTTTGATATTTGTAATTCAGAAACAAGAAAAATATTTTTTTTTTTTATAATTCCATTGAAGGTATGAGGTTAAAGTTGTTCCGATATATTTTATTTTAATTGCACTTCCCCTTGAAGACAGATATATTTGGGGAACAGAATATAAAAGAAAATGGATATTGTTTTTGATTTCATTGATAGAATGTCTCTTAATATTGTTAATTTATTTATTATAAAAAAATAAATTTAAAAGAGTAGGTACTATTAAATTATGTTATATTGTGTCGAACATTTTTCTGTTATTTTGCTTTAAGTATTAGTTTTAAAAAATAAGTGATTAACACTTAATAAATTTTAAGTATTTTTAAACATTTTTTATTTTTCAAAACATAAGCTCAGTTATTGCATAGTAATTTTTCAAGAGGCGGGGTCAAGATCAGCTGAAATGTTTAAAACTGGGGAAAAAGGGATCGTTTTTCCAAAGCTTTAAAATTGTTCAGGGAAATTTAAAATTTAAATTCATATACGTTCTTATGAACTCTAGAATTCATAAGAGCACTTGGTGGTCAACAGGCGGGATTTTCGGGGTTTGGGAAAGCTACAGAATCTCAAATTGCAAATTCCCGAGTGCGAAAATTCAAAAATCCCGAATGCAAAAATTCGATATTTATTCGGGATTTTTTGATTTTTAATTTGCAAACTCGGAAATATGTTAATATCGTTCAGTATTTTTTGGGTTTTAGCTGATATGAAAAATTAAGAGCTGGGTCGCACGTATTGATCTGGTTACTTTTCTTGCACTACATTGAAATTTATTTGACCAGTTTTTTGTAATTTTAATTCATTTTTACAAATGTTTGTGTGTAATATTTATCAAGCGTTGCACAACTATCTGAGCATCAAATTTCATCAAAATCGTTGACTGAATTTACAAAATATTCGGTATAGTAAAAAAAAATTCAATGTACCTTTTGTGTTCTGATGACATTCTTTAGCGTTTCCAAATCGTTGGTATTGGGACGTATGTCTCAACCCTGCGCCATGTTAGGAACTGATACAACAAAACTGACAGACAGAATTTGCGTACCCACTTTTTTGAACTTCTCAATTCAACGATTTGTCTAAGAGCTAGCGACCGATTTTCCGACATTATTTTTTGGCAAGTCTGCTTTTAAATCCAGTTATTAATTCAATGGCTCTCATCAATTAATGACAGTTATGGCTATCGGAAAGATACAGCCCTGCAAAGTACTGAAAAAAAATAAACAACTGAGGTAAGTTATTTTGGCACAAACCTTTTTTCTCTTAACTGCACCTAGTGTGAAACATTTAAAATACTATTTTATAACTTCTAACAATGTCAAGTCAGATAAGAGTTGTCACAGCAATTTAAAAAATTCAATTTCATTTTCAGCAACCATAGTTTTCATTAATTAAAGGGGGACAATGAAGAAATACCTGGACGAAAAATTCGAGCGAGCCAAAATAATGTACGAAAATTGGTCGTTAGATTATTATGTTTGTTTCGATTTCTTTTGAATTTATTCTAAGCTGTGTATACGGTAAGCTGTGTAGGATATAATCCAGTCCTAAGGGCTTCATTCTTTTACCAAATAAAAAGTAAGTAAAACTTAAAACATAAAAGTTATTATATTTTTAAAATTATTCATTGGTTTTTACGACACCCTCTCCGATTTTATTCTATAACTTCAAAATGACTGGAAGCTCTATAAAGTTTTAAAAGTTGATTGATTTTTGAAGATTATCTAAATCTAACCTTTCTGCCGCCTCTTTATCAGTTCATAAAACTTTATAAAAAAAAGAGTCGGTCTTATACCATAAGTATGTTCCAAATATCAAACAACTAAATAAAATAATTTTCAGGACCAACCACCAACTCAATTTACTATCCCGAACGTCTAAAAACCACATATTACTGTCACGGGCATGGTAAAAGCTAAAAGTTTACAATCTAAGACTATACGTCAATCCCTGATACGTCTTAACTTAGTTTAAATAATTTTTTTATGAAATCCTTCCTGTCTTGATCATTATTATCCTAGCCTTAGCAAGGATAATGTGTAGATGTGTATTTTCTTTTGTAATATTATGGATTTCTCTCAAACTCTTTCAGTCAGCTAACGGTGTGTACGAACATAATATCTTGTATAGAATTTTTGGTTTATCATAGAGAAAGGACGACTTAACCGAAGAATGGTATCGGGGCTAAACAAATATTTTCTCTTTAACTTAAACGCACGACAAAAAAGTGCCATCAACGAACACACAAATACGCTGATTTTATGACCAAAAACATTAAGTCAATAGTTATGGTCGGGGTCGGGTGTTTTGATGTCTAGTCAACTCGTAAAAATTTGAAATGGCACAGAGAAGAGAGAAAGCATCAGAGAACACATATTGACAAAAAAAAAAATGTTGGAAAGTAGAAGAAAAGAAAAACTGTCAATATGAGATGGAGATTCAATAAAAAGAACGTAATCTCGGAAGCAAACATACCTTTTTCCAAATAAAAGGGATAGGTACTGGCGTTGTAAATATTTAACAAGTATTTGTTTAGTCGCTGTCATGATAACTTTTAGACACTCACATCCAAGAAACTCTTATATTGTATCGTAAACCTCACGCAGGATGTTTCTTTTTGTTTTAGAAATTGATGACTCATGACATGACCTTGAATTCGAAAAGCTAATAAAAAATACAGAATTACTGATAACCATAACGGATGGCACATTCAAATGCATAAAATAGATATAGTCAATTTGTTAAGGATATTTGTTACATATTAAAAGTAAGAGTGATGTGCATAGTGAAAAATAAACTCCCAATTTACATTTCAATTACTCAAGACTCAGCAATCGATAGGACCAATTTCACAAACAACAACTGCACTTTTGTAGGGGCTAAGCTAGAAGCTGGAACCACTTATGATTGGTCATTGTCAAAATGCTTTAAATCGAGTCATTGTTTTTATTTGCATACACAAAACTCTTAGAACCCACATTTACAAAGGCGGTTTTCTAATTTATGTACAAAACAAAGAGCAGACTATCCACCAATATAAACGAATGTATATATACTGTATATGTACAAGGTGTCCCGAAAATCAACGTCAAGCGGTTACCGGGTGATAGGATCGATATGTTATACCTGTACTGGGAAAAGTAAAAACAAAAAAACCATCTCTCTGTGTTATTTATAAAAAAATGAAAATTGATACCCTATGCCACATTTGTATATATTACGGTCTCAAATTATGAAATTTTGCAGTAATTTTGTATTACGTAATCCTTAACTGCAATTAAAAATCCAAAAATAAGTATTTTCAGTTTCGCAAATAAAATAAAGTTTGACTAAGTTATTGTTCGAAAAAAAAAAAAAATTAGCTAAATTTAACACTTCATATTAAAAAAAAATGTAATACACTATACCCACTGCAAGGTATAGTACCTCATGGTGCGCTCGTATTTATAGTGGCTGCACCATTCAGTACTCCGCTTTAGAATCTTCTAGTAGAGTGCCAGTCAGAGCCTTCTGGAGCTTTTTATTCTATGGTCTTTCGTTAAAAAATGGCGTTTCGTTAACTTCGTTTTGCGACTGTCACTTTAATTGGAAATCACAATGGTGAGTTAACGCATCGTAAAACCAAAATAGAACGGAGAACATCTTATGGAACACGTTACGGTATTTAAGGAATTGACCAATTTCATCAAGATTTTAAAATTGAGCAACACTTGCAACTTCCATAAACATGTTACAAACCGATTTTTGAGCAATTAAAGTTATGAAGTGTTTTTGTTTTGTTTTTGAATTGGAAAGTATTTTACCCTATTGATGTATTAGTTCAGTAAGTCATTTCTTCGAAATATAAGTACCTTGTTAACATACTAAAAATCCTGACTAGGAGGTGATCTGGAGGAAGGGGATGGTTAAAAATTTCTCCTTTTGCTTACGTTTATACTATGCACATGATATGTCGTACTCGAAGCATCATTTAAGAAAAATTAAAGTTCATCAAATTTATCTTGAAGAAAATTATGGAGAATTTCTTTTAAAAAAATAAATCTTGAATATGGGTTGATGTATGCAAAAGACCAAATTAACCTTCATTAATTTAATTTCCACTTGTAAAATTATAACTTTCCATTTTTAAATTAAGATATCCGCTTGATGAATACAGTTTGCTAATAATTCTATTATTTTATATATTTTCAAAGAAAGTGGCCAGTCATTAAAAAAAAGTAAGGACAAAATTGGTCCAAGATAGCTGCCTTGATGAACAACAGAGTCATTTCAAACTTTTTCAGTTTTTTTACAGCTAAATATGACATGATCGAACACTATTTGACAGATAGTTTTTAAACCAGTTCAATAAGTGACCACTGACCATGCGAACCTAATAACTTAAACTTAATAAAGAATCTTTCGTGGTTAACTCTAACAAATTACATCGAAATATAGGTACTTGATTTCCTTTTTCCCTTATTTTTTATGGTTCAAATATGTAGGGAAGGGTGGGGCAGATTCGACACATTTTCTGTAAAATTCGTACAACTTTTTTTAAAAACGCATATTTAATCTATGTTTTTTTTATCTCATTTGAAGCTTTAATAATCGTACTAAAGTAGTTGATAATTTTTTTAAGAAACTACTCAACCGTAATAGTTTATAAGAAATATTTTAAATAACTATACCTTCAAAAGTCCCATGGATGTGGCACTTTCGTCTTCATATGGTAGGGCACTTTCAACACGACATCAAATTTCACAAAAAAAAGAACAATTCTGATGAATTTTGTCTTTGTTATAGCTAATTGCTTAATTTAAATTATTCAATTTATAAAACACATTGAAATTATATGGAATGAGAACATAAAATAAAATAATTTATGTTCAATAAATGTAGAAACTTTTTAATTACAGTAAACGTTTTGAAAACGTTAAAGTAAAAGTACAAAAATCATTCCATTTTGTACTCGCTCATGTCAACGCTGACGTCTTTAAAAAAGATAACGCTTGAATATCTTGATAAACCACCTGGGTGTTCTGGCAATGGCAGCCCTACGTCCGTTCGTCGAAAGTGCCCCATCCGTTGTTTTTATACAAAATATTATTTTTTGCCAAATTTATAAAAGCAAATTGTTAAAATAAATCTTATGTTAATAATACAAACTACCATTAAAATTGAACACTTATTGAATTTCGTTATTAAAAACTAAAATATCGCTTACCTCGTGAATGAGCAAAGTTACACAAAATTACTTGAAAATTGAAAAACTTGTCTTGACTGCACAACTGTTGCAAGAGAACTGGGAAAATACGTATGCGATATAAGAAAATATAATTTATAATTTTTTTTTCTTTCAATTGTATTTTTAGTCAGTTGTATTTTTACAATAATTGCGAAAGTCAAATGTGCCCCACCGTTGAAAGTGCCCCACCCTACCCTATAAAATTCCTGTGAGGAGAGGTTAACTTAGACCTTAGAAGAACTAAATAAAATTTCCTCCCAAAACATGGGACTTCAACTTCTACACTTCACCGCATAACCTAGGGATCTCTTGGGCTTTACACTAAATTTTATAAAATGTATATGAGTTATTGTGTAAACCAACTAAGCGCACCAATAAATTGTTGTCTTATGTCATGTTGTGTTCCACTTTTTTACCGTTAATATGCTCGATATTTCATATAACTATTTTTCTATAATTTCTAGTTTTTATTTATGATCCTTATTTGTAGTAAC
The DNA here is from genome assembly GCA_951217065.1 of Baccha elongata. Taxonomy (NCBI): domain Eukaryota; kingdom Metazoa; phylum Arthropoda; class Insecta; order Diptera; family Syrphidae; genus Baccha; species Baccha elongata. The sequence continues at coordinate 31,587,837 of OX578272.1, forward strand.
TCATCTCTGTTTCTTATTTTTCTAGAAACATGGAACGATAATGGTTAATCTCGATGATATATCTTCATTAGAAAGTAGCAAAAAGAACAATTAATAAAAGAATTTGGTTAAAGAATGATATAATAGAAGATTACCGACGAAATAGATGACGTCAGCGGCGACCGAAAAAGAATTAATTTGTATTTAAATATTTATAAAAGAATAAGGTTGTAGTTATAACATATTTGATAAAATAAATTAAAAAAAAAATTTAAATCAGTGTAAGTTTTTTTTCTAATCACTAACACAATGCGCGAAAAATTATATACCTGATATACCTTTAAACAAATTCAACAAAAATAATAATTCGTTATTTTTACACATCACTATTAGTTACTTTATTGCACAACTCTAAAAAAAATAACACTCTGTGGGCGGCGCCTGTGCAAATAAACAACTGGCAATCGAAAAAAAAATACAGGTTTTAAATCACATATACAAACAAACATGAAAAACAACTTAACAGCTTCCTACTGAGAGCCTTGCTATGAATTTCTGGTGGCCTGGTGTTTCACAAAATAATGCAGATTTTTGGTAGATTTTGTTTTTTTTCTGTTTTTCTTGTTGTAAAAAGGCAGTTGGTATTTGAATATTTGAATTGGATGGTTGGTCGGTAGGGTAGATCTTTTAATAAATAGAATATAAATTGCTGCATACTTTTAGTGTAAATTGAAATGGAGAATTCGGATGTTAATGTGTTTAGACTGAATTGTGTAAACTAATTAAGTGATTGATGGAATTTGATGTCTATATTATTTTGTCGCAAATGTATGCACGTATAAGTACTTTAATGTAAGGATTGTGTAAATTTACCTTCATAATAAATTAATTTTAAATTTGAATGCGATAATTTAAGACTGTTTTCACTGAGACTTTTTGAATTATTGTTGCCAGTTGGTAAGATTTCCGGTCGTCTGTCAAGGTGTTTATCTTCTCTATGGTAATTTTAATACTACCTAGGACGGAATCGGTGTGACAATTTTATTTTTAAAAATGGGTAAAAAATTACGGTGTACAGAGCCCTTTGAATTTCAAAACTTTTTTAGACATGGCAGTTAGTTTCATCTAAAATAAGCTCATAGTCGTTTATTTTTAGAACTAAGCAACTCCGCAACACATAAATCATAAAGCCTGTAAATTGTATCTCCAACAAAATTAAATAAAAAAACCATATTTTTTTTTCAATATTTAATTTTAATATAAAAAAAAAAATATATTCAATAGTAATAATAATAATACAATGTATATAATCGTATAGACTTAGCTTACTCTCGATATTTATCGGGACTTAGCTAAGTTCATATAGGTAGATTTCTGCGTTACCGACACCAATTGCATGTGGTTATATGGTAACGTCGATAATTTTTACTTTTAAACACAAACAAAATGTTTGCATACTAAAAAACATACATTTAAATTCATTATACATATATATTTTTTTGAATTTTTTAATTTATTACAAAAAATAATTAAAAATATTTTCTACACAAATTTTAAAAAGGTACACAAAAATTAAATAAGAACTAAATGTACGTTGCTAATCTTAGAAAGAAAAAAAAAATTGTTTTAAATATATATGATTAATTTCTTTATTTATAATGTAAAAATAGTATTATTAAAAGTAAACAATCAATTTCTGTTTAAATTTATATAAATATAAATAATTTTTAAATTTATAAATCTTTTCTTTATTTAATGTAAAAATATTATTTAAAAAAAAAATATTTTTTTTTTTAACTTAATAAAAAGAAAAAAATTACTTAACTTAAATAAGTATATGATTCTTTTCTGTCTTTTCTTTGTTTGTTTTATTTTTTTATATTCAATAGTAAAAATTATTTCAATAAAAGAATAGGTGTCACGATCTCACGCTCACCGACGACTAACAATCGGCCGTTCACAAATGCCAAGCCTCCACGGCAATCAAGAAATTCACCACCAATAATGGTCGTTTTATATATTTTTGTATACAAAATATTCTTCGAAAATGTTACTGGAAAAGGTTTTGTTTTTAGCGGTAGAAAAATAAGAAAAAAATCAATAAGCTTATGGACGTAGTGTACGGCAAACGGGGGCTGTGAATGTTTTGTGCGGCGGTAATTATGACATACATACATACATAGCTGTCTGATGTTCGCACTTAACTTCGGTACCGTTTTCTCCTTCGTAGTCGAACAGCTGACACGTCCTGCCTTGATCTTCCGATGATCGCACTAACATTTTTCGGTTTTTTGACGAAACTTTGCTTAGAAGATCAGCGCCATTTATTCAACTGAGTGTGTTGTCAATGACCATGCTTGATATTGCTAACGCGACTATGATGTCGGACAGATCGTTACTGTAAGGTTATTAATCTTTTGTTGAATCGATTCGCAGATTTTTGCGGCTTGAGCTGCCGCCACTGCTTGTTGAGTTACTGCTGTTGCTGTAGTTATTACGGCAATTGTTGCCATCTGACTTGTACTCATACTTTGGAGCGAAGACGACGCGGGAACACGGGCAGATTGGGTCCATATAGTCATAATCGACGGGTCCGTATGTGTCGTATACGATAATGCTATGTAGATTTCTTCGTCACGTTTTCCTGGAAATAATAAGAAAAAATAAAATGGTCAAACATGAAATCAAAAATATGTGCTGAGATACTGGTTATGAGGAGACTAAGTGTGTGCGTGGGATGATTTATTTATTTATTTTTTTATTATTATCTACGAGTGAAATAGAAATGAAAAGACTTGTATACCCATTGAAAATCCTGATTAAACTTAATTAGAAAAAGCAAAGAGAAAGTTGGTTTTCAAATAGATAAAGAGAAGCAGTAAGATGAAAAGGCAGACCTTCAAGTATGAGGTCTGAGCATTCCACACAGAAATTTAAAATTAAAATCTTATACAGACATTCTGTGTGCAATATACCATCTGCTTGGATAAATCATTGAATAACATTCAATTTCGCATCCTTAGTTTTCTGCATTTCAACTGAATTTACAAAAATTAATTAATATTATTCAAGTTATACCTTTTTCATGATCTCATATACGACTCCTTAATCCTAATCCGAGTGTGGAAAATATTTGCATAGAAATTTCTACTCATATCCGATTCACCATATGCAAACTATTCATTTTCGTTGCAAACAAACACATGTGGCAACAGTTAGTCAGTTAGTATATGAGGACGAAATGACAACGACAAATAAAATGAGGCAGCCAAAGGAGTTATTGATGGTACCTAGTTGGGAAAACATATGCATACCGATTGATGACACACACACAGAAAAGTTATATTCCCTTGGGGTGGCGTCAGCGATACTTCCTTTTGGCTGTTCTGTTCTCAATAGTATTATAGAGATGGCATTTACACTCCTCTAAAGCCCTTCATGGACATGCAATGTGACTGATTAAAGAGGAAATACCTTTCTCTTTTATTAGTTGAAAATATAGAAGAAGGACGAAGGACGAGCGGGTGTTTGGACTTCAGCTTAAGAATGCCTTTGTATGTGCGATGGCATCCTCAAAGTCTCAAAGTAAAATGTTTATTCCCCTTATCATATATTGGGATACAGATGGATTGTTGTATGTCATCTACTAATGGATACAAATATACGCAGTGAAGAAATGCATATTATTTGCATATATCTATTATGAAGTCTATACAAAATGCGGTTGGTAAAACATTCCCCTTTCATACATGATAAGGGTATTTGGCATTCGTTTTCGAATAGGGTTCTCGAAAATGCAATAACAGAAAATGAAAGCAAAATTTATTAAAGAATTTTAGTTAGAAAATTAATTGCATTTACCTAATAAGCGAATGGATATTTTGAATGGATATTTAAAGACGTTTTACTTTTGTGACAAGGTTGGTGTCGCTCTACAGGCCGTTCAGTTCGTTGTTATATCTTTTTCTTAATTTACCATACAGGTATGCAGACGTATAAAGAGTGTTTTTTCAAGGCATAGAACTTTAAGTTGGCATTACTTTTCAAGATGGCGACCGATTTAAAAGCTGTCAAGTGATTTATTCTCAGTTTGGTTTGGCAATTCATCATGAAGCGCACTTCTAGTTGAATGGCTACGTCAACAAACAAAACTGCCGCATTTGGAGTGAAGCCAATCCCCAAGTGTATGTCGAAACACCGTTACATCCATAAAAACTGACTGTTTGGTGCGCTTTATGGGCTGGTGGAATCATTGGTCCGTACTTCTTCAAAAACAATGATGGCCACAACGTTACAGTCAATGGTGATCGGTATAGAGCCATGATTACTAACTTTTTCATTCCTGAATTGAACAATCATCATGTCCAGGAGCTGTGGTTCCAACAAGACGGCGCAACATGTCACACAGCTCGTGCCACAATCGATTTATTGAAAGACACGTTTGGTGACCGCCTAATTTCACGTTTTTGACCTGTGAATTGGCCTCCAAGATCTTGTGATTTAACACCGCTAGACTATTTTCTGTGGGGTTATGTAAAGTCATTGGTCTATGCGGATAAGCCACAAACGCTTGACCATTTGGAAGACAACATTCGTCGTGTTATTGCCGATATACAGACACAAATTTGGAAAAAGTAATCGAAAATTGGACATCCAGATTGGACTACTTCCGAGCCAGCCGTGGCAGTCATATGCCAGAAATCATATTTAAAATGTAATGCCACAAGATTATCTTTCGAATAAATAAAAAATCATGTCAATCGAATATTCCATCGTTGTTTTAATGCAATTTAAAATTCTATACCTCTAAAAAACCACCCTTTATAAAGAGGTCTTAACCTCAAAATAAATGAAGAATTGCAAATTGTAATATCTTAAAACTTATTTTTTTAGCTAGAAAATAACTTCGTAGAAAATTCTTTTAAACCTCACTGATGCTGATGCTGTGTCACGAAATACGCATCGGCCGCATCAAGAAATAATAGCGAAAATTACGCTAATTAGGTAACCCTAATTTAAGGGTAGCGCAGTACTTTTTTTCACATTCTCGTTCAAAGGTTTGCATGTATGTACATTGTACAATGTACTTGTAATTTGCAATACAAGTAATAAATTTCGCTTCATTAATGATTAATAATAATATGATTTTATTTATCATGAAGCTCAATTCGTAATAAAAAATTTACAAATCATTTTAAGGCATGGCCTAAGCCGTCTGCCAGTTGACAAATAAATATTAAAAGTTTATTTCAAAATCAATAAATTACAAATTACATGATGTATGTTCACACTAATTAAAACAGTTCCTCTATTATTTGTTTTGTGTATTTGAGTGCTTTTCTCGTGAATTCAAACAGAGCCATCCAATCGTTTCCATTAAGAACACCAATCATTTCTTCTTCGCTGAGGGTGCATTTACTGAAGACGCTCCTACGGGTTTCTACTAAGATGGGGCATTTACCAAGGAAATGGAAGACATTTTCTCGCTCACGTTGGTTACACAGGCTGCAAATTTCGGGACGATCGTCTCTGTGTGGTATAAAGTTGAGTGGCAGCAACTCTCCTCTAGTTTTTAAAATGAGTGACATGAGGGCGGTTGAGTACTCTTCTTTAAAATAACTATTGCTTGAGATTATAGTCCAGCTTAGCGTAAATTTCCCGATTAGAAGATTGCCGAGCTCTTACCTTCTTTTTTTCAGATCAACTGCACTGATAAGGTCGTAGAGTTCCGCTTTCCACAAGTCTACACTGTCTTCAGAAAGGGAAAGTTGTCGTTCGCAGTATACAGCTAGGTTATTCCATGTTTCGAACCAAGATAACTTTTTCCTTAAAACCGTCTATGATATTTGTCTCGATAATCTAATCTCCTCCATTTTAAAAGTTTTAATTACGTAATCCACCTGCATTTTGAGAGTGTATATAAAGATTGGAGGGAGGCCTGTCTCCAACATGAGAATGTGGTTCGCAGTAGTATTGGGAAGCCTCAACGATCTCTTCAAAAAGTATCTCAAAAGCTGTTCAACCTCTTCGTACTCCTTGTGACCCCATACCTGAGCGGCATAGCACATTATAGCCTTCGCTGTTGTTTCAAAAATTTGAAATTTGGTATTGAAAAGCACATCCTTGCTACGCATAACATTCCTCCATGTTGCATTAAGAGCATTTTTTGATTTGGCGAGTTTGTCCAACATATGGTTCCTCATGCTAAGGTTTCTTGATATGTTTATTCCGAGGTACATGTAATCTTTGAAAACTTCAATTTCTTCGTTTTCAAATTTCCACTTTTCCAATCGGCAGTTTGGACCACCACCGTTGCGAAAAATCATGACTTTCGATTTGCTGAGGTTCACCTGAAGCCTCCATTTACTGCAGTACTCAGCTATTCTGTTGATCATCAATTGTAGACTTTCGGGCGTCTCAGCAAACACAACGATGTCATCAGCGAACTTCAATATTTTAACCAGTAGATTAGCGTCTATTCTTGCTCCGCCTTGTAAAAAGTCTTCGATGTCATCTATAAAAAGAGCGAAAAGTAGTGGGCTTAAATTGCAGCCTTGCCTCAAGCCAATTTCAACCTCGAATGGTTCAGACAAATTATTTCTAAAGGAAATTTCAGAGGTTGTAGAGTCGTACAATACTTCCAGAATGCGTCCAAATTTGGTTGAAATACCTTTGTTGTAGAGCTTTAATATAAGAGCTTTTCTATCGATCGTATCGAACGCCACTTTGAAGTCGATGAAAAAAGCATACAACTTCCTTTTGGATTTCAGAAAAATTTCAGCAATGTTCGTGAGTGCATAAATTTGATCCACGGTTGAATAGTTTTTTCGAAAACCTGCTTGTGATTCCCCCAATAAATGGTTACGCTGCACCCAGTTATACAGTCTTATGTAGAGAAGCTTGGTAAAAATTTTCATTGAGGTGTTTAACAGCGATATTCCTCTGTAGTTGGACACAACTGAGCGATCTCCTTTTTTGAAAATAGGACTGACTAAAGATTTTTTAAAATAGCCTGGGACGCAACCAAGTTCGTAAGCCTGGTTTAGCCCTGATGTAAGGCATTCAACAAACAGTGGCGTACAGTATTTGTAAAATTCAGGTGGTATACCATTCGATCCAGGTGCTTTGTTGCTGCGAAGTTCGTCTAAGCATAATCTTACTTCAGAAGTAGAAAAAGAGGCGTCTAAGAATACGTTTTCTTGAAAAGGTATGGCGAATTGGAAGGTTGAATCAAAGTTATTTTTAGTAAGGTTTGCAAAATACTCCGTTAAATCCTTCAGATCGAGAGGGGGGATGCTTTGGGTATAACTCTTGTTGTTTAAGAAACGAACTTTTCTCCAAAAATCCGCTGTGTTTCTGCAACTAGTAAGACCATGTGCGATGTTTTCCAGGTAAGCTTGACGTTTTGCTCTAAGTAGGGACTTTAAGATTTTGTTGGCCGATAGATATTCGTTCTTGAGAAAATCATTGGTTGGATATTTTCTAAAGAGCCGAAGCCACGCAAAAGACATCTTCCTGGCGTCTGAACAGTCACTGTCGAACCATTTTTCCCTGAAAAATGGAGCCTTTTTTTGAGAAACTCTACACGTCGCTGGAATTGAGGTAGCTATTATATCATCTAGTTTAGACAAATTGAGGGGTTCCATGGAAGATTCTAGATGTTGATTAAGATTGCTTTCAAGGGTGACTGCGTATCTATTTGCAGCTGTGTTATTCCACTTGTATTTTGAAGGTACTGCGTTTGGACTGTCCTCGCTTCATTATAATGTTGTTTCACCCTGCGGCGAGTTTTAGTTTTAGTGTTATGCCCGCAACACATTTTGTGTCAAAGAAAACCATCACAACTAAAACGTTAAAAGAAAAATGCGGAAAAGTGCGCGTTGATGTCGTGGTGTAACTTTAAAGTGTGTTGAAGTGTTATTTGCTGCCAGGATGCGCTTGGAAAAGAGTCCTCTTGGTTCGTTTTACTTTTATGTATACCTACTATGTGGAAGTAATTTATTTTAAAAATTTTATTCAAACCTTAGGAGTAATTTCAAGCGAATAGAAAATAGATGAAATATTAAGCGAGTAATAATAACAAAATTTCTGCTGCAAGAGAATTTTCCACATGAATGCGTTTATTTCAAATTGAGAAAAGTCCATTATGTGGTCTTATTTTGTAGGGTGGTATCATCTCACCCCAAACATGTTTTTAGAGACAAAGTAATTTAAGGCTGTGTTCTTTAATCGCGTCTTCACTGGTAATTTTGTTTTAGAAAGTGAAAAAAATATAATTTTTGTATTTTTCATCAAATAGCACATATGCTTTAACACCATTGATTATTAAATCCCGAAAACGGAAAATCTCCAAAACACCCAAAAACACCGAAAACCCAAAAACCCAAAAGGTCAAAATCTCGAAATTAAGATTGAATTTGTTTTTAATTTAATTTTTTTTTTAAATAAGTAATTTTATTTAATATAAACAAAATATTCTATTGAAATAATTGGTGCAGGGAAATAACAAGTAACCATTAGTGGGAAATAAATTAACTTTTTGGTGGGAAATAATTTCACTCTTGTGGGTGAAATTACACTTTGCATACAAAATGCAGACAATATTACATACCCTAACTTGGACCCACCCAAATCCTATAAAGGGACAGGCAGGGGGGTTGCAGCAATTTTCATTAATTATTTTCTTACCAATATGAACTGTTAGGGGCACAAGTTGGCCAACCAAGTAGGTACTGTGAATTAAGAAAAAAATGTGATATACAAAACAAAAAGTTAGTTTTAAAACCGAACTAACTTTAATATTTAAACTGTTGAAATCAAGTAATCGTTTTATTAATATTCATTCGATATAATTTTGTTTTCTATATTTATTTTTGTTCATTCTAATTTAATATATCGTTTTAGAAAGAACCCTTTTGTTAATTAATAAAGTATTATTTTTTCGGAAGCTTTTCTTGTTCGTTATTTCATAATAGGTTATGGGCGACATAAAAGAATCAACGAATGGTATTCCGCAGTTTAACGGCTCTGGATAGTACGATTGGCAATTCCGATTAAAAATCTTCTGGATTCTAAAAGTCTGTCGAACTTCTAAAAATCTGTTGAACGTTCTGACCGGCGATCCTCCAACAGAAGCTAATAAACTACTAGAATTCCATAAAAAGATAAAATTTCGAAGAACTGTTTGGTTAATCTAATCCATTCAGATTGCTTAAGCTATGTAAGGGATAAAGAGACTGCAAAATCAATGTGGCAAAGCTTGGAATCAGCGTTTGCAAAGAAGTCTGTTGAAATCCAACTTTTGCAGCGAAAGCAATTAATAAAATTGCGTATGAGGGATGGAGACTCATTGTCAACCCATTTAATGACCTTCGAAAACTTGATACGACAACTGAGACTAGCAGGAGCAGCAGTAGAAGAGAGTGATATGTTTACTCAACTATTTCTAACGCTACCAGAAAAATTTGATCCGCTTGTAACTGTGTTACAAAACTTAGATGATGGAAAATTAACTTTTTCTGTGGTAAAAGAAAGGTTAAAAGTCGAAGAAATTAAGTTAAATGAACGTCAAGAAGAAGAAGTTCAAGAAGTTACAGCTTTTTAAAGCAGAAAGAAGTTTTTCAAAAAGAAGAAGTTCAACGGTAAGTGTTTTAAATGTAATAAATTTAAACATCTAGCAAATGACTGTCATGCAAAGAAGATCATACTGTCAAAAACAAAAGAATATGCTTTATGGCCGATAGTAATTCTACTAAGCGTAATAAAAATACAGTCATTTTTAAACTCGATTCTGGAGCTAACGATAGTTAATACTGTAAAAATTTCCCTTCAAGAAATTGACTCTCATTTCGTTCAGAGTTTTTTTTTTTGATTTTTGCTTCTTTCAACATGTCACGTTTTTTTCAAATGTTTTCGTTTTCTTTCGTAAGTAAAGAAAACCCGAAAGCCCGAAAAAGTTTTCCCGAAATCTCGAAAAATTACTTAGATAAATGAAAAATTTGACCAAACTTTTAATTTTATGAAATTTTTCGGGGTTTCGCGGAAACTTTATCGGTCTTTTGGATTTTTGGGATTATGGCAATGGGGTTTATGGATTTCTGGCTTTCGGCATTTTGAATCTCTTATTACTGATGAAATGTACGGTAAATGTATTCTGTTTCTAAATTATTTCCTGATACTCTCAACTATGGAATTGAGATATTCGAATTGAAAAAAACATTAGGAAATATATTTTTTCAAAAAAAGGAATTAATTTAAATTTGTAAATGCCAAACAAAATTCCAATCAATTCCAAATGCCTTACAATACTTCTATTTCTACATGCCGGTTGTCCACGTTTACCTCCCACTTTCATTCTAAGATTTCAACTTAATTCCAATAACATAAATCTGGGTAACGGCCATATCAACTGTCGACTTGGTTATATGGCGACCTACAATCCTTAGAGAAGACATAAGAGTGGTTAACTGGTTAACCTTATTGCATAGGTATGTAATGTATAGGTATAATCTCTGCCCAAATGACATAATGATGGTATAATGTTCCAGTAGTTGTATTTCAATTTATTTATGCGGTCCGGAAGGTGGTCAGAGTTTAAACTAGATGAGCCTTTAAATTTATGGAATTCTCCAATATTGATGTCCTCTGTTGATGATCAAAATAGGAATGTCCTATAGCCAGAGGAGTTTCTCACAATCTTTGAATATCTATTCGATTCCTTACAACTAAACATCAAGCAGGATGAGTGCCGAAAAGCTGTGGTTAATTTGAATTGCTTCAATATAATATGTCCCTAAGGATTCGGTTCTACAAATATTTGCTGTTTTGATTATGTTTATGTATTTGTTGTCTTGTTCAGTATTTTCAGGGTGTTATGTAACTTAATCCTTTCTGTATAAAGTTCCTTATGAAAGGGATCAACGTTTCCATGACAAAGATGTTCAAATTAACTATATCGATTGTTTGTCATAAATCTGATACTTAAGTGTGATTCTAATCAATCGAAGGCTTTTTCTCTATTAAATATATATTTAACATATATAACAAAAAGGATTATTGTAGATTTCAAAACAAAACACCATTCTGTGGCTATTAGGCAAAGGGAAGTTTCTTATGATGATCAATCTAGTAACCATAATTATTTAGGATTTGACCAGATGCTGACAATTTGAGTTTTGCAAAAGGTCTGTGTTTGTTTGCTCCTCATTCTTGTTCTCTTCCTTTATCAAGAGCCGGTCAGTGTTGCCGAAAGTACTCCCATAGGAGTATTGTACTACTTTCAACACCTAAGTGGTCTTATGCCAGTAACCATAATTATTTAGGAGTTGACCAGATGCTGACAATTTAAGATTTGCAAAAGGTCTTTGTTTGTTTGCTCCTCATTCTTGTTCTCTTCCTTTATCAAGAGCCGGTCAGTGTTGCCAAAAGTACTCCCATAGGAGTATTATACTACTTTCAACACCTACGTGGTTTTATGTCTGCCCCTGACAAAATTCCGTCAATATTTGTAAAAAGATGTACAAGTCCTATATGTTCAGTAATCAGGTACCTACATATTTAATTGTTCTCTGTCGACTGTTGTTTTTCCTGTGGAAATCTTCGTTTATTATTCCCCTTCATAAATGTGGGAATAAATATAATGATGAAAATTATCGAGATATTGCAAAACTGTCATGCACCAAAACTTTTCGAAAAAATTATGTGCAAACATATTCAATTTAACTGCCATGGTTTAATTATTCACGAGCAGTAAGAGTTTTGTCTAAAGAAATCAGTAAATTTTAGTATACAGACATGTCGAAAATTTAAAGTTCCACCAAAATTGTGTTTAATTTTATTTTGTTTAGATCAACGGGAGGCGAGATAATCGTTAAATCTGATTTCCATCTCCAAAATTTTAAGTTTTTTGCCAAAAAAGTAAATTAATATGCGATCAATAAAAGGACGAACCGATAATTTTTTTATTCTTTTTGGATTAAGGGTTATTCTTGAAAACGAAACATTTCACTTTTATTTTTATATACCAATTGGCACCTTCATTGTTGGATAATTGCATTATAATTGAAAAAAGAAAATGTTCAAGGGACTCTTTACTATCTTCAGTTGTAATTAGTTATTAACGTTAGTAAAATTAATAATTTAACTACTTATATTTTACTGTTTTTTAAACTGTTTTTTTTTTTAATAAAACAATGATAAAACAATTTTTTTTTGTTTCTTAAGATAAAAAAAAATCTGTACTCCTACTTTTTTTAAAATACTCCCCATTTTTGGCTGCAGTACTACCTTATAATATTTCTCTCCGGCAACACTGGAGCCGGTGTTGATGGGCGGCGATCAATTCTCCCAGTATCACCTTTCAATCTTTAATGAAACTGTTTCAACCTTTTCATAAAACTGTTAGTCGATCTAAGATTCAGTCCCTTTACTGCTGTAGCGTCATCAAGTGAAACCAGCACATTCTAAGGATGTCTTTATCAGGAGAATTCTTGAAGATGAATGAAAGACTACCAAAGCGGTGAGGAATATTGTGGAAATCTTGCTAAAACGTATATTTTTGCGCTTGCTCACAACTAGCTTAGGTAGTGTCCGCTTGCTGACAATATTCCAGACCTTTTCTTAAATCACAAGTTTCAGAGAAATCGGTCACTGGTCTTTGAAATAGGCAAGACGCTACCAAGCTCTTGCTCTCACATGATACCGTCCCCGCTTTTACCTTGTTCTTATCCATATAAGAATAGAAAATGTTGTAAGCTTTCATATTTATATGTCCGGGGAACGCACCCTATTTCCAGTGTTTCACTATTTTGTTTCTTGGGCGCACAAGATGTCCAATCGCCTTCTATACGGCATTTCTTTCTTTCTTACTTATATTCTCGTGCGTTCATACTTCAAAAGTTCCAACCCGCCATTATCAGATTTTGACTAATATGGTGCATTACTTTGCTAGGCTTCGGAATAAATCTAGTTATCCGATAATTTTTGCTCGATCCAAAATCAGTATGGGTTTTTTATTGCCTTTTACTACACTCACTGATCTCCAGTTTAACCTGATGCAAACGAGCGTTTTTTAACGCAATTGTTCAATGCATACGTGCGGTGCTGCGGGGTTTCTACTATCCTCAATATCAAGTAATCTATTGGAATCCGCAAGCAGTTGCGCGGTGAAATCGAAAACTGTGAGATTTTTTAACCTCGAAAACAAAAATCACTGCCGCAGTGTCATCGCACGTTTCTGTGCATGGCTCCATTTATTTTTAAGTACTATATGTATAACGCAAGTGCGGTCGTACAGCGTCACAGCGCGTCAAAAGAACGCTCGTGTGCACCAGGGGTAAGTTTACGTATGCACGCTGTTTTGAAAGCTCTTAGATTTTACTGTGTCGCTGGGCTTACCTATAGGTGTTGTTTGCTTAGATGTTAACGATCCCTTAGTCGCCTCTTCCAGCAAGTGGGACTTACTGCGGAAATTCTGACCCATCCTCGTACGGGAAACATTTGCTCTGTAAAGTTTTTCTTTTTGAGCTCGCATTATTGCACTGAGCTGTCAAAAATAGATCGGTGTTTATTTTTTTAGCTCCGGGCGCTCAGAGCGATTACTTGTGTTTCTTTTTTCGATCAGAGCTTGCTCAGAGCGCTCGTCCTGGTAAAGACATCCATGTGCAGGTCATTATGGTCTTATCGTATTAAACCATGTTTATCGAACAAAGCTTACCTGATCACGTACAACAGTGGATGGAATGAAACTCAAATTGACTACCATTCGCTGACGTATTTCATTAAGCCATATATACTATGAAGGATTGTTAGGTGATGCGTGCGGAAACCACATCGCCCTCAAAATTTTGCCCGTGCATACTTTAGTTTCCTTAGGTTAAACCGACGAACCTCACAAGCAGATCTAAAGTAAAATTGTGAAGTAGGAAAGTTGTGATCCCATTAGAGATCCTGCAGGATAAACCCACCTTTCCGTTTTTATAAAAAAATATACTTTTCAGGGGTTAAACAAAAATTAAGAAAGTGAATTTATAAAAATTTAATAGCCGGGGAATTCTGAAATGTGATATCATTGTTTAAATATGATAAATTTTGCGTTAGAACGTAACTAAAATAATCCACATCCTCAATCCACAATCTACCAGAGAGCTTAAACACACATCCAACCTCGAAAGCAAGTAAATTATTGTTTACTTCAAGATTATTGATTATTGTTATTTAAATACATATAAATATCTCAAGGGAATACCGAAATAAAATTCTCATCAAAATCTCATTAACGCACTCTAGAGAGGCGACCAACAAAATATGCTTGATGCATGCAAATGATATAAGTTCTTTTCCTTCTTCCTGTCGTCCCTCACACTTCCATACTATCCTGCCAGTCCCGTATTGTTAAAAATAACACTATTTATCATTAATCCAATTTACGCTCTGAGTTACCAATCAGATTTCTGGACATCAATTAATATAATTTCGGTAAACATTTTAATTTATTTATCAATTAACATCAGCATTCGGATTCAGGAAAATCAGAAATAAAAAAAAATTAATTGTCCATCCATCTGTGATGCTAGTGTTCGAACCATTTCCATTTACCAGTTTTAATTAAGCTGCTAAAAGACTGCATTCTACCGGAGAAATTTCGTTCGTTTTTTTTCAGAATTCAGTAAAAGCAATATTTTTGTTACGTGGTGTCAAAAAATCGTTCTGTGGAGATGAAAAACTAAAAGCAATAATAAAAAAAAAACCAGAAATGTATCGTTTGGAAGTTATCATATTTAACGATATACAATTTTTTTCTAGGTTTTTCGTTTCAATCAGGAACGCTTTGGTGGGAAACATTAATTAAGAAAAATATTTATGGCCGAAGGGATTTATATTTTTTTTTTAGTTTCTTCGTCAATCATTAACAGTTTGTGTCGAAAGTGATTGAAGTTAAAAATAATGCTGTTAGTTGCAGAGTTTAAATTTGGCAGCCCTGAAGAAGAAATTTATTTTCTGGATCAGTGTTATTTTTTATTCAAATGATATTTTAATCAGAATTTTAAAAAAGAATTCACAGGTGATGGCATTTTAATACAAGATATTTTTTAATCTAATCTTAAATCGTATGTACTTACTGCCATGAAATATGGAAGTTGTCTTAAAATTAGGGCAAAGACTAAAGGGTTGATATTAATTTCTGAACCACTAAATTAAGAAAAAAATATGGTTTCTTTTTCATTCATCTGAAGATTTGTTTGACTTTAATTGTGTTGAAAGCACTGATATAGTTCAGAGTATTTTATCAGTTAAGTCCAACGCGGTAGGAATTGATGGAATACACCTCGAATTATTTAAGTCAATATTACCTGTCATTTTGCCCTGGCTATTTCACGCAAACCTTCAATGTGATAATAATGTCCGGATCATTTCCATCCCAGTGGAAACTAGCCAAAATCTTACCGATCCTGAAGAATACAAGTGGAAATGATTTTAGACTTGTTGCTGTGCTTCCTTTTTTGTCAAAAGTTTTCGAGAGGGTAGTGCAAAACCAACTTAATGCCCATCTAAGTACAAATAACATCCTCACATCCAAGCAGTCTGGTTTCCGCAAAAAACATAGTTGTACCACTGCCATACTTAATGTTGTGGAAGATATCAGGCTTGCCTTGGATGAAGACCAGGTAACTTTCCTTGTATTACTTGAATTTTCAAAAGCATTCGACACTGTTGATCATGTCAATCTGTGTCATAATCTAGTAACATTGTGTGGTTTGTCCTCCTCTGCAATTCTGTTGTTGTCATCTTACCTTAGAAAAGAAGCAGTCTCAGTTGGTTATGTTATTTCAAGTTTCCTTTCAACCACTAGAGGCGTTCCTCAGGGCTCGATCTTAGGTCCTCTTCTTTTCTCCCTCTAAATAAATGAACTTCTTGCAATGATTGTTAGTTCCTCCGTACAAATGTATGCTGACAATGTTCAGCTATATTAAAGTTATCCTCTGGGACTCATTGAAGATTGTTCATTTACAATAAAAAAGGACTTAGAAGAAATTTCCCGCTGGTCAGCAAGTAATGGTCTATTCCTAAATCCTTTGAAATCTAAATGCATTGTCATAAGTACAAATCCCTTGAACGTTAGATATTTTCCTACCTTATGCTTAAATAACTCGAACATTTTTTTATGTTTCAACTGCAAAAAATCTTTTTAAAACAAGAATGCTTTTGGCCAAAACGTTAGTTTTACCAATACTTACATACGGGTGTGAAATTTTTTGTAACTGTGATGCTGTCAGCAGGAGAAGGCTTAATGTCGCTTTTAACAATACCGTGCGTTATATATTTGGGATGCGAAGATTTGATCATGACTGTATCAAGTTTTTCAATACAAATATATAAAATTTCGCTTGAACACCATATGCGCTTTAGAACTATAATAATATTATTCAATATTATCCAAACACAGCAACCTTGCAGCAACAAGATACAGTTTGGTTCCTCAAGCAGATATCTATACAACTCACTCATCCCCGTTATTCTTGTTTAAAGTCAGAGCG
Source organism: Baccha elongata (assembly GCA_951217065.1). Classification (NCBI taxonomy): domain Eukaryota; kingdom Metazoa; phylum Arthropoda; class Insecta; order Diptera; family Syrphidae; genus Baccha; species Baccha elongata. The sequence continues at coordinate 31,604,351 of OX578272.1, forward strand.
ACAATTTTTCGTTACCGCCATCCGATTATGGAACTCCCTCTCAAGGCCCTTGAAAAGAGTGAAGGGCGAAGCTCAGTTTCGTAGAGACCTACGTACTTATTATAAAAATTAATTTTTTCTTTCTTACCTAAATCTTCCCATTTGTTTAAAAGGATGAATATTTTAATAGAAAGCACAGAAATAAATCTTCTCAATATTTATATTACGTATACACTCAAACAAACTATTCACCACAGTACTGGTTATTTTCTGTTCCTTCTGTAATGAAAATTAAATGTTTCCCAACTTTATTAAACGAAAAAGCCTTCATTGTAATGTCACAGCTTTTGCGGAAAGACTTATGAACCATAACCACCTTTCTTTCGGAGAAAAATTGATCTTTCACGCTCATCACTCAACAAAAAAAAAAGAACACGACCATTCTTGACTTGTAGTCATCTCACCTCTATGCGTCACACAATGCAATAAAGGACGGACAAAAAAAATAAATGAACTTACAAATTGCTCTTCGTCCAGGACCGTCTTTTTGATTTCATGTCCATCATCTTCGTCGAGATTTTTAATGTCTTTCCTTCGCGAAGGCGAATTAACGTCTATCAGAACGCTCGAGCACCCATAGCTCATTTCTCCATTTTCCTAGCAATTAGTCCATTCTCACTCCCCTTTGCGTCCTTCGGATAGGTCATTATTCGCCGGAAATACCAATAAATCACCAAGGCTATCATAAGCAACAGAAGGAACGTAGTTGCCGCGAGGCATAATATTATTCCAAGACGAATCAAATCCTTTCCATTCATAATGCATTCATAATGGTTTCACGATTAATAAATGGTTGACCAGCTGCTTGTCCTTGCCACACGGCTACACAAGTGTATAGGCTCCTCGGTCGGTGGAAAAGTTAACCAACTTTAATGTCAGGATATTTAAGTTATCGGTCCGGTTTTGTTCTACCGAATTGCGATGCTTAAACTTTTGGTCGTTCACATTAATCGTTCGCTTGTTGTTCATTAAAAAATGTCTGCCCACCGTGATGATTCAACTTGATAGGAAAACTTTATATTTTCACTCTTCGCTTCTATGAAGTGACTGTACTGAGAGTATAAAGAATAAATTGGTGAGAGACGAAGTGGAGGTGATATTTCCGAACAGAGCTTCGGGGCAGTTGGTTCGTAACATACTATTTACTTAGTGCACACTGCACAGTCGACAAAAGATGACATACCCCAAATTTCCTGCAGTTTACACGTGCACCGTCAGTAGATTGGGTTCTAAAGTCGAGTGCATCACGAATTCACGACTCGTTTCAGTTGGTTGTGCTTAAATTTTACGCGTGACAGGAAGGTTAGTTCTTAGTTTGTTTTCGAGGACTTTGATTTCGATGTTATTTTAAAAGCACGTTACCCCAGTTCGAGCAGCCGAGAAGGAGATTGGAAGCAAAACTCACATTTAATTATGTGAAATGTGACACTTCTAGCTCGATTAAAATGGCGAGCCCTTTTAGAAAGTTTCGATTTAGTTCCTGTCAGGTGCAACTCCACATGAAAATTCAATGCGAATTCTAAAGATTAGCGAAGTGTTCAATGTCAATGAAGTGGTTTTTTTTCAATTTTCTTTTTGTGCATTTCATGAAGATGGACATTTGTTAACTGCTTTATACACGGTTATTGGATGAACATTATGAGAAGTTGAAAAATTCAATTTGGAAAGAATTGAGATTAACTTCCAGTTAGGGTAAGAAACAAAGACCAAAATAGAAATAATTGAAAAAAAGAGGAAAACCAATGAATATTGACCACAATAAATGGGAGGTATGAATGTTAAAGAAAGAGCAAGGATATACGAATGAGAAAACTAAAAAAATCATGAGAGACAAAATTTAGCAAGTCAATACTTTACAGTAATTTTTAATCCTTTTTTTTAAATCAAACAATTTATTCAAATCCGAAAATGAAGGTTTTCTTGTATGATTACATTCTGCAGTCGGGGTGTGAAGCCTGTTGATTGAACCAACATCATTTAGCAGGAGCTATACTGGCTCATCAGCTGATTCTTTTATTATGATGGTTTATTATAATCTCATGTTTATTCATAAAAAAACGTTTTTAAATGAAATGCTATATTAAATGTGTATTTGAATTTTCGTATGTTTTGAAATTGAATCGATTTTATTAAGTTTACCATAACAAAATTAACCTCAATTTAAAAATATTTCTTTTGCTAAAAAGTGAGATCAGAAAGAAAGAAGACGTCGAGAGCAATTTTATTAAATCGAAAAATAAATAATAAACTTAAAAAAAAAACATGTCTGTCAAATTAGCGTTACCACTTTCAAATTTTAAAAGTTTAAATTTGTCATGCAACTAAAAAAATTGTCGCGCGACTATTTTGGAAATAACCTGTGGTAGCTAACTTGACTGTCAAGTTAGCACTACCAACCCAGAAAAAAAGGAATAAATGTGATTGAAAATAAAAAAATAACAGGAATAATTGTCGATTTTTCGTCGTAAATAAGTCATGCAACTGAAAAAAATTGTCGCGCTATTTTTTTTTTTAATAACCCCAAAAAACAAATTTTTCGGTCAAGTTAGGTTTACCACCCAAGAAAAAGGCTCGAATCTAATCGAATTTATAAAAGGATAACATAACAGACACCTTCATACAACGTAACAGACGCCTTCATACAAACATATACCTATACGTATATATTTGAATATGCTGAGAAATGCGATTTTAAATTTATAAGGAGACATTATGTATATGTATACAGTATACATAATATTTTCGTCATACCTTCTTTACCACCATAATTTAAATTTCCAGTTATTTTTCATGTTTTAAGTGCAAACTTTTAAGACTTTTGGGCGATTCTATTATCACGGGTGCAACATTTATACACTTTGAGGGTTTCTTTTAAATATAATTAAAAACATTTTCAATGAAGTTAGTATTTGAAGGGCTACATTTAATGCAGTTCTTTTTTTATTTGTTTATAAAAGTTCAAATAATACGTACAAAAAGCAATGAGAAATGTTTAAAGCACTAAATTTGTTAATTGCGTGAAACATTTTTGTACATATTACGTTCTTGTTTTAAAAAATTGATAAACGAATAAACAACTTGGTAATGAAATATTTTAGAAAATAGCAATAAACAATAATTTATTCACTTCTGAATTCACTTGTTTAATCGCGGGTGCAACGTCATATTATCGCGGGTGCAACCCGTCTAAATTAGGTAACTTTAAAAGTCATTATAGACACTCAAATGAACGATATAAATAATAAAATAATTTTTTATACTAAGCTGGTGCATTTATTTATCACTCAGGTCGTGTGCGAACACCGTTAAAATTTTATCCTCTGGCTAATTTTTGACGTTTGAGTTGAGGTGAATAAATGTTTAGCTTTTTGGTGTGCGAACTGGATTAAATGGGATTTTTAACACTAATATATTTTTTTAAATTTCCCTACAAGAGTTGAAAAATTTCCCCTTCTATTTCTTGGTACGGAGAAATGTAAAAAATTGTTTTGAAAAAAACGAAAAAAAAAGAACGCAGCATATAGAAAAGTTCTTAGCTGATTCTGGAATGGCAGCAACAATCCGATTCGGTTCAGTAGTTTAGAAGGTATGGCCTATTTAGCATTTTCAACGTACATTTTGTAAATCCTATGAATTGTTTTTGATTTGGAACCAAATAAAAACTGACTGTGTAGAAAGTAGCTCGGTCCAAATATGTGTCTGGAATTGTATCAATCATCCAGATCAGTTCAGTGGTTTAGAAAATATGGTCCCATTTAGTATTTTCAACGTCTTCGTACCTACATTATCCAAACCTTATGACCTTTTTTTGTTCTGATATAAAACAAAAAACTTGAAACGCAGCATTTTTTTATTATGTGTATACTAGCTGTTATCCGGCGCGTTACTGCCGCAGAAATAATAAGGGATAAAACATTGTTTTTGAAAGAGTTATTGTAAACCTATTGGTTCAACATTTTGCCAAAAGCTTTCAAACTCATAATATAAGAGTTTTCGCAAAAGCAAGCCCAGCCCCATCTATTCGGTTATTTTAAATAGCCTTAGTAATTTCGTAGAACATCAGCTATCCACCAGTTAAAGCCCCTTCAAAATCGGTACATCCGTTTCCCGTCGTCGCGTTCGGCAGTTGAAAAATAAAATTTTCCATAGCGCCACCTAGGGGATAATTTGCCTCATAAGTTACTTCCTATATTATCAGCCATCTGGCACTGAAGGTCCCGTCAAAATCGGTCCTGTAGATTCTGATCGGTTTATATTTACGAAAATGCAAAAAAAAAAAAATCGACATTATCTATCGGTCAGTGAAAGTCTCGTCAAAATCGGTCTAGCCGTTCTCGAGATTAGCCAGGACAAACAGACAGACAAACATTTTAAAAATGTGTGTTTTGATATAGGGACTGTGCATGCTCTCATATGCGTGTAGTAAAATACTGTTATTTTGACATTACAAACAGACACTCCATTTTTATTTATGTGTATAGATTTATTGTATTTTGTTAAAGAAAAAAAATTGAACTACTTTGTAAAATAATTAAAATTATGGGAAGTTTTAACGCGGTACAGAACACTGGTTTGGCAGCTGAACTTTACAAAAAAATTTTGTTTCACAATGAATGTTAATGTACAAAAGATTATATCGGTTAATTTTAGTAATTCTTACTCAACGAAGTTAAATTAAACATAATTTACAAAAACACAAACGGAAAATTTGACATTAATGATTAATATAAAAAAACAAAAATTAATGCAAATAAAAACTCCTTTATTCTGCTCTGGAGCAGGCTAAATTTTTGAAGTTTATATTCACCACACTAGTGTCATAATTTAGCCAATGGATAAAATTTTAACGCTGTTCGCACACGGCCTTAGTGTTCAAATTTTGGGTCTTAATATGTCAATATAAAACTAAATTAATAATTTTAAATTTTATGTTTTAAGCATATTTTTTAAAACATTGATTTTCAGTTTTTACCAAATCATCGAATATTTGGAATATTTATTATAACGGTCATATTTTTATTGAGTTAAGAAGTTTTTCTTTGTAGTGGCATCAGAATAAAGTAGGAAAAAAAATTATTTCGCGATTGATGTCGAAAATCGTTCCCAGCGGAATCGCTCTTTTAACTTTGATATTTTATGATACAACGCTAGCACAAACCTCAACCACTACAACCAGACAAAAATAATAATAAAAAAAAAGGAGAACAAAATTGAAAATTATAATCCTAATCCTTTATCGTACTAAATCTTATAACTCCTCCCATTTTGTAACCAAAATATAGAAACAAACGTGGAATAAACACTTACTCACTCTTTCAACTGAGTGCAAATGATATCAAACAATTTACCGTTCTCGGAGGAACCACCCACCCACTAAAAATGAGGAAACCCTTGATATAATTTAAAATTATCCTTTTTTGAATCACCACAAGGTGTTCAATTCGATATCAACACTTTCTCCCTTTTTCTTATCTCAGATATAATTTGATTGTGGTTAAGGATTACACAGCAGCTATTAATGATTGAGAATGGTTGTGTTCTAATCTCAGCACAGAATATACGAATTAATTATTTTTTTTTAAATACCTTAACATGAACATTAAGTAAATGGCAACGTTAAAAGTCCTTTTATAGGACAGGGTGATTACATTTTTTTTGATGTTGTTTTGTCATTGAAAATGGATAATCGAAGAGGATGAAAGAAATAAACCAGGAGTCAACAAATTGACTGTGGCAACATCAATGATAAATAAAGGATGCAACGAAAATTACTATACCATCAAATGGACTCTTGGTTTTATCTTCTGAATGTAACAGAATTTTCGGAATAATCAAGTATAATGGCAGAGAATATATCCCGAGATAGGGAATGTTACATTCAGTTCCCAGTCAATGGTCCATATATAGCCCACATTTCAAATGACTTCTATTGTCTCTGTCGATTAGCATTCAATTTAGTTGGTAATTCCAGAATAATGGCTGATTGCAATCTGTTTCCAGGCGATACCATGTTTGGTTATCAAGTAATTTTAGCGATGTGGAATGATTTTGTGTGTGATGGAACAGAGAATCTGTGAAATCGAATTAGTATTACAGAGGAGAATGAACGGTGTTAAACGGTGCGGTATTGTCGGTGGGTCGGTTGGTTGGCTGATTCAATAATGCTGTTTAATAATTACGAACGTAGCTGCCATTAATTATGATGGCTAATAAGTTCTTTAAGCTTATTGGATTTAATGGGTCAAAGCCAAAGGAGATATTATATGAATGAATAATGTTTAACCATTATCAATATTTATAGATCAGTCAACATGTTAAAAAGTTCAATTTTATTTTCAGAGAAAGAATAGAGCTTAGTAAAATATGTTTTTAATAATTTAATATGCAATAAAATAAAACTTGAAATATTTTTCATTATTATTTTTATCCATTCGTTTTAGAAAGATAAAAGCTAACGTTTTGAAAGAAAAGTAGTGAGTACATAGTTTCTAAGGAACTATCGGAGCAAACATCTTGAAGGGAAATATAAAATGACGGAGAACTGTTTATGCGGCATTGCTCTATTTCTGGAGGAGATTCATTGAATACGTACTACTTTGAAAGAGTTCACGTCACAATAAAGCGAGATATGATGTCATCTATATTCAGTCAGACATCATATTGTCATCCTTTAATCAAATTATGTCTTTCTAAAGTTTCAATAATTTTCGTTTTTAAGAATATTTTTGAGTTTTATTTTAATTTTCATCTTACTTACTCTAATAGCCAGAGTATCATCCGCATTACTATCCAACAATTTTGGAATCGGGGCGTGTTTTGTCAAGATGTTTGATATTATAGAATACTAGCAGAAAGTACCCGGCGTTGCCCGGGCACTCGGTGCACTCAGCCTAGAACGATGTCTATATTCCTAATCCTTGTTTTTATAAAAAACAAAAATACATTTGGACTCATTTTTTTTTATTTATTTATTTATATTTTATATTATATTTTATCTAAATTCAAAATTTCAAGGGAAGTAGAATCATTGTCAAACTTCTCATCTTTCTCTTCAGGGAAGTCATCATCGAAATTTAACGAAGAGCAGTTCGAAATTTCCATTTTTTCTTTTTCTGACATTTCTGCTACTTCTGCTTGTTTTTGTTGTTTTTGGACCCTTTTTTGTTGTTCGCTTCGTTGTTGTTGTTGACGTCTCTGTTGTTCTTGTGGTTTTTGGGTAACAGGAACTTTCAATGCGTCAGACGAAGCTGACCCCAAATCTGCTTTAAAAATAATAAAATAAAAACATCTTTAAGTACATATTATAGTCTAAGAGTTGACAGCAAATTTTGGCAGGGATGGTATTATTAAAATTTATATACTTGTACGTGTAGATGTACGTGATGTTATATCTAATTCAACCGTCTGGGCTTTTGAAAAAGGTAATTTTTCTGATTTGTTTTCATTTTTTTGGGGGCGCCTGGCAGTCGTTTAGCTGAAAGGAAATCATCTGGAACTGAATTATTTGTTATATCATTGTGCAATCATCTATTGTTTCCATTTTATATCGAAATCGGAAAAATCATCTTTTTCAAACGCCCATTCCCGTTGAACGGTTGAATTCAATATATCATCACGTAAATTTACACGTATAGGAATATACATTTTGTTTAAACAATCACTACCAACATTTGCTGTCGGTCATTTTGTCATCTCGGTCATTTATTGAAGAAGAATGTTTTTTTTTAATGATAAAAACTTTCAACCAACCTGCCACAGCCATTCCTTTCTTAATTTGTAATTTGTCAAATCCAACGTCATCGTTGGATGTTAGGCGTCATCGTTTTACGTCAAACGTCAAATTCATGTTTTGGCGCTGCAGTAATCAGGTTTGTAATAAAGAGCAAAGATAACTTAGTTCTTATTTTGACTACTTGTTGCGCATTTCAACTTTATCATATACGTGTAGCGCAGCAGTAGTCAAGTTTGTACTTATCCAACATGATCGCTTAAAAACAGAAAATATTAAGAATTTATGACCGAATTTCGCATCTCCTCAATTCGATACTTATGGTGACTACGTAGTAGTGCTTTTTCACTTCATCATATACGTGTAGCGCAGTAGTAGTCAAGTTTGTACTAAAGACCAACGATAACGTATTACTAATTTTGACTACTCGCTGCGCATATCAACTTTACCAATCCTCAATAAGTTTAACAATGGTAGGTATGACAGTTGGGCGAAATGCCAGTGAAATATTTTGTGAACTCTCTTTAATATTCACTGATGACAGTTGTTAGAAAAATATGGAAACGTGAAACGTCGAAATGGTAAGAAAAATTACTTTATTGTTCGCCGGGCAAAAGTTTTTTAAAAATTAACCCAGTTTTAAATTGTATTTTGTTATTTTAAATATCCTTAAACCTGACGAACAGTTAAAAGTAATTTTTACAATAAATTTTAGAAAAGAATAGTTTGTTGTTATATGTGTTTTACCACAGTAACAATATAACAAATAAACTTACAAAACTACTCTTTTATATAGTAGTAGGATACACGATACAATATCAGAAAAAAAACCCTAATTTCCTCCTCGGTGTTTTGTCGTTTGCTCTGCATAGCGAGAATAGTGCTTTTCTTTTGTTATCCTGATATTACCCCCAGTATCTGGGAAGAAAACAAATTTGTTTTTGTCTAAACTTTCCATAAGGAATAACGTCTTTTTCATCAGATCCATTTCAACTTGAAAAGACAAATTCTTTTCGGAGCCTTATGTTGTTAGGCCTTAAAAATGCAACTTTCCTGGGGACTTTTTCCTGAAGATTGGGGTACGAGACTACCGCTACATCTTAAAAATACTGCAAACAAATTTAAAAAAAAAAGTATATTTTGAAAAAGGAATGGGTCAAAATCCCGAAATCCAAAATAAATCCAATAGACCGAAAAACCAAAAGACCGAAAACCCAAAAGAACGTAAACCCAAAATACCGAAAAGTTAAAAGACCGTAAACCCAAAAGCTCGAAAAAGTTTTCCCAAAATCCCGAAAAATTATTTAAAAATTGCGGTATTTCGGAGATTTTTTTTCAGGCTTTTGTGTTTTCTTTACTTTTTTTTTCATATACCTTTTGAGGGTATTTTACTTACTTTAACAGCACCTGGGTGGCCCTCTTTGCGGGTTAAAGGGATCCTAACTCTCTTTCAGTAGTCACTCCCGCTAACGCAACTTCGTTGCTCCGCTAAGGGTATGCCAGTCGTCTGGCGGGCGCCTGAGTCCAAAGTTTCCAAATTCAACAGTACCTAGGTGGCCAACTTATACCCCCAACAGTTAAGATTGGGTAATCCTACCGGGAATTAAATTGGGGCTTATAGTTTGTTATTTATAACAACATTTTTTCTGAATTGAGGCGAGAGAATTTTATTAGTGATTTTAAAAAATTATTTTGTTTTTTGTTCAATGAAATTACATATTTAAAAAAAAAATCCAAATAAAAAAAAATGCAATCTTAATTTCGGTCATTTGGATTTTCGGTCTTTTGGATTTCGATATTATGTCCGTCTCGTATCGTATTTTTTTTTTACAAAAACCTAATTCAATATTTTCCTTGAAAAAAATACGATAGTTTTTTTTATAAAATTTCATGTTGTCATGATGTTTTTCATATTAATCCTTTTTTATTCCATAGATACATTTGCTTTTAAAATATTTTTTTTTTTCCGAATAAATATAAAATACTGATTTTTTTTTTTTGTATTTTTAACAAACTGGTCAAACCAATTTTCCAGTCGCCAACATGAAAGTAACTTGCAACAAGAGCAAGTTTGTGCGAACCATCAGTCGTGCACTTTGTTTACTACTTTGGCAACCATGTAATTGCATTTTGGTTCTTGAAAGGTGGAAATAGAATGCTCCCTTTATGGCTAAAGCTTTTCACCGTTTACGGTTGTTTCGTTTACCAAGTTTGCTTATCAAATATGAACTTATTTTTTTTTTATTTATTTATTTGCTATAGTCAGTTAAAAGGTGCAATTTTCTACTACTGTTTTAAAAAATGATTTTTTAATTAGCTAAATTGACATAAATATTCCATGTTAATTCCTCCAGAGTTATGCAAACAGCAGTTCCACATGTGATTCCATATTTAAGATTTGAGTCTACATCATCACCGGCGGGTGCCACATCTTCAGGGCAGAGTAAAATACGTATTCTACCCAATTGATATGATGATAAATACTGTTTGCACAAGCTGCTGATAAAAATGACAATAAATATTTATTATGAACAAACATGAGTATTGTCGCCGCTCTGTTATTTAAATAATAATGAGCTTAGAAACGCAACACTAGATATCCTCAATTAGGAGCCTTATTTTTTCCCTTAATCTACATTTGTTAGATATTCTCATTGAAATCTATACACTGTAGAGTGTATTTTTGTAGAAGATAGACATAGCATGATAGATTTGTGTCAAATAAACTGTTCAACCTAATTACACTAATTTCATAATTCGCAGACAAAACCTGGAAGAGTACAATTCATAGTCAGGAGTTGTGGAATGTTATGCTTATGCTTGTGGCTAAAACGTGTCTAAATATTGAATTTAAATGCTTTGATTTTGGATAACAGAAAAAAAACTAATGATAGTCTAGGTACCATCATTAGACTTGTTTTTGAAGGGTGGCGATACTCCAAATGCTATAAGGGAGTACAAATTGGTGTTTGCGATGGTTATTATGTGATTATTATATACGAATGAGTTTAGTGTGGTGGTGAAATGACATTAAGATCTTATATTAATGGACTCGAAATAACTCCCCAAACATTTATACAATTTTTTCTGTAACAAATATTACAGGTTCTGTCTGATTGAGGAAACATAACATCCGATTGGATTGACTGGAACTGGAGTTACATTGAGTTATTAAATTTTTTGTTCTGAACATGGTTCCGTCGTTTGTTGATAAAAAAAGATAAATTAAATGGGGTGTTGGAAATTATTATTACGTTTATGTTAAGTATACAAAAAATTACACAATTTTTAGCCCACTATGGTTTTCCAGTTAATTGACTATCGATTTTTTTCATTTATATTGTATACCACTTTTACCAATTTTTACCTAATGTCAATACCTAAGTGCTTTCAATAATTTAAAAATATTTTTTTTTGTTTCAGCCAGTTTTTTAGTGCGAAATTGTTCCAGGATTAGATTAAACTTGAGTTAACTCTGATGGAAATACGTTTTCGAGTCGGCTTGAGATCCAGAACGAACTAAGAGCTAACTCATATAATTCTTCGAAATAAGCCTAAATTAACTCGGGATCTCAAATTGACTGGAAATCGTGTTTCCATCAGAATTAACTCGAAGTTAATCTAATCCTGGGATATATTCTCGCACTGGAAAACTAGGTCTAAAGTGATGACATAAAGTGCAAGGGACGGCACTGTACATGAACAATCACTGAGGTAACACTTTCTAAAAGTTGATTTTTTTTAATAAATTTATGGGATACTTTAACAAAAAGGTCCACTGAAATGTGTTGTAGTTGTTGTTAGGTGTTTTCGACCTTCTCCTTCTGTTCTTTTTAGTCTAAGACTCAATTTTGTTAGGTAAGCTATAGAAAATGATGATGTTAATATCAGAAGAATAAATTCCAATTGGACAAAACCAAAACTTCAAAAAAACAAAAAATTGGGCAATCTTACATTATGTCACATCGCTCAAAAAATTAAAAATGTCAGATTGCTCAAATTAAATGGGTGTTTTTTTTTTTGGGTAAATTGATAAATGCCCCCAAAAAATAAAATCTATAAAAATGGTACATCATTCAAAATATATTCAAATCAAATCGCCTAAAATTTTATCATATTGTATCGCCAATGCAAATTTATTAAAAAACGCTTGTTAAAAAGTAAATATTTTTTACTCTAACGCCCAATTCTTTCAAATTCATTACAGTTCTCTTGCAGTTTTATTATTTTACAACGGTTTCTTGGTTAAAGTTCAAAGTATTAAATATATTCGAATAGGACAGGGTTTTACTTAAACGCCATGAATTATGACAGATATTATTTATATCTGTATTATTTAAATTTATTACATATTCATGAACAGTTATTTCTTTATATGCAATTAATAATTTTGTTTGAAACCATTAAATCAACACATTTGAATCAACAACAAGAATGTAGCCTTCAGTCTAAATAAAGAACAAGCTTGAAAATGTTTTTTTTTTTTATTTTCGTCTAACTTCATTTAATGTTATTTTTATTTTAATTTTATTTTTGTTGACAACATGAAAAATGTAACAATAAAAGGTAAGTAAGGTAGTTCGAAAAAGAACAAATACGCCCTTCTTCGAACGCCTCCTCTATTATAACATGTGGATAGAATCGCATGCTATATTTCAAAACCTATACTATATATCCACATTTAGTATATATGTGATTGATATTATAAGGCTTGGAAGAAAAATAAATTTTTCAGTAAACCAATTAATTATTAAATACATAATTATATAATGTCAACGAGACCACGGGAGTAATGTGTAACTTCCACATATACAATGCCGTATCCACCACCTACCATGCTGAGCGCCAATGGCTACATGAACATTATGTTAGTAATTAATTGAAGTAATTATAACATTATAAAATTAAAGGTTTTAAGCAAGAAATTTACTGAGGAAATGCTTTTTTTTTAAGCGAGGTTTGAAGTGGAGATAATGATTTGTGAATTTTTAAATTAATTTTTAAGTATAGTGAGCTTTATTAAAAAAGGAATATTTTTTCTTTGTGTTCCTTGGATTTGAAACTAAACGAAAGTATTTTTAGTAAATGTGATATTAATTGCCCTTTGAATCCAAAAATAGTTTTCAAAAAATCAACAGTTTTTCAATAATAACTTTTTAGTGAAGAGACTTGTTTAAAATGTTTTTCTTTTTTTTAAATAATTTTTTTTTCCTAGAAAACCAAAAAAAAAAAACAGTGAAGCCAGGGGACGACGTTTGACAAAAGTTATGTTTCTACACATTTGATTTTATATGTTATTTTTAGTAAAAGTTAGTATTATGTTAATAGTTGAGATTTCTTTGAGGCAAAACCACATTATGTTTGTGCTAACGACTGGGAAACCCGTTGACTTTTTACGGTCGACAATAAAGCACTCATATAAAATTTAATAAAAATTAATTAATGTTTTGTGAAAAAAAGAATTAAAAAATTAGACTTTTTAAAAAATACTATTTTCCAAAATGTTTGATTGCAGTGTTAATCGGGCTTAGCTGAACTTTAAGAATATAAAATTGTTTCGAAATTAGTAAAGCCTTTTAACAGATATTTGGTAACAAACAAGTACCGTTCTATGGCAAGTACCGTTAATAATCTTCTTCGTAAAAAAATTTTAGAGGAAAGACATCACCACTAGTATAAAATTTCACGAATAAAATGTTGTCAAAATCGATTGTAAATTTTTCGAGCAAAATGATGGGAGGTACCTACCGGTAAGCTTTTTACGAAATCACAACAAATCACTCATGTAAAATTTTATCAAAATCGATCGTACTTTTTTCGAGAAAAATTTGAAGCTGATTGGTTCAGCCAGTTAGGCTGTAGGTACTTAAACAACCAGACTGACAGACAGATAGACAGAATTTTTAGAACCACTTTTTTCGACTTCGGTATTATGTTAATGTCACGTTTGATTGTTATCTCAAAACTTTTTACTTGAGATTATAGGTACTATAAGGCAGGTTATGCATTTGTGCAAAAAAAAAAATTGAGATTACAATCAAACATGACTTAACCGTGATAGCGAAGTCGAAAAAGTGGGTCTGTCTGTCTGTATATCTGTCTGTATGTATCAGCACCTACAACCCAAACGGCTCAACCGATTTACTTCAAACTTGGTATGTAGGGTTTGTAAATCATTCCTTAGAGGAGAAATTGAATTTTTTTTTTAGCTCAAAAAAATAACGATACCTGCCATATAACGATTTTGGAAAAGCTTAATTTTTTCGAAAAAGGCTCCAAAGATTTTCTTCAAAAAAATTACAGATGGTTTTTATCCAATTGTCATTCGTTAATTTGCAAAAAAAAAATCCAAGCTTATTAATGGTACTGGATTTTAATTTAAGAAATTTGTTAAGAAAGATCTAAATGACTTGATAAAATTTCGATACCAAAAATGCTTAGTTTTAGTTTTAATTAATTTTTTAATTTATTTATTTTTGTAAATTCAATATTTGGAAAACGGCTTTACTAAAAAAAATTTATTTTTTGTGCATAAAATGCAAACTATTTAGTACTTTAAATTGGCGTTTTTTAAATGCATAAAAAAAAAGTTTTATAAAAATAATTAAGTAAACATCGATTTATTTAAAAACCGCTCGAACGATTTTGGAATTATTTGTCTGAAAAACTTGCATTCAGGCAACAAAATTCTCTGAATTCTTTGATTTTCGTTTAAATGTTCCTAAAAAGTAGTTTTAGCACTTTTAAAAACAGTTCATATTATTTTATTCGTATTTTTAATTTTTATCAAAAAAAAGTATTAAATTTATTTTTATTAAACTTAATTTTATTTATGTGGTAATTTGCTACAAGAGCAAGTTCGTGCGACCCAGTCGTGCACTTATTTTTTTTTTTTTTTTGCACGAGTACTTAAAATCTCAATTAAAAAGAAGCACTATGCAACCAGCGAGCGTTGTATCATCGGATTTATTAATTCGAATAATTACACATTTTTTCCCGATATATGTTACAAATCCTTTGGAAGATTATAGTGCATCTCATCTTAACCTTTCGCGCTCGTTAGAAATCTTGATTCCTGCCCAAACAACGCACATAAAAGCATCAATTAAAAAATAAGTCACAAGGTCTTGATTTGTATGTTAAAACTTTAAACAAATTAATATAAATATATATTTAGCAATTTTCGCCTGTTCTGGGTAAAAATGTCAACCATATTTTCAGTCATGCAGTTCATTTTCGAGTTACAACCTGAAATTATAAAATGAGCAATTGCATTTGCTATTCGAATCCTTAAGTTAACTTCAGAAAGTTTTTCTTTGACAACCTTACGTTTAAATTTTTTTAAAATCATATTCAATTAAGTTAACTTAACTTAACTTGTATTACTTTGTGTCATAATCCTTCTATAATGATTTTGACAGTAGATACTCGAAATCGCACATACAGAGTAATTAAAATGAAATCTTATCATGCACTATAAAAAAAAAAACATCTATTGCAACTTTTTCAAACATGTTGTCTATCTAAAATAAGAAAAAGATTAATTACTTAATTAAAAATAAAATTGCAGAACAAGTTTTCCCAATTTATCCATACTAAGTTTCTATTAAATGAACAATCTATAGATACTGTTTACATATTTGAAAAATTTTCCTTTCCCGTGCATCGTTACGGAATAGAAAGTTCCGAAGTGACGATGTATCGTAAAAGTTTTTTTTTTTTAAACTCTGATACAGAATAAAAGCATCACTTTCTGATAGTATCCGTAATCCTTAAATATCAAATACTCATGCTATTGCATTCACAAATAAAAGTGAAGCTAGCACGTCAGTGGGAGAATAAACTTTTATAAAGTATTGATCCAAGTATTTGTAGTAAGTTTCTGTTTTGAAATACTTGAAGGAATATTGAAAGAATTGAAATATTCTTGCAATGTTATTTTATTTAGTGTCAGAAATTACTTATTTAATTTAATCGAATTTTAATTCATTTATTTTATTATATAGGGTGTCCCAAAATTAACGCAAGATTTGAATTTGCCGCCATTTGTGCAGTGAAGTGTTGGCAACCCTAAAAAAAAGCAATTTGACAGCTAACAGTAGGGTTATTAAAAATGGAGCGTTACACGAGAGAACAACGTGTAACTTTACGAGTCAATAAAAATATAACTATCAAAAGACTAAAAACGGCGTTTTCTATTTAATTCAAATCTTGCGTAAATTTTGGGACACCCTATACATATATGTACATCATTGTTCTAATTATTGTTAACGGTAAAAAAAGACGATTATGAAGCAAGCTAAATTATACAAATCAATTGTCAAAATAAAGATGCGACAGAAGTTCAAAAATATTTGCAAGAATATTTGCAACAAAATGACATTTAAGGTTTTTGGCTAAACAACCGCATAATGATAGCTAACATACAACTTGATGTCAAGTTTAAGACATTTTTTTTTTATATTTTCTTATTATACACAATTATATTACAATTGAAAGTAATTTTTTGCAGTCTTTTAGTTTGCTATAAGAGCAAGTTTGTGCGACCCAGTTGTGCATTAGATTTTTCCTACGTTCTACGGCAAACGCTTTCATGTATGTTTTGTAGAGCGTTAAATGTTCTACAATTGAATATACAAGCTTGTTTGTATGTCACTTGGTAACCGATTTATGGCGCTCCAAAATAGGGTGATTTTTAAAATTTTGGAATCAATTTTTTTTTTGTCAGAGCAAAATTTAAAAATTACTCTTTTTTAGAGGGACATATCTCCGTAATGAAATGACATACAAAAATGCTGAGGAAATCAATAATGTAGCAAATCGTTCTACAAAACATACCTGAACGCTTTTGCCGTAGAACGTAAGAAAAAAAAACTATAGAGGAAAAATGGAAAAGTTTGTAAATTTCGCAGTTGCCAAATTTTCGTTCTAATATAAATATACCTAATATAAATATAATGTATGTTAATATTAAGATGCTTAATCCACCAAGAAAACGTTGAAGTGAAGATCAAATGAAGATGAAACTCTGAGTCCCCATAAGATTCCGAGTCAAAAAAACAAAACAAAAAAAAAACCCATGCGTTGTTATCATCATATTTTTTCACATCCTTGCAATGTAAATTCCGGAATTTTGTATATCATAAAATATCAACATTTAATCGATCCAACCACAAATTTTTGAAAATTCGTCTTAACTTCATCCTCATAATATTTCTAAGAGTTTTGTCATGCGAAAACAATATTCTTTTACCATAATAATTGACAGTAAAATTTTCTGCTTATAATATTTTTGATACGAATCATCATCGTTCATAGCTTCCCTTACCCAAGACCACAACAATAAATAATTTATTAATGTTCCACAATCTTACCTTTATCCTAGCAGTCGTTTTAAGCTGTTTAGCACCCTCGTCGTCCCTCTGTTTAACGTGTTTTTTTTTCTTCCTGGAAAAGATGAACCAAAACAAGCATATTAAATTTTCTTGCTTCAATAGAATCCAAGAAGAGATTATAAATCATTTTTGAGTGAAAATAAGAAGAACAAAATATTTAAAAACTCTTTTCCTCTAAAATTACATAAGCTGTGGCTTCACGGATAAAGTAACAAAGCATTAAAAGCGCGCACATACAAAAAACATGAAAAATGTATCTACATAATGGTATCTACCCAGAAATGTATGAAGAAAAAACTCATTTAATATTTTTGAACATAATACCGGTACAAACTTCTATCATATACAAGTACCTTTTTACGATACGGCAAGTGCAACGCCCTTTTCATTAGAGGTAGCCCCTACGATAATGGGTGGTGCGAATAAAATCTGAGGGAAGACTCCAAGAGTGCCCTTTTGAGTAAAGTACATTCATTGGAGATAACACTCAATTCGGTGTGAATAAAGTTTAAAAAAAAAAAAAAATTAAAAAAAAAGTTTCAAACTAATTGTTCCTAAAATTTTATTTAGGTAATTGATTACCTATAACTTTTGTTTCCAAAATTCAATGCTCTTATTAATTTTAAGTCCAATGCAAAAAAACGGTATGCTAAAATGTGTTATACTTTTTGAGAAAATTTAAAATACTAAAACTCTTCTTTAAAAAAAAAAACATTTTTTTAGTCCTTACATTACTGATATTTTAGACCTCCCACTGCTTTTTGTTCTTGTTTCAACTCAACATACTCGCTCTATCTTTTTGGCACACCTTATGTGAATCACCCTGTATATAGAGTCTTACCAATAATATATTTATTTAAATAAAATAAAAATCAATTAAACTGCTACCATATCAAACACACACATAAAACAATCACCAAAGCAAATGATGTTTTGTCTAATAAGGCAAAACAAATACTTTGGTCTGAGTATTCTGGTTTGGTATGTCGGGAATGGTTGCTCCATTTCAAGAAGAAATGGAGTACGATAATACCGAGTGTGAGTTAAAGTTTCAAAGGAGCCCTCTGGCGAGAACATGACAAATGGATAGCGAACAAAGTAGAGAAGCAAAAACAAATTTAGAAAAGTTTTCGTAGCTTTGAAGATTTAAAGTTTGAAGAGTTATTTTTATTTTAACTGAAGGATTCCAAAAGGGTGTTTTCTTTTTGTTAGCTACAGGTCATGACTTGTGTGCTAAAATATTTGCAAATCGAATGTCAGTAGGCAAACAGTTTTCTTTGAATTCTGAATTTTAATAAAACCTCGTGTTTTATAACTTCACGCGACCTTTCAAAATTCTCTTCAAAAACTGTAATGATTCATCGTTAGTAACCACACCTTTATCCTATCTCTACAAATGAGTGCCATTAACCAGCTTCTAATTTACAATTATCAACACATTTTTACTATACTACTGTTAAGTGGTTACACCTACGAACATAGGTGGGTGGTTCTTGTGGTTTAAGTTGTAGGTTTATGATTTAAAGCAGTCAACAAACTAAACCAAAGAATTAATGTCCTTTAATTTCTTGATTAGTTGATATATTTTAGCTTGGTTTTTGATAAATTGATTACACATTTTATTTTGGTAGATTTTAATATGATAAATGAATGCATTTATATACATATAACATCATGTGACTAATGGTAATAGAGTATGGAAGAATGTATGGATGTTAGGAAAATAAATGATCAGTTTATAAAGGACGAATTGTATATATATGCGCTGTTCACATCAATTCTATCACAGAATTAATGCAAAGTATTTAACAAACAACTCTTTTCAATTGACAACAGCAAAGTTTTTTTGTTCACTCTTCAACCAAGAAAGTGTTGCCTCTTGAAAATAAATAATCAGACCTATCACACGTTCCATCGTAATCGAAAGAATTATTCGAATCCCGAAATAACTATCACCAAATCCCTTCGTAGTGGAAAATATCTATACGAATTTCGAAATTAGTGGAAATACCTATTAGAAGTTCCGAATGAAACGAAAAAAAAAACATATATTTTTCCCACACTTCAGCTTCGTCGTAGTAGAAATCCATTCGGAGGTCCCCGAAATGATTGTGTAATAGGGCTGAATATGATGACGCTTTTTATTATTGACAGTGTGTCTAATCGCCCTTTAGGTGGTTTGAAATTTTCATGTTTCATATGCCTCTATCTCAGGATTCTAGAAGTGCTGATTCCCTTTTATCCCCGATCGTCCCTACATAATTTAAATTGGTTTTAATATTATCTACTTTAATTACTACCAATTTATAATAATATAACGGGTGTTTTTTTTCGAGGTATATAACTTTAAGTTGGCATTACTTGTAGGAAAATTCACCGAACCTACCGCGACAGTAGGCTACAGATACAATGTATTATTAATACATTCATTTCATTTTTCCACCCGACCAATTTAAAAATTTTTTTTTGTTATACACTCTAAACTCCGAATCTGCGTTACCGACTTGAAAAGGTGATAGAATAAGATTTGATTAAGTCGAGACAATTCTTGTGGAAGGTAGTAGATACGAAAACCACTCGAGTATATCCACTATATCTCTACGGGTATACACGAACCAGAAATAGAAATACTACATCCACTAATAAGCGAGGTGCGACCCAAAGAAGAAGTAGTGATGCCAAATACGAATAGCTCAATGGAAACAAAAATGAGTGACGTGTCGCGAAGCACACAAAATCGCTGAGGCGAATAGAAACAACTTCTACACTCACTACGTAATGATATGGCGGACACGGATAAAATAGTATTACGCAATACTGAATTAAAAATTTGAATCGTCCCCAAGGACACGGTAAGATTTATATGTATACCATGGCTTTGGAAATTATTCATAAATAAATAAAAGAGTTGGTTAAAATAGTTAGAATTAACAGTTAAATCAGTTTTAAAATTGCAGGAGACTAGGCAAATAGTCATAAGAGAAATAGTCAAAAATCACATTCTCTAAGTAGTGCAGTTGTCGAAGTCACGAAAATTAATAATAGCAGATTGTTAATGGATATTCCAGAAAGTAAAATAATAACAGGAAGAACAACTATAATCAGGCGAAACCATTCAAAGGAATAACAGACAAAATTAATCATTTTTATTTTTTTTAGTCAAAAGAGTACGAGTCGATATCATTACCGAGAAATTTTAGGTGTAAATATATTTGAAATTCACACAGATGGAAATAAACTTCCAATTAAATTAATTTATCGAAAATTTAGTATCCAGAAAAATTTCACTTTAATCTGTAGCGAAATTCGAAAAATAACTCAAAATACAATAGGCATTTTCACGAAGCTTCTCGCGAGGTGAAAATATCTTAGACATATATTTATTCATTACGGATTAATTTATCCTAAAAGTTTCGAAAAGCGAATATTTATAATTCAGTTTAAACAAATTAAAAAGTCTAATAGTTAAAAATAATGCAAATAAAATATTTTGTATAATTCAGTTGTTCAAGAAAGAAAATACTTTCAAAGTAATAAAAATATTATTTACATTTATTAATCTCGATGAAAACACTCATCAATAGTTAGAAAAGAAATAAAAATATCAATCGCAAAAATAATTGAGCACACTTCACAACTGCTAGTGTAAACAGACCCGAATCTGTAAAGTAAAGTATCCAGATGCTAGATGGCAGTAGTAATTGTAGAGGGTTAGATTTATCTACGACTATGTTCACACTTGACGAGCAAACGAAGTTTCGTAAAGAAACAAATTAGCAGAAAGATAACCATTGAAAAACCGAGCTGTCGTGGAGGAAATAATTTCTGATAAAAATCTTTTAATCTTCAACCCCGGTAAGATAAAGTAAAGAATAAAAAAGTAAAAATAAAGAAAAAACATTTAGAAGTTGTATACGTTCGAAAAATTTGCAAAAACATCTAAGATTGTTAAATTACGAGAAGATTAAGAAAAAGGCAGCGGCCATACAAGGAACGAATAATTTCCAAGGTAAGAAAATTTTATATCGAAACTATAAAAAGCAATAAAAACGAAAGATTCCCAACATATTGAAACTTAAAAAGCACACGAATCGCATTATTCTGCGATAATTAAGTTTCTACAAAAATTTTTTTTTGGTTACGCAGCAATGAAATCCCAAAATTTTTTTTAATCATTTCATAGCAGTGACGTACAGAGACGTAGTACAAAGTAAGGTGTGGTTACTAAATGAAAGAGCGCTTGAAATTATCGAATCGAAAAGAAAAAAAATTTGAAGATAACTAAGCCAAATTTCACGAAAAGTACTACAGAAAACCCACCAATTGGAAAACGTACCTCCAAAAGACGAGGAAAAGATACGTACATTAGCGAAATTAATTCCATTGCGACGCAGTCTGATTAGCAGAGCAACAGGAATTTTCTTGGAATTTAAGCCAGGTAACAAATAGTTTTTTTTGGTGTTAGAATACATAGGCGTCAGTGGTGTCTACGCTCTAAAAAGGAGCATCAGTTATACACACATATAGGTAGAGAAAACGGCGCTACGATAAAATATCTCGTAGTCAGACACGAGGTCTATATACAGAAATTAGATCAGAAAGTTGGTACTTCGATTTGGTACAAAACATTTAGCTAATATACTCTTTATTTATGAAAAATATCTTATTGACTTGATAAAGCATATAAATTTTATTCTAGACAGTATTATAGAAATTGTTTTTACAAAAATACTAAAGTAAATTTTTTCTGCAGGCAGACAGTGGAAAAAGTGTGACAGCAAATGCCAGTGGTGACGCAATTGGGTAATGGGACATACATTGCGAAAAAGTGTCCATACCAGCAACCCACCACTCGGAAAGGAATTTCTGTCACATTTCAATTAATAGCCTGCCTGGCTTCAAGTATACGGCGAAATAAAAATTGCAATATTACCAAAATCATCTTTGCCAAATATAATCTGGAGAATAATCTGAAGGTACCTATTAACTGGGACAAATTTACATGCATTTGGAAAATTTTGTATCTGTTCGAGTCAACAAAAATAAAACCAACGTGGGAAATTGCTGGTATGCGGCTATCAACGATTTACAACGTGGGACTCAACAAAGCATTAAGTATCCCTTTTGAGCAAACAAAAATTTAAAAAGGATGACGGGTATGATTATTTAAGTATAAAATTTTATATTCCATATCAAACATTAAATATATGAGATTCCCAGAAATAATAAAAATCTTAAGATTATATATACATTTTGTGCACTTGTCGTAAAAGTAAAATCATAATTTTCTTTTGTTCAAGAAAAACAGTTTAACTTTTCAATACAAAAAAAAAAGAAAAAGAGCTGTATACGTTTCGGAAGTCTGAATAACAGATCAGTTTTGTCCGTTAATTTAAATTTTATGATACATTAGTACTTATAGGTACGCAAAAAAATTAAAAACAGTAAAATTACCTTGAATATCATTTTTTGCCAAATGAAGCAAACTGCTTAAAGATTGATATAGTATTCATCCTATGGGATATTTGTGTAAATTTCTTAATTAAAGTAATGATTTTGTCTTTCAATTATTGTGAAAGGAAACCGCAATAAGGAAACATTTTTTTTTTGTCCGGTGAAATACAGTCTTGTATTTCGAATTAAAGAAATCATATATAGGCGTATACAATTTTGGTGTACCTACTTGTGTTTAGACACAATTATATAGTCTCAGTGGCAAGATCTAATAAGAGAAAAGTTTTTTTTTACGAGATACATCTTACGATATTAGATGGTGTCTAGCAAAATCTAGCGTTAATGAAGATCGAAGAATAATTTCGGACCATTTGTCTGAGATATCAGTGTCTAAAACCTAAGACTGATAAGAATATTTTTTTTTTGCAAAACATTTTTTTTATCCAAAATCTAAACTCATAAAAATAATCTGCTTAACAATTGTCAGGTCGTCCCGCGACAAGGTGCACCTTTTCAACGCCGAACCTTTAATTATGTTAATACCTATATTAAAATTTACCTTTTACATAACAATATTGATATCATATTTATAACATTTATATATATATATTTTATAACAATTTTATTTGAATTTTAAAATTTTTAATCAACTCCGAACCTCCAATCTTTTGGTGTAGTTTGTCGAGGACATATTCTTGGTTTTGGGAATTGATTTCTTTGGTAATAGACTTTTAGTCTTAATATCGTTTTTCAACTTTATGAATCGGATTCCGATTTTAAATCTCTACGTGAGAGATTATTCAGAAAATTTTGTATTTTTGTTGATAAAAATAATTTTTGTTAAAAGTTTTTCTTTGTTTGTGTTAAAGAAGCATACTACTGATCCTAGTTAATCAGTCGGGTAAAGAGCATTTTCTTTTGGATCTGAGGCCTTTGATTGCGTCTTCCTTGACTGGCATGGTTTCCATAGCAGAGTTAAGCTGCCGTTACATAGATCCAACAGAATTTTAGTTCTGATTTTAACGTTTGTGAATTAAAGTAACTTTTGTAGGCTTAAAGAATATTGACCGCAATATTCTTTCTTTTCGCGTAAGAGGGGAGGTGATTGAACTTCCTACCTCAACTTTTGGGATATCTGAACAAGGTTCCCACTTTCTTTCAATACCTTAAAAATCAATAAACTTTCTTTTATTTCAAATTGTTTCAAAGGCAATATAATTAGATTTTTATTCACTATAGATTCAATTAACTGAAAGAATTTTTTTTTATTTGAGAATAATTAAAAACCATTTATTGCAGTTTTTTTTTGAGGACATTTTTTTTTGTGAGTCTATTTTGATCACATAGTAACATTTTTTTTTGATTTCAATTCAGTATTCATAGATTCATTCTTGCATAATAATACCTATGAAGATATATATAGCAGAATCACTTTATAAAATAAAGCGTGTTAATAATTAGCATTCAGGATTTATTCTAGTATTCAAGATTTAGTATAGTTAACATAGTTATCTTATTAGAGGAAATTTAGATACTTTGATTTTTCTAAATATTTTTATTCTTATTGAAGCACAATAATCTGTTAGTTTAAGTTATAAAAAAATAAAATTTTTGTATAAGGTTTAAAATTGAAGTGAAGATTTTTCTTTATAAATTTTAGTCTTCGTTGTTATCGTGAATGATGTACATTCACTGGGAAGTAGATTCTTCTTTCCATTTTATAGCTTTTTCAGTTATCATGGAGGAGTAAGAACCGTGAGGATGGGAGTCGTGGCTGGTGTATTGAACGCCATAGTCAGTGAGGTGTCTTCGTGATGGTGTCACTAGGACATCAATAGTAACAATGATGACAACAACAACACAACATCGACAACAAAATCTTCGGTAGCAACATAGTGAAGTCGTTCTTCACAGAGTTGTCTTTAGTCCTATAAAATGCGTTAAAGCATGGTTACAAATTTTTTCTTCTTGCACTTTAGAGGGATATACTTACATAAAATAATGCCGATAAGTGTATCATAGGGAGAATTGTTGAAGGATTTGTTTCTTTAATGATTCTTGGTCGGGAAGTTAGGCATCTTAGAGGGAAACAGCTACACCAGTTTCTCTCGCCTCTAAAAGGGTTCCTGAAAATTCAACGGATGTGAAGGAACATAAGGTAGGGTCTTGGGTTAGACAATCCGTATGGACTAATTTCACCATATCCAAACAACAGAAGTAGTACCTGTCTTTTCTAATAATGTTAATATTCTTTTTTTTTCTTTTTCTGAATTACCCCTCCGGCCCTTAGCTTTTCAGCTTAGCTTTTAAAATACTTGAGTCCATTAAGATCTAGATTCCAGGTTCGTTAATATGTAACCCCACTGTCCGCATCTGCAGCATAGACTCACTTCCCTGTTGACTGAGCCAGCTGAAGCAATTGTTAGAACCTGTAGCCGCAGTCGAGCGACAGTACCCTGTTCCTCCGGATCAGTCATTCATTTTAGGATTTAGTCCAATGGTCTGTCTGATTCGTAGAGATGTGATAGGTTTTATTTTTAGAGTAGGAGTTAATGGCATTGTTTATTCTCGTTTATTATATATGTTTCTTCGTGGTCTCAACCAAGAGTAAATGTGTTCGTCCAACCACTTCACTCATCTAAAGAGTCAGGGGATTAGTCACCTCCTGTAAGAGAATAAAACAGTTGTGATGTCATTCTGTCTTTGGTTGATGTCTTGAAGGAATATTACGGGAATAATTCATTTGTTATAATTAGATAACAAGTGTTTGTTTTCATTCCATTCTATGAGGTTGTAATGAAATGTGTACTAACACCTAGGTACATAGGAAGGTGATTTTATGGAGTCAACTGAAGAACGGACCTACTCCTGTCTGAGCGATCCAATGCTCGCTGAGAGGGGAGATAGGAACTGTCCTCCACTTTACTCTGTGAATCCCACTTTCCGAAATTATATATGTAAAGATTTAGGAGATGTTAGAAGCGTTCCTTGAAAATTTAACTTTGAGTATCGGCACCTTCACTCTGCGAATTCTCTAACATTTTCTTATTCTAGATTGCAGTTTTTTTTTTGGTTGTCACGTATACTAGCAACCGTCGTGTTGTAGCGACATCGCATAAATACGGGAATTTTCGCAAAGACAAGAATTATGAAACCTAATCTCTTCGTTAGATTAGAAAAGAAAAATCTCGATCAATATTGACGCGTTGTTAGACGTAATGTTAACTTCTATCTGTGTCTTCTGGTTTTTTTTTCGTTACATATATTGGCGCCCAACGTGGGGCCCGAAGGAATATTTTTTTTTAATTTGGAAAGAGAATTTGAGAAAGAATAAAATTTTTTTTTGTAGTGTAGTAAAATTTTCCTTTCGGAAATATTTTTATCAAGATTTTTTTTGAGTAGATAATTTTCATTGAGATTTAACATCGGAATTTAATTGGCTTAAGTGTCGACCGGTGATTGGTTGATCTACGTCCTAATTACGTCAGCAGCGACAACCTGCACAATTTCTTCTCCACTCTCGATGAAAATAGTCAGTTAGTAGTAATGAGATTTTTCAGAAATAGATGTCCGTGCTGGATGTATCATTGTCTGGTAGCTGTAGCTTCTACTGAGAATCCTCTCATTTTTTTTTCTAAGTCTTTTCTTGATCAGTTGTTTGTACTTTCGACCGGTGAATGGTCGACTTTCATCCTATTTACGTCTGCAGCGAAAGCCAAACGGCTGAAATAGTAAGAAAAGAAATATCAACCAAAAATTCACTTTTTATGATAACATCTTTTACACTCGAAAGAGTATTCTAATAACTTTTTTCTGACCATCTATTTTTATTCATTGTCCGGTCTGTTGTCCGCTAAGGAAGTTTCATTTTTCATAGGTCTGTAGCGACAGGGGGATCAAATGGTAGAAAGAAAATGTAAGAAGAAGTTAGATAGATTTGAGAAGCAGGGAAAAATCCTTGTAACCATTGCTTTTATTGTTGTTGTTGTTAAGATTTTTTTTTTGAAATCTTGTTATTGAGAAGTCACTTGGGTATCGTATAAACTCCAGTCACGACTCCATCCTGAAGATAATATAGAAAAACCAAATTATAAAATATTAAGATTAAAGTTTAAAGTTTTTTTTTGAAATAGTTTTTTCTGAAGAAATTTATATAGTTTAGATATATGCTGGTAGCACAAAAATTTAGTTTAGATACATGCTGGTAGCACAAAAATTTAGTTTAGATATATGCTGGTAGCACAAAAATTTAGTTTAGATATATGCTGGTAGCACAAAAATTTAGTTTAGATACATGCTGGTAGCACAAAAATATCATGCTGGTAGCACAAAAATTGAGTTTAGATACATGCTGGTAGCACAATATAGATTTAGATTATGCTGGTAGCAATTTATTTAGTTTTAAAACTTTTTGAGATTTAGTTCAAGAAAAATTTTGAAATATTTTTTTTGGTGATCAAGTTCAATTAATTTGGAAAAATTAATTTAGTTAAGTCTTTAAATTTCAAGTCAAGTTTTTTTTTGAAATTCATTAAGGGGTTTACCCACAGAAGTATTAGGTTAAGACTAGGTAGTAAGTTAGACTAGAAGTTATAGTAGAAGTAGGTTAAAAATCATAGTTAGGTAGATAATAAGTTATAGTTTTGCAGGGAAATTAGAAAATTTTTTTTTACTAGGTTCTCTACAAAAATTCTTTTTCTTGAATACAAATTTTTACAATAAATCAATTACATACCTTAATAAAATAAATAATTGGAATCTGAACAAATGGGAAGAAAGAAAGAAAATCAGTCGGAAGGAAAGAAGAACCGGAGACAAGAAGATCCAGAGTCACCGAAAGATAATAGAGTACCGTCACCAGAACCGCACAATACCAGGTTTCGAAAAAATTTGTATCTATCTCACGATATGACCATGGAACCGGGCGAAGCCGTTGACGAGAGTCAAATGGAGGACCCAGGTCCATCAACGAGCATGAGAAGGGCGACCGAAAGAGCAAGAATCGTGTCGAATCAGTTACTGAAAACACCGGATAGACGACCCAATGCGGAACGGACTCCAACACGCCACACAGACGATTACGAAGCTTATATAAAGGAAGTAGCTTTGGCTGCGGTAGGGTTCAGTCGAGCAGAGGATAGAAAGGCGTTACAAGAATCATTGGCTAAAAATCAAGCTTTACTTTTGGAAAAGATGAATGAAGCTATGAACAATGTTCTAGCTCAAATCAATGTGGCACGACAGCCAGCTGCACCAACGATTCCATTGTGTGACCTTCCTACGCCGAACCTACCAACGTCAAATCTACCAACTTTCACTATTCAGAGAGAACCGACGGAAACTTCTCGACAAAACGTTCCAAACATTCCCAGAGCTTGGCCAGACCGAGCAAATACAACAAATCAAAGAGAAAATAACCGCAATCCCGAACCTGATTTCTACGAACAATTACATCAAATACAGTTTAACAATACCTCCGCTAATAGAGATGCGAGAGTTCCTATGCCTTCACCTGCTGCTTCAAACTTCAGATCACCTCACTACCAGAAATGGGGAATTTCTTTTAATTCCAAAAACATGACGGTAGATGATTTTCTATTTCGTTTAGATAAAGTGAAAGACAGCTACGGCGCCTCTTGGGACGAAGTAAGCTCTAACTTTCACCATTTTGTGAGTGGTCCTGCCGAAGTGTGGTATTGGATTTATCTAAAGCACAATCCAAGAACTTCTTGGGTAGCGTTGAAGCTGGCCTTGATAGATCACTACGGTAGTTTAGAAACCGACTCCGAAATCTCTAGACAGATGGCAGAAAGGAAGCAAATGCCAGGAGAGAGTTTTGACTCATTTTATGATGCACTTTTAAAACTGAATTCGAAAATGAGAAATCCGAGACCAAACGAGGAGCTAGCTGAGATCATCAAACAAAACGTGAAACGCCGGATGGGCGAATTGTTGTTAACATTCAGAACGACTAGGTTAGCTGATTTAGTGTATACGTGCCGTGAAATGGAACGTTACCTAACTCAACACGAACCGATACGTCCGAGAATGCCACCGATTTTTAACAACACAACTAGAAAACAAGTTAGCGAAATTGAAATCCAAACGGAACCGGAAGTTGAAGATATGTCGTTAGCTTTGGAAGCGTTTCAAAGAAATCGCAATCGCGATACAAAAATTAATGTAGAAAAAGCAATCTGTTGGAACTGTCTCAAAATCGGTCATATTTTCTTAGATTGTACAGAACCCCAAAATAAAATCTTTTGCTATAGATGTGGTCAACCCGAAGTTTTATCCCCTAATTGTCAAAAGTGTAAGGGAAACCGGTTACTGAGTCAGCATTCGTCCGAGAGGGAGCTGACCAGGATGGGCAACTCGGGGAGTCCAAATTAGAATCTTTACCCATAAATAATAAAAAAATTACTATCTTGAAGAAACCCGAAACTCAAAACATTAAAAATAATTTTTCCAAACCAACTAGAATTCCTAAATTAAGACCTCTAAAATCTCTTCACCAGAGACAAATTGAGTACGCCGAAGCGCGTCAACGCATTTATACTTATCCTGATCATAATACCAAAATACAAAAACTGAGAAATAGATTTACTTCCAAACGGAAGTTACATAGAGCGATAAACATAGCCGAAATGGTTTGTCTGAAAGATGACCCCCGAACCTACCTTAAGGTAGAATTATTTAAACATAAATGGCTTGGTTTACTCGACTCCGGAGCGAGCATTAGTTGCCTCGGTAACGGTGCCGCTAAATATATTGAAGATGCGAATATACCTTATAGAAAATTTGATTCAAGTATTTCCACAGCGGATGGAACTAAACAACGTATTGCGGGAGTGGTTACTACAAATGTTAAGTACAAAGATCTAGATCTTCAGATCGAATTGTACATAGTACCATCTCTAGCGCAAGATTTATATCTAGGCATCGATTTTTGGAAAACTTTTAAATTAGCTCCACAAATCATATCTTCTATAGATACCGTTACCGAGACAACAACCGGTCAAGCGAACAAGCCGGAATGTCTCCTATCTGTAGAGGAATCTATTATTTTGCAAAATACAGTTAAGCAATTTCCGTCATTCGCCGTTCGAGGTCTCGGACGGACACACTTGATGGAACATTCCATAGATACGGGTGACGCAGAGCCCATAAAGCAACGTCATTATCCCATATCGCCAGCAGTACAAAGCCTTGTGTACGCGGAATTGGATCGCATGATCTTGTTAGGTGTTATCGAGGAAAGTCAAAGTGGATGGTCTTCACCAGTCGTACTGGTGAGAAAACCTGGTAAAAATAGACTATGCCTTGACTTCCGAAAAGTTAACGCCGTAACAAAGAAAAATGCGAATCCAATTGCGCATATTGAAGGACTGCTAGCACGCCTTTCCGAAACACGTTATATTTCTAGCGTGGATTTGAAAGATGCTTACTGGCAGGTACCCCTGGAGAAAGAATCGCGGGAGAAGACAGCGTTTTCAGTCCCAGGAAGACCCCTGTATCAATTTAAAGTAATGCCGTTCGGACTCTCGAACGCAGCGCAAAGCTTGACGAGCTTAATGGATAAAGTGATTCCTCGTGAGTTGAGAGAGCAGGTGTTCATTTACCTCGATGACTTGTTAGTCATCTCGAAAGATTTCAACGATCATATTTCAACGCTCTCAAAAGTGGCTAAGCATCTTACGGATGCAGGTTTAACTATAAACGTGGAAAAATCTAAATTCTGTTTCAGAGAATTACAGTACTTGGGATACATAGTAGGACAAGGTTGTCTGAAAGCAGACCCAAATAAAGTAGCTGCTATAGTAGAATTTCCTGTACCAACCACAATACGCCAAGTACGTCGATTTCTAGGTATGGCAGGGTGGTACAGACGTTTTATAGAAAACTTCTCTACTATAACCGCACCCATATCAGATACTTTAAAGAAAAAACAGAAATTTGAGTTTGGAGCTGAAGCTATTACGGCCTTAGAAGCAGTTAAAAAAGCGCTGACATCAGCACCAATTTTAGTCAATCCTGACTTCACAAAACAATTCATTATCTGTTGTGACGCTTCTTCAACAGGAATTGGTGGCGTACTATGTCAATTGGATGAAGAAGGGAATGAGAAACCAATCTATTTTTATTCGCAGAAGTTGAATTCTGCACAAAGAAACTACACGGTGACAGAACGAGAATGCTTGGCAGCGGTCCAAGGAATTTATAAATTTCGACCATACATCGAGGGATATAAATTTTTAGTGATAACTGACCATGCTAGTCTACGGTGGTTAATGAACTTGAAGGATCCAATGGGAAGGTTAGCTCGGTGGAGCCTCAAGCTTCAAAGCTTCGACTTCGAGGTGGTTCATCGGCGTGGATCTCAACACCATGTGCCTGACGCGTTGTCAAGGGTCTACGAAGTGGACGCAATGGATAAAGAGAGACCCACGACCGAGACTACCACCTCGGAATCGCAAGACGTGTTGCATATTGACCTAAAAGATCAAGCTTTTAAATCAGAAGAATATATTCAAATCATTGCACACATAAATAAAAATATCGAACGCTTACCTGATCTGCAAGTATCAGACGAATATATTTATAAGAGAGTTAAGCACGCGACAGGAAATCCCTTACAGGAGGACTTGTCGTGGAAGCTTTGGGTTCCATCGCAGTTGACTGGAACATTGATAGAGCAAGCTCATTGCCCACCTAGATCGTCGCATGGAGGGATCGCTAAAACTTTATATCGCCTGCGAAAACAATTCTATTGGCCAGCTATGAGTAGTCAAGTAAAGTCATTCATCAACAATTGTGATACGTGTAAAACCACGAAAGCACCAAATAGTACTTTACGTACAGAAATGGGGAAAGCTTTCACAGTAGACCGACCATTCCAACATCTGTACGTAGATTTCTTGGGACCGTATCCCAGATCAAGAAGAGGGAACACATTTATTGTGATAGCTCTGGATCAGTTGACTAAATTTGTTCTTATAAAACCTTTAAGAAAAGCGAATTCAAATGAAATGATAAAATTTCTCACAGAAGAAATATTTTTAATGTATGGAGTACCGGAAACACTTTTATCCGATAATGGATCACAGTTCGTGAGTAAAGATTTCGGGACTTGTTTGAAGAATTTTGACATAACACACATAAAGACAGCTTCTTATGCACCTCAGGCGAATGCCAGTGAGAGGGTCAATCGTTCAATATTGAGCGCTATACGCGCCTATATAGACCCAAAACAAACCAATTGGGACATACACCTATCGGAAATAAGTAACGCTCTACGCACTTCTATACATAGTGTCATAGGGATGTCTCCATATGAGGCTCTATTTGGTCAGCAAATGGTAGAGCATGGGTCTGATTATCGGTTGTTACGTAAATTGGACGGTTTGAACCAATCAGAGATAAATTGGTTGCCAAAGGCTGCAAAGATGGGCATATTGCATTCCTATCTAAAGACTGCATTGAATTTAGCACACGAAACATACAAACATAACTATAATCTTAGAAGTAAATTAACAACTTATAAAGTAGGAGATAAAGTTTATCGTAGAAATTTCACCCTGAGTAACGCAGCGAAACATTTGAATGCAAAATTGTGCCACAAGTTTATTAAAGCATATGTAGTAAAGGTAGTAGGTAACAATCTATACCGCGTTAAAGATGACAAAGGTTTTGAGATGGTGGTACACACCAAAGATTTGCGCAAGTGAAGGAGGGAATGAAATTGAAGTAACTTATAGTAACCGGCTAGTCCAGCTGAACATGAGACAGCAGGGCGTGGGTGACATACTGAGTCGTGAAGAATTTTTTTAGTATCATCAAGACAATTTTCTGTTCCATCGTCGTTGCTTGAGCTAGTGCTCAGTTAACGAAGATGTTTTGTAGGAAAATTCACCGAACCTACCGCGACAGTAGGCTACAGATACAATGTATTATTAATACATTCATTTCATTTTTCCACCCGACCAATTTAAAAATTTTTTTTTGTTATACACTCTAAACTCCGAATCTGCGTTACCGACTTGAAAAGGTGATAGAATAAGATTTGATTAAGTCGAGACAATTCTTGTGGAAGGTAGTAGATACGAAAACCACTCGAGTATATCCACTATATCTCTACGGGTATACACGAACCAGAAATAGAAATACTACATCCACTAATAAGCGAGGTGCGACCCAAAGAAGAAGTAGTGATGCCAAATACGAATAGCTCAATGGAAACAAAAATGAGTGACGTGTCGCGAAGCACACAAAATCGCTGAGGCGAATAGAAACAACTTCTACACTCACTACGTAATGATATGGCGGACACGGATAAAATAGTATTACGCAATACTGAATTAAAAATTTGAATCGTCCCCAAGGACACGGTAAGATTTATATGTATACCATGGCTTTGGAAATTATTCATAAATAAATAAAAGAGTTGGTTAAAATAGTTAGAATTAACAGTTAAATCAGTTTTAAAATTGCAGGAGACTAGGCAAATAGTCATAAGAGAAATAGTCAAAAATCACATTCTCTAAGTAGTGCAGTTGTCGAAGTCACGAAAATTAATAATAGCAGATTGTTAATGGATATTCCAGAAAGTAAAATAATAACAGGAAGAACAACTATAATCAGGCGAAACCATTCAAAGGAATAACAGACAAAATTAATCATTTTTATTTTTTTTAGTCAAAAGAGTACGAGTCGATATCATTACCGAGAAATTTTAGGTGTAAATATATTTGAAATTCACACAGATGGAAATAAACTTCCAATTAAATTAATTTATCGAAAATTTAGTATCCAGAAAAATTTCACTTTAATCTGTAGCGAAATTCGAAAAATAACTCAAAATACAATAGGCATTTTCACGAAGCTTCTCGCGAGGTGAAAATATCTTAGACATATATTTATTCATTACGGATTAATTTATCCTAAAAGTTTCGAAAAGCGAATATTTATAATTCAGTTTAAACAAATTAAAAAGTCTAATAGTTAAAAATAATGCAAATAAAATATTTTGTATAATTCAGTTGTTCAAGAAAGAAAATACTTTCAAAGTAATAAAAATATTATTTACATTTATTAATCTCGATGAAAACACTCATCAATAGTTAGAAAAGAAATAAAAATATCAATCGCAAAAATAATTGAGCACACTTCACAACTGCTAGTGTAAACAGACCCGAATCTGTAAAGTAAAGTATCCAGATGCTAGATGGCAGTAGTAATTGTAGAGGGTTAGATTTATCTACGACTATGTTCACACTTGACGAGCAAACGAAGTTTCGTAAAGAAACAAATTAGCAGAAAGATAACCATTGAAAAACCGAGCTGTCGTGGAGGAAATAATTTCTGATAAAAATCTTTTAATCTTCAACCCCGGTAAGATAAAGTAAAGAATAAAAAAGTAAAAATAAAGAAAAAACATTTAGAAGTTGTATACGTTCGAAAAATTTGCAAAAACATCTAAGATTGTTAAATTACGAGAAGATTAAGAAAAAGGCAGCGGCCATACAAGGAACGAATAATTTCCAAGGTAAGAAAATTTTATATCGAAACTATAAAAAGCAATAAAAACGAAAGATTCCCAACATATTGAAACTTAAAAAGCACACGAATCGCATTATTCTGCGATAATTAAGTTTCTACAAAAATTTTTTTTTGGTTACGCAGCAATGAAATCCCAAAATTTTTTTTAATCATTTCATAGCAGTGACGTACAGAGACGTAGTACAAAGTAAGGTGTGGTTACTAAATGAAAGAGCGCTTGAAATTATCGAATCGAAAAGAAAAAAAATTTGAAGATAACTAAGCCAAATTTCACGAAAAGTACTACAGAAAACCCACCAATTGGAAAACGTACCTCCAAAAGACGAGGAAAAGATACGTACATTAGCGAAATTAATTCCATTGCGACGCAGTCTGATTAGCAGAGCAACAGGAATTTTCTTGGAATTTAAGCCAGGTAACAAATAGTTTTTTTTGGTGTTAGAATACATAGGCGTCAGTGGTGTCTACGCTCTAAAAAGGAGCATCAGTTATACACACATATAGGTAGAGAAAACGGCGCTACGATAAAATATCTCGTAGTCAGACACGAGGTCTATATACAGAAATTAGATCAGAAAGTTGGTACTTCGATTTGGTACAAAACATTTAGCTAATATACTCTTTATTTATGAAAAATATCTTATTGACTTGATAAAGCATATAAATTTTATTCTAGACAGTATTATAGAAATTGTTTTTACAAAAATACTAAAGTAAATTTTTTCTGCAGGCAGACAGTGGAAAAAGTGTGACAGCAAATGCCAGTGGTGACGCAATTGGGTAATGGGACATACATTGCGAAAAAGTGTCCATACCAGCAACCCACCACTCGGAAAGGAATTTCTGTCACATTTCAATTAATAGCCTGCCTGGCTTCAAGTATACGGCGAAATAAAAATTGCAATATTACCAAAATCATCTTTGCCAAATATAATCTGGAGAATAATCTGAAGGTACCTATTAACTGGGACAAATTTACATGCATTTGGAAAATTTTGTATCTGTTCGAGTCAACAAAAATAAAACCAACGTGGGAAATTGCTGGTATGCGGCTATCAACGATTTACAACGTGGGACTCAACAAAGCATTAAGTATCCCTTTTGAGCAAACAAAAATTTAAAAAGGATGACGGGTATGATTATTTAAGTATAAAATTTTATATTCCATATCAAACATTAAATATATGAGATTCCCAGAAATAATAAAAATCTTAAGATTATATATACATTTTGTGCACTTGTCGTAAAAGTAAAATCATAATTTTCTTTTGTTCAAGAAAAACAGTTTAACTTTTCAATACAAAAAAAAAAGAAAAAGAGCTGTATACGTTTCGGAAGTCTGAATAACAGATCAGTTTTGTCCGTTAATTTAAATTTTATGATACATTAGTACTTATAGGTACGCAAAAAAATTAAAAACAGTAAAATTACCTTGAATATCATTTTTTGCCAAATGAAGCAAACTGCTTAAAGATTGATATAGTATTCATCCTATGGGATATTTGTGTAAATTTCTTAATTAAAGTAATGATTTTGTCTTTCAATTATTGTGAAAGGAAACCGCAATAAGGAAACATTTTTTTTTTGTCCGGTGAAATACAGTCTTGTATTTCGAATTAAAGAAATCATATATAGGCGTATACAATTTTGGTGTACCTACTTGTGTTTAGACACAATTATATAGTCTCAGTGGCAAGATCTAATAAGAGAAAAGTTTTTTTTTACGAGATACATCTTACGATATTAGATGGTGTCTAGCAAAATCTAGCGTTAATGAAGATCGAAGAATAATTTCGGACCATTTGTCTGAGATATCAGTGTCTAAAACCTAAGACTGATAAGAATATTTTTTTTTTGCAAAACATTTTTTTTATCCAAAATCTAAACTCATAAAAATAATCTGCTTAACAATTGTCAGGTCGTCCCGCGACAAGGTGCACCTTTTCAACGCCGAACCTTTAATTATGTTAATACCTATATTAAAATTTACCTTTTACATAACAATATTGATATCATATTTATAACATTTATATATATATATTTTATAACAATTTTATTTGAATTTTAAAATTTTTAATCAACTCCGAACCTCCAATCTTTTGGTGTAGTTTGTCGAGGACATATTCTTGGTTTTGGGAATTGATTTCTTTGGTAATAGACTTTTAGTCTTAATATCGTTTTTCAACTTTATGAATCGGATTCCGATTTTAAATCTCTACGTGAGAGATTATTCAGAAAATTTTGTATTTTTGTTGATAAAAATAATTTTTGTTAAAAGTTTTTCTTTGTTTGTGTTAAAGAAGCATACTACTGATCCTAGTTAATCAGTCGGGTAAAGAGCATTTTCTTTTGGATCTGAGGCCTTTGATTGCGTCTTCCTTGACTGGCATGGTTTCCATAGCAGAGTTAAGCTGCCGTTACATAGATCCAACAGAATTTTAGTTCTGATTTTAACGTTTGTGAATTAAAGTAACTTTTGTAGGCTTAAAGAATATTGACCGCAATATTCTTTCTTTTCGCGTAAGAGGGGAGGTGATTGAACTTCCTACCTCAACTTTTGGGATATCTGAACAAGGTTCCCACTTTCTTTCAATACCTTAAAAATCAATAAACTTTCTTTTATTTCAAATTGTTTCAAAGGCAATATAATTAGATTTTTATTCACTATAGATTCAATTAACTGAAAGAATTTTTTTTTATTTGAGAATAATTAAAAACCATTTATTGCAGTTTTTTTTTGAGGACATTTTTTTTTGTGAGTCTATTTTGATCACATAGTAACATTTTTTTTTGATTTCAATTCAGTATTCATAGATTCATTCTTGCATAATAATACCTATGAAGATATATATAGCAGAATCACTTTATAAAATAAAGCGTGTTAATAATTAGCATTCAGGATTTATTCTAGTATTCAAGATTTAGTATAGTTAACATAGTTATCTTATTAGAGGAAATTTAGATACTTTGATTTTTCTAAATATTTTTATTCTTATTGAAGCACAATAATCTGTTAGTTTAAGTTATAAAAAAATAAAATTTTTGTATAAGGTTTAAAATTGAAGTGAAGATTTTTCTTTATAAATTTTAGTCTTCGTTGTTATCGTGAATGATGTACATTCACTGGGAAGTAGATTCTTCTTTCCATTTTATAGCTTTTTCAGTTATCATGGAGGAGTAAGAACCGTGAGGATGGGAGTCGTGGCTGGTGTATTGAACGCCATAGTCAGTGAGGTGTCTTCGTGATGGTGTCACTAGGACATCAATAGTAACAATGATGACAACAACAACACAACATCGACAACAAAATCTTCGGTAGCAACATAGTGAAGTCGTTCTTCACAGAGTTGTCTTTAGTCCTATAAAATGCGTTAAAGCATGGTTACAAATTTTTTCTTCTTGCACTTTAGAGGGATATACTTACATAAAATAATGCCGATAAGTGTATCATAGGGAGAATTGTTGAAGGATTTGTTTCTTTAATGATTCTTGGTCGGGAAGTTAGGCATCTTAGAGGGAAACAGCTACACCAGTTTCTCTCGCCTCTAAAAGGGTTCCTGAAAATTCAACGGATGTGAAGGAACATAAGGTAGGGTCTTGGGTTAGACAATCCGTATGGACTAATTTCACCATGTCCAAACAACAGAAGTAGTACCTGTCTTTTCTAATAATGTTAATATTCTTTTTTTTTCTTTTTCTGAATTACCCCTCCGGCCCTTAGCTTTTCAGCTTAGCTTTTAAAATACTTGAGTCCATTAAGATCTAGATTCCAGGTTCGTTAATATGTAACCCCACTGTCCGCATCTGCAGCATAGACTCACTTCCCTGTTGACTGAGCCAGCTGAAGCAATTGTTAGAACCTGTAGCCGCAGTCGAGCGACAGTACCCTGTTCCTCCGGATCAGTCATTCATTTTAGGATTTAGTCCAATGGTCTGTCTGATTCGTAGAGATGTGATAGGTTTTATTTTTAGAGTAGGAGTTAATGGCATTGTTTATTCTCGTTTATTATATATGTTTCTTCGTGGTCTCAACCAAGAGTAAATGTGTTCGTCCAACCACTTCACTCATCTAAAGAGTCAGGGGATTAGTCACCTCCTGTAAGAGAATAAAACAGTTGTGATGTCATTCTGTCTTTGGTTGATGTCTTGAAGGAATATTACGGGAATAATTCATTTGTTATAATTAGATAACAAGTGTTTGTTTTCATTCCATTCTATGAGGTTGTAATGAAATGTGTACTAACACCTAGGTACATAGGAAGGTGATTTTATGGAGTCAACTGAAGAACGGACCTACTCCTGTCTGAGCGATCCAATGCTCGCTGAGAGGGGAGATAGGAACTGTCCTCCACTTTACTCTGTGAATCCCACTTTCCGAAATTATATATGTAAAGATTTAGGAGATGTTAGAAGCGTTCCTTGAAAATTTAACTTTGAGTATCGGCACCTTCACTCTGCGAATTCTCTAACATTTTCTTATTCTAGATTGCAGTTTTTTTTTTGGTTGTCACGTATACTAGCAACCGTCGTGTTGTAGCGACATCGCATAAATACGGGAATTTTCGCAAAGACAAGAATTATGAAACCTAATCTCTTCGTTAGATTAGAAAAGAAAAATCTCGATCAATATTGACGCGTTGTTAGACGTAATGTTAACTTCTATCTGTGTCTTCTGGTTTTTTTTTCGTTACATACTTTTCAAGACAGCGACCGATTTAAAAGCTTTCAAGTGATTTATTCTCAGTTTGGTTTGGCAATTCATCATGAAGCGCACTTCTGCTTGAATTGCTACATCAACAAACAAAACTGCCGCATTTGGAGTGAAGCCAATCCCCAAGTGTATGTCGAAACACCGTTACATCCAGAAAAACTGACTGTTTGGTGCGCTTTATGGGCTGGTGGAATCATTGGTCCGTACTTCTTCAAAAACGATGTTGGCCACAACGTAACAGTAAATGGTGATCGGTATAGAGCCATGATTACTAACTTTTTCATTCCTGAATTGAATAATCATGATGTCCAGGAGATGTGGTTCCAACAAGACGGCGCAACATGTCACACAGCTCGTGCCACAATCGATTAATTGAAAGACACGTTTGGTGACCGCCCAATTTCACGTTTTTGACCTGTGAATTGGCCTCCAAGATCTTGTGATTTAACACCGCTAGACTATTTTCTGCGGGGTTATGTAAAGTCATTGGTCTATGCGGATAAGCCACAAACGCTTGACCATTTGGAAGACAACATTCGCCGTGTTATTGCCGATATACGGCCACAAATGTTAGAAAAAATCATCGAAAATTGGACGTCCAGATTGGACTAGATCCGAGCCAGCAGTGGCCACAAGATTATCTTTCGAATAAATAAAAAATCATGTCAATCGAATATTCCATCGTTGCTTTATTGTAATTTAAAGTTCTATACCTCTAAAAAAAAACCCTTTACATAAAACACTTACCTAGATATAACAAGGTAATCAATAAGAGAACTCAAAATTAGCTCAATGTCTTTTAAAGCACTACTGTACATATTATAAAATGTTGAAAAATTAAGATTATAAACGGATTTAAAGCACTTCAATTTTTCACCCTCTTTTAACTGTCATGAAAAAGTTTTCAAAAATGTATTTGTTTCATTTAACATAATACACATCATATAGAAATAAAATCTCACTACCCTAATTTGCTGGCTTTACGCTCATTTAGACATTTATTTATCTTTTACTTTCGTCTCCTGTTTAACTTCACTTTTTCTGATATAGAACAGCAAATACGTACATTATATTATCGTACAAGACATTTATTCCATCAAATTGTCAAGTGTATCTTTATATAGAAAGAATTGGAATTCAAAGCAGAAAGATAAATAAAGTCAGTAAAATGTAATAATACCTTACGCAAGATTGTCGTCATTTAAACGTACAGAGTTTACCATTGTCAAAGTTAATGGTTTTGTTGACTTGGGTGGATATTTTGAAAGAATTCATGTTACATAATATTTTTGTTTTGTTTTATAGTAGGTATGTAAATTTGAAAGATACATTTATGACTTAGGCTAGGATTGGTGTACATTTTAAGATATTTTGCTGTATTATTTGTTATCAAGAAAGTTTGATGTGTAGGAAAAGATGTATTTTTATGGGGAGACGGACATATACCCGAAATCCAAAAGACCGAAAACCCAAAAGACCGAAAAGCCAAAATACCGAAAACGCAAACGACCGAAAAGCGAAAAGCCAGAAAAGCCAAAATACCGAAAACTCAAAAGACCGAATCCAAAAAGAAAAAATAAAACGAAAAACCAAAAAAAAAAAAACCAAAAATAGGTAATTTCATTGTACAAAAACAAAATATTTTTTAAAATCATTAACAAAATTCCAAAATACCAAAAAACAATAGC
Source organism: Baccha elongata (assembly GCA_951217065.1). Taxonomy (NCBI): domain Eukaryota; kingdom Metazoa; phylum Arthropoda; class Insecta; order Diptera; family Syrphidae; genus Baccha; species Baccha elongata. The sequence continues at coordinate 31,644,926 of OX578272.1, forward strand.
CCTACTTTAATTTGCGGTAGGTTTACCCAATCTTAACTGTTGGGGGCATAAGTTGGCCACCCACATACTGTTGAATTTGGAAAATTTGGACTCAGTCGCCCGCCAGACGACTGGAAATACCCTAAGCGGAGCAAAGAAGATGATGAGGGGGACTACAGAGATAGAGTTAAAATCCCTTGAACCTGCGAAGCGGTCCTACCAGGTGCTGTTGAACATGGAAACATTGGACTCAGGCGCCTGCCAGACGACTGGACATACCATAAGCGGAGCAACGAAGTTGCGTGAGCGGGACTGACTACAGAAAGGGAGTTAAAATCCATTGAACCCTCGAAGCGGGCCACCCAGGTGCTGTTAAAGTAAGTTAAATACCCTCAAAAGGTATATATATGAAAAAGAAAACACAAAAGCCCGAAAAAGTTCTCCCAAAATCAAGAAAAATTATTTGAAATAAAAAAATTTCGCAAATTTTTCGGTATATCGGGGAAACTTTTTCGGGCTTTTGGGTTTTCGGTCTTTTGGCTTTTCAGTATTTTGAATTTTTGGTCTTTTGTTTTTTCGGTCTTTTCGGTTTTCAGTCTTTTGTTTTTCGGGATTTTGACCCAAACCCATTTTTATGAGATTCTTTCAAAGAAAAAAATACTTTAGACAAGCTTTTATTTAACTTTAGATCTATTTTAAGAAACAATGTATTTTAACAATTTTTTATATTTGATTATGATATCGACTTAGAGTTTTCTCTTCAGCCAAAGGGGCATATATTTAAAAAAAAAACAAAACCTCCAATATGCATACATGCATCTATCTTTTTATTACACGATGAAAATTTTCAACATCAAATTGACTAGTAAGTATTTTTACTTGCGATTATTTCAAGCAAACGAAATAAAGAGCACGACAATAGTTTGTCCTCTATAAATTGGCAGTACAGGCCTTATGGGGAAGCTTTTTCAAAATCAGTAGCGCGCCTTATTTGTGCACCATACTGAATTGAAAGAAACCCCATTTAAAAAATGTTTACCCGCCAATGATTTTTCGATCGCATCCGACATAGATCCCACAACGACCTGCCTGGCGTACAGTTGAATACGCACTGATTGGCTAATGCATTTCAACCCTCTTTTAACATCCATTCGAACAGAGATACCTTTGTCAATTTGGTAACTCGGTTCGTATTTTTTTATATTGAGTTTCTGTTGAGGAACTTTTGATTTTAGAGCTTAAAAAATACCTTTTATTGATGAAATGATAATGAGATATTGAGATGAGCATATTACTAGTACAAAAGTGTTATCGTGAAGTGTTTTTGTTGATCATGTTTGTGTTTTTTATGTGGGGAAAATCTTAAAATGCAGTTACAAAAATGTAGGTAAGCTGTTGTCTTTAAAGAATTTATTTGCGTAGATTCTCGTGCCGGTCGGTCGGTTGATATTTCGTGTATATTTTTTCTTATTTGCGTAGATTTTTAAAGCGCGCGGGCGGTCGGTATTGATGTTTCGTGTACCTATTTTTGTGATTAGTGTTTTGAAATTAATGTGAAGTGAAGTGTTGTAAATATTACTTTTTTAAAAAACGTAAATTTTTTGAGAAGTTTGCTACTGTTGTGCTCCTTCATCTAGTTTATAATGGATTCAAAAACATCGAAAAACTTAAGCGCCGAAAAAAAAAGAAATTGTAGAAGCGACAACAAAGATTTACAAGAACCTGCAAAATAAAACGGAAACTGTGAAGCAAGTAGCAGGCATTTTTTCGGTGTCTATGCGAACAGTCTACAGACTTCTCAGCGAAAATGATACCAAAGGCCACAACTCACCACCAAAAAAGAAAAACCAATCTGGCCCCAGAAGGAAAATAGATGATTTTGATAAGTGCGCCATCAGACAAATCGTGCATCAGTTTTTTTCAAATAATGAACTTCCAACGCTTGATAAAATACTGCATGAGGTAAGACTCAATTATTTAAAAGGGATTAGGCCTCCTGGGGATACCCTTCAAAAACGCACCTACTATCTTAAATCTTGGTGGTGTGGAAAAAGATAAATTGCATTTCATTTTTATAAATAAAAATTAAGAAAATAATTTTAATTAAAAAAGAAGAAAGGTAACCCTACATCATATTTTTTCAGTTTTTTCCAATTCAAAATGCTTACTACGGCAACCCTGTTAGAGCTTTTGAAAGAAGATAACCTTATGGAAAGCAAAGAAGTGCGAATGAGAGACAAACATCCCTATCTTTCCTGTACTGCCAATTTTTAGTGGACAGACTATAGGTCGCTCTTGATCTTGTGGCAAAGTTACCATCTTGTTAAGGACTTGCAAATTAATTTCACCAGTTTAAAACCTTTTTTTTTTAATTTCCAAACTATTTTTTTTTTCCAAAACATACTTTTTTCGAAATACTTTTATGCCATATTTATCAGGCCTTGCAGGACTATCTGAATATCAAATTTTATCAAAATCGGCAAAAATTAATAACATAGATAGTCGACATAAATATTTTAAATCACTTTAAGTTTTTTTACAATCATGAAGTCAAAAATTCCATAATGAAATCATAATTAAATCACTTGAATTAATTTGCAATCATTTGAAATCAGTAAAATTTATTTGAAATCAATGCAATCAGAAAATGTTTAAATAAATTAAAATGCAGCTTGAAATCACCTGAAATCATATGAAGTCATTTGAAATATTCCAATCATTGAACCACTAAACTGGCTAGTGGCAAACCCTTCGGTATCTACCTCTAATCGCAAGTAAAAATTAATTTACGAATAGCGAGTTCAAAAAAAGTGGATTTAAAAATACAGTCTGTCAGTATGTCAGTCTTACTGTGAACCTGAAGCCTAAACTGGTAGTTTAAATTTGAAATGAGTAAACACGGCATTAAAGGCAGTTCAGATGGTTAAAGCCATACTTCATAGAAAATTCTTTTAAGACTTTCTCGTTAACGACTCAACGGATCTTAAAAACAAAAATCTTGCAATTATTGTTAAAATTCTCGGGGAGTTCGTTTTTATCCTTACTATTAATATACACTTGTACACTTGTCAATATTTGAAAGATACGTTCGGTCCAGATTGCTTATATGTTGGCTTTATTTCTATACGACAATATTTCTTTGGTAAAAAAACTTCAGATCCTACATAGTCCAGTCATTCTAATAATTTGATTTATAAAGTAATTTTGGTATAAAAATAAAATTGTAGAAAATAATAATGGTGAGTAAAATATGGCCCATCTGACAAAAGTTTGGAAGGGGTTCAAGTTTGAATGCAGTTTTATAACGGGGTTAATTTTGAAATTTGGTCTTGTTAATTAGCCGCTATCTTCTGCGTTTGTGTGCGTTTTTATGAAAAAAAACTATAAAATACTGTTTTGTTGCAATTATTATTAACTGCGGCCTTTACTCCATATAATGCGTTTCGACCAAGTAGATTTACCTCCTACACGATCGGTCTTTTCAGCAAGATCCTTTCTTGGACGCATGGTTTTTGTTGGTCGATGGAAATGACCTTTTATAAAACAAAATGCAATTACTGCTCTGAATTATATTGTTTTGGGAACCTTGATTAAGGTTAGACACCACATATTGAATTTAGCCTATGGAATTGCAATTGAATTATGAAAAAAAGAAGAATTGAAAACAAAATGCAGAAGCTTTCAATTCCAAGACACTGATATGTTACCTAAAACTCCTTCCTATACCAAAACTTTATTATAATTGTTGTTATATTGTACTATTTGTAAAGGGTTTTCCAATAAGAGGTGTTATTTTGAATATCGGTAGCTGTCACTTTTGAAGCTGTCATTTTTTGACATTTGACAAGTAGAAACTACGCCATTAATAAAAATGGAACGATGGTATTGATCTGGACAACGTTTATTTTCAACAAGACGGCGCTACGTGCCACAGAAGCAATGAAACCATCGATCTTTTACGGGAAAAGTTTCCGGACCGTGTTATCTCTCGAAGAGGTGATCACAATTGGCCACCGAGATCTTGTGATTTAACACCTTGCGACTTCTTCCTTTGGGGCCACGTGAAAGATAAGGTCTACGCCAACAGCCCAGCGTCAATTCAAGACCTCAATGATGGAATTCGTGAGGCTATCGAGGACATAGGGCAGCCACTTTGCGATTTGGTTATGGAAAATTTCATGAAAAGGATATGGTCCTGTAAGCGTGGTCGTGGCGGCCATTTGACTGATGTTGTGTTCCTATTAACAGCATACCTTCCTCTTTATAATGAAATAAACATCCGATCATTTATCTCAAAAAATGCCATTTTTCTTTGAATATCAAAATAACACCTCTTATTGGAAAACCCTTTATATAGCTATTTCAAGGAGTGCCAATTCCTATCATAAGTCCCCTTATTAGTGGTGTCGAGCTTTAATCCAATTTTATAATGAAAAACTTTTTCACATGCACATCATGAGATTCGAACCCACATTATCACATTTGCTCAGTCTTCGAAGTCGTATGCACTACGCATTCCACAGCTTATGACCACTGACGTCACAGGTCGAGATGTTATATTTGTTTGTTTTTCAAACGCATTTTTCTAAGCGCCTTTAAGTATGCTGTTTTGTACAGCTATATCTCCAGCCAAGAATGGAAAAAACGAATAATAAAATTCGTAAAAACGAATAAATAAAATTCGTTTAAAAATTGGTGGTAGCACCTTTAAGTTGTTGTTGTTGTTCAAACATTCAAAACTTTATTATGTTAAAAGAGAATGAAAATAGCTGACAAGTCTATTCTTGATCAAATCAAAAATGTATAGCTCATTCAGCATGTTATATGCTTTTGAAACAAACAGAATCCTCACAATTTCTGCTGCCACACCCGAACATATAAAAGATGCTTCATTTGATATTTTAGCTATGGTAACAACCCAAAATGAGGTTTGCTCATTCAGCCACAAACACACACATTTCTTCTTTCGAAAATAAGAATGAAAACAAAATATTACGAAAATCCCTTAATATATTGCTACCGATTTTGCTATCATGCTAAAGATTATTATTAAACGCTAACGGAGAAGATATGTAATTAAACGCGTCCTCCCACATGATTTGCCTAGTTCTACTTCTGCAAACCAACTAAAGCATAAGGAAACAAACCCAAACTAATTTAACTTTAACATTTCATTATTATCACTTCTTGTCATCTGGGAATTGTTGCTTCCAACATCTTCTCCTTCTATCCTTCTACACCCCCAGATCAACCACAATCCTTTGAGAAACTAATTTGTGTATAATGACTTACATTCTCCATTAAGTTAAATTTCTATAATAAATAGAAGCTCCTTTATCAAGAAAGGGTGTAACTAAAGTTCAAAAGTAAATCTATCCCTTTATATTGCTGTCAAATGACGCCATTCATTTACGAGTACATCATACACATAGACAAATCGATAAGTATATATACTTATATTTATTAAGAGGATAGATTGAAAATTAATAGATTCAACCTTGTAAAGTGTATAATCATCTTCATGCAATCATCGAACATAGTGGGGGCCATTATGCCCCCGTGTCGTCATCGTCGTCCTCCTTGTTATCCTATCGCGATTAGATTTAACTATATGTTTGTGTCTAACAAGTTTCAAGTATAGAAATTAATATTCCCGAATGAAATTGAATTATTTTCCCATCAACGTTAAAAGAAGATGACCCCGATCATAATTGCTGACAGATAAGGCACTGGAAGAAGTACCAATTTACAGCGAATTGAGAACATAAAGGAAATTACATAGTAGAATAGCAATTAGGTGTTGACACACAATATGTGCGTTTATAAATTTATATGATGATCATCAAATATTTTGAGTAGGTTGAAATTTGAAGAAGAACATATCCTCGGAAACATGACCGATAAGGAAACCATAATATAATTTGTTCGGAGCCTATTATCAAAATTGTAATTTGAACATCCTTTCAGAATATAAATTGGGAAAACTTATTCTTAAGCGCCAGAAGGATATCCGTTTAAGGCTTTTAGTGTTGGTGTCAGAGTTAAATGGAAATAATGTCTTTTGTCTATAATATTCTATTCGACTAACGAGAATCGTTGTAGGATGCCAATTCAGGAATTGGAAGAAAGCACGATTTTTAGAACATTAGTATGCTCGACAAATAAAGTTAGTTGGGTGAATTTAATCAAAAAGTAAATGTCATCTTAGCATGTTAAATCTCAGGACGGAAATAGTGCACCTTATTTTTTCAGGGGCACTGCCTCTTGCGAGGAAGTGACAAATCCTCCAAGAGTGTCATTGTCACGAAAAGAGCATCTCACTTTAGTTGTTCGGATTCGTCGTAAAATTGTAGGTCCCCTCCAATCCTGGAGAAATAATAACACACACAAAAGTTTTTTTCAATTTCAATTTAATTTTTATTGAACATTATATATACAATTTGGCTTACATTAGTTTTAGTTTTGAAATTTTTAAGTATTGCAATGACTGAGAATTTCAGGGTCGATTACAGCAATATTCGTGGGTTAAGAATGAATTTTCTGTCGACGTACCTCCACACTGTTTTAAACAGGCCAGCTGTTCTGGCACTAAGTGAAACCCAAGTAGGTGAGGCTACCGATCCTACTGAATTTTATATTCAAGGATATAACCTAGTGCCACTATTCCTTCCCCACCATGGCCTCGCCGTTTATATCAGAAGTGATGTTGCTTACCAATTTCAACCACAGTACAGCTCTTTTTTAAATCCTCTCTTTAATTTTATGTGGTTCAAATTTTCCGTTAATAAGCACATCATCCATTACTGTTTCCTTTATAGAAGCCCAAATTTGGACAGGGTTTCAACTGCTAACGAATTTGACTCACTGTCCGACTCCATTCAAAGAATTGTTTCCTTGTATCCTCGCACTGAAATCGTTATTACGGGCGATTTCAATGTACACAATTCTTCCTGGCTTCTCCATTCGAGCAAGACAACACCCGAAGGAGTGTGTGCTGAGATTTTTGCTGAGTTTAACCACCTTGCTCAGTTGGTCAACGAGCCCACTCGAATACCGGACATTGACGGCCAAGCAGAAAACACTCTTGACTTGTTCCTTACCTCTGACCCTGATAAATATGCAATAAGTGTATTATCGCCTCTAGGCCGATCTGACCATTGTGTCATATCCGCAAATTTCTCGTGCCAAAAAATCCCAGTTAAAGAAAGAGCTCCTAAGAGAACCGTTTGGCAGTACGAGAAAGCCGACTGGGACGGCCTCAATAATTTTTTCAGGATCTTTAACTGGTCACTATGCTTCCTAGATAGTGACGTAGATTCCAGTGCGGATATGCTCACAAGTTTAATTCTTTTGGGAATGAGAACTTTTATCCCGAATAGGGTTAAAAGCATCAGACCTAAAGAGAACGCATGGTTTGATATGAGCTGTAAAGAGGTTATCAGGGTTAAAGAGGTAAGTTTCCGTTGTTACAAAGCCAACCGTACTGAGGAAAATCGGAATAAGTTTAAACAAGCCAGGAAGGCCTGCAATGTCCATATTCGACGGACCAAATTTTTACATGACCAAAAACTAAGGCAAAAAATACTGCAATGTCCCAAAGGCAGTAAAAATTTTTGGTCATTTGTGAAAAACATGAAGAATTCTTCCTCTTCCTCGGTCCCAACGCTCATTGATGATGATACTCCAGTGGTTAGCTCTCTTGCGAAAGCTAACCTTTTTGCTAGGCAGTTCGCCGCCAACTCTTCGCTGCCAGAGAGTGTCATGACTCCGCCAGTTCTTGAGCGCGTTAATGATTCCATGGGACAAATCTTCTTTCGCACTCGTGCTGTGGCGAGGGTCCTAAAGGATCTCAACATACACAAATCCGCTGGCCCGGATGGTATCCCCGCTATTGTTCTGAAGAGGTGTTCTTCAACGCTGGCAAAACCATTGCGTAAGCTTTTCCATCTATCCTATTCTTCTGGGCTCGTTCCGAGTAGTTGGAAAACAGCATTTGTCCAGCCTATACCCAAAAAAGGCGAATCCTCCTCTCCCTCCAATTATCGTCCGATTGCACTTACGTCCCTTCTTTCTAAGGTCATGGAAACGCTGATAAATTATCAGCTTAAGAAATATCTTGAAGAACGAAAGCTTCTTAATGACCGGCAGTACGGCTTTCGCAGCAACAGGTCCACTGGTGATTTGATGGCATATCTCACCGAACAGTGGAACAAATCTTTACATCGTTTTGGAGAAAGTAAGATTGTTGCACTCGATATTTCAAAAGCATTTGATAGAGTTTGGCACCAGGCTCTCTTATCGAAAATGCGTGGCTTCGGTATTGATGAATTCCTCCTTCGTTGGATTAGAAACTTTCTTTTGAACCGTTCAATACAAGTTGTACTGGACGGGTTCAAGTCTGAAACCCACAAAATAAATGCTGGTGTGCCCCAGGGCTCCGTTTTGTCTCCGACCCTCTTTCTCATTTTTATAAATGATCTCTTGTCTGTAACTTCTAATCCAATTCATTGTTTCGCTGACGATAGTACCCTTAGCTTTTCATATTCGTTCCCAGACTCACATCCCTCCCTTTCGGGTGTGGAACTGCAACGGCAAAATATGATAAGCTCATTAAACTCTGACTTAAACAGCATTGTACAATGGGGAATAAAAAACCGCGTAGAGTTTAATGCTTTGAAAACTCAATGCTGTCTTGTATCGTTGAAGCGAGATATACCCCCCTTGCCACTGTCCATGTGTGGCACTTGCATCAGTGAAACCGAACATCTCCAGATTCTTGGTATGTGTATCACCGACCACCTCTTGTGGAATGATCACATATGCGATGTCGCCAAAAATGCCGCAAGATGTTTAGGTTTTTTAAGACGATGCAAGAACTTCTTTTCCCCTTCTGATCTGGCTACCATCTACAAAACTTACATACGGCCAAAGCTTGAGTACAACTCCCACATTTGGGCTGGTGCTCCAGTAACGTACTTAAGTCTTTTGGACAGTATCCAGAGAAGAGCATTTAAGATGATTGGTGACCGTACCATCGTTGAGACTTTTACGTCACTTGAACATCGACGTAATGTCTCATGCCTCACCCTCTTTTACCGTTACTTTAATGGTTTATGCTCTAGTGAAATAGCCAGTTGCATTCCTCCCCTTAAGATATTCAACCGTAATACCCGCGCCTCCAGGAATGCCCATCAGTTCACCCTCGAGCCCAACTTCGGACGTACGGTCATGTTCAGAGAATCGTTCTTTAGCCGTACTACGCGAATGTGGAACTCTCTTCCACACTCTGTCTTCCCCAGTCATTGCAGTGTTCAGGAATTCAAGACTAATGTTAACCGACACCTCATCCTTAACCCTCTCCGTCTATCCCATTTTTCCTAACGCTCGCACTGTGCTTTGGCATAAAAAGGGAACAAAAACCCCTTGAGTGCGTGCCTATTATAAAAAAAAAAAAAAAAAAAAAATCTACTTACGATACTATGATGTTTTTTTTTTTTTACATTATTGTTGGCACATAAGGGGCCTAACCTTAAACACTGACTTAAGTTTAACAAAATACATAATACATATACTAGTGATAAATAAATTTGATTTAAGAAGTCGGTTGACTTAATCGTCCTCAGGGTGTTCCTACCCGGTTGTCATTTAACACACACAAAAGGATTGGTTGAGAGTTGTAAGTCACTATGCCGTGGTTCTTCTGAGCTGTCAGTGCCACAAAATTAATTTTTTTTTCTACAAAAACCCAGGTGCTGTGCTGTCTTCTCACTAGACTGATTAAATTGAGTGGTAGAATTGCGTATTACAAGTTACCCTGAGTATGGTGTCTGCAGGTATGCGGGGTTCGAGCCCCATTTTCGAAAAAATAAAATCAAGTTGTTTGCAAATAATATGAATATAATATACCAGCATTACTAAAAGGGTGATGTGATGATTAGCTTGGCATCCGTGAAATATATATATAATATAATAAATTATTGGGAAAAAATAATCTAATATTGTATGTTGTTCTATGTCCTTATAGAAAAAATACTTCAACTTTCGTAAATCTTGGCTGAGTTCCTGGAAAATCTGATATAACTAGCAACGATGAAATTGTCGAAAAATTAAAAGTCTCAAGAAATCTACATTTAATTTGAATTGTGTAGTAGTAGTGAAAAGAGGGTTCTGGCACAGCGCCTCGGTGGTGCATTTTTTGCGTTTTTTTTTTTTTTGTTTTTACGTCACTCAGCCGCTGAGCCACCAAGTCACTGAGTCGCTGAGTCACCAAAAAAATACAAAAATCTTGAGAAACGAAAAAACAACACTAAAAAAAAAAAGAAAACCCAAATTTCAGAGCCGCTGAGCCGGTGTGCCAGTACCCTCTTACCACTACTACTTACCAGAACAAAGCTCAAGATAGGTGACTTTCTCCATGAATTCTTCAACCAATCACAATTCTTTAAAATAATAAATCGGTAAATACATCTTCGAATGCGTAGAAAATCTTTTAAAACATATTTATAACTTATAAAAAAAAAAACTAAGAATGATTTAAAGAGGCCTTTTTAAATAACCTTATTTAATATTCTTTTTTCCAAATTTCTTCTTCTCTTTTTAAGGAATCTTCTTTATTTCTATAACTGGGAACTCAATAGATTCGGAAATTTGAGACTCTACCAAAAATATGTAATTTTTTTATTTTGTTTAGCTTAAGATCAACGGGAGCAGAGCTAATATCTAAGAAAGGTTTTCATCTCCAAAAAATTTACTACTTTTTCAAAATGGAGGACAACGCAGACATTTTTTTTTTGTGTGAACTTTATGGATTAAGAGACTCGCCAAAGTTCATGAAAATCAAGAAAATAGATTGGTTAAGTGTAAATCACGGGTAGCATGTGAAATATGTAATGTGACATGCAACATCGTTCTTTGTGTATCACTGACGAAAAGACTATGGAAAGGCACACGGCCATGCCCATCAGAAACACAAAATCTTTTGAGTGAATTAGATCATACATCGAAACTAATTTAACAAATGGAGATAAGATATGACTGTCATGTGTCGAGTGACAAGAACAAGCATTCGATTAAAAAAAATACTCAAATAATATTGGTATCATAAAGTTAAAGATCTTTCAGCGATCAAAGAAAACCTTTCTCTACTTCCTATTCTAACGAGCAAAATTTAATGATTGTCTGCTTCTGACGTTCTGACGTAAATATATCCGATGCTATAGCTCCTTGCGAATATATACTGCATATAACTTGTGCTATAAGTAAATAATCAACAAATTACTCGTGGTTATCCACACCGATTACTATCAAAATAAACTTTGGTATATTAATACAAACAGAAAATGAGTTTTAAAAATGTTTTCGAGGTCTTCCGCAGCAGCAGCCGCATGCAGAAACCACAAGTCCACATTGATTTCAATACATCCATCTGATTCCAATTTAATGTTGACAGGTCTCTTGTTTTGCATATTGTGCAATCATCCAGAAGCTGATGTCGGTCGTCCACATTTTTGACATCATCATCATCATCATCATCCGTAACCTCGATGATAATCTCAATATCTTTTATTTGCATGAGCTCCTGATGCGTCTGTGTGTATGTATGTAAATTTATGCCATTTCATGAAATCCCAAAAGTTCCTGTCATATTTTCTATATGTATTGATATGCTCATAGAGCAATAGCAACAACAACACTGTGTTCCTTTTCCTACCTTTACACACAATTTGTCACGGAAATGGTTAACACCTGGAATCTGATAAATGGATCCAAGAAGCCTTTCGTTTTTTACGGTTTCTCACTAACGTCGTCGTCGATGTCGTCGTTCGATGTATGTAGTCTTTTTTAAAAATGGTTGCTGTTCTAAGGTCCTTCAACAGGGAGTGCAGAGAAGAGAGCAAAATTGCATCATCATCTGATGTAGTGCAGTGTAGATAAACATGGAACAGCACAACACACAGACACAGCACGGAAAGAAAACGAAACGTAATGGTCGCCGTTTTATCCAACGGTAAATTCTGCCAAATGTCAACGGTATCAAAGGAGAAGATAATAATGTTATGAAAGTTATTTGACTGTTACATAGTGTAGAGTTTGTGTATCTCAAAGGAACCGAATGAAGAGAAACTTTGAATCAAGCTTCAGTCCACCGCCCACAACAAGCCAAACAAAAGGGAAATCGTGACAGTTGGATCTTAAAGCTTCTAAGATTACTGCGTTGATGTGCTACAAGATGCTGAATGCGACGCTCTGGCACTAACAACGAAGGCGTCAACATGAACACTGTGACTTTACAGTGTACAGCAAAGGAAGCGTATAAATTCTAAACCACCTCCCAGAACAGCAGCTTAACTTAGTTTTTCCGAATTTCCCTTGGGGATATGTTATAGCTTACTTATTTTTTTCTGGTACGAGTGGTAGATAACATTCAGAGGAACATAGACATAAGAAATATAATACACTCAGACTTGAAGCTACTGCAGTATTTGCTTTTGCACTCTTGTGAAGTTTGATTGGAAATCGAGCGCACTTTATAACGTAGTTTCCTATGAAGTTTAAAATTATTATATCTTTTCCATTCGCTAGCTGTTGAAGAGATAAGAATACCTTATATTGATTGTGTTAGCGGTTTGTATTTCAATTCCATCACAACCAAAATACGAGATATTATTTGAAGAGATAGTTTACATTATTTAAAGAGATTCCTCAGACAAAAAGAATATTGAATTTATAACTTTTATTCTGAAATTTAAGACTGACGCCGCAATTTTTAGGATTTCACTATTACTGCCGATTACTTGTGAGCAATAGATAAAAGAATTTCTGTAACCGAAAGTTTGGTATTGGATTGGGACTGGAGCACATGTGGTTACAACAGTAATCTGATCCCACGACAATAGATATTTTAGAAGGTGCTTTTTGGGATGGAAATATGTCTCGTTTTTGGTGATTTGATCGGTCGAGACTTTTTATTTTGAATTTTTTTTAGTGCCATGGGTTTTCTAAAACAAGGAACAAACGTTGAAAGTTCTGCAAGAGACTATTTGAATACCCGTGAGAACCCGAAGTTTTCGCCAGAACAATTGAAAAATGGAAACTGTCATGAACGACTGCTGCGAAAAAGTAACCCTATTCTTTGAATTGATGATCAAAAACTGAACCCTAAACCAACAGCAAGGAAGAAGTTTCTTCGCATGGTAGGTAGAGTTCAGACCAAATACAACGCGACCAACTTCAGCTGATACTGTCAGTATACAAAGAATATAATATAGTCCCGGAAATTTATACATGCCAAATCCGGTAGTTCTGATTTTATTCAGACTTGTTTATGATGTTGGCCAATAAATAATTTAAGTTTGTGACCTCAAAAAACTAGTCCTTTATAATGATCGAAATCTGAAGAAAACCCGAAATTTTGGAGTTTTTTTTTCGATTTTTAACCAAGTTGCGTTAGGCACTCGATGTCACAAACTTGGATTATTCATTAGATAAACATCATAAACAAGTCTGAAAAAGTCAAAACCACTGGATTTGACGCAAATTACACCGTACTCTCAGACAAAAATTTTACTGGACTGACATGCCTTGAGAAGATTTTTCAAGAGGAATTATTAACACTCAAAATAGAAGCAAGAGACGATGTCCTATGAAATTTTGGAAACATCATGAGCAACAACAGCTGCATTTAGTTGGCTTCGGATATGGAATCATCCAAAACCAAGAGGCAACCCAGCACACTCCAAAACAGATTTTTAGTACCAGTTGGTAGAAATAACTGTTTTCTGAGCAAGACTTTAGTTTAACAAAAAACCCAATGGTGCTGCCGGTTCTTTAATTATTTCAGTCGAGATCATAAAAGATGTCGGTAAGGAATAAGAAGAAGAACGAAACTACATTGTCTAATGAACTTAAATTTAGGAATTAGAAAATATTAAACTTTGCTCAAAGTGATATAAGAAATACAAAATTGTATAGATCTTTGAAAGATATCCCGATTGCCATTTATCAGATGCACTAAATAAGTATACTATGGTTGAGTGTCGTAGGAAGCGGATAGCGCCTGAGTGATGTCATCATGGCTATGTGAAGTGATGTAACGAATACTACCAGCGAATTGTTTTTTATTTTACTTCCAAGTGATAACCATCGAATAGGTTTCGTGAGTCGTCCACCCGAAATTTGACTCGTCCATCTGGACTTGATCCGTTTATCTTTTATAGACTTGATTTATTTTACTAATAAGCGCTTATGTTGAACAAAAGACATAAATAACAACTGGCTATACATTTGGCTGCAGTCTAAGACGAGCGTATAAAAAGGATAATATGTGGAGGATTAAACTTACTTAGAGAATCAATGGTGTCACCAACAGTCAGAGAGACTTTACACGAGCTTATCTGGAATATTGAAAGCTGATGTAAGTAAGGGTTTTCAGTATTTGCCTTGGGGTTAAGAAGAATGATCCTGTTACGGGCCAATGGCAGCGCTCATCCCCGGATTGTGCTAAAGGTATTGAATTCGTTCGAACATCCCAGTGCGAGGGCTGGCTAGAATATCCCTTCAGTAATATCCGCTTGTAGTGAGAAACAATTAACGTCAAAGAATCACATTTAGGCAAATAACACCAACGTGATCGAAGCGACACAAGAACACCGTAAAGGTTTAACACCTAAGTAATGTGCGATTGGAAGATCACCAGCGCGTTGTAAAAGGCGATTAAATGAAACAGGAAAATGAGAGTGTCGAATACATGCGAAAAAGTTCGGAAGTACTGGCTAATATAAAAGGCATTAACCCGCTAGGCAATACCATATTGCTATGCAAGTAACTGATATTGAATCGAGCGGAAATAATTGGGTCAGACCTGTAATAGACGGGACTAACAAAGTATATCGCAAGAGATTAGTCGAAATGTGAACGGAAGAATATATACGAGTTGGAAAATGCAAAGAAGAGATTCCCATCTTGTGTTTTCAAGATAATAACGAAACATTGGAAATACAGCCCATTTCTTGGATATAAAGACGAAAGTATACAAGATGTTCTACTGCCACTTAAAAAAAGAAAAATGCTAAGTAAATTTGTTCATGGAAGTTCTATGAAGACAATATTCTTCTCAGGTGGCTGCAGTATTGTGAATTTTTTTAATGAGCAGTTCCGGAATCGTCCTTCCTCACATATGGGGCCAACAGTTCTCCTTAAGACTTTTCTCTCGAACGCGGCTAAGAGGTCTGAGTGCCTTTTGCTAAGCACCCAAGTCTCAGATCCATATGTGAGTACTGGCAGGACCATGGTCCTGTACAGTAGCAGTTTTAAAGTTATGGTGAGATTTCTGGATATGAAGAGCTTTGACAGACTTTAGTAGGCTCTGTTGGATTTGAGAAGCCGCCCGTGTATTTCTTCTTCTATACTGCTATCGGCTGCTACTATTGACCCAAGGTATTTAAAAGATTGCACCACTTCAAATTCGTGCTCCGCTACCTTGATTGTTTGACCAACTGTTCCTCTCGCATTCGACGCCACCATGTACTTTGTTTTACCTTCACTAATGTGCAGCCCCAGATTTTGTGCCGCCTGCTCGATCTGGATGAAGGAATCGTGTACAGCTTGCTCGGTTCTTCCGTTGATGTCGATGTCGTCTGCGTAAACCAGTATCTGGCTGGACCTGTTGACGATGGTCCCTCTTGTTGCCGTGCCAGAGTCACGGATTGCTTTCTCCAACGCCAGGTTGAAGAGGAGGCAGGCCAAACAATCTCCTTGTCGGAGTCCATTAAAGATGCTGATGTCTGGATAGCAATCCGGCTATTTTAAATTTTTCAATAGTCATTATTAATTAAGAAGAAGTTCCCGTCCTCACAGTCGCAGAAGTCATTTCAATTTCGCCAGACTGGAACTCTCCGAGTTTTTGGGAAAACATGGGAATTATTGTGCTTAGATGGTTCACGAATTTTATGAGCAAACAGTAAGTTATCCCAAAACTCTCTTTCAATTACTGCAAAAAATCAATTCCTTTTTTCTGGTCACGAACTCTTTTAACCTCTCCCATGAGACTAAAAAAAAACTTTTTTGCAAATAGTTTTACTAAATACCATGCCATTGTTGTCAACAATAGAACACTAAATATCCCACTGTCTGTGGTATACAGAAATGGCAGGATTAAACTGACTCTGGCACAACTAACGTCGTCATCGTCCTTAAGTTAACAAACTCCTTTACTTAGTGGCACAATTGTTGCAAAACTTTTGCTAAAATCCTCTTTTTGGGAAGAGAATCCGAATGCAAGATTCATAAGCTATATTTTGTGACAAACAATATGAGCTCGGGGATGGGGACAAACTATTCATGTGTCTCTGTCTGTATCGTTGAGTTCTAGTTTGAGTGAGCTGTATTTACGTCTTCATTTTCAAGGATTTTCTAAGCCCATCCTGATGCTGAGTTTGACAATACAAAACAAAAAATAGAGCAAATAGTTCTTTCGTCATTCTGCATGATTCCATCTTCATGGATATTCTTTTTTCTTTAGCTTTTACTTTTGCTCTTGAAAAGAATTGCATCCTGATTCGTGAGTAGGATCTATCCTGAGACTCCTAAGAGAGGAAGTAAGAAACAATTACATAGAGAGGAGTTGTTGTTGATAGTGGTTGCTTGTTAAGAAGATATAAAAAGAAAGACAAAAATATACCAGTTAGATGCAATTAACAGAAAGGATATGATGGCGCTGAATGCGAGAAGTTTTTTCTTCCTCATTTTTTATTATCGAAAGTAATGTTTTGTGTATTGCTAACATCATGGTATTGTCTTTTTTTTTTTTTCTTTCCTCTTCTATATATTACAGGGTTCAATGTCCTGGAAGTAAGCCAATTAAGTGAGGAATTTTTTGTGCAAAATTTTAAATGGAAATTCCGTTCGTTAAAACGAGGAAATTCCAAGTTAAAAGTTTTGTTCTTGGCAAACTTAATTATTGAAATATATTTATAACACGAGCGTCGGTCGTCGTCACAACCCTTGATAATAAATTATTATCTACACAGACAAATTCACGCATACCTACATAAATACCAAACATACCGTGCATTTATGACATTATAAAATTGCGGTCTAAACATTGACCTCGATCGTTATTTATGTGCAAATTGCTTGCAATTAACAGTATAATGGTTAACCTGTTTTAGTTTTCCTTCCACCAATACGAACGTAGATATTTTCACGAAAATTTGCTGGATGCAGGTTTTTGAGGTGATGGTAGAAGTGGATTGTGCACGTGCATAATTAATGGATAACGCCCACTACAAAATTATGTGAATCTAATAGTGAATTTGTGTATAGGGGTTGAGATTAGTCGTACCTATAATATAGTCTATGGAAATTTTATCAGGGCTTTGTGGGAATTAATTGTGAGGGATTTGGTTGCATGTGAGGTTTTTTGAACCAATGAAGATTTATGTGAATGTCAAGGCGGCAAGTTCACCACAGAATCAATTTTAATTATAGTTTTAATGTTGCATAGTGCATTTATTGAGTACGATGATCTCTAATTGCAATTTTTAGTAGTTATTTATAGCGATGTGTTTATACAGGGTGATTGGTATAAGACGCACCAAAAAGCTTGAGCGTGTAGGTGGAGTTAAGACAAGAAACAAATCGTAAGAGAGGGGGGTCTATTTCCCCCCGTTTAGGCGGGAGGGGCAATTTTCTAAAACATTGACTTAAATCAGAAAAAAAATTATTTAAAAAAAACGGTGAATGATACAAACTAATTTTTTTCAAAATTGTATGTAATTAACTATTATTTTTAAAATGTTTTTGTTATAATACAAATTCTATATACCTACATTGAAAAAATTAATAAATATAGAAAAATAAAAATAATTTCAACTAAGTAGAAGACTTAGCATTAAATTTAGTGGACTTGTTGAATTATTATTGATTCAAATTAGCTTTTTATGGCCTTTAGTCCATGAAAAAATGGCGTTTCGTGCGGATGCTCACTTTGCACTCATCGGTTGATGAGAACTATTATTTTTATTTTCAAAATTCAATGCTCTTATTAATTTTTAGTCAAAAACAGAAAACCGGATGCCAAAATGTATCTTAGTTTTTGAGAAGTTAAAAAAAAATTTAAAGTAAAACTAGTAAAATAGGTAAAAAGTTAGCTCGTTTTTTTTATTATTTGATTAAAATCGGATGGTATGTAGTAAAAAATAAAAAAAGGATAATTCACTAAATAATAATTGACCTGAGCAGGTCAAATTTGGGAAAACAAAAAAAAAAAAGTGTTTTTCTTGGAAAAAAATACTTCTAGTTTTTCTTAATTTCTCAAAAACTAAGATACATTTTGGCATCCGGTTTTCTGTTTTTGACTAAAAATTTGAATTTTGAAAATAAAAATAATAGTTAATTACATAAAATTTTGAAAAAAAAATTAGTTTAAAATTTTTTTTTTAAATTTTAAGTTTGTAAATTAATTTTTTTAAAACTTTTCACTTAAACAACTTAATTTAAAAATTAAATAAAAGAGTAGTTTTCTGGCTGTCCAAAA
This sequence comes from Baccha elongata, assembly GCA_951217065.1. NCBI lineage: Eukaryota > Metazoa > Arthropoda > Insecta > Diptera > Syrphidae > Baccha > Baccha elongata. The sequence continues at coordinate 31,663,440 of OX578272.1, forward strand.
AGATTCACCGTTGTTTTTAAATATTTTTTTTCTGATTTAAGTCAATTTTTTAGATAATTGCCCCTCCCGCCTAAACGGGGGGAAATAGAACCCCCTCCTATACGATTTTTTTCTTGTCTTAACTCCACCTACACGCTCAAGCTTTTTGGAGGACCTTTTACTAATCACCCTGTATTTAAAGGAACATGATATTATGGTTTTTTTGTTAAGAAAATATTTGGGTGTTGTTAATACTTTGCACAAATTTTGAAAGAAATCATGTAAATACTAAATAGATACATATAAATATCATTTGTTCGCAAGAAGATATTAGTAAATAAAAAAAAATCAATTAAAAAAACAAATTAATAAAAAAGAAACACACAATTTAATTGAATGGTGAAATCTGTAATTTTAAATTATTAATCGAAATTACAATTTCGTTAAATCAATATAAAAATCTAAGAATAAACATAAAAAAAACTGCAATAGAAGAACGAACTCGATCAGTGCAATTGCATGGAATATGATCTCAACACAATCGATCTGGTCCACCAATCGAACCGAACATGTAGACAGACTGCACTAACGCATACATCCTGAAATGAAACCCGTAGTTATCCAATCAAAATTGTAATATTGTCTTCCAAGTCCTTTTTTGTAGCTATATTTAGTTTTTTTCTTTTTTTTAATCAAAAAAATATTTTATCATTTAAACCTATAGATACTATGTGAGGTTTTTTTTATTTTTGGAAAAACTATCCGTAGTGAAGTACGATTTTCCATAGAAAAATATGACTGCGGATCACTGCCGATAAAAGATGAAGTCAAGAAGTGTAACTCAGTCGTGTTATTCATTTTCTTCCCATTTAATCTAAAACATAAATACGACTTAAAATTCCTATTCAATAAAATTAATCAATAAAACCGAAAATAGACATTGCCTGTTACAATACAGCTTTAGTTCAAATATTTATTTATATTTATACTTGAACGACCGATATTTAAAAAAAAAAGCATTTTTCGTAAAAAAAAATTAAGCAAGGTTACATCGGTTCTGCTAGTCTAGAGTATATGACAAACTTTCACAAAGAAGTTAAATAAATTGCGTTAAATTTTTAAATGAAAAACTCAACAGAACAAATAATTAGTTTACAATTTAATAACATGCTCTCTAATTATGTGAATTAGCAACTTCAAAGAACAAAATTTAATTTAATGACTCGTCGTAGACATTAAGAATATGAGGTTTTTATGAAATTGTTTCTCTGCCTTTCTGCAGTTAACGACCTAATTTCGCAGATGAATGCGGTAATTGTAGCTAATTTTGTGAGAAAATGCAATTGTTGTTGTAAAAGAAACAAAAATATGGTAATTTCTTTTAACCATTTGTAATAATTTTCTAGCACAACGTTTTGGAAGAATATTAAGCTTTAATATGATTATATCTATAAGTGGATTGAAATACCTACATGTTTAAGCTCAATTTAATATTGTATTCGCATTAGTTGACTGAAGAGACAATATTTTTTAGTGACACACATTTTATTTGTTGCTTCATTCTTGTTATTTTTATTTTTTAGTGCCAACCATTCGTTGTAAAGCATTCGATAAGTAAAGCAAGCGATAATTATTTAACTTTGAATTGCTTTTCTAAATTTTAAAACGGAAGACATAACCAAACAATACCTGTTTTGGATAAAATTCAATACAGTCCTTTTTCTGTTGAATGTTTGAACAACAACAACAACTTAAAGGTGCTACCACCAATTTTTAAACGAATTTTGTTTATTCGTTTTTTTTTTACGAATTTTATTATTGGTTTTTATTTTTTGGCTGCAGATATAGCTATTTCAAGGAGTGCCAATTCCTATCATCAGTCTCCTTATTAATGGTGCCGAGCATTAATCCAATTTTATTATGAAAAACTTTCGACATGCACATCGTGAGGTTCGAACCCACGCATTATCAGATTTGCTCAGTCTTCAAAGTCGTATGCACTACGCATTCCACCGCTTAAGACCGCTGGTGACACAGGCCTAGATGTTATGTTTGTTTGTTTTTCAAACGCATTTGGAACTTCAGCCTTTTTCTAAGCGGCTTTAAGTAATTCTGTTTTGTTAGATACATTTACCTACAGGGTGATTCACATAAGGTGTACCAAAAAGATGAAGCAAGTAGGTTGGCTTGAGACAAAAAAAAAAATCGTATGGAGGGGTCTATCTCCCACCGTTTAGGCAGGAGGTGCTATTTTGTAAAAAATTGACTTATAGTCCAGTCAAACGGTAGTTTCACATTACAAAAAATATACAAATGGATTTCATTTTCAAATTCTATGTTTTTTGGGTAGCTGAATCCGAACCTGAAGAAATCCAACAAAATTTCCTGGTGCATTTTGAGATACCCGCGAAAAACCGCGGAATTTTGGCACTTTTTTAGTTTTTTTGCTAACATCTCGGAAACTATGCGTCTTAACTGAAATTTCTCGTACTACAAAATGAAAGACCATTAAATTTTGTTTATTTCTCAGGGGGACCGTTAGCCCGTTAGAGCGCGTTGAAATTTCAACATAATTTCCGATTTCTGTTAAAAAAACAATTTGATTTGACATATGAATTTTTAACGGTTTGTTTTGTTTGTTTTTTTTACAGAAATGGGAAATTATGTTGAAGTTTTAACGCACTCTAAAGGGGTAACGGTTCGTTTGAGAAATAAACAATATGCATGAATTTTGTAGGAAATTTAATGGTCTTTAATTTCGTTATGGTAAAAATTCAGTAAAGACGCATAGTTTCCGAGATGTAAGCAAAAAACCGAAACCGCGGTTTTTCACGGATATCTAAAAACGCCCTAGGCAATTTAGTTGGATTTCTACAGATTCAGATTCAGCGACCCAAAAAACATAGAATTCGAAAAACAATTGCATTTGTATATTTTTTGTAACATGAGGGAGATTTTAACTACGCTTTGATAGCACTATTAAAGCAGAACAAAAATTATTAAAAAATAACTGTACAACCTACAATGCCATGCTATACCTTTTTGGATAGCCATAAATCCATTCTTTTATGTTCTTTTTAAATTATGTTTTTTTAGTGAATAGTTTTCGAAAAATTAATTTTCAAATTCAAATTAATTGATATCCCGCCTAAACGGGGAGAGATAACCTCCAACAACCACCGCCCCCCCCCCCCCATACGCTTTTTTTCTTGTCTCAGCTCAACCTACTTGCTCCATCTTTTTGGCACTCTGTATTATATCTATTACCTATCTTTATTTCACTGCATATAAAACTGGTTAAATTAATTTTCCAGTCGTCAACACGAAAGTAAATTGCCACAAAAGCAAGTTTACGCGACCCAGTCGTGTCCTTTATTTTTATTGTTCAGGCTGATTAAGGAGTTAAAATACTAAAAGTCACGAGCTCTGTCTCAACCGGAAGGTATGCTGGATTCTACGCTTATTCTACGGAAATGATGCGTGCGTTGCAGCGAAAAATTCTCTAAGAATAAATTAAAGCCCATCAAATTTTCTACAATTTTTGATATATCTTAGTTTTTTTTGCCAAATCTCAACCGTTTCCGAGCTACACGCATCGCAAAGGAGACAAATTACAAACAAATAAAAAATAAAATAATACCGAAATGTTATTTTTGTCTTTTGCATTCAACAACTCATTTTCAAGACTTAATTTTTTAAAGGAAATTCAATTTTCTATTAATACGGAACCAGATGATTTTTTTTTTCTTTCATTTCTCAGTACGGGTATATAACCTTACCCTTGACCCGCTCCTGGTACCCGCTAAACGTTTAGTTTCAGGACACCCTGTATAGTAAAATAATTGAACTATAAAATTAAATGTGTATCCTAAATATTTGAGTTTATTTGGGTTCTGGAAAATTTAAATTTATAAACCAAATGAATTCACGTCTTCCGTGTTTCACTTCCCAGGCCAGACATGCCACATGCCAAGACTATATTCTTTCTTCTCGATTCTTATTGCACCAACTAATACGATTGTGCCTACACAGCCTCCTAGATTTCCTTATTTGGGTGAACTCAAAATGGATTCTCAACTTCCGCCATATCGAGTAAACGCACATAATATAGTAGATTTTTCTCTATAGAATTCCAAAGATGTCGCCGGTCGCGTTGTTCGTCCTGAGGGAATTTTCCCTTTCGTTTTGTGCGGCAGTGGCAACAGTTTCGCCTTTGCCCCCAATAAATTTTTAATACGAAAACAGAGAACAGATGTATACGTGCAAATGGTATGTCTGTCTATCTGAACAATGGAATGTTCTTTATAAAATAGAAAAATAAAACGAAGAAATAATGAGGAAGGAATAAGGAGGTAAAACAGGTTCTGTGCCACCACCACGCCGCGGGTTACAAAGTGTTATTTATTTGTGAAGAAAAGATTAAAATAGATGTAGGTGGAACGTGTGAGGACACACAAATCATTTTTTATCTCATAATTTTATTGAAAAATTGAGGAAGGTCCATGTGAAATATTTTTGAGTTTTGAAAAGTTTTAAGGTTCGGAATTTTCGACCCGCTGGCTGATGATGATGATAGTAATGGTGGGGATAAACTTTAAACTACTTTCACAAAGCCTCACGAATTGCCAATTTAAAAACAAATTGAGGCCATGTGTGTATTTTGAACCAGAATTGATATTGGAAAGGATAAAAAATAAACTTTTAGTTGAAGAAGTCGTTGGGTTGGTTTTCGGCTGAATCATGGTTAAACTATAAATTTTGGGTATTTTGTTTAAGGATGAATTACAAAAAAGTTTTTTTATTGTGTTCTGTGAATTTTTCCAATTAAATGTTTGCCATGTTCGTTGAAATCGGTCAGTTGTTCTATAGCAGATATTTAATATTATTACAAAAGTTTTTTTTTTGCTTTGAGCATAGTGACGATAACAATGTGAATTAGTTTTAAAAATCTTTTTCGTAAATTGCAAAAGTTTAAAAACAGACTTTTACCTAACTTTATCTAATTTCAAAATTCGCACTCTTAATTTAAGAGTAGGTAATGGGATATCGACGAGAAAAAAAAAATATCAAGTATGATAATGAATTTATTTTTCTTTTAAAAAGTGTCAAAGGTGTCCAATATAAAGAAATGGATTTTAAGAATGTTGTCAATCGTTTTGGCTGGAATTTATTATCACGAATAAATAGAATGATGCCCATTTGTAAAGGAATTTTAAAGGATTTCACCGTAATTTTGGTTAAGAATTTTTTACATTATAAAGGGTGTTTTTTTCGAGGTATAGAACTTTAAGTTGGCATTACTTTTCAAGACGGCGACCGATTTAACAGCTGTCAAGTGATTTATTCTCAGTTTGGTTTGGCAATTCATCATGAATAGACTCACGCCTGAACAACGCTTGCAAATTGTGTCGAATGGGCCCAAAACGAGATGGCCGTTGTTCCCGATTTTCATTAGCGAATTTTGATTAGCGATGAAGCGCACTTCTGGTTGAATGGCTACGTCAACAAACAAAACTGCCGCATTTGGAGTGAAGCTAATCCTCAAGTGTGTGTCGAAACACCGTTACATCCAGAAAAACTGACTGTTTGGTGCGCTTTATGGGCTGGTGGAATCATTGGTCCGTACTTCTTTAAAAACGATGATGGCCACAACGTTACAGTCAATGGTGATCGGTATAGAGCCATGATTACTAACTTGTAACAGTCATATATGAAAGAAATCATATTTAAAATGTAATGCCACAAGATTATCTTTCGAATAAATAAAAAATCATGTCAATCGAATATTCCATCGTTGTTTTATTGGAATTTAAAGTTCTATACCTCTAAAAAAAAAAACACCCTTTACTTTTGCCACTGACAGTCAACATCGACGTTTCTATTGAAACCTTTCTATTTGAAACCTTCACACCAAAAACATCATCAACATCAACATTTTAAAAGTAAATACTGATTCAAATTAATTTCTAATATTTAGAATCCGTAAAGCATTCATGTAGTAAGGCTTAACAAATTAACCTCTGTAATTAAAAGTTAGTTGTCCGAGATAATTGGGTGTTGTAGAAAAAGGATAGCAAACTCAGTTATGGCATCAAGATAGTGATATTACGAATAATATAACGTCAATCCTGTTTATTTCACCTCCAAGTGGTAGCAATCGGAGACTTGCTAAGCTAATAGGTGAAGCGAATGTTGAACAAAAAACAGAATTTAATGATCTGTTAGAAAGAGTGATTGATAATTTGTAGGTCTTGGAAGAGCTGCTGCGGCCGATTAATTCAACTAAGAAAATTAGCAGTGCCACCAACACTTTGGAAGACCTTGCATGATCTAATGTGGAATACTTAGAGCTGATATCAGTAAGGATTTAAAGTATTTGTTAGGGTGCTAAGAAATAGAGGGTGAACACTTTAAAGACCAACGATAGCGCTCATATCATCGTAGTGGATTACTGATATTGGATTCTTTCGACAATTCCCGTGTGTCGATGGGTCAGCATACAACTGCAGGACTTCTATTTGTCGTATGAGAGGTGACTAAAAGATTAATCACGTCTAGGCAAATAAAACAAATATATATAAGACTTTTGAAACACAATAACGCCTTAAAGCATACTTGCCAGTGTGAAAAACATTTGAAAACGTTAAGCAAAATTTCGAAAAAAAAATTACAATTATGGAAGCACTTGCCTAAGTAATATCCCACCAGGCAATACTATTGTTATACAAGATATTGATACTGGACCAAGCAGAAGTCACCGGTTCAGAGCTAGACGAATGGCGGCAGATATAGCAAAGTAATACAACAGATTAGTCGATATCTACAAAATAGTTTGAAACGATGAAAATATGACCGGAACAAGCTGGAAGAGATGACAATAAGATGGCGATTGAACATTTTATGCGTCCAAGAAATAAAATGATGAAGCACAAGGAAACAGTGTTAGTTTCTCGAATGCGTGGACGGAAGCTTATACAAAATATTCTTTTACAGAGCATAACAAGGTAAATACAGAACTGGAACAATTTGTTGAAAAAGGTACTTGGTAGAGTCTTGGCAGATTTAAAATGTAGTAACCGTTTAAATTCTCTTAATCTGGTTATGCAAAAAAGCGTGTGTGCAGGGGGAGATATTTTGGCGGTTCTAACCCCTTCAATTTGTATATTATGTATACTGAGTATAAACTATTTTTAAGATTTCTGTCTTAACAGTATTTCAATACAATAATATTGCAGTTTCCGTGAGTGTATATAAAACAACTGTGAAAATAACATTTTCCGGTTACGAAACTCGTCCAACATTAAAAATATTATATTTTGAAATCTCGCCATATTATATAAACACTAGCTGACCCGGTGAACTTCGTATCACCTAGTTCGTTACTTACAACTTTTAATTTGTGATTACTGGTTGCACTATGTACGTTTAAGATGTTTCGTTATTTACTCAAATTTATTCATAACTAAAAAAAAATGTAAAACAGTCGACTTGACGGGCCATCCCTGCAACTTCCCACTATTTTTGGACATTAAGTACATACAATTCGCAAAGCTTTTAATTAAAAAAAACATCATTTTTTGAAATTTTAAATTAAAATAAGCTGACTCGGCAAACATTGTTTCGTCATTTATATTATTCATAGGAAACATTTTTTTAGTTCAATAAAAATAACTATCTACTATAAGTGTGTGAGGATGTACTTATAATCGAAAGCGTTATAAGCAATAAAAGTATGCTTTATTTAGTTTAATGAATTAATATTTATTAAAATAACGACTATATTTTGAATTATAATTTCTGATAGCTATCTAAACATCAAAAATAATTATTTACATTGTTACTATTAATTATGGCAGTTGAAAAAAAAATTAATCTCTCAGTGCAATAGAGTGTACACTGTACAATATTCTTGGTTAGTCCGTCTTTAGCCAACACAAACAAACTGGATGGTTTCCCCACGCGAGAACATGCCACATAATAGTTGTCCGTGGGAAAAGCATGGTGTTCCCAAATCTAAGCCACATACACAGGACAAACTTTTTTCATAAACGCACAAAAAATTAAAAGCGAATACCTAATTTTAATTAAAACCCTTGTAGTTCTTTTTACATTATTTTCACAGTAAGCTAACATAGTACCTACTGATTTAAGGCAAAATAAGGAGTCACTCTGGAAACTCGTATACAGCTTCATATTGGCGTACTAAAAGTTGTGTGCAAAGGATAATGGCACTGACGGCTCCGAAGAACCACGGCCTAGTGACATACACCCGATCCTTTTGTGTGCGTTTTTAGTTCTACAAAGATTGCAGGGGAAGTACAATATTTCTTCGAAACGAACGACTAAGATGAGATGCACTTTTCATGACAATTATAGTTTTGGAAAATTTGTCACTTCCTCGCAAGAGGCCGGAGCAGGATCCCTGAAAAAACATTAGATGTACTCAGGGATCGGACCCAGAACTACGAAAAGTTAGTTATTCAATGTCAAAAGTAACAATAACCGCGTGTTTCGCGATTATCTCGGTTTCTCTCAAATAAGTGATGCTGACATCTATTATCAAAATTGTAGAGCATACAATTTGCGACAAATTTCGTAAAAAATATTTTTTTTCATGCCCTCAACTGTTTTGAGATAGAGGGCGGCAACCGTATCGCGCCACTCAGCTATACATACTGTAATGAAAGGTCGTGAGTTAGAAAAAAGTTGTTCCTTCGAAATATTGTCCAGGCTGCTGAAGGAGTTAACATACTAAAAGTCCCGACGTCTAGAAGGTGAGCCGTGAAAATGGAAGGGTCATAAGGGCGCTTTTTTTATCTTTCGCTTATAGCTTATATTAAATTACAGCTCATAAAATTTACTACAACATTTTGTTATATGATTTTTTTTGAAGTCTCAACCGTTTGCGAGCTATGCATCGCTTAAGAGAAAATTCTTACTCAGTGTTTATTTACATGAGATCAATTAATTCACTGAGAGTTAAAACTATTTTTTGTCAGATTAATAAATTGTAGATAAATAATTATTGCACTGGAAATTAATGATAAATTTACGATGATAGTAAAATTTACATCAGAGTTGCACAGAAAAATTAAAATAATACGTATAACGGTCACTGCTACGATAGATACACAAATAAAACCAAAAGAAATGTCTGAAAAATGTATAGTGAGTGAGAGAGTAGACCGACTTCGTCCTCATCTCTACTCCGTGATGTTTGCTGAATGAGTGGTAACACCTGACCTGATCGATTGATAATTGATAAGTTGTCGACAGGTGAGGGCGGGAGATCAAATTAAATTGGGTTAATCAGAGTAATATGATTTTTTTCATTCTAAGTCATGACAAAATAAAAAAAAATCCTTGCAAAATAAATTGAAGTTTTTAATTGACAAATAAAAAATAGTAGTTGAACGTAGAGGGGTGAAAATTAAGGGTTGTATGTATTTTTGTATGCTGTATCATAAAAAAATTAAAAAAAAAATAATTGTCCAAAAAATTAAAAAAAAATTAGGAGTGGACCACCCTTAACATTTAGGGGGATGAAAAATAGATGTTGTCCGATTCTCCACCCTGGCCGATATGCATGCTTCGGATGACGAAAATCGGTCGAGCCGTTTCGGAGGAGATAGATTACAAACACCGTGACAGGAGAATTTTATATATAAGATTAATGAAATATGAACTTAACATAAGATTTTACTTTACATTTATTCTGAATATTAATAAGAAAAAAAGTAAAATTGATATTATATGGTAGTACGTAAAAAACAGTTCTCAATACCAAATTTATATTGAAAACAAATTAATTCAATATATTTTAAATATTAATTTCACATCTAAAATATTTAATTGATATTTGTAAGTGCATACCTTAATATATTAATAAATATGTTGACCTAATATTTTTTTTCTGATATGAAAATAAAATTATAAATGCTAAATTAACATTTTTAAATGAAGAATCTCTAATATTGTTGTAATATTTAAAACGTTGAGTTTATATTTATAATTTAACATTTCCTAATGTTAATGCAAAATTAAAAATTGTTGAGTTGATATTTTTCAATTAACAATTCGAAATTTCTTTGCAACATCGAAATTATTGGGATTATATTTTTGTGTTAATGGTTTATAATAGTTATTAAGAAAATTTGGAAAAATTAAAACCGTTATATATGGCTAAATAAAAAATTCAAATTTGTCCTCTGAGGATCTACACAAAGTTGGAAGAAAATCCAACAAAAACAGGCGCCAAAACACCGCTCATGGGACATATGAACCCTACTGCGGCATTGGAGAAAACGTTGTAAGAAACCAAATGAAAATGGAAGAGGAGTCCAAAAGAACTTTTACCACGATGGGACTCCGTAAGCTAAGACAGGCAATATACAATTACTATGGGAGCACACCTGGGTTACTACCAATTAGAAGAGAGCAGAATACCCTCTCAGTAAGCACTACATATACAAAAAATCCTCAATTCAATAAACCTTGAGGACGAGCTGTACATAGACAATTCTCATCAGATTCTGGGTATGGTTGGAGGCACAATAGATTTTAAGGTTGCAGTATAGATGGGGAGCAATTAACCAAGTATTACTATATTTGCTTTTAAAATCTTATCAAAGAAATAACAAAATACTGAAAAAAGTTCCTTTAAATAAATTGAATATATGTTATTTGTATCGCATCTCAACTTAAACTTAAAACCCCACATGCTTTGCAAGCATGTACTCCTATAATCTTCCCGAATTAGAAACAAAACAAAGTGCACTTCCTTATCCAACCACAAAATCTCCATAAAACCGACCCAATAGACCCATTATACACCGCTCATAAAGTTAAAATTATGTTATTCAAATTCTCTTTTCCCTTTGGAGCAATTCCGAAAAAACTGCCCACAAAGGTATATACCGAGCGTGCATAAATAAATTTCCAAATAATGTAAATCGGATGTAATTTAGAATGTATTGTTTCTTTTCACAATATTTGTTTTTTACTTTATTTTGCTATTCCTGTGCATTTACCCTATAAAACTTCACCCACTACCAGAGCAAACACAGTGTTGCAAAAAAATTACAAAATTTGTCCCTCAACGCAAATATCACTGACCTAGTTCCAAAGTAGTTAATTTTTTTTTCGCAAATATATTTTGAAATGCAGAACAAACCAATTTGCACCATTTCAAGTATAAAACTTTTTCGGTTCTTCAACTAACTTTTCTAGGAAACGCCACGACAATGACGCTGCCGATGACGACGAAGACTTTGCTCATGTATGTAAGTATGAGTATATGAGTATTTCTTCACTAGCATACATATATCTGCATTCGGTCCTGAAGCAGAACATCAACATCATCGTGAACCAAACGCCGACTTTAAGCACCCACAACACCAAAAACCAGCAGGCAGCTAGCAAAACTTATATATTTTCTTTCAATTGCCATGTTTAGTTGCAAATTGCTTTTGGCCAAATATTTTCAACGTGATAAAGTTGCCAACAACAATAAAAATAAAAATTCAACTCATTTCTTCTGATTTGCATATAGGAGAACGATGTAAACAAAAACAGAGTTTAGAATATTCAAACTACTTACCACAACTGGTGTCCTTTGCGGTGTTGTAGGTAAGATGAAAGTTCTGAAAAAAAGGAAAATTATTTTCATGAATTTGGTGATACTTTGACAGATATTTTTTTTTTAATTTTACGTTTTTGTTTTTGTTTTTTTTTATGACTTATACGTATAGTTCAAATATAAAACAAGTTTCAAAGTGATTGGCAAAAAGTTGTACTTGAAAATAACTAAAATTTAAAAAAAAAGTTTGAAACTTTATTACCTGGGTGTATTTTTTATGAAAATTTATAATTTGACAACAATATTTAAGTTTTTTGTAGGGAAGTATAAGTTTAAGAATTTTTGTCGTAACGGATTTATTAAGTTTCATAAGAATAATCTAAACTTTATGAAGCTTAACTTTTTACATGCAATAAGTTTTGGTCAAATAAAATTATAATTTTCTTAAGGGGAATTTACCACCCATTTCAGAATCATTTACGGTCAGAAGAAAACAAATTATCGTTGGAGACGACATTTCGAATCCAGGTTGAACTTTTTTCTAATTAAATGCTCAAGTCCTAAATACCATTATCCCGAATGTCATGGTACTTTTTGCTTCTTGTTAGGCACAAAATTGTTGGTACTACAGAAGATTCTTTTTGTTGATTTCCAAGATTTCAAATACCTATTTTGATATTTTTTTTAATGCAATTTTCAGATCTTACTTTGCTTATAATTTTCCAGAAATCACCACAACAATAGTTCCCAGTAACTCGGAACGTAAAGCAGTTTAGCTTTGCATTTTACTCCAGAAAACCATTTCTCTGCCAAACAAACCTACAGAGTATAATTTCAACTGCAGAAGACTGCATGCTCATTAAGAGAATTTTGAAGCTATATTGGCGCTTGAATTCTAAAACAGAAACTTGCGGAGCAGCGAAGTCGATCATATGGAAGAGCATGTCTTATTCCATCTAACGCATTCTGGATAGATAAGGTCAGCCACGCCCATAGGTGTAAACTTAACTTTTTTCACATCGGCAACAGTTAGGGAAAATGTATAAGAAATCCAACAACGAAAGAACGATCAAATAGAACACTAACGATCAAATAGAACACTAACTAAAAGAAAATATAAAGTGAGTTTCAGTGCGTCAAGCCTTTGTTCCGGAATTCCGTCAAATACTATCAGAACAACAACAGATATCTTAATAGACTGCAGACTGCCTTCAAGAACATGAACTGACACAAATCGCTAATACCTGAAACACTTGTCACCAACATTTGATATTAAATGATAAATAACAACAACAAGTTGAAACATTTTCGGACCATTTTGAGGGTAATTTTACCCCCAATCCCGCTGTTGATCCAGTCTTCCAAAATGAAGTTGAGGACTTCATCCAACAAATTCTTTTACCAAACACAGTTAATGACACCTTCAGTTACATAAATCCAGCGAGTAATCTAACTGACAGGCTGAACCGCAGCACCTCAGTAGATTTAGCTTGTATTATCAGAATCCATGATAAAAAAATTACAGTCGGACTATAACGCCGGAGGTCTGGGTTGAAGCTCTGAGTATAATGTTTGTTTTTCAGGGGCACTACTTCTTGCGAGGAAGAGACAAATTCCCCAAGATTATCATTGTCATGAAACGTACATCTCAACTTAGTCGTTCAGATACGACGAAAATTTTTAAGGTCCCCTCTAATTTTCTAGAAGTAACATCACACACAAATGGATTCGTTGAGAGTTACTAGGCCGTGGTTTTTTGGAGCTGTCGGTGCGAGTCATTTTTTGTTTGATGATAAGGAAATCAGAAAGATAACTTCACCCTTAAGAGTTTTCCGGAATCAGTTTTCATCTTTTTAGCCTATATTATGAAAATCTTATACTTACCACAAAAATGGAAAACTACCAAAATAGGGACGATTCCCAAAAAATGTGTTCCTATATCACCTCCAACTTAAGGGCAATATTCCTCGTTAAGAACCTGAATATAAGATCTTGGAAGAACTAGTACGGAGAAAGATGAAGAAGTTCTGAAGTTAAAATAGCGTCATTCCAGACATGCAATTTGGTATTTAAGAAAACCATTTTACACTACATCCTCTCGTCAACAATCATAAGACAGTAGTAATTTGACAGCGCCAATAAGATTTAAGATCTATTGTGAATAGTTCTTTTGACTATTTCGGTATTATCGTTGTCAAAAATATTAATATTTTTTAAAATTTTCATTCAATTGCAAATTAGCTGTTGATAAATTATCTTGGAAGAACACATAATTCGTTTTTATTGTAAGAAAATACATTGGATTTGGACGAAGAGTTGGTTAACATACGTATTAAACTTCAATTCCACTGACACTGGTTTTACTTTTTGTTGCTCGGTGCGCATATTTCAGCATAACAGAATATTTACACGAAAATAAATTGAAACAGAAAACAAAATCCAAACAAAAACAAAATTATTAGAACACTAAAACGGGCGTTATTCTGTATTTCAAAATTCTGTATAACCAAAATTCTGTAAATGAATCGAAAATTCTGTATGGCTACAACTCTGTATTTCATTATTCTGTAATTCTATTATTCTGCATTCTAAAATACTGCAAATTCTAAATTCTGTAAATACATAGTTCTGTATTCCTAAAATCTGGATTTGAAAATTCTGCATTCCTAATTTCTGTAAATAATAAAAGAATAATTGTTTTGATAATGAAAACAAGTTTTCATTTTCAAAACAATTATTCTTTTATTATTTACAGAATTTTGGAATACAGAATTTTGAATTCCAGAATTTTGAAATTCAGAACTATGAATTTTCAGAATTTCGAAATACAGATTTTTGGAAACCGAATTTTGGCACATACAGAATAATGATCCCAACCCCACTTAAAAGTCAAACAAATTGAACGTTCACAAGAGAATTTCGTTCATTATTCACAATAGATCAAACGACAATCATAGTAACGAAATTTTGTTTGATTGATAATGTTATCGTTTATCAAACAATCGATATGTGGGGCGCTAGATCGTTTCTCTACAATATAATGACGTTTGACCCCGATGATTAGGAGAACGTTTCTTTGCTAATGACTCACTGACTTTAGCCACTTCATTTTAAGAGTTGATTTTTTCAGAGAGTTAAAGTGCTTATTCGTAGACTACATAAATGAATTCTATTATGAGATATCTGAAGATCTGTCAGAAAAGGGAGCTGTACACTACAGCTGAAAAAGCAAAAAAAACCTCCTATGACTCTTATATGGATTACCAAAAAAGAACTAAGTTGGATTTCAATTCAACATTCAGTGCAGTAAAATCTATTCACACCTATTAACAAAAAGTTTGGGTTATCAAAGAAAATTTGGGTAAAAGTCGATTGTATACTATATTTTTCTTGTGACTAAAATTTTAGATATCCAGAAATGAATTGGTGGATCGTCGGTTATACATTTGGCTTTAATAAGTTTACGCAGCACGAATCTAGATTTACTTATCCAGCAGTAAGTTTAAGACACCTGTTGACAGCTAAACTAATTTGTATGTTTATGTTTTTAATAAAAAGATCAGTAATTCTTGTGGTGCTTACTGGTTAACTTAGTTTGGTTACTATAATGAACGGAACTATGAGTGTGCATTGGCAGAACAGTGGAAGTGGTTTTAGAGAATATATCAATTTTTTACGGTTGAAGAATTAATTTGCTGGGTAAGGTTAGCAAGTTCGGAATAGATAATGACAATTATTCTGCAATTAAATATCTGTTTGGATATTTTCTTAGTGTAGGTACCATTTTGTAAAGCTTAGCTCTTTAAATTTCTACCTAGAATACCAACATATATTATATGTTACTTAACGCTTGCTCTCGAGAATGTATATTCTTTTTTGAATATAAAAAGATGCCATCATTTGTGTCCTGTTTTGTCTTGGTCCCTTAAATAACGACACACAAAACATCTGGGTTAAATCGTCTATCATATTTTGGGAGTATTCACTTGAAAGTAACTGCATTCACATCGGCACTAAAAGAACTAAAAAGGTATTTTTCAGTTATTTCTTCGACATCTTAAAGGCAAAGTCTCGATATTCCATGAAGAGATGGTTCAGGCGTATAGCTGTAAATCCATTAAGACGTGTGATGACATACTTTTCCTTTGTTCCGTATGGTTCTTCGTTTATATAGGTGAAGTGTATATAGTTAATCGTCCTTTATTTTTTCTTCAAGAAAAAGAACTCTTTTTGTTTAAGTTCTACTTTCTATGAATATTGTAAATACAGGGTGAGTCATGAGCAATGCGACAAAATGCTAGGGCGTGTAGGTTGCGTTGAGACAAGAAAAAAATCGTATGGGAGGGGGGGTCTATTCCCCTCCGTTTAGCCGGGAGGGGCAATTTTCGAAAAAACTGACTTAAAATGGGAAAAAAATTATTTAAAATCAACGGCTTCATTCACAATGCTGTGCGATACGATTTTGAAAAGCCAATAACTTTTTCTTTCATTCTGTGTTTAAATAAATCTATTCTAAGAAATAGTTTTTGAAATATTAATTTTCAAAGTCAAAATTTTGAAAAAAAAAATTGAAAAAAAAATTTCAAATTCATTTTTTTCAAAATTTTACGTAATTAATTGCTAATTTTAATTTCAAAATTCAATGCTGTTATTAATTTTAAGTCTAAATAAGAAAACCAGATGCAAAAATTTTATGTCGTTCTCAAGAAATTAAAAAAAAAACCAAAACCACCTTTTTCTAAGAAAAACATTTATTTTTATTGTAACGAAGCAATTTATTTATTTATTTAGCATTAATCTTAGTTTTTTTACTTTTTTTTAATTGGAGTTTTATGAGAACGTAATAAAATTAAATAGTATTGGAATAACCCTGGATTAATATCATGGAGTGCTGGAGCATCGAAGAAGCGAAAGGCCAGTTTCTGATGAGTCAAGAATCTTAGATGAAAGAATTCTGGATTTAGTCCGAAATAATCCCTCCGTCAGTACAAGAAGGATATCCACTATGCTTGGAGTGTCCCAATCTAGAGCATGTCGAGTACTTCGGGCGGAAAATTTCCACCCGTACCACTTTACGCCTGTTCAGGAACTCACCTCAAACGACAAGTTATTGAGAACCGAATTTTGTAGAACATTACTACTTAGAAATAAAACCGAACAAAACTATTTTAGAAGAATATTCTGGACGGATGAAGCACAGTTTACTAGGGATGGGGTTACTAACTTCCACAATTTACATTATTGGAGTAGCGCCAATCCACACAAAAAAAAAAACAAAACAAATCACAACACCGCTTTAGTTGTAATGTTTGGCTTGGTATTGTTGGACACACTGTGATAGGTCCCCGGTTTTTGAATTCCATTATTAATGGAGAATCATGCCTGCAATTCCTACGAGACCTTTTACCCGATTTATTAGACAGCGTTCCATTGGTTATAGCAGATACTTTAATCTACCAACAAGATGGTGCTCCAGCACACAGGTGAGAAACTGGCTGGATGATCATTTTAGTGACCGTTGGATCGGAAGAAGGGGCCCCACGGAATGGCCGCCTAGGTCACCAGATTTAACTCCCCTAGATTTCTATGCATGGGGATTTATGAAGAATTATGTTTACGAAGTGGAAATAGTATCATTGGAACAACTGAAGGAACGAATTGAAGTCGCTGGAGTCAAATTGCAGGAAAATTTGTCAAGCATAAACTTATGTGAAGCCATTACAAGGAGATATAATCTATGCCTTCTAAACAATGGAGATCATATCGAGAATTTTTATAAGTACTTCCAATAAAAAACATAGTAAAAATAAAAGGAATAAAAAAAACTAAAAAAACTAAGATTAATGCTTCTTAAATTGCTTCGTTCCAATAAAAATAAATGTTTTTCTTAGAAAAAGGTGGTTTTGGTTTTTTTTTAATTTCTTGAGAACGACATAAAATTTTTGCATCAGGTTTTCTTATTTAGATTTAAAATTAATAACAGAATTGAATTTTGAAATTAAAATTAGCACTTAATTACGTAAAATTTTGAAAAAAATGAATTTGAAATTTTTTTTTCAATTTTTTTTTTCAAAATTTTGACTTTGAAAATTAATATTTCCAAAACTATTTCTTAAAATAGTTTTTTTTGAACACAGAATGAAAGAAAAAGTTATTGGCTTTTCAAAAACGTATCGCACAGCATTGTGAATGAAGCCGTTGATTTTAAATAATTTTTTTCCCATTTTAAGCCAGTTTTTTCGAAAATTGCCCCTCCCGGCTAAACGGAGGGGAATAGACCTCCCCCTCCCATACGATTTTTTTCTTGTCTCAACGCAACCTACACGCCCTAGCATTTTGTCGCATTGCTCATGACTCACCCTGTATAAAACAATAAACTCATAAAGCAAATGTGACGATGATAGGTTTTTTGGTATTTAAAAGGATTTTAAGGGTTACATGTTGTTTGTTCGGTTTTCTTTTGCGGTTTCTTCGTGTTTTGTTTAAGTGCCTTTTTTGCTGGTGTTGTTGTTTAAGCTCCTTGACCTTTCTTTGTGTTGAGGGATATGAATTCATATCTAACAGGTTTGAATGCTAAGATGGGTTCTTTGAAATAAAACCATTTGTAATATAGTCGGTGATACCTTAAAAGCCTAAAGATTATTTGAACCCTTTTGATGATAGATAACATAATTAAATGAATTAAGATAAATATGTTTTGGTTCTGAATTGATGTCTCTTTTAAGTTTTGGTTCACAGAAAACATTTCTGTTGGAAATTTATTACACAGTTACAAATTTATTACAGTTACGTAGTTAAGAAAAACTGGAAGTACCTATTTTTTTTCCAAGAAAAACACATTTTTTTTGGTTTCCCCAGATTTGACCTTTTCAGGTCAATTATTAATTAGGGAAATATCCCTTTTTTATTTTTTATTACATACCATCCGATTTTAATCAAATAATAAAAAAAAACGAATTAACTTTTTACTTTACTTACTAGTTTTACTTTTATTTTTTTTTGAATTTCTCAAAAACTAAGATACTTTTTGGCATCCGGTTTTCTGTTTTTGACTAAAAATTAATAAGGGCATTGAATTTTGAAAATAAAAATAATAGTTAATTACATAAAATTTTGAAAAAAATTAGTTTAAACATTTTTTTTTTAGTTTTTTTTTTTCAAAATTTTGAGTTTGAAAATAAATTTTTTTAAAACCGTTCACTTAAACAACTTAATTTAAAAATTAAGTAAAAGAGTAGTTTTCTGGCTTTCCAAAAAAAATATAACAAGGCTTTGTATCATTCACCGTTGTTTTTAAATAATTTTTTTTCTGATTTAAGTCAATGTTTTAGAAAATTGCCTCTCCTGCCTAAACGGGGGGAAATAGACCGCCCTCCTCCCGTACGATTTGTTTCTTGTCCTAACTCCATCTACACGCTCAAGCTTTTTGGTGCACCTTTTACCAATCACCCTGTATAGGACTATACCGAACACCAAAACTCAGAAATCGTGGGATAGAAATCAGGACTTCTAAATAGTCAAACCTCCTATCACTATGCTTATTTGTTATTGAGATGTCCTGAAAAAGCAAGCTTCACTACTAAAAGTTCTTTGTGGTGAATTCTGTATTTGGGAAATGGTAAATTACTCTAAGTTGGTTCTTTTACATAATATCATTAGAATCTACTTGTTACCAATTTATTCCGTGTGGTAGGAGAAGTTTTTTTGCTCCCACTAGTAAATATTTTACACAAAACGAAATGTGAATTTCGTTGCGGGGGTTAAGTGTATTGGACCTTTTTTAGAAATTATCAATTGAAATATAAACAATAAAGGATAACTTTTAAATACATATTTTTACCAATAAAGCAGCCTTAATGTATTTAGAAATAATCATACCCAATGAACTAGGTAAATCCATTTTTCAAAAACCAAAGCCTGCAAAACATAAATGAACCAAAGTTATCTGAACAAAAAAGAACAACCTTAAGAAAGATAAAGTCTATCATGAATGCAATTAAGTTTATAGCCCCCATAAAATATCAGAGTTTTTAGTCAAATGACCGCGTTATTTTATTGTATTTTTGGCAATTATCTCCTATACTTTTTCTTCCGGCTACGATCTTAGAGATAGATACTTATCGACGGTCAAAGGGCGAAAATCCCCAACCATTTTTGGGGTAACACACAAAACAAATAAAGTGCACGACTGCGCCACACAACTTGCTCTTGTAGCAAGTTAATACATAAATAAAGTTTAATTTAATAAAAATATGTTAAAGAATAGAATAGAATAGTGGAGCGAATAGATATCAAAAAAAGTGTTAGCATCATATTGCTCACAAAGTCACTCAATTAGAAACGATTCAAAACAATAATTCATCCTATATAATCTCGATATAAAACGAACTATCGACTCTGAAATCAGATTTAGCTCGCTTAGACACTAAATCATCAGATATCGATGAAAATAATCCTACATTGAGTGTACTCAAAGATAACCTATGTAGCATTGTAGCACTGCAAATGAGCTAAAGGATATGAAAACACTCTTAAACTAACAAGAAAATCGAATAGTTGCATGTGATGCTTTTTCATTTGGTATTCCACTTCTACCTACTGAAAATTTAAAATCTATTTTCAACTTAATGTGTAACGACTTAAGTATTAAACCACCAACCTCTACGTAATATTTTTCGCACTCGTCCAAAAAATGACAACGAAAACACTGCAATTTTAATAAAATTCAACACACCATACGACAAGAACTTGTGTTGAAGTCTATTGCAAATTATCGAAAGAAGAACAACAATCAACTTACTTTGGAGAACGTGGGACTAAAAAATAAAATTCCGATTTACATGCGCGAGAGTCTATCTCAAAACAATAAAGATATTTTCCATCAAGCACTTAAACTAAAAAAAAGTTAACAACTTGCGACTGTATTCACTATTCGGGGATCTGTTAATGGTAAACGTCAACTCACAGACAAAGCTGTCTTACTGGATTGCATCTAACTAAAAACAAAACAAAAAATCGAATCCATTGATAAAAATACCTGTTGTAAACTGTTCTTATAAAATAATTTTAAAATTATCATTTATTTTTGGTTCCTATACATACAAACATATATTTAATTATAATTATAAATTGAATTGTTATTCTTATCCAAGTGGTTTATTTTTTTATTTTATTTTTGCTTGCTTTTTCTTTGTTCTCTCCCTCCAAAATCATTAGAGCGGTTTTTAAATAAATCGATATTTACTTAATAATTTTTATATTTTTTTTTTTACGATTTAAAAAAAAAACTCCAATTTAAAGTGCTAAATAGCTTGCATTTTATGCGCAAAAAATATTTTTTTTTAGTAAGCCGTTTTCTAAATATTGAATTTACAAAAAAATAAATTAAAAAAAATAATTAAAACTAAAACTAAGCATTTTTGTAAAATGTGGGTATCGATGTTTTATTAAGTCATCTAGGTCTTTCTAAAAAAAAATTTTTTTTAATTAAAATCGATTAACCCGTTCACGAGATAGCTCAAGAAAAAATAACGGTTCTATGGGAGGTACAGTTAATAAGCTTGCAATTTTTTTTTACAAATCAACAATTAAATTAATAAACTATCTATATTTTTTTTGAAGAAAATCATTGGAGCCGTTTTCGAGAAAATTATGCTTTTCCAAAACCGTTATATGACAGGTACCGTTATTTTTTGAGCCAAAAAAAATTCAATCTCTCCTCTAAGGAGTAAACTTAGCATTAATACATGGAGTATTTTTTTTTAAATAACGAGGGAATGGTATAAAGAGATAAGAAACCGTTCTTGTGGTCGAGCCGGATGAAAAGTTAGATCTGCCCGGAAGTTTGATAGAGGGACAACCGTTTACCCAGATGAAGTTGTATAGCCGAGCGAATAGTTGATGGTTAGCTATTAAGATGAAATTTAGTGGCAGGTCAGTTGAACGGCTCGATGTTTAGAATTTGGAAGCTTCACAAAAAAGTATCATACGCCACATGAGTCCTGGGTCTTCATCGAGCGCGAGCCTATACAGGGTGATTGGTATAAGATGTACCAAAAAGCTTAAGCGTGTAGGTAGGGTTAAGACAAGAAAAAAGTCGTATGGGAGGGGGGACTCTATTTCCCCCCGTTTAGGCGGGAGGGGCAATTTTCTAAAACATTGACTTAAATCAGAAAAAAAATTATTTAAAAACAAAAATTTTAAACTAATTTTCAAAATTTGATGTAATTAACTATTATTTTTATTTTCAAAATTCAATGGTCTTATTAATTTTTAGTCAAAAACAGAAAACCGGATGCCAAAATGTATCTAAGTTTTTGAGAAATTAAGAAAAACTAGAAGTATTTTTTTTCAAGAAAAACACTTTTATTTTTGGTTTTCCCAAATTTGACCTGCACAGGTCAGTTATTAAATACGGAACTATCATTTTTTTATTTTTTATTACATACCATCCGATTTTGATCAAATAATAAAAAAAAACGAATTAACTTTTTACTTTACTTACTAGTTTTACTTCTTTTAATTTCTCAAAAACTAAGATACATTTTGGCATCCGGTTTTCTGTTTTTGACTAAAAATTAATAAGAGCATTGAATTTTGAAAAGAAAAATAATAGTTAATAAAATACATAAAATTTAAAAAAAAAATTGTTCACTCAAACAACCTAATTTAAAAATAAAATAAAATAGTAGTTTTCTGGCTATTCAAAAAGATATAACAAGTCATTGTATCATTCACCGCTGTTTTTAAATAATTTTTTTTCTGATTTAAGTCAATTTTTTAGAAAATTGCCCCTCCCGCCTAAACGAGGGGAAATAGACCCCCCCTCCCATACGATTTTTTCTTGTCTTAACCCCTCCTACACGCTCAAGCTTTTTGGTGCATCTTCTACCAATCACCCTGTATTTTACTTTACTTTATTAGCGGGCCGCTGAATACGTATCCTACTGGACTGGCTAGATGTATGTAAATGTGTAATCCTTAAAGCACCTTTTTAACCATATTCGTCGCACACTATCCGCACTTGTTGTGTGTAGCATATACTAGTTCCAAATGAATGCTAACGAACGCACAATTAGCATTTTGCTCGGCACTACTAATGACATCATTACCATTGGCATACCCAAAACTATGTAGAGTCTGACTTTAAATCCTATATATACATTAAAGAGCTCGGTAATGTTTTTTCTGAACTTAAAGCAGCAGTGAGCAATTTCCAACGTTGTCTTGCAAACCTGTGCACGAGTTATTTTGACTTCCTTGCTGAAACATGTTTCTGGAGAATTTCATAACATGTTCTTTCCTTTCGTTTTTTTTTTTTTTTTTTTGTTGCTGGTTGACATTTAGCGGTCGTTTTAATGACTTGCTCGAATGTATATATTTAATATCTAACGTGTAATTCTGAAGGCACGGTGTTAAATACGCGATTAAGAGATCCGTGTAGCCTCTGGAAACTTCTTGCGAATTGCAGATTTTTGTGACATTTCTTCATCAACAAAAGTTCTACATTTGTACATTTTCTGCAAGAAGAAAGTAGTCGGAATTCAAAAGTTACAAAATTTAAAGTTTAAGCTTTTAGAGTTGTAAAGTTACAGAGTTCTAAAGTTCTAACGTCCAAGATGTCCATCCATCGACCAAAATGTGGTCAATCTGGATGATTAATTCGGTGAGCACCATATACTGTGTCCTCATGAATTCTGGATTGGAGAAATTGCTTGCTTGTTACTATGATGTTTTTACTCAAGGTAAAGACAATAAGAATTTGTCCGTTATCGAATGTTTTGTGGTAAAAGCTAATTTTTTATAAAATTCTAGCATAGATTTTTTTTCTAATCAAATTTCAAGCTGAAGTATAGAACATTACTTGTGATAAGTCTCCACGAATAGCTCTCTTGGATGGCAGTAATGACTATTTTAATCATGCACAGAAGTTCAAATTATTGTTGCACGCAATTTATGCATAGTTCTATAAATTTCCATTTTAAGTTTCAAAGCTCATTCTCCGAAAAGTTCCTGAATTAAGATTTGTTTAACGTGGACGGAAAGTAACCTCTATGCGCAGCTCCTAAGGCTTGCAGTGCTGGGTAGCTAACGGTTGTATCCGCGCTTCTTGCAGACGAATTCCGAAGTTGAGCTCAGAATATGTGGTAGTAGAACTCCAAGGTGCTTATTTAGTAAATCCGTCTTACTATAGAGTTGTAGATACGCACCGTTACCTCCTTCCTAAAAGTTTCTCAGATGCTTGCCCGATTAAATGGGAAGATTTATCAGTAGTAATCTCTATCGTTAGTTACCACCAAAAGCTTTCTCATCTACAATGCCCCACAATTTCTTTCGTTTGTTTTTTTCGTGTTCATTTTCTATAAATAAAAATGGTTATTAATTCAATAAATTCATTTACATATTTATAAATACAATAATAACTACTTACCGCAGCTGTAAATTGGTCTACAATATTTGGATTTGTAATTTGAATAATTTCTGTTGACAGTTTTCATCAGCTGAGGATGACACCCATAAATGAAAGAATACAACACTAACCTATTCTGACAGTCGATTGAGCACTGAATTTTTCACTAGCTGTGTTTGTTTTGATCATCTTGCAATTTCAACTGGTTTTTGATAGGTTTTTGCAAAAACCAGTTGTTTACGAAAACTTGCTACTTGCCAAAATCGTATGGGAAAACTTGTGTTTTTGATACAGGTTTTTGAGTTTTCATGAAAAACCGGGTTTTTGATGCGGTGTGAAAAGGGTGTAATTGAACAAAATCGGACAAGCATAGGATGAAAATATCTCTTGCTATGATATGAACAGTTTTTCATGAAATGCAAGGTTTGTTAGTAAAATCAACCATGTCCATCGGTGACTGATATCCTGTTAACTCCAGCAAACCGGTTTAGCGCATCACAACGTTAGGCAACAAGAAGACAGAAACTTTTTTAAGAAAACATCAATTTCCTTTTGACTGATTTCATGAACTGATTGTAGAAATCCATTTTGAAAAATTCAGTTCTTATAAACCTACATGTAGAAACACCTAACAGAAACTAAAATCATCTTCAACATTTTTCTTCCATAAAAAATAAGTAGCACAAAATTTGTGATGTACATATTTTAATGTTGAAAGAGTAGAACGAACAGCACACTTAAACAAAACTTCGTTTTCCTTTGACATAAAGGTACTTAAAAACTTTCCATTTCGTCGAAAAGGCACGCTGAAATAATAAAAGTGCTTCAGGGAGTCATTGAAAAATTCCTGATATCTCATCCCAGAATACAAAAATATATATATATATATAGATACTTACGACATAAGGACATAATGGCTAACAGCTTCTACGACTCTACGTGTTAATATAGCCTTTTGTTCAAGCCTGATAAAATCTTCCAATTAAATCAATTTACGTTTCATTTTCTGTTTCTATTTCTTCACAACCAGATTTACCTTAAAAAATAAATGGAACGTACAGCACAGCAGAGAGACACACAATCGTCCCTTTACTTCACTCAAAGTTTGTCGGTTGCCATTTCTTGTTGCCAATAAACCTAAGCCCAAAGTGTCATCAGAAAGAAGTCCTTTTCTTTATCCAAAAGGATCAACAGAAAATTTAGAACTTGATGAGATTTTTCCTTGTTGAGAGAACATGAACTGAACCCATTCGTCAGACTAATTTGCCTGCTCTCCATTCATTTCGGCCGGAGGACTCTGGTTTTATGTTTGTTTCATCACTTCGTGTCACATCCGGACTGGCAGCCATTATTTGAAGTATCTTCCATGTATGACTTCGTTTTGCAATGAGTCCCTGGAGAGAGTGTGTCACATGAAAGGAGAAACTTAAAAGTGTCGTTCGGTATCGTTGTTTTTTTGTTGTTCCCTTTCAACCCACACATACATTGGTAACAAACATTGACTTATAGTACAAGACCCATCATTTTGGCATCAACATTTGTTTTCTTGGGGCTTCAACTGTCTACGGTGCTTTTATTCAAACATTTCAAAGGACACTTTGTTGCGCTTGAAAATAATTCTCTTCTTCTTACCTTTTGCTCCTTTTTGTTGTTGCCTCCACAGCCAGTGCCATTATATAAATGTGGGGTTTCTTTGAACCTGGTGAGTTCGTTTTACAATTCACCCGAAACAACAAATTTCATAGTATAATGATTCCTTTTTTATTTCTTCGTTTCACATTGTTTTGTATGGTAAATTCAAGGTTTTCTCGTAGTTATTTTCGGTACTTATTTTTGGACACGTGTTCTCCTTGTGGAACATCTCTTGGGGGGATAATAAATGTTAATCTATGGGGCCACTCAAAATGATGTTTTAGTATAGTTGGTTAGTTGGATTTTGGTGGAGTAAATTTGAATTGGCTTAATTGGGTGACCTTAAGGATACCACGAAACGAGTTATTTAATGGAGAGTACAAGTACAAGACTAACTGGTGGAAACAATACGAAATTGGTTTCAGGGCTTTGGCAAAATAGTGCGTGCATAAGGGATCTTTGGGAATATTTATGAAAGGAAAGTTTGAAGGAATCTACCTTTATTACATATAATTTCAAAGTTCGTTTTTCATGTTCCTGCACTTAAAAATAATAGAGAAAGCTTATTTATGCTATAATTTGAATGTACGAGTATACCTATATAAAGGCAGACGGCTTTAAGCCATGCTTAAGGATTTTTGTATATATTACCATTGTAAATTGTACTCTTTTAAATCAGTTAATAAAAATAAAAAATCAAATCAAAAAAAAAAAAAAAAAAAAATAGTTGTAAACTTTAAGTTTTTTGGGTAAAATAATTTCCATTTGGAGAACCTTTTGTTATATGTGGTTTAAGAAAACATAAAGGTTTTTAACGATTATCATCATGTTCAGTTATTTTACGATCGGGAATATCTCATATTATTAAAAGTGATAAAATGCATGAGTGAGTGACATGATGAAAAGTGTATTTTTTTTCTTTTACGGCAAATTTTCATGGCTTGAAATTTTAATCCAGTAAGACAACATGAAAAATGAAGCCATACGTATTTGCTCTTTTGGCAAATTACCAGGGTGTTTAAAAATTAAATTTTTTTTTGTGCTCTGCTAAATGGCGACCACAATACAGACTCGAATTCTCATTTAAACAACATGCGCAGGTCTTCTAGGGGTATTGACACCAGCCCACCAACAACTTCAGAAATACGAAACGCGATCCATCTTCTAAAAGCAAATAAAGCAGCTGGATTGGACGGTATACCTGCAGAGTTTCTAAAAGTAGACCCTGAAGCAGCTTCCGGTATTTTGCTTCAGCTAGTACAGGCTGTTTGGGAAACGGAAACTTATCCAAGAGACTGGAAGGATGGAGTTATTGTAAAGCTGCCGAAGAAAGGAAATTTCAAAAACTGCAATAATTGGCGTGGTATTACCGTTCTGTCTTTTTTTCCGAAGTTAATGGCAATCATAATTCTCGAGAGGATCAAATCCAGGATTGAATCTACTCTCAGCAGGCATCAAGTGGGTTTTCGTAGTGGTCGATCGTGTGTGGACCGCATCAACACCTTGCGAATCGTCGTTGAACAATCGATAAAAGAGTCCTACAACGAGGCAAAATATTTCGTTTTATACAACGGACAGCTCTCCGACTCCTTTGATGTGCGGCAAGGAGTGAGACAAGGAGATGTCTTGTCACCTATTCTGTTTTTGCTGGCAATTGACGATGTGAAGACTGCCACTGTGGGTACAAATGAAAGGCATGGTATCCAATGGAGAACATTTGACAAACTAAGTCACATAGATTATGTTGACGATTAATGTCTCATGGCAAACAACACGGCCGGTTTAAATCAAATGTGTCGGTTGCTGCAGCTCAATGGACAAGTGGCTGGCTTAAGGATCAACGCGAACAAGACCAAAATAATGACCACGGGCCAGAGCACGCAACAAGTTATTCTAAGGCAGGGAACCATAGAGGAGGTTACGCAGTTTAATTATCTGGGCAGTTCGATGGCGATGGCGGAACCAACCTGGGAGTTAACAATAGAATAAGCAAAGCCCGTGTTGCATTTGGAATCCTTTCTCCTGTGTGGAACTCCAGAAAAATATCGCTTCGCACCAAGATGAAACTCTTCGAAATCAACGTTAAATTCGTGCTGCTATATGCTTCCGAAACATAGAAATGCTCTGCCAACATCTCAAGCAGACTGCAGGCCTTCGTTAACCGTTGTCTGCGGTACATTACCATATCGAACGTGGAACTATGGAACAGGACCGGGCAGAAAAAATTGGATGCGGATATCATGCAACGGAAGTGGCGTTGGATAGGTCATACACTGAGGAAACCTGACGACAATATAGCTAAACAATCATTCAAATGGAATAGTCAGGGAAGTAGACGCGTTGGAAGACCAAAAACAACTTGGAGCTCATCTGTAGTTAAAGAAGCTCAGTCTCAAGAAATTCAGTCATGGCCACAGGTATGGTCAAAAAGCAAACAAAAATTAATTACAAGTGTCAGAATAGCAAATGTCAAAATGCATCCAAGAAAACTTTAAAAAATCAAAAAGCTGGACGCAAAACTCCGTATGTTTCTTACAACGAAGTGGGAAGAGGACAAAACATATAAACGTCAAAATGCGTCGGGTGAGTAATGTCCAATGTGAACATCGTCTAATGTTTGCATACATTGAAACATCGCAACCTAAATGTCATTTTGTCATAATGACAAACAGCTATAAAAAAACAACTCACCGAGCAACTCACACTAAGATAAAAGTACCGCATTCTTTTGCAGAACACCTCTTCCTGTATTTCTTTTTCATTGCAAAATCCACAGATGTCCGTTTTAGAGCCGTGTCAGCCAGTATCAGCGCATTATTCACACAGATGACACCTTTTTTTGTTATCGTATAACACAAAATTCAAATATTTTATTTTATAATGAAAATGAAAATCATTCTGTCAATTTGTTTTGAAATCTCCAACTTAGATCGTAGTGTTTTTACACAGTGTTTTTCCATTTTTCTCAAATTTACCCTTTTCCGTATTATTTTGCAAATATTGTCTTTTATACAAAACATGTCGTGACAATAACAAACAAGACAAAAATAGAATTATACAAATATGTGTAGCGGTTTTGCAGTGATGATCGTACAAAGATTTTTAGCAATTCATTTTAATTTATATAGATTTTTTTTTTACGAATTTAAAGTACGCCAATTTCAAGTGCTAAATAGTTTTCATTTTATGCAGAAGAAAACTAATTTTTTTAGTCAAGACGTTTTCCAAATATTGAATTTACAAAAAAAAATTGAAAAATTCTAAGTGGTGTAGAAAATAAATGTTTTATGGGGACATTGATGTTTTTAATAAGTTCAAGGATTCAACATTCGAAATAAAATCTTATCTTAAAGACATTAGGCACACCTTTAGTAGCTCTATATCAACGCACATCTTACATTCACTACTTTGATAACTATTTCCTCTCTCTCTCTGCTATCGGCTTTTAGTAAAAAGTCTTTCAAAACATGCTTTCTGGCATAAATCTAACATTTTCTTGTTTTAACGAAAAGCTATTAAATCACAACGAAAAATCCTATTAAAATCCTTGGAAAATTATTACTTATGATGATGACAGTCATAACAGTTTTTACTTGCGATTATTTGTTTTGTTCTTCCTCTCGTCATAAAAAAAAAAAGAACAAAATTATGATCGTAACCAAACGCCAAAATACCGAAAATTTATTGTGCGTTCAGCGAAGCCGAATTATGTATAAATCATTCTATACCGTATTTATGAATTTCTGGAAGGTGCAATTTACTTTACAAAAAAAAAATAACACAAAAAAAGCTTAGTGTTAAAATACTTGGAGGCAGTAACTTGGGCACAAAAAAATTAAGTAAAAGACGAAACCAAAACCAAAAGAAAAATATTATATTTGTGATTCAAGAAATCGTAAAATCTTACGAATTTTCTCATTTTCGCTTTAATAATACATCGTGCACTTTAAGTATACCTAAACTTTCGTTTTTACCAATCTCCCTTTTTCTTGAAGGTAAAAATATATGCTTTATGTTTGGCTGTGTTTGGCAATACTATTTTTATTTTTTTTTTAAGTAAGGTAGGGAAGAACATTAAATTGTGTATTTTAACACTACACAAAACCCATAGCTAAGCTGCGATACAATACGAGCTTGTTTATTTCGTTATTGTGTGGTGGTGTGGATACTGGATATTGGAATACGGATGTATGTACGTTTATTCTATATAAAGATACAAAAACCAATAAAACCGAAGTTGCTTCATTTCAAAATCTAATGGAATGCAATACATTTTGGCATTTTTATTATAGTTTGGCGGTTTTGAGATTAGAACCAATATATTTTTGTTGGAGAGGTGACATTTATTTCACATGACAAAATAATAATTTATATTGTACCGAAAAAAAAATATAAAGCGAAAATCTTTTTGTGGGTGTTTTTTCGAATATAGCTAGAGGATGGAAAATCTGTCTATAGATTGAATTACATAGTTGGGATATTCGAAAAGGAAGAAGCTAGAGTTATGATATATTTACATTGAATTCTTTAAAAAATATATAGGTATACAATGTTTTAAAAGATGTTTCGCAAATGAAAACATTTAATTCAAAATTAATAGCGTGATTTTCAGTAAGTTTATATTTTTGGAATATGGGTCAGGAAAAAAAGCACAAAATAGTACAATTTCGGTATCACAAATCTAAACTCATACTTATTTCACACTTGAATTGGTGCGCCAATTAAGGTGGAGTGAAATAAGGGCCGCGGACTTAATTCCGTGGGACTTAATTCCCACTATAACAGGAAATAACACCGCGGGCATTAATTCCTTTTCAAAGTGGTAATAAGACCCACTAAAAAAAAGCATTAAGACCCGCAGTACAACTCGCAACCACCCAAACTCGCACCCACCCCAAATCCTATAGGGGCCCTGGCATGGGGGTTGCAGGGGAGCAGCGGTCCTCTTACCAATCTCAACTGTTGGGAAATAACACTCGCGGATTTAATTACAATTTTGGGAAGGAATTAATGCCTGTGGGCGTTGTTTCCTTTTAAATTGGAAATTAAGACCCACGAGTCTTAATTCTGCGGACCTTATTTCACTCCACCGCCAATTAATGCCTTCATTATTCATTGACTTCTTTATTTCTTCTTTACCAGGTATTTTTTAAAAAACTTAAATTGGTATCTTCACTCTTCTTAAATCGTTCCTAAATGATAAACTCAACAGCTTTTGGAAGGCACTTGGTGGAGCCATGACGTTGAAAAGACTTTAAAAGGTAAAATAACAACACTTTTTTTTAGGAACCACAGTTATAATTTATTTGAAACTAATGAGAGGCCGACGAGCTTCGTCTTATTAAGCGATCATCAGAAATTATTAAGTTCCTTGAGTAATGATTGAGTAATGATTTGCCTTTTTTTTTTTTTTTTATTAAAATAAGTAATTACAAAACGGAAAATCTCACAAAACGTAAAAATGGCAAAATTACCCGAAAACCGATTTGGGCAATAATTAATTTATTTTAGGACATTTTTTAATTTTTTTTTTTGGGATATTTTTCGTAATGAAAAATAAACCAAAACAAAAAAATTTCCCTCACCAATCGCGCCAATTCTTAGGCGATCTGTAATTATGAAAAATCACCCAAATATAGTATTAAATGAAGAACCGTCCTAGAATATTCTTGGGCGATTCCTTATTTTCCAGTTTTGGGCTTTTTGATTTGGGCTTTTTGATTTGGGCGATTTTTCGCCATAGCTAAATTATTATCTTTATTATAAAAATTGGTGAAAATTTGTGTGAACGTTTTGTCCGTTGCGCACATTTTACAACAGACAATAAATAATGTCTTTTCTTCTTTTGCGAACAAATCAGCTTTAAGCCGATTTTGAAAAAAAAGTTTCTAACGAAAAACTCCGTCAAAGTCATACAAAATTTTATCGATTTCGATGATTTTTTCCGAGAAAAATGGAAAATGGTCTTAAAGGCTTATATGGCAGGTACCGTTAAAAAGCTAGTTTTTTTTTTGACGAAAAACATCACCGTTGGCAAAAATTCAGTCATACGAAATTTTATCAAAACCGATCGTCTTTTTTTTGAGAAAAATGGAATTATCTGTTACGCTTATATGGCAGGTACCGTTATTTTCAGACCTAGGATAAAAATCAAAAAATACGACAAGGCATATTATTCGAAAAATACAGAGTACGAAGTTTGAAGAAAGTCGGCCCAACCTTTTAGGCTGTATAGGTGTCGATTCATCCAGACTGACAGACGGACAAGCAGACCGACAGATATGTCAGACCTACTTTTTTCGTGTTCTCTATCATCGTAATGTCATCATGTTTGATTGTTATCTCAAAACTTCTTTTTTTACGAATGCAAAACTTGCCTTGCAAATCTTGCCCAACAGCTAAAATTTTCGTTGTCATTTTTCCATAAGTCTCCGGTGGTGTTTGGGTTTACATAGTGGCATAAGGTTCTACAAGTTTTGAACCCACTTAGGTCAATGAAGACCCATTGTGATGCCCATTTGAAGGATTACTATATACTTATGCCTTATTTTATCATACTCGTATAGGTCAAAATAGTTCCACTTTTAAAATAAGTGAAAAACGAAGACTGCATGTAGCACTGTAGCCTATCAAATGCGATTGGGATGCGGTGAGCAGAAGAAGATTGAAAAATTGTCATAGGTGCTTGTTACAGAGAGCTATATAACGATCACTTAATTGAATGCTCAATGGAAATGGGAATAAGGTCTGAAATTGCTTAAATCAGTCTGATTTGCACACATGCTCTCACAGAAAGAAAAAGACTCCATACCTTCGAAGCCAGTTTCTTAGAGCTACTCCAGTCCTTGTAATGGAGGTAAGATCGTACTATGAGACCTTAATGTCAACTTTGGTATAAAGAAGGTTTTTATTTGAAAACCGATTAATGATAACGGACAGAGGCTGTTTCATTTTGTCGTCATTAGACAAAAGTACCTACGCAATTTCCGAGCCTATGTGAATTTATTCCCCAAGAAATAAAACACCCCAAAAGCTAAATGAAGAAATCAACAGTTTTTTTTTTTAATTTTTGGGATTTTGTTCAGGTATGATATAGAACTCTCCTCTTTCATAAATTTTTTTGGCAATTATTCCATTTCTTTTTTCGGGGGTTATATCTTGAAGAATTAATTTCCAATTTTCAATACCAGAATGCATAAGACCACATTCATATCATATATATTCATCAACCAGATTAATAACATTGCGATGGGTGTGATTGCGTTCTGAATGTCCGATCAAAATTTTCAAAAAGTAAACAATTTATTGACTCCTACCACCAGAAGGTAAAAAGAACATTCCGACGATGTATTGGGCCGTACGCATGCCTGAAAGAATGAAATTAAGGAATCACAGTAGGGTGCTGAGGATATGAAAATATAATTCTTGCAATCCATATCGATGGTTATAAAAATAATGAACAATGTGACAACGTACTCATCGTTTGCCCCATCCTCAAAAGAAAAAAGAGATTGATTGGCAATCTGATCGCGGTGTTTGTCAGAGTGGTTTTAAAGACTATAACATCAAATCCAAGAACACCAAATCCAAACACACTACTTTATCAACGCCTTAAACGTTCTTTTTGACGTCACTTCTGGAGATCCCCAGAACAACGTTCATCTAATCAGGATAACACTGCGGATGGTATCAATTTATTGGTACGTAAAATCAACTCAACAACATCCTCATCAGCTCAAATTTCACCTGTTTTAATTTTGGTAGACGACATTACCATAAACCAAATTTCTCAATGCCTTCGATAAATAAGGAATCAAAGCTTTGCAATTGTTAAAGCCAAAAATATATCTATATTGAACAGCAGTAAAAGGTATTTGTAGTTGAACTTCAGTAATATATCGCAGTTTACCTTTTTCCGTGCCCTACAAAACGGAAGAAAAACCATTTACCCCCTCAAGGAAAACAAACCCACAACAACTTCAAGTCAAATTATCTATAGTAGACAAATATAGATATAAGTATTTGTCCTTTCATTTCATTCGGCGTTATCGTTTTCAACTGTGGATTCGCGTGAAACAACATTTTGTGTACCCAGCCAAATGTGCATACCAAAGTTCAATAAAAGGATATCTTTTTTTCTTTTTATATTTAGTCCTGTGTGCCAAGTATGGCACACGCAATATCAATATGTTGGTAACAGACACTTTTATAGTTGAGTTGGGTTAAATAAAATTAATAATAAAATAAAAGTAAAAATAATGTTTGAAACACCGTCTTTTTGGCTTTTGGAAAATTAAAAAAGAAAATTCTTAAAAAACAGAATTGGAATTCAGGTAATGGGTATTGGCAGTACAAGTCAAAGGCAAAAAATTGTATTTATTAAAAATTAAAATGGGACATTCTTTTATGAAAAAAGAATTAAACAAAAAAGGAAAACAAAAATCGAAGCTCAAAGGGAAATATTTAATCTGAAAAACTGATGAAATGAAAACAAAAATACAAATTTTACGTTTCACAAAAAATAACTAAGAGCAGAAAATAAATTTTAAAAATTCCCATGTCCCCAATTCGGAGATTAGAAAAAAATCTGTCGCTTGGGCGAAAGTTTTACAAAATCTCAACGTCCAGCCGTCACTTTCCTTTCAAATCACATCACCTTTAGCAATAAATATTTCACAACCTTTCACATCATCAGAGTGAGTATACAGCGGGTCACAAGTGTGTGTGATGTGATGTTGCAACTGCAGAATTACCTGGCCCAAGATAAGGCAAAACGGAATATATACGACTTCCTGCCGAAAAGAATTACCCATCACGAACATCATCTATGGTGTTATATGTTTTCGGTGCAAGCTCACCCTTATGCTTTAATCACATGACCATAACAGACGAGTTTCCATTTCATACAA
The DNA here is from genome assembly GCA_951217065.1 of Baccha elongata. Lineage (NCBI taxonomy): Eukaryota > Metazoa > Arthropoda > Insecta > Diptera > Syrphidae > Baccha > Baccha elongata. The sequence continues at coordinate 31,697,947 of OX578272.1, forward strand.
ATGAACTATTACCTCGAATTTTATCCAACATTTTAGCTGAATCGCCCTTATCCTTTCTGTTGGTGGAGATATGCATATATTTTTCGATACACACGGAAAGGTGTCAAGAATGGCCTCATGCATTTGGCAAGCAAAAACCCGGGATCATTTTTACAGGCCATAAATATTTCTTCATGAGTTTGTCTAAAGTATAAGTGCAGGCAGTAAGGGGAGGCCGCTTGGCCCGTGCTTCTCGCCGTGCTTATGATTTATGTGAAAGGAACATGGACTGTCTACGTCAGTTTTACATCCGACAAGGGAATACACAACTAGCACACACACACACAGTTAAAGTGAATTAAAATACCCAAAGAGGCCAGTTAAAAACCGCATGTATAATTTCGTTGTTGATTTTTCGCAAAGTTAGGATAAAGGTACAAGGATATTCATATATTTCAAGCAGCCAGAGAGAATTGCGGTGTTGCTGTGCTGATATCCTTAATCAATTTTTTTTACAAAATTTTGAGGTTGAATAAAATGTTTTGTTGGAAATTCTATGATATAACCGAGATGTTCATCAGAACGAACAACGAACAAACGAACCCCTAGGAATAAACAGGAATCAAACAATAGTTTCCCTCTGAGTCTATTGGGACGCATATTTTAATAGAATTCGGGAACAAAAACATATCGGGTTTATTTATGCTTCATCCATATCAATTTGATAGCAAAGTCCGATAATTAAGAATCAACTACCTGGAGATGGCTATGCGGACTCCTTCCAAAATAAAAAGCAAGACACTGTTATCGGGTCTTGTCGTTTGTGCGTGCTTGTATCCTTTATGGTTTAAAATATATGTGATCGATAACAACACCATTTCTATTCTGTTGTGTTGTTGAGAGAGAAAAAGGAAACTTTAGTAGTGTTTGCCTTTTGATATCGATTCTTTGTGTGTTAAGGTGAAAGAAATTAAATTTAATATCTTTTTTTTACATTTTTCTTATCCTTCTAAGTTATAGTAGGCACTAATTGTTTTTATGTGTGAAGTCGGTTTAGATTTTATTTGAAGCAAATTTTAAAGGGTTCTTTTCTTAAAGAATTTTTTTTCGAAAACATAATTTTTCGAAAAAGAGATTTAGGCTCATTTATGATTTTTTTTTTGTTAGTTTTATCAGTGGTTTCACCGTGGTTTTTGCAAATGAATTTAAAAGTAAAATTGACATTTGCGGCCATTTGCAAAAAGTACAGCATTTTCCTATAGAATTGACATTAGAAATGTCAAAGTAGAATAATGAGGCATTTGTTGCCATTTACATATACATATTATGTTATTTTCCGATACAGTGCTATTATTGTATATACATTTCTATAGTATTTTTATGCCGCCTGGCCAACTTAAGAAACTTGTGAAGAGCACATTTTTAGGTTCGTGCATTTACTAGTTGTCTATTCTGTTACCCTGACAACAGACGTTAACATATATGATATTTGTTTTGTTTACGACTCTTGTTAAGGAAATATGGATTTTAGAGCCAATAAATATTGTTAATTTGTTTTGTTGACGAATATTGTTAGGATATCAAAATAGACACTTAGTTAATGTTAGCAGGGCAAAATGTCATCATACCGAGCAACCATTTCCCGCACTTCAATATACCCAAAGGTACTTGGCGGAGCAGTTATTGAAAGACCGTCAACCAAACTGATCACATCTCGATAGACGCCAGATCCACTATCTTTGAGATCCGAGCATTCCGTGGGGCAAACATAGACTCTGACCACTACTTGGTAGTATTCTCGAGTACTAATGTGGATATCCATGGCGCCACAATCAACGCCGAGCTGATGCTGATGATGTGAGAAGATTTGATATCACGAAGCTTAATTCGCAAGAGACCGCAATAATTTTCGAGGAAACAGATGCCGGGAAAAGATTTGACATAGCGAAGCTAAAATCAAAAAAAGATCGCCGTAATAGTCAATTTGCTGATCACATCTTTCTTAATCTCTCAGCAAATTCAACACCAGCATCAAGTGCAGAGGCCCAGTGGAAACAATGTGAAAAATCCATTAGAAGTGCCACCACTTCATGTGCTGGGTTTTACTAGGCGACAACAACGATACCTTTGGTTCGACGAATAGTGCCGGCATAGCTTGTGAAGCTAAGAATAAGTTATACCAAGGGTGAAGACAAAAACCTGAGCTACTGGGAGAGCTATCTGTGAGCTCTACGTCTTATAAAGCAGTGTGGAGAAAAAGATTAAATGACGCTGAATACAGCGATGTCACCGTGGTCAAAAAATTTAAAATACAGCGGATAAGATGGGTCAGAACAGCGGAGCGCATGGTCAGCAACGCACGAGCATTTGAATCAACCCTTAATGATGAATGCAGCAGAGGAATACCCCACCTAAAGTGTCAGGCACAAGTGGGGTTCCAATTCAACCAACTTAGTGTGCGTAACCTTAAGAGGCATGTTGGCTAGGAACCGAGCAAGCTAAGAGGGTTTGTTGTTTGAAACCGTAGTCCATCCTGAACTGTGATCACCATCTCAAGTAAATAATCAAGTTCCAGAGCTCATTTTAAAAATAAGTTTTTTTCTGAATTCAAATTAAATTTCCTGGTTTTCCTACCAGAGACGAATGGAAAAACGATACGGTGACAAATGAATATGACACCACAATTTTCACTGACGGCTCAAAGATGGTTGACGGAGTTGGGGCGGGTGTTTACTCCGACAAACTTAAAATTAGTCAATCGTTACGCCTACCCGACGCTGCCAGCATATTTCAAGCTGAAGTGCTTGCTATTAAGGAAGCCTGTAGGATACTCAAACAAAAAACAATATCTAACCGTAATATTCACAATGTAGCCATTTGTATAGATAGCCAAGCTGCAATTAAAGCAATTAACAGCTGCCTGGTGTCTTCAAAGATAGTTTATCAATGCAGAGCAGAGCTCTCAGATTTCAGTGATAGTATAAAAATTTCTATAGTATGGGTCCCAGGCCATAGCGACATCCAAGGCAATGAGCGAGCAGATGATCTTGCTAGGCAAGGATCAGCCCTTCTCGTCTCTCAGGCGGAATCAGTAGATCTTCCACTGGGCTTCGTGAAGGGTAGAATATATGACCATTTCCTTTCAGAATCAACAAAGAGGTGGAAAGGTTTGGCAACCTGTAAAACAACTAGAAAGATATGGCCAACCTATGAAAAAAACAGATCGAATGATTTAATAAAACGAAACAGAATAGACACGGCCAGGGTCGTTGCAATCGTCACTGGCCATTGGCTAATAGGCGAACACGCAGCTAAACTGCGCATACCTTTCAACAGCTACTGCCGTAGTTGTAGAAATCCGCTGGAGAAGGAAACTATTGAGCATTTCCTCTGCCACTGTCCGGCTCTGGCCAGGTCTCGCCTCCAGACATTTGGTAGCCTGTTTCTCGACAACCTAAACGTGCTGTCGAACAAAAGGATAAATGATTTTACCGCTTTTCTCAACAGCACCACTTACTCTATCTTTGGCAATAGCATCAGAGCACTGATTAATACCTGATAGGTATAAACTGTCTTTGAACGGGCTTAGCCTCATATAGATCTAGTGTAAAGTTATTGGACAGGCTCTCAGTCCAGATGGAACCACCAAGCACACAGTGTGAGCTAATTTCTTCCTTTGGGACTGCGGGCACAGACCAAAAACTGGTCCCCTTAGCTTTTCAAAGCACCATTTCAACTTTCACCTTTTAAGTTTCTGGAACTTACCTTTAGGACTATCTTTTCGAACTAGCACTTACTCTATCTTGCGGCGAAAGCATCAAAACACGGATTTACATCTGGTAGGTGTGCCTTGCCTTTGAACGGGCCTAGCCTCATATAGATCTAGTGTAAAGTTAATTGGTCGAATCTCAGTCCAAATGGAACCACCTAGCACACAGTGTGAGCTAGGTTCTTCCCTTGTGACTGCGGGCACAGACCAAAAACTGATCCCCTTAGCTTAACAGTCACTACCACTAAAAATTAGGTCAAACGAGTTATGGTATCAAAACGGCGCTTTTCCGCGCTAATTGGGTTTATTCGGAACAGTTGTTCTGCGAAACCGCCATCTTACCTACCTATAAGAGGAATTTTTGAAGTTATCCATGAACGATTTTAGAAAATAGTTTTACACCTGAAAATATTTTCCAGTAATTTTTTTCAAAAATTTACACGACCATGTTTGAACAAGTTACATAGCAATTTTTTCCACTGAACGAGACCCATACTTTTCTTTCCCAGAACATAATAATTCACTTAAGAAATTAATCCAATTTCATATAAAACAAGAATACCACTTACCAGAACCATATATCCATTAAATGCACGATTTTCCAAAGAAATATTTTCGCCAATAATATACCTGAAATAATAAAAAAATATTTATACGGATAAAATTTAGTACAAAAACAACAAAGTTAGAAAAAACTCATACACAATATGTCAATATAAACTCTTAAATCAAAATGGCATAACTCAAAACAACACGAAAGAGCAATTCTCAATTAAGTTTCATTGAAAGGTGTGTCTCTGGTGTTTACTTTCAAACTGCCTATATAAGACGACACCAAACATGCAATTCGGTTTTCAAATTAAATTTGTGACACAATTGCTGCTTTATTGGCACAAAAAGTCAGTTAGTGAATTGAAAGGAGCAGCTTTGTGGAAAACTGGAACGAATCACAAAATAGTTGGTTATAGCAAGTAAAATTCTAAGAATAGAATGAAATGATTTAATATGAAAGTGGTATTCTTAGAGCCAGAATTCATAAGTTTGAAAAGGTTGAACTTTAAAATGTTCATTGTAACGAGGATGATGTTGATGTATTGTTAATAATTCATGGAGTCAAAAGTTCGATTCATCCAAATTCATATTTCAGTCTATTCTCACGTTTTGGTTTGGTCCTTTGAATTGGAAATTTTAGGAAGTCAAAGAATCTCTCGTACATTACGAATGCCTATGATATAATTATTCTTATGATAACAAAATCCAATTTACCGGAAAACGATTTATATGGCGCCCAACGTGGGGCACCACTTAATTGAAATAACCGGTCATGGGTTATGATATTTGTCGGAAATCTTAGGATTCAGACCTTCCCGTGGGTAGCCAGTCTAAGTTTTTTTTTTCATCACTACGCGACGGATTTATACAGGGTGAGTCATGAGCAATGCGACAAAATGCTAGGGCGTGTAGGTTGCGTTGAGACAAGAAAAAAATCGTATGGGAGGGGGGGTCTATTCCCCTCCGTTTAGCCGGGAGGGGCAATTTTCGAAAAAACTGACTTAAAATGGAAAAAAAAATATTTAAAATCAACTGCTCCATTCACAATGCTGTGCGATACGTTTTTGAAAAGCCAATAACTTTTTCTTTCATTCTGTGTTTAAATAAATCTATTCTAAGAAATAGTTTTTGAAATATTAATTTTCAGTCAAAATTTTTGAAAAAAAAATTGAAAAAAAAATTTCAAATTCATTTTTTTCAAAATTTTACGTAATTAAGTGCTAATTTTAATTTCAAAATTCAATGCTGTTATTAATTTTTAGTCAAAAACAGAAAACCGGATGTCAAAATGTATCTTAGTTTTTGAGAAATAAAAAAAAAATAAAAGTAAAACTAGTAAAATAAGTAAAAAGTTAATTCGTTTTTTTTTATTATTTGATTGAAATCGGATGGTATGTAATGAAAAATAAGAAAGGAATAATTCCCTTATTAATAATTGGCCTGAGCAGGTCAAATTTGGAAAACCAAAAAAAAAAGTGTTTTTCTTGGAAAAAAATAATTCTAGTTTTTCTTATTTTCTCAAAAACTAAGATACATTTTGGCATCCGGTTTTCTGTTTTTGACTAAAAATTGATAACAGCATTGAATTTTGAAATTAAAATTAGCACTTAATTACGTAAAATTTTGAAAAAAAATGAATTTGAAATTTTTTTTTCAATTTTTTTTTCAAAATTTTGACTTTGAAAATTAATATTTCAAAAACTATTTCTTAGAATAGATTTATTTAAACACAGAATGAAAGAAAAAGTTATTGGCTTTTCAAAAACGTATCGCACAGCATTGTGAATGAAGCCGTTGATTTTAAATAATTTTTTTCCCATTTTAAGTCAGTTTTTTCGAAAATTGCCCCTCCCGGTTAAACGGAGGGAAATAGACCCCCCCTCCCATACGATTTTTTTCTTGTCTCAACGCAACCTACACGCCCTAGCATTTTGTCGCATTGCTCATGACTCACCCTGTATATCTCGAAGAATTTGGATCTGATTGATAACATCATATTCCTGAATTGAGAAACACGGAAATTTTGGAAAAAAAAAATCAAAAACTTTGTTTGTATCTGAAAGAGAATACGATATCACTTCGTATATCCTCCAAAAACTTATCTGTTCCGTATGTAAAATCTGTTGTTAGTCTTAAAGTCAAAGTTGCGAATTACCTATCGTGTAGATAAGAAGCATATACTTTGTGCTGTGGACGTCGAATTGCTTTACGTCAACTAAAACAATATTTCATTTGGTCAACACGTTAATCGTGCAAATAATTCTGAAAAAGTGGTTTTCTTATATGAAAACCATACTTTATGTTGCGTTCAAAGACATGACAAAATGACTTCCGAAGATATTATAACCATGATAACATGTCAAATAATTGAGGAACTGTTTTTATCACCTAAAATTATTTATACCGAAGCACCGCAATATAATTTTGGAAAAAATCAACTTCTTCTATTTATAGTGCCCGTGGTGTAGTTGTTAGTGAGTCGGACTATTACGCCTTTATAGGTTCAAACCCTGAGTACACCTTATGTTTTTCCAGAGGCTCTGCCTCTTGCGAGGAAATGACTAATCCTTTATAGCCTTGATTATTCTGTCTGACTATGTAAGTAATTTTTTTTTTTGTCAAGTTATCAATCGATTCAATAACGAAAGACTTGGTGATTTTTTATGAAAATTACAGAGCATAACATCGGGAGTAAAAGAACTTTTAAACAATTAAAGAGGGAATTTAGCAAACTAGAAGCGAAGAATATGAGGAAGGTAGCTTTTGCCAAACTTATTGACAAAGAAAGAATATTTTTCCTTATTAAATCTTCAAAAAAGTCACGGCGAATTATATCATCAAGTTCATAGAACAAAGTTGAACCAATTAACGAATTTAATTTAAAAGCTAGGTCAATGGTCATTAGGCGTAATAAGTCAAAAAGGAACGAGCCTCTCAAAGCACCGCCCTTAAATTAATGGTAATGGTTTTAGTCCCCAACCAAAGGCGAAACGGTGCCACTTAAGGTGTACTTTATACCATAAAAACCCAAAAAGGACTTTTCTCCATTCATAATGTATTCCATGTTAGATAAAATAAATATTTCATCCGCACGATACTAATCCTACATTAACCCTTAAATGAGCCACACTCTTCCACCGATTCGTTACTCGAAAGTTTGTCCACAATAGTTTTAATTTTTTCAAATATACAATATGAGAGGATATAAAATCAAGTGAATAAGTTTCAGAAATATTTTGTGCGCCCAAAAGTTGAAAACACAGTACCTATACACACTACACAGCCGCCAAAACAAATAAAACAAAAAACGCACATAAACTACGAACAAGCAGGTGGAAATGGCAGCAGAGACACACGAAAACTAAAGCCTTGAAATATAGGTATATACCTACGGTGACCATCTTCTCGGAGGCAAAAAAGAGGACACATTTTTTTCATAAGCGGTCAAAAATTTGAGAACGAATAATTTTAATTAAAAAACTTGTAAAGTTGTAATTCTTTTTTACATTTCATAGTCAACTCACATACAACCTACTGATTTTAGGTAAAATAAGGGGCACCCTGGAAATTAGAGAGAATATGCTCGAAACTCGTATACAACTTCATATTGGCGTTCTAATAAAAGTAGTCTGCAAAGGTTAGTAGCACTGACAGCTCCGAAGAACCACACGGCCTAGAAACTTACATGGATTGAAGGGGACCTATACAATTTTTCGTCTAAACCGAACGACTAATATAAGATGCACTTTTCATGGCAATGCTAGTTTTGGTAAATTTGTCACTTCCTCGCAATAGGACCTCTGAAAAAACAACATAAGGGCTCAAATCCAGACCTACGCAATGTTAGTTATTCAATGTCTAAAGTAACAAAAATCGCGTGTTTCGCGATTATCACGGTTTCACTCTACTTAGTGATGTTGACATCTATTCTCAAAATTGTTGAACATATAAAATTTGCAAAAAAAATTCGTCAAAAATATTTTTTTCATGCCCTCAACTCTTTTTAAGATAGAAGAACGGAACGGAAACCACATCGCACTCAGCTATAAATACTGAAATGAAAGGTCGTGAATAAGAAGGGACATAAAACATTCATTCGAAATATATTTCAGGCTGCTTAGAGAGTTAACATACTAAAAGTCCTGACGTCGAGAAGGTGAGCCGGGGAAAGGGAAGGGTCATAAAAATCCCCTTTGTTGGTCTTTCGCTTATGAATGTTCGCAGTGGAATGTTCTGCGAGATTAAATTACAGCTCATAAAACTTACTCCAACTTTCGCTTAAGAGAAAATTCTTACTCAGAGATTGTGAAAGTAATCTATTAATAAAGAAAATACTAAAACCTAAAAAGCGATTTGAAAGCGAAAAAGAGGACATTGAGAGGACAAAGGTAGGACACAAAAAGAAGAGAGGACATGGTAACGAAAGAAAGGACTGTCCTCTCAAAAATAGGACGGATGGTCACCGTATATATACCTATACAATATACACGGATATTTAAGAGGCCAGGACGTGTTGTAGCTTGAAAAATATTTTCTATATTCTCGAGGGTATTCAACAAAAAACACACTCACAAACAAATATTTTCGCTCGAAGCATACCTACCTGGCGAAAATGTTTTCCCGTCGTTAAACTATAACAGGAGGTAATTTATTAGACTTGATTGGTGTAGTGTAAGCACTAGATGTATAGAATAAACTCGAGGGGAAAATCGTTGTTTTAAGGACTGATTGCCTCTGAAAGTGAGCTTTGAATATAATTTTTTTGGGGACTTGCAATATTTCAAATTTTAAAGTGGGATATATACAGGGTTTGGTTTAAGGTGCACCTAAAAGCTTGAGTTGGAGTTAAGACAAGAAAAAAATCGTATGGGAGGGGGGGTCTATTTTCCCCAGTTTAGGTGGGAGGGGCAATTTTCTAAAAAATTGACTTAAATCAGAAAAAAAAAATATTTAAAAATAACGGTGAATGATACAAAGCCTTGTTATATCTTTTTGGACAGCCAGAAAACTACTCTTTTATTTTATTTTTAAATTAAGTTGTTTAAGTGAACAGTTTTAAAAAAATTAATTTTCAAACTCAAAATTTTGAAAAAAAAATTTTAAACTAATTTTTTTTCATAATTTTATGAATTTAATTACTATTTTTATTTTCAAAATTCAATGCTCTTATTAATTTTTAGTCAAAAACAGAAAACCGTATGCCAAAATGTATCTTAGTTTTTTGAGAAATTAAGAAAATACTAAAGGCACTTTTTTAAAAAAAAGTTGAAATCTGGTTAATCCAGTTAATTGTTTTTAACCAGATTAACCCCTCCCATACGATTTTTTTCTTGTCTTAACCCCACCTCCACGCTCAAGCTTTTTGGTGCACCTTAAATTAATCACTCTGTATAAACATTTTGTGAGGGGAAGTAAATTTTTGTTTTGTTTGCATTCAGCGAAACCTACTTTTATTGAGAATAATTGTTCGGATATCCTGCAAATAAATTCGATAAAATTCATTTGACATAATCTGAAGTTCGTGATGAATGGATTTTTTTTTAGATGTTTGAACAACAACAACAAAAACTTAAAGGTGCTACAACAAATTTTTACACGAATTTTATTTATTCGTTTTTACCAATTTTATTATTCGTATAAATAAAATTCGTTTAAGAATTGGTGGAAGCACCTTTAAGTTGTTGTGGTTGTTCAAAAATTCAATGAAAATTGACGGAATGTAGAATGGAAAAAAGTAATAAAACTGACATTCAAATACGAAAAAGTAATAAAACTGGCATTCTAGTACGAATAGTACAATAAAACAACAATAATAACCATTTTTTTTAGTTTTGGAATGCGTTTCGCGTTTGGAGATACTGGATACAGAGGATACTAAAGAAATATAATTAAAGTTCATTGTCGAATCGTATGGGATATACCCCAAACATGAGATTTAAATACATCTTAGGAAATTCTAGAGCAACGATTGAGAAAGAAGATATCTTCGGTGAAACTATTAGAAAAGAAAACCAGCATGAATTCACGTCCGGTAGCGAACTATGGTCGATAGGCTTCTTGGAATAAAACATGATAGTAAGCAGCACAAAATTCCAACATCTCGAAATCGAAAACATCGACAAAAACACTTGTCATCGGATAGTCGAATCAGGAACCACAGCGATCACGTGTATAGCAATCAACTTAAGAAATTCCTCTAGCTTAATAAATGTACGAACTCTTAGTGAAGCTAACATCGACTCTTGTCTTTTATTTGGTTGGTGCATGGCTTGTCGTATGAATTTAATGAAGTTGTAGACACACATTCAGTGCCGCTTTTAGCACTACCAGCGCCCTAGGCGATATATTTACGGCGCCCCCTTAACTGCAATTCAAACCCATACGAAAAATTTTATCAATATCGATAAATTTTTTTCGATAAAAATGGAACTATCGTTTGCGTTCATAAGGTAGATACCGTTACTTTTATACCTAGGTCAAAAATTAAACAAAAGTCCGGGAATTATGATCATAAGAACACTTTGGATTGAGTTTAAAGAAAATCAGCCCAACTTTTTGAGATTATGTAGCTTAAACTGAATCACCCTTTAGGTCCTTTTTTTCACAAAACAAGTACTTTACCTTAACAGATTTGAATATAAATTTAATCAATTCTACTGGAAAATTCGCTTTCATATTTTGTCGGAATGCAAATTGTATTTTGGATATAATTTTCCTATACTGGTGATATATGATTATATATATGTTTATTCTTTTATAGAGAAACGAGTACGTTTGGAAAGTCCATTTCCTGGTATCATGTTTCTTCTGGTTCACAATTGAAAATGTAAATTTGTAATGAAATTGAGATCTTCACTCGTTACAGCATCTATCAGAGTATATATGACCAACTTTGTTATTTGTAGGATGTTTTGGATAAACTACAAATATCTGCTTTGGGTTATGTCTATATTTATGGAATAAGAAGAAAGTAATAATAATAAGATTGCTTTACTGACTACGAATTATTGTAGAAACATGCAGTTGACTGATAGGTGGTCTGTAACCATTTCAATTGAATTTATGGCATAGATACATACATAGATACATTTGAAATGTTTAAAGAACATACAGGGTGAGTCATGAGCAATGCGACAAAATGCTAGGGCGTGTAGGTTGCGTTGAGACAAAAAAAAAATCGTATAGGAGGGGGGGGTCTATTCCCCTCCGTTTAGCCGGGAGGGGCAATTTTCGAAAAAACTGACTTAAAATGGGAAAAAAATTATTTAAAATCAACGGCTTCATTCACTATGCTGTGCGATACGTTTTTGAAAAGCCAATAACTTTTTCTTTCATTCTGTGTTTAAATAAATCTATTCTAAGAAATAGTTTTTGAAATATTAATTTTCAAAGTCAAAATTTTGAAAAAAAAAATTGAAAAAAAAATTTCAAATTCATTTTTTTCAAAATTTTACGTAATTAAGTGCTAATTTTAATTTCAAAATTCAATGCTGTTATTAATTTTAAGTCTAAATAAGAAAACCGGATGCAAAAATTTTATGTCGTTCTCAAGAAATTAAAAGAAAACCAAAACCACCTTTTTCTAAGAAAAACATTTATTTTTATTGTAACGAAGCAATTTATTTATTTATTTAGCATTAATCTTAGTTTTTTTACTTTTTTTTTTAATTGGAGTTTTATGAGAACGTAATAAAATTAAATAGTATTGGAATAACCCTGGATTAATATTATTTTCATTGATAACTTCTGAAAACTGACTGACAATATTTTTGCCTTGACCTGCCCGCAGCCCATGGGTTCTACCTGTTATGGGGACAATAGGGACAATAAAACCGCATTTTTTTTAATAAAAAAAAAGAAAATTGCAACGCAAGATAAATAAAAGGCATTGCAGTTTTGCTTAGTAATTATTTCAAATTTGAATATTAACTCATTAACACGTAACGATGTCAAGCTCATGCACCCGAGAAGAATTAACGGACATGCATTTCTGCTACGGTTTAGCTAATGGTCGAAGTCGTGAAGACGAAAGACTGTACGCTGAAAGATATCCCGATAGGAGGTGTCCCCATCATAGCACGTTTCCAAGAATCCACCGACGTCTAAGAGATCATGGAGTGCTGGAGCATCGAAGAAGCGAAAGGCCAGTTTCTGATGAGTCAAGAATCTTAGATGAAAGAATTCTGGATTTAGTCCGAAATAATCCCTCCGTCAGTACAAGAAGGATATCCACTATGCTTGGAGTGTCCCAATCTAGAGCATGTCGAGCATGTCGGGCGGAAAATTTACACCCGTAACACTTTACGCCTGTTCAGGAACTCACCTCAAACGACAAGTTATTGAGAACCGAATTTTGTAGAACATTACTACTTAGAAATGAAACCGAACAAAACTATTTTAGAAGAATATTCTGGACGGATGAAGCACAGTTTACTAAGGATGGGGTTACTAACTTCCACAATTTACATTATTGGAGTAGCGCCAATCCACACAAAAAAAAATAAAACGAATCACAACACCGCTTTAGTTGTAATGTTTGGCTTGGTATTGTTGGACACACTGTGATCGGGCCCCGGTTTTTGAATTCCATTATTAATGGAGAATCATACCTGCAATTCCTACGAGACCTTTTACCCGATTTATGAGACAGCGTTCCATTGGTTATAGCAGATACTTTAATCTACCAACAAGATGGTGCTCCAGCACACTACAGCTTACAGGTGAGAAACTGGCTGGATGATCATTTTAGTGACCGTTGGATCGGAAGAAGGGGCCCCACGGAATGGCCGCCAAGGTCACCAGATTTAACTCCCCTAGATTTCTATGCATGGGGATTTATGAAGAATTATGTTTACGAAGTGGAAATAGTGTCATTGGAACAATTGAAGGAACGAATTGAAGTCGCTGGAGTCAAATTGCAGGAAAATTTGTCAAGCATAAACTTATGTGAAGCCATTACAAGGAGATATAATCTATGCCTTCTAAACAATGGAGATCATATCGAGAATTTTTATAAGTACTTCCAATAAAAAACATAGTAAAAATAAAAGGAATAAAAAAAACTAAAAAAACTAAGATTAATGCTTCTTAAATTGCTTCGTTACAATAAAAATAAATGTTTTTCTTAGAAAAAGGTGGTTTTGGTTTTTTTTTAATTTCTTGAGAACGACATAAAATTTTTGCATCCGGTTTTCTTATTTAGACTTAAAATTAATAACAGCATTGAATTTTGAAATTAAAATTAGCACTTAATTACGTAAAATTTTGAAAAAAATGAATTTGAAATTTTTTTTTCAATTTTTTTTCTTCAAAATTTTGACTTTGAAAATTAATATTTCAAAAACTATTTCTTAGAATAGATTTATTTAAACACAGAATGAAAGAAAAAGTTATTGGCTTTTCAAAAACGTATCGCACATCATTGTGAATGAAGCCGTTGATTTTAAATAATTTGTTTCCCATTTTAAGTCAGTTTTTTCGAAAATTGCCCCTCCCGGCTAAACGGAGGGGAATAGATCCCCCCTCCTATACGATTTTTTTCTTGTCTCAACGCAACCTACACGCCCTAGCATTTTGTCCCATTGCTCATGACTCACCCTGTATATGGAATTATAATAAAGCTATTAGAACTATTGTAGTGTTAATGGTGATCGTGAAAACTTTCACCTGAAAACTACCTTCAAAATCAGCTAATTAACGGTACCTGCCATAAAACCATTTTTTATTATTCCGACTATCCTTTGAACGGCAGCACCGATTTTGACAATATTATAATATTATTTCTCGAAAAAAATATCTTTAGTTTTGATAAAACTGCATCTAATTTTGCCGGCGGCGCTGATGTCTTTTATATAAATCGTATTTTTAACCATACATCTGTTTTGAAAAGATTTTTCGAAAAAAAAAATATTTTAAAATTTTATCATAAAAAAAATGTTTAAACGAATTTTTCAGTCGTCAATACGAAAGTAACTTGCCGCAAGAGCAAGTTTGTCCCACCCAGTCGTGTCCATTATTTTTATTTTTATAAAAACTTTCGGGTATAAAACGAGGTTTGAACGTTAAACTTTTAATCTTGTAACCATGTAACCCGTTGTAACGTTGTACATTGACCACTTTAGCAGAGGTCCCTATCAATATCAATAAAATTGTAATATATAATCATGATAAAGATATCTACTCGCGGAGTCATAGTTCAATCTATACGCTTACATTTTGTCTCTATATTCTATCTCAATTGTTTGAATAATTTATATCAGGAAGAAAATTTATAAATTCAAATAATGAATTCTGTAACGTATCCAATTAAAAGATTCTAACACGAGGCAAGTAAATTAATATAGTACTCGTATTTTCTAACAAAATTCAATTTCAATTGATGCAATTGAATCATTACTGTTTTTACAATCGATGATGTTTTTTCTACCCGCATTTCGTGTGCATCGAAAATAATTGAGTATTTCTATAATAAGATCGATAGTATCTAATTAGTTTTGGATTGTGAACAGTTGAAGTATATTATATCTATATGTATAGGTTGGAAGTTATAGAGTATAACCGCAATTTGATTTAAACCAGCTTAATCAGTTATTGAAGGGCTTATTTCTAATAAAACTTCGAAGTTCTTGTTTTCAATAAAGCACAATATATGTGTGCATCCTGGGATCCTGGTATTCCTCGGGTGTACCAACAATTAATTCACTTATAACGTTTGGTTTTCTTGTATCAGCTCTCGCACTTATTTCATTTTCCTGACATATCTATCTATCATGAATAAGCTAGGTATTCAATTATTTTGTTATTCTTCTTATAATTTCCCCGCAAAACTCCGAGGGGTTTGTCACCGGCCAGTTTAGTGGTTCAATGATTGCAATATTTGCAATATTTCAAATGATTTCAGATGATTTCACGTGATTTCAAGCAGTATTTTAGGATTTAAATATTTCGTGATTGCAATGATTTCAAACAAATCTAATGATTTCAAGTGATTGCACCGGATTTCAATGTGATTTCAAATGATTTCAAATATAAGTGGTTTGGTGATTTCATTCGTTTTAAATCCCTTCCAAAATTTAAAGAATCCTGAACAAAACATTATTTATTTAACAATCTCTTTCTTCACTTAACTTCCACCTCCTGATTCCACTCTTTTGAAAAAAAAATTGTACTATTATTTTTGCAAAACAACTCCTTCTAACATAAACTCATCAAACCATATTCGGGTTGGATAAAATAATGACTTTTACACTTCAGAATGCTATAAGCCAATAAGCTGTTGACGTCCTGAATTACATATACAACGTATGAAATTTTTCAGTAGGTATATGTAGTAAGGAAAAAAAAAATAACCTTGACTTTTTCGCTGAGTTGTGATGGAAGATATTTCGCAGAAAATTGCTTTCATTTTTACCTGTGAACGTGCTGTGAATAAACGAAATTTTTTTTTTGTAAGGAGTTACTTTTACTTTAATGAGTTTTCATGTGTTACAAGGATGGTTAGATAAGGAAGGATCATCGTAAAAGTTTAAAAAAAATTTTCATTGAAATAAAACTGTGTACATGGGTTTTTGTTGGTTTTATTGAGAAGGGAAAACAAATTAATTGTTATGAAGCTAATTTAAAAATTCTGAAGTTAATTTTATTTAATTAGAGGAGAATCCCTTGGTTGCATTTGTCTTATTATAATTTATTTATGGTACTCCAAACTTAAAAAATAAAATTGTGCTGATCATAATTGATTTGGAGTAGGTAAATTCAGGGTTGTTATTTTACTGCAATTGAAGTAGATCTACTGCACTTTTTTCGAAAAACAAATCTACTGCCTTTTGTTCTTACAAAAAAAAATCATGCAAAATGTAAATGTTCCACAAAATATTTTCTTAATTCTACCACTGAATGCAGTCAGTCCCATTCTGTCTGATGAAATCAACCCATTAATTGTAATGCATAACTGGTTCTCGGCTCTCTGCTGTCGGACGAAAATGTTCGACTGTAATGTTCTTCAAAACAAACGAAATGGCTAGCATTAATAAAGATTGTTAGGAACCTTCAGATTCCGTAGGAAAAAACGGTGGCTATCCAAGTTCTATGACATACTTAAACTCTACAGGCCAAACATCAGAAAAAATTGCAAATATGTTTGCAAATTTCTTTAAAAACGCGTTCGCGGATACTAATGACCTTAACACTGATGTTAATATCTCTTCCTCCGTACCATTTACTCATCTTAGCTCCATTAATTTCCACATTACTGAAGATTTAATCACTCAAAGTATTTCAAATTTAGAAGATAACTACAGTCCGGGTCCTGATTATATTCCAGCTTCTATCTTGAAGAAGTGTGTCTCTCATTTGTGTTATCCTCTATTTATACTAGTTAATGAATCATTAAGTAGCTCTATTTTTCCCGATCTTTGGAAAAGTGCTTATATAACCCCTGTACATAAAAAGGGATTAAAAACTGAAATCAAAAACTATCGCCCGATTGCTAAACTATCTGTAATTCCCAAATTGTTTGAATCCATTGTATGTAATGTCCTCTCTTTTCATTGTAATTCAATTTTATGTAGTAATCAACACGGTTTTGTTAAAAAAAATCCACTGTGACAAACTTATTTAATTTCACATCTTTTTGTTTTGATGCTTTTGAAGACCGTGCTCAAGTTGACTGCATCTTTACTGATTTTAGTAAGGCATTTGCCAAGTTGAGTCACAATACCCTTATTAATAAATTAAATAGCTTAGGATTTAACAATGGCCCCTATTACGATTGTCAATTATAGATTGGTAACTGCTATTTATCAACTAAATTTTTAAAATGGTATTGTGATTGTCAATTAACAACGAACAGTCGATAAATTTTTAATTTTCATCAATACTCCATTGTGAATGGAAAAATCGGTATTGTGAGTGTCAATTGGCATCAACTTTATTGGTATCGGTCAAGTTTTCTTTCAATCAAAAAAATTTAGTTGATGAAGAAATATTTCCACAAGACTCACAAAAATACAATTTTTTTCTTGCGATAAGGTACCTACTAAAGCAAGTAAAAATTTCGCGCAACAAAAAAAAAATTAGTTAACAAGCAAACATGATTTTAAATATGTATTTATTTTTGTTTTCTCTTGCAGTAAATAGGTAATTAATGTAGGGCTTTCTAACAGAAGGCTATATTGTCATAATTTTGTATATTCGACTCTTTCACACCTAAAGCTTCATAATGGGTAAATACCTTTTTTTATATTCCTCAAAGTAAAATTTGTTTGGTTTGACAGGTTCGCAAAAAGATGTATTTTTCTTTGACATTTCCCTTCATGATGGAAAATGTCAAATAAATTGTGATCAATTCACAACGGCCAATATTATTCACAATGATCGAAACTTTTATTAATCATGGTACACAATACCAAACTTTCAACTTATTGATAAATTTAAGCAATTGTCAATTTGTATATAATTGACAATCGTAATAGGGGTGAATAACTTCCTTCAATGGATCTCATCGTATTTAAATAACAGACATTACAGTGTTGTTTTTCGCAATGCTTGTTCTAACCAATTTATTGTTAATTCAGGAGTACCTCAAGGCAGCCATCTAGGTCCTATTTTGTTTATACTTTTTATAAATGACATCGTCTCAATAGTCCAAAACTCTTGCGTTCTTATCTATGCTGATGACATTAAACTTTACAAAAGAATAAAATCTGTTGCCGATTGCACACTTTTACAAGACGATCTTTTAAGATTTAGAGACTGGTGCAGAACAGACTTTTACTAAACATTGATAAGTGTAAAGTAATGAGCTTTACACGTTAAAAAAAGTCCCATAACTTACATTTACTCATTTGATTCGAACCCTCTATTTAAAGTTTCAGTATTTTCAGATTTAGGAATTATATTAGATTCAAAGTTGACCTTTATCGATCACTTAGATCACATTATTAAAAGAGCCAATAAAACATTAGGATTTATTAAAAGATTCTCACGCGACTTTAAAGATCCCTTTGTTCTCAAGCTTCTGTTCATTTCTTTTGTGAGGCCTATTCTTGAATATGGCTGTGAAGTATGGGCACCTCACTACTCTATACACATATCGCGGCTTGAAACAGTCCAACGAAGGTTTTTGCGATTTTGTTTCCGTTTCTTTCCTTGGTCTCATGAGTCACCACTTCCATTATATTTACATAGGTTGGTTTTGATAAATCTTCCATCACTTGAAAGCCATCGAAAATATATCCAATTCTGTTTCATTGCTGGTATTATAAATGGAAATATTTCATCTTCGTCAATCCTTTGTAGGCTAAATTTTAACTTTAGCCAAGCTAGCATAAGATTACGGCAGCCTTTACGTCAAATTTTCAGCAGATCAAACTATGGTGCAAATAGTCCTTTGAATCAATTAATTGTAATATTTAATAAATTTTACTTTCTGTTATCTTCTGTAAATGACAATTTAAAAAGTATAAATTTTAAGATTATATTTTTTAGAGCAATAGAAAATTAGATTTAATTAGATTTAATAAATTTCAATTTGTAACGTTAGTATTTAACAGTCTCCAATAAATATAAATATGAAGGTATTGAAGGCATTGAAAAGTTAGCTATTGACACAATAATTTTTTTTTTTTTTAATTTCAAGACAAAATTAATTATTTTGTTATTTAAAGTTATTTAGGTGCATCTATGCTATTACTTATTTATATTTTGATAAATAAAAATCCACTGCGAAACAGTTGAATCTAATGCACTTTTTTTTTCAAATCTGCTTCGGACATTTTTTCAAAAAGTCCCATCGCTTAGGTATACCATAATTATTTTATAATAAGTAAATTTTGTTTCTATAGCAACGATAAATATATTCATCAACAAAATTATTCTTAAAGAATCAGCCCTTCGGTCTACAAGGCCATCACTTCAATTAAAAGGATGTTCACTAATAAAAAAAATCAGATTCAATTCAGATCTGAGGATTTCAGATTACGGACATAAAACTTTTGCTATTTCAATGATTATTGAAATCGATTTCCATCATTGAAATCTTAAATGTGATAACGTAGATTATATATAATCTATTCCACCGTGAATAAACAAATAAATTTAACCAAGACAAGAAAAAAACAAGAAAAGTTTAAAATAAATAAACAAGTTGTTAACAATTTTCCAGCCCAAGATACCTGCTAACATCAAAGAATCTCTAAAAGACTCATTGTAAAAATATTCGCCATTCCGTTAGCATAAAATGCAACTCCAAGTAAAATGTTACCATAAGCATTTTTATTTATTGTTTATTTATATATAAACACTATATTTATTCATTTTCTCTTAAATAGTGATTATTTATTTATTGTTTTAATAAAAAGACAAATGTACCTATCTACAGCTACTGTTTGCTCTGATAGTGAACTATATTTTCATAAATATATCTGAAATTATTTAAATTTATATATAAAATGTTTTGTTATAATACAAATTCTATATACCTACACTGAAAAAATTAATAAATATAGAATAATAAATAAAAATAATTTCAACTAAGTAGAAGACTTAGCATTAAATTTAGTGGACTTGTTGAATTATTGATTCAAATAAGCTTTCTATGGCCTTTAGTCCATGAAAAAATGGCGTTTCGTGCGGATGCTCACTTTGTACTCATCAGTTGACGACACACGAAACGAGTAATATTCTAAAATGGATACCTTCATGTCGTCGCCCCACTCCACTTGCACTGCCGCAGCTAATGGACGACGACGCGACGGGACGGACAGCTCAGCAACATCTGCTGTACTCAGTGATTGAAGTTGAAGGTAGCGCAGCATGAATTATTTAAATTTTAACACCAAATTGGTACAGATTTTTTCGGTTTTCCTTCATTTTTTATGTGTACGAAAACGAAAAGGGAAGCCGAACAGTCTATTCAGTTTTTCCAATTAATTAAATTTTTTCGACGGGTTCCCAAATGTATACTGCGCTTCATTATTACCCAATTAGGGTGTGAAATGATATACCCAAGGCAGTCCGTGCTTAGTCTTCATCTTCACCTTCAATTTAACAAGCTAGAGCTTAAGTGATGATGAAGATTGTGAATAAATCTATCTGACTGTGAATTATGCTGAAATTCTGCAGATTACGAAAGCTTTGGAATGGGAGACGACGAAAAAATGAAAGAATGAAATTATAGTATGTTCGTATATTATATTCACAGATTTAACTTTTGATTAGTAACCAGGAATTGCGATTCAAGTGGGTTTGCTGAAACTTGCCTTCTCCCTCCAGCAAGACGATACAACAACGGAGAGTCGTATAGAAGGATAAAGAAGGGGCGTATGATAAAAGGGAACAAGTTATTTCAATCTTATCCAAGGATCGGAAGTTTTATCTGAATTATATATTTTTTTACTCCCCAGGGAGCGTTTCTCAAGGAAAGAATAAAAAGGTAAAAATAAAAATGCAATGCTACTTACATCTTTAAAGATTTACCTTTCAATTATTAAGTTTTATTTTTACAGATTTGAAACACCTCGTTGAGAAAATATTGATAAGGGAATAAATAAGTTAGATGCGGCATGAGGTGTAATTATAAAAGAACAAAATGTTAAGAAGGATTATGTGGAAACTAAGCTCGATTGGTAAAGGTAAATTTTTTCATAAATTTCTAATTAAAAGTTAATTTGACAGAAGAATATCTTTAGAAGAGGTAGGTTTGAAGCGTATCACCTATTTTAGACAGTCCCTGAAGAAATCCTGACATACCGCTGCTTCCAAGGATAGAAATGCGTTATCCAAGCTCGGTTTTCTGTTATCTCCAAAAACCAAATTTTTACAAACAAATTGCCGAACAAATTAAATTGAAATGTCAAAATTTCACGATTAATTAATGTGCCGCACAATTAGTTGTGTCATTGTGTACGAAAAAATTGTGCAGAAACCATACTCATGAAATCTTACGTTACGTTACGGTAATCTTACGTTTCACCATTATTTCGACGTGAAGCATCTTTCCACTAACCTTAAAGTTGAACGGAAAATTTTGTTTCTGATATCGTTTTGTCATTTTGGTATGGTAATTTTTCGTTTCACATCAAAGGGGTACGCTAAGGGCGAAATTCATAGTCGTCACTCAATTTAAAAAAAATTCTTTGGGGCATATCCAATATCCATATGGACACTCTTTAAGCTGTTTAAAAAAAAAACTCGAGATTGTCCTAGTTAAATTACATTGCTTAATCTATAATTTCTGAAAAAGGCATAATAATAATCATCAAAAAAGGCAAAAAAAGCATTTATAAAAAAATAGAGATAACTTAACATACAAATAAAAAAAAACGTTTAAACTTGAAAAACCATCAGTTTTTTAAGACTTTCCTGACAAATTATAATTATTTCATTTGCGCAAAATATTTCGCATAGTTAGAAAGGAGGTGAATTTTTTTTTTCGTTTCGTAGTCAGCAAGACGTGAAACGCATTTGTGTAAAGTCTAGAGTTGTATACGACTGCGCAAAGAAAAAAAAAGGCAAAAGTGAGCAAAATCCTATCCCTGGTCATCAGTCATCATAACACACACCTTTACACGTTCAGTCATTTTACACCAATCTGTAATATGGTGTTTGTAAAAACTTTTGATTTTGCCTGATGACTGATTATATGTGTAGATGACTGACGTCCTCTGACTGACCGTGTAAATGTCGCTTGACATTTTAATATGTTTACATGACTTCAAGTTAGTTTAAAGATATATTTTGTGTATGATATGACATATAAAACATAGTTAATTTTTTATAATAAAATTTTACTACAAAGCGAATTAATTATCTTTTTTGATTTTTAAAACATGTTAAATTAAAATTATTAAACCTATTTTTCATACATGACTTTAATTCAAAATTCCTATCAAAGTACGATGTTTATACCGACACTTTTTTCCCCCTTTCTATCATCATTCTGACATCAATTATTCTTTGTTCCCAAAATCCCTAATGGATTTACAAATTACTACAAAGTACCTGTGGCCATAAAAAAAAATAAAATAAAACCTATCCGAATCCGATAAGTCTGCATTGGGTTTAATTGCTGTTCTATAACCGAAAATGAATGCAAGGAATACATTCTGATGGCAATAAATCCACATAAAGTCTCCTCACATATATGTAGATGTGTGAAGTGTATATGCTGTGAAGTTATCATGCTTTATCATCCCACACACCGCAGTGGGGTTTCCTATGTTTTTCTCGGGACTTTGTTTTTTTTTTATAATTTTTATTTTACGTTTCCATAGATTTCCAAATAGGAAAAAAAATTGAAACACCACATGTGTCTTTCGCCATCGAGCTCTGGAGCTCTGTGCTTCCGGCGAACGTGTGAGTATTGGCAGAGGCTGTTAAGAGATCCTAATCCCAATATCACTACACAATACCAGTTGCACCATTAGAACCCAGCATTGGCATTAGCATCAACTGGAGGAAATTATTTACTTGACACTTTGCGAGCAGCACTGTTTTTTGCTCGTTGTTTTTGTTCCATTTTTTTTTTTTTTAAAGGAATTACCTATTTCTGACATATCGATTGAAAATTGCGTTAAAACGAAGAAATTGTATTAATTAAACGGCAATTATTTTTTTTTCATTGAAAGGTTTTAATGAATGTCAGGGACACCTTGTAGTAGAATTTAATATATACCTATAGTGAGTTTTTATTAAATAGAAATAAAATTTATACAAATCAACGGCGTACAGCAGAACCATATACAGGAAAGAGTCACAACTTTCACGACTCACGGAGTGACAAAACTTCCAATGCTCCAAAGGTATCATCTGTTGTGCTGAATTGAACCTCATGGGCGACGCACGTCCAGCATAAGCACAACTGGGTCGCATAAGCTTGCTTTTGTGGCAAGTTACTTTCGTGTCGACGACTGGGAAATTCATTTGCAGAGCTATTATAAAATAAAAAATTTCAGTATTTTATATTTTGAAATAATTTTTTTTTTTTTTTCAATAAAATCTTCTAAAAACAACAACTCCAGTAAAAATAAATAATAGTTCTAATGAAACGCAACTTTCGTGTTTTTTTTTCGATATTTTACAGAGTTGCGTTGGCTGTGCGAAAAATCGATCAAAAAAGAAAAATCACCCAAAAACTTTGAGTTATCTTGCATAATAAATACCAAAAAAATGAGAGCAAAATCGCCCAACAGTTAAAATGAATAATCACGCAATTTTGTTTTTGTTGTTTTATTAAAAAAGTCTCAAAACGAAAAACCTGTATAAATTTTATGAAGCAGTCGGTAATCATCGACAATTATTGCGTACTAGATTAAGTTTGATGTCATCTATCTGGGCCCATCATCAAACCAGGGCAAAACGCAAAATTTGGAGTGAAGGCCACAAAACCTTTAAAATTAAATTAAATCAAAAGTCATAAATACTCCACTTAATAATATTTAATTTGGCTACTTTTAGTTTTTTAGTTTTTATTTTTGTATTCTTAAAACGCAAAATCGCTAAAAGCTTCATTAATTTTTGGGCGATTTTTCATTTTTGTGTTTTGGGTGATTTTTTATAATTAAAAATTGACCAAAGCAAAAAAATCTCAAAGCTAAATTTTGGGCGATTTTTCATTTGACTAATTTTTATAATTTTATTTGGTTTTTTTTCGCTGTGCAAAAAATTGCCCAAAAACAAAACGCTCAAAACAGAATAATGAAGGATTGCCCAAGAATATTATTGGGCGATTCTTCGTATATATCGCCTAAGAAATAAAGAAGCAAAATCGCCCAAAACGCAAAATCGCCCAAAACATTATTTTCCTATGAAAGATTAAAAGAAATCTTTTCAAAAACGCCCAAATAAATAATGAAAAATAAGACCCATAAGTATTGATCATGATGTCGGCAGTTGTAATGATAACAATTTTAGTAACTTTATTAAAAACAGTTTTGATCGCAGCGGCGCGCGGTGACATCGGGGCGCCTGCACCAACCCTGCCGCCGCTTCTACCGCCCCGTTATTTTCTTGGTTTAATAACGGTCGTGTCGTGTTATCAAAATTAAACAAATTAAAAATCAATCGTCTAAAATTGTACTTTGGAATTTTTGTTTTGGGCGATTTTTGATTATAAAAAATCACCCAAACAAGAAAAATGAAAAGTCGTCCAAAAATAAATGAAGAATCGCCCAAATCGGTTTTCGGGTAGGTAATTTTGATTTCGTACTTTTTGGGCGATTTTACGTTTCGTGATTATTTTAGTAAAACAAAAAAAAATTGGGCGAATATTAATTTCAATTTTTGGGCAATTTTGCATTAATTTTTTGGGTATTTCTTCATTATGTTTACAAAGTACTCCAAACATTTTTAGGCGATTTTTCATGTTTGGGTTTTGGGCGTTTTGTTTTTTTTTGCGCGATTTTTCGCACAGCCACCACAAAGTCCACGACTGTTATTAAACCAAGAAAATAACAGAGCGGTCGCGGCGGCGGTGGCATTGCACTCCCCTCACTGCCCTACCGTTTAGGTCGTTTTTAAAAAGTTCGCCCAAAAATTATGGGTTATTATTCATTTACATTTTTTTGACAAAAATATTATGATTAAAAAAATTTTCATTAAACAAATATTGTTTTGGTAGATTTTGCATCTAAATTTCTTGGGCGATTTGTCATTACGAAAAACTACCATTAAATTCTATATGTATGATTTGTTGCCAATGATGATGTATTTCAGCAATTTTTTTCCGGTAATGTTATTAAACGGCTGCACCGATTTTGACGAAATTTTATATTCTTAAAATACTTTTTAGCCTGATTAATACTGAAATAAAAAAAATTTAAAGTATTTTCTAAAATGTTAGATTTTTAGTTCTATTTTTCTCGAAAATAATTCGATTAATTTTGATAAAATTTTATATTAGTGCTTTATTGTCAATTGTAAAAAGTCGATCCCAATTGTTAACACGAAGCCACAAGAGCAAGTTTGTGCTACCCAGACCCAGCCGTGGCCCTTGTTTTTTACGAATTGGATTTAATGTCACTCAAGTGTTAATTCTACAAATAATGCACTCTGAAATTTTTTTTACAGGTACGCCTCAATAACTAATTAACCATCATACCTGAAACCTTCTAACCATTAATATTAGAATAAAATGGTCATAACCAAGTAACCAATAAAACATTTTTAAGAATAAAGCGGTTATTAAATTTCATTTCAACAAAAGAATATCCTTTTCATCTATCCATTTTTTTTTTTTGCCATCAACATAAAAAAATATTGTTCGCCGCAATACCGCAGCACAAAATGTGAGACAATTTTTTGATTAAACCCTTCAGAATAGAAAGGTCTTCGTTATAATTATTTTTTGGATTCAGCAATCATCAAAAGTTTCAAGGATATAATGTTCAACAACCAGGAATTTAAAGCGAAAAACACAACAAGATAAATTGCCAACCCAATTAATTAGGGATTTATATTTACCCTTGGATACAATATACACACCATCACAACCTTCCAATCCTATTACATATAAAGCACGAGCTATTGTCACCCTCAGTCATACAACTCTGGGCGGAACTTTTGTGACTGGCAACGACTACAAAACGTACATAGACAACCTCAAAGTTTGGATGAATTTGGTGGCAGAAAAACTGCAAAATCACACACAGACCTACATTCACAATTTCTTATTTTTTTTTTATTTTCACGAAAAAAAACTGACAACCAAAAACTTCAATGCTCAGGGGGTTCTAAATACGGACAATCCATGGTGATTGCAAGAGGAGATACTGATCTGTAGACAGACTGCTAAAAAATATCAGTGAAATAATGTTAACTTGTTGTTTGGTTAAATGAAAATCCGCAGGATGCTTTATTTAAATGTTTAATGTTCCAAGGAATTTTAATGCTTGATAATGATAAACAAAAATTAATTGAATGAGACCAAATACTTAAACATAAAACCAAAGCGAAGTCATTAATTTAATTTTACTATGCACTTTTATGGGGAACCAATTTAAATATAACAAGATAAGTACAGATAAATAATTTGATTTTGTGCTTAATATTAATGTTTATAAAATTGATGAATTCGATTAAATTTAGGCCCACATTATTTTTTATATTTGCAATAGAGCGATGATTTGCCACTTGGTGGAAATTAATTGTAGGTTACATTTTACAAAAAATTAAAACAAAACACTTGATGTTTCCACAATTTTTTTAATTTTATTAATTAAAATAAATAAAATAAATAAATTAAGCCGACGCGTTTCATCCGACTAGGACATCTTCAGGGCACTAAGTTTAACATACAATTACAATTTAAAATAAAGTCGTCGTGGTGGATAGAGAAACAATTAAATAAAAACAGTGTATGTAAGATGAACACATAGTTAATATTACAATAGGAAACATTAATTACACAGTAAGGGACTATTATTAGTTAAATCAATTTGACAATTTAATACATTTAAAGTTTTATGCTTATTTATTTCAAATATTTCGTATTTATCTAAAATACGTCCAGCAGGAAGACAGTGGAGGAGGGTGACGTCATCAAGAGAACATCCATGACCAGATGCTTTAATGTGCTGCGAGAGACCCGAAGTAGGATCTTGATGAGTAGAGGCTTTAAGGTGTTCACAGATTCTTTTTCCTATTTGTCTCGAGGTCTTTGTAAATCATTCATTCATCATTCTAACGAAGTTTGTACAACTATTCGTTCGATACAAACAAAGATCAGTGAGTTGAATTTGATTTTGTGTAAAGCTGACAAAGGCAATGTCATAACTATTATGCACAAAGCTGAGTATATGGTGAAAATGAATGATTGTTTGAGAGCGATGCATGTAGAGGAGATAAATGGAGATCCAACTACCATGTATAATAAAATTGTGTATGACACAACAAATTGTTCCACCTTGGTAATAGATCCAAAAAAAAGTATCTTGTGCGCAACACTAACCCGTCTGCCCCGATATTATATGGGCTACCAAAAATTCATAAAGATGGTACCCCCCTTCGACCTGTCTCTTCTTCCTTCAACGCGCCCGCACAGAAGCTATGCAAAAAGCTTGCAAGTATATTGCCAGGAATTTTAAATTTCAAACCCAAATATGCGTTAAAAAATTCATTCCAATTTATTGATTCTGTTAAAGACTTAGTTTTACCTCCTAACTCAAAGATAGTGTCTTTTGATGTTAAAAACTTATTTCCATCTGTACCCACTGTGAAACTTAAACAACTAATTGAAAAAAGAAGTTCGGAGAATTTAACCGACCAGCTGAAATGTCGTCAACTTAACAAACTTTTTTCAGTTTGTATTGATCAAAATTATTTTGAGTTTGATGGGAAGTTTTATAAACAAACTAGTGGACTAGCAATGGGTTCCTCTCTTTCTCCGTTTTCTGAGTTTTTTATGGACCATTTTGAACAGCGCTTGTTTGCATTAAATAGCCCATTGCTAAAAAACATTTTTCTTTGGAAGGGATATGTAGACGATATTTTTTGTATCTGGACTGGAACTCATCGAAGTCTCTTGGTTTTCCTTGACAATATCTTAAACAAACTTGAGCCAAACATGTTGTTTACCTTGGAATATGGACCTGATTCTATTAACTTTTTGGACTTGACGCTGTCTATATCCTCAAGGAAACTGGTGTTTGACATTTATAGAAAGGATTCTGCCACAGATACTGTCATTCCAAGTTCCTCCGCACACCCACTAAATACAAAAATGTCAGCCTTTCACTCGATATTAAACCGTCTTCTTAAGTTCCCACTGAGCCAACCAAATTTTCGAAAGGAACTTAATACAATAAAGGACATTGCGATTAAGAATGGTTATGACGCTAAATTAGTTCACCGCCTCCGTCAAGACGTTTAACGCTCCAGTCAATTTTTCCTATGGATTCAAAACACGATGATAAACAATGGCGGAAAATTCCATACATTCCAGAGGTTTCGGATATGTTACGAAAACCACTTCTAGCCGCTAATGTTAGACCAGCATTCTTTAATAACTTTACGCTAAAAAACGCTTTGTCTAACAACAAAATCAAACAAAAAGTCGACATTCTTAAAAAAAGTGGTATTTACAAAGTCATATGTAAGGAATGTAATGGAGTTTACATAGGAAAGACCACGAGACAAATAGGAAGAAGAATCTGTGAACACCTTAAAGCCTCTACACATCAAGATCCTACTTCGGGTCTCTCGCAGCACATTAAAGCATCTGGTCATGGATGTTCTCTTGATGACGTCACCCTCCTCCACTGTCTTCCTGCTGGTCGTGTTTTAGATAAATAGGAAATATTTGAAATAAATAAACATAAAACTTTAAATATATTAAATTGTCAAATTGATTTAACTAATAATAGTCCCTTACTGTGTAATTAATGTTTCCTATTGTAATATTAACTATGTGTTCATCTTACATACACTGTTTTTATTTAATTGTTTCTCTATCCACCACGACGACTTTATTTTAAATTGTAATTGTATGTTAAACTTAGTGCCCTGAAGATGTCCTAGTCGGATGAAACGCGTCGGCTTAATTTATTTATTTTATTTATTTTAATTAATAAAATTTAAAAAAATTGTGGAACCATCAAGTGTTTTGTTTTAATTTTTTGTAAAATGTTGCCCACATTATGATAAGCGAATCGAACTATAAAGTTTGTGAATTTGACTATTTGGTAATAGGATCGCTTAATTTAAGTTCGCTTCAAATGTCAAAAATATTGCAAGTCTGATTTTCGAGCGATTAAGAGTAGCAAAGATTCGTTAATATAGTCGCGAAATGTATCAAATCTAGTCGAATCAAAATTTTCAGTGATTACTTAGCGTACAAAAAATTAACTCACTTTTAAAGCATTTCTCAACCACTTTTTAATGTTTCTTTGGAAAATTAGTGATATAAAACAAATTTAAATTAAATAGTTGTTTTGATTACGTATAAAGCACATACAAGTATGGACTTGCCATACAATGAAGAAAAAAAATGAATTGTGTACTTTCCGCCAGAAGATACGAAAGATACAAAAATGTTTCTTTCCTATTGATTTCCGGTTATGAAATATTTGTTGCTTTTTTTTTTTTTCTTTTCTTTCTTTTTTTTTCTTTTCTTTTTTTTTCTTTTTTTTTCCTTAAAACTCTCACTTTTCTGAAACAGGTTATTTTTTGTTGATCTTTTTTCGTTTCACTTCTTTTACACTTTCTTTCCTCTTTGAAATCTTCATTACCCCTCTTGACCTCTTGCCATTCTCAAACTGGTTTTGTTTGTTGATTTTGGTGTTCAATGAGTTGTTTTGTTTTTTCGCGGTTGCACAATTTTCTTAGCTACCACTTCCCAAAAATCGCAGATTACAAACTAATTTTATGATAGTTGGAACTGTGAAGCTGTATGTTGATTGGAAAAAATCACTTATTTTGTTAAGAATAAACATAAATGCATCGTAATTTAATCGAAAATAAACCTAAAAAAGAAAAAATATGAATGCCTACCTCCAAATATTGAAACAATGGTGAACCACCTACAAATTTTCTGGTATTTCTAAAGGTTTTAAAACTATCTCTAATACATCTTCTCATTCTTCTTATGTAAATATTAGCAACCCAATTTTTTCACCATCGTTTTCTTCGAAAAATAAGTCGATATTGCTTATTATTTTAGTAGATATTCACAAAACAATCCCGAATTACAATAATTTAACTACTTGTTCCAAAATAATATCAATACGATTTGACTTTTAACATCTCTTTTCGATTCAATAACTTTTTGCAGCACTTTAGAATTGGCGCAAGCTCGCTAGTCCTAATACCGTCGCAACTGAAGTTCGCTTAAACATTCGAATTCGCTAAGTAGTTCGATTCGCCAATCATAATGTGGGCTTTAATATTAAGATAAAATGCCAAACAGAATTTTAAGAAAATCGGATACCTTAAGCAATGCCAAGTTTTCCTTTTAAGAATAAATGAGGTATAACCACTTATATATGCACATGCAAACTGTAGGGAATCCGGAATGGCACTCTGATTAAGAAATTTGGGGTCACGCAGACGTTTTAAGTGGAGTCTTTCACTTTGCCAGACGCTTTCCAAAACGGGCGAAAAATCATTTTTGATGTCAGATGTAACCATTTAAATCAAATGTCAAAAAATCAGCAAGCATCACTTTTTTATCAGGCGATTTATTGGTGTCCCACTTAGCCAAACGCCACCAAATGTCCCATACGGCAACCAGTGTTTTATTTTTTTATTTTTCATTACGAATTTATGGCTACCACACTATTAAAATGGTGCCCCACCTAGCTAAACGTCCTCAAAGAGCCCATGGAGCAAACAGATTTGTTTAGCTCCTGAAAAATTAGCTAAACGAATCTGTTACTTAAAGTACGATCTTAGTACTGAAATTCGTTTAAATCGCTTCAGCCGTTATCAAGATGATCGAAATTAAAAAATGCCTTTATATTGCAGGAACCGTTAAACGAATTTTCTTGAAAGTTTGGTTTTCGCAGCCTGATAAACCTTCTTCACCACATTAAACATGTGAAACTTGGTTGAAAAATAAGGTTTTCGAAAACCGTTATATGGCAGGTAGCGTTACTTTTAGACTTAGGTACAGTGCCCTACAAAAAACGCTCCAGGTGTTTTAACCTAAAAATCCTTTCTGCCCGCACCCATTTAGGCTGTAGGTGCCGCCGAGACAGACAGATAGAATGAACGGACGCACTTTTTTTGTCTTCTCCAACATCGTAAATCGTAATGTCCTTTTTGATTGTTATCTCAAAACTTTTTTTTTTTAAATCCAGGACTTAGCTTATAGTATACCTTTATAAAAAATGTCTCTTGAAGTTATCTCCCTGCCTATGTAGGGTCATCTTTACAATGTGCAATTTTGGGCAAATTAAAGGTTTTTTATTCAACTTTGAACACTTAATCAAAAAATTAGCCTACTAACTTCTGTAGCAGTTCGTTAAATCTAAATAAGCAATTTGTATAAGAATTCAAAAATATTATTTGCTCATAGCTTTTTCGCGTGTTTTAATAAGCAACAAATAATAATTATTTTTATGTTATCAGCCCAATCCTCTTCTAAAATATATATTTCGCGCGGAGATATTGTAAAGAACAACTAAAAGAGTGACCGAAAGTGGCCATTTTCTGACCAAACATATACCTTAACAAGCTTTTCAGTTTTGCAAATTTTAGTGCTAAAACTATCGGTCAGAGTACATTTTTCAAAAAGCAGCGACCCACCTACGACTCACCTCCAAGGATTCAAATAACCTGTTCTTTAGTGCAAATGAACATTTAAGACCTAATAGTTTCGCTTCACAAACATTTCTGTTATGTAAATTATCAACTATGTCCACACAAAGTCATTATTTACAAAAAAAAAAAAAAAAAACAAACGACAGTGTGGCAATATTCAAGATATCCAATACGCAATTAAACTTATCAGGTTTTCACGCTTCGAGAATACAAATTAGCTTGTAGGATAACGTTTGACTCAATCAAAACGAGACGATGAAAGACAAAAGGAACACGCAAGCCATAGAGCATACACTCTTCGTCTTTTGATTTAGTTCGAATTTGTTTTAAAAACGTCAAAATGTCGCGATTTTTTTTATAAATAAAGCCGTTTTAAAACTGTGAATCATTTGTTAAGTAAAATAATGTTATTTTCCGATGATATAGGTTTTTAGCGGATAATTTGTTCCTTAGACATATACTGTTCTTTGTCGACATGACAAGTTAAATACATGTTTTGTCAGTCAGTAAAGAAAATAGTCAGTTGCCAAATAAAAATTGCGAGGTGAAAAATGCGAAACGAAATTTTTATGACACAATAACATTGCGAAATGTGAACCCACTAAATAAAAAATTGGCAAAAAACTAATTGGGAAATGATAAAATGTAAGAAAAACAATTGCGAAATGATAATCCATAAGATGAATATTCTTTTGTTTAATTGATTTGTTTGCAAGGATTTCCTTTAAATGTTTTTTTTAATTTCTATTTAAAACCAAGATACGGCCGATACACTTGTAGGTATGCCTGCAAAGTCGTAACGTGACCAAAGCACACAATTAACTCTGGTTCGATTTTCTATTAAAACCAAAGGGAACCCACACAGCATTCCTATTGTCTAAGGCCCAGTTTTTCTGTGCGAGATTATTCCAGGGTTAAATTAACCTCAAGCTAATTCTGTTGGAAACAAGTTTTTCAGCAGTTTAAGATCACAAACTAACTCCGAGCGAACTCACCAATTTAGCTCTGTTAACTCTGAGTTAATTCGGGATATCTGAAAAACGATTTTCCATCAGATTTAACTTGACGTTAATCTAACTCCGGAGGGTGATTTTAGCTGGTTTGGTTTTGACAACACTTGTTTTGACAGCTGACGTGTGTTTAGTACCTTGTGTCACTGTCAAACAGCTTCAGTTTGGTTTGCAATTTAACCATGGATCGTCTTACAAATGAACAACGCTTGCAAATTATTGAATTTTACTATCAAAATTCGTGCTCGGTTCGAAATGTTCATCGCGCGCTGCTTCCATTTTATGATCGGCATTCTCGACCTTCTGAGCAGTCTATTCGGAAGATTGTGACCAAATTTCGCACCAAATTTACTTTGTTAGCATTAAACCACCAACACGTTTACGTACTGTGCATAGTGAAGAAAATATTGCGGCCGTATCAGCTAGTGTGACATGTCGATTCGGCGCCGTTCCCAGCAGTTAGGCCTTTGTTACAGCACTACGTGGAAAATTTTGCGGAAGGATTTGGGCGTAAAGCCTTTTAAGATACAGCTGGTGCAAGAACTAAAGCCAGCCGACCCACCACAACGCCGAATTTTTGGTGAATGGGCTCTTGGAAAGCTGGCCGAGGATCCGCTTTTTTATCGAAAAATTGTGTTCAGCGATGAGGCACATTTTTGGTTGAATGGGTACGTAAATAAGCAAGATTGCCGCATTTGGAGTGAAGATCAGCCAGAAGCATTGCAACAGCTACCAATGCATCCCGAAAAAGCCACTGTTTGGTGCGGTTTATGGGCCGGCGGCATTATTGGGCCATATTTCTTCAAAGATGATGCGAATCGCAGCGTTACTTTCAATGGTGAACGCTACCGAGCGATGATAACAAACTTTTTTTTGCCCGAAATGGAAGTTCTTGACTTGCATGATATGTGGTTTCAACAAGACGGTGCCACATGCCACACAGCACGCGAAACAATGGCGCAATTGCGAGGCGAGTTTGGTGAACAGTTAATTTCACGTTTCGGGCCGGTCAATTGGCCGCCTAGATCGTGCGATTTGACACCATTAGACTATTTTATATCTATGTCTATAGGGACAAGCCCACTTCGATTGACGCACTGGAAGCCAACATCCATGCATTCATTCGAGAGATACCGGCCGATACGTGTGAAAGAGTATGCCAAAATTGGACTCTGCGGATGGGCTACCTGAGACGCAGCCGCGGTCAACATTTGCATGAAATTATCTTTAAACATTAAATTGCAAGGTTCAAACTATCGATTCAAATAAATATTTCGTTCATTTTTTCGCATTTTTTGTGTTTTAAAAAAAAAAAAAGTTCTAAACCTCTTAAAAAATCACCCGTTAATATAAACTGAACGTTTAAATTTTAATACGATGTAACACAAACACTCATTAAAAAAAAGTCACAATCAACTGATTCTGAGTGTATTCTATTCAATTTTATACGATACAATTAAAATACGTACAATGGACATAACAAAGGCATTGGGCTAGTGAAACTGATATGTATAACGTTGACATATTGACACTATGTTTATGTCTGTAGTGTTATATATGTATATGAAATAAAAGTCAGTGAGAAGGACGATCTAATAAATAAATGATTTTTTTGCAATCGTTTAGAAGAACGACTTTCAGAACATTACGTATGGAACTTAAATTATAAGAAACGGACTGACACGTCTTTTTGTGGCCCAATGACAGTGGACAACCAGAAAGAATTCACATGTGGTGGCATATGGCATAGAAAAGGTTATATAGATTGAATTCATTTTATTGATTTTTTTTTATCGAAACAGTGATTGGAATTGAAAATTGAACAAAAGTTTTTGTTTTCTAATTTATTGGCAAGGCAAGTATAACGTGTGTGGTGTGAGAAGTTAAAAAAACTAATGACAATGGTGATGTCCTGAGTCCTGATGGTAAAGAAAGAAAATAATGCAGAAAATAAAACAACGAAGGAATATATATACAGAAAAAATTATTGAATGTGAAACTCTTTCCTGATATTTAATTTCTCAAAAGAAATAAAAACCTTAAAGAAATGCTTTGTTAAGCTTCATGTATATGAAGTATATCAGGACACTTCTGCCTGAGAAATCATTTATAAAGCTGGATTATCATTTATGCAGCTGGATAATCAAAGGACAAACTGTTTGTATTTGAAATTGAAAGAATAAAAAACAGCGAGGAACATCGTTCATGTCAATAGGTATAACTTGACTAGTAAGCGAATATTTCAAATTTCGTAGGCACTAAGAAGAAAACTATTAAAGTTCAGAAAAATTTTCGCTTACATTTCTAAATTTGTTTGCTGAGTGCCGAAATCTGAAGGTTTAATGAAGATTCGGTCACGATATCTATGCAGACATTTTTGTACGCACTGCGCCGAAATGTTCAAAACGCGCGTTCCCAAAAGTATTCGCAAGCTAAAATATTTTCCTATATACTAACGAATAGAATTGACACTCCAGAACTCTATTATAATAGCTCTAATAACATTCCAAAATAATTAAAACAAAAATATTT
Source organism: Baccha elongata (assembly GCA_951217065.1). Lineage (NCBI taxonomy): Eukaryota > Metazoa > Arthropoda > Insecta > Diptera > Syrphidae > Baccha > Baccha elongata. Next base: position 31,733,044 of record OX578272.1, read on the forward strand.
TAGTGACACTAACATAAATTCATATTTGACTGCTCCTCAGTGAAACCCGTAGGTTGAAAATTCGAATATAGGTAACTAACTTTGAAAATAGTAATGTATAACTGCCATAAGTTGTTGTTGTTGTTCAAAACATTAACTGCCATAACATTATATCAAGCCGGAAAAGTGTTGACAAAGCAACTCAAATAAAACAATACAAAACTTAAAAAAGATATTTTTTTAAATTTTTTGAGTTGCTCTGGTAACCCTTTTCCGGCTTGATGATGTTATAGCAGTTATAAATTACTATTTTAAACATTTCAAATAATACTTATGGTATCACAACGGACCTATCTGTGGTCTAAGTGTGTCAGTAGTCTTCCTGACAGCCACATAAACCTAACCTAAATAATACTTAAGAGGGATTTTTTTTCGTTCCAAAATAACTTAATAATATTGGGTTATTTTATCTGCACTTTAAAAGGCTGTATCTTTGGTTTCCGGTTAACTCCGGTAGCCATAATTGTAATTCATTAATGAGTGGCCCTGAAGCAATAACTGGAAAAAAATTCAGGCGCCCCAAAATAATCTCCAAAAATCGGTCGATAGCTGTCCTGTCCTATACTATAATTGACTTACCGATATTTCGTGGGGCGGTATATATTCTGAAAAAAGTCAGTAAACAAATATATATTAATACAAAAATATGTGAATTAGATATGACAACTAATGATGACTTAAGTGAAACACAGAAGATTATGTCCAAACAAAACTGTTTAATTGCAATTATATTTCACTGTGAGTTTGTGACGTGACTAAGAAGTGAAAGCAAACATTAATTTCACATTTTCATCATCAACTCTTGAAGCAATGATGTTCGCTTCGTACGAAATTTGTTCATATCATTCATCATTCATACATTAACATTCATCAATGGGTTGAGTAGGGATGCCAGATCTGAAAAATTTCTTTGAGGGAAATTATTTAAATATTTATTTTAAACATGTGATTTTTCTGTTATTCTTTTTTTTACAGTCTTATTTATATTTTATATATAGTTTAAAAAAATAAACAATAAAAAGACTAAAAATAGCCAAATTAAATATTATTAAGGAGGGTGTCTTCAAAATCAAATTTTGAAGAAAATTGGTCCTGTTTCAGAACCGACGAGTTCAAGTTTTTCACAGATGAGATATGTTATATGTAGCTCCCGAGGGAGTAGACAATTTCCCCTACCTGCGAATTTTAATGCAAGAAAATTTCTTTGGGCAGAATAAAATATGAGTTCTAGTGATTTTACTATTGGCTGGTACATTTTTGTGTCATATTTTAGTTCAAAATAAAACGAATATATTGTTAGTGTCGTTCAGAGATGTAATTATCAATAATGTTTATCGCGTTTCCCTAATTCTTTGCACTGTCAATTTTCTCTGTGAGATTGGGCGCAATAGAGTGTTGTTAAATACCGTAAGTATATTAAACTATACTTTTCCAAATGCAAAAGCGGATTGGAACAATAAATGTCTCAACAAATTAATAAATCTGACAATTTCTGAAGGAAAACTCAAATCAATAGCTGGGTATTGCTAAGTTTTTCAATATTTTCAGATTGAATTTTGACTGATGATGTTTTGCTTGCCAAAATTTTTATTAACATGGAATTACAATAACACCAAAGTATTGCATTTTTATTTAACACTTTCTCGAATGCTCCCATTTTCAGATGTCATTACTGGTAAATATTTTATACGGAACCAGCGGGACATTTTCAAATTACGGAACATAATTTCTTCGAGGGATACTTGCGGAACGTCTGGCATCCCTAATTGAATGTCATATTTAATTCCTCAATAGGGCAAGTATTGGTTCATTTAACTATGATAAAGAAACCTAAAAATTTAGGTTTTGTCATGCCATCCGTCTTTCTGTCTCTGGGAGATATGCGTATGGGCGGGTGTGCTTTGTTGGTAATTCCTTAGAGGAAGGATTTGAATTTTTGTTTTTGTGCTTCTATAACCGCTAGGCATAGTAGGTACCTCATATATAAAACGGTTTAAGTTTTTCCAAATTTTCTCGATTTCAATAAGACTTTGTGAAAGTTATAATTGGAATGATGTTAAAATAACAGCATTTTGACTAAAAATTCACATAATTCATTCCGCATAGTTTGCTACAAGAGCAAGTTCGTTCGATCGAGTCGTGTATTTTATTTAACTCACCTTTAGAGCAATTAAAAGAACTTATTTTCTTTAATATTGGAAAAATTCATTTCGGTAAACTTTTATCCGTTTCGTGAATGAATTCCCTTTCTTAAATAGTTCCTGCCCATTCAACTTTATTGTTCTGCTTAGGGTGGGTATGTACCTAATTATATTTTGTTTGGCTGGAATCTACCAGTATGTCAACAATTTTAACAAACAATTTTATTTGGTTATTCCCAGGAATCAAAAGCTGGTCACCAATATACTATTGATTGTATGAAATGTGCTGAATTTTAGAATCACCTCTTTTTAGAAATATTTTGCATAACCACAACCACAGTTATTATAATTCCTACGCTAAAATATTTGCTTTTACAGAACACAAACAAATGTATATGCAAACAATTTCATATTCAACCACCCACATTCACAATAAATCTTTTTACAATGCAATCATCATGATCAGACATTTTAAAACAAACCAAAAACTCTATATTTACACTCTAAATCGTTGTGACAGTCCTACTAAAACATTTAATTTTCCACCCAAAAAAAACTAAAACCAAAACAACAATAAAGCTCGTCTTAATTAAGAAATTCATTTACACACCCAATTGCAAATAATTATATAGTTTCTCTATTCTTACTTTTTCACATTCTACTGCCCTTATGTCCTGTTCAAAGAAAGAGACACAAGAAAAATAAAAATAAAATGGAATCAAAACACAAAGGGATGCAGATACAGAATTGAATGGTGTAAAGGTGATGATAATGGGGGGGGGGGGGTAATATTTATGCTACATTCGAAGTTAATTTCAATTCAATCGAAATTCGAAATATTAACACAAATCATTTTCAACTATTTTCTGTGACTTAGGGTAGGGGGTAGTGGTTGCAATGCACTATGGTATAGGTATATTGGAAAGCAAACTAAAGACTTCCATGCATTAAATTTTCCACACGACAGTTTTTTTTTTTATTTGTGTGTTGTTGTTTGTTGAAAGCAAGTAATTAATCTATTCTTATATATTCTATCTATTTAATTCAGATTCTGTATTTCAGAATACGAATATTTGCAAGTGTGTAATGTAATCAATTTTATTGCCAACGAAGTAACACCATCCAAAGTAAGTCTAAAACACGTATGATGATGGTACCTTAATTCTTTTCAGGATGCTGATGATGATGGTAGGGTAGTTAAAGATACTATGTAAAGAAAGAAAAAGATAGATTGAAATGAAAGTACGAGGTAAGTTATGTTTGTTTCACATTTCCACACTCTCAACCTACATTTCTTATCGTTCACATTTCTTTTATAATAGAAGAACTGAAGATGTGCAAATTTAAATAAACATATAAACGATTTTTCGCTTTGCGAAATAAATTCTTTAGAAATTTCTGCTTCCTTCTTCCTCTTCCTTTATTATACTATATATGCAAGGTGGGTACTATAAGCTCCGTAAGGTATAGCACAAAATATGCAGGTATAGAATTTAATTAATTAAAAATGAGATAGTTGTTTAGAATGTTTTTGTTTGGTTTATGAGTTGTAAGTGTAACTGTCTTGGTTGGAATTCGAAGGAATCATTTGATTATGTTGAAAGTCAAACATTTGGAAGTCAAATTTGGTGTGTTAGAAGGTTAAGAAGATTCTTCAGACTTACAAAACAAAATAAAATCGTTGTGAGTGCTTTTATAAAATAATATATCTATTTAAGTAATTTCTTTAGAGATTTATTTTAAGAAGACGCTGAATCAGTAAATATTTATAAATTATAAAATAATTCAATCTTTTTTTTTTAATGCAGTGCAAAAGAGCGTGGGTAAAAGAGTTCAAAAGAATGCAAAGACTGCAAAAAAAAAATACAGAGAATGCAAAAGAATTCATGGAATTTAATGCAAAAGGAAATAATGTATGAATTGCCAAATAATTGCAGTCAACTGATTGATGTAAAATTAATGGGAAAATGTAAATGGTGATTGCAAATTTTGAAGTCAAGTTTCAAATTAAAATGTCCTGTCCGAAATTTATTAAAAAGGAAAATGTCGAAAGGCAAAACAATTGAAATGCTTATTAATAAAATACGAAACAATATGCCTATACATATATTGCGAAATAATATATATTTTGCGAAATATAATAAAATTAATAACACAAATTGCGCGATAAAATTTCGAAATCAATTGCGAAACAATCAGGAGTTTAATGCACGACTGGACTGGGTCGCACGAACTTGCCCTTCTAACAAACTATGGGATTTAAAAAAAGTTTAATTGAATGAATTATGTTCAAAGGGGAAAAATATTCGAAAATGGCCCAAATGTGAGATCATGTTGTATGATAGCTATTATTAAACGTTTGGTTAGCAAACAATTCTAAATGTCATTTTGTGTTAAATAATTAACTTAACTTTCGTACCAAATTTATTTGAAATCGTTAAAGCCGTTATTAATTTATGGCCAAATTTATGAAAAACCGTTAACACCAAATCTTCGTTATATGCATTTTTAGCCAAAAACCTGAAATGCAGTTATATTAATTAAAATTACTACAAACATAACGTACACCAAGTTTTATAAAAATCGTTTTAAGCCGTTTTCGAAAAAATTTGAAAAACTAAAACCGTTATATGGGAGGTACAGGTTATAGGCGGGCTAAAACGAAAGTTCGAATTTCTCCTCTAGGGAATCACCAAAAAGTGCTACCGGTGAGGCTGTAGTTCGGTGCACAGACAGACCGACGGACGGCATGACGAAACCTACTTTTTTAGGCTTCTCTAGTATCGTAATGTCAAGTGTGATTAAAACCTCGAAATTTTTTTTACACAAAACCAATATTTGCCCTATTGAGCAAGTAATAAGTTAGGGTCAAAATCCCAAAAACCTAAAGTCCCGAAAACCCAAAAAGTTTTTCCGAAATATCGAAAAATTATATAATTATAAAATTAGTAACAATTTTTTTTTGTAATCATCGAAACACATAATTTTTAATTTGGAATTTTTGGTTTTCTTTCCGACTACCGAAAACGAATTTAAAATTATTATTGCGAATTGGAAAATTTGAATAAAATATCCGCAGTAAATTTTTATCAATTTTAGATCAATTTAAATAAACATTTCTTGGTGATTGTATGGAGATTTGGAACCAATGGGTGCGGCACATTTCCATTAGTTGATAGACTGTCAACAATGACCCGTTCATATTGAAAAACGATTTATCCAAATTGAGTATTATCACTTAAAACCCATTTTATCTCATTAATATTATTGTGTTTTAAAACTAAAATGTAACCACATTTCGAGTTATATCTTTACGTAACATTCGTTTGTTATTACGAGTAGTGTACTGGTTGAAAAGGTGACCCTTGGAGTTCATATACATAGAATTAAACTCTGATTTAAATAAAAAAAATAAGGTTGTTAGTTTATGAATGGGCCACAAAAAATAACGGTATTTTTGGAAAAAAAGAGAGGGAGGCAACGTCAATAAGACATTTGTCATTCAAAAACAATTTTTTTTATAACCAAAAATATAGACGGAACAAGTTAATTAGAAGTAAAAGGATCCGTAGTAGCCTTCGCGTCAAAAATACCATAGTGTGAGTAAAATACAGCAAGACAAACTCAGCTGTTACTGTCATCTATTAATAAGAGACTCCGAGAAATCCGTCCAAAAGGCATTATCATATCATAGGTAGGTCCAAAGTTCCTTTACAATCGCAATATAGAGGCTGGCCTAAGAGCTCCTGAAAAATGCAACGATATCAGCATTTAGTTGGCCGACGTTTTTTGAAGTCTGTAGTGAAGTTATGAAGTGAAAAGGTTGGGGTCTCAATCGATATTGTAACATCATCAAAAAAAACAGACGTATTCACAGTGCTTTTATTTAATTTGTGCAAGTTTTCCAACTTACCCCACATAGGGTTACCATCAAATATAATTAAAAATTCCAACAGTCAAATGAAAAAAACCTGATTTTTGAAAAAAAAAAGCTTAACGCGTAACATATAGAAAATGTTTGTTTAGTTTTAAATTTCTCACGGAATGTTTTCCGGCAAACGATTTTCCCATACATTCTTACACGTTTGCCCGCGTCATGATAGCTTCATAAATTACCAAAAATCTGAAAAAAAAAAAATTAAGAGCAAGACTGGGTCGCACAAACTTGCTCTTGTGGTAAGTTATACCTGAGGGTTTAAAGTACAAACGGAATATACGAGAAAAACGTATGAAATTTTATTAAAAGTACTAAATCCATGTCTTACAAAGATTTAGACCAAAAATCAAAGTAGGTATACAAAAAAATTTCATAATTAAATATGAGTTTACGAAAAAAAAATTCAAAATCGTTGGAGCCGTTGTCGAAAAGATCGATTTTTTTTTTAAATAATATTTCGAAAATATTTTTCTTATAAAGTAAGTATGCAAATTTTTGAACTTAATTTACTATACCTACCTTAAAATTAAATTTTTTAAAAATGCGTCTTCAGATTTTAAAAATAATGAAATCACAAAACCAGTTTTTTTAAAAATTACCTATTTTAATTTGCAAAAATAGTGCTTTTATATGTAGAAGGTATTGAATATTTTTTGTTGCGATACCGCCGCATTGTAGTAGATGTTTTTTGGAGGGAGGGGAAAAATTGCACGATAAGTCGTTCGACGAGATATTATCAAACTGAATGTTTATGTTTGCGGGAAAACGTTCCGGTTTTGCGGAATTTTTATTATGACCCAAAAAACTATCTCTGACATTTACCTTTCGAAGAGGATTTCATTCAAATGTAGGTTGCTTTCGGAAGGTCGTGGCTCGCTTTATCCATTACTGCGATGTTGCAAAGAAAAACAAAGGTTGTGATATCATACGTTGAGTTGACAAGTCCGAACAGTTTTGGGCCTGTGAATGTGCGATATGTACCACAACTTTAAATTTTGTATGTTTTTTTTTTTTTAATTTTATTTTTATTTCATTGAGTTATAATAAATAAAGGTTGGCATACCTAGAAAAGGCAACAAAAATAACCTGACAAAGCGCGTGGCCTGGCCTGAGCCTGATAAAGTAGAAAAAAAAAACGCGTCAGCCAAAATCCTGACGTTTTAAAGCCCTAACCCCACACCTTGTTCGATGAATATATTGTATAATAAATGCAAACATAATATAAATTGAAAGTCTTATTGCGTTTGTTTAAAAAAAAAAAACGACAAATCTCAATATTCTCATTCCATTGTTCATCTGGTTAAACTTGTACCACAAATATATAGTTAAACACTAATTCTTAATCGTAAGGGTATCACAATCACCACACTGTATTTTTATTTAATTGCGTCACCTGTTCCTACTAACCCCATACCTAGTTTGATTGATATATTTGCATAATATATATAAAAATATTATATACTGAGCGTCACAATCGCTTTAACTGCCAACTTAAAGGAGGAATCCGTGTACTTTCATTCACTTTGTTCATTTGGTCCAACTAGCCCCACAACTAGTTCGCTACAAATAATGTAAATCAGAAGTGATAATCGCTTTCAAAATCTTCCAAACAGAATCAAATTAAATTAATGGTCCAATTTTATGAATTAAACAAACACTTCATCTTTAAATTTGCAAATTTATCAGTAAGTTATGCATCAAAAGAAAATGATAACAAAGAAAAGCAAACTGCCCTTGCAGAATCCTTTAAAGGATGATATCCTTCACCTTTATTTATGCCACCTATAATATTTCTTTTTGCTTTATTAAACTGGGTCATTAAGTTTAAAGTTTTGTCTGTCTACATATACAACTAAAAATAGAAATCACCGTTGTAGGACAACTTCGACCAAAAACAAAAAAAAATTATTTAGCGTATCCTTTCGAAGGAGAAATGAACCAGGACAAGTTTGTAGCTAAAGTGTTAGTCGTAAGCTTTTGTGCTAAATTACTGCTGTGATATTTTTAACACAGAATTACACTCTCTAAACTCTAAACCATCTAGGTTTGTAGGCAGAGAAGGTGCTGGTGGGGAAGGTGTGGAATAGAATTTGTCTCCACAGCTGACTCCATTCTTGGCGGAAGAGAACAAAAAGTTAAAGGTATTACAAAATGATGTTGCTGATGGTGTAAGTGTTAGGGTATCTATTTTAAAATCTCAAGACATTCTCCAGCATCACCAGTGCCAAAGCGCAACGGAGAATAAAATAAAATGAAATTAAATTTTATGGAGACCAAAGGAATAATAGTGGAAAATAGGAGCTTCTATACATAGCACGACTAGTTCGGGGGGATAAAAGCACCAAATGCGGCGAAGTGGTGATTGAAGTACAATTAAATGGAGGATTCGCCTCGCCTGTCTGAGAGTAATTATGGAAAACTATTGCAAGAATGTTAAAGGTAGGTGAATATGTATAGTATATAGAGGTATACATTGAGCTGCAAGTGGTATAGATATTTGGGTAAATAGAAGTGTTAATGGGTGCGGAATTTGTTGTGGGAAAAATGAGATCACGGAAGGATATCCAGGCAAGAAGCAATAAATTGTCAAAAGTGTATCTGTTGAAAATATTTTTACTTAATCGTTCACAAAATACCGGAAAAAAAATCAAGTTTTCGGTTCACCTCGGAAGATATTAATAAATTTCACGCTGAGATTATCTTTTTCGTTAACCAATACAGTTTGAATTAGGAACGACAAGAGAGTTCTTAATTATAGTTCCTTTATTCTTGTTCGAGCTTAATTTGGGTTTAAAATGGATGTCAGGAATGAATATTAAAAAAATTAATTACGGAGTTTCAAAAATAATTACTTGAGCTCGGCTTTGGTAAAGGAGGAGGTTGAAAGGGCGCATGCAGCAAATCATCAACAAACTATTAGGTATGGGTGGAAGTACGCCTGGGAACTGGAATATCAGTTCTGTCTGCCCGATCTTTAAAAAAAACTCATCGACGGCTCTATGTGCGAGGAAAGCGAATGCAGGTAAAGATACAACGGTGACGTGAAATAGCGCCAAACGAAATAAAACTTAATTTCAATTTTGGTCTTATTTCGTCCTAAAAAACGAAATAACGCCAATTTGGCTTTTTTTCGTTGTGGTAAACGAAATTATGCCAAAAAAGTTTTGTTTAATTTGGGAAATAGAGCCAAATTATTTTAAAATAAAGAGAAAGGTACCCCTTCTGCCTGGGCCTACGATAAGATTTAGGGTGAGTGCGAGCTTTGGCAAATGCAAAGTTTTTGAAGAAACACCTCTGCATGTACACAAACTTGCACCCAACCCAAATCTTATCGTAGGCCCAGGCAGGGGGTTTGCAGGGAGGCAGCATGCTCCCCCATACCTATCTCAGTGTTTACACTCAACAATCCTTAAATACCTTGTTCTTGTTGATTAGAAACGAAATAACGCCAATTTGGCCTTATTTCGATTTCTAAATTGAAGTAAAGCCAAACTCCAAATTTGGGGTTATTGAAAACGCAATATGGCTAATTTGGCGTTATTTCATTTGGCGCTATTTCACGTCACCGGATATAACCGCTGTGTAGGGTTCAATATCGTTTTTTTTAAATCTCGTTTTAAAAATCCTGCTTTTTATAATCCTGTATTTTATAACCCCGCTATAAACTCCGCTTTTTGTAATCTTTTTTTTTTTGGGACCGTTTTTTATTGTCGCATTTTTTATAATCGTACAATTTTTTTTAAATGAAACAACTATAGTTCTGTTTGCAAAAGCGGAATGATGTGTGTCTGGTAAACCAATTTGTCGGTATCAGATTTTGCGAGATTTTAAAAAGCGAGATTATAATGTATCGAGATTTTGAAAAAAAGTTATTTTGGGAGACGGGATATTAAATAAATCAGTAGAAGATAGTAGTAATAGAAGGAATTTTAAAACTTTTTTTTCTGGATATCGGGATTTCAAATCCAAATTTAATGTCGAATTCCTTTCAAATAAAATGTTGAATTTTTTCGGACTAAAGTTGTTTCTTTTTTTCGGAAAAAGATTGATCTTAGGAGAAAAAATCTCAAATAATTATGATCCATTGAGAAAAAAGTTGCTTTTTCCCCTTCAGATCAACTTTTCGGAGTTCGATATGAATCTCGATTTGTAGCAAGATTTACGCATACTTAAAAGATTTTATATTCCTTCTTTCAGATAATCATTTTAATTGTATCGTGTGGTTTATTTTAATAGAATTTAAAAATAAAAATCGTTGAAAACAATCTATTAGAATTGAGTTTTGTTGAAAATTCAGCAATTTGTCAATAAAGTGAATTATAGTGAATTATTAAAATCTTTTCTATATAACACAATAAAATTACAAAAAAAAACATAGGAAGGGAAAAAGTCAACTTTTCATAATATGGTCTGGCAAAATAAAACAACATTTCTTTTATTTTCCAATTACCACTGACATAAATAAATCTGAACAAAGACAAAGAATTTGAAGAATTTGCATCTATCCATACATTATTCAAGATCACAAATTTTTTATTTCACAATGAAAGTCACTGAAAGAGCTGTAGGTTTTGTTGCATGACATAATTTGGCAGTGAAATTGGCAACCAAAAATAAAACCAATATCCCAGCAGGTAGATGTGTGGCACGTTGTCATAATACAGGAAATAATTTATTGATATCTACTGATATTTATCTATATATGTACATATAAATAAAGATATTTTTTTTCCAGCGTTCTCACATAAAATATATATTTTTTTCTGAATGTGGGCAGAAAAAAAAAACTTGAAAGAAACCAACGGATGACACAAGTTTGCACGTAACGATTTGAAGCATCGGAGGGACGGGGAATGAATGACCGTCTGATTGGAATGATTTAATGAGATTTTTCCACGCGTAATGTATCTATCAGAATCAGCTTTGGTATCATGAAAGTCGTACAAGCAGAGCAAAACTAATAGTAGGAGAGCTAGCGACCGATTTTGCGACATTATTTTGGTGCGCTTGAATATTTGTTCAGTTATTGATTCAGTGTCACTGATTAATGAATGACAATTATGGTTACCAGAAATGGCCGGAAACCAAAGATACAGACCCTCAAAATGCAGAAAAAATTACCCAACTATGTAGGTACCTAAGTAATTTTGTCACGAATTTTTTTTTTCACTAAAATGTAGTTCGAAACGTTTAGAATAAAGCCGTAAAAGGGTTGCCAGAGCGACTCAAAAAATTCAATAATTTTTTGTAAGTGTTTTCATACTGTTTTTTGAGTTGCTCTGGCAACCCTTTTTCGACTTGATAATGTTATGGCAGTTATGCGTTACCATCATTATTTTAAACGTTTCGAATTACATTTAAGTGAAAAAAAAAATTGTTTGGTGATTTTTTCTGCACTTTTAAGGGCTGAATCTTTGGTTTCCGGCCATTTGCGGTAGCCATAATTGTCATTCATTAATCAGTGGCCCTGAAGCAATGACTGGACAAAAATTCAGAAATAATGTCAAAATAATGCCCCAAAATCGGTCGATAGCTTTCGGACTATAATAGGCAAGCTGAAACAAGGTCAACAAAGACATATTTATACAAAATACCTATATAATGGAAATATTGTATAAATTGGCAAGGATGATATAAAAATATAATATGGATTGGTATTATAGGTATAGTAGGTATTGATTCAAGGAGAGGGAATAATAATTATTAGTTTATAAATAGAAATTGGATTTTGTTAAAGGATAATATTCGTTTAATAATATTGTATGTCTTAAGGATTTATTTGGAAATAATTAGGAATTCTTATGAATGATATCACGTTGTATATTGAGTTTAATTAAGGTTTTTTTTGTTAAGGATTTACATCACGATTGTTATACAAAACGATTTATAATTAATGAGTAGCACAGATAAGGAGAAATGTTGCCTTTGCATTGAAGAAATTCATGCTCGACATTATATATATCTTAGTGTTACTGAACGCTGGTGTCGTTGCATGTTTTTGGAAGGTTTTGCTTCTACCTTTAATTCCCCCGGAATTCAGCGAAATGTTTGCGAAATGTTTGCCCTTGACTGCAGTATCAACCACAGAATCAATATTTTCGATTAAATAAGTATTAAGATGATGACTCCCTTCAATTAATTTCTTTCTGTGTTTCTATTTTTTCTAATGAACTTGGAAATATTATCTGAGAGGGACATACAAAACGAGAAAGAAAGATTCAGCTGTTGACGAACCAACTCGAATTAGTCTCGCACTTTGGGAATACGGGAATTCCAAATAGCACTTTATCAACTGGTATCTTCAGAAGTTTTAACTATTCACTACGCTACTTCGGAAGACGCTGATATACAGGGTGATTGTTATATACGGTGCTTGAGTCTGTGGGTTGGGTTAAGAAAAGAAAAAAAAATCGTATGGAGGGGGCGTCTATTTTCCCCCGTTTAGGCGGGAGGCACAATTTTCGAAAAGCACCGTATACCAATCACCTTGTACATAGTCGCCAATTTAGTTTTTCACGGGATGAAAACATTTGATCCGTTTCCTATTCTATACTGGTCAGGTCACGAGGTGATGGAAAACCGTATTCGTCCAGTCCGTATTTAAAAAGACAATTATTGACCAATTGCTCTAAGCTAAGGTATACATCGAGAAATATTTTGAAGGACAAAATGTACTGACAGAGTACTTCTTTCTGAGGAATATAGGTCCACTGATGATTTGAATTCTGGTATCACGGAAAAATGGAAGCAATCTTTATACGTATAATAAGACAATTGCGCCTGGATATTGTAAAACGTTTTTAAGTGCGAAATTATTCCAGGGTTAGATTTACTCCGGGTTAACTGCGATGGAAACAAGGTTTTCAGTTAGTTTTGAGATCCGGAGTTAATTCAAAATCAATCCAGCTAAATTTGTGAGATAATTATTCTGAATTCTGGGTTTCAAACTGACTTAAAAATGTGTTTTCATCAGCGTTAATCTAACCCAGGAATAAAATCGTACTGAAAAACATAAAACATTGCTCATTAAGCATATATAATTCAACAAGGTCAACCAGTATATGTATGACTCTCCGCAGCTTTTCCTATTTCGGACAAACCAAATTGAGTTTCGAACATAAAATTTGTGATATCTTCTTCTACACCTGGTCGCACCACCATTCATAAGAATATCTTCTCTTTCGAAATGACACTAAGGGTGGCTTCAAATTTTATCAGTTGGATTAAGTATTGCTTACTTTCTAATGTCGAATTCCTTTTACCAAAAAAATTGGTCTTACAAAAATTGATTTTTTCTCGACATATAATTTTTCCCGACAGCAAATAGATAGTGTTTAAAAAAATGATCTTTTTTTGTGATTGTGTGCTTGTTGTTTGACAGCCGGAATCATAAACACTCAACTAGCGTACCGAAAATATCAAATCTTTTAAGTATGCGTGCAAATACGTGTAAATCTTGCTTCCAAATCGAGATTCAAGCAAAATATTTTTCAGATCAAAAAAGTTAATTTCCCCTCAAAAAATATGACGTTTGACAGATTTTTTTCTAAACAAAATCAATTTTTTTTCTAAACCAGATCAATTTTTTGGTGAAAGGATTTCGACATAAATGTATAAACTTTGAAAAACATAAAACATTCAATAAAACATAAAACAGAAATAAAAAAATAATTATCAGCAACCTATAGATTGCCAATCCACTCAATAACTACCTCCTCCTTAATTTTTATATGTACATTGTGCATATGGTAGTACCTAAAAGAGGTAAAATGTATCTAATTTCTTTTCCTTAATCCCATTTTCATCGAAATAACCTTAATCCCCTCACACACGAATTAATTAAGAATCCAATAAATTGATTGTAATAAAAAAAAAATTAAGGCCTTTTCAATTGAAAAGTGTTCTTAAAATACTCTTTATTCTTTTCCAAACGTGTCTTTCTATTTTCTGACAATTTATCTATCAACTATACCGTTATTTACCCACTATATTTGAATAAGTACAATTAATTCACTTTGAGTGTCACTTTTCCCTCTCTTAATACCTTGCATCTGTTTAGGTTTACTCTTTCCGCTTCTTGCATTATGCAGAAACTGCACGCATGCACAAACTTACACTCTAAAATATAGATATTTATACAGGGTGAGTCATGAGCAATGCGACAAAATTCTAGGGCGTGTAGGTTGCGTTGAGACAAGAAAAAAATTGTATGGGAGGGGGGGTCTATTCCCCTCCGTTTAGCCGGGAGGGGCAATTTTGGAAAAAACTGACTTCAAATGGGAAAAAAATTATTTAAAATCAACGGCTTCATTCACAATGCTGTGCGATACGTTTTTGAAAAGCCAATAACTTTTTCTTTCATTCTGTGTTTAAATAAATCTATTCTAAGAAATAGTTTTTGAAATATTAATTTTCAAAGTCAAAATTTTGAAAAAAAATTGAAAAAAAAATTTCAAATTCATTTTCAAATTCATTTTTTTCAAAATTTTACGTAATTAAGTGCTAATTTTAAATTCAAAATTCAATGCTGTTATTAATTCTAAGTCTAAATAAGAAAACCGGATGCAAAAATTTTATGTCGTTCTCAAGAAATTAAAAAAAAACCAAAACCACCTTTTTCTAAGAAAAACATTTATTTTTATTGTAACGAAGCAATTTAAGAAGCATTAATCTTAGTTTTTTTAGTTTTTTTTATTCCTTTTATTTTTACTATGTTTTTTATTGCAAGTACTTATAAAAATTCTTGATATGATCTCCATTGTTTAGAAGGCATAGATTATATCTCCTTGTAATGGCTTCACATAAGTTTATGCTTGACAAATTTTCCTGCAATTTGACTCCAGCGACTTCAATTCGTTCCTTCAGTTGTTCCAATGATACTATTTCCACTTCGTAAACATAATTCTTCATAAATCCCCATGTATAGAAATCTAGGGGAGTTAAATCTGGTGACCTAGGCGGCCATTCAGTGGGGCCCCTTCTTCCGATCCAACGGGTGTATGAGCTTGACATCGTTACGTGTTAATGAGTTAATATTCAAATTTGAAATAATTACTAAGCAAAACTGCAATGCCTTTTATTTATCTTTCGTTGCAATTTTCTTTTTTTTTCATTAAAAAAAATGCGGTTTTATTGTCCCTATTGTCCCCATAACAGGTAGAACCCATGGGCTGCGGGCAGGCCAAGGCAAAAATATTGACAGGTCAGTTTTCAGAAGTTATCAATGAAAATAATATTAATCCAGGGTTATTCCAATACTATTTAATTTTATTACGTTCTCATAAAACTCCAATTAAAAAAAAAGTAAAAAAACTAAGATTAATGCTAAATAAATAAATAAATTGCTTCGTTACAATAAAAATAAATGTTTTTCTTAGAAAAAGGTGGTTTTGGTTTTTTTTTAATTTCTTGAGAACGACATAAAATTTTTGCATCCGGTTTTCTTATTTAGACTTAAAATTAATAACAGCATTGAATTTTGAAATTAAAATTAGCACTTAATTACGTAAAATTTTGAAAAAAATGAATTTGAAATTTTTTTTTCAATTTTTTTTTTCAAAATTTTGACTTTGAAAATTAATATTTCAAAAACTATTTCTTAGAATAGATTTATTTAAACACAGAATGAAAGAAAAAGTTATTGGCTTTTCAAAAACGTATCGCACAGCATTGTGAATGAAGCCGTTGATTTTAAATAATTTTTTTCCCATTTTAAGTCAGTTTTTTCGAAAATTGCCCCTCCCGGCTAAACGGAGGGGAATAGACCCGCCCTTCCCATACGATTTTTTTCTTGTCTCAACGCAACCTACACGCCATAGCATTTTGTCGCATTGCTCATGACTCACCCTGTATACAACTTCCACACCTTTTTTCTTCAGTAAATTTTGCATTTCCACCCATAGTTTTGTTCTTCTTTGAAAGGATGGTAAACCGATAGGTGAAAAAGAAAACAAAAAACCGAAAAAAAATCTGTGCACTTTTCTGTGGTGTTTTTGAAATACTTCAAACCTTCTTATTCGTTATTCTAACTTTGTGTAGGTAGATGTATTTGATGGAGCATGTAGGTGTGGTACCTCTTAATTTCTGTTTAATACCACGAAGGTAAAGTGCACTTCAACTACTAAAGGATAGTTACAAAAACTTTATGTGAAACTTTTGAATAAAAAAACCGAGAATTAAATTCCAAGCCAAATAGGTCTTAATAGAAATAGCAGAGGAGCAGAAGTGCGAGCGTATGTACCACTAAGGGAAAAACATGCAACCAACACAACTTGACACATATCATCTTCAGAAGGTACTAAAATAATCAGTCAAAGCAAAGTTGCTGTTTCATTAATGAAAATTATAATAGACTATCTGTTACCTGGCGCGTTGCTGCCGCAGAAAAAATAAGGGAGAAAACATTGTTTTTGAAATATATTCAGTCCTATCATTCAGTCCTCTCTCTGATTTCATACAAATAATTTTATGAAATTTTTAAAAATGTCGTTAAAAAAACACTTAATTACAGTGCAACCAAAAAAACTGTTGTGCGGCACATAAAAATTTGCGTTGGATAAAATTTTTCCTTCAAAAATCCTGCAGTTCGTATTAAGTCGGAGAATTTTCCGTTCCGAACGGATTTTATATGAGTGATTTTTTGCCAATTATGATGTCCACCATTTAAATTTTTTTTTCATAATCAGCTTATTAACGGTACCTGCCATAACCGTTTTTTTATTACTCTGACTATCTTTTGAACGGCTTCACCGAATGAAACGAAATTTAATATTCGAAAACTACTGCTAAATTGAAATGAAACTGCAAACAAAATATTTGAAAAAAGTAGTTTTTGGAAAAGTTTTTTTTTTTTTGACAAAACCGATCATTCCAATTTTCTCGAAAAAAATACGATCAATTTCGATAAAAATTTTACATGAGTGATTTTTTACCAATGGTGATGTCTTTCGTCTGAAAATTTTTTTCATAATCAGCTTATTAACGTTACCTGCCATAGAACCGTTTTTTTATTATTCCGACTATCTTTTAAACGGCTAGACCGATCGTAACGAAATTTAATATTCAAAAACAACTGCTAAACTGAAATAAAATTACAAAAAAACATTTTGAATAAAAGTAATTTTTGAAAAAGTTTTTTTTTGCCAAAACCGATAAATCTAATTTTCTCGAAAAAAAATACTATAAACTTTGATAAATTTCAAGTAATTATATTTTTCCCGAAAATTTTCATATAAACCTTTTTTGATTCCTTACATTTGTTTATAAAAGATTTTTTTAAAAGACAAATAGCTATGTCAAAATATAAAATTCTGAAAATCTTTTCTTTATAAAAAAAAGCTGGTCAAATTAATTTTCCAGTGGTAAACAAGAAAGTAACTTGCCCCAAGTGCAAGTTTGTGCGACCCAGTCGTTAGCTTTATTTTCTGACACTTATCGATACGATTGATAAGTAATGCATATTGAAAACATCACCTTTTTATTTTAAGTTTTTTGATGTAGAATGCACATTAATTCTGAATGTTTGAGCATCACACATTTATGAATTGCGGCTGAAGAATGATAAATCTCTATACTTCAATATGATTCGAAAGTTATGTTCGATGGTAAAGTGATAACTATTTCCTGCATTGAGTATTACTGTTAAGTTTTATCAGAGGAGGTATTCATCTGGCTATTTAATCAGAACACTTTATACCATTCATTAAGAAGAATTCATTGTTCAACATATTTTTTAAACTGATAGTTTGTCAAGGATTCCATAACTTTGGTAAGGGGGACCTTATTACATTCGGAACGACTGAATGCTTCGGAAAAAGACCTGTAGAATAGGATACTTATGAAAGTTTAAGTAATTATTTTAAGCCAGCTTAAAAGTAAATTTCTTCAACATAATCACAATCATGAATGAAATATTATCCGAGCCAACGGATCTGTGCTGGAAGGAAAGACTTATCTAATAAAATGTTCACGTTTCCAAGTATAGCGGTAATGGTAGCACTTTATATATAGCAGTAAACCGTGTTGGAAAACAATTCAGCAATGAATTTCAATTTCGTATATTTTTAAAAAATAAGGACACATTTTTACTATAGTCGAGACATTTCAGTATTTTTCGTCGTAATTGTAAGATATCAAAAAATACATTTTAGATTTACCCTGATGACCAAAGTTAATTAATTATGGTCTGTTAATTCGAATTGCATATATAGAAACTTCTTCTAAGATTTAATTATTCGAAGTTTATAAGAACTGCGTTAAAACAAAATTGATACCTTGTTTGGTTTTTGATATTAAATTTTTAAGACACCTTTTTTCTTGGCATTGATAATTTTTTTACTTTCGGTCAATTTTTTCAATTTTTCCAAGAAAATGCGTAATAAACATAAAAATTAGATATTTCGTAACTTAGGAAAACCTGCAGCTTCAGAAAACTTCTTTACCATAATTCTGTATCGGTCATCAGTCATATTAACCATGAAACCCGCGGCAACGACGCATATTCGGCAATATTCTCTACAGCACTTGTTCTGTTACGTGTTGTTTTAAAATCTTACTTCGAGGCTGGGCCACCTTGAATGAAGTGAATGGTCAGTGTCACACATTTAAAAGTACATATATTAAAAAAAAAAATTTTTTCATTTATTTTTTAATCTGATATATGTAACATGACTACAAACTACAAAAAAACACACGCCAATTTTCGTTTCGTCATGTGGATTGTGATTGCCCAACGCCCATTAAGGGCAACCCAGATCTTAATTAAGCCCAAAGTAAATACAATTAATTCGGTTTAAATAAAACATTTTGATTCCGGAATCCTCCGGTCTGAAAGTTTTAAGATAAGGAATTCTAATCCTTACCTTAAAACTTTCAGACCGCTTCATTTTAAATTTATGTGGAAAGGATTTTGTTTTTAATACAAAATTCCTTTAAAAAGAAGAAATCAGTTTTTACGTTCCATTATCATTTTAACGATCCCACTCTAAAATTTTCCTGCTGACTTATCAGCAACTGAACCACCACCGAACCGACCCAACTTCGTTTTGTCCTTTTTCATTCCAAAAAATCGTAAACCCACTGTCTCTTTTGTCAAAATAATATTATGAAATTATCACGACTTTCTCTCTTTATTGCTTCGGCACTTCAAAACTATCAAAATGTTATAGCCTTGCAAACAAATTTCATATGAAAATCACAGGCTTCTTCCTCATACATTTTTTCATAATAGCAAACTTTGTACTTTTTCTATTACATTCAGGCCAAATGTCACATAAAAAAAACTTTCTCCAGTGAAACCACCACCACAGCCAATTTCCTCAAAAATTTATGAATTAAGTTGAGTCCAGCTCCTCGCGCCTTTAAACTTAACATAAGAGCTTTATATAAATCTTTTTTTTTTTTCTTTTCTTTTTCCAAACAGCAAATTCACATCAAAAGGATTGAATATCCTCTGCAGAGACATAATAAGTGTTTGTGCCATTATTAGACAAAAAGGATTTCTATCTCTTTTATTTTATTTTATTTCCCTTAATATCATTTCAGTTCTGGTCGTTGCCCGTGCCCGTTGAGTATGTTCTTGTTTTTTTTCTTACACTCCTACCATTACAGTTCTAAAAATAAGATATAACTACAATGTTAAACTGGAAAAAGGATTAGAAAACAAAAGGAAAGACTAGACACCAAATCTTAACAAAGGAATGTATCCAAATATTCCGTATAGTTTTGGTCGTAGATACTTTTCGCTATTTGGTATACCATTACGCCAATAAAACCATCTTGTCTAATGTGCTGGTTTTTCACAGATTTTATTCGTTTTAAAATGAAGCAAGGGTATTTATTCGCACTCCTTGTTAGTAGGTAGTTATACGTTCAACTATTCCATAGACCCTCATTGTACAGTGGAACAATTTTCTGGATTATGGGAAAAAATTCAAATACTTATTGCATGTTGTTACTAATTTAGCACATGGATAATAGCATTGAGTTTATACACATAGAAAAAACATGTGTAAGTTTCAAATGTCGTTACTATCGACATGTTTTTTTTTTTACTTTTGTAGCAATTATTCATAGTTAAAAGGCAAGAGAAATAAAGAAAAACAAATACAAATGCATACAGAAGTGTTTTGTTCGGTTCTGTGTGAGTAATTTTTGTTACAAGAATTTGGGGCAATAATAATTATTCCATATGCTCATTTAGCGACATCTACTTCGGTGAGTTTGAGTTTGGATTTCGAGAAGGTAGATTATTAACATTTAATAACTTGAATTAGAAGTAAATATCTTTTTTATTATCAATCAAATAGTTTTGAAAATCCATTCAGATTTCTTGCTCATGTTAGACTGTTATGGGATAACCAAGTTTGAAGGAAACCGCTGAAGCTGAAGTACATACACTGAAAATAAAATCTAGGTACTATTAACAAAAATTCAAGTTGAATCAACAAAACTTCTGTTAATATACCTAAGTAAAACAAAAACGTTCAGTTGATTCAATACAAACAACCAACAAATTGTTATATTAACAAAACTACTTCGATGCTACAACAAAATGTTTTCTGATTAAGACAAAAAATATTAGTTTCGAAGAAATACTAAAGAAAATTTATAAGATCACCACTCATAAAAATAAAGAAAATATTTTCTTATATTTTGTTGATATTACAAAAAAAAATGCATTCCATAAAATTAATTTGTAAAATAAAAAAAAAAATCTGTTGATACAAACAAAATTACATATGTTCATTTAGCAAAAATGTTTGTTGATTTCACACAAAATATATAAATTCACAAAATTGATTTCATATTCAACACAATGTTTCTTGTTAATTCAACAAAGTGGCTATGACAAAAATAAATTTCACGAAATATTTTGATTCGTGATCAAAAAAAAATTGTTAATCTATCAAAAACATTTATGTATTTAACAAAAACATTTGTTAATTTAATAAAAAAAATGTTAAATTATCAAAATATGATGTTAATTTCACAAAAAAATTATAAAAATCAAAAAGAGATCAAACCGAGTATAATTTACGATAATATCACCTATTACTTAAATAACCAAACATTTCTGAGTCTTTACACCTTAATACTCAAGGTTGCTATTTTGCTATCATTATATTATAACGGAAGGCTTAAAAGAGACTTTTCATACAAGTTGCACCTTCACTTATTATATTTTTTTTGCATAAGACGGTTTGTATCGTAAAAGAAGCAACACAAATCATTTTTTTGTAAATTTTGTAAAATTTGTATAATGTCTGAGCCAAGATGTTGTTAAGCCGGAATAGAAATTGTTGAGAGCTTAAACATTGCAACGGTATTACATTACAATATATATTCCTTCTGCATTTCTATATGTAAAACATTTTATGTTTAAAATTAAACTTCGCCTTTTATCCAATAACATTTTTTCCAACATAAAATCGCCCTGTTCCACTGTTTTGTTCTTCTTCTGTAGAAATAAAAAATTAAAATAAAACTGCCCAACTATTTCATTAGCCGATTGAAGTGTGGTTTGCTGCAAGATGTCGGTACTATCGGCTGCCACTATGCCACAGCCACACAATCAGCTTTATTCAATGATTTCCGCACGATTTCTTTCGCAGAGATTCTATTCCATTTCTGCCATTTACAGTCAGGCAACTGAACACAGATTTGCAGGTCTATGGAGCAGCAGAGCTTCAAGAAATGGAATTAGTGTCCAATTCCCAGAATATGTTTCCAAGTATAGTCTTCTTCTAGTTTGTAGATGGCGTGCCTAGAATATTTCGATGGCGATATGGCACAAGGGTGCAAGAGAAATACGTAAAAGTTAATGACGTTTTCGGTTAAATTGCAGTTCTATTTTCATTTTGTATCTGATTTCCAACTAAACTCAAATAAATAGTTTGTTATTTAAAAATTGATTGACGACGAAGCCATAATGTTTTGTTTGCTATTGTGTTTATTATGGTGGGGGCTTTATTTTTCTTAGATGTCAATTAATGGATTTCTTATGGAAATTTTTAAGCCCAATTGTGTGTGTGGGGTGGCAAGTGACAGTCTACTACAACGCAAAACTATGAAGTCATGCATGACAATGTTTTTGCTCTTTGAAGTGCGTTTCCAAATGCGTTACAATATATGCTATGGTGGTGTATATGAAAATATACGGAATTTGTTACAGATTTTCTTAGGAAATGGCGCAAGTTGGGGAATTTACATACACGAAGAGGTTGAATGGATATAATATGAAAATGGAAAAGAATTTTTGGAAGTCATAGAAACGAATTGGCATAAATTCCATTTCATTAATTTGAAGATTTATGAAATTATTATACCTTGAATGTATATTATATACTTATACATGTATTTATTGACAATTTGATGAATTGAATGTTCAATAATTTAATAGGGAAACAATTTATACAAATATGTTTTCCATGATTAATGCGTTAGGTTAGGACCTAGTAAAAGATAGTACCTTGGCGATATAATTGGATGAAATGGTGGGTTTCTGATTTATGTGAGAAATACATTAATATGTCTAAGAATTTACCACACATTTTTAAAGAATATTTGTTTGAGAAAAACAATATTGACAGTTTAATGGGACAGATTCCAAAATAAACAGATTACAAAAAATATTCATTAATGCGAATGAAGCCAAGGAAATAAATCTTTACGATTCATAATAAATTCTTTCTTTTAATGGATTGCGTTTCGCACGCTGCTAGTTTGTGGGCTCGTCAGATGACGTCCAGCAAAAATCACATTTTCATTACGCAATTTAAAGATTTTTCTAGCTCAGCTTCATAACTTTTTTGACAAAAAGCTAATGTGAACTATACCATGCAAGATCACGGATGCAATCATTTTCAACTGGAGTTGGTGTTTTTGTTTTGCCTCGTGGCCAAGGCTAAGATATTACAAAGAAATAAAATCAATATAAATATATAAATAAAAAAAAAAAAAAAAATCTATAAATAGTAATAGGAAAATTATTTTATAAAAATTTTTCTTTTTATTGAAAATATTCAATCAAGTAGAAGATTTAGCATCAGTTTATTTTAAGATGACTTTCATGAAGGAGTCGGTTGGATCCGCAGTGGATTCGCACTCGCATAAAATTTTATTACTGAATCCGATGAATGAGCTGCATTATTGACCCGCGAACTACTTTTCCATTTTTGAAACTGTTTTATCATGGATATCAAAAGTTGACAAAGCAATCTAAGATACTTTAGTATCGTAAAATATCTAATATCGAAAATTTTACATTTTTTAATGATTTTAACGACGAATCTTAATCCGTCTGTGTTTCAGCAATCACTGGACCGATTTTAGAGGTTCATTTGCTGTTGGATAGGGGAAATATCAAACTAAATCGTGGGGACTATATTTCTGGACAGATGTCCACGGTTTGGCTAAAAAACGACACCAAAGTTGCATTTCCTAAAAAAAACCCAGATGACGTTTTCGAAAGCGGCAGTTGTCAATAAATTAATAGAAATACTGCAAAAAAACTTTATACGTTTCGGCGATCCAAAAATTTTTATTTCTGCTTTTTCTTAATTTTTTTTTTGCTTAAAAATCACCCTCATCCGCACCAATTTTACTGCGGATTTGCTTTTCCAACATTTGTATGGAGTGCGGATGTGCTGCGGATGCCTTTCGTTTTCAGTAATACCAATTTCACGAACAACGTTACCGACATTTATTCCCGCGTAAGGCTTGCGGATTCGCTAATACCAAATCTACCGAAAGTGAGAAAGACTCTCTCCGCAACTCATTCGTCGGATTCCCTAATAGGGCTGATTATAAAAAATTAAAACGTTTAGCGGCTTAAACACATAAACAGTCACTTGTTCATCGTGAAATCGATGTATTTATCTCTTTTCTTTTAATTTTTGTTCAGTTTTCCGTTTTGAATCCATGTTTTAAAAAAAATCTTCATCTTCGTCAAAATTTGTCCGTTAAGTGAGTCCAATGTGAACACCGTCTTTATTCACAACTGTCACCATCACCACTCACAAGAGAGTAATTAATTTGACATTTTCAATATTTTCAGAAAATAATAAATTTGACAGATTTGTACAAATCTAATTTTGACGTTTGTATATAGTATTCAGAGCGAACTGTGTTCAGAAGGTAATAAATTTAACATTGTGTAGGTATAGTTTGACAGATTCGTACGAATTAAATTCAAAAATCAACCTATCATCGCAAATCAATAAATTTATTAATTTTTGGCATTTTTTGATTTGACTGAATGTGCTTTCTTTGTCGTTAAAATGCAACAGGTGGATACTGTGTTAGAAGGCGTAGAAAGATAGGAAAGAATTATTTTGGTACCATGAAGAGAGTAAGTTGATTTTTTTTGTTTTTATTGCATACCTAATGGGTATGGTATTTGAGACTATTATTATGTCCCTGCGCTGGATTTATTCACTTTTTTGAAAATCAGACAATATACATGCGCATTTATTTGCATTCATTTATTTTATTATATTGCATCATCCATATATTTTTACTCCAGGATCAGGACGTTCATGGATGTACCCTCTATCTTTTATTTGGGAGATTTTTTTCGAGAATGAAGAAAATTTATTTAATTTGAAATTATTGACTAGCTATGGTG
Source organism: Baccha elongata (assembly GCA_951217065.1). Lineage (NCBI taxonomy): Eukaryota > Metazoa > Arthropoda > Insecta > Diptera > Syrphidae > Baccha > Baccha elongata. Next base: position 31,757,786 of record OX578272.1, read on the forward strand.
GACTTGGAATTTACTCATTGCTCATTTTGATTATTGTTTTATGTTGCCTCTTCACAAGGATAATAGAATTCACTTAGAAAAACAAAGGGGGAGAGTTATTACGGAGAATCGTAATAAATTTAGATTTTACCGTCTTTTTTTTGATAAATTATTTAACTTTAATGTTCTTTTTATAAACATCCTCCTTCACATATGGTATATGATAATATCGTCTTCATCCCACTTAATTCGCCCTTTCAGTTTTATAGTATAGTTCCTTTGTGATCGAAGAGGAGTGGGACTCCCTGGAGAGGTTAAAATATTCAATGACTTGGAGTATTGATTTTGACTCTATATAGATTTTTTTTGTATTCAATTGGAGAGAAAGACTAAATTGTAAGTACGTTTTACAGACGCGTATTTATTTTTGTGCTTTTGTTGGAATCTTCTCGTTCCAAAAAAGAAGCAAGATTATTCTGCCCACTTATTGTGGTCCATTTTATTAGTTTGTATTGTCTTATTTTAAGGCAAACGTGGTTGATGGACCAGAAAAAACGTGCCAAGATGATTACTTTTGGAAGAAGCGCTACCAAAATCTTTGGAATATTGAAATAATATTTTACTTTATGTGCGTGGGATGGTATTCTTACTCTCTTGGTTTTAGAACACGAACAACTGAAGGCAAGGAAAAGCTCTATAGGGTTTCAGTGTTGTGTTTACTTTTTGAATTTTATGAGATCATAATATGAACAATGTATACTCTTCTCTTATGGAAAAAATATTTCAAATATTATATGAAAGGAACGTGAGCAAAAGTAATCGAACGTGCTGAAATTAATATTTTTTTTTTAGAAAAAATTGGTTTTACTTGCTTGTGAATCGGTTTTATCAAAAATTGTTAAACATAGAAAGATGATGCTTTGTTTCACAAAGATGAAATACTTTTATGTTCAAATGCCTGGTTAAAGACAAGATCCTGGCAAAAAGCATAATGAATTTTCAATAAGAAACTAAATAAATTTATTATAGGATTTTACTCGTCCAAAATTCTGTCACTATCTTTATAAAACAAACAGATACCATAAACACTCTACATTGAAACAGAAAACTCTTCTTCCTTATGGTAAGTCTTGACGTGACTATAACCATGCAATTGCAAAGCTATAGGTAAAGAGTTTTGCAATGGAAGTGATTCAATGTTGACCATATGCGGCCACACAAAATGTTTTAATGGCGTCTGTCAAAGCTGATGTTTATTTCCAATCACTGATGGTAAACACTATTGGTAAGTACCGCAGCTGCCACAGACCGTCGACATCAAACCGTTCCTATTGGAAAATTAATTATTTTCTCCATTAGGGCGTACTTAAGAATGTTTCAACCAAGTTAGACAGAGGAAAAATTATTTAGTGGAGTTAAAAGAGGCGTTTTCCAGTTTCGGATAGGATGAACAACTTTGTGAACATCTTGAATTGGCTATACAGTGACAAATCGATAGCGGTTTATCCTGCTCTATACTTTTGGAGTTAGGTTTGTGTGTCCGGTGTAAGTTTCCTACAGAAACACCAAGTAGTTAAAAATATAGATAAATCCAGCCAAGGAAACAAGGACAACGAATTTCGGATCTGCACATTGCTGGTTTAAATTTAAACAGAGCAAGTGCAGTCTGACTATTATTGGAGAGCCTAAACAGGAAAGAAGACCAAAATAATAAAGAAAGTTTGATGAGATGATGATTTCGGAATGTAATTGAACGCCTGAAGTTAACATTCATCCCGAACTTTGCGAATTGAACTAAATGCGGTATTTTCCGTTGAACCCAAGTCCAACAAACAAAAAATGGACAATCCTATCAAAAATAAGGCGCCAACAAACAAACACTTTCACTAATGCATTTATTTTTTAACGTACATTTGTGTTTCATAGAAAAACGGGAACTGCAACGTCCATGCCATTGTTAAAAATAGAGGATGTTAGATGGAAACTTGGGAATCTATGTGTCCAACACCATATAGAATATAATTAATTTCGTTTGACACGAATAAGCTGAAGAAGGACACACAACACACGCGATCAAATTTTGTTCTTTCTTGGATAAGAATCATTTTTTATCCATAAGGAATTCCCAAAGCCTGACGCGGCTGAAGCAGACATTAGACCTTTAATTATGAGAGAGAGGAGTAGCAAATTTTTGTTCACATAAGGCCTAGTTGTAGTGGTATGAAATATACAATAAATAAGTTATTATAAGATGTCAACAAGAAATAAATCAACAGATGGACGAGTGGGATTTGTTCAGTGCGCCACTTATTTTTTGCTCCTTCGCAGGACATGATAAACTCAAAAAGAATATTTTCAGGGCTGTTTAAACGCCTACAGAATAAAGTGCACGACTGTGTCAAACGAACTTGCTCATGTGGTGTTTAAAGGATGATGGGCAAATTGGTCGTTGATCCAACAGAATTGAAGTGCATGTCAAATTAAAGCTTTCTGCTAGGTACTTCATTCAATTATATGGCGACAAGAACCAAAATCGCCGGGGAACAGAGATATAGCGAATTGAATGTACGTTTAGGTGCATGCTTTATTTACTTGCACGTATAAGATAATGTTTCAGTAAAGAAACATAGTATAATCAAGATCCGTTGTTTCAATTTGCCCTACCTGAGATCTGGGTGACTGATAGAATCAGAACTGATGAAATGAAGCCACAGCGGCGGGAGGAGGGTATTATCTAGCAGCCAAACAAGAGTAGCCATAATTATCTGTGATGGTACATACATATATTTACGTAGAAAAAAGCAACAACTTTCTGTCTCAACGAAAGACTTACAGTTTACCTACATATTTCCGATAACTGTCTTAAACCTTTGATGTCCTTATACTTATCCTGCAACTATGTCTGACGCAACATTCATACAACGACTCATTAATAATGAGGATAGCGCCTGGTAGTGTTTTTTTTTCAACGAAAATGATGTGGTTATACTTGATAGAGGATGAAGAGACAGCATTCAATTCAAAGGCTATGAACGGCAAAATAAAACAATGCTTTAAAAATACTTTTACACCGTTAGTCACTTGACAAAACAATCTGTAATATATTGTTTGTAAAATAAGTCTGTATGAGTGCTTTTAACTGACGAATAATTAAAACCCTTTTGATTTTGCCTGATGACTGATTATTGTGTAGATGACTGACGTCCTCTGACTGACATAAATCGCTCCTTTACACATTATGTTCGGAGATTAAAAAATCGCAGTGAGTCCGCTAAATGCTTTTCATCCAGTTTAGGAAGATAACGCATATGCCAGGTGATATTTTAAACGTAATTAGCCTGAATATGAATACCTCTAATCGGCTATATGAATACGTCCGTCAAGATGAATAATCTCAAAACCGAAAAGAGAAACTTAATGCGAATGAATGGCAATCTTCAATTTCTGGATGATTTTCCAAGCCTCACTTAGGATAAAAAGTCATAAAAAGTCATGAGTACGAATTCAGTCAAGACACGTCAGAGCACGCACATATTTCACATACATTTTAATTGATAAATATCAGGCCAGTAGAAATTTAATTATACAATGTTATTGTACCTGCTTGACTGGAATGAGGGCAATTGGCACTTGTGCTCTTCTTATTTCAATAATATGGTACCTTGGTTTAGAACGTCATGAGCCATTTGTTGCCCCCGCTGCACATATTTTAGAAATCTTTGAGTAAAGTTTTTTTATTACTTTTTTTTAGTGTATTATTAATTTTGTTCTGTTTAGAATTTTGTAAAAAAAAAAGTCTTTTATTTTATTTATATTAGGTCCATAAGTTAATAAAACAATTAGTAAACCTACATAATTTTCTTGTTTTATTCCGTTCCACTAAAAACGTGTTTTCATCCAAACCCGGTGGATATTGCTATAGTTATACAAAATTAAAAACAAAATTATATTAAAAAAAAAAATCATGAATTTTTCACAAAAGTGCTAAAACTTCTTTTTACAAAGATTCAAGCCAAAAATAAATTCTGTTGCCTTAATATAAGTTTTCCAAAAAAATTATTCCAAATCTTTAGAGCGGTTTTTAAATAAATCGATGTTTACTTAATATTTTTTATAAAAAAAAGTTTTTTTTTACAAATTTGAAGAATGCCATTTTTAAGTGCCTAATTGTTTGCATTTTATGCAAAAAAAAATATTTTTTTTGTCACTTAGGTCGTTTTCCAAATATTGAATTTACAAAAAAATAAATTAGAAAATTAATTAAAACTAAAATTAAAGCTTTTTTGCAAAATGTGGGTATTCATCTAGACCTTTCTAAGAAAATTTTTTGGTTTGAAATCAATTAACCCGTTCATGAGATAGCTCAAGAAAAAAATAACGTTTCTATGGGAGGTACAGTTAATAAATAAGCTTGCCAATTTTTTTTTCGTGATTTAACAAAAGGAAGTCAGCCAAAACCATCAGTAATTTTTTTCAAGAAAATCGTTGGAGCCGTTTCCAAGAAAATTAAGTTTTTCCAAAACCGTTATATGGCAGGTGATGTTATTTTTTGAGCTAAAAAAAATCAATTTCTCCTCTATGGTCTACAAACCCTACATCACAAATTTGAAGGTAAATCGGTTAAGCCGTTTAGGGTGTAGGTGCTGATACATACAGACAGACAGACAGAAAGACAGACAGAATTTCCAGACAAACTTTTTCCGCCTTCGCTATCATCGTAATGTCATGTTTGATTGTTATCTCAATTTATTTTTTGCACGAATGCATAACTTGCCTTATAGTACCTATAATCTTATAAATTTATATATTTGAGTGCCGTCCTGGGGCTAGTTATGCACTGTCAAAGAGAATTATATTATGAAGGGTATATTGTTGGTCTTTGACTTCTAACGGATATGACGTGGTGTAGACCTAGTTATACATGATATTTCACTTCCGGCAGTAAAAAGCACAACATTATTAAATGAGGAGGATACAATAGTTTATTATAAAAGAAGGAAAAGAAATCACTCACAAACATGTTTTGTGGGAGGATGGTTTTGTAGGGAATTAACTACAGGAATGGTTTTAGACTGCACTGTTTTTGTTATGTGATATGTTTGATATAGCTTTGACCTTTGTGTCATTTATAACATATACTGTTATCATATATAATGATCAGCCCGCATCAAAGGAATTCCGAGAATTAGCAAAGTAATGTAAAAACGTATTAACTAAACGGAAGGATCTATGAGCTTAAAGAGATAATGAAAAGAAGAAGATTTCTTATCCTCCCAAGAAACAAAATAGCGAAACACTGGAAAAAGGATTAGATATAAAGACAATAACAAAGAAGAAAAAGTTGCCTAATAACTTGGTTCTTTCGAAGACATTGAACGCTTAATAAAACTGGGTCATTAAAAAAGTTGTGTGGAATATTGTCACAGATTATGCTCTTCAAATTGGGAGTCTATGCAAGCAAAACAAAAAACCACAGAGTTCTATGAAAATAAATTAAGTGGCATTGACAGCTCCGATCCTTTTCTGTGCATTGTTATTTCTACAAGATTGGAGGGGATTTACAATTTTTTGTCGAATCCGAACGACTCCGAATCAATAAGGTGGGATGTTATTCTCATGACAATGATAATTTTGAAGGAATTTTGTCGCTTCCTCTTATGAGGCAGTGCCACTTAAAAAAAATTAGGTGTACTCAGGGCTCGAACCCAAACCTTCGGCGTGATAGTCCGACACACTAACCACTACGATACAAAAGGGGCACTACGAGTTCTATGAGTTATTTACGTTAAAAAAAATAGTTCTTTAAATATTACATTCTTCTTTATTCCTGCATCATTTCTTGCTAATTTTTTCGTTTCTTAGATGTGTGGTGCATTCTACTGAGGGAGAAGAGCAGTCACGGTATGTCTGACATCAGCACTTCCTCTTAGTCTTATAACTACTTAAAAGGGTCGAACCTGGCACAAATTAGTTACAAGTTAAAACCACTTTTAAACATTTTGTTTTGGTGAGTAAAAATAGGGAAAAAAAGTCTACCTCGTATTTTTGCAAGTATATGAATGTGGGAAAAAGTGCTACTGCACCATAAGAAGTAGCTTTTGCTTTTGACTGACGGGTGGAGCCACTCGCCACCACGCCATTACTTTGCTAAAACTTTATGAAAATTATAGGTTAACATCCATCTTGTATAATTTAACTTTTCACAAGTTATATTTAATATACTATAAAAAAACTAAATTAAAACGTAGATATATTAAAGATTGCGCACTAATAAATTTATTTAATAAAGGATATGTAACACCCTTGGCAACAAAAACCAATTTGTTTAATTTACCGGTTAACAAAAAGTCTTCGGTTGCACAGCCGAAATTGCTGCAACAATTTACAAATCATTTAATTTGCAATAACGCAGTCCAAGCATTTAATCTACAAATATGCCGACCAAAAAGCCAAAACGAGTTGCCGAGTCGCATAAATCTCAGAGTGCCTTATCAAGAAATGAGGATTATAACTGTTGTTCCTGCAATGAACCAGACTCTGCCGGAGATATCGTCCAATGCGACCAATGCAACGCTTGGAACCACTTTATCTGTGCTGGTGTAGATAGTAACATAGTCAACCTCACATAATCATGTACAACATGCGCAGGTAAGAGTAAATGTATAGCTAGCTTTTCAGCGGCCTCCGAGTGTGTTGTGGGACAAGTCGATATAAACGCCAATACGGATTGCCAAACACCATTAATTTTAATCCAACAACTCCCCAAAGTCTTGTCACGGTTTCTGTGAAGACCGGCATCTAATAGCGATGCCTTTGACCAATATCCAATGCCAAATACTGCAACGAATACACTAGGAGTTTCTGATCCGAATTTCTAAAGTTTTGCCACGGTTTCTGCACAGAACGCGGCCGAAGTTGCTGCTATGTGTGGAAACGTGGACGATGTGGCTCTCGTGACTAATTATGAAAAGGTGCAACTCCCGTTTGCATCATAACATCATAACAGAAATTTTCATGAATTATAAATTATACTCAGCAGTTCTCATACTACACAATAAGTATTACCACAACATAGGAGGATCATCTTTCAGTGCAAGAAGCTTTCAATTTGTATTTAATGTTCAGATTTCCTGGCGTTAACGTTTTACCTATAATATTTTAATATAAGTAATTTTAGTTTAAAATTAATTTTTTTGGTTTGTGTGAATTAAAATAATTTCAATCACCACATGAAAATTTCAAATGCCTGATAATAATAAAAACAAATTCACTCCACAGCAAAAGTTCCTCAACAATCCAGGGAACTATACTATGAGATATTTCTAGTACGAGGTATTTCTATTCCTTTGTGAACATCTCGGGTAAGTCATCTATTTAAACAACAGAAGTTGCACTTTAATACTTCAATCACGTATATGTTGTTAAATTTGTTGTACTACTCTTTAAAGAGAACTTATAACAACACAAAAGTTCTTAATGATATTTTGAAAACCATTTGCAAACTTACAAGGACTTTTATATTTTTTGATGCATGAATTTAAAATGAGAAAATGTTTAGTAATACAATTTTCTATCTCCTTTGATGAGCTGAATATTTAAAAATGCAAAAAATCGTTGATATACTAAATAGATAGAATTTATGTAAAATGTACATTGCTCGTATTCAAATGACACTGGTATAGAAGGTTGAATGTACGAAAATAGAAGGTATAGAACATTGAATGTACAAAAGTATTCACTTGAAGGAAAAAATATTTCTTTTGAAACATTCATGCAACAACCAAAAGTGGAATAAATAGAAAAGTGAAATCCTCTTCAATAAAGAAATACATGATGTCAATGTGACCTTCCAGTACATATTCAATGATTGGGTTTAAAAAAAGGATACAATTTGAGATTCTTATTTGATAGATGATGGATAAATGGCATTTCAAAAGTTCACTTACCTTATTATAACCTCACAGTTGAATTCTTTTTTATGTGTTTGTTAAATAATATTGATTGATGGGGATACAAATAGATACAGTTGTAAATGTTTAGGGTTGAATATGCGAGTAATTTACTGTAAAAAAAATTTAAAATAATTCTTAAAATTTCCCTTGGTCACGGCATCACGTGTAAACGGCTAGACCGATTTTGCTAATTCTTTTTTCTGTTGTATCAGTTATTTTTAGGAGAAGGTCAATCAATAAAGTCATGTGGAAACATCTTTATTTGCATTGTTATGTACGTACAGTGTGCTTTGAGAAGTGTTTTTAATTATCTTTATTTATTTATTTGAATTATTTGTCTTCGATAAATGTAGATTTTTTGTTTCAAATAATAAAAATTTGAAAGATTTTTATCATTTCTTTTTTCTGGTCGCTTAACGCACAAGTGCCACAAGGTATGTATGGATATTGTTTATAATATGTATAGAAGAATAGAGTAAAATATTTTTTTTTCAGTTGGATTTTTGTTTCAAATATAAAAAAAAGCCTATTCCATTATCAACGTGAAATATATTTACCGGTTCTTTTTCTTAATCGCTATAACCCACAAGGTATGGTTATAAAGAAGAATACGAATGCTATCTTTCCTAGAAAAAAATTGCCATTTTTCAGAAAATCAATTTGGATTCAGATCCGGTAAATCCACTGAAGATGCTATTTTAAAACTATGCTGCAATTTATACAATGGTGTAGAACAAAATGAATCAACCATGGCACTTTTCATTGATATGACCAAAGCGTTCGACATGGTAAATCATGATCTGCTTTTAGACAAGCTTTATAAAGCGGGCTTTAGGGGATCAATTTATGAGTGGTTTCACTCTTATTTGGTAGGAAGAGAGCAAAAAGTACGTGTCAATGGAGTTTTTAGCAAATTGCTTCTTATACAAAATGGAGTTCCACAGGGATCGGTATTGGGTCCATTATTGTTTCTTATTTATATGAACTCCTTATTTCAACAACGTTTTAATGGTAAGCAAATAGCGTTTGCTGACGACATAGCTTTCACATACACAGAAAAATCAACTTTCGAATGCATAGTAATGATAAACGAGGATCTTCAAATGCTCAGAACCTGGTTTGCAGTTCACAAATTAATAATGAGTGAAAAAACTAAGATGATGCATTTTGAGCCATCAAGGTGTACTTCAAATGATTTTGATGTTTTCTATCATTCACATGATTGTAAAAAATTCAGCTTACCTTTACATATTTGTGGAAGAGACAACTTTATAGGTACCAACTTTTGCTCGAGGAACTGTTTCAAAATAAATTTTGTTGATTCTTTTAAATATTTAGGCCGGGTACATATCGACAAAAAGTTGAATTGGAAGTGCCATATTGAAACAGTAAGAACCTATTTAACATTAGTAACTCGGAAGATGTATCTCTTAAAACCATACTGTTCACGAGGTGTTTTATTAATGATTTACTATGGACTTGTTAATTCAAAACTACAATATGGTATAGTAAGTTGGGGAGGTGCTTATAAGAACACTTGCGGAACCCTTTTGATTGCTCAGAAACACATCATACGAATCATATGCGGTTGAAATCGATTAACACACAGCTGGCCTCTTTTTTGTAATTTGGGCATTCTCCTTTTTAGGCATCTTTATGTTTTCAAAGTTTTGAGAGAGTTTTTTTATACAAAGCGGCAATGTTCCAACTAGAAATTCATCTGTATTTCACCTACGAGTAAATGATTTAGCACTTTTCAATGTTCCAATGGCTCGAAGATCACTTTTTACAAATTTTTACATAATAACTTCAGCCAAACTGTTTAATAAGCTTCCCTTATTTATAAGAACTAATAAGAATTTTAACTCATTTTTAAAAAACCTTAGATCATGGCTTTTCACTATTGATCATAATGATATTGAATTATTGTTTAGAGTAACTACTTCATATTCTTCTAATATTCATCCGTATCTATGAAATCTTAAATTAATTTTAATAATTATATGTATTTTGTAACAATTTAATAATTTTCTTACTATTGATTCGTAAACGCAAAATAACTTAAGTAAAACTGATAGTACCCCATGTCAGTTATTTAATCAGTTTAAAATTCTAATAGAACAATCAAAACTAACTTTATAGTTAAGGATTGTCCTTATTTGTTTTTCCACTTCCCAATTAAATTTATTATTGTTTATTTATTTATGTATGTATGTCAAATTTTTGTAAATTAGATTTAAGTGAAATGGATACAAAAATAAAAATATAAAATATAATTATAATACATGTAGGTAATATATTATTATAATATATTATAGGTAATATATTATTATTTTTCAATCGAATTTTTTTTTTGTTAAATAAAATCAAATTCGTTGACCCTGAATCTGCAATATGGTAATCAGATTTTTAATAGATGTAATAAAATATATTGTAAAGCGAAGTGTTTCTCCATCAACTTTTTTCAAAAACACTTCTGTATGCAAATAATTGGATACTACTTATGTGAAAAACGAAAAAAAATCTATGCGTGTATTTTCCTGGACAATGTGACACGGGAATGGTAATATCGGAAAATCGTATGAAACTTTTGTGAGTTATGCGATAAATTAGAGTATTAAGTGGTTTTGATTGAAATCGGATGTTAAAAAATTGATTTTTTCTGCATTATATGTAAAATCTCTAAATTTGAATATGTGTAGCAGTTTTTAAGTCAGGTAAGAAATGCTAGCGCTAGATAGTGGAGTAAATAAGGTCTTAAACCGAGAATTGGAACGTGAAAGTAAATATAAATTCATGATCCACACGAATTAGACTAAATCAATTCAAACAAATGTACCCCTATTGAATTACCAACAGAAGAAAGTCAATGACCTAAAGGCAATTGATGATGAAAACGTTGGATATTTTTCCTGGATGCCTGTGGTGGAACTAACACATAAGGAATGTCATTGATTTCAGTTGTTTGTGCAAGAAACGACATTGCGGTAGCAATTAATTCCTCTGGAATAGCAGCCATTTTGTAAAAATGATGCCATACGGCTCATTCGGCGTTGAAATTGCCGTTAAATCTTCAAACTAAGCACTTGAGCGAACATTGAGAGATCTGCGCAATGACTCAAGATGTTTTGGAGGAGCAATGATTTTAATGTTTGGTGATTTCCGCCAAAATTCAGTTAACAACAAACTTGAGAGTTGCACCGCTGAATGATCTATCTGCTGAAGATTTTTCTCAACAATTGCTGACTATTAGGTAATATCCGTATTCCACCAATTCTTCAACAGAACATTTAAACTCATTGGATGTGCCTGGGTTACCACCGCCCAATTTAAAACAGATGGTTGGATCCGTATAGTCATCATGCTTCGAAATCTTAACCAACCAAAGTTATGAAATGGAACGCGTTTAGTGATAAGAAAATGAATAATCAAAGATGTAATTCACACGACAATACTCAAAGGAAAATTAAAAAGTGAGGAAGCTCTCATAACCGAGCACTCCAATGATCCCAATAGATATACCTTTAAACGAATTAAATTGTTGATATGTCTTGCATTTGTCATGACGATTAACAAATCACAAAGTCGATCACTGAATATTTGTGGTTTGGATTTAGAAAATGCATGTTTTTCTCACGGCCAATTATACGCGCCTGATAACAGAACAAAAAATGTCGTAAGTATCACAAAAGGTGTCTGAAATTAAGAGAATCAACAAAAGAGCAAAACATGAAGCAAAACTCATAACTTAAAAATATACCAAATATATTGCTGACGCAATTTAATTAAAATCCTTGATTTTTTCTTTAATTTTCTTTAAGATTTATTTTTACTAATCCAAAATTATTAAACTATTTTACTGTTAACAAATTGGTTGTATTAATTTTATTACGTGAATAAAGAACTTAATTGAATGTAACTAAAAGTTTACATGACATTCGTTGACTGTTAGGCGGTACGGAGTTCGTCGGGTCCGCTAGTAATCAATAATTCTTTATAATCTTTCATAACAATTCACGTATAAATAAATAAAACTTTTGAATTATTTAATGTGTTTCTATAAGAACCATCTTAACATCCCTATACCTTAGTCTTACTTCATCAAAAACTTGCTTTCCTTTAATCGCCACAACACCTGTTAGGAAAGTAAATATCTATTAATTTGAAAGCTCCAGCAACATTATTCCCAATTTAATTTGAATAATCAGAAAATATTAACTTTCCTCATTATCTTTCCTCTTAATCGTTCCACAGTTTCTCTTCAACAAGTCTATTCCCTCTCCCCTCCTTAAAAAAAATTACCTACATCTGCCAAAATGTCAACAACTGCCACCTGTGCACTTTGGCCTGTACCTCATTTAAAATTTCATATTATTTTATTGGCAATTGTATCTCATCTGGCCAACAAATGAAGTGGAACACAATTTGGTATCTCCAAACACTTCCAGGTGCTTATGCAAATAAAATGTTAAGTTCTTTAGAAAGAAGGTGTTTGAGAGAAGGGGGGTTCTTTAAGATGTGACAGACTGTAATCTCTTGTTTAAAAAAACGTTTAAAAAGTCCACTTGAATAAAATGAATGTTGATGAAGATTCGACAAGAATTTCTGCTGTCTATACTTAGGCAAACATCTTTCTTAGAAGATTTCGTAATAGGGTTAAATTTAATCTTGATGGACGTTACAAAGATGGTTTTTATTTGATATTTAATGGTTTTCAAAATGCTTTCGATTTGATGTTTTTTAAATGATGGTGTTTTTTTTTTAATTTAATTTTGCTGAGTGTTGAATTATAAAAGGAAATCGATTTAGATGGGGATGCAAACCCTAATAGAACATTCTTTTTCATTTTTTTTTTCTCTCCACAACACTTTTCTTTAAATATATCATTCGAGCAAACAAACAAATTTTGAGATAACAATCAAACATGACATTACGATGAAAGCGAGGACGAAAAAACTGGGTCGGGAAATTCTGTCTGTCTGTATTCATCAGCACCTACAGCCTAAACGGCTCACAACCGATTTACTTCAAATTTGGTATGTAGGGTTTGTAGACCATTCCTTGGAGGACAAATTGAAATTTTTTTTTAGCTCGAAAAATAACGGTACCTGCCATATAACGGTTTTGGAAAAGAGTTTAATTTTCTCGAAAATGGCTTAAACGATTTTCTTGAAAAAAATTACTGATTTACTTTTGCTGAATCGAAAAAATAGAACTATGGCAAGCATATTAACAGTACCTCCCATACAACCGTAAATTTTTCTTGAGCCATCTCATGAACAGGTTAATTGATGTCAAACCACAATTTTTTTTCTAAAGTCTAGATTTTTCTAAAGTCTAGACTTAAACAAATTTCAATACCAAAATTTTGCTAGCAAATCTGACAGAACTATAGTCAGAAAACCTTACAGACATTTCTGGCAATAGAATTTTGATAATGATAACAAAAATAATCGGAGACAAAACGGAACCCTGAGTCACACCATAATTTATTTTGTGGGTTTTAAATTGAAACCATTCAGCACTACTTGTTAATAAAGGGTGTTTTTTTTAGAGGTATAGAACTTTAAATTGCAATAAAACAACGATGGAATATTCGATTGACATGATTTTTTATTTATTCGAAAGATAATCTTGTGGCATTACATTTTAAATATGATTTCTGGCATATGACTGCCACGGCTGGCTCGGATGTAGTCCAATCTAGACGTCCAATTTTCGATGAATTTTTACAACATTTGTGGCAATAATACGGCAAATGTTGTCTTCCAAATGGTCAAGCGTTTGTGGCTTATACGCATAGAATAATGACTTTACATAACCCCACAGAAAATAGTCTAGCGGTTTTAAATCACAAGATCTTGGAGGCCAATTCACAGGTCCAAAACGTGAAATTAGGCGGTCACCAAACGTGTCTTTCAATAAATCGATTGTGGCACGAGCTGTGTGACATGTTGCGCCGTCTTGTTGGAACCACAGCTCCTGGATATCATGATTGTTCAATTCAGGAATGAAAAAGTTAGTAATAATGGCTCACCGATCACCATTGACTGTAACGTTGTGGCCATCATTGTTTTTGAAGAAGTACGGACCAATGATTCCACCAGCCCATAAAACGCACCAAACAGTCAGTTTTTCTGGATGTAACGGTGTTTCGACATACACTTGAGGATAAGCTTCACTCCAAACGCTGCAGTTTTGTTTCTTGACGTAGCCATTCAATCAGAAGTGCGCTTCATCGCTAAACAAAATTCGCTTATGAAAATCGGGAACAACGGCCATCTCGTTTTGGGCCCATTCGACACAATTTGCAAGCGTTGTTCAGGCGTCTATTCATGATGAATTGCCAAACCAAACTGAGAGTAAATCACTTGACAGCTGTTAAATCGGTCGCCGTCTTGAAAGTTAATGCCAACTTAAAGTTTTATAACTCGAAAAAAAACACCCTTTATTATTGAATTGAATTAAAATATTGTTTTGAATAATATTTTTTTTTGCGGTACATAAATAAAATGGCACACGAAAAGTCAAAAAAATACGTAAAAAAAATTATGAATTTTATAAAAAAGTAGAATCTTTTTTTAAATTACTTTTTATATTCCTTTCGAGATTTTTTTTCCAACACGTTGAAAAAAAAAAAACCAAAACCATTCCACACGGACATAATCAACCCTTGATTTGATTATCAGGTCAACGGCATCGCTTTTTTTTACAACACCCGCACCTAAGCTTTTTCCCAGATCGGAAAGAAAAAGAAGTATGCCCCATTTGATATGGTTTTTGACTGTTTCAACCTCCTTGGGCTTTCGAAACTCATTTGCAACAATCTGCTGAAAAAAAGAAAGTCTCCTTTTGCCTTACATGACAAAAAAAAAACATAAAAAGAGAAACTGAATTGTAGGGACAGTATTTTGTTTTTTTCTTTTTTGTATATGTATGTATATAAATTGCGACCAAAATCCTTGCCAGGTTATCTTTTAGGTAACCTTAAAAGATTTTCGTGATCTGTTTTCATAATATGATTTCCATTTGGGTTAGTTTTATTTAATTTTTAGTGTTTGTTGTTGGCACTTTGCTTTGTTATAATACAGTTGTTATGTGTGGACTATATAAGCTTAAAGATGCAAGATACAAATAGTGATACAATAAATATTGTTAAGCCTGTTATAATTTTAGGAGGTTTGTAAACGAAAGTTAATCTAATGGAATTGGTTCAACAATGAAATTGAGTGTCTTCTGTAGTAAACATTCAGCGATGATGCTGTGTATGGGCAAGGATACAGGTAAATATAAGGACTTACGTAATTGTTGTATTGGAATTTCGTTTGGTTCAACACACATTATGGGTAACTCAATTTTATATAGGAGTAATATTTACACTTTTAATAAACTCTGGAGTCTGGATGAAAGGTCAAATTTAATAGAGATTTCATTTTAGGATGTCCGTTACCAATTAGCTGAAGAAAACAAAATTTACTATCTTTTTTATAACTTTTATTTTCATACATTATAGTCTAATAGACGCTGAGAATGTCCGGACCGAATTTTTGTACACCAAATTTGATTCTTCTCAAGGCACTTCTCGAAGAAGCGTGTTGAGTACCTTACTAAAAATGCTTGATTTTCTACTCGGACGTAAGGACGTACTCAAACCATCATAAGTGAATTATCCCTGCAAAGAGCACTTGAGCACATGGGTGGAACTTATGCTGAAAATAGGTATCAATCAATCAGGATAATTCCGAAAATTTATTTGGATGGAGCAGGGTTTCAAAAGTGCAGAAAGCCTAAATAGATTGGATAAATTACAAACACTAAATTATCTTTTGTGACTTCAATCAGCGCGTAAGCGTAGAATTGATGAAGTGGCTTAAGAGCTCAGCCATCTTCTTAGACCGAAAAATTCACATTTTGTTGTAAGGAATGTTCAACCAGCGCTTTTACATATGGTTGACAATATTGGAGTATAACAGTAAATTGGGGGCGAATCAGATAAAGATCCTTCGCATGACAGCAGGATAGTACCAATGCTTGATCGAATTTGAAGTAAGAAGATCAAAAGAAGCCTTCATCTTAAAAATACCATCGTAATGAGTAAATTACAATACCGAAAACTCATCTGGTACAGTCATGTACAATGAAGAGACCCTTACACAGTACACCTAAAAACTCCTGGAAAAATAAAACGGCCTAGCATTGATTTGGATTCAGACATGGAAAAATCCATAACCCTGAAGCCTTTCAAAGCATTTTGCAGTCAACCCGACAAAAAACACAGCAGATCTGTGAATTGCTCAAGTGGGACAGTTGTGATCCAATTCGAGATCATAACACTGTCAGAAAAGAAGAACAAAAAGAGGACACAAAAGATCGTTAATATATAATTTAAGAAAAGAGACTGTGACAAAACGGAGCCCTGCGGTATACTTGGATTTGTTAAGTAGATTTCAGATTGTATATAAGAAAAGCAATCCAATATTATTTGTATTGAGCAAAGGTAATTTCTATAGGGAGAAAAGACTCGATCATCATTTCCGCATAAAAGTCAAGACCATAGGTATTGTAGTTCGGGACTTTATATCACTATAATGATGGTGGTAGATATAAATGTGGGATAGGGGTTTTACTGCACGACAGACTTACACACATACTAACGTACGAACGACGACGACCAACCAACCGGACAGACAAATAAAACAGAATACGCGTCCCTACTTTTTATAGTTTAGTTTTGCAAATAAATGTACACCATGAAGTAGTCAAGTTTAGTCTTAAAAGTAGAGCCAATGTAGTAAGTCTTGTTGTCGTTGCGCCCGCCGAGAATCAAAAGAATAAAATAACTAAATTTATTTAAAGAACAAATAGTTGTAACTTATTTTCCGAATCTTAAAGAAAGAACCCCACAAATTGGGGGCTCAACCGGGATTAAATGCGGATTAAATGCGGATTAAATGCGGATTAAATGCGGATTAAGTGCGGATTAAATGCGGATTAAATGCGGATTAAATGCGGATTTAGTGCGGAATATTTTAAAAAAGTTTGAAAGTGCTTGCGTTCTTGCTTGTTCAACAAAACAGCAAGTAACAGAAAAGAAGGTATCGATATCGTTGAACGAATGAAATAGTGTATCGCAGTGTTAAATTATGTGTCTTGTTTGCTCATTATAGCAACAAGTACCAAATTGCATTTCGTTTAATTTTTTCTTAAAAAAAAACAAACAACAAACAACGATTCAGTGCGAGACGGTAAAAAAAAAAAGAAGAGCAACAGTGAACAGACGATCTGCCTGCACATTTGTTTTGTAAAAAAAAAAAAGCCAGTTGCAACCCTCAAGTTCTCCTGTGCGAAAAGTTAAAAAGAAAAGCAGAAAGCAGATGCGTGGTTGTGCTCAAGCAAATTTAAAAATAGACAGTAAGTTGTACAGTACACACACATTGAAGATCATACCGAAGGAGAAAAGACAGAGCCGTGTACCATAATTCGTGAAGGAGGGGAACCAGAGCCGCAGTCAAAATAAAAAAAGGGGTAAGCAACGACAACACTAGTAGTTTTTTTTGTGAATTGGCTCTTATTTATAAACTCATGGTAAATCATTAATTCTAGAGTATATTTTTTTTTGAAATTGTAACTTTAATTAAATTTTAAAAATAAATAATTTTGGAATAAATATTTTGCGATTTGATGGAAAGGGATTGTATTTTGGGGTTGACGGTGGAAAAATTGAGGGAACAACTGACACAACTGCAACTACCAACAACCGGACTAAAACGTACATTGCAGGACAGGCTTCTATCCCATTATAGGTTTACACAAAGCGACGACGAGGAAGACGTTTTCCAAGAAGCCAGCGGAATTTCAACTGAAAGAGGTATCATGTTTACGCTTCGCGACATCGAGGATTCGCTGAATCCATTTGATGGAACTGGGTCTATGGACATTAATCTCTGGATCCAGGAGTTCGAGGAAAATGCTGTGACGGTGGGTTGGAGCGAGGTACAGAAATTTGTTTACGGGAAACAACTTCTCAAGGGGGCGGCAAGATTATTTCTGAGAAGCCAGACAGGCGTGAACAGCTGGAGTAATTTAAAAACAACTCTCGTTAAAGAGTTTGGAAAGAAGCTGTCGGCGGCCGAGGTGCATTTCCGTCTAAGTATGCGACGCAAAAAACCGACCGAAACTTTCTTGGAGTATCTATACGGCCTGATGGAATTGGGAAACACGATATCGTTGGAAGAGGAGAGTGTGATTGAGTACTTCATCGAGGGAATACCTGATGCAAGGAGCAATAAGGCGATACTATACCAGGCCAAGACGATAGACGAACTCAAGGTTCAGTTGAGGGCATACGAGAAGGCGAGAGGATCTCATACAACGAACACAAGGGGAAACACACGTTATGTTCCGAGTAGCAGTGTCCAGAGCCAGGTGGTGGTAAAGCAGGAACGAGGTTCCAGATCATGCTATCGATGTGGAGAAGCATCACACATAGCCAGAGATTGCAGAGCATCGACTTCAACCTTCAAGTGTTTTCGATGTGATCAGCAGGGACATATGGCACGCGATTGCAGAGTTAATGTGCAACCAACAAATAGAAGAGCCGATGAACGACGTGGACAGTCTGCAACAACAGCCGTTCGCAACAACCCGTTTCAAGAAGCGCGAATACAATTGGCTATCGGTTCAAACAGAATATTTAAAGATATTTTAGTCGGAGGCTGCACACTTAGCGCACTGGTGGATACTGGAAGCGATCTTTGTTTGTTGAGGTATGATAGTTTGACTCTGATGAATTTCGTGGAAATGACAACTGAAAAGAGAAATTTGTTGGGAATTGGCCAAAAACGAGTTACAACTCTGGGAAGTGTATTTTTGGAAATAGAAGTGGATGGGATTGCATTGGAACTTCAATTTCATGTAGTCGGGGAAGGAGACGTGCCATATGCAGCAGTGATCGGCAATGACATTCTGGAAATGGTAAATTTGAACGTGACAAGTGAAGGGGCGGAATTTAAATGCAGAAGGAATTCAACTGAAGGAGGAAAGGGTGCCGATTCGGGAGCACGTGACGATTTGGGTGGTGAAAAGGGGCCACGGGATATTTTGGGTGGGGAAAATGGACCACGAGTTAGTTGGGATGCTGATAAACGCACACGTGATGATTTGGGTGGTGAAAAGGGGCCACGGGATATTTTGGGTGGGGAAAATGGACCACGATGGAGTACTGGGAAAGGGGTACGAACAACCATTTCTGCCGACACCAATCGCAGACTTGAGAAGCTGGAATTGATTAAGGAATTTGGTAAAATATGTTTGGCTACCGAGGAGGGGATCTTCGAAAGGGAGATGAATTTTGATGTTGACCATTTGAACGCCACTATGCGTGAAAAATTGTTACACATGGTAAGGAAATATGAACCGGTCAGACAGGAACCGTCGCCGGTGTCAATGAAATTAATTTTGAAGGACGAAGTGCCGATATTCCATAGGCCGAGACGATTGGCGCATGCGGATCAAGTGGTGGTGCGCGAGCAGGTGGACAAATGGCTTGAGCAAAAGATTATACAACCAAGTAAATCGGAGTATGCCTCGCCTATTGTACTGGTCTCAAAGAAGAATGGAACGAAGAGATTATGCTGTGATTACCGGAAATTAAATGAAAAAATAACTCGCGATAATTTTCCGATGGCACAAATGGACGAAGTTCTTGAACGATTGCAAGGACAAAAAGTGTTTACAACGTTGGATCTAGAAAACGGTTTCTTCCATGTTCCGATGGATCCGAGTTCTAGAAAATATACAGCCTTCGTAACACTGGACCAACAATATGAATTCCTGTACGTTCCTTTCGGAATATCTAACTCCCCAGCAGTTTTCGCACGCTTTATCAACGCGATATACCGGACATTAATCCAGGCTGGAGTAGTGGAAGCGTACATGGATGATTTAATAATACCATCCAAAGACGAAGATGAGGGCATGAGAAAGCTTGAACAAGTGCTAGAGGTGGCCGAAAAATACGGACTGCGACTGAATTGGAGAAAATGCAACTTTCTAAAGAGGCGAATAGAATTCCTTGGTTACATCATTGAAGATGGAAAGATCCAACCTTCAACCGAGAAAACAAAGGCAATAAGAGAATATCCGGTACCAGCAGACAAGAAAGCGCTACAACGTTTTTTAGGTCTAGCTTCATATTTCCGAAGATTTGTGGAAGGATTTGCTGTGGTTGCAAAGCCCTTGACGGATTTGCTTCGGAAAAACATAAGATTTGAAATGGAAGCAGAACAGTTGGTTGCTTTTGAACAGCTTAAAGCAGTTTTGATGAAATCGCCTGTTCTAAAATTATTTAATCCAAAAGCAATAACGGAGATCCATTCAGATGCCAGCAAATTTGGATACGGTGCTGTCTTACTACAAAAGGATTCGGAAGATCAAATGTTCCACCCAGTTCAGTACATGAGCCGAAAGACAAGCAAATATGAAGAGAAGTACCACTCGTATGAGCTAGAGGTTCTAGCCATAATCGAAGCCTTGAAGAAGTGGCGAGTATACGTGTTGGGCATCAAGTTCAAAATCATAACAGACTGCAATGCATTCACGCAGACCATGAAAAAGGAAGATGTGCCGCTGAGAGTCGCAAGATGGGCGATGTTCTTGCAAGAATTTGAATACGAGATTGAGCACCGATCTGGATCGAGGATGAAGCATGTCGATGCTTTAAGTAGAGTTTCATGTCTCTTGATAGAGGATTCGTTGAATCACAGAATAAAAGAAGCACAACTCAAAGACGATTGGATAAGGGCCGTGCGCAAAATTCTCAGCAAGGAGGATTATGAGGACTTTTACATGAAGGCAGGAGTCTTGTGTAAGGATCCAGTAAAGGAATTGATAGTCATACCATCGGCAATGGAAAAGGAGTTGATTATCATTGCGCATCAACAGGGACATTTTTCCATTAAGAAAACCCAGGATGCTGTGGAAAAGATGTATTTCGTACCAGATTTAACAAAGAAGGTAACGGAGATAGTTCGGGGCTGCGTCAAGTGCATCATCACTGAGTCCAAGGCAGGAAAGAAAGAAGGTTTACTGCAACCAATCAATAAAGAGGATAAGCCGTTGGGAACTTTTCACATAGACCACGTTGGGCCAATGGAACAGACCCACAAACAATACAACCACATTCTGGTAGTGGTTGACGCTTTTTCTAAATTCGTGTGGCTCTATCCCACGAAGAGCACAGGAGCAGCGGAAGTGTTGGATCGGCTTAAAAAACAAGCCGCGATTTTTGGAAACCCAAGGCGGATCATATCAGATCGTGGAACAGCTTTTACAGCAACGGTATTCGGGGACTACTGCAAGGAGGAAAATATCCAACATTTGCTGATTGCAACAGGAGTTCCTCGAGGAAATGGACAGGTGGAGCGGATCCACAAAATTATAGTTCCAATGATAGCAAAAGCGAGTATGGGAGATTCCAAAAGTTGGTACAGACACGTCGAGCGTGTACAGCAGGTGCTCAACAATTCACCGACAAGAAGCACAAAGTTCAGTCCTTTCAGGATATTGACAGGTCTGGAAATGCGGACACCGGAATACCCTGACCTCAGAGAGTGGTTAGATGACGCCAATATCGAGGAACTAAATGCCGAACGAGAAGCTGTGCGTGAGGAAGCTGCTGAAAATATCGCCGTCATTCAGCGTGAAAATAGGAAGTCTTTCAACCGGAATCGTGTCCCAGAGAGGGAGTATCAGCTAAACGAACTCGTCGCCATTAAGCGTACGCAGTTTGGAACCAGCATGAAGCTTCGACCGAAATTTTTTGGGCCCTATAAGGTTACACAAAAACGAGATCACGGAAGATATGACGTGGAGAAGGTGGGTGAAGGCGAAGGACCCAATAAGACGAACACCATAGCGGAAAACATGAAACCGTGGAATCCGTCATTCGGGGCGAATGAGTCGTCAGGATAGCCGATTGTGGGATAGGGGTTTTACTGCACGACAGACTTACACACATACTAACGTACGAACGACGACGACCAACCAACCGGACAGACAAATAAAACAGAATACGCGTCCCTACTTTTTATAGTTTAGTTTTGCAAATAAATGTACACCATGAAGTAGTCAAGTTTAGTCTTAAAAGTAGAGCCAATGTAGTAAGTCTTGTTGTCGTTGCGCCCGCCGAGAATCAAAAGAATAAAATAACTAAATTTATTTAAAGAACAAATAGTTGTAACTTATTTTCCGAATCTTAAAGAAAGAACCCCACATAAATATGTCTTTTACCTGTTGACTAACTTGAGTCATTTCTTGAGCGACAATCAATACCTATGCATTCTCCTCGTTTAACACTTTGAAGGTAATTAATTGACATTCTCAAAAAAAAAAAAAGTCAATGACCTTCATTAATCTTTCATAAACATACTTATACGTATCTTAGAGGTATACAACAAAAAAGACTCTGCACTCGCCCACACCCCCCCCAAAAAAAAAGGAAAATTTATTGATTTTTTATGGATTTATGAATGACATTTCGGCGACATATAAATAAATAAAATTTAGACCAAACTTGTAGATTTAAAACAAGGATTCTTCAATAAAGAATTTTTTTTTACATTAATGATTTATGGATTAAAAAAAAAACCTTTTGTTTCTTCATGTTTTCACAGTTTGATAAAGGTACACAACCAGATTAATTGAGAAAAATAATAATACGGGAATGACATTCAAGTAAAAGCACTCAGCATTATCGTTGTCGGCATCGTAATGGAAACACAATTTGAATAATGGATAATTTGAAGGATTTACTTGACACTTATTAAAGTGTGTTCCTAATAACCTTGAAAAAAAATGTCAATAGACATTGGCGTGATGAGAAATGATTGCCTTCAAGATATAGGTAAGAAAAAAGAAATATTAGAAATAAGAAAAGAAATATTAGAAATAAACAGGATGATTCGCATAGGGTGTGACAAAAAGGTGCAAGTAGGTTGAGTTGAAAAAAAAAAATCGTTCTATTAAGGCGGGAGGGGCGATTTTTTAAAAAATTGAAATCTATTCTTTTATGTTCTTTTTTTAATAAAGTTTGTTTCAGTGAATAGTTTTTGTAAAATTAGTTTTAAAAACTCAAAATTTAAAAATTTGCACACGTTATATTAATCACCCTATATACAGTACTCGGTATCAGGTTTCTCTGATCTAAGGTTTGGCATCTCTTAGACACTTTGTCATTGAAAACACAAATTTTGAAATAACTCCTGTGGATATTTTGTCCATTCACCTATACACATAAATAAAAATAAAAATGGAGTGTATGTTTGTAATGTCAAAATAACAGTATTTTACTACACGCATATGAAAACATACACTGCCGTTATCCGTTATAATAAAACACACATTTTCAATTTTTTTGTCTGTCTGTATGTCTGTTTGTCCTGGATAATCTCGAGAACGGCTGGACCGATTGCGACGAGACTTTCACTGACTGATAGCTAATATTGTAGCGGGTAAAATAGGCTATTTTTATTACTCCCTAGATGGCAATCTGGTCGATTTTTTTGCATATTCGTATATATGAACCGATCAGAAACTACTGGACCGGGACTTTCTGATGTTGTAGGAAGTAACTTATGAAGTAAATTATCCCAAAGATGGCGCTGGGGTAGCTTTTTTTTCGAAAACTCTTATATAAAAGCTTAAAAGCTTTTGGCAAAATGTTGGACCAATAGGGTTATAATTATTACCTATACTCTTTCAAAACCAATGCTTTCTCCCTTATTTTTCTGTGGCAGCAACGCACCGGGTAACAGCTAGTTTTATACATCTTAATCAATTCAAAACTCATTTGCAGAAAATCACCCTATATCCATAAATCATGCATAATCCAACCCAATAGAAGAACCATTACATGGCATGTTTAGACCAAAAAGTCTTGCACTTTCAATTTTTTTGATTCATAATTGGAATTATTTTATAAAATAAAAAAGGGAATTTGTTTGCATAAAATAGAAATTAACTAACGGGAACAAGTTTTTGATTTTATAAGGCTTCACTGTCTTCAAGATATCAATTATAAAAACATTGGAAAACAATTAATTTCTTGCCACAAAAGCTTAAAACAAATACAATACAATTAAATGTTAAATATATAAATGTTTTAAATATAAGCAAAACAATGAATACAAACAAATATTATTCAAAAAAACTTAAAATAACACAACTTACCCAATTATTTTTTGAATCTGAAAAAAAAAACAAACAAAAATTAGCCTTGGTAAGAAAAATAAAAAAATTTATAAAAATATCAAATCATTATGAAAGAAGGTGTCATTGGAATTTATTAGCATTACTTGTTCAAAACCGTTATCACGCTAAAATAAATTTAAAACGCCGACCATAGCAAAAGCCGCATTAAAATTTAAAATGCACGAGTTAATTTTTAGAAAATAATATACTTTCTTTTCATGCAATACATTGTACAATTGTACATAATATAATAATAGCTATATAAGTAAACTTTAAATTTTATTAATATTTCGAAACCTACCTACAATCTACATCATAATGCATTGATTTAAATAATGTTTGCAGTCAGCCCAACGAGTAAACACATCATAATATAAATTGTATTATAATAGTCGGAATTTATTCGAAAAATTAAAGCTTTGTTTACATTTTTAATAAAGTCAAGCATAGGTTTGAAGAAAATTAATAAATTATCAATAGATATATT
This sequence comes from Baccha elongata, assembly GCA_951217065.1. Taxonomy (NCBI): domain Eukaryota; kingdom Metazoa; phylum Arthropoda; class Insecta; order Diptera; family Syrphidae; genus Baccha; species Baccha elongata. Next base: position 31,782,452 of record OX578272.1, read on the forward strand.
GAAACTAGAAAATTGTTAATAAAAAACAAAAAAATTCAATTATCGCAAACAAAGAGAATTTCGCGGAAGGACAATCAAAATCATTATTTTATCATAATATTGATTTAATTGCTTACTAATTGATTGTGTTTTATTTTATTGAACTTTTATTGATGTTGAATTTATTAATAGGCAAACAAACATATAAAAAGAAACAATAGAAATGAAGAACAAAAAAGGCAATTCTCTATAATATTTCGATAAAATAAAAGGATAGGTAAAATAAATATAGGTTGGTATATTATATTATATTTGTATTTGCACATAAAATAAGTACACAATTGATTAAATACTTAATGTGCTGTAATAAATCGTGAATTCTTTGGTTTTTAAAAACAATATAGGTAATGTCTTTATTTATACTGGGTAGGCCGAAAGGTTAAGGTAAGTAATTAAAAATAAAAGGTATATCTGGGTGGCAGGTACCTACCTAAAGACTTCACCTAAACATTGCAAATCCACAACTTAACTTGTTTCCATAAATTAATAATCACCCTTATTGCGATAGTAGTTCAACCACATGAAAACACGAAAAAATGATTTGGCATTACGTAAGGCGTTAAACGACACTTGGCGTTTTTTATATTGTGGAATGTATTTTATAAGTGACATTTGTCGTTATAGAGTATTTTTTTGTTTTACGATAGTCGTTTTTAAATCAAAAACGTCTTTAAAAACGGCAAATTTTGTCGTTCAAGAATTTGTAAACGACAGAGTCAAAATTACTCCCAAAATGTAAGTTCTAATTTTTTGTTTTTGTTTTTATAGTTGTAACAAGTTTTTTATTGGTCTCCCGGAACAAAAAGAACGATGAATTCGCTATAAATTTATACAAAAGTGAGTTTTTGAAGTTGAAATTCTAGGTCTTAAAATATCGCCATATACCAATTATAAAAAAGCTTGTTTTTTCTTGAAAACTTCTCTAGATTTCGATTAAATTTGACATGAGTGATCTTAGAAAATTGTTTTATATGTACCTGCTAACGGTTTTTTTTTAATGTTGAGTTTCTTGTTAAGGACTGAACATATCTTACCGAAATTTTATTTCTAAAGAAGCGAGTTTTATTTTTTTAAAACTGAATGTACGATTTTGGTAAAAATTTTACTGTGATACCTTTATTAAACTTGACGCCACACCACGATTTCTTCGGAAAACTCTGGGTTGTTAGAAATGCACTTGAAATTATATTTTTTTAATCAATTAAAAGGATTAATAAAATTATTTCAGATAAAATAATTGAGTGAAAAATTACAACATCCATATAACCAGTCGTGCGTTTTTTTAATTAACCTCTTAGGTAATTTGTCACAAGAGCAAATTTACGCGACACAGATGTGCCTTTTATTTTGTTCCTTCTTGCCGTCGTCTCTTCACAGCTGCTGTGTGTTTGATATACATAGGTACTCATTTACAAAAAAATATATTTCAAAAATAATTATCAATAAAAAAGCGAGCTGTCCTGAGAAAACAAACTTGTTATGAATATTAAAACTGTTTTTGTGTCTGTATTGTCATTTTTTTAATTATATAAAGCAAAAATGTTCAAAACTAATAGAATATAACTCTTCGATTTAAAATTTTTCATATAATTTGGTGTGTCAAAATCAGCTCTATCAATGGATCGTATGTGGAATCTAAGAGCGAAGATAAAAATGTCGTTTATGATACGCAATACCGTTTCTAAAGTGACACGATTTAAATAACGACAATTGGCGTTTAAGTGAAATGCCTATCGCAATAAGGGCAAATGAAAATAAATTAAAATGCAAGAAGAAATAAAAAAAAATAGAGGGCATGACTGGATATCACAAACTTTCTCCCGTGGAAAATTATCTAAACGCAGCAAAAAAAATTAATAAACTAAAAATAAAAATTAACGAACAAAATGTATGTAAGTATGGATTAACAAAAAATTGCTTACCTAATCTTTATTTAAAAACACTAAAAAAAATCAAAGTATGCAAACAAAAATTCTTCGGTAAATATGAAATACCTAATGAAACAAAAACAAAAAATTCAAAATCGTCGCAAGCGTCGTCGTCGGCGCGGTTTAAGAAAAAATCGTTTATTTTTAAATCATTTTATAAAACAATTTTTTTTGTTTAATTGGTATACCTTCTTATTTTAAATTCTAGTTCAATTTCAATATAATGTTCCATTAAGATCGATTATTAATCAACAATAATAATTCAAATTTATTAAAATTATTCATATTTTCCAAAACTTTTAAGCGATATAGCGGTTACTTTATAGTAATTCTGGTTTCAAGATGTTTGCAAACTTGATCCTTCAAGTAAACTTTCTAACAGGGAAAAACCATAGATGTCACAAGTTAAAACAAAAAGTTGTTTCGCTAAGTTGATACACATCTTAAAACCCTATATAGCAAAAAAGGATTCTATTTTGTTTTAAATCAAAATAAATTATTACCTATATTTCCCTTACAAATTTCGAAAGCAAAAACGTAGATATAGGTATCTATTTGTTCTACATCATTAAGCTGATTTATTTTTATTGTACTGGAGAGCTAAAATAACAGTTATGAATACACCACAGTCATTAGTTTTAAATTCCTGAGTGTGTATAATGCCCTTAAGGATAACATTGACACAGTTGCATGAATTTTGTTTATTTTTTGCCTACTCACTCATTTTAAGGCTTTTTTTTAGGTCAATTTGATGCGTCGTGCGTCGTTCGGTCATGATTATAATATTAAAGGTGAATTTTTTATTTTAAGGTTATACAGGAAGGCCATGATATTAAAACAAAAATTATTCATGTGGTGCCTACACCCAATGAGGTAACTTAAACATCTTCGCTAGGATATTTGTTGAGGACAGTATTTTAAAATGTATTTTGTCATAAAAAAATTTGATTCCTATGAATTTTAAATTTTAGATAACCTCGCTGTTTTTTGTAAGGTTGTCTTCGGGAAAGGGTGGTTGTGAGAACAAAGTTGCGCTAAAATAATAGTTTTTGTCACGATTTTTAAGTACCTAGGTATCTATATAAAAAAAAAGAAACTTCCTTGGTATTATGTATAATGCAAAGTTTAAAATATCAAACCCAGAATTTCACAACCAATTTCCCCACGCCACATGCCAAAAAAAAAACACCGTAAAGGATTTCCGACTATTCGTTTTTCTGAAACATAAATATTTTTGTAGTTTAGTCTAGAATCATTGGTTTTTCTATTACACGTCATGTCTTCGTTTAGATGTCAGTGGTTTACTTTAAAGAAAAACATTTCAACAAAATGTTTGTTTATATATCCCTTGAGGCAAAAAAAAGAGACCAACTTCAGCTTCGCAGATTCCATGATGATACAAGGCCGCAGTCACAACAATGTGTGTAAATAAAGTTAAGGCATCTACAGCACATTCAACCATTACCATTACCACCCCTTTAGCAACTTATCATCTCCATATACCTAAGTATAGAAAATACCTTACGCCTTTCCTTCAGCTTTTTTTTAAACATGCAATAGCTTAAGATTGCCGTAAAACCATAAAAAATACACATACATTTCTTTGCATGAAAAATCGTTATTATGATGATACGTTAAGCAATTTTCCAAATAATGCTTTTGTTTGTCTTCTAAAGTCTAAAGATGATTATTGTTTACATTTTCTCTTTTTTCTGTCAGATTTTTTTTTAATTTACAAAACGTGAAGAACGTTTAAAGTACCATTTGATAAAGGACTGTTAAAGATCAAACGAAATCTTAATATTAAAGGAAATAATGTTTTTTGTAAAAAAAAGTATCGTATAATACCATACTTTTTTGTCTATTTGAATAAAGTTGTTTTAGTAAACAGTTTTGGAAAAACTCTAATCTTTAAAAAAAAAGTATTTAACAGAATTAAATTTTTTTTTTTAAATTATATTAATTTGTATCTATAACTTTTGTTTCCAAAATTAATTGCTCTTATTAATTTTTAGTCAAAAATAGAAAACCGTATGCTTGGTCTTGTAGGTTTTTATCATCATCATCATCGGCTCGACAACTGGGGTCCAGTCCTGGCCTCCTTCAACAAGTCTCTCCACCTATCCCGGTCTCGAGCCGACGCCATCCAGTTGCGCAACCCAAGGCTCCGGGCATCCTGGTCTACGCCATCTCTCCAGCGCAAGCATGGTCTACCACGCTGTCGTCTGCCATAGAATGTACGACAAAGAACTTTCCGAGCAGGTTTCTCTTCGCTCATGCTAGCTGGGTGCCCTGCCCAACGGAGTCTACCGAGCCTAATTTTTGTCACGATATCTGATTCAAGGTAGATTGCGTACAATTCATGATTGTACCGTCTCCGGAATCGTCCTTCCTCACATATGGGGCCAACAATTCTCCTTTAGACTTTTCTCTCGAACGCGACTAAGAGGTCAGAGTGCCTTTTGCTAAGCACCCAAGTCTCAGATCCATATGTGAGTACTGGCAGGACCATTGGTCCTGTACAGCAGCAGTTTTGAAGTTATGGTGAAATTTCTGGATTTGAAGAGCTTTGACAGACTGTAGTAGGCTCTGTTGGATTTGAGAAGCCGCCCGCGTATTTCTTCTTCTATATTGTTATCGGCTGCTACTATTGACCCAAGGTATTTAAAGGATTGCACCACTTAAAATTCGTGCTCCGCTACCTTGATTGTTTGACCAACTGTTCCTCTCGCATTCGACGCCACCATGTACTTTGTTTTATTTTCACTCGATCTGGATGAAGGAATCGTCTACAGCTTGCTCGGTTCTTCAGATGATGCCGATGTCGTCTGCGTAAGCCAGTATCTGGCTGGACCTGTTGACGATGGTCAGAGTCACGGATTGCTTTCTCCAACGACAGGTTAAAGAGGAGGCAGGCCAAACCATCCCCTTGTCGGAGTCCATTAAAGATGTTGATTGGTCTGGATAGCAATCCGGCTATTTTCACTTGGCTTGTTACGTTGGTCATGGTCAACCTATATAATCGTGTCAATTTATTTGGGATGCCGAATTCTCTCATGGCTTTGTAAAGTTCTACCCTGGCTATGCTATCATAGGCAGCCTTAAAGTCTATAAACAGGTGGTATGTTGGGATGTTAAATTCTAGACATTTTTCCATCGCCTGCCTAAGGGTAAAGATCTGATCAGTTGTTGATTTGTCCGATGATGGTTTTAGCGTATGGGGTTATCCGGTCTTGTAGGATAAAGGAGAGTATCTTATAGGCGGTACTCAACAACGTGATACCTCTATAGTTGCTGCACGTTGTGACATCTCCTTTCTTATGTATGGGGCATATAATACCTTTTCGCCAGTCTTCTGGCATTTCTTCATGCTCCAACACGTGCACTATAATATCATGAATTGCCTGACGTAGAGCTGGCCCACCGTGTTGAAATAATTCGGCTGGTATACCATCAGCTCCCGGGGCTTTGTTTTTCTTTAGCCGGCCTATAGCCTTCTAAACCTCTCCTGTGTAGTACATTTTGAGAAAATTAAAAATAACCAACATCACCTAAAGTTCCAACAAAAATTTTTGTCTTAGAGCTGGTGATTTTGCATCAAGTTATCTGTTTTTAATTAAAAATTAAGAAAAACAAGAAATTCTGAGAACAAATATTATACTAAATTACCTACATAAAATTTTGAAAAAAATTATCTGATTTGAATTTTTTTTTTTAATTTTTGTTATTTGTTAAAGTTTTAAATTCGCTAATTTATTTTTTTACATTTATGAAAAATAGAAGGTAACTGTTTTCGAGAAAAATAACAATAAGCTTGCCTTTTAATTATTATTTGGTAGGTACTGTTATTTCTTGATTTATCAGGAAGAACGTCAATTAAAAATACGTGCGGGTACTACAATCAGAAAATAACTACTAAAAAATGAACGTAGTGAAACCAAACTTATTACAAATTAAATAATAAATTGTTTCTTAATTATAAATTCAATGAGATAACAAAAATTCAATTAGTTTCTTTTTTTTTTCTTGAAAGTTGCGTTGGCTTTATCATAAAAATGGTGTCACCAAATGATTTCATAGCAAAACTTATTTTCATGGCACCACGCAACTATACTTTCCCACAATAAAAAAAAAAAAAACATAGAAAAACAAGACAAAAGCAAAAAAAAAAAGAAATCCAAATACTGGTCCTTTTCATTTTTAGTGCTTTAACAGCAGAAATTATATATGTTCGATTTTTTGTTGGTTGACAAAAAAACTATCGTTATCGTCGTATTTAATATTCGTTGAGCCTATTTTCTTCTCTGACTTAATTGAATTCTATTGAAAAATAGGATTTATAGCTTTAAGACGGAAGGTATAAAAAGTTTTGAAAGCAATCGAAGAAAAAAATTGATAACAAATTCAAACGACTTAGAAACTTTTCTGACATTCAACCCTTAAAGTTGAGTGATTTTTGGTGTGATGGTCAACGAATATTAAGAGTCAATTTGAAAAAGAAACGACAGAGGACCGACTTGGGTAGGTTGGCCTTTTTCCTTCACACGAATAGTGAAACTTTATCGATTTTCCATCTTCTTCTTGATAAATTAATGGATGAAATCGAAAGTTGGAAGATTGTCTTTAATTTAGGAAACTGTGTTTAACTCTAACTACTTAATAGCTGCCGATTTATCTAAGGTACTATTCATGAAAATGGGAACACATTAACTGTTCATTAGGTTGCCTTTCTAATATTGAAGTGAAGAAATTTGTGTTGGTTGACTGAAAAATAGTGGGTTCACTTACGTTTGTGTGATAATGATTGATTGTATGTAGGTATCTTTATCGAGTGTTTTCATGGCATCGAGCGGTATATTGCCGAAATTTTGTAGTAAGAAAATTTTTACCGAATTTTATTGTTCTCAACTCAGAAATTCGAACGAAAATTTTTCATAATTTTAGAACTAAGTACCTAGGTAGGTATTGGACTTTGCGTTATAACAAAAACTACTGCTAAACTGAAATAAAACTGCAAACAAAAAAATTTAAAAAAGTAATTTTTGAGTTTTTTTTTTGGTTAAAACCGATAATTCCAATTTTCTCGAAAAAATACGATCAATTTTTATAAAATTTTATGTGAGTGATTTGTTGTCAATGGTGATGTCCACTTTTTTTTCAGAATCAGCTTATTAACGGTACCTGCCATAGAACCGTTTTTTATTACTCTGAATATCTTTTGAACGGCTAGATTGATTGTAACGAAATTTAATATTCAAAAACTACTGCTAAACTTAAATGAAATTGCAAAAAAAAAATTTTAAAAAGTAATTTTTTAAAAAAAGTAGGATTATTGAAAAAGCTTTTTTTTCCAAAACCGATAATTCTAATTTTCTTGAAAAAAATACTATAAACTTTAATAACATTTCAAGTAATAACATTTTAACCGTAAACTATATCTTTCATATAACCTTTTTTATACAATACATTTGATTAAAAAAGATTTTTTTTTAAATAAAATACTGAAAATCTTTTCTTTATAAAAAAAAGCTTATCAAATGAATTTCCCAGTTGTAAACACGAAAGTAACTTCCCCAAGAGCAAGTTTGTCCGAACTAGTCGTGCCCTTTATTCTCTGTGGATTAGTCTTAATGGGAAAACAACAAAGTAATAAAGCAAAAAGAGCCAAATAATAGTGAAAATGGCAATTTTGTCTAAAAACAGATTTTGTTACAATTTAACACTTTTTACTGGAAATCGGTTGATGGTACAAAGAAAAGTGTTGCATCTTTTTTGAAAATTTTAGAAAAACATATAAGCTACAAATTTCACCTTAATATTTTTTTTTGCAAAAAGTTAATAGTTTCCGAGAGTTTTAGCAAAAAAACTTAATTTCGCCCCTTTCCTCCAAAATAAAAAAAATTGCTCCGTGCCAAATCACGGGTAAATTTGAGGATATGTTCAAGACATAAAAACAAAGGTCTCCAGCAAAATCCAGCTTTGTCCGAATTTTTCCGAAGTAAAATTTTAATTTTACTGTTACCTACCTAAATAAAATATTTTTCCGCGGTTAATTTTCAAACAGAAATAAAAAATTCTGATAAATTTATTCAGAAATAGTTTCCAGAAATATTAAAACCTATGATAATACTAAGAAAATCTACTTACACAAAAACTCTTTACACGTTGTCAAAGAGATTTTCGCATTTTTAAAAATGTTATTCCTTTTTAATTAAAATTTGTATCACTCAAAATCAAAGTGTATTAAATATGCTTTGAGCATAAATAGGCAATTATTGCGTACTAGATTGGGTTTGATGTCATCTAGCTGATGAGCCCACCATCAAACTAGGGCGAAACGCAATGTTTTTGGAGTAAATGCCACAAAACCTTTAATATTGAATTTCAATCATAAATACTCCAATAAATAAAAATTTTAATTCGACTATTTTAAGTCTTTTTATTGTTTTTATTTGTTCATTCATAAATAGGCACCTACATTGTCAAAGCTAAATAATTTCAAGGATATGCATTTCTATTACCATAGTTTCTTTTCTAGGAAATTCAAATTATATATATTTAGCTTTTATGTCTGGGACACAAATGGGAATAATTATTCCTTTCATTATTTTTTATTAAAGATCTATTATTGCTTTTATACTCCCTCTAGAAGTATATAGACACTAAAGACTTGACTAAAACATCTTCTGTAAGAAGAGATCTACTAAAAATGATTCTAGGTTTTCATAAGAATAATTTTCTATGGCGTTGTGATACATAATGTTTGTATGAAACCACAATTTGTCTAATTCTGTAAAACGTGTGTCTGACATTGTAATCAGATGTTGGAGAAAAAATTCTATTCTTTTATGGAATTTTAAAAATGAAGATTTCATTATACAAAAATATCACTACGTGACCGAAAAACTCTTAATTTAATTTTAAATATATATTTCTTCCTGATGGGGGGGATTTAATTTGTATAATAAAAATTAAATTAAAAATCTGATTTTTAGCATTACATCAGACGAGTTTTGTAACGGGTGTTTTTTTTCGAGATATAGAACTTTAAGTTGGCATTACTTTTCAAGACGGGGACCGATTTGGCCTCCAAGATCTTGTGATTCAACACCGCTAGACTATTTTCTGTATGGTTATGTAAAGTCATTGGTCTATGCGGATAAGCCACAAACGCTTGACCATTTGGAAGACAACATTCGCCGTGTTATTGCCCATATACGGCCACAAATGTTGGAAAAAGTCATCAAAAATTATACGTCCAGATTGGACTACATCCGAGCCAGCCGTGGCAGTCATATGCCAGAAATCATATTTAAAATGTAATGCCACAAGATTATCTTTCAAATAAATAAAAAATCATGTCAATCGAATATTTCATCGGTGTTTTTATTAAAATTTAAAGTTCTACCCCCTAAAAAAAACACCCTTTATATTTCTTCCTGATGGGGGGATTTAATTTTTATGACAAAAATTAAATTAAAAATCTGATTTTTAACATTACATCAGAAGAGTTTTGTATATACATTGTTTGTATGCATAAATTCAATGCCCAAGGGACAGAAACCCTTAATAAAAAATAAGGACAATTTTATTAAAAGAAAGATTTAATTTTTTATGGTCAACTTGATTTCTATCGGAGTCAGCATTAAATCGTTAGCGAAACATCAGCAACGGAATGGCACGAACAAAAAATTAACTATAAAAATATCTTGAAGTTAATATTTTTATGGGAATTATATTTGCTTGTGCGAATTGTATTTTTAATTAGATGAATTGTTGCTTATAAAAGCAACAAGTCAGGTTAATGATGTTTATTTTATCTTAGCACCCCAGATACAACATTAGCTCTTCTTTGCTTAGTAAGTCTAGGTACCCACCTATGTATATACATAAGTTTTATGGCTTTTTGGATTTAATAGGATTAAGAAATGTACCCTTACATATTTTGTGCTTTAATTTGAATTATTTCACTTGAACCTATTCCCTTACTAATGATTTGGGTGTTTCTGATAAAATTCAAATTTTCACCTTTGTGTTGATTGTGCAAAAAGATGGAAGAGTAAGATTATGGCTTCTTTGTTGGTATTTTCATTTAAATCTTTATAATTGTTTTGAATTTTAATGGAGCGACAAAAAAAAAACTGTGTATTAAAAAGTACATATAGTGGCTTACAAAATTTGTTTGAACAATGGCTTAGACAAACTTTATATTTCTTGTGAAACTTACAATATTTATTTTTGGGTGTGTGATTGCGATCAATAGCAGGGCGACTGGGTCGCACGAACTTGCTCTTGTAGCAAATCGCCACAAAAGTAAAATTCATTATAATATAATATTTTGCCTTAAATATTATTCTTTAAATAATCCTGAAACGATATTGAAACAAGAGCTTCGATCTTTATTTTAAATAAGATTTTTGTTCTCGTTTTAAGAATTTTGTATTACTAATTTTAAAGCGACTTCAATATCATTCTTGGCGTTTTCGAGCTTAAATTAAGAATTTTTTTTTGGCTTAGTTGCAGAAACATATTCTTAAAATTATAGCGAAACAGGATTGAATAAAAAAAAATAGTTCAAAATAAGGTTTTTGTGTTTGGAATAAGATTTTCAGAGTTTAGGTACCTACCATACTTTCGTCAACGAACCGGCTTGAAATATATGACTGAAGTTCTTGATTTTCGCTTGTTTTTTTCTAATGTGGATATGGTTAGATTTATAGTGGATTGAGATAAGAATGACAAATAACACAGACCTTGAAATCTTCCATATTCACACTTAATTTTCGTTTTTGAGCAAGTAGATACGTTCGAGTCATTTGGGAATACTATTTTCAGGCAAATATTAATTTAATTTTTTTTTTTTTTGCAGGAAAGAGGTGAGAAACTTCTATTGAAGAGTGAAGCAATCAACATCAGGTTTCACAAGTCGCCCCGGCCCATGCAAAGATGAGGATGGAAACACCATAGTAGAAACACAGGCGATGTTAGCCATTTGGAGAGACTACTTTAACCAGTTGTTAAATGGCGATGACAGACAAGATCCCGCCCAGGACCAACTTGTACTTGTTAATCTGGATGACAACCATGAGATAGATCCGCCCGGCCAAAATGAAATCAAAGTAGCCATCGACAGACTAAAAACGAGAAAAGCAGCTGGATCAGATGGTCTACAAGCGGAACTTTTATCGTGCCATGTTCAACTTTAGAATTCCTGCCAAACTGATACGACTAATCAATATGACGTTAGAAAATTATCTCTGCACCGTCAAAATTGGTAGGGACTCTACTGAAACCTTCGACACCACCAGAGGGTTAAGACAATGAGACGCACTGTCATGCCGCTGTTTTAATTTTGTGCTCGAAAATGTAATACGGAATACCCAGGCCAGTACATCGGGCACCATATTTAATAAATCGACACAACTACTTGGGTTTGCGGACGACAATGACGTAATAGGACGAACAAAAAGAGGAGTAACCGGCGCTTTCACGTCTATGGAGTCAGCAGCAAACAGAATGGGACTGAAAATAAACGAGGGTAAGACGAAGTATATGCTCTCATCAACGAAAGTCCAATCCCACCACCGACTTGGTCAAAATGTAACCATTGATAGGTATAACTTCGAGGTAGTTAGTGAATTTTTCTACCTGGGCACTGCTGTAAACTCAGGCAATAACATCAGCGCTGAAATCAAACGCAGAATAACTCTTGCTAATCTCTGTTTTTTTGGGCTGAATAAGCAATTGAGGAATAAAGCCCTATCGAGAAAAACCAAGGAGACACTATAAAGAACACTCATCATCCCATTCCTGCTGTATGGTGCAGAAGCATGGACCCTCTTCCAATCGGATGAAAAGTCACTTGGAGTTTTCGAGAGAAAAGTTCTGCGTACGATTTATGGTCCTATCTGCTTAAACAGAGAAAGCAACGTTTGGCGAAGAAGATACAACTATACGGGCTGTAGAGCGACATAAGCCTAGCCAGAAAGATTCGTCAACAACGACTAAGATGGCTTGGCCATGTAGAGCGTATGGACATCAACGCTCCAGCACGTAAAGTCTTCAACGCCAAACCAGAGGGAGTCAGAAGCCAAGGTAGACCTCATCTTCGATGGAGCGACCAGGTAGAGGGAGATCTCCGACTACTTGGAGTGCAAAATTGGAGACGGCAGGATAGGGATCGAGCCGGCTGGAGGGGCATATTAAAAGAGGCCTAGGAGGACAACACTCTAGTTGAGCCAGCATAAGAAGAAGAAATATTTATTCTTTATACGGAATGTTGCCTAGGCTTCTAGAAGGGAGTTATTGCTAACCTCACCTTTACTTACTTCGGCTAATTCCACCGTATACGGAAGACTACTGCCAGTAGGTGGGTTTTCACCTTCCCTGCTGGTATTGGCGTCTAGACTGTGGGACGCTCTACACTCTTTAAAAGGTATTTCCACCTTTCTGAGGACTGTGGTCGTCTCACAAGTCCCCCCGCTTTTCTTAGCAATTTTTGTTAACATGGAATTGTCATTTTTTTAAAAACTTTTTGTCACTGGCGACTTATCCTCTTTCGAGGCCAAGCCATCGCCGCCGGCTGTCGCGACACCTACCGACTTTTAAACGAATATCATTTCAAGTTTTCTAACATTGAGGTATTTTTTTTTTGAGTTTTTTTAGTTGTGAGGCTCTGCAGCTGGATTGCTGGAGAACCGCACGTAAGCACCCCCACCAAGACAAGGTCAACTCATAGGGGGTGCTGTTTTTTTTATACAAACTTATAAATTTATATTTTCTTTTAATAAAAAAGACGAAAATCAGCCTGCGGATTTTGAAGCAAAACCTTACGGTTTCTTTTGGGCAACTTGTTCAAGAATAAGTAACTGATTTAAATTCTTGTTTTTCTTTGCTTGAATATCAAAAAAATGTAGGTAGGTACTCATAAATTCATAATGCATTTTATTAAAGTATCTATCCTACGAAGCAAGGGCATTGAAATGTTTTGCACGCGAAAAAATATACCTATGCGAATGGTTGTGCATAAAACCAGTTTAGGTTTCTAGAATTTTTAATATATTTTTTTTATTTATAAAGGAATACTTTTTTGGGGTTGATTTTGTATAAAAAAAAAAATATTTAATTTTTTAAATCAAAATCGGCTGCAGGTTGTCTAAAAATTCTAAGGTCTCATAATGAAATTTATGAGTGCTTTTGCGGATTTGAAAAGGTACCTAGGTTCGTTCATCCATCACGGACTTGGATTGTTATTGTTTTTTTACTTACATACAGGTATACTCATATTTTTAATTACACGTGCAGGGGTGGATAATTTCTGGATAATAATAACATGGGGTAAATAAATATGAGGGCGTACTTTGAATGAGTTGTAGGTATGACGCTGATTATTTTCGTTTGGATGTCTGTTGAGAATTTTGCCTCAAAATGTTTCAAATTTTTTTTTATAAATGAACGAATGAATGATTCTTTGACAGGAAAGCTGTTTCTTTTTATAAAATGAAGCCTATATAGACCATAAGCTGGGGCACTTGGGTTAGGTTGAGGCAAACAAAAATTGTACAGAACTTCTACGGCTGTTTAGAAGGAAGAGTGAATTTTCTAAAAATAAAATAATTTTATTTAAAAAGTATAAAAACAACGACCGATTCTTTTACAACAGAGAAAGGTGTGTTAAAAGAAACAGGGGTTAGTAGGAACAGCTATTAAACAATGATATCTCCCTGAAAGCATACAAACATTGAACATAAATACCTACACAAAGGGTAGGTATGTACCAATACCAACTTTTTCAACCATTTAAAAAGACTTTCGAAATTCTGTATGTAAAAACATTTTCACGCGTTTGCAAAAACATAATATTCTTTATGTTAAGAATGAATGAATTTCTTAAACTGCCTTCTCAGCCAATTTGAATTCCCAGAGTACTCTTCAAAACATACCTATACCACACCACAAACGTGTTAAAAAAAAAAACTTATTTTGTTTGCATGGCCATTATTAATTAATGAGGTAACTCTTCTTCGTCGCATAAGAACCAACACCCCGATATCAAATTTTGTTTGCTCATCAAAACCGCCTTCGTCGCTCCTGGAAGTAAGGAAATTTCATTCCTCCAACAACAGTATATAGATACCTACCTACATATTTTATAAATGATGTTAAAGGAATACAAGACAACTTCTACACAACTTATACCTGCGCAGAGATTAAAAAAAGATCCAACACTATGACGTTTACCTTATGCACCTGAACTCTAAAGTTTTTACACACTTCATCGTCAAGTCAAGTTTTCTCCTGTTTATATTCGTTTCGTACACCCCGTTGAAAATGTAAATTTGTATAAATAAAACAAAACTACCTACTGTTGGATTTTGTTTTCCTGTAGTTGGTATGTGTAAATCACTTACACACATCTGTCCGTTGCTCATCTCGTTGTCCTGCTGACAACATTATTTTATTAATCTATTGTATGATAGGTATGCTTCTCTAGTCCATGAAACCATCAAAACAAATTAAAAAAAAATTATTACAAATAGTGTGGTAGCACGGTCTTTTACCAAGGACCTCACCATAAAAAAATGGCAAACAAACATGATTCTTGTGGGGGCACCCTAACTGAATGAATATTTTATCATAAGAAAACGGATACGAAAATAATATAAAGACACAAGCAAAATTTCGACATGGGTGTGGATGAGGAAGTGGATATGAGGAATCTATGAAACGGAAGGTCCTCTGGTGAGTTCGTAAAATTCTCACATGATGATCTTTTTTTTAATCTAATCGTCTATTATGTTGGTGGGATTGTTTTTAAGAATTTTTATAAAACTTAATTCTAAGTTCAATATTGTTTTCTTTTATGTATACTCTTTTTCTTTGAATTTAAAAATGAAAAACAATAAAGGCACATACAAAATAATGAATAGGGTTGATTGACGAAATCAACTTTCTTTATTCTTGTAAGGAAAATGTGTGTATACACTATACACATAGGAAGACTATGGTGCTTTCGTTTATTAACGATACATACACTCCGTGTCACTTGATTAAGGACAGGCAGTATTCTATTTTCATTTTGCGATACTTTTCAAACACCTCAGAATTTTGGGAAAAACCAAAATGCACAATGAATGAAGGATATAATAAATTTATATTGTAAAAAAAAAATTGGGATTATGTTGACAATTGCAACATTTATGTCGCTTTTCCCAAAAAGGTCATATTATGTACATGCTTTTTTTGTTTCACTTGATTAAGGACAGTGTCAAAATCTACCTTTTACCGTTATTTTAATCAAATAAAAAGGTACTTGGGAGGGAGGTTTGTTCAAGTAAAAACTGCAAACAATCCACTACTATGGGTAGAGGAAAGACATTAAACAAGGAGGAAATCGGCCAAATTCGAGCTTACCGGGAAGAAGGGAAATCCATCCGTTTTATAACATTGAAAGAAGCAAGTGTGTTGTCAACAGTTACCTTAAGGACCCGGAAAGGTATGGAAATAACCGCAAAGGAAGAATCAGAAGATCACTAACATGTAAGGAAAGGCGGGCGATACTGAGAACAGCTTCAATTTCAAGGCTCTCCGTAAGTAAAATCAAGGCATAAACTGGAGTTAAAGCTAGTAGATCGACTGTTTTTCGTGCGATACAGAAGGCCGACCATATTCGCCATCAAAAATCAAAAGGAAACCACCATTGAATGTCGCACGTAAAAGCCAACAGCTTGAATTTGCAACTAGTCACATCAGGTGGAATCGAAAGTGGCATAAAGTAATATTTTTTGATGAAAAAAAAAATTTATTTGGACGGACCTGATGTATACAGCTTTTATTATCATGATTTGAGAAAAGAAGAAATGCATCTGCAAAGGCGGCGCAGCAACGGAGGTGGTTTAATCGTATGGGGAGCAATAAGTCATTAAGGAACTGTGGAGCTGGATTTCCAAAGCTCCAAAATGACCGCAATCACTTACAAATCGATACTGGAGAGAGCTTTTCCGCAGTTTTCTGAAATATTTGGTGGACATCGACGGACTTGAAATAAAACTAATTTATTTATACAAACAAAAATTTTACTGTTTAATTGTTTTTAAAGCTGGAAACAGGTAAATTTGTCTACTATTCTTAATCAAATGAAACAAAAAAAGGAGGTACATTTTATGACCTTTTTTGGGAAAAGCGTCATAAATGTTGCAATTATCAACATAATCCTAAATTCTTTTAACAATATAAACCTAATAAATCCTTCATTCATTGTGCATTTGGTTTTTCCCAAAATACCGAGGGGTTTAAAAAATATCGCAAAATTAAAATAGAAAACTGTCTGTCCTTAATTAAGTGACACGGAGTGTAGCTAGATATGTTTGTGTGCTCTGTTTATATTGGGTTAAGGATGTTTTTTTTTATGGAATATGAAATGAAATAAGATACCATCTATGTTTAATCAAGAATTTTAAATTTCTTCAGTTTAAATTTTTTAAGAAGTTAAGTAGGTAGGTAATATGGAGTTTGTAGGTAATTATAGGATTTCCGGAATGATATAGACTTCAATGGACGCAAGTCAAGAAAAGCTCATAACATTATAATGACTTACTTCAAGTATAACCCTATACCTTCATCCTTTCGGTTGTTCGTTTTACCAAAAGACCTAACCCAACATAATTTATGGCTAGAATAGCATAACCAAGAAGAAAATCGATACATGTAATCCATCCTTCTCATACACGCTATTTATGTTTTATGCAAAAGGGTTGAACACCCTTTTATCTTTCATAAATTTTCCTGTCTATCTAAATTCACTCAGACCAAAAGTACGTTAAAAATCATAAATTTATTAGAGTCCTCCTTCTTTCTGATGCTGCCGGACTACCTTCTGAATTCTGTTACATCATAAGTTATACTTTTGTATAGGTAGCTTAGCTACCGACTTTACAAACGAAAGTCTGATGGTATTCAAATTTTCGGCAAGGCCAAATATTTAGATTTATTAAATATTATGATGATACTCACAAATAATTTACGGAAACAAATGAAAAAATATGTTTAGAGTGGTTTTAATCGGTGCAGGGAACTAACTTCACCTTCACCACTAGTGGGAACTAATTTCACTTTTTTTTGGTGAATTAAATCTACAATTTTTATATAACAGAAGATATAAAGCTGAAAACATGGGGCGACTTTAGTTCCCGGTGTCTCCAACAGTTGATATTGGTAAGGGGAGGCGCATGCTGCCCCCTGCTTGGCCCACTATAGGATGTGGGGTGGGTGCGAGTTTGGGTGGGTGCAAGTTTGGGTATGAAATATGTGCATTTTGTATGAAAAGTGTAACGTCACCCAAAAGAGTGAAATAATTGTCCACCAAAAAGTAAAGTTATTTCCTACTCAAAGTGGACATTAACTTCACCAAAAAAAGTGAAATTAGTTCCCACTAGTGGTGAAGTTAGTTCCCATGTGAAGTTAGTTCCCGTAAGTTAGTTCCCTTCAACGTTTTAATCCTTGCAGTAGAAATAATGCCCAAGCTTCAGGATGACATAGACATAACATGATGGAATTGGTGTGGTATAACAATGACATTCTTCAAATTTATTTTTCATCAAATATGTTTTTAATCTTTGACAATAAATGAAATTAAAGAAAGAATAGTTTGAAGGTTAGCATGAATAAATTAATTAACAAAACTCACGCTTGCGGAATTTAAACCGTGGTCTCTTCTATCTAAAAAATACAAATTTTGAAAAAAAATTCTAGGTAAGTATAACATCGAACAAGCTATCACATCCCACTATGCAGAGTAACAAAATAAAATGTCTCGAAAAACGAGTTTTTAAAAATTTTCTCGTTTAGTTTTAAGTAATTTTGAAGTTTAATTTAAGTTAGTTTTTACGCCCAAAGGCATTTTTAATATATAGTTATAGTATAATTTAGAGCGCCCGTATGGGGCCAGTAAGTTAGTTAAGTTATTCTGTAAGCTAGTTTTTAAGGTTTTTGTCTAGCATTTAAGTTAGTTATAAGTTAAATTGAAAATAAAAATGAAAATAAAAAAAAAAAAAAAAAAAAAGAGTAACAAACAAACCATCGAAAACCCTATGTCCAAACCTGGATTTAATTATGATGGACAGCCCTCAAATTGGCCAGCAGCTTTGATTGTAGAATTAAAACTAAAATTTCTTTTATATTATGACAGACTGAATACAAAATTTTAGTGCACAAGAAGGAATTTTTAATGTTCAATACAAAATACTGCATTAGATATTCCAGACGAATTCTAACGGCGTAGTAGAGAGAAAATAATCGATAAACCCATAATTTTATGTGATTTAAACGCGTCATAAGAATAGAAGCACTTGAAAAATAGAACAAAACAGAAATACTGCAATTATTCTTTATTTAGTTTTTAATTTATTCATATTAAATTGATTATTTTCAATAATCAGAGTTTAAAATAACTTAAAAAAAATTCCATCATTTAAGCGGATTTTTCATTGAAGCCAAGTAGTTCAGAAAAATCTTACTCCAGGCAATTTTAATGACTAGAATTTACCCTTCCTTGCTACCGTTTAATCTACATTCTTCACAAACTTATTGTGTGAACCAGTCACATAATTTTTCCATTGCATCGAGGTCCATAGTGTAGAGTGTACGGTGGTGAAACCAACAAATTTAGAATTTGGCTCTTAATGAATGGTTTTACTACTTGAGATGTGAGTACCTATAAGGGTATATCATACATTTTCGGAAAAATTCATTCAATCAAGGATATGTAGCTGTTTCCATTAATTTTTGTGTTTTGTATCATCAAGTCAATAGTTCTATAGTAGGATTATGCACCTCCACCACTATGCTTCCTTCCCTGTTATGATTTTTTATCAGAAATCGCTCCTGTTATGTTAGATAGTGAAAAAAAAATAGTTCTAAACATTCAGCCCATCCAAAATACACTTTTTTTCGTCAGAAATAAATATTTTCGACAGTGTAAGTTTGAGCTTACCATTTTTGAACATTTCACGTCATGTTCTCTTTGGCAAAACACATGTTTTATATTTTTCAAAGCTTTAAAGCAGAAAAAAAAATTTCATTCTATTTAACCTTGCAAAATGACGGGTTTTCTAAATAATGGCTGATAACATAATCACACCTGTTGTGAGTTTCACCCGGAAAACCTTTCACCCGAAATATTTTTGTCCGCCCGGAATTTTTAAGGTTATTGTGAGTTTCACGGGAATGAAATTTCACTTCGAATCAGAACTGACAGTTGTATTCAGAAAACGGAGTTCTCAATAAATTTCCTTTTCTCTGTAATGGAAACAGATATCAAAATCTACACCTTTTTTAATATTTAGTAAAAAAAAGCAAAAAAATCAATATGGCGACGCAATTTAGCACTAAGTGCGACACTGCGACGACACACTTTCAATTAATTTTTCATTTTCATGCTATTACAAAAAAATTCCCTCTCCGAATTGACAAAGTTTGTATTCGTGTTTATAAAATGGACAACGCTTCAGTGTTTTTGTTTAGTAGACTAAAGTGTCAAAGCTTGATAAATAGTGTCAAACAAGATTGTTTGAATCAAGATTATTCTTTAATAATTCATCGTGTTAAGATAAATAAAATAAAACCGATAAATATAAAGCATTGCTGATTGCACGCATATATTGGTAGAGGAAGAACTTTTAATTTGTGTGTTTTGTGTCTACCTTCTGTTTCTTTTTCAGTCATTTTGTGTGCTGCTGCTTCTGTTGTACGTAGCTCTTTGACCTGTCCCACCTATGTATCTACATACCATATATGCATAATTTTGTGTTGATTTTTATTTGTTGCATTGTTCCTGAATTATTTTACTTTTGTTGACAAAAAACAAATAAAATCTTACAATTCCCGCCTGGTTCTACCTCGTTCACCTCCAAAAATGGAAATATTAGCTGTCAATGACAGAAAATTCCACAAGGAATAAGTACTTACAATAAGGGAGTTTTTTCGAACATGAAACTTTCACACGAAACTCACAATAAGGGCAAAGTGAAATAGGATTTTTTTCATGCGGAATTTTGTTTCCGTGGAAATTCCAATAGGTGTGAATCACTGGCGTTTGGTTTTGAGAGTTATAGATCCTTTCAAAAACACTGCAGCAAGTAAACATTAATTTTCACTTATTCCTCTAATGCAAAAGATTTTTGTCTTCCCATTTTTCTTAAAACACACGACTTAATGCTTACTCTGCAAAATGATCCATTAATGTCGAAAATATGTTACCACTTAATAAAAAACGTGGCACTGCTTCTATTCTTATGACTCGATTTTAATTGATTTATTTTTGACTTAATTTAAAGACAGCCTTCTGAATTCTATTAACCCAGGTTTTTTAAAATTGACAAGTTCTGTATTTAGTTTTGAATGCACTACTTTATTGAACTCCCATACTCTTTTTGCATATAACGGTAGTAATATCAGTTTTACTTCTCAAATACGCCTGCTTCTATCCTTATAGACTTGCAGTTTATATATTTTTATTTAAACTTACCTTCAATAATTTTAATCTTTTGGACGAACAAGTTTCCTTCTCCATGTGGTAGGTAAGTACCTACCGCTAATTTGAAAATCCATTTATGAATGATATAAATAGTTAAATTAAAAATATATAAAGTATGAAGGTAAATAAGTACATACTTCAAATTCGATGTGTTATCACTTAATTTTCTTCTACACTCAAAACTCTTGAAACTTGACACTTTTTTTAATTCGTTTTTTTGTAGATCAATGAAAATTACACAAAATTATATCACAAATATAAAATAAAATAGAAACACTAAATTGAGATAAACCGTTGATTCCGTTAAATAAAGATGAAATTGGACCCTTTTTTTATTTTGACAAACTGTCGCCCGATTACTTTTGATTTAATAATAGGTACAATTATTTAAATAAATAAATTTTATTTAAATCACACACGAATTGGAGGGGTTGAAGATTGCACCTACAAACATCAGAGGAGCACAAAAAGCTTGTCCTTTGAATTAAATTTCGAGCAAGGAATATGTAATTGAACTGCAGCTTCTACTGTTGACAACTTTTAAGACGCGAAAATGCAGTAAAAAAGGAAATGACTGATTAGATTAAAATTCAGAACACCACACTGCCAAACAAATAAGAACAAAGTAAGATAGGTACACTTTTAAATGGCAGAAGAAAATAGCACTTTAATTCGAACTTTTTTCAAATTTCCGTCCACAATAATTTTACACGGTACGACAATAATTTAATAAGCAAGTTATTTAAAATAAAATTACACATTTTTTTATCTCACTACGAGTAATTTATCTGAGAGAACAAACTTTCGTTTTGTAATATTTTTCTTTGTAAACACGAGAGTGAATATAGCCCGTTATTTTAACAGGTCACCAACAACACCGACCGGCATTAACGAATAAACTGACGTTTACAATTTTACATACATTATTGGAAATCATCAACAGAATGGAAAAATTGGAAATGATGGAAGTCAATGGAAAATGGAAGTAAGGACAAAAGGAAAGTCGAAGTAGTGTGGACATTTTTTTCTCGAAACTGGAAGAAGATTAAGAGAAGCAGTATTTGATTTTGTTTTGAGTTTTGTTTTGTTGATATTTTTTTTTTAACTAAATTGTGGAATGTGAAAACGGAAAGTGGAACGTGCAAGTTCAAAGAGGCACAGGGTTGACTTTGACTTGACGAAGGGGAAAATGAAGAAACGAAACGATGACGTCTTGTCTTGTGCTTGTGATTTTGGGATTTTTTGTGGTGACTTGACTTGATGACCTTGGAGGTGGGTCGTGTTTAAGTGTTTGGTAAGTTATATCCGGGGCCGGGGTTGTCGTGCACCTTGGGAGTGGTGAATACCTAATTATTCTTTGATTTATGAATAAAAGTGGAGAGTGGAGACTGCAAATCTATACCACTTACACATAAATAAAAAAAAAATTAAGTGTCTGTCAAAATAATAGCTCATAACAATTACAAGATGAGAGCATGAAAGTATATACCTACGGCAATTAAAACAAAACCTAATTTTTTGTCTGTCTGTCTGTTTGTCTGTTTGAATACGGCTAGACAGACGGCTAGACGATTTAGACAGGACTTTCACTGGCGAGCTGATGTTGTAAGAAATTACTCTTTTCAATAACCGAATAATGGCGCTGGAATCGCTTTTTCGAAACCTAGGTAGATTAGATTAGATTTTTTTTAGAAAAAAAAAATAATTTTAACATTGTTTCAGTAATGCCATATTAAAAATAATAATATTAGGACGTGGCAGAAAGTCGTCTGTCCGAGTGGTTATAAACAATAATTTAAAATCGATTTTCAATTGCTTTTCCCGAAATTTACTTTGTGGTTTTGGGGTAGGGGTATATGAGTTTAAAAGCTTTTGGAAAAATATTGGACCAATAGGATTGTAATAACTCTTTCAAAAAAAATATTTTCTCCCTTATTTTTTCTGAGGCAGCAACTCGCCGGGTAACAGCTAGTTGTAAATAAAACCTACCTACCTATTTGATAAGAAAATTCAAAATGATGGAAAATGGAAAGTAAAATTAGGAAAATATTTCAAATCGATTATAAATTATGTTTTCATGTTTTCATTCGATTTTGTGCACCTTGTTATGCAATCAACTTGAATATCTCCTTTTAAAAAGATGAATATCACTTTTAAAATAATAGTAAAAAAAATGCCGGTAGGTATATTTTTATTTTTTTATATTTTTATGATTTCTATTTTCCCTTTTTTAATTAACCTTTTGATTTGAAAGGTTAATTACTAATTTCTTTGCAATGTATCAAATATAATAGGCGTAGGTAAGCAATTTATTTGTATTGAACAAAAAAAAATGTTTAATAACAATTGACATATTTTTTTCACATGAAATTTGATATAAAAGGATTAAATGTTAATGAGTTCGCATAAACTGCAGCACATCCGTTATTGAATTGAAAAAAAAATGGAATTATTAATTGGATCATGCTGCATGCAGTTTATTCGGATTTATTTATTTAAAAAAAAAAAAAACTCAAATAAAAAAGATTACAATCAAACATGACATAACAATGATAAAGAAAACGAAAAATGTAGGTCCGGCAATTCTGTGTGTATTGATACTTACAGCCTTTGGGCGTTAGGGCCAATTTTTTTCAAAAATTGGTCCAAAGTGTTTTTTATGATAATATGCCCAAAAATTTGTATTTTATGTTTATTCTAGATCTAACGGTTCCTTCCATATGAACATTACCGATAGGTAAGATGGGGGTTTCGCAGAACAACTGTTCCGAAGAAACCCAATTAGCGCAGAAAAGCGCCGTTTTGATAAACATTAACGATAAACACGAAAAAATACGATCCATTATGATAAAATTTTATTAGTGCGAAAAAATTACTTTTTTTTTGTCAGAATCAGAAAATTAACGGTAACATACATAGAACCGTTTTTTATTACACCGGTTATCTTTTGAACGGGTCCACATATTTTACGAGATTTAATATTCTAGGTTTAACTACTGCTATACTTAAATAATTGTTTATTATTAATAATTAGAAATAATTTTGATTAAATTTCATGTATTTAAATTGTTGTAGACGGTAATGTCTTTCATATAAATATTTTTTCATTGCATAATTTTTTTTTTTTAAAGAATTTAACTTGCCACAGAAGCAAGTCTTTACAACCCAGTCGTGTTATTTATTTATATGTTACAAAACAACAAACATCATTAAGTTGCAGCAAAAATTAGAATTTCTGTAATGTAAAAAAAAAACAACTATTTTCTAACGATTTATTATGAATATGGAAAAAAAAGTATCCGTAGAGATAATTTTTTTCTTCGGATCCAATAAATTAAATTAATCATGACACGTACATACAACATAATGACTTAATATACTCGTAACAAATTCTTTTGTGACCACTTATAATTTCTAAATAAACTTTACGATACCTGAAGTTATAGGATATTTTTTTCTTAATAGTTTAATTGAGTTACTTTAGACATTTTAGCAGTCCATGATGGAGATCATTATTTTATTGTACGTTTTCTTTTTTAATCAAGAAGTTATATCTATAAACTTTTCTTGATAAATGATATAACGATAGATGATAACTTCTTATTGGACTCATCAAAAGTTTTCATTAAAATTGTTCGGTATAAGTTTAATTGGATATGATAAGCAATTAAAAACATTTCTTTTAATTATTTCGTTATATTGTGAGAAGTTGAAAATATTTTAAGAAAGTGTTTGTCAGATTAAAATTCCGTCTTGAAAAATTCCCAGAATTAAATAAAATGCTGATAAACTTTTATTTGGATGAGATAGTTACCAAGCTTATAAAAGATTACAATCTTTTGTGAATACAATCTTTAAAAATCATTCATTGAATTCAATTTAAGTATTGCATTCATTGACTTCTTTTAAGACTAACTTAAAATTTCACAATCACCATTCATTTGAAATCAAAATGATTGCAGTCATATTTTATCCCCATTCATTTTGTAGCAATCAATTGAATGCAGTTTTTTGAGAATTCATACATACGTTGAATTTCTTTGCATTCCTTTTTGCAATCCAGCAATCCTTTGCAGTCTAAGCACTCATTTGCAGTCCAGCATTCATTTGCAGTACAACCATTCTTTTTAAGTCCAGCATTCCTTTGCAGTCCAGCGAAACTAAAATTCACATTTAGTACACATGCAATGCAAAAAAAATGTAAGGAATGCTTGGACTGCAAATGAATGCTGGACTGCAAAGGAATGCTGGGCATAAAAGGAATGCTTGGACTGATGCCCAATTGTTTCGGTGAACTGCAAAGGATTGCTGAAATGCAAATTGAATACAAGTAATGCAAGGAAATGTAAGGAATGCATGAATTCTCAAATGAATGCATTCAATTAATTGCTGCAAAATGAATGAGGAAATAATAAATGCAATTATTTTGATTTCAAATGAATGGTGATTGCTCATTTTAGAGTTAAGTTATAAAGTAAAATCAATGGATACAATCTTTTTATTTAAAGTCATTAAAGGTTGCATTCATAAAAGATTGCATTCTTTTACAAGCCTGATAGTTACAAATAATAATTGTTGACTTCAATAATTTAGTATATACATACGCAATCTCAAAACAACATTGCCAGACCATAACTCTTGTCTTTCAGCATTGCAAGAATGTTTTAGTTTAATTTGTATGATGTTGACGTGTCGTACCTATAGAATGCTCCCGTATAGACTTTGGTCATGCAACTTAAAACCAGCATAGCGTACCCGATGCGGGGAAAGAAAGAAATTCTCTATTTAAATGAAATTTTTGTCCTCAATTTGTTTGCACTGTTTTACAAAAACAACAAAAAATATTGTTTTAAATATTATTTTGATTTATTTTAATTCAAAATGAATATAAATTAGTTAAGTAGAATGCATAAACAATGATTAATATACCAAGGTTGCTTTCTACAGATTAATATTTATCATTGTTTATATGTATTCTACTAACTAATATACCTTTATATCTTTCAATACAAATACAAATAAAATTGGTCTATTGGATGGTTTAAAGTCTAAAATTTTCAAAATAAATGCTGGTGTGCCGCAGGGCTCCGTTTTGTCTCATATTCTCTTCCTTATTTTAATCAATGATCATTTGTCATAAACTTCTAATCCAATAAACTGTTTTGCTGGTGACAGCACCCTCAGCTTTTTATATTCGTTCCCAAATTCACAACCCTGTTCTTCGGAACTGGACCGGCGCCATATTACAAGCTCTTTAAATTCCGATCTTGGCAGCATTGTCAAATCAAAAAACCGCTTGGAATTTAATGTTTTGAAAAGTCCATTTTCTCTCCTATCGTTGAAACAAAACATACCCCCAATGTCACTATCTCTGAGTGGCATTTGCATTGAAGAAACTGCACAGTTTTCCATTCTCGGTATGTTGCGTCACAGTTCACAGAACAACTTTAGTGGAACGACCACATATTTGACGTCACCAAAAAAGCTGCGAAATACGATATGCAAAGACTTTTTTTTAACCCCCATGATCTGCCTGTTATTTAAAAAGTATACATCCTTACAAATTTTGAGTACAATTTTCATATGTATGTGAGTAGGTGCTCTCTTCTAAACTATCTGAGCTTTCTGCAGATAGGATTTAAAAAAGAGTTTTCAAATTGATATGCGACAGGACTATAACAGACAACAGCACATTTTCATTTCTTGAATACAAAGTTATGTTTCTTGTCTTTCTTTATTCGATCGATACTTTTATAAAGAGTGTTCCGAAGAAATAACCAGTTGCATTTTTCCCCTAAAAAATTCAACCGTAATATTCGCTCTGGTAGGAATACTTATCATTTTGCCCAACTTCGGTCGTATACAGTGAAATACAGAAATATTTTCTTTAGTACATTTCCTGTAGGTAAAAAATAAATAAATTTAGTGGCACTGACAGCTCCGAAGAACCAGGGCCTAGTGACTTGCAACTATCAACCAATCCATTTGTGTGCGATGTTAGTTCTACAGAATTGGAGGGAACCTACAATTTTCCGTCGAATCCGAACGAATAAGGTGAGAAGCACTTTTCATGACAAGGATACTCTTGGAGGATTTGTCACTTCCTCGCAAGAGGCAGTACCCCTGAAAAAAACATTAGATGTTATCGATGCTGGAAGCTGGGCTTGAACCCAGCAGTGGGATTCTCTAACGATTTAGAGTTTAGAGTTTAGAGACACTCTAAATGTCCTTCTGTTCTCTAACTAAGAGCAAATTGGTATTCTGTAATTCCATGTAATAGACTTAGACAGAAGTACTAGATTTTTTGTAATTCTACGAATTGACACTTGTCATTGTGCGCGTTCGGGTGCTCCTCAGATAAGCTATCAGATAGTCTGGTATTTAATTTGTTTGTGAACGACCAAAATCAGAAAGGCGCATTTCACTGACGAACGCATAATTTATTTTATTATTAAATAAGAGTAGAGCAAATAAACAATTGTGCAAGTTATTCTAAAATGGCATTTATATACGCATTTTTGGCCGAAGATGAAGAAATACGTTTCCGAAATGAGAGTAGAAGGAACTCTAGGTTACTAATAATTCATCATCTCTCACTAGCATCTCTCCTAGATGCTAGTGACCCACTTAGTATTCCAGAAGAAAGGTAAATTATTTGTTTTTCTCAACATTATATTATATAAGTGAATAATATTTTAATCCATTTATAGATTTAGGGAATTATTTCGAGTTTCTAAGGAAGTTTTCAATTTTTTGAAAGAGAAGCTAGAGCCAACTTTATGTGTTCAACAACGCGCAACGGATGTTATCAGCGAAGCGTTGGACAAGATTTTTTCATAAGTATGTCCCAAACATCAATTAGTCGCGTCGTTGAAGAAGTAACTATTGCAATACAAAATTGCAATTGATTTTATATCCCTAGAAATGATATAATAATGTAAAAATGCTATTTAAATTAAAATTTCTTACGATAATATAACTTACATCTTTTCAAATATGCGGGTCTCACATCACAATAACAAGTGAGTAAAATATTAAAAATTAACACTCTAAATTAGAGCAAAAATTCCTTAGAGAATAGCTTATTCACTCTAAGTTAGACTGAATCTAGTAAAAAAAAAACTTCCCTATGAAATTTCTCACCAAAGTTTACTCTAATTTAGAGCTGTCAGAATGGCTCTAACTTAGAGAGTTTTTCGTTAGAGAATTCCGAAATTCTCTAAATTTAAAGTTTAGACTCTGAACTCTAACTCTAAGTCGTTAGAGAATCCCACTACAGACCTCTGGCGTAATATTCCGACACACTAACCACTACGCCACGGGGCACACCTATTGGTACTATACCTTATTTTCATTCTTTCCCTAGATACTAAATTATACAATCAGCTGTTAAAAGTCAATGTTAATGTGTACTGCTTTTTAATTAAAAAAAAATTTAAAACTTTCAATAGATGTGAATGCGTTTCCTAAAATTACTTTTCACTTTCATTTTACCTTCTTCTTTTATTTCTATGTGTGTCTGAATATGCAAAATGAAGTTTACCATAACCAATAAAAACTATCGTGTCAAAGAACTTAAATACCATTACCTACAGGCTACTGCGTTACAATGTTAATTAACAATAATTAATAACGAAGATTAAACAAAACACGAACAATTTTAATCATTAAACTAACTTTCAAAAATATTACCAAAGTCATGCTTCAACTTACAGACAAAAATTGTCACTTCTCACATTTTAATAATGCTTTGTCCTTTAAAATTTCATCACCGAGTTAGGTACAATATTGTTTATCCATTTTTAGACCAACACGTATTTATTGAAATTTGTCGAAGGTCCCTCTATGTTATCCCGATAAGCTACGAACAAAAAATTCAACAACATTCTTGACAAAGCATTTAATTTCATTTGATTCGAGTTTTACAAAAGGACGATATGGGTCTAGATTCTGGCTTAGAGGATGAGATTGCTATGTTGAGAGACTGCTATAAGTTGTTGGGGAATGCAAGAGCAAGAAAAATATATACTCAAACACACATGCGAAACTTACAAAATATAGGTATATCTGCGAGAAATTGGCTGAATAAAAGGATGGATTGGATATCGGATATAAGAAGAAGATATAGGTACATAGTTATCAACATGAGAAATAGAAACTCAGCGAAGCGTTTATGGGTTTACGCAATTGAGGACGCCACTGAAACGATAAAAATTGGTCTCAATGTGCTCGTTCTTTACTTTTTTTTTGTTTGTTTTTCCATCCGAGGACATTGTTCCATACATAAATAGGTTTATACATATACATTGAGTGTATCCCAATTTTTTTTTTTTAAAGAATCCTATATCGAATAGTGAACAAAAGATTCAATAAATACCAATCTGGGTTAAGGACTCATGTTGTGTGTCGTTTCTTCGAATAGGTTAACTCTCTGGATGTGTATTTATACGAGTTTACACAATTCACACTTCTGATTGTTTGTTCGTGTCTGCTCAGTGATCATGGTTTTTTTTTATTGATTTTCAAACCCATTTTTATTTTTATTGGGAAAACACGTAGGTATATGCTTTTTTTCGACAGTTTAAGTTTTTAAAAAGAAGGCTATGACAGGTTGGATTGGTAGTTGGTTGCTATATGGGGACGTCATTTTTACTTTTAATTTGAAAATATAGGAGGAGGTCTGTTGGGAAAAATTGATGGAAAATTTTCGCTGAAGGATGCTGAACTTTATTGCTCTACTCTTTTGTTAGTTTCGAATGCCTATGAAATCGTTTGAAATCAAAGGTTTAGCTTCGTTTTGTTTTTTTTTTTTGTATCAGGCAATAGCGCCGAAGGCAATATCGTTCAAATCGATTTGGAAATATCGTCCTCCAAGAAAATGGTGAAGGTGGTTTTTCCATGTTTAAATCCATTTATTAAAAAAGTCAATAATTAGGCTTAAATAAGAAGCTTAGGTAAATAGCGGATAAGGAAAACAAGGTCAGAGGAAAAATCACATTAAACAAATTATTTAAAAGAAAGAGGAAATTCGTAGATATGTTTAGTTTCGAGTTTTCCATTTAGATTTTTGTTAGCATTACCACTTTTAAATTTCAAAAGTTTAACTATTGGATTAATTGTCGTAAACTTGTCGTAAATTTGTCGTTCAACTAAAAAATTTGTCGCGCGACTATTTTAGAAAACAACCCCTGGTAATGCTGACTTGACTGTCAAGTTTGCACTTCCCCTCCCCAAGAAAATGTTTTAAATGTAATGGAAAATTAAAAAGGATAATGGAAATAATTTTCACTTTTTTATCGTTTATAAGTTATGCAACTAAAATAATTGTCGTGCAATTTTTTTTTTAAATACCTAACCTAAAAAAACTAATTTATACCACCCTAGAAAAAGGATCGAATTTAAAAAAGTATAGCTAGGTAACGCAAATAATTTAAGTTTTTCTGTCGTCAATTGTTAATGCAACTAATAAAACTATTTTTAAAGACATTATTGCGACAAAATCGTGTGCTAACTTGACTGTCAAGTTAAAATTACCAGGGGTTATTTTCTAAAATAGTCGCGCGACAATTTTTTTGTGTTCCACGACTATTTCACGACAATTATTCCAATAGCTAAACTTTTGAAATTTGAAAGTGGTAACTTGACACACATTAATTTTTCGTTTGTTTTGTTTACTTTTATTTTGAAAATTTGGATTAGGATTTCTGATTGTTTTGTCTTCAGTGCATTTCGATTGTTAATGTCTCGTTTTTCGATTATTTCGCGTTTATTTTGTTTCATTTTCGATTAATTCTTTTTTTTTCAGATCGATTTCAATTATTTCGCCATTGGTTGTTTTGTTATTCGGTGGATGTTAAGAGCCTAAAGGCGTTAAGATTCGTGCGACTATTTGTATTTGAAAAATAAAAAAAAAACGCATTAACAAAACTCACTTTTTCCGGATATCCAAAAATTGTTAAGCAGCAAAACTAATCTGCACATTAACAGTTTTAAACTTTTCCCATTCCCTTTTCACGGAGAGTTATTTATTTTTAATAAACAACCAACCATCACCCACACATTTAAGTTTTATACGATTTTCGATAGAGTATTCAAATTAATTTCACAGTCAACTACTAAAACTTTTAACATGATTTTGAGTGATGACATTTGAATAACGTTTTTTTTTTTTTTTGATATTCCTCATTTCTGGTTAAGGAAGTTAAATCGGAAATAGAGGTTGAAGGGAAAAATAAACTTTTCTCCAAACTATTGACAAATACTAGTTCCTGTTACCTGGGTAAAACTATTTGCGAAAACAGGGAGCTCTTGACATAACTACACTTAACTAAAAATCGATTTTAGTATGTGTGCACTGTGCATACTTTTATTTAATGAGTTAAAGTTTACCGAAAAAAGGTTGTACGAAACTTATCATTTACTGGCTGAACACAATAGACTGCTGCAACTGTAACTGAAGCTGGAGCTGGAACAGATGTCAAAATAAGTCGTACGTCTTGTTTATATGCGTGCCCACAATGGCGCTGCACAGCTTTCTTAAATTTTATAAAGTTTAAATATTAGCTGATTAAAATTTGTTTGCAAAATTATCAAAAGAAACACAATAAAATTCACTTACATAAATCAACTTCTTTGCTTTTTAACACATTAAATAAAATATTTCTTCACAAAACACGCGTTCGCGTCTCGGTAAATTGTTTTTTATTTAATTTATTGTAAAACGTCAAAAGTGCTGTATGTCGAAAGTTAAAAGTGAGTGAACTTGTGCAGCACCAAGTACAGTTGCGTCACGTTGTGTTCGTAACATTGGATTTGAGTATATTCAATATTTTGACAGCTATTCCAGTTGCAGTTTCAGTTCCAGCATCGTCGCTATTGTGTTCAGACGAAAAGAGAAGATTTCTTAGTTTTTTGAGGGGGGGGTTTTTAATGTTTTGCTATTTTCTCGGAAACTGTAATTTTTTTGCAAAACCTATGAAATTTTTTTTATTTTTACAAAAAATACATCAACCGATAGTTAAATTATTAAAAGTTTTATTTTTTAGACAACACTGCGCTGTTTTATCCAGTATTTGACGCTTTTTGTTATATTTTTTGTGCTTTTTCAATTAAGCCTATTCCACAGAAAAAAAATTAAATGCACGACTGTGTCGCACGAACTTGCTCTTGTTGCGAACTATGGGACTACAAACACTTGTATTCATGAAATTAGGTATCATTGTGAAACATACTTTGTAAAAATTTAACTTTTTTTGATTGATGGTACGATGAAAAATGTCAAGACTTTTTTTGTAGAAAATTATATAAGCTACAATTTTAATCTTAAGATTTTTTGAAAAAAAAAAAAAAATATAGTTTCCGATATAATATAGCAAAACATTGAATTTCGACCCCTTCCCCCTCAAAAAAATTTTAGTTCCGGGCCAAATCATGAGTACTTTTAAGAATTTTTAAAAGACATCAAAACAAAGGTCTACAGCAAAATCCAGCTTTGTCGGAGTTTTTTCATAACTTTGCCTTTATTTTGTCTAATTTTCCTGGGCTACTATCCCAATTTCAATCTTTTATACATTCAGGACCTCAGCCAACTTGCGGTGATAAATTGAAAGCTGCTATAGTTGGAAAAAGAAGGAATGTGAGCGCCATCTAAAGTAAGTAAGTAAGTAAGTAAGTAAGTAAGTAGCCTTCACTATCATTGACGTATTAGGTATGGACCGCCAGTAGCCAACTTCACGCGTGTTCCAACAAAACTAGGGGCGCCATCAACTACTAGCAGGGAATCTGCGTAGCAGTGATGTGGTTTTTTTAATTAATTATTTACTATTTAAATATTTTGGTTTAAATTATTATCAAACGACTTTTATTTTACAAAACACATCCATTCCTTATGCCATGAGTTACTTACAGATGAATATATTATCGTTTTTATTTAAATTCTAATGGCAAAATTAGTACACGTATTCAACACTAAAAGATGATGGCGTTTTTAGACTGTTTTTAGCTGGAACAACTTTTCTTGACTGTTTGTATGAAAATTTCAACCGACTGGCGGTCCATATCTAGTACGTCAATGTTCACTATACTTAAAGGAGGGCGTAGGATTAGCAAAATAGCAAGGCTTAACCAATAAATTGTGAAATGAGGCTTAAAATTTATAATTACTAATGAAAGTATAATAATAGCGGTTTATAAAATCGATACTAACATACCGAATCAGCTATAATTGAATACAAAGATTAACATTAAAATGAGTTTAATATTACATTTTATAGTATTTAATATTATTTTTCAGGGTAAAAACATTTAATATTGGTTTTGATTTGGGCCTGCCTGAACATTGATTAAAAACTAATAAACACAAGTTAGGCATGGAAAATTAATAAGCCTAAATACATTTATTTTATTAGAAAATGTAATGAATGACCATTAGCAAATTTTGAATAGGATACAATCACATGTTAAAAGTTAAGTAAAGGGTGTTTTTTTCGACGTATAGAACTTTAAGTTGGCATTACTTTTCAAGACGGCGACCGTTTTAACAGCTGTCAAGTGATTTATTCTCAGTTTGGTTTGGCAATTCATCATGAATAGACGCCTGAACAACGCTTGCAAATTGTGTCGAATGGGCCCAAAACGAGATCCCGATTTTCATAAGCAAATTTTGTTTAGCGATGAAGCTCACTTCTGGTGCGACTGTTTGGTGCGCTTTATGGGCTGGTGGAATCATTGGTCCGTACTTCTTCAAAAACGATGATGGCCACAACGTTACAGTCAATGGTGATCGGTATAGGTCCATGATTACTAACTTTTTCATTCCTGAATTGAACAATCATGATGTCCAGGAGCTGTGGTTCCAACAAGACGGCGCAATATGTCACACAGCCCGTGCCACAATCGATTTATTGAACGACACGTTTGGTGGCCGCCTAATTTCACGTTTTGGACCTGTGAATTGGCCTCCAAGATCTTGTGATTTAACACGGCTAGACTATTTTCTGTGGGGTTATGTAAAGTCATTGGTCTATGCAAATAAGCCACAAACGCTTGACCATTTGGAAGACAACATTCGCCGTGTTATTGCCGATATACGGCCACAAATGTTGGAAAAAGTCATCGAAAATTGGACGTCCAGATTGGACTACATCCGAGCCAGCCGTGGCAGTCATATGCCAGAAATCATATTTAAAATGTAATGCCACAAGATTATCTTTCGAATAAATAAAAAATCATGTCAATCGAATATTCCATCGTTGTTTTATTGCAATTTAAAGTTCTATACCTCTAACACCCTTTATAAACACATCATCCAAGTAATGAATTTATCCTGGGGTTTTATTCACAATTTATATAGAATATACAAATATATTTAAATGACTATGAAACTAATGACTCAGTTTAATGAGCTTCAAAAAATTGAGATAAAATCATTATGAAGGTTTTATTTTATAATGTTATCGTCCTGCTGATTTATTTGTGGGGTTTGGATCGAAATTAAAAATTAATCTTTTAAGTCTATAAATGAGATTTCCATACTTTTTCGAAAAATCTGGTTTTATTGAATTTCAAATGACTCGGTTTATATATTAAGTGGATATTTAAAATTTATAGGTAAAAGTTTTTTTTATTGTTTGTTTTAAAAATATTAAAAGATTTTTTTTTTCAAAAAACTCCAGCGGAAAGTGTGAAGTTAACCAACTGCAATTGAGTAAATTTTTTGGCGAGAATATTTTTAAATTTTACATACCTACCTATAGAGTCCAATCGAAAAGATGCTTGTTAATAATTAAAATCCAAAAATGAACATTGTGTTTTTGCTTTAAACTACTCCAATAATAGGTATAGAATATATAGATAGATACATACGTAGGTCAAGATTCAACGATTTTCAAAATTTGTTTTCATTTTGGAAGTTCAGCTGACAAACCAGTTTATTGTGTTTGTTTTAGTTGTTGGAATCTTTCCATTTGCATTTATTTTTGTTTGTTTTATATTAATCATTAATGTCGAATTTTACGTTTGTGTTTTTGTAAATTCCGTTTAATTTTACTTCATTACGAACGAAGAATTACTAAAATTAACCGATATACATTTTTGTACATTCAAATTCATTGTGTAGCAATTTTTTTTTTTAAGTTCAGCTGCCAAACCAGTGTTTTGTACCGCGTTAAAACTTCCCATAATTTTAATTATCTTACAAAGAAATTCTATTTTTTTTTTTTTAACAAAATAAATATATACACATAAATAAAAATGGAGTGTCTGTTTGTAATGTCAAAATAACAGTATTTTACTACAAAAAAAAACACACATTTTTAAAAAATTTTTCTGTCTGTTTGTCCTGGCTAATCTCGAAAACGGCTGGACCGATTTTGACGAGTTTTTCACTGAGCGATAGATAATGTCAATTCTTTTTCATTTTCGTATATATAAACCTATCAGAATCTACAGGACCGATTTTGACGGGACCTTCAGTGCCAGATGGCTGATAATATAGGAAGTAACTTATGACGCAAATTATCCCTTAGGTGGAGCTATGGTAAAATTTTATTTCTAACCTGACGAACGCGACGACGGGAAACGGATGTACCGATTTTGAAGGGGCTTTCACTGGTGGATAGCTGATTTTGTACGAAGTGACTTAGGATATTTCAAATAACCGAATAGATGGGGGTCACTTTTGCGAAAACTCTTATATTATGAGTTTGAAAGCTTTTGGCAAAATGTTGAATCAATAGGTTTATAATAAATCTTTCAAAAACAATGTTTTATCCCTTATTATTTCTGCGGCAGCAACGCGCCGGGTAACAGCTAGTATACACATAATAAAAAAATGCTGCGTTTTAAGTTTTTTGTTTTATATCAGAACAAAAAAAGGTCATAAGGTTTGGATAATGTAGGTACGAAGACGTTGAAAATACTAAATGGGACCATATTTTCTAAACCACTGAACTGATCTGGATGATTGATACCATTCCAGACACATATTTGGACCGAGCTACTTTCTACATAGTCAGTTTTAATTTGGTTCAAAATCAAAAACAATTCATAGGATTAACAAAATGTAGGTATACGTTGAAAATGCTAAATGGGGCCATACCTTCTAAACAACTGAACCGAATCGGATGGTTGCTACCATTCCAGAATCAGCTAAGAACTTCTCTATATGCTGCGTTCTTTTTTTTCGTTTTTTCCAAAACAATTTTTTACTTTTCTCCGTACCAAGAAATAGAAGGGGAAATTTTTAAATTCTTGTAGGGAAATTTAAGAAATATATTAGTGTTAAAAATTCCATTTAATCCAGTTTGCACACCAAAAAGCTAAACATTTATTCACCTCAACTCAAACGTCAAAAATTAGCCAGAGGATAAAATTTTAACGCTATTCGCACACGGCCTTACAAATTCATCAACAAAACATTCACAATAGGTAAGAATATTCAATGGGGATCAAACATTTTGACATATTCCAAAATATTTTACATGTTCTTCTAGTAAGTACATTTCTTCAAAAGGCACTTGAGTTAGTATATTGTAACTTAGAGCAATTTATGCTTGCAGTGCAATTAAACACCAGCAAATAATATCTGGTAAAGAACATAGAATGCATTTATGGAACTACATCACGACCCTTCTAATTGCCGAATGTTGGCATTGTTCCATCTTGATGTGGTGCATCTAAACATTAAATATTTCAATAGGCCAACCATGAATTTATTAAGAAGCTTTCTTGAGTTCACATAAATTTGTTTGAGTAGATTTTTCGTTATATGTATATAAATGTATATCTGGTATAGGTATTTTAGATTTTAAATGCAAGTTCGAATTATGCGATTGTTTTAAGACCCCCTTATGAAAGCACTTGGATAATTTCCCAAAACAAAACTTCTTACCATCTGATTTTTCATTATTTTTTTAGTAATTCTTCTATTCGAGACGAAGACAAATCCAACAAATAAAAGAGATCATTAAAATCGGTGCCATTCTTAAATTATAAATGGTGTACCTTACTAACGCGATATATACATAAAGGTATGTAATTACATATACAAGAAGAGATATAGGTATTTTTCGAGCTTACTTAAATATTTGATTTATTTGGCTCGAATTGGAAAAAGCAATTCCATCCCTACTTACTTATATAACTACTTCATCATGGTTATTATTGATTCAGTCATTGAAATTGTAGCAAGTGCAACAAAATTATTTCCTTTTATTCTTTCAAACCACGGTATAAGTTTGTTACGAGGTTTGTTATGTATAGGTACTCTCCCTTTATATAAACTCCGCAAGACCATTTATATTTTGGGTTCCTCACCATTCATCTACGTCCCTTACCAATTTCTTGTGATAACAGTTTAATGCTTCTTTAGTTTATTGGTTCTTTTGAGGCGAACGATATCCAACAAAAAGTCGAAACTAGTCCAATGCAATAAATAATCAAAAAAGAGTGCATTATTATGAGTTTGCTCGATAAAATTTAATATCCATTTTCAGCAAGAAAACTCCCTTTCCTGTCTGGAAATTTAATTCATATATCCAGTTATTCTGGTATATGCTTTAGGTTTAAGGTATATATCTGCTTTAGGAACGTGATACGGTTTTATAAACTGGGAAACTTTAAAAGAGGCAAACTTCACTTGAAACACGATAAATGAATACTTACTTGAAATGGGAGCATTATTGCAATATGCCCGTTCTTAAGTTATAGTCATTGCCGGCCTTCGCGTCGCGTACCCCTTCAGGAGAAAATTTATTTTAATTATTTTTGTTTTTTTTTTTTTTTTGAATGATGAATGTGTGAAGTTGGCATCCCCCTTTTTGAAAATTTATTTTTTAAAAGTTGTGCTAGGTTTGTGCCATAATTTTTTTTTTCAAAAACATTAAAAAATGGGTGCTTTAAAGCCCTCCCTTATTTCGAAAATCGATTTTTTTAAAGTTGTGCTAGGTTGTGCTAGTTTTGTGTCGGTTTTTGACCTACCCCAATTTAAAAAAAAAATCAACATATTCGAAACTTTCAAAATTGTACTGGGCTGTGCTTTAACTTATTTTGAAAAATACTCAAACGTTGGGGTTTTAGAGCCGAAAAACTTTACCAAAAAGTGACTCGCATTTTTGAATATTTTTGAAAAAAAAATTACGGCACAAACTTTGCACAATTTTCAGAAATTCGATTTTCGAAAAAGAGGGGCTAGGTCAAAAATGGTTTTGCCTCTAAAACCTCATTTTCGAATATTTTTGAAAAAAAATTACGGCACAAACCGGCACAATCCTAGCACATTTTTCAAAAATTCAATTTTCAAAAAAAAAAGGGGGGGGCTATATTCACACACTCGGGAATGACGCAACAATAGAAATTATGTCTTTGTGTTGGAACCCACTATACCGACAAAATTATAAATTATGAATAAATGTATTATTTCATATTTTGTTTGTATGGCTTAATCTTAATATAATTGAGTTTTTTTTGTTTCATTTTATGCAGATGCATAGTTACAGTTATGTTGATGATGAAAGTTATAAAGATGAGGTACCAACCAATAATCTGAAATACTACTTTTAACCAACAACCAATATGGTTTGTATAGTCGAAGTACAAAGTCACGTAAATAAAAGGCAGAATAAGATTGCAAAAATATAATCTAATAACATGAGAAAATGCATGAAAGACGCCAAGTCGATATCTTCAACATTGTGAACACTATTTGGAAACTTTGTAGAAAGGAGTATTAAACTACATATGTATATGAATATGTTGTGCTATACGATTGCACGTCATGGATTTTATTTCTGTTTAATAAAGTTCAGGGTCGCAAAGTTTTAATTGGCAAAACTACATTTTCAAAACGATAACACGATTTCATTATCGTTTAACACCATTGGAATTTTTAGCACAAGCTGTAAGAGTTTACTACCTGGTTGCACGCAATTTATTTCATTTTATTTAATTTTTTGTTGCAGATGGAATTAATGCTTTTTTATTTAATGTTTTTTTCATAGCGAATAGCGTCATTCAAAAAAAAAAAACAAGAGATATTTCAGAATTGTTTTCATGTTAAATAAATGTTTTTTAAATGTTACTTTGATTTGAACACACCTTTAGAAAATAAAAAGATGTATTTGAGTACATACCTCTAAAATAGCGCACTGTTATAATCCAAATTCATAACAATTTTCTATTTATAGTCATTTACATTTTATATGTACCTTTTTTCATTCTTATACATGTAGAATTTGTAATCCTTTTCATAGCGACAATTACAAATTCAAAACAAATACAATTATATTCAAAATTGTACTTCCAAGAAATTATTCAATTTAAAGTAATTTATTGAATTTTGTATCAAAAGAATTTTTACTTGTATCGATGGCACGTGATTGGAAAATTCAAACACATATTATGATGTAAGTTTAAAATATTCACAATTCACATTCTAAAAATAATTCAAGATATGAACAGCAACACAGAGGTAACATTTTTCAGTAATAAAAAGGTTAAATTGTACCAATAAGTCGAGGTATGAAAAGAATATTACAAAAATTCTTATGCAAAGTTGTTTGAATTTTAAGAAGGGTATCTTAACATTAGGTTTGCTGTGCTCGGAATGCGGATGTATCTCTTGTATGAAATGGTTACTGTTGCTGAATACTATTTTATTTTTAATTTGGATGAATGTGTTCAAGATTTAAAGTATAAAAGAATATAACGGGTATATCAATATTCATACTGTTTAAAATATGTTGTTTCTTGGATTTTAATCAGTTGAAAACTTTTTTGAAAGCTGTTTTGTCAATTAATTTTATTTAGTAGTTATGTATGGCAATATAAGCGGTTGCTAAAAGTACATTCTATGTCTGTGTCCTAATAACCTTCAACATTGTTTTCTAAAAATCAGGTCGATAACCATATGCTATGAGCAATATATAGCTTAACATTGCTCAGAAGAAAGTGTTATATGATTTATGAATAATGGTTTTTTAATTAAAGTAAAACGGATGGAAAGGAATAGCTATGCATAAAAGCTTTCTTTTAATTATTAAAAATATTTGTTAACAAACTTTAGCTAGCAATATGGCAAATTCCTTCTTTTTCCTTACTTTGTACTAAGTCACAAACTATTTAGCTTCTGATAGCGATAAATGAAAATAAAATATTAAAAATCACCACAAAAATTTAAAATTTTAAATTAAAAAAAAACTGTTGTATTTTTTTCTTACTAAATTTTCAACAGAGATCATTTAAAATTACTGTATTATACAGGGTGATTCACATAAGCTGTGCCAAAAAGATGCAGCGAGTCGAGAAAAGAAAAAAAATAACTTATATCTTCTTCTGTTTAGTTGGGAGGGGCAATTTTCTACCAAATTGACTTAAAAAGCTAAAACAGAAACAAAATTATTAAAAAACAACGGTACAAACTACAATGCAATGCTATACCTATTTGGAAAATAAAAAATCTATTATTTTATATTCTATTTAAATAAATTTGTTTTAGTGGATAGTTTTTAAAAAAAAAATAATTTTCAAACTCAAAATTTAAAAAAAAAATTTTGTTTTAATTGTTCAAAGTAAATTTTTTCAAAACTTTATTTAATTAGGTATAATTTTTGTTTCCAAAATTTAATGCTCTTATTAGTTTTTAGTCAAAAACAGAAAACTGAATTCTTAAAT
This sequence comes from Baccha elongata, assembly GCA_951217065.1. Lineage (NCBI taxonomy): Eukaryota > Metazoa > Arthropoda > Insecta > Diptera > Syrphidae > Baccha > Baccha elongata. The sequence continues at coordinate 31,822,619 of OX578272.1, forward strand.
GTTTTGCAGTTTTTGAGAAAATCAAAAATAATAAGAGAACACCCTCTTATAAGATAAACCATTTTTTAGTACTCACCTGACTGGACTTTTATTTAATTTAATTAATATTAAAGGATTATTTTTCTTTTAATTATTTTTAAAGTGTACAGAATGTTATTTGCATACAATAAAATGAAAAAGTTCTGGATAAATGCTATTCTACATGTTTTTTTTTTTAATTGAAGAACACCTGAATATTGACCTGTCAATTTTGTTTATTACAATCCGTCATTGAGCGCGAAAATCTTTATCCCTAACTTAAATTCTAATATTATAAATATTATTTCCTTCATTATCTTATATTGTAACCTAAGTAAAAAAAAATATAATGAAGATACCTACCTATTTCACAACACAACATCATGTTTTCAAACTCGTAGAAAAAACCTTTAAACCATTAATTGCACCTTTTCTAACTTATGAATTCAGAAGACACATATTTTTCTTCCTAACTTTTTAAATAATTAGGTATGTATATGTTACTTTTTTCGGCGGCTATACTTCAACAAGAGTTATCTGTCGCTAGAAGAATGTTTAAGTGTTCTGAACGGAGAGAGTGGTTGGAAGCTGCTCATTCGGTTTATCTCACATTCGGTTGAGTATAGAAATATATACGTGAATCTATTTTAGGTACATACCTATGAAGATAAAATCTGATTTAATTTTGTTTTAGCTAAACTAAAAGCCTGATTTTTGAGGATAAAACTTAATCTAATTTTGTTTTAGCTAAACTAAAAGCCCTTTTCAATTTAATTTCGTTTTAGCTAAACTAAAAGCCCGCGCTACCAGTTGATATTTCAAGTCTTTAACTGCTTCCATATTCTGTTTTGTTTTAGCTAAACCTAATTTATTAAATGTAAAATAAAGCCAAACTTATGTCTTAAAAATATGAATCAATATTGTTATTTGCTTTATTAATTTCGTTTTCGCTAAACTAAAAGCATATAAATTTAAGTCCTTCTTTGTTCTAGATTATGTTTAATTAATTTTTTTTCTGCTTCCTAATTTCTATTCTTTTGTCATAAATCTTGTTTTAAGCCACTTTGTTTTATTTTTATTTTTTTTATTTTTTTATACATTTTCTCTCAAATTATATAGATATATATTTAATTAACCGGCAGACGGCTTAGGGCCATGCTTGTATATCTTTTTTAACTTTAAGTTTATATTCTTCTGAAAAATAAAAACAATAAAGATAATAATAATAATAATAATAATAATAATAATAATAATAATAATATATGTTACTTTTTATATATGTACATATTGTGTATGAAATAAATGGCGAGAAAATAAGAAAATAAATAATTGACAAAACAAGTTTTTGCAAAACAATAAGTTGTTATTTTAAAATTTACAATACAAAAATTGCGGGAATTTTTTCGCGTAGATAATGATTATTTTGCGAGTTAATTCAAAACCAAAACAAATTTTGTCAAATAACTATTGAAAGACAATTAAAATTTATTTTGATAATTGAGGAACGAGTTCCGTCCATATGACCAGCACCCCTTATTAGACATCCCATTCTCAAGTTAAAGGAAATGTTTATAATATATTACTTGCGATTATAGGTACTATAAGGCTGCACCGATTTTGATCAAATTTAATTTTCTAAAACTACTGCTCAATATGCATAATACTACAAAAAAAAAATTGAAAAGTAATATTTGGAAATGTTTTTTCACTGGAAAAACATAAAGGTACCTAATTATAATTTAAAAAAAAAAAAAAATACGATCATTTTCAATAAAATTTTATAAAAGTAATTTATTTTTGGTCAATCAGCTTATTAACTGTACCTGCCATGCCTATAACCGTTTTTTTATTATTCGGACTAAATTTTGATCGGCTCCACCGATTTTGATAAAAATTTCATGTCGGTAACTGAATTTTTACCGCCGACGGTGACGTCTTTCATATAAATCTTTTTTTTTATTCGATACATTTGTTTTCATAAGAAATGATTTTTTTGGAAAACAAAAAATATTTCAAAATATAAAAAACTGAATTTTTTTATAAAAAAAACTGGTCAACATAATTTTCCAGTCGTGAACACGGAAGTAACTTTCAAAAGAGAAAGTTTGATTGACCCAGTCGTGCCATTTTTTATTCTTTGGTTTGTGCTATGAGGATTAATTGTTTTACAGCTTGCTCTCTTATTACTCCATAAAGAAGAAGTTTTGTCTCTTGCTGGTTTTCTCTTCTCGTGTTTGCGTTTTTTTATTTAAGTAAGAAAAATCAGTTTAAAATTTTAATGCAGTTGTGTTATTTGTTGGTTTTTTTTTTTTATTATTTGAACGATTGGACAAAGTTCAGTAAGAATCGACGATAACGCAATAACACTTTGGTTTTGCAGTCTAATAGCCTTTTCACACCGTATCAAAAACACTTTTTTTTAACAAAAACTCGAAATTCCTTCACACCGCACATTTACCCGTTTTTGTTCGATATTTATTTTTTTTTTTGTCAAAAACTGTAAAATATTTGAAACATATTTAAATGTTTTAAGTGTTACCCGCTTTAGTTTCAAATGAAAATAAAATAAAAAAGAATTGTTTTATACCGATTTAAATGCTTTTATTAATCCATTCAATTTCAAATGTTGAAAAATAAAATTTTCGTAAAAGTTCTGTTCAACGAGACTCCCAACCAAAACTTTAAAAACGACACACTTTTACAAATCTATTCTTACGCTTCGCGTAACACCAATTTTGAACAAACTATTATTCACAATAAACAAGAAATATAAACAAATATAAACAATCACAATCACAATTTTTCTTCAAATTTTATTTTGATGTTTAATCGAATAAAATAACCCGCAAGCTGACAGAAAATCCAAACGAATTCGGATTTTTTGGTTGATCAGTAATTGCAATATTTTATTAAGTTTTTCTTGGATAAGTACAGTGAATTGGGGTGACTTTGGCCGGCGGGGTGACTTTGGCTTTTGAATGGACTCTGATTCAAAATTTATTTTTAATATGAAGGAGTTGTGTTATCATTTTCAAACTTCTTTCTAAATACGTATAATTGAATGAACTCAAAACTTATCATATTAGCTTTTTTTAGATAATATTAAAAAGTAAACAAGTACTCAACAAAAAAAAAAAAAAATGTTGCAACCTAAGGTTGCAAGGTTTCAAAATGTTGCAGTAATAGTTTTGCAAAATGAGTTAAACTCTTAAAAACAAAGTTATTGCAAAAGTTATTCATAAAATAAATTGAAAACTGGCCAAAGTCACCCCAGTTCACGGTAATCTAAAGGTTAAAATTCCATCCATATGTGTCCACTCTATCTAAAATACCTAGCATCACATCACATAAATATGTTTGAAATAATAAAACTTTTCTTTTTATTATATAAAAATACCAATACAATATAAATAGGTATATAATGTTTATCTAGTTTCCCCAAATAAATATCATAGCTGACTGAAAGCTGCTTGAATCGTGATTGATGAACTCAGCTCATGAAATCAATCATCATTAAATCAAATTAACAAAGTTTTATTGAAGATTTGTTTTGTATCCTTACAAAGAGCCATATAATAATTTATCCTTGGCCCTTACAATGCATGCTAGTAAACAAACCTGTAAAAACTTCAAAGAAAAGGGTCCACATTAATTCTTCTTATGTGGCACGTACCTAATAATGTAATACCATAAAATATTCAATGAAAAAATCATAAATAAAACTTTGCTCATTAAGTGATCAATAGTTTATTTTAGCATAAAGGCTAAGAAAAAGGTTCAAAATCGTTGGCAAATCAATTTAAATGGCCATTACTTAGAACCACAACTTTTCTTAAAAATAAGAATAGACCACATCTGATGTGAAAGTCAACAATAAACTTTAATTTATGGTTCAAAATAAAGCCACTGTTTGTTCAATAGGCAAACATAAATCAACAAGAAAGTTTTAACTTGTGCGCTTTATTTTCTGAAAATACCTCGTTTAGTATGCGAATGTCAGTCAAGAAAACGAACCTTTCTCTGACAAAACAAGCTTTATCAGCTTCCGGTGAGTTAACCCCAAGGAAATAGGTAGTTTTTACCATAAATTGATATATTTGAGTTAAGGTATGATAAATTATGATGATGATGATGCTATTGTGGTGACTATTTTTTTTTTCTTAAGTTCAATGGCAATCAATTACGGACAAAACTGTCAAGTAAATATTGAACTACTAAATATGGTTTTTCGTTCTTATTAGATTGACATCATCTTTTTGTAAAAAAAAATAAAAAAAGGATTTTCATTTCATGAAGCAAACTGTCATTCATTTATTAACACAAAACTTATTTTACACAGTTATATGAATTTTTGAAAGTAATGTTCAAAGGATTGTCTCGTCTCAATTGTTTGCAATAAAATAAAACGAATTCCAAAAGAATTTTCTTTTAACGTCTGCGAAATTGTAAACTTTCTTGTTACTAAAAGATATATATGTAGGTATACGAATATAGGGGAAACTGGGGCACATTTGACACTTAATTTCGAAAAGTCCATATTTTTGAAAATTGTTGACCGATTACAATGCTTTATTTTGTATTTGATGCATTGATGTTTTGAGATAGGATTCTAAGATATATTTTCCATTTATAATAACTTCATCACAAAAATTAAAAAAAAAATTTAAAAAAAAGTCATTTTGTCAAAACTACCCCGGGCATGGGGCACCTTTGATTTTAAGAGGAGAACATTTGACAAATTAACTTTTTAATATATAGTTTGGTAAAGTCGAAGTCAAATTAATATATTTGACGGCAGCGAGAAGTTGATCAAAAAATGGCTTCTTAGAATGTTCACCAAATTTCACACGACTTATATTCAAAAAGCTCAGCTTTTTCCAATTCTGTCGAATTTTTCTTGATCAGAATTAAAACCGATTTTGTCCGATTCAGCATAGGGAAGGCTTTTATCGCTTTCATCTGAAGAGTCTCACTCAAGTGGCTGCGTTTTTTAAGAAATTTTCGTTTGGTTTTTTATTTTTTCAACTTTATCGAAAAGTTTAGCGGTTTTTTAGCGTTTCGTGTATTTTTCTGAACTTTATTTTCTTCTACTTGACGCTTTTCTTGGAGCTTGGCACTCACTTCTTGGAGTTCTGTTTGGTGTACAAAGACGCGGTATGGGTATACAGCCTTAGGTGCTATAAAGTTTGGACTGGAGTTATGGCATTTGTAGTTGTAGGTGTGTTAATAGTATTTTGAGAAGCTGGAAAATATTCGGCTGATTTTCTTCATCTGGCAAAATGTCATCTGTAGTATCAATGTGGTGTATTATTCAGCTGCAAATGTTGCTGTTTCATGTTTCATACGAATGTAAGCCTTTATTGAACTTCAGTTTGTCTTTTTTTTGTGGTTTCGAAACATATATCTTAAAAAAAAATATCGTAAGAAAATCAAAAAACACAAAAATAAATAGAGTGGAGCACATTTACCAAAAGTCAAATGTTCCCCAAAGGTTCTTTAAGGCTTACTTACATTTTTTATGATTAAGGTTATCTACACTTTCACAAAAATGGCTTTAGTGAATAAACATTTAAAGAATAGTGCTACCTTAATATTAATTCACAATTAAAAAAATGCCGTGTTCACACCGAAAATCGCAAAGTCAAATGTGCCCGATGTTACCCTACTAAAGATGGCTAAATTTGACTTTTGGCCGTATAACCCCAGAAATGTCCTTGTACATGTATTATTATTTCTCTGTTTCAGACATGATATGTACCTATGTGTGTTTTCTTGAATATAAAATCCAAAGAAGTATTTTGCATAAAAAGGTATCTGACACTTTGATGAGACATCTTGTCGCTAAAAGGTATAAAGATAAATTTGACTAGGAAAACAAGAAGCAACAAATTACTTCAAAGATTTGTTTTAAGATATTTTAAATTAAAAAATCATTTTTGGATTATAAGGATAAGGTTATTTCGTTTGCCAGACCAGTAGACACTTAACGACTTCATCTGGTATTTTTGTTGATGTTAATTTTGTTCAATTTTATACAAATACACCGAAAGAAAAAACCTTGGTTGGTTTAAAAACGTTTCGTGGTTACCTGACAATCACCTACAAATAGTGATATCAAATACATCTGTCTTTGAGTCAACCGAGGCACTGTGATTGAATGAACCTACGCGGCGTTGTTGATGTTTTGTTTTCCAAATACTTCAAATTTGTTTGAATCAAAGATGATTGTAATTGTTTTAAGCATGATTTAGTTGTAAATCAACAACGAGATTTTAGATTTTATTGTTGCTTAACCATAAACATATTTTATGCAAAAGTAAACATGAAATAAAGACTTTCGTGATCAAAACAAACAACTTTCAACCATTCTAGCATTGTTGATATTTTTATGAAAAAAATATCACGATCATTGTCATTTAATCAAATTTTTTGTTGTTTTTAATCTTTTTTATTTTATATCATCACAGATAATGTATTGGTACAATGATTATGCGCTTTTGACTTCTTACATGATCAAAAAGACCCTTAAATTTAAATTTATTGTTATTGAGTCTGGGGGCGATTCGCATTTCGTTCAAAAAAGTGGAAAACATTAGTTGTGGTTTGTCCTTGGTGCGTGTAAGTACAATTCGCAGTTTAGCACAAAAACATAAAGTGTAAGAAAAATTAAAATTAACTTGTGTTTTTTTTATTTGTTCTAATATTATATAGTTAAAAAATATATTGAAAGAATAAAAAAAAAACAATTAGGTAAACGAAATGTTTTAAAGAATCACAACAGCGTCAGTGTTGTGCTTATACCTACCTACGTACTTGATGTAAGAGATGCGCATTATATTTTATAATACTGTGATTGAGTGAAATTTGAGTTCGGTGGTTTTATTTTGTATTCAGTTCGATAATTTATTGAATTCAAAATCAAATCAGAAATCAAAGTGTCAATCAATTTAAATAGGCTTTAGAATTCAGAATATGCTCTCTAGTCCAGTCAAATCGTAGTTAAAATCGCCCTCATGTTACAAAAAACATACAAATGGATTTTTCTTTCGAATTCTATGTTTTTTGGGTCGCTGAAATCCAACAAAATTTCCTGATGCGTTTTGAGATATCCGCGAAAAACCGCGGTTGCAGTTTTTTGCTTACATCTAGGAAACTATGCGTCTTAACTGAAATTTTACCACAACAAAATTAACCAAAATTGACCATTTAATTTCCAACAAAATGGTATATTGTTTATTTTTCAGATGTACCGTTAGCACGTTAGAGTGCGTTGAAATTTCAACATAATTTCAAAAAAAAAATTCTTTGAACGAAAAGAGCGCTTGGAAATAAATTTTTTAAAGGGGATTTCTTATAATAATTTAATATTATTAATGTTAAATATATGCAGGTATTTACATAGCTTTTTTGACAAAAAGCTAAAGTGAACTATATCCAATAAGATTACGGTTGCAATCATAAAGCTGGAAGTGAAACGCCATTTTTTCATGGACTAAAGGCCATACAAAGCTAATTTGAATCAGTAATTCAACAAGTCCACTAAATTTATTTTTTATTCTATTTATTAATTTTTTCAATGTAGGTTTATAGAATTTGTATTATAACAAAAACATTTTACATAATATCCAGGTATATTCAAGTTAGTAAAAAATTGGTTTCCACTCTATAACTTTTTATTTTTCTTAATTTGAAGACTTGTTAATGATTTTAACACATTATTTTGTTTTTGTTCAATAAATATACCTATTTAAAAATAATTGAAAATTTTGTAAATAATTGAAAATTTTTAAAATAATTTTTAATCTTATTTAATTTTTAATCTTAATTTCAGTATAATCTTTCAAATTAATAAAAAAAAAAAATTACTGAAAAAAAGAACAAAACAAATTTCAAATACAACTATAATAACACAAATTAATAAATTTTGTGAATCTTTAAAAAACACAGAATTTTGTTTTATGTCTTCTTTATAAATTTAAATATAATTGCACTGAACCGTCTTGTAAAATAAAATACCAGAAAATATGTATTAGGTACTAGCTATATCCTGCTCACACAATCACCTTATGTCTATGTTATCTTTCGTACCTCTGTGTGAAAAACACACAATGGAACGGTCATATCTCACTTTTTACGATAGAGTAGGCTGTATTAAATTTCGGTGGCTGACTTTATTGGATAGTTAATTATATAGAGGTTCAGTATAACGAGCTATTATTTGTTTGAACATAACTTAAGCTTATGAATAAAAAGAAGATATTTGTATCTATATTAAACAAATATAATTAATTTAAGATGTTTTTTAAACAAAAAAAAGTCAAGTAATAATATTAAAGTACTCGTCTTTAAAGTACATAAAAATTATTCTTAATCACAAAACTAACAGACAGACAGGAATAAAAAAAAAGTAATAATTTAACTTCTACAAAAAATATTTTTCATAACAAACTAAGTACGCAATGATGTTTTATTAAGTTAAAAATAAATATGATGTATAATATACAAAAAACTTCACTAGGCAATGTATGTATCTATAGCTGTCAATAACATCATTTCTGTTAGCTGGCTTTCATATTCGCATGATACCTAACCTATCAATGACTTGAAAATATAGGTGGAGAAGAGTTATTTCATAATGAAGTCATACGTATATTTGTTAAAATATTCAATTAAAATATGCAAATGCAAAGCTAAATTTTTTTTGTGAATGCACTTTTTTTTATTGAATTAAAATGAATATTTAACTGCCATTGAAAGTATTTGTATTGAATGGAATCTTGTTGAGACACCCCTTAGAGCTGTTTATAAATTCATCAACTTTAAAGCAGATACAAATAAAATATTACCTAATAGCTGACGGATACTGACAACAAAAATTTCATATAATGACGACTTTTATAGAATTGATTTCTGAAATCAGTATACAAGCGAAAAGGTCGTAACACAATTTTTTTATTTATTATTTTTCTTGTTTTGTTTAGTCTCAAACTCTGAAACCCGATGATAATTTTTAATAAAAAAAAGTACATCATTTAAAAATAGTATAAAGTAGTTAAATAAATTAGTTTTACCAGAAAAAAAAACTGTCGAAAGAATAAGAAAATTCGTCATTTCTCAGCATGTTTCGCTAAAAATTGTAATTTGAAATACGACCTTCTCGCTTAGGAGGGCAGTACTGCCGCTAACTTCGTAAGGGTCCTAACTACATTTGCTTTTTTCGAAGATGAAGAAGAAAAAACTGTTTCGCGTGAAAAATACCAAAAAAAAATATTACGAAAAAGAATACCATATGTATACTAAAAATATACATTTGGTTTGAGCGCATTTCAACCTTTAACAATGAAAACTTCATTAAATTTTTCTTATACAGTAAAAAAAAATTAACAAACGAACATGCAATTTGATTGGGTATTTATGAGTGAAAAACAATTTTGAAAGGTAGCGCTGAAACCAGTTAAAAAAAATCAGGCATTGCAGGACTAATATATACATACCTGATTAATGTTTTACACAAATATTTCGAAAAAATCGTTTTTTGAACTTTCAAAACATTTTTTTATTAAAAAGTGATGATCAAATGAATTTCCAATCGATGCACGGTTTAACATTTTGGGGTATTTTTAATACCTATTCTTAGAGTGGCATTTAGTTATATTTACGTTAAGGCCAGACTATTTCAAAAAGGTTATGAATACATTAGACAGTTTGAAATAAGGACCCCTTAATCAAAGCTTTTTTTGAAGCCTGAGAAGAGTTTTCACTTAATTATTTGAACAAAACTTTTTGATTCAGTTCCGAACGGTTTTGTTCAGCTCATTTCAAAAAATAACCTACATACTCAAATAAAAAAAAAAAAACTATAAATTAATGTCTAATAACCAAATAATTTTGTTCCCATTTTTTAAAGACTTTTAAAGTAGCCTCAATCAAGTGACCCATTTTTGTATACCCTTTTTCTTCAGTTCCTTAACTGAAATTAAAAAATTTCGATGGATTTTCCGAGTCACAAAAAAAATTTTATTGTTTTATTTTTAGAAAATATGTACGTACCCACAGGTTTTAAATATTTCCGGTTCAAACATTTGCAACAGATATAAATCGCAAAAAAAGCGTTGCAAAAAAAAGTGGCCTCAATCAAGTTATCGGCAGTGTAAATGACAACATCAAAATTTTATTAAAATTGAATGCATCGCAATTATAAAGTTAATATACCAAATATATTAAAATTTAATATAATCATGTTAATACAAAATTTTTCAACAAACATACAAAATTAAATTACTAGCACCGACAGTTCCAAAGAACCAAACGGGTGTTTTTTTTTTCGAGGTATAGAACCTTAAGTTGGCATTCAGCTGTCAAGTAATTTATTCTCGGTTTGGTTTGGCAATTTTGCCAGCCGTGGCAGTCATATGCCAGAAATCATATTTAAAATGTAATGCCACAAGATTATCTTTCGATAAATAAAAAATCATGTCAATCGAATATTCCATCGTTGTTTTATTGCAATTTAAAGTTCTATACCTCTAAAAAAAAACACCCTTTAGTAATACTTATACTCTCAACCATGCTTTTGTATGCGTTGTTCCATTGCACAGTGTTGCGTCCACTTCAAATCTAAACGACTTGCAGTCATCGTGACAATGATATTTTCTGTAAAAGACATTAGTTGTGCTAAGGATTTGAACCCAGACCTCCGGGATGAGAGTCATACACACTAATCACTAAAACACGGGGCATTACTTTTGATACAATCTGCTGCTTTAAGGCCAGGCGCGCACTTGCGATTGCAATCGCACGATTATAAATGAGAGCGCGCGCACATTTGTCTATGTAAATATTACAATTTTTTAACTGCAATTAAAAATAATCGCAAATGCACGCTTGGCCTAGCACAAACTGTATTGTAAATAGGTTCTTTAGTATAAAATTTAATATTAAAGTATTATAATTTAATCCGTTGGATGGCATTTCAATCTTTTTTTGTATTAGGGGCTGGTTATAGCGATCAGGAAAACGAAACAGGAAAAAATTTCAGATCGATAATTTATTAGGTTTTTATTGAATCAAAATACAAATGTTATACTTATCGATGGCAAATAACTCAAAGAATTTTTGTAGATGATTAGAATTTCAGTTGAACAAATACTTTTTGTAAAAAATGCATTTATCTATTTTCCTGATGGAACTTAATTTTCCGTACGGAAATTCCATCAGGAAAATAATTAAATGTATTTTTTATAAAATATATGTGCGTTATGGTAAATTTTAACATCGCAAATGATTCTGGGAGTCATTTGTCATCGATAAATGTAGCATTTGTGTTTCAAATAAAATCAAAACATATTTAATTATTGATTTGAAAAGTTTTTCCTGTTTCGTTTTCCTGATCGCTATAACCGGCCCCTTACTTCCATTTTTACTAGGTACAATGGGATTTTATATTGTCAAAATATTAACCTAACGAGGCGATTTTTTTTCCTGTTCTCCTTCTCATCTAAATAAAATTGTAAAGAGTGTCAGAAATTAATTAAATTCATTCGGCTACAATAATATATTTACCTCTCAAATGGTTGTGTATAAAATTATTACGTTTTTCAGCAACAGAATTTTTGTTTGAAACTTTTTTTTAAATAGTTTTACGTGATGAAAATGACACCAACTGACACAAACAATATATTGATAGAGGGAAATAAAAGAATTCAAATTGAATTTTATCATTAAAACCAAAATGTCGGTTAATTTAATAAACAAACAAAATAATAAATTACATGCTGTGATGAAAATTAAAGCAACAATAGGGGTATGACTATGCTGACCACCTGTACCGTACCGGGATGACTGGTACTGTACCGAAATTTAAAGCTGTGTACGGTGTACCGAAGAAAAGCTTCGGTACACATAAATATACCGAAATCATTGGAAATCTGAAAGTGGGCTAATTAATGGCCTCTATATTTCTTTAGATTTCTTTGGGCGTTTTTCTTTTTTAGCTTAGAGCAGAGCACGGAGTAGAGCCTGAGCTTGTCGAGTGAACTCTGAGCAGAGTACGCTCCGAGCGCTCTGATTTATTTATTTATTTATGAAACACACTTGAACATTTCACTGTCATATCAATAGAAATCAACTCACAATCTGTCAAATAACATGAAAACTGCATAAAATTGGCCGCGCTCTACTTTGTGCTCGGTCTACTCCATCATTTTATCCTGAGCTCATAGAGCGTTCTCCGAGCAAGCTCTGATATATATGGCGACACCGGATCGAAAGATTGAATTTAAATGGGATCGAATTGTCTATGTGAGTGCAGTATGTGTTCTAAGAATTTATTGTCGTCGTGTGTTGTACACACTCGCACTAACAAAACTCGATTTATCAATTCTTCGATCTAAGTATACATGCATGTTTTCGATTCGATCCAGCTCGGAAAGTTGAATCGGATCGAGTAATCCTATTTCGATTCGATCGATGAAAGAAACATTCCGTACAATTATTTTGTTAAAACCGTTGGGTACATTCTTTGTTTGCCAGGCACTTCAGCTACCGTTGAAAGTGTTCTCTTTAATAAATGAAATATGGACCACTGATGAGAGCCGATTGAGTCTTGCAACGTTGAAGGACCTTCTGTACATCAGGTACAATATAAAAATGTCATGCCTTGAGTTCCTCGAATTCTTAAAAGACCAGCCAAAAATGCTCGAAGAAATAGGGTCTGATGGAATATATGTATTTGAAAAGCGCGACGATAACAATGATGCAAACTCTTAATATCTACATACATATATAATATTAAAATAATGTATGTACAATTTTAATACAAATTTAATCATGTTTAAAAAATAAAACCAAGATTTTCTTAAATTGTTGTTTTGTGTACCGGAATCGGCTTTTTAAAAGGTGCTCTCCCTAGAAATGACGATGAAAAATTATAACTATACGGTTTAAACACTAAACGCTCAACATTGAAACTATAGATCTATGCACAAAAAATTATTTTGATAAATCATGAGAGTATGGAACAAATCTTAAGCAAATTGCTATAGGATTTTAATTTAATTGGATTTTTATTGAACAACGTGTTCATCGACCCGCAAACCTATACCTTTCTGCATACCTATTTGAACTGAAAAAAAAAGTTTAAAAAGAGCTTTTTATGGTTGTGTGAACTCCATTTTCACTTTTAACCTCCCATTATACTGACAGAAGTATTTTCTTCCCGCTTGGAAGCTCTAAGTTGTTAAATTGTTTGCTCTTTAAAAAAGGGATTTTTTTTTAAATAAATTCTATGGAAAGTTACACTTAAAGTTAAACATATATTATAAAGGTTCCGCATGGCTCATCAAATTTTCACAGGCGTTTAAAAAGGAAAAGTTTTTGGCAACTTTAAAACTTAAACAAAACTTTTATCTAAGAGTTGATTTGTTAAACTTTGGCTAAGCACATTGTTCTGTTGGATTGTGCTATTTTAAGTCAATTTTTTTTAAACTTTTTAAACAATAATAATTAGATATGTAAAGCTGCAGAACTATAGTTCCTTTTCTATTTCCTGTAAAATGTCAATTTTAAAAAGGATTGTATTTATTGGTAAGAATATGAGACGTTGTAGTTGGAGTGACCTTAGCTGCGTATATAGTGATAGTTCTTTTGTTCTTGAACAACAAGGAAAAAAAACATTATCCTATTTAAAATAGGAGATGAATATGTACATGTACATTGCACAAATATCTATCTATATGATTTCGCTTTCTATCTAGATAATTCAGGACCGGCTGGTGGTATATTGCCAGAGAAGAATCTGAACATAGTTCTATGGTCGGCTTCTTGTAACGAAATTGAATTAAAAGTTAACCTAGCAGCAATGTATCATGACGACAACCAATTAATTAGCTTGAAACAATTGCTAATTTGAACTATTTTACCGAGTGAGTAATGTTCAAAGTCCATAGCCTGAGTTTAACATACCTTTACAACGATACGATATAACATAAAGCTATACTTTGAATACAATATCAAAGACTGTACTGCATAGATTAAAACCAAAACTCCAATGCTTTGTTGCATCCATAATAGCATATAGGTACAACAGGCCTTTTATATGAGTATAAGAAATGTTAGTAGCCTTCCAAAGAACTTGTAATTTAAATTTTGTGATGTCAGAACTTCATAGTGGAACAAATTTTTCAGAAAGTTTTAACCATCGTAGATTTTTAAAAAGTATGCTTTAGTGACATAAATGAATGGTTAGTGTTGAGGAGAGGTGTGGCGAATAAAAATATTAACACGTTTAAACAGTTGATCTTTTATTTTTACCAAAGGACTTTAAAGTTATTCTTTTATATCTTATAAAGGAAATTTATTTTTTAACAATGAATAAAAAGGAAACAGTGATTAGATCACTTTTAAAAATTATGTCTTCTTCTCGACGCTCAATCACCATCTGTCCTTTTTCTGGCGGCTATCGTCCTTTTTAATAATGGCGTCTACTCGTTTGGTTAAGTGCTGCCAAAAGGACAACATTAAATGAGTTCAGCGCCGTCAACAGTTAGATTAAATTAAAATTTTCGTTAATGTGGGATTGAATGAAATTTAGAAATATTTAATTCCATAATTTTTTTGAGAATTGAGTTTCTGAGCACCATGATAGAGAAATTATCAAGATCAAGTTGAGTGAGAGTATATGACTGTATATGAGTAGTCATTATTATTGAAGATATAGTCTTACATAATTGAAAATAGTCTTCATCAAGTGAAATGTGCGAATGCATAATGACAATTTTTATACATTCTTAATATCAAGACTTAAAAGAAAAGGACCCAGGCGACCGCCTTTGGGGGAATCAAAATTAACAGTTCCTACAAAGACCCCCAGATGGCAGACACCAAGCGTCGCTGTTTAAAAAACCGGCATAACTAAATGAATTGATTGAGTCAATTGAGCCAATCGACTAAACAAAATGGCGCAAAATTATACTCAGCCTATATTTAAGGAATAATTTTTTTTTTAAATATATGTTTAACTTGACGCCAATTTTATATCGACGGGACTATTACGCAAACAAATTTTAAAAATCGACAAATTTTCAAAAATATGTGTTTATTTTTTTTAAAAAGCTATTATTGTTTTAATTAATTGTAATTTTTACATGACACTGTTATTGTGACTTTCCCCCTTTTATAAATCAGTATTGTTTTATTAATTAATTATTAATTTATTAATTTATTATTCATTCAAGTTACAATATTTTACAATATGTACTTATTTTCAATTTTAAAAATTAATTGTTGATGAAATGAAAACATAGTTATTCAACCTTGAACGCTATAAATACACTTTGTGGCAAGAAAGTACAGTATCAAGTGTAGTGAAGTAAAAAAAAAAAGTTTAATTAATTATTATAATAGATTTTAAGTATAGAGCCGCAGAAGAAAAGAAGTATTTTTTTTTTTTTTGCGAAAAAGTTAGAGATTTATAATTAATGAGAATTTTAGGTTCAGTTATTAATGCAAAACTTGCAACAATGTTTCTACATCATTTCTTTTAATCCAAGTCCGAAGACAGCTAAAAAAGGTTGATTTACGATCTGTTTGTTTGTGTATATCACACGGTAGCTTGTTATAAATAAAAGGAGCAATTGTAGTAACAAAACGTCTGTAGTGTTCTGTTCTTACTCTAGGAACTACAGTTAAATATTGGTTTCGTAGGGATCGAAATTCATTTCTACGTATGTTGTTATGTCCACCTCGCAAAAAGAAGATTCTTAGTACCTTGAAAACATACAAACACCGAAGCGGCAAAATGTCTAGTGCTTTGAACAATGGTAACGAAGGTTCCCATCTTGGTTTGAAAAGCGTTTTGGGCGGTTATAAGTTGTTGAATATTGCTCATAAATGCACTTCCCCAGCAGGTGACCCCATACTCTAGTCGGGAATTTACAAGAGGATAGTAAATTGATAGCATCAGGTTTGATGGTACAAATCTGCGAAGATGATAAATTTTATTTAAGCTTATGTAGATTGTTTGTTTTAGATCAGCAATATGGCGTTTCCAGTTAAGTTTATTGTCCAAAGTAACTCCTAAGTACTTGAATTCCTTAACGGGTTCAAGGCTAAGGCAATCAGCACTTTGAACGATCACAGCTTTCAACGTGGCATTCTATTTCATCCAAAATATATGTTTTTAAGAACGAGAATTGCATGACTTTGGATTTACTACTGAGAAACATATTATGGTATATGAATAACGCTCG
Organism: Baccha elongata; assembly: GCA_951217065.1. NCBI lineage: Eukaryota > Metazoa > Arthropoda > Insecta > Diptera > Syrphidae > Baccha > Baccha elongata. The sequence continues at coordinate 31,838,884 of OX578272.1, forward strand.
TATCTGTTCTGTTTTTCGCAGTATTGTTCTGTTTTTTGCTCTCAAAAACTGCGTAAAACTGCGTACTGTTTTTTTTTTTTCAATAATACTGCTTTTATTTTGAGATATACAGAACTTCAAATCAGCAGTTTTTTGAGCTTGTAAGCAAACGTGAATGACAGTGAGATATTTCCATCCTTACATTGTTAATCTCCGAGTAGGAAATTTGCTTCACAATGAAAAATTTCTTGGTGAAATTTATACAACTTTTATATATGAGATGAAGTTCTCTGATTTCACTCATTAAAAGTAATGCAAACAGTCAGCGGTTCGTCATTGGCATCTAAAACTCAAAGGAATTCAATAATGAACGCAATAAATTTTTCTCGCACTTTGTCAGCGGTATTTGGATTTCTTTTTCTAGTCTTGACTCACAAAACAAACCTTTCCTTACTTCGGCAGAACAGTGCTGATATCGCTTATGAAAAGCAATGTACCTTTTCAAGCACTCCGTTTGCTTGGCAAAATTTATATTTGACCTGAATAAAAATTTTCTGATGCAAAACTAGATGAACACTTTTTGTTTTGGGTCTTTCTCGCGATCGGTCAGCGAAGCTAATTAGGTCCTTTTTTGTCGCGAGTCATTTCTTTTGTTCTAGTAGATTTATTTTTTATTTTGTGGCCAAATAGGACATCGAAAAGTAGGTAGAATAAGTGCAAGCTATAAAAATAAAATAAATAAAAATTTAAAAAAATGTACTCGAAAAATACGTTTTTTTTTATCGACATACTGCTATTTTCAATTTTTGAAGAAAAAGTACTGTTTTTCGTCCAAAAAAAGATACGAGCGTTATATATGAACCATGAGTTCAATAAGGTAAGGTCAATATTTATTTTTTGCTTTAAATTGACTATGTCAACTACAGCATAGGCGAGAGCTAGGTCATCCGCGAAAGCAACCATGTTTCCACTAAGGGGAAATTTAAATATCGAATTTATGTGTACCAGAAAGAGCAATGGTCCCAAGACTGATCCTTGGGGAACACCAGCTTCAGAGCAAAGCAATTCTTCACTAATCGTGTCGTTAGCTTATACATACTGCTTTCTATTAAAAAGAAATGACGAGAACCAACAGAGGATATTATTTCGAAAACCAAATCTATAAATTTTTTTTATCAAAATTTTATGGTACACATGTATGTATATGTAATGTTCATCAGCAGACTTTTTCCTTCAGATTTTATTGGATTTTCCAATGTCTAACTGCTGACTTTTCAAATCAATAATAACTACATGGTTGACGTTTTCCGTAAATCGGTACCAATAAGTTTTGAAAAAGTTAGACATCATAATAAATTATTGTCCCCAATGACAAAATGAAAACGTAAGGTATCTAAAGATTAATGGTGGACAAGGAGAATGTCACACCAGAATTCAATTTATTATTATGATATCCTTCTTTCGCTTGTTTAATGAATTCAATTTCAAATAGAATCAATACACATTTACATAACTAGGTATATTCGACAGTAAAACTGCTGATGGTGAGAATAAATCGATGGTACGTCATGTTGCGAATGCATAAATTTATGGTGTAAAGTAGCTGCAATTAAAATTTAATTGCGAATGCAATTTATATTATATTTTCTTTCTGTCTCTGAATCTTCTATGTTATTTGCATTAATTATAAATAAATGCAGACTGTTGCAGGTATACTTGTGAGTTATTGCAGTTGCCTTGAAAGAAATATATTAAATGAGTTGGACTTTGAGTAATTGAAAGAAACACACTTAAATTTATGATACCAAATGATATAAACTATTCAAAGGATGTGTTTTAGAGTTGGATGGCCACTTTAATATGAATTATTAAAAACAAAGAAGAGTAAGATGAAATTATGATTTTTATAAAAAAAAGGTGATTCATTTTTAATACTTATATTTACTTCAAGGGACTGATTTGTCTCTGAATTAAAATTGTTTAAATTAAATCTTAAAAACTGGATACTTCGACTACAAATCTCTTTAAGTTAGGTTATCTTCTTAAAAAACACTTTAAAAAAAGGAAAGCTTCTTCGAACAAGGAATTTCTTGTTCTTGTTCTCTTCAACATGAAAACATTGAAAAAGGAAGTAGTTTTTCTATTTTGAATTTTAATCCAAGAAACATTTGTGAATTGTTCTTATTTCCAGTTTTTTTTTCTATTATTATCGATCTTTCATTTCTGCTATAGCAGTTACTTAGAATATCGTGCCAATTCCAAAAGGAAGTCAGAACAACCATCTATTGTGAAGTATGCAATGAAAACCAAAACATGAGAAAAGCATAATTCCACCTTGGGCTACATTTCGTCCTTTTGTCATCATCATTTTGAATAGGCATTTCAAAAATTGAAAATATACAATACAATATATTGGCAATAAGGATACAAGAAGATGACGGAATAACTTCATCTTCATCGGCAACGTGATTCATTTTGCATATACAATTGTTGATTAGGCTAAATAAGGGTTTGTAATTATTTAACGATACCAATCCAAGGATATTGATTTGAATTTTAAATTATTCGGCAGAGAAAAGAACGCAAGGATGTTTGTAAAAATAAAGGGCACAACTAGGTCGCAAAAACTTGATCTTGCGTGGCAAGTTGCCTGATATATTAAAATAATATTATATTAAAAAAAAAACAAGTGCACGACTGGGTCGCACGAACTTGCTCTTGTGGCAAGTTGCCCTCGGGCTTAACACAAAATATTATATATATAAAGGTAGGTAGATACGAATAAAATGATAATTTTTTTTATTAAAAGTGTTAAAACTGTATTATATAAAACACAGTTTTAACACTTTTAATAAGTATTCACAAAAATTTGTTGGATAATTGTTAATTTAGAGAATTTTTTTTTTAATCGTTAGAGCGGTTTTGAAATAAATCGATGTTTAGGTACTTTATAACTTTTATAAAAAGTATTTTTTTTTCACAAATTTGAAGAACGCCAATTTTAAGTGATATCTAATTCTTTGCATTTAATATAAAAAAAAATTTAGTTTAACTGTTTCCAAAACATTCAATTTACAAAAATAAAATTAAAAAATTAATTAAAATTTAAAATAAGTCTTTTTGTAAAATTATGGTATTGAAATTGATCAAGTGGCACGAGTACGATAACTTTGGCGCCAAGAATTGATAACGGTTTTTTGTAGAACAGTTCAATACAAGCATTTTTAACTATGGGTGGGGTGGGGGGTCTATCTCCCTCCGTTTGGGCGAGAGGGGCAATTTTATAAAAACAGTGCTAAAAATTTAAAACAAATATTAAAAAATAACGGTAATACTTACAACTAAGTTTTATATCTTTTTTTAAAGCCAATACTTTTTTCTATTAGATGTTTTTTAAATCAAGTGAAACCTATGCATAGTCTTTGAAAAAACGGACTTTAAACTCAAAAATTGTGAAAAAAAAAGGTAAAAAAAACTTTGAAGTGTGATTTTTCAACAATGTAAAATAAAATACTCCTTTTTTTTATAAAATTCATTGCTCATATTTATTTTAAATCATAAACTGAAAACAAAATGATTTTATGTGTTCTGGTTTTTGAGAAAATGGAAAATTACTAAAGCGTATAAACAGTGTGATATGTCACCTGGGGGCATGCTGCCCCCCTGCAACCCTCCTGCTTGGACACACTATAGGATTTGGGGTCGGTGCGAGGTTGGGTGTATGCAAAGTTTCTGTTGCATTTAAAGATGCCCAAGCATCATTACAAAAACGAACCTACGTACAACATTCACCGTATACCAAAAAAAAAAGAAAACTCTTATAAGAAAGTAGTTTAGTAATTTTCCATTTTCTCAAAAACCAGAAAACATAAAATCATTTTGTTTTCAGTTTATGATTTAAAATTAATATGAGCAACGAATTTTATAAAAAAAAGTAGTATTTTATTTTACAGTTTTGAAAAATCACACTTCAAAGTTTTTTTTTACCTTTTTTTTCGCAATTTTTGAGTTTAAAGTCTGTTTTTTCAAAGACTATGCATAGGTTGATTTAAAAAACATCTAATAGAAAAAAGTATTGGCTTTAAAAAAAGATATAAAACTTAGTTGTAAGTATTACCGTTATTTTTTAATATTTGTTTTAAATTTTTAGCACTGTTTTTATAAAATTGCCCCTCCCGCCCAAACGGAGGGAGATAGACCCCCCACCCATAATAAAAAATGCTTGTATTAAACTTTTCTACAAAAACGGTTATCAATTCTTGGCGCCAAAGTTATCGTACTCTCCCCGATCAAGTTATCTGTATCTTCCTAAAGTTAAATTTAAATTTTATTTAACCCGTTCATGATATTGACTCGTTCATGATATAGCTCGAGAAAAAAATAACGGTTCTATGGAAAGTGCCGTTAATAGGTGTACCAATTTTAGTTTTTGCAAATTAACAATATCTGACAAAAACCATTTCTTGAACAAAAAATATTTGTTTGAACAAAAAATAAGTATGCATGTTTTGAGACCTAAATTTTTTACACCTTAAAACTCAGTTTCATAAAAATCTGTTGACAGATTTTTAAAATATTGAATTAACAAAAAAAAAGTTTTAAAGATGGTGATTTTTTGGCTCTTTTGGCCTTTGTGAAGTTTAATGCGAATAAAAAACCTCTATTCCATTATATTCTCCCAACGTTTCGTAAGAATTCCTACTTCTTCAGGGGGTATTTATTTTTTAATTTGTTAAATGTAAAATACAAAATAAGTTTTTTTTAATTTTTTTAAACTAAACAAAAATATTTATGAAAAAAAATCGAATGCTGTCTCATAAGAAATTGCTAGTACATTTAAGGAAAAAATTAAGTTAAGATCGCTTGAGCCGTTTTTGAGAAAAACGAAATTTAAATACCGTTATATGGTATAGGTATACCTACCGTTAAACGAATTTTCGTGGAAGTTTGGTTTCCGGTATCTAATAGACATTTGATATTTTATTACACTTATCAAATTTGGTTGGAGCAAAGTAAGCTTTTCAATAACGGTTATATGACAGGTATACCATTATTTTGTAACCCTAGAACGCTAACTAAAAATACGTTCGGTTATACTTTACCCAAAAAATACTACTTACCAAGTTTGAAGCAAATCCTTTAGGCTGTAAGTGCCTATACAGACAGACAGTCGTCTATATCATCGTAATGCCATGTTCTATTGTTTTCTCAATTTTTTTTTGGCACAAATCCAAACCTTGCCTGGTAAAAAATCTTTAAGCTGGAAAAATAATTTTAACATTTTTGTATAGAGAAGATGTATTATGTATATTCTTAATCAATTACACAAGTCAACAAAACAAATATTTTTCTTTGAGTCTGTTATTTAGTGAATATTTTTTGATTGTATACATCGAAAAAAAAGCAGAAACTCCATTTATAATAAATAAAGTTTGCTTTTGTACCTTTACACAATGTAAAACGAATATTATAGTGTTTTAGCAGTTTTTTTTAGGAGCCGTTGCATATAAGATGCAGGGGAGGGGTAGGGGGGCTGTGGGTGTAAAGCGGGAGTGAGAAACTGTCAACGGCAGTGTGCGCGTGCGCTTTGCAAAGGAATAACGTATTTTATGTGTCGTGAGGCCAAAAATGTCTTCCAAAAAGTGCAAAAATCCCGTGGACTCTTTTTGTTATATTTGCGGTGAATTCATTAAAGTGAGAGCCAAAAAAATTTGTTTGTCGTCAAATACGAGACTTTGTGAAGCCTATGAAGCTTATTTTAATTTACCCGTAGAGCCGATTCACTTCACTACCAGCAGCACTCATGGACACAACGGAGCGAGTTTCAAATAGGACAATATAACGTCAAAAATGAACCAATTGTGAAGCCCAATCATATTTTAATGCATATTGCACATTAAATTAGGTCTGATGAAGCAGTTCGTAAAGGCTCTGCGTCAAGACTCTGAGGCCTTTCAATATTTAAAATCATTTTTCCCGAAATTGTCAGAGGCTAAAATTAAAGCTGGTATTTTCATCGGTCCACAAATAAAGAAAATAATGGCCAGTGAACAATTCCTACAGCTCCTCAGTTCCCACGAAAAACAAGCGTGGCTCAGCCTTAAAGCAGTGATTCATGGCTTTCTTGGCAACAGAAAGGCAGAGAATTACACGGAGCTTATTACTGATATGCTTCACAACTTCAAAATTATGGGTTGCAGAATGTCTTTGAAAGTCCACATGCTACATGCTCATTTGGATAAATTTAAAGACAACTTAGGTGCATATTCAGAAGAGCAAGGGGAACGTTTCCACCAAGATGTAATGAACTTTGAAAAGCGTTATCAAGGACAATATAATGAAAACATGATGGGTGACTACATTTGGGGGCTCATACGAGAAAGTTCCAACTTACACAGAAGAAATACCAAATCTGTTCATTTTTAAAGCCTTTTTTGTATTCATTTTTGTATTTGTGGGTTTATTTATGCCGTCTTGTATAATTAAAGTCAATAAAAATATGTGAATTCAAAATTGTTTTCCTTTTACATATAATTGAAATTAAAAAATAGAGCTTTTTCATAAAAATTAAAATTTCGTTTTAGTAACTACAAAAGCAAACTTTATTAGATAAAAATATTTTTTCTTTAATTAGTTAGGCATAAGTAATGAAAATCAGAGGTACAGAACTCAGACTCAAAATTCGTGTTGATTCGTGTTATTATCCTTATTAATCAATTGATTATCCTTGTTTTTATATACATATTTCTGGTGTTCGTCTCCAGTTGAGTTGTATTGAAAATATATAAATAAAACATAGTATATTATTACCTATAGTGCATTAAACTTTGGATTGTCTCTTCATTCGCAAGTCTCATTAATAACACTTCTATCATTTTAAAACCAGACTTTATGTATCAAACATAAATTTGACATATGAATTCAAATAAAAAAACTCATAAATAATGCACATGACGTGAATGTGCATGTAAAATAATAGTCTTGCCTTTGCCTGTATTCACAAAGCAAAAAACATCGTTCAAAAAAGAGTTATGTTCCTTACAAAGGACATTCGCATAACGGAAAATGACTACTCGCAGTTTTATATTTTATGTTTGACTTTGAGCGAAGGAGATGAGCAATTGTAATTACATATATGTATACTGATGATATCTATACCATGACAACCATGACAATCAAGTTGCATGAATCCAAATGCCTTTAGCAAGTCATGTAGAATTTTTCTCTTTTGAAGAGAAATATGTTTTGAACCCACGGGTGGTTCAAAGTCTTCAGATTATACAGTTGTATATTTTGTATGTCTCAGTTAGTTGTGGGCCAGTTTTTCTATCGGGATAGTGTATTTTAAAATATAAATAACCATATTAACAATGTCCCGAAATAAACGCATTAACAATAGCCGGCAGTATCTGATGAATAGCAGAAAGTTACCGAATCCCTCTGGTATCCGCACCATATATTCATACATATATCAACATAAACATATTCGTAGCAGTTCAAAAAAAAATACCCTTTTTTCATCATATGATGTGCGCTTTTGGCGTTTTCTGCATTCTTGCATCCGCATATAGCTTTGATATAAACAAACATGACCATCATCACTACAATACAAGCTTGTAAAGCGACCATGAACAGTGGCGATGGCATCTCTACTCACTTGAAATATCGAAGTCAGTTGATCGCGGTGGTTTAGACCCATATTGTTAGGGATGTTATCTAAAATATGTGTAGCCGATTAGAGATATTCAGCAGCCCTATAAGCGAATCCAACGTATGAGTTGCGGAGGGAGTCTTCCTCACTTTCGGTAGATTTGCTATTAGCGAATCCTCAAGCCATACGCAGGAATGAATGTCAACAACGTTGTTCGTAAATTAGTATATTACTGAAAACGAAAAGCATCCGGGCAAGCAAATTCCCAGTGAAATTGGTTCGAATGAGTGATTTTTATGCAAGAAAAAATTAAAGAAAAAGCAGATAGTTAACAAATCTGAATTTTTTAAAAACAGAAATAAAATTTTTTCTATCGCCGAAACGCATAAAGTTTTTTTTCAGTATTTCTAATAATTTTTTGACAACTTTGGTGTCGTTTTTTAGCAAAACCGTGGAAATCTGTCCAAAAATATAGTACTCACCTAGTTTGACATTTCGTCTATCCAACAGAAAATAAACTTTAAAAATCGGTGAAGTGATTGCTGAAACACAGACGGATTAAGATTGGTCGTTAAAACTATTTAAAAAGTTTTCTTAGATTGCTCATCTCGTGCGTACCTACTTTAAACGCGCCCATAATGTCAACTTTATTTGACATCCACGATAATACAGTTTGAAAAATGGAAAAGTAGTTCGCGGATCGATAATGCAGCTCATTCATCAAATTCAGTAATAGAATTTTATGCTTGTGCGGATCCACTGCGGATCCTATATACCGACTCCCGGGGAGTGAAATTTTGCGGATTAAGTAATAGGCTTGATTATTCACATTCCCTTTGTTGAATCAAATTGCGAAACACAATTTTTCTTGGACTATAGGCAGAGTTATAAAAGAATGCAATCATTTCGGTATTGCAGTTAATTGAATTAAAAGACTTATTTTTGATTAGCCTTCATCTGGGTACTTCGATTTAAACAAAAAAGTCACAGTTAATTTTGTCTTGACTAAAACATTAAAAGAATAAAAGTCAAAAGAATGCATTACTTTTAACTGCTTGAATTCTTTAAAGTTTTGTACACTCTTTTTACTGCTTGAAGTCTTTTGACTGCATGAATTCTTTTGACTGCATGAAGTCTTTTGACTGCTGGAATTGTTTTTACTGCTTAAAGTCAGATTTCTATACTAAAACTTGAATTTAATAAGAATAATAATAGCAAATTGACTTCAAACAGTAAAAAGACTTCAAGCAGTCAAAAAAATTTAAAAGACTTTTAAAAGACTTCAAAGATTCCAAGTAGTTAAAAGTACTGCAATATTTTTACTTTAAGTGTTTGGACTGCTCTAAACGATTAGTTTAGTTAAGACTTCAAAATAAACTGGGATTTTATTTTGTAAGTTAAAGTACTGGTATGAAGAATGGGTATGCATTCCGAAAAATAAGTTAAAAGACTGGGTCTTCACGTCATGGAATTCCAAATTACTGCATTTTTTTACAGCTCTGACTATAGGCCACTTAACGTTTTAATTTTGAATAATAATTCAGAAAAGTCCACTTAAAATAAAATGATGCTAAATCTTCTAATTGGTTGAATAATGTTCAATGAATTTTCATATTAGTATATAGAAATTTTATCAATAACTATTAATTTTATTTCTTTGTTATAATAATCAAGACCTTCATAGCCCATAGATTTTTTGTATATGAAATGTACAGGTTAACAAATCAGGTAAACATGAAGATGAAACAAAAAAGTTATTATTATCGAAAAAAAGGAATTATTAGTGAAGTACCAAAAGAAACAAAGTTTACCCTTCTAATTTTCAATATTTACTCACGAAAAAAATTCCAAGTTTAGCAAAAAATTTCTCAATTTGTACATGACCCAATCTACAATCATCTAAGTCATTTAAAACATATATCCTTCTGGCTGTATTCACTAAGGTGTGTCACTTGCTATAGACTATAGAAGAATTAAAAAGAAACTAAAATATTTGAATTTATATTATACGTGTAAATAGTTGCATTACTTTGATAGCTTTAAGAATATTTGAAAAAAATTAAATTTGACAACATTATAGACTTGCTCAAATCGATTGCTCAATCTATTTGGCGCTAGAGTACCAAATTGTTGGGAAGTATGTATCTAATACCTTTCACAGTATTTTTAAATCACCAATAAGAATACCAGAGTGTTTCAAAAGCAATTATCCGTTAAAAGACGACGCTTAAATAACATGGTTGCCACAGACTGCGTCAACTTCGACCCGTCCCTACTGAAAGACTTTCTACATAAAGAAAGAAATACATATGAGATTGTTTTTGTTATGTTTCTATCTATTTGTGCACATAATTTAAGGACCCATCCTTTAAATCAAATACTCGTTGACGTCTCAGTATATCAGCAATTTATATTTTATACCAAAATAGTAATGGCAAGTATTACATTATTATTTTGTATACATTTTGCTCCGCTTAACTGGAAAACCTCAAACAAATTACAGTTTGCAACAGCTTGCTTTACCCATGCATACAATAAACGAACTGGTTGACCGAACCATTCCCCATTATTGGTCAAAGCAGAAATGTGTCCGTTTTTCATGTCGATTCTGGGTTGAGAGTTCAAACTTCAGACTGCTGCAAACGAAAGGAGTTATGACTATGAACTTAAAAAGAAAACGGGTTACTTTAATGCAATGAATATGAATATCAAGCAAAAGAGAATTTGAAATATGTACAATTTGCATTTAATGAAACACGAAAGTAAATATTTTCCAGCAGAAAAATTTATATAATCTTTTTTTTAATTTACTAAAAACCCAGAATGGGGAATTTAAATGAATTCAAGTGCATAAACAAAAAGTTACTAAAGATAATAATCTAAATGTTTTAAGCTTAAACATTTAAAGAATACAACATTTTCCGAAGATATTACACTACAGTCTTTTGTAAGCAAAGTAAAGAATATTATTTCATAAAAGAACTGTTAAGTGTTTGACACATAATTTGATACTGTTTTATTTTATCTTTTAAATATTTTATTCTTTGTCTAAACAAAAGGACAAAACAAGTGAAAACTAAAAATAAGACTTCTACAAATAATGATAAGGAATTTTCTTATTTCACTTTTGCTACACCAGACAGGTCAAGATAAAGTAATATTAAGATTGCTTTCGAATGGACACGGGACAGTGAACAATTATTGTTCCAACAAATTGCCGGAAAACATTAGAGTGGCCTTATGTCTCCTGACAATGTCCTCTTCTTATGTCTACAATACTAATGCTTTTGTGTAATTTTAAGGGACCAAAGGGAGTTAGGTACTCAAATAAAGTTTAATGGAGGACACTTTTTGTTATATGGATTTATTTTATATGTATTTTTAAAGGAAAAAAATAGTAGTACAGTTTGTTATTTGTTTCATTATTCCACGGCATCAATGATGCCTTGATCAGTGAACTAACTGTAATCCGGGAGAACGCCTAGTCCTAGGACGTTCACCCTTAAGTTTGGTGAAGAACCAGAGCATACCTGAATGTTTATTTATAAACATCTTCAGTGTAATGTCCGTATTCTATTGGTAACCTATCCCAGGTGTGACAGGGGAATCACGAAAGTGTCCTCGACGATTACTCATTTAACGTTTGAAAGTTAGCTTTCATAACATGAGTGTTTTGTTGGTTTTTCACTGGGCTAGTGCCATTGTGATAGTAGCAAATAAGCAGGGTGGTCTTTGTAACTCAAGGAGGCCACCCGAAAAGGCGGTAGATAACTACTCTATCCCAGAACATAAACTGGGTAACGATCGTTACTACCGTCAAAAATTGAGTAAGTTAAGTGGAATTGACGGAAGTTGAGATATGGAACTTGAGTTTGGTTCCAGTTCAAGACATACTTGGGCTACATCTTCAGGGTAGGCAATAATCCCTGTGGCTTTGTAGGTAAAGTCAGAATGTCAAAGTTTTACAGTTGTGAGTATTTCCTCAACTAAACGACGTTTTAGGTTTGACGTACAATAAACTTAGCACGGGTGTTAGGGGCCCTAGAGTTTCGTACTGGCTGTGGTTATCCAAAGCGGAAACATATGGCACTTCGGTGCAAGAGATGTAGATCGGTCTCGCTTCTTAACAAGGAGTGTGGACATACCTACATGTTCTCAAAAGTGTTACTGCGGTATAATCTACTTCGGTAATTATGCTTCAGGACACTGGTTTACGTTCAAATGAACCCGCAGTGGGTTTGCCCACCATGGGGTTAGAAGCTTAATTGCTCAAGGTACCCACGTAAAGCTTATCAGTTACTGACCCATTCACCTGTAATAGATTGAATATTTGCCAATCAAAAAACCAAACCAATCAATCTCAATTTCAATCGTTTCGAAATAATCGACTCTGAACCCAATTCAATCTCAGTACTTTGCTACTTTTAGATGGCGTCTTATTTGTACATAAGATTACTTCTACACGCATTGCTCCTATTCTAGCATATTGCGATTTTCGTAGGTATGGCTATTTTCAATTCAAAGAGTGCGTCCAATGCAACTATGGGGGTCTATTGGTCTATGTTAATGTTAAAATTCTTATTTTGAAAATCTTTAAAATTCATTTTGGCAAACAAAACTTATTTATTTTTATTTTGGAACAATTTTGCAGGTACAGTTATAAAAAATGCTGAAATGGTGGCTACATACAGCTTAGGGCGACGAGATCTCTCAGTCCGGCACTAAAAAGGTATCTCAGAAAATAATGTTACCAGTCGAAAACATATAGTACGAGAAAGAAGAGATTTAAACTAAATATTTAATAACAAAAAATGAAAATGTTGAGTGAACCTTTTAAAAACGTTTTACATTTAAATAGGTAATCATTGGTTGAAGTAAAACTAATTTTAATAATTAAATTTGCTATCTATTAACATTTGAAATATCTTAACACAATAGTTTTTGCTTTCTTAAAAGTTTAGTATATTGGTATCTTGTAAAAGCAGTGATCGAAGATGAGCAACATAGTTGAAATTGTACAAGGAACAAAGTTGGGAATATTTCTTTTCAATATCATTGCATCCCTTGTGTTCGATTATTCCTTGGCGTTTGAAAAAAAAAGCAAGCAATGATTGTTGCTAAAGACAAGGAGTTGCATGCTTTTTTCCATTTTTACTTGCTCTATATGTAGGTACTATAAGGCAAGTTATGCATTCGTAAAAAAAAAAGTTTTGAGACAACAATCAAACATCACATTACGATGATAGAAAAGACGAAAAAGGTAGGTCCGGCAATTCTGTCTGTCTTTCTGTCTGGATGTATCGACACATATAGCCCAAACGTTTGGGCCGGGCCGATTTTCTTCAAACTTGGCATAAACTATTTTTAGTGAAATATCCCCGGACATTTTTTCTATTTTTGACCTAGGCGTAAAAATAACGGTACCTACCATGTAAGCGTAACCGAAAATTCTATTTTTCTCGAAAAAAAAAATACTATCAATTTTGATGAAATTTTATATGAGTTATTTGTTGGCAATGATGATGTCCATCATCTAAACATTTTTTTCAGAATCAGCTTATTAACGGTACCTGTACGGTACGTTTTTTATTACTCCGACTATATTTTGAATGGCTTACCGATTTTTACGAAATTTAATATTCGAGAACTACTGCTAAATTGAAATAAATTTGCAAAAAATGTTTTTTTTTGGCAAAAACCGATAATTCCAATTTTCTCGAAAAAAAATCGATCAATTTCGATAAAATTTTACATGAGTCGTTTGTTACCAATGGTGATTTCTTTCGTTTGAGTTTTTTTTCCGAATCAGCTTAATAACGGTACCTGCCATAGAATCGTTTTTTTATTACTGCGACTATATTTTGAACGGCTACACCGATTTCAAAGAAATTTGATATAATCAAGCAACTGCTAAGCCAAAAAAAAAAATCGAAAAAGAGCTACTTTTGAAAAAGTTTCATTTTTCAAAAAACAGATAATTCTAATTTTCTCGAAAAAAATACGATCAATTTCTATAAAATTTTATACGAGTGATTTGTTGCTCAATGTTATGTCTTTCATAGGAATTTTTTTTTCGGGATCAACTTATTAACGGTACCTGCCATAGAACTTTTCTTTTAACACTGACTAACTTTTGAACGGATGCACCGATTTTGAAGAAATTTATTATCAAACAACTGCTAAGCCAAAATAATACTGCACAAAAAAAATCGAAAAATAGGAATTTTTGAAAAATTTTGTGTTTTTTTGTTTGAAAAACCGATAATTCTCATTTAAAAAAAATCATTAAATTTATTTATACGAGTATTAAGGTCGTAATCTGCTACAAGAAAAAGTTCATGCGACTCAGTCGTGCACCACAAGAGCAAATTCGTGCGACCCAGTCGTTCAGTTTGTTTTTTTCTTTATTTTTTTGCAGAATTTTAAAAGCTGAATTTTGAAAGACAAATTTTTTAAAAGCAGAATTTTGACAAATATAGTTCTCACGACTTGGTTTGGTATTTTATCAATTTAACAGCGTTTGAGCCATATATATCGTTTCAGTGATGAAATTCAGACGGATTAAGATTTCTACCGAGTCTCCGAAAAATCCTTATCTTGCTGAGAAAATTTTAAATAACAAAATTATATGTTTCTGGTTCGGATTTCCAATAAGCTTAATTTTTGCGACATATTGTGGTGCTTATCTATTCCTCAAACATATTATAATGAAGAATACAAAATCCCTATTACCAAAAATCCCGAAAACACAAAAGCTTTCGAAATTAAGATTGAAATTTTGTTTTAATAATTTTATTAAACATAATTAATATTATTGATGCAGGGAAACAACTTCACCACTAGTGGGAAATAAATTAACTTTTTGGTGGGATAAATTATTTCACTTCTGTGGGTGAAGTTAAACGTTTCATACAAAATGCACACAAATCGTGAACTTTATTTTGTACGATACTTTAGGTAAATTCTTTTCATAAAAACCAAGAAAACTTTTGGCACGAAACACACTGAAATGAGAGTGCACTGTATTATGTAGAAAAAAAGTCGCTGCCGCCGCTTCATCTTACCATCACTATATTCATTGCTCTCCACAAACACTGCTCCATTCATATATAAAAAAAGGAAACATTGTTCAAGCAACCTGCCAAAATGTGTTATCCTGTTGAGAGAAAAAAAAAAACTTAAGAGATTTCATGGAAAGGATTTATTTTTATCAGTTTTTTTTCGCATTTGAAGAATTAGGTATACCAAACCACTCGATCGCGCAAGGACATATTTTATGACTAGATTTTGTGTCTGTTGCTTTTTTCCTATAGTTCCACATTCCAGCTCATAAGTCTTCGGTCGTCCATCGTTCTCGTCCGAAATATGTACCTATATATATCTAGTGATGGTTCGCATTACAGCCAACACAAACCAATAGAGTCCCACGTCGTCGTCTTTGAAGTGTTGTCCTTGTGCTACATTGATGTTGAATTGTTGAGTGGTACTACTGAATGAAACACTCGTAATTGTCAACCACTCATTTGTTTTGAAGTGACTAGCTGAGAGGATAAAGGATTAGTGGCTGCATTTTATGGTTTTTCTAGGGATGTGGGTCCATATAGTCCAATAATATGATTTCTCCGAGGAGATGATTTTTATAATAATTTCGAAAAAAGTATGTTGAAGGATAAATTGATCCACTTAGCAATTAGCAGGGAATTCATTAGAAAGAACGATGTGAACATTATAATGGAATGTTGTAAAGCTGTAGCTGTGATGGTTGTAGCAATAAAATCTACAGGTTTAACATTTTCTGAGATCAACCCGACGAATCCAACAAGCAGATCTGCATAGTAAAGTTCGATTTTTGTGATCCCATTCCAGAACATCGGAAAAGAAGAAGAAGAAAAAGAAATTGAGGAATAAATATATTGCGCCATTTGCAGTAAATATAGGGTGATTTTTTTTTTGGTATTTAAGTTGGCATTACTTTTCAAGACGGCGACCGATTTAACAGCTGTCAAGTGATTTATTCTCAGTTTGATTTGGCAATTCATCATGAATAGACTCATGCCTGAACAACGCTTGCAAATTGTGCAATTTTATTTCGAAAAAATGCTTCTGTGCGGAATACGTATCGCGCACTACGTCCATTAGCGATGTTTAGCGATGAAGCGCACTTCTGGTTCAATAGCTACGTCAACAAACAAAACTGCCGCATTTGGAGTCAAGCTAATCCTCAAGTGTATGTCGAAACACCGTTACATCCAGAAAAACTGACTGTTTGGTGCGCTTTATGGGCTGGTGGAATCATTGGTCCGTACTTCTTCAAAAAAGATGATGGCCACAACGTTACAATCAATGGTGATCGGTATAGAGCCATGATTACTAACTTTTTTATTACTGAATTGAACAATCATGATGTCCAGGAGCTGTGGTTCCAACAAGACGACGCAACATGTCACACAGCTCGTGCCACAATCGATTTATTGAAAGACACGTTTGGTGACCGCCTAATTTCACGTTTATATAAAGTCATTGGTCTATGCGGATAAGCCACAAACGCTTGACCATTTGGAAGACAACATTCGCCGTGTTATTGCCGATATACGGCCACAAATGTTGGAAAAAGTCATCGAAAATTGGACGTCCAGATTGGACTAGATCCAAGCCAGCCGTGGCAGTCATATGCCAGAAATCATATTTAAAATGTAATGCCACAAGATTATCTTTCGAATAAATAAAAAATCATGTCAATCGAATATTCCATCGTTATTTTATTGCAATTTAAAGTTCTATACCTCTAAAAAAACACCCTTTACAAGCAAAACATTAATTGTTTCCTTGTGGTTTCCATGAAGTATTCTTATAAAGGTTTATCCTTAGCCTTAGGAAATTACACAACCTAGTGACGAGCAAAACGATATTTCATCGCCATTAGAGATTCTAGAGAGGTCCTATCAGCCAAAATATCTGCTGCAGTTAAGAAAGCTCTAGTAGTACGTCTTTTAGGATACGGTATTTCCGAACGATTTGTCCTTTAATCTTCTAAAATAATTATTTGCACCGTGTTTAACAGATCTGTCAAAAACCACAATTTTCTATCCATCACCCCACAAAACTTCACTACAGGAGGGGGCTAAGCTTAAATACTATCACCCATTCTAATATATTAAAAGTTTTTAATTAATGTTTACGTCATTTTCATCAAATTTATGACCGTTAAAATGATTTCTATTTAATTAAAAATTTATTTTCACTCACAAACTAAATACATTTTTTAACATAAAATACTATCAAAACTATGTGGTGAATTGGTCACAATTAATCTAAACTATGATGACAAAATAGACCACATGTTTTTCCATAAAAGTTCCAAAATCCAATTAAATGCTAATAATAATTTATAAATATTCATATTTATCATTAATCATTAGGTACACAAAAAAAAAATTAAGCATCAGTCGTGGTCAGCTTAATTCAATATTAATATCATAACAGTTTTTCAAAATTTCTAGTTATGGACGACACTATGTCCAGTTGCCATGCCATCAAACTTTTTTGCTTCTGTATAGAATGTAATAGCTCTGTCGTCAAAATGACTCTTAGGTAGATAATTAGGTGCGAATAAGTGCGCAGGCGATGGATATGGTCTTTATTGGATATGATAATTTGTCAATGTATTTATGTCATTCTGTCATATAGCCAGAGTGGAGTAGTTTCAAAAATGTATTTACACTTCACTAAAGCACAAAATAAGCTGAATGAATTATTCACTATAATGAACATCATAATGGGAATGACAGATCCATTTTAAAAGCAGATGCACATGAAAATACTTTTACTCTTTTGTTTTCAGTTAAATAGAGGAAAATCGATTTACGGACATCATTTTCAAGGATCCGGACTATTAATGTGTGTGGCATAGAGTATAGGTAAAGTTCGGACGAAGGGTCTCAATGGGGGGGCCGTTTACTTTCATCAATTTTATTTTAATTCCTTTCAACGAAACATACAGCAATGTATAAAAGAACGTAACAAACAAGAACTCGATAAATAAGATATCGAATCATATTACTTTTTGTGCCATAAGCACTATGTTATCACATGGTATCGTTAGGTATGAATGTTAAAAAGACTGTTGGTTAGCAATAAAGCATCGAAGAGTAAAGATCGTTTGTGTTTTTTTTATGTACTCGCCATCTCACAGCTTCTAAATCCTAATTTAATCCTAATTTACCATAGTAACTATACAGGGTGATCAAAATCAAAGTCAAAACTTTTTGATTTTTGATCAAACCAAACAAAATTTAGGTAGGTTTTGAATACAAATCGCACTTAATATTAATTTTTTTCTAATTTCGAGTTACGATAGTATTTCTATTATATCAGTGCGAAATTTACTAAAACATTCTTATAGGCATGATGAGAATGATTGACCTGTGTATAGTGTATGCCGCTTTAAAGAAGTAAGAGTTATACCATGTTCCCACCGACATAATTTAGCTAAATCCACTTGAATTAGCTAAATCATCTAATTAATTTTGTGATTTACATTACATTTTCATGATTTTTATCAAATCTACTTCGGACATTTTTTCAAAAAGTCCCATCGCTGTCGGTGTTTCAATTGAATAAAGATCGTGTCAGCCGAGGAACAGTGCTAAACAATCTCATAAGGGTATTTAACGAACAGATGTTGCTAATTGTATTGTAATTTGTGGATAGCATTATCTTTTTGTCTTTCATTTAATGGGTAATTTTCAGAGATACTGTCCCCATGGAACGTTTTTGCTTGTTTCTGTGTATTTTCTAAATTCTCTTCACTCATTTCTCAAAATATTCCCACAGAATGTGATGCTATTTAAAACCCCACTCTGACTCATATCACTTAAGTAAGACTAGCGTCATCATCAGCATGCTCCAAAAAGGATTGCAATTTAATGTTCATCTCACTATTGGCACAATACAAAGCTACAATTCCAGAAGGAGAATAAATTTGTAACAACAACACAACGGATGCATCTAATGTCACTCTGTGTTTTGTCAAGTAGAATTGAAGTTGCAGGATAACAAAATGTTTCTATAAACTTGATTTTAATGGATTCCCAACGACTCGACATCGACTGTACAACGTCATCTCGGTTTGAGTGAAGACAGGGAAAGATTGAAATAGATAAGAACTTGAGCGGAAACGGGGTGTGAAGTTATGGGGGATCGTATCGTGGATCCAAGGGTGCTTTCTTGAAGCCAACCAAAAAAGGATAAAATTTCTTCATCGTCTAACGGTTATTTAGGGTACGTAACTTTTTTTTACTGGTGTAAATATATAATATGCGTGAAATTTGACTCTGGATAATTTTTTTTGTAAGAACTAAATTATATTTTGTAAATTGTTTCATGAGAATTATAAATATTTTATAATTTTGAATAGATTTAACGACAGACTTTATTTTTCTTACCACAGGAAGCTGGGTTGGACATGAATAGTTGATTTAATTTATACACGTCAACCTTGTCATAAAAGACAACAGAGAAAGAAAACACTATCAATGACAGATAAATTGAAATGCGACTGTCAATTATTGATAAATCAATGTCAAAACTGATGACTTCGTCGAGGAATTATGTCAATTTAGGAAGATTTCTTTCGAATCTCTGATATTTTTTTTTTTATTTTCATATTACATGCTGACACTCGGTCGCAACTTTATCTCCAAGGTTGAATTTTATTTGGCAGTTGATATGGATTATACTGAAAATTGTTTTAAACCGTTTTGTTTGGGAAAGAAAAATATTTATTGACAAAGACATTATTGGTCAATTGAATTTATTTGAAAAAATTAAATGTTTAAAAGAATATAAGTAAGGATTTTGAATTAATAATTTCCAAAGAACTGTTACTTTATAGGGTTTTTCACTTTCTCCAATTAAAAGGGTAAATTAAAATATACAAATAGAAATACTTATGGCCAGTTTCTCCAAACACTTTTAAATATTTATTGGGTTGTTAAATCTTAAACTGGCATTTTTCAATTTCACCAACCATTTTCATTTTTAAAAGGGCCAATAAACTGAAGTCCTATTTTGTTCCAAATAAATTTTAAAGGCGTCTTAAAAATGCAAGACAAAGAGAACGTTGAAATTTTTCGATTGAAATGCTCTCCTCTCGCTTACTCTAATGAAAAAAAGCCATGAGTGGTGAATAAAAATCCGGGGTTAGCATCAAGTTTTCTCATTTTTAAAAATTCACCTCCTTATGTTGATGCAAACCATTTTAAGCTAAAATGCCAATAAATTTTATTACTCTGTTAATTAAAATGCTTTTAGGTGTATTTTGGTGAAACTGGGCATTAGGGTTTCAAACTATGTTCGTTCAGAAAAGATTGTCAGTATAGGAAAGATAGGACGTTTGCATCTCATTTTGGATGCATTGAACTGCATAAGTCTATCGCAAATAAAAGCTCTAGCAGCGATGCCGTAATATGCATAATAAATCGTTTCAAGTTACACTGAAACAGTACCAGCGTTACCATCTGGTGGATAAAATCTAACAAAATGTTTTATTTGCCTATGATATTAGCGCTTCCAAACCCATTTTTCACATAACATTGAACATTTCACCTATCACTTATAATTTTACACTTTTGTTATCAAAACCCACGACATCACTTACTCTTGTTTTGGTATTGGAAAAGCATTTATTCTGTAAGCTTTTGCACATAACCTATAGAAAAAGGGGTAGTTAATGTTGAGTAGCTTAGAAAAGGTAACTCTTACATTATCATCGAACAAAATAACAAATGAATGATCCTGATTGGATGATCATTCCGCACTCGGCAGTGTGGCAAGTAGGTTATGGGGGATTTACGACTTTTATTTAAGTTTTAAGTAAGGAATTACAAAAACAATGCCGTGGTGGCTGTGTGTTTTGTTATGGGTTTCAGGGGCTTCTTTCAAGTTTGCGTTCCTCTGGAAAATAGGAAGGTCGCACAGATTTAAAAAAAAGCTCTCCCATAAGACATGTACTGACAATCTTTTCTGGACGAACTATAGAATAGGGATTGAGTGTTCTTTATTTAAACATTAGAGATTAATTCTCTTAAATCTTAAGGGCATCGAACATAACATGAGAGAAGATAGTTTTGAATGCCTCAGCATCAAAAACGGAGGGAAAAACTTGAACCGGTAAAGTATTCCACATTCTTGGGGTGCGGCTAAAGAAAGAATATCTGTATAGTTAGTGGTTCGTCCGAAGTAAGGCCCTATAGGTCAAATTGATGATAATTGCTTGCAGTGCGAGTGTTACCGCATTACATGTTTCAGGGGAGAAATGAAACTGAATCTTCATAAAAATGCTGATAAAATGAAAGGAAACACGAAACATTTTGGCGTTGTTTTATTTGCTAGACAAAGAGATAGAAAAATGACACAAAAATGTAAAAAAAAAAAAAAAACCCACAAGAAAATTCACCTATTATTAGAAATCCTATTATTTTAAAAACTCTTTTCTGGATTCTATGGCCCAAATAGGTTATTAAAAGACCAGTACAGACATGGGCATTTATTGTGCTCAAGGTTTGGGCAAAAACAAAAGTTATCCTAAATAAATACATAGGTAATAACCAGATTGTGGGAAAAAAAAAAGTTTCGTGAAACGCAATTTCGCACCGTTTTTGGCGTTATCTCGTCAATGCAACGCAAAGAGAATTTAAGTGGGAGTTTGATGTAACTTTCCCGAGTAGGCGGGCTAAGTCTACTGCGGGTATCATGTTTTTCCCTAAATCGAACTGATCTCACGGAAATTCGGTCCTACCCTAAGACATCCAGCACCCTGCCTGTTTAGGTTTTTAGCGAAGACAGACATATCGGAGCTAACAGCCTGGCATAAAGCCTGGTGGGGGGAATGGGCCACTTCCCTTGGATGAGGTATCCGAGGATCTCCCTGCTTTCCATATGGAAGTTGGTAACTAAGGGATTTACTCCCAACCCAATCAAAACAATTTCAAACCTTATAACATAAATCACCGTACCAATATCTCACCTTTTCCATAGGCCGAAAAAACGGATCAAGAGAGCTACATGATTTCCGCAGGAACCACGTCTTTAGCCGTGTAGGCGGGTTGTGTCTACGGCGGACATCATGTTTTTCCCTAAACCGAATCGATCTCACGAGGAAACTGGTTCTACCCTAAGCCACCCAGCACTCTGCCTGTTTAGGTTTTTGGCGAAGACAGACATATCGGAGCTAACAGCCTGGCATAAAGCCTGGTGGGGGGTATGGACCAATTCCCTTGGCTGAGGTACCCGAGGATCTCTTGTTTTCTTATGGTAAATGGTAATAAAAGGATCATCTCCCATGTTTGTTTAAACATGACGAAACAGTTCGTTTAGTTTTGGCAGTTAGGTCATGTTATTTCATGCCCATTATAGTTCTGCCTTAAGTCTTTCATGTCTGAGCAAGCGCTTCACTTGTATGTGGTTCAATAAATAATACTTTATTTGGTAAATTTAGTTAACAATAAAAACCGAATTCTCATTTCTACAAACGATTTGATGCAGACAATCCTTTAATAATTATTAATAAGGTTCTTGATTTGATATATTTTTTTTATATATTAGGCCCACTTTTTCAGTGCGAAAATTTCCCAGGGTAATCTTAAGTCAACTCTGGTAAAAGCGTATTTTTCGTTTGAGATTCCAAATATCGTCAAAATCGGGAACTCAAACCGTCTGAAAAATAGATTTCTATCAGAGTTAACTCGAGGTTATCTCTTATCATTAACATATATATGCACCAATAGTGCAGAATTAATAGTTAATACAAACGAAGAGTGGACGCCACTAGAATATTCTAAAAATATAGGAAAATATGTCATATAAAGTTGTCTGCTAGCATTAAATTACCCGACCTACGCCTGATAAATTCATCGGTTGATGCACATAAAATGTAGGAAGGTACAAAATTAAATGGTTAAAAACCATTTCGTCTCTGGATTTCAAGATTTCTATGATTTTTACAATTGGAAAAGATACAAATCCTATCACTATGAATGGGAATGCAATTCGGAAACAGTTCATGTTTCATTTGAATAATATTAACGATTATGAATGTCATTAAATATTAAAGCAACAAATTTAATGTTGATTAGATCATAAATGTGAATATGGCATTTTTTTCTAAACAAACAACAAGTTTAATACAAAAAAAAACTCTGGCCATTTAGTGGACTGATATAAAAGTATCTCAAAAATTTAAATGAAAACACAGATAAAATTGCCAAAGAATTCCAGATCTAAATGAAAAGTAATTTCTAAATTGTATTATTCTTCCAGTTCAGATAACCAAAAACGATACATTTTAATGAGATGACTCTATTTCAAAGATTTATAGTTTAAAGAAACTCTTTACTTCATGAAAGAAGAACCAATATTGGCAATAAAAACGATACGAAACACCAGCCAATTACATCATAGTCTAAGACCCCCAGGAGTAATTATGTTACCCCATTAAATACGAAACGTACGATATTTTCTTACCTCTAAAGATTAATACTTTGTCTGGTGAACCCATCATCTTCATCACTCCCTTTTCAAAGTAGAGTCAATGTATTATATCAATAGTGTTGAGGGAATGCTCGTTTTTCAACATCTTAAATTTTATATGCTTTCATGATTGCACATAAATTCAGAGATAATAGTTTCCTTCACAACGTCATTGTGTAGAAGACGATTGTAGGATTGAAAATCCTCGACTTCATAAACTTTATTATTTATTGGCAGTGTTACCACAGGGACTCATTTGAGTCAAATTTTTTGAGCTTGACTCGGGGACTCATCTTTTTTAAGATTTGACTCATTTTTTATATATGACAAGTTTAAGCACTTTGCTTTCATTTTTAACAACAAATTTAAATTTTCAAATGATTTCCCAGTGTTAACCACAGACGAATTAGCCAATAGAACATCTTCAAAAGCGTTTATTTCTATTTTTACTAAAACTACTTTGTGCCAAAAAAATTTTGTCATCACATATGCACAGCATCTATATACACGCATATTTACAGTAAGAAAAACAAAATTTTTAAGGGTCATTGATTGTTAGATTTTTTAAAGGGACTTTATTTTCAAAACGACTCATTTGTTCAGCTTTTGGGACTGATTCCAAAACAAACCTGCGGTAACACTGTTTATTGGGCCAACCCAACATCATTAAGAAGTCTCTTTTTTTGTCCCGATATTTTTTACACTTTTTTTTTGAGCAGGAGCAGGAATCAGCGTTGCCAAAATGTACTAGATCGTGCCATTTGGCCCCATTTTTTGTATTTTGGCCCTTGGCCCATAGCCAACTAGTAATGAAATCCAAAAATCTTCATTTTCCAAAACAAGTCAGATTTAATTTCCTATCTATACATATGTACATTGTACCTACATACAACATGAATGTAAGAATACAAGATTACGACACTTTGGCACTATCACTTTGTTGTTGTTTCTCTTGTGACGTTATTTTCACTTGTGACGTAAGCACCTTGCACTCTTTTTCCCTTTGGTTGGGGTAAATTTATAACAAGATTCCACCATTTAATTGTTTTTCTGTTGGTTCTTACGTCACAAGTGAAAAAACACAACAACGAAAAGCTGAAAAAAAACCAAGTGTCGTAATCTTGTATTCTTTAATTCATGTACATACAATATGTGATAACAACGTACAAAAATTAAATTTGAGTTCTCTTTCTTAATGGAATTTGGCCATAACATTCAGGAAAAGGCCCTTTAAAAGGCCCGCACTATATCTTTTGTCGTGGCAACGTTGAGCAGGATCTTTTTTTGTTCTCTTTTTTATTTGTGTCCTCTTCCCCTCCTCACTCCTTTTTTTAAACTTTTTAAGTCTTTGACAGTGACAGTGACAGCCCTATTAATAATAAACCCCTATATGTTTCTTCATTCATGATCATGACCACGTTGTGAGTTTATTTTTGTGTCTGGCCACGAAGTGTGCAGTGATGCAAAAGGCACTTACTTGCCTCAATGTGGCCAGGCACTATATCTTATGTGAGGACTGTATTATAAAATTAAACATTCAACAAGTTATTTCTATGTGATGTGATAGTAATAACAAGAAAAGCAAAAGTAATTAAAATATGAAATGGAAAATACTTTTAAATAAAGCGCATACTTATATAAAATTTCTCACTTCTATGTTCCTGTCTTGTTTATTTTTACCCAAGTTATTTTTTATAAATATCGTATTTTCCGATAGCTTGTTTTAGAAGTGACCCCCTGTTGCTTTGTTTTTTTTTTTTTTGTGATCATTTCACTACCAGCTACTTGAATCTATTCATAAGCTCGTGACAAACTCGTACTTTTCACTACATAATGAAAATGAACTGATCGAATAAACTTATTTATTACAAGCCTACTACACATTCACATATTCATGAATACTAATCAGGACTCATCTCATTGCGAATGATTCACAACTGCAAATGAATGGATTCATGCAGCTCTCTGATTTCTAGCTGCTCAAAAAAATATAACAAAGTATTTTAAGTAAGTAGGTATTACCGTTGTTTTTAAATATTTTTATTTCTATTTAAAGTCAATTTTTAAATAACTGCAACTTTAAATCTAATTATTAAATAAGATTCCTCATTCATGACAATTTTTTTCTTGAACCTACGCGTTCCAGCTGTTTTTTTTTTTACTTTGTATGTGAATCACATTGTATGAGTGATGGATAGGTGGATTTATGAGATACTTTGAGAGTGAATATCTCCTAAGCCTTAGGTATCTATCATCATACCGATCTATCATAATACCGTTTTATTTTTTTTATGGCCGGCTAAAATAAGATCAGCACAAATTGGCAGATGCCATTTTCTTCTAATCTTCTATAAAAAATATTCGATTGGTCTTCTTTTATTAGCTCAATCCTAAAATAATGTAAAGAAGTGGAGGTAAGGACCTAATTTGTGCATTTTTAAATTCCGTGTTCAATTATAGCATGGAAGACAGCTTGAAATCCGTACAAAAAGAGTTGTTGGAAGGTGGAATAAATTAGGGTAATTAAGAAAAGGATGTCCCGGAGTAAAAGGCCTAAACTTATGTTATTCTCAAAGGACTGCTACTGCGAGAGAACATGTCCTTCACAACTGTGGTTTCTATTTCTTTGTAAGTTATTCTTCAGAGTGATTTTAATTAACTATCTTGGTCATTTTCTTACTCTGCATTTAGTCTCCTTTCCTACGTAGTTAAGGGTATCGGTAATTGTAAGGTAGGCATGAATTTACAACTTGTAATTAGCATGAAATGTAACTACAAAGAGAGAAAGACATCATAGAGAAATTAAAATAAACAAAAAATTAAAGTATAAATCATGTTGTTGGTAAGAATAGGTTGATGGTTTCATTGTTGCTGACTTTGGTAAGCTACAAGTGTTTTTTTTTTTTGTTGTTATTTAATTTAATACTTTTTCATTTCAAAAAGAAGAACAGACGAGTTGAAATATTATACTTAAAAGTCAAGAGCACTGCATACAACAATGCATCACAACTGAATTTACATTTTTGTAGAGTACTGGTAACTTAGCTCTGACTTGTATTAAACATGATGACAAATGACCAGAGAGGTTGAAAAGAGATCTTTTTTAAAACATTTTTTCTATCATTGCAAGTTTGAACGAAAGATTGAGATATGTTAATTAAATTCAGACTTCTGGATGGTCGGTGGTTGAACAATAATCCATCAAGCAAAATGGTATTGTAACGGGTGTTTTTCTCGAGGTATAGAACTTTAAGTTGGCATTACTTTTCAAGACGGCGACCGATTTAACAGCTGTTAAGTGATTTATTCTCAGTTTGGTTTGGCAATTCATCATGAATAGACTCACGCCTGAACAACGCTTGCAAATTGTGCAATTTTATTTCGAAAATAATGGTTCTGTGCGGAATACGTATCGTGCACTACGTCCATTAGCGATGTTTAGCGATGAAGCGCACTTCTGGTTGAATGGCTACTTCAACAAACAAAACTGCCGCATTTGGAGTGAAGCTAATCCCCAAGTGTATGTCGAAACACCGTTACATCCAGAAAAACTGACTGTTTGGTGCGCTTTATGGGCTGGTGCAATCATTGGTCCGCACTTCTTCAAAAACGATGATGGCCACAACGTTACAGTCAATGGTGATCGGTATAGAGCCATGCTTACTAACTCTTTTCTTTTTTATTAATGATCTTTTGTCTAAAACTTATAATCCACTTAATTGTTTCGCTGACGACAGCACCCTCAGCTTTTCATATTCGTTTCCAGATTCACAACTCAGCTCTTCTGTTATGGAACTGGAGCGGCAGCGTATGATAAGCTCATTAAATTCCGACCTTGACAGCATTGTCCAATGGGGAATTAACAACCGCGTGGAATTTAATCCTTCTAAAACTTAATGTTGTCTTTTGTCGCTAAAGCGTAACATACCCCTTATGCAACTATCTATATGAGTGGCACTTGTATAGAGGAAACTGAAAAGCTTTACATTCTCGGTATTTGTGTTACCAACCACCTTCTGTGAAATGGTCAAATATTTGATGTCGCCAAAAACGCTGCGAAATGCTTAGGTTTCTTACGACGATTCAAGAAATTTTTTTCTCCCAATGATCTGGCTGTTGCCTACAAGGCGTATATTCGTCCAAAACTAGAGTACAATTCTCATGTCTAGGCAGGAGCTCCTATAACTTATTTGAATCTCCTAGATAGAATTCAGAAAAGAGCCTTGAAAATGATAGGGGACACGAATATAACGGAAAGATTTGTCACTTGAACACCGTCGAAATATTTCTTGCCTCTCTTTATTTTATCGTTTTTTTTTATAAAGAGTGCTCCGCCGAAATAGTCAGTTGCGTTCCTCCCTTGAAACAATTCAACCGCAATACTCGTACTGTAAGGAATGCCCACCAGTTCACCCTTGAGCCCAACTTCGGACCAACCGTTAAGTACAGAGATTCTTTTTTTAGCCGCACTACACGAATGTGGAATGCTTTAGCCGGCTCTGTTTTTCCCCTCCATTTTAATCTACAAGCATTCAAAACCAATGTGCATCGGTATCCCCTTTCAACCCCTATCCAAATTTCCTAAAAGCTCGTACTGTGTTAATCATATAAAGAGTAGGGTAAATCCGGGCATTATGGCGCACTTAATTTCAATCCCAAATAACTTTACTTCGGACAACGTTTTTTTTTTTAATTGACAATTTTTATTTAATTCATAAAAAACAAAACATAAATAAATTAAATTAGCATACAAATTCAAGCTTTTTAACAGAAGAAAAAATGATTAAAAAATTGCTTTAAAAAAATTATAATGCCTTAACTAAGGGCAATATGGCGAACCCCTGAGGGCAATATGGCGGTAGGCTTTTTATTTTTGGTTCGATCGTCCACATCCATCGCAAGTGTTTTTGAATGCAGTACAAGAGTCGTGAGACCACTGACCGCAAAAGACGCACTGCATCCACTCGTCATTTTTGGTTGTTGTGGTGTAGTCTTCACCACAACCGGCGCACATATTCTCCCCAAAGTCATCTGGCCCATCAGACTCGTCGGCTAGCTGAATTTCCACGTCGTTTTCTTCGGATGACGTGGATGAGTTCAAAGTCCGCTTCATCTTATTTTTTTTTTGTCTTATATAATTCAGTTTTTTCCTTTTTCTTTTTTAAATTTGTATCCACCGAAGTCAAAACCCTTGCTTTTTGTTTTCTGGAATTCAACACCTGCCTTGAACAAGATGGCACGGGGGAGATAACGTTAAGCATTTTTCCAGGCGTTATATCGCTAGCAGCATCCTGATTTGTGCATACAGTCTTGGGAATTTCAACAGGTGGTGGAGTTGTTGGAAGCATTGAAACAGAACGCTCATTTTGATCATACCAAGCTACGCAATGAATGCGTAGCTTGGTATTGATTCCGGATTGAAAGGATAAATACCTGTTGAACAAAAACCAGAAATTCCGTTTTTGGCATTGGCCGCTTTGACCCAAGCACTGGACATTGCTGGACCCAAGTATCTAAACATGTGAAATTATTGAAAACAGAAGGCCAAAAATTTGCCAGAGACGAAGAGACATTTGGTATGAAATTAATTTTACATGTTAACTTGATAAAGGCATTATGGCGCACTCGCGCCATAATGCCCACACCTTATCTGCGCCATATTACACAAATTGCACTTATTCACAACACATACAAAAAAAAAAAAAGCAAAAACTTCTTTTAAATTATTTCTTGTTGCACAATAAAACCAAAACTGTACTCTTCATTCCACTATTCACATCAAACACGTGCGCTGTATACTTACCGAGATACACGAAGTCAAAAACAAAGCAAAATTATAAGAAACCACTCAAAACCGGTTTAATTTTTTTTCTTTCTTGTTTCTTGCGCAAAAATAGGCTTTTCGACTTGCGGTCTGAACTGGACACGTGTTCGGCGATGACTGAAGTTTTTGCATTCTTTCTACTTTTATTAGAGTATTCGAAGTGTGGTATTTGCGAGGTGCGCCATAATGCCCACTGCGCCATAATGCCCTGACTTACCCTATTCATAATCCCTTGAGTGCGCGCAAAATATAAAAAAAAAAAAAAAAAAAATGGGGGCATTTTCAAAATAAAAAAAAAAAACTTAGGTGGTTTCAGTATAGAATTTAGAATACTAAAAACCATGATTTAATATTGCGGTCATGATGCGGTCATGGGAAATATGTAAGTATATCAGGGACTTACAGTCTTATATACCTAGATAATTTCAATTAAGATGTAGATAGGTACTTTGTCATTTTTCGTCCATGAGTCGTGCATCATTTTGAGGCAGTGTTGCCATGTCTAAAAATATTACTTAAAGCACAGATAATATATTATACAGAATTTTGATGTCTCATGCCCATACAGAAATGTGTCCCTAGTTAACGCGTTCCAATGGGCAAATAAATTGATTTATTTTTTGATTTCCGATCAATTTTGCAGATCTGGATTTTTGGGTAGATTTACCCCTCGTTGTACTACCACCAATGCAATAATCAGCTGTCGATTTGGTAAATGGGTTTTATTTGTTTTTATTTATTTCAATTGTAATCAATTGTTTGCGAAATATTTAAGAAATAATTGTTATCAAAAAATGTTATAATTTTAAATAGATTTTTTAATTCTTGAAGATCTAATGGAAAATTCAAATTTGACGGCCATGTTGTTTAAAGATTCACAAACAAGAAATTACTTTTAACACAATGACACAAATAAATCAATTTTAAATTGCGTTCCATTTGCCACAAAATAAATCAATTTATTTAAAGAGTAAATACAGTTACTTAATAGGGGATACGAAAATATATCATTTGTGTTGTCTCAAAGAATTTCAGTTTTTTAACACCAAAAATATGAATTCATTTCTAAAATGAAAGTACCTAGCTAATAGCATTGGTGCAAAATTATAGTCCATTTAACTCCAAACTAAATCAAATTTAGTTTGACACTAGTCTCAAATTACCCTTTTTGCAGTTATAGACAAGTTAAACTACACTTTATCTTTAAAGACTTGCTTCTCTCTGACTCCTGTCAAATGTTTTTGAATTGTTTGACGACATGAAATTGAAATTGTATACCCTTAGGCTGTATACACTTAGGCTGACTATAATTTTGCGCCATTGAGTTTATACACATAGAGAAATCATGTGGAAGTTTCAAACTTTACTCGTAGGATGTCGTTACTATCGACTTGTAGCAATTATTCTTGAGTTAAAGAGCAAGAGAAATAAAGAAAAATCAATACAAATGTATGCAGAAGAATTTTGTTCGGTTTGGTTTGAGGGATTTTCGTTACAGGGAATTATTGCAATACTAATTACACGATAATAATCATTTAGCGACATCTACTTCGGTGAGTTTGAAACCATCTTGATTCCTCTATGTGTATTAACTCAATAGTTAAATTCGTTGAATTTTACCCAGGGTCGACCCAGGTTTTTTTGACAGCCCCAAGAGCTGTCCAAAAACTTTGAAAAATAAATTTGAATGATTTTTAAGGAAGGAATGTAGGTTATATAGGAACGCTTAAAAACATCTAACGCGGAAGCAGAAATCATCTTGATCGACTTTTTAATTTTATAGTATGAAGGCTTACGATAAAATGAAGATTTTTGTTGACGGAGAAAAAGATAACGGAAAGATTTCAACGAAATCATAAAAATGAAGATAAGATCTTATAGAAAACGTAATAATTAATGTTGAAACAAAAAACCTCATGTTAAACAGCAAAAAACGATATTTTTGATTTTCAAACATGGATAACTCGAAAACGACACGCATTAGAATTTTCCTGACTTCGGATTCACTGTAAGCACATCAAAAACCCTAAGAAAAGTATTGTAAAACAATGTGAAAGCCATGTTAGACTGGAAGACAAGAGAAAGAGAATGATGTTTTTTTTTTCTGTCGCTTTAACTATTTTTACGTTCAGGTAGAATTTGAATTGAAAAAGATATTTTTTATAGGAACTTAATAATCCAAACAACATTCAACTATTGTAAAAATAATATTATGAAAAATTTAGGTAGGTATAGGTAAGGTTTAGGTATCACTTACCAGAACTTTTCAAATGCAAATTCAGTAAATAGTATCTATTCCAAAAAAATGTTGGTAGCCATGAATATTGTTGCCTCAATTCCTCAAATGATGGAATAAAAATAAGGTATTCAATAAACAAACGCGGTTAAAAAGGACAAAAGCGCAATGAAAAAAGACACTCATTTTTCTGGCAGGGAATTTTTTTTTGCACACTGATTTTTTTTGTAATATGAACGGCAAAACATGGAGTAAATTCACTTCTTCGTATAAAACGCGACAAAAATTAAACGCCATTAATAAGCACTAGCAAACCACTCAATTTAATTTCGCACAACGAAAATATGCCTAGGTATGGGTAGCGGAACTTTATTAGGTAGGTATATACCGGAACGACAGACGCCATTTTAAAGAAATTACCGGGTTTATTTCACCTTATAGACACAAAAAAAAACAAACAAGCTTTAACACGACCCGAATATGAAATTTAAGTAAAATTGTTCATTTTTACAACAAAATGCATGAATTATTTATAAAAACAAAATTTAACACATTGATTTATAGTAATTTAATATTTTACGACCCAAAAATGCAAAAACAAACAATTTAATTAAAAACCTCGATATGAAACAAACATTCTCTTCGGTTTAAGAAATTCTCTTCGGTTTAAGAAATTGTGTGTCGTCCTCGCTCTTCATCGTTTTCGTCATCAGAAAACAGAAAACACACACACACAACGATGTCCACATTTTCCACATTCCATTTCTACGAAAACTTTTACATATAAGGTATGAAAATGATATTTTCTTTTCCCCAACAGAATGAAACATGACAACTTCAATTAAATAAGCTTAAACAATTGAAAAGCACACAATTTGAAACAAAATTAAATTTCGCACGAATAAATTAGATTTATCTAAACAACGGAAACGGAACTTTTATAGACCGATACTAGACAAACACAACACGAACGCCATTAGAAACGAAACCGGGTCAACGAAAAACTTACACGAGCAACAAAGGAACCATAACCGAACCCGAAATTGCATTTAATAAATTTACTTTACAACTTGATTTTATAATAAATTGATATTTTTAAATCCAAAAATACAAACAAATTCGAACGAAAATTAAAACTTTTAAACTTTTGTTCTTGTTGCATTATCAAACGTATTCCATTTTCATCATTCGTCATGATCTTCAAAAGGAATGATTTCCACACTTTCCACATTCCACATCCACGAAATAATGTGAGCATGCAAAAGAAAATGGTATTTGTTTTTGGCTATTTGATTGTGTTGTAGGTGAAGTCGTGAAGGGCGAAGGCAACGGCATATGTGGAGTGGATTAGTGAAATAGCCGTTAGACTGGAAGGAAGGAGGAAGAGACTAGTGCAAATGAAAGTTTTTTTCTGTCGCTTTTACAATTTTTACGTTAAGAATTTTGAATTGATAAAGATTTTTTTTCATAATAGGTAAGGTAGGTAGGTAATCTTATTAATAACATGCAACTTTTTTAAATTAATATTTTGACAAATGTAGGTAGGTTAGATATCACTTACCAGAACTTTTGAAAATCAAACTCAGTACCTACATACATATTTCAAGAAAAATGTTAAAAGGTATACATTGTTGCCTCGAATGATGGAATAAAAACAAAGTTCTTAGGGAATTACCTATATGTAAAGGTATTCAACAAACTAACGCAATGATTAAACGGCAATAGCACAATAAAAAAAAAGATACACTCGTTTTTCTGGCAGGGAACTCTTTTTCACATTGATTTTTTCATGAACGGCTTAAAAACTAAACATGGGATGAATTCACTTTTTCGTAAAGAACGCGACAATAATTAAGGGCCATTAAATAGCAATAACCACTCAATTTAATTTCACACAACTAAAATATACTAGGAAGCGGAACTTTATTATACACCGGACCGGCACGACCGACGCCATTTTAAACAAAAAACCGGGTTTATTTCACCTTATTAAAACGAACAAGCTTTAACACGACACCACCCGAGTATGAAATTTAAGTAAAAAAGTTCATTTTTACAACAAAATGCAAGAATTCTTTATAAAAACAAAACTTAACACATTGATTTATAATAATTTAATATTTTACGACCCGAAATGCAAAAACAAACCGAGCAAAAATTTAATTAAAAACTTATTTGTCGATCGCGACGTGAAACCAACATCTTACCGCCGAAACCCGAAACTTCTCTTCGGTTTAAGAAATTGTGTGTCGTCCTCGCTTTACATCGTCATCAGGAAACAGAAAACACACAACGATATCCATTCCACATACCACATTTTCCATATTCCACTTATACGAAAAAAGAGAAACAAATATTAAGTTCTTAGCACATTGCTTGCGCTGCACATGAAACGCCAGACGTGACCAGCGAATTGTGAATCTGTGAATAGAGGGGTTCATACTAAACTGCATGCGTAACAGTTTTGAAAGTGTGGCCGCTTCATCAAGCGGCATTACGATAGATTTCAAAATATTTTGATATTTCGCTGACGATATGGTGCTTGACGGTATGCTTCACTAGTGTAAGCACAATCGATTGTCCGCTGTAAAATGTTCATCTTGTCCCCCTAATTATCGCAGATTCTAACATTTTATTCAAATGGAAGGTCGCCGGAAGCACAGTACACATATTAAATGTAATATCCGGCGAGTTTTATTTTTTTTTCCATTTTCGTGCATGTGTCAAAAATGAAGATCTTTTAAGTGGGAATGTCACTATACTTTGTCTTATTTGAATATGCAGTACCTGCAGGAAAGATGGGAATATTTGTGTCTCATTCGCACTCTTTTGTTTTCCATAAGTTACTTCTCTTCGAAAAGATCTCTCATGGTTGCCGCATTAAGCATTTTGGAGTGGAAAAACTGAAAGAATAGTATGTAGGGTTACCATCTACTTTATTTCGATAAAATTTTTATTTTGATATTTATTTATAAAAAATAAATACAACTTAACTTTTTTTAAAGTTTGCTACTTGCTTCACAGCTTCTGTTTTATTTTGTAGGTTTTTATAAATTTGTTTTGTCACGTCTACAATTTCTTTTTTTGTCTTCTTTTGAAACTTTCGAAGCCAGCATTAAATAAAGTGCACGACTGGGTCGCGCGAACATTCTCTTATTACAAGTTGGCATTGAAACTAAATGAAAATTAGTTAAAATAAATTCAATAAATAAATAAATAAAATCAACAAATTCAAATAAATAAAAAATTCTAACAAAACCATACGATTGTTTTTTACGATAACTAATTTCGTGTTTTGTATCATTTTTCGTAGGTATTATAGTTATTCATATATTGGATCAATTATTTACTTAACCGACAAGTGGAAATAGAAATAAATCGATGTTTGCCCCTTAAATTTCTTTAAAACATATGCATCTGAAGGCTGAAACTCATCTGCTATTCAGATTATTTATGCAGAAAACAATTCGGGGATGGTTAATCTTTTTCAATGACTTAAGTCATTGACTAGATAACAGGTAGCATGGCCCTAGCTAGGGGTGGGCATTCGGGGGCAATGCCCTACCTTAAAATTCAAACGCTGTACCTTGAAAAGAGCACCATCAACTATCTGCACGATATGCAGTAGCGAAACTTGTATCCATCAATGAAGTTACAGAAATCATCCACCAAGGGCTTCTTTCTGAATTGGATTCAAAAATACTGCTGTACAACCTTAGTATATTAAACGACTAAAAAGTGAGTTTAATAAATGTCAGTCCCTAGAAAACATCAGAGTAGTTCTGAACACTTTTAATGATATTGTTTTGGCCTGAGTACCTGGACATGTTGGCATCATGGGAAACCAAGATGCTGACCTTGCAGCCAAAGAGTCGTAAAAATTACTTTTAACCGTTGAAATACCAAATTGTGTTCGGCACGTCAAAAAAAATTAAAAATAGAGAGAGAGAGATGGGAAAATAGTCAAACTTTTTTACGAACATACCAGCCCCGACCACAAACGAGTCCTCTATAACAGAAACCTAACTAGAGAAAACTGCAGTAAGCTATTGCGTATCAGACTGGGAAAAAACGATTTTCACCAGTCGACATTACTACTTTAAGGAAGCGCCAGAGAAATGTTATTTCTGTGATGAAGCACCTTGAGAAAATTTTGAATCCTGGTGATCCTGAGTCCATCTAACACTTCAAACAAGCCACTTTACGAATAAATTATAATTTCACCTAAATGGTCTATATATTTAAATTCTTGTTTTTACTTTTTTTGTTTCTTGCATTTTTTCTTTTTTACTGTAAGCATTCAAAAAGTAAAAAACCACTCCAAATGGTCCTTTTCCCGGAGTCTTTAATGTTAAATAATTTATAAATTATATTTGTAGATTATTTCTGAAAATCTATATGAATGAAAATCAATTGCTTAAAAGCTTTGTACGATCATCACTGCAAAATCGCTACACATATTTGAATAATTCTTTAAGTCTTATTTGTTACTGTCAGGACATGGTTTGTATGAGAGAAAATATTTTCAAAATAGTACAGAAAGGGGTAAATTTGAGAAAAATTAAAAAAACACTGTGTAAAAAATTAGGATAAAAGTTGGGAGATTTTAAACAAATTGACAGAATGATATTCATTTTCATAATATAATTTTTTTTTTTAATTTTGTGTGACGATAATAAAAAGATGTATCATCTGTGTGAATAATACCGCTATTTCCACTGGCAGCGTGATCAAGCGGTCTAATGCTCTGCCGCTGGCTGACACTAAAACGGAATTCTGTGGATTTTGCAATGAAGATGAAATACAGGATTACAGAAAGAGGTATTCTGGAAAAAGAAGGCGGCACTTTTATTTAAAGTTGAGTTATTTGGTGAGTTGTTTTTTTTTTATAGGCATTTGACAGCGGCAAAGTAACCCGCCTCCTCCTGCTGCTCTCATCATTACAAAATGACATTTAGGGTGCGATGTTTCAATGCGTGTAAACATTAGACGATGTTCAGGTTCACATTGGACGTACTCATCCGACGCATTTTGACGTCTATATATTTTGTCCCCTTCCCACTTCGTTGTAAGAAAAAGACGAGTCTTGCGTCCAGCTTTTTGATTTTTTAAAATTCTCGTGGATGCTTTTGACATTCGCTATTCTCACATTTGTAATTTATTATTTTTTCGCTTTTTGCACCAATATTTTGAAAGTTTTCACAAAATTCGGAAACTTTTGATTGAAAATTTCAATTAAACATCTAAAGGCTCATTTTATATGTTTTGTTTTTCTGTTTCGTGTGGTTTTGTAAATCCTTTGTGTTCACACTACTTTGTGCCTATACACGGCGGACTGGACGTACGTCAAATTGCCTCGGATGAGTACGTCCAATGTGAACATCGTCTTAAGAATTCATCTATATAATCTACACACTTTTTTTTACCTATAGCATTTTAGGAGTTATAGCGTGTAAAAATTAGTTTTTTTTTTAAATTTTAACAAATATTCAATAAATAATAAGACATACTGAAAAAAAAGATTATGCGGTTCGGCGATCCAAAAAATTTTAATCTCTGTTCTAAAAAAAAATCAAATTTCTTAACTTTCTGCTTTTTCTTGAATTTTTTTTTGCATATAAATCACTTTCATCCGCACCTATTTTACTGCGGATTCGCTGTT
The DNA here is from genome assembly GCA_951217065.1 of Baccha elongata. NCBI lineage: Eukaryota > Metazoa > Arthropoda > Insecta > Diptera > Syrphidae > Baccha > Baccha elongata. The sequence goes on from OX578272.1 coordinate 31,875,764, forward strand.
CCATCATTTGTAATGGAGTGCGGGTGTGGTGCGCGGATGCCTTTCGTTTTCAGTAATACCAATTTCACGAACAACGTTACCGACATTTATTCCCGCGTATTGCTTGCGGATTCGCTAATAGCACATTTACCAAAAGTGAGGAAGACTCTCTCCGCAACTCATTCGTCGGATTCCCTAATAGGGCTGATTAAAAATTTTAATGGAGACTAAAATGTTTTATACGTAACTCCTACAGTGCAAAAAAAAAGTTGTAGGCACAAAAAAGAAAATGATGTTTAATATCGAATAGCTCTTAATTTGTCCGATAAGCCAAAGGCTAAAGCGAAAACCTTACTAACGCGTCATCTTTTTTTAATCACAAAATTGGGTGGGTATTCTGTTGCATTATGGATTCCAAATTTTATCTCTGCCAACTGGCCTATTAATTGAAGCAACTATCATAGGAGAGTTAAAAGGTGAAGAAGTTTTGATTCCAAGTGTACCACTGAATCCAGTTTTCAATCATTAATAACTATGTGGAATAAATCTTGAATTGCCATGTTCTTCGCATGACAGTAGTTGTACGTTGCTATCTCGAAAGCCGGGGAACCATAGGGCAGATTTCATTTTGTAATTAGATTTTTAATTAGCCGTGCGAAGCCGGGTCGGGCTATAAATAAATAAATAAATATGTGTACTCTGCATCCGGTGACCTGTCATTTGAATAAAATGTTAGAATCTGCAATAATTATGGGGGCAAGATGAACATTTTACAGCGGACAATCGCTTGTGCTCACACCAGTGAAGCATACCGTCAAGCACCATATCGTCAGCGAAATATCAAAATATTTTTAAATCTATCTATCTATCGCTTGATGAAGCGGCCACACTAGCTATCTAAACTGAGCACATCATACTGCGCTTGTTATGCATGCAGTTTAGTGTGAACCCCTCTATTTACAAATTCACAATTCGCTGGTCGCGTCTGGCGTTTCATGTGCAGCGCAAGCAATGTGCTAAGCACTTAATATTTGTTTCTCTTCTTTTCGTATAAGTGGAATATGGAAAATGTGGTATGTGGAGTGGATATCGTTGTGTGTTTTCTGTTTCCTGATGACGATGACGATAGACGAGCAAAGACGACACACAATTTCTCAAACCGAAGAGAAGTTTCGGGTTTCGGCGGTAAAATGTTGGTTTCACGTCGCGATCGACAAATAAGTTTTTAATTAAATTTTTGCTCGGTTTGTTTTTGCATTTCGGGCCATAAAATATTAAATTATTATAAATCAATGTGTTAAGTTTTGTTTTTATAAAGAATTCTTGCATTTTGTTGTAAAAATGAACAATTTTACTTAAATTTCATACTCGGGTGATGTCGTGTTAAAGCTTGTTCGTTTTAAGAAGGTGAAATAAACCCGGTTTTTTGTTTAAAATGGCGTCGGTCGTGCCGGTCCGGTGTATAATAAAGTTCCGCTTCCTAGTATATTTTCGTTGTGTGAAATTAAATTGAGTGGTTATTGCTATTTAATGGCGCTTAATTATTGTCGCGTTCTTTACGAAAAAGTGAATTCATCCCATGTTTAGTTTTTAAGCCGTTCATGAAAAAATCAATGTGAAAAAGAGTTCCCTGCCAGAAAAACGAGTGTATCTTTTTTTTTATTGTGCTATTGCCGTTTAATCATTGCGTTAGTTTGTTGAATACCTTTACATATAGGTAATTCCCTAAGAACTTTGTTTTTATTCCATCATTCGAGGCAACAATGTATACCTTTTAACATTTTTCTTGAAATATGTATGTAGGTACTGAGTTTGATTTTCAAAAGTTCTGGTAAGTGATATCTAACCTACCTACATTTGTCAAAATATTAATTTAAAAAAGTAGCATGTTATTAATAAGATTACCTACCTACCTTACCTATTATGAAAAAAAATCTTTATCAATTCAAAATTCTTAACGTAAAAATTGTAAAAGCGACAGAAAAAAACTTTCATTTGCACTAGTCTCTTCCTCCTTCCTTCCAGTCTAACGGCTATTTCACTAATCCACTCCACATATACCGTTGCCTTCGCCCTTCACGACTTCACCTACAACACAATCAAATAGCCAAAAACAAATACCATTTTCTTTTGCATGCTCACAATATTTCGTGGATGTGGAATGTAGAAAGTGTGGAAATCATTCCTTTTGAAGATCATGACGAATGATGAAAATGGAATACGTTTGATAATGCAACAAGAACAAAAGTTTAAAAGTTTTAATTTTCGTTCGAATTTGTTTGTATTTTTGGATTTAAAAATATCAATTTATTATAAAATCAAGTTGTAAAGTAAATTTATTAAATGCAATTTCGGGTTCGGTTATGGTTCCTTTGTTGCTCGTGTAAGTTTTGCGTTGACCCGGTTTCGTTTCTAATGGTCTTCGCGTTGTGTTTGTCTAGTATCGGTCTATAAAAGTTCCGTTTCCGTTATTTATGTAAATCTAATTTATTCGTGAAAAAATATAATTTAGTTTCAAATTGTGTGCTTTTCAATTGTTTGAGCTTCAGAGATAAACTTGTTTAATTGAAGTTGTTTAGTAATGTTTCATTCTTTTGGGGAAAAGAAAATATCATTTTCATACCTTATATGTAAAAGTTTTCGTAGAAATGGAATGTGGAGAATGTGGACATCGTTGTGTGTGTGTATTTTCTGTTTTCTGATGACGAAAACGATGAAGAGCGAGGAAGACACACAACTTCTTAAACCGAAGAGAAGTTTCGGGTTTCGGCGGTAAAATGTTTGTTTCATATCGAGTTCCACAAAAAAGTTTTTTAATTAAATTGTTTGGTTGGGTCGTAAAATATTAAATTATTATAAATCAATGTGTTAAGTTTTGTTTTTATAAAGAATTCTTGCATTTTGTGGTAAAAAATTAACTATTTTACTTAAATTTCATATTCGGGTCGTGTAAAAGCTTGTTTGTTTTTTTGGTGTCTATAAGGTGAAATAAACCCGGTAATTTCTTTAAAATGGCTTCGGTCGTGCTGGTCCAGTATATTATAATAAAGTTCCGCTTCCTAGTATATTTTCGTTGTGTGAAATTAAATTGAGTGGTTATTGCTATTTAATGGCGCTTACTTCTTGCGTGTTCTTAACGAAAAAGTGAATTAATCCCATGTTTAGTAAAGTTCCCTGCCAGAAGAATTTGTGTCTTTTTCATTGTGCTATTGTCATTTTTTTAAATAGGTACTTACCTTTATTTTATTCCATCATTTGAGGAATTGAGGCAACAATATTCATGCCTACCTACCTACCTACCTACATTTGAATTTCAAAAGTTCTGGTGAGTGATTCCTAAACCTATACCTACCTACCTACATTTTTCATAATAATTTTTTTTACTATAGTTGCATGTTGTTAATAAGATTAGTAGGTATAAAAATATCTTTTCAATACAAATTCTACCTAAATCCTGTCCACTCACCTTAGATTTCAACCTGTCACAAATTAATTAGGTACAAGTTGAAACCACTTTTAAATTTTTTTTTTTGGTGAGTATGGGGGAAAAAAAATCTACCGCTTAAGCATAAAAAATTAACAAATCACGAAAAATAGTTTTTTTTTTTTAAGTAAAAAAAGGAAGTATAGGTACCTACGCCATCTTGTAGAACTGTAAATTTGCAACAAAATACAATTTGTGACTAGGTAGGTACTTTTGAATTACCATTAAATAGATATGGACGTTTTTGATGGTTACCACTTTTTTAAATTGTTGAAAAATTAAATATTTTTGTTCGGCTATTTGCAGTACAGTTAAAATTCTGTAAAAAAAATTCACGCAGGTATTTCTAGACTTCATAGAAAGATTACCTATATCGAAGAATCAGATTTTTAGAACCTTAATTGTAAAAACTATGATTTGATTTCTTGCCTTTTTTTGTTTTTTTTTTGCGGTAGCATCTACCTAAACGTCCGTTAATACGGAACAAACTAGGTATACTTTTTGAATAAAAAAATAAATTTCCAACAAAAAAAGGCAATATTTTTTTTTTATTACCGACTCAAAAATTATTGCACAAGAAGCCCACTAAGTTATTTTTTACTTTGACTTCACTTTATTAAAAAAAAAAAACTTTGTGAGTACCTATTTTTCGATCACAATTCAATGCTTATATCAAATTCCAATAAATTATTGAAAACCAGATACGACATTTAACTTTTCAAGATATCGGTTTCCGTAGGAACAGTGTATCTACTTATTTACTTTATTTATTTATTTATTTTTCGTGGAACAGAGTTTTACCGCTCGATAAACATAGACTTTGTTTTTATTTATAGGTTTGCTGGTATGTTTTTATTCAGACAACAAATGTTTTAACAATTTAATCGTTAAAATTTTACTAATGAATATGAATGTTTTAATAAATTCGGATATGTTTTTATGGCTTTCCCGCCCCACCTCAACAACAGGACGGTTTTGAATGAATGCAAGGTAGATTAATGGGAAATTGAATCAACAGATAGGGTATTTTTATCACTGAAAACGTAAGGTTCTTGTGTGAGAGCTTAAATGTTAAAAACAATATACTTGTACTTTAGTGTTTGTTTCACTTCCAATGCTCAACCATTGAACGGATTTGGATAAAATCCGGCAAGTAGATGGATGACACCGTGGATTGTCAGTTTGTCATAGATATGTTACTTTTTATAATCATTCCCGTAGGAAAAAAAATCCGTAGCAACGCACGGGCACTTTTTAGAAGTTTAAAAAATTTAATGGATGTAGGTATATTTGTTACTCAATCACGCTAAAACAACTTTATGCAACAAGAAGTAAAGCTGTATACGCCTATGTCCCAAAATCCATAGAAAGATTATGTAGGTAGGTATACCTAGTTATCTATCCATTTATAACTATTTAAGTCTTAAGACTTAAGATCAAGATCAAGTTAAGCATTTTATCTCATTCATATTGTATATTGAAAACAATTTGAGCAAAGTTAAATTTTAAAAACCTACCTATTTAAAATCGTAAGTTAAAATCTCAAATATTAATATATTCCTCTTCTTCTGTTTAACCTTTTATTTTTAAGTTATGGGTTCAAAAATAAATATGTCCATGCCGGTGGTAAATTTGTTTTTGTGTTTGACTTTGATAATTATGACCGTGTTAACATAGAATTTATTCATTCGAGTGTAAAGATGTGTTCCTATAAATTTACAATCGTAAATCTAAAGATTTTCACTGAAACAATGTGCGCCAACCTTGAATTCGAAAGCATTTTCCCTTCGAGAGACCTTAATAATAATGAATTGAGATTAAATAGATATTTCCCGTATATTTTAAGCACGAAGGGAAAAGCATCCTATAACTTTTTTTTAATATTATTTATTGGTTGTAATATGGTCAAAAATTAGCTAAGTTATACCTACCTACCTATGTCCTATGTGACATATATAATTTATATGCTATAAAGGACATGCTTTTGGAGGTCTTTTCTCGGGTAGTCAATAATTAATATTAAGTGTTAAAACCGAAAGAGGAAGTGTTGATAATGGCCAAAAATAGAATTTTCGTAGTTAGTAAAGTAGTAAAGAAATGCTCTTATTCAATAACAAAAACGACCGCATTCGGGTAAAGTCTCGAATGTTTATGAGGCAATAAACTTAATTGGATTCGTGATTAGTTACATGTTTGGTCTAGTTGTTTTGAACCAGAAGTGCCGAGTTTATTATAAAAAAGTTTGGGGTTTTGATCACTAGGTCGGTCAAACATTGCGTAATGAGTGCATTCAGGGACTATATATAGTTTATATAGAGAGAGGTATAGCGTATAGAACTTTAAATTGCAATAAAACAACGATGGAATATTCGATTGACATGATTTTTTATTTATTCGAAAGATAATTATATCGGCAATAACACGGCGAATGTTGTCTTCCAAATGGTCAAGCGTTTGTGGCTTATCGGCATAGACTAATGACTTTACATAACCCCACAGAAAATAGTCTAGCGGTGTTAAATCACAAGATCTTGGAGGCCAATTCACTGGTCCAAAACGTGAAATTAGGCGGTCACCAAACGTGTCTTTCAATAAATCGATTGTGGCACGAGCTGTGTGACATGTTGCGCCGTCTTGTTGGAACCACAGCTCCTGGACATCATGATTGTTCAATTCAGGAATGAAAAAGTTAGTAATCATGGCTCTATACCGATCACCAATGACTGTAACGTTGTGGCCATCATCGTTTTTGAAGAAGTACGGACCAATAATTTCACCAGGCTATAAAGCGCACCAAACAGTCAGTTTTTCTGGATGTAACGGTGTTTCAACATACACTTGAGAATTAGCTTCACTCCAAATGCGGCAGTTTTGTTTGTTGACGTAGCCATTCAACCAGAAGTGCGCTTCATCGCTAAACAAAATTCGCTTATGAAAATCGGGAACAACGGCCATCTCGTTTTGGGCCCATTCGACACAATTTGCAAGCGTTGTTCAGGCGTGAGTCTATTTATGATGAATTGTTAAGCCAAACTGAGAATAAATCACTTGACAGCTGTTAAATCAGTCGCCGTCTTGAAAAGTAATGCCAACTTAAAGTTCTATACCTCGAAAAAAAAACACCCTTAATTTAATCATTACTTCTGTAAGCATAGTTGTTTTTGAATAAATTTAAATATTTCAATACCTCACTCCTTATCCTCAAACATTTTAATTTCATTTTGGCATTTACTATTAAAGCTCCATTGACGTACTAGATATCGATGTTCCAGCTAAAAGCATACTAAAACTGCCATCATCTATAGTAGTACCATAATTTCGTCATAAAATTTGAATGAAAACGATGACATTCATATGTAAGTGAGTCAATAACATGTGGAATGGATTTGTTTTGTAAAATAATAATAGTTTGATAACAATTTCCACCAAAATTTATATCAAAATTAAATCATTAATTAAAAGCAACATATCACTGCATCGCAGATTCAACGCTAGTAGTTGATGGCTCCTCTAGTTATGTTGGAACACGCCGTGAAGTTGGCGGTCCATATCTAATCAGGGCTGTCGTTTTATTTCTTAAGTAAGCAGTACCTCACGAGAAAAAAAACAGTACATAGCAGTAAGCCAGTAAAATAATTTTTTTGTTATACAGTTGAAGTTTTAAATGTGAGCGATTTGGAAGGGTTCGTTTTTCTCGAAATCGATTGATTGTATAATAAAACAATCCAATCTTTTCACTGCCCGAAAAATAATACTGAAAGTTAAACAACTAATGTAATGTAAATAACATGACTTTTCCAATATTTTGGCCTACCCCTAGGCCAAGATTTTGAAGATTTTTTCAATAAATGGTGACGCAGCACGGTCACCATTTGAGTCAGTGTCATTATGAGTTGAATTTCAATCAATGTTGTTTATAGACCTTTAATTCTCATCCTATTTAAAACATTGAACATGAGTGTTTTAGCCAGTATATCGTCATATCAGCAAATTTCTTGTATTGAATAAGTTATTAATAAAAAGAACCGTTCGTTGGCCGTTCAGGAACAATGCTTTATCGATAAGGAAATGGATTGATTCATAAATGTTACTCTTTAACTTGATGGGAATTTTTTTTCGGAATGTACGCATAATAAAAATCATAAAAAAAAATCATCATACGCAAGACTAACAAGGTTTGATTTGTTTTAAACAGGCTCACAAGTTGAGAGAATTAAGTTTACAATATTGCAAGACCAGTGGCAAATTAAGGGGGTGTTTATGTTTTCAATGTAAAATAATTTTTGCAGTAAATATTCTTTAAGTTATTTTTCATCGATTAATGTATGAATTAAAACATAAAATATATCGATTTGAAAATTCGCTATAACCGGACCCTTAAAAGGATTACAAAAAATTAAAAGGAAAACAAATTATTGAAAAAATTTACAGGCGAGCTCCCGAATTTTTTTTTTAGATACGCCACTGTGCAAGGCCAACTTTACTGATCAAATCGAAAATAAGTAAATAAAATCTTAGACATGACTGTACTGTAAAGTCAAAAAGACAAATTGTAAAGTACAAATTGTTGATCACTTGTAGGATATAAAAGTACTTGTCTCTAGAAAAACTCCTCCGTTTAAAGCTAATTCCCTTGAAACTTGCAAGGGATTGTGACGAGTATTCCAAGAACCCAAAATTCACAAATCCTTCAGCCCTGAATTATTTTTGCGAATATATGTCTACCCTTAACCAAATATACTAAAGTTCGTTCTCTCCAAGGTTATAGTATAATAGTACTCCTTTTGTATTGCCTTTTGATGACTCATAATTTCGAAACCTGGTGGAACTACTATTTAATCTTTTAGATTTTGTAGTTATATATAATTCTTTTTTTTACAAAAAAAACAGTACTTTGGCTGTGTTAGCAGTACGGCAGTACGGAGTCTCAAAAAGCAGTACAAATAATGCAATTGCAGTACTTCGACAGCCCTGTATCTAATACGTCAATGATGATAACATTCAACGCTATATGCATAAATATATACATTACAATTTAAGAGAAAGACAAACTATTGTGTCCGAGAATTATGAATGACTGTCAATGAAGGAAATCGGATTTTTACCTTCAATATTGTTCTTGTACAATTATAAAACCAGGGGTGGAATCGGCTAAGGTGATTTGTGATAAGTGACAAAATCTACACTTTCTGTCTGAGTAAGGTGATCATGACAGTGTTAGCTAAAAACCAATCATCATAATAATGTGATAGTCATCTTCTCATGAAATTGACGTTTTATTTTTCTTTTTGTGGCAATGTGACTAGAGTTACCACACGCATACAAAACATAAAATTTTCAACGTTTGTTCAATTTTAGTTACCAAATCATCAAAAACAATATTTCTTTTACCATATGAGTATACAACAATCGAAAATAAATGGTTAAATTTAGAATTATTGCATTTATTCACTAAAAAATTAACAATTTCAATGAATTTCAATAAAAATATGACTACGGCAACAATGTTTTTCACAAATGTTACTGACAAATGAATTGAGTTGAATTGGTGGACGTGATCACCTTACGCAGAAGGAAAAATCAATTTGATCACAAGTGATGATCAAAAATGTGACAATCTACTATTATCTTACGCGATTTCACCCCAGAATTTTCTGCTTATAATTGAATGAGCATGCAAATTAGTCTGACGAATGTCTTAAGTTCAAGATAAAAGAATGTTGATCCTATTTGGAGTAGGTAATTTACAATTTACAAGAATAGATTATATAAAGAAATGGACATGGGTGGTTTCTATGATGACACTATAGGCTAAAGTTTATTACAAAGAAATAGCAACCAGTTAACTTAACATTTACATAATATGTTCATCTCTAATGGAGAATTTGATTTGAAGAAAGAGACTTTTATGGCAGAAAACGCACGTATATTGATGTAATTTTAAAAATTATTAGGCATGAACAAAGGCAATGTTAGCACGTACTTATACAGGAACTATAGGTACATAGTCATAAAAAATATAAGTCATTATCATCTCATAGCAAATTCCCATAAAAGAAGCTACCACATATTCCAAAAGAAGTTAAATATTAAAAGTGTCAAAGTAGGTATAATATAATATTCAAAAGGGTCTTTTGGTTTCACATGAGGAACACCCCAAAGTAACTTTTTTGGACATGTCATGTCAAAGAAAAAGATTGTTTTTGAGTTACAAACTTTGATTTTGCTGAAGAGAAATTGAGATTGTTGTGGGTGTTGTCAGTATTAAGTAAGATATTTTCAACTCAGCGAAAAAAAAAACAAAATTTACGGAATTTCCTTTATGGATTTATTTTGCTAGGAAATATTATGGATTCCTAACATTAATTTCATATTTATGTGTGGAGATAAAACTGTTTTTCCTTTTAACTGATGATATAGCATTAACATTTTCATCTAAAAAATTGCACTTGTTGGTCAAAGGACCCTTTCCGAGAAAAGTTTCAGTTTCCTCGATGAGGTGTACTAGGTACCTAGGTATGTTTGTTCTATTGCTAACATATACACCATCAATAAGTCGAATATCGATCAACTTAGCGAAACAACTTTAAAAACGTAGATTTGCCGCTTCTTTGCAATTAATTAGTTGTATGGGTAATTTGAAATTTTGCAGCTCTTTTGGTTTTTTTTTAACAACTTTGTTTTTTGCTAACTTAACGACAAGTTAGTGCAACTTTTATGCCGCAAATTCCCATTGTGTTAGCAATACAAATATTTTTTATATTACTTACATTTTTTTTAAAAGAACTTTTTGAAAAAATATATTAAAAATATTTCAAAATTAAAATACAGATTTGAAAAGAAAAAAAATGTTCAAACGAATTTTCCAGTCGTCAACACGAAATAAACTTGCCAAAAGAGCCAGTTTATGCGACCCAGTCTTGCCCTTTATTTAGTTTATTTTTTCATCACTCTGAATCAAATTTTTTGGCTGTGAGCTCGAGACTCGGACGTCTCACCAAATTAAAGATGTGCCATAAGATTATTGCGAATTTCGTTTCACTCGCCTTTCAATTAAAATCATATCACGTTTGCAAATTATGTCAAAACCTTCTTTCTTTGTCCTTACGAAATTCGGAAGCATATTAAGACTCATATGCAGGTAGTGAGAGGTAACGTATGTCGTTGCAACTGCAGCAAAACATGGTCCAAGATAATCCAACATGGAAATGTTGTGACTTCCGCTTGAAAGGAATTACCTACCCATCAAAAACATCAACTACATAATATACATATGTATTTTATCGTATGTTGAATTTACAGGAGTTCGAGCACATACATAGATGTAGAAGTACACAACATTCATATGAATTATTACCTCAGCTCAGAATATATGGGACGTTATTTGCTGAATCGTTTTCATCCTTGGTTTTATACTCTTTGGTACACAACAAATAGTAGCCCAGGTATTAAGATTCAAGGCTTTAGCTCTGAAATGTTTGCATATATGTATGTAGTATAACTTAACATATACACATACGAATATGTCCTTTATTTTGGAATTGAAAAACACAAAAATGTGTCAAGAGCGGTCTTATCTCATAGGAGCGACTAATAGGAAAAAACATTTTCAACAAACCATAAATATTACCCCATGGGTTCTTTACCCAGTTAACGGCTGGGTTGTTTTTTTTTTTTTTTTTTTTGATTTATGAGATGGAGCTGTAACCTACCAAATTTAACTTTCTGCGTCCTTTTTACATCCGGCAAAACAAACAAAAAAACACAAATAAAGTGAACTTAAATGCTGGAGAATGAAATTAAAAACAGCATGTCAAATATCGTGCATAATTGACTCCTAAAAACATTTTTGTTGGGGATTTCTTCTTATTTTTAGACTGAAAGTGATTTCCGTTCAAAATAAAACGTTTTTTCTTTATTCGCGAAATGAGCTCTAACTATCGTTAGTTTTGCTTAAAAGTGCTTTATAGTTGGTTACCCCTCACAGAACCCGTAAAAATTGTTACTTTTAGCTGAAAGTGATTTCCGGTCGAAATAAAACGTTTTTTCTTTATTCGCAAAATGAGCCCTAAATATCGTTAGTTTTGCTTAAAAGTACTTTATTTTCGAGATACAGCGCTTTTTCTAAAATTCCAAAATCGATTTTTTTTCAAATCTATTTTACTTTTTCCCATGTGTTTTTTATAGTTGGTTTCCCTTCACAGAACCCGTAAAAATTGTTACTTTTAGCTGAAAGTGATTTCCGGTCGAAATAAACCGTTTTTTTCTTTATTCGCAAAATGAGCCCTAAATATCGTTAGTTTTGCTTAAAAGCGCTTTATTCTCGAGATACAGCGCTTTTTCTAAAATTCCAAAATCGATTTTTTTCAAATCTGTTTTACTTTTTCCCATGTGTTTTTTATAGATGGTTACCCTTCACAGAACCCGTAAAAATTGTTACTTTTAGCTGAAAGTGATTTCCGGTCGAAATAAAACGTTTTTTCTTTATTCGCAAAATGAGCCCTAAATATCGTTAGTTTTGCTTAAAAGTGCTTTATTCTCGAGATACAGCGCTTTTTCTAAAATTCCAAAATCGATTTTTTTTCAAATCTGTTTTACCTTTTCCCATGTGTTTTTTATAGTTGGTTACCCTTCAAATCGTTACTTTTAGCTGAAAGTGATTTCCGTTCCAAATAAAACGTTTTTTCTTTATTCGCAAAATCAGCCCTAAATATCGTTAGTTTTGCTTAAAAGTGCTTTATTCTCGAGATACAGCGCTTTTTCTAAAATTCCAAGATCGATTTTTTTTCAAATCAGTTATACCTTTTCCCATGTGTTTTTTATAGTTGGTTACCCTTCACAGAACCCGTAAAAATCGTTACTTTTAGCTGAAAGTGATTTCCGGTCGAAATAAACCGTTTTTTTCTTTATTCGCAAAATGAGCCCTAACTATCGTTAGTTTTGCTTAAAAGTGCTTTATTCTCGAGATACAGCGCTTTTTGTAAAATTACAAAATCGATTTTTTTTTAAATCTGTTTTACCTTTTCCCATGTGTTTTTTATAGTTGGATACCCTTCACAGAAACCCTAAAAATCGTTACTTTTAGCTGAAAGTGATTTCCGTTCAAAATAAAACGTTTTTTCTTTATTCGCAAAATCAGCCCTAAATATCGTTAGTTTTGCTTAAAAGTGCTTTATTCTCGAGATACAGCGCTTTTTCTAAATTCCAAGATCGATTTTTTTTCAAATCAGTTATACCTTTTCCCATGTGTTTTTTATAGTTGGTTACCCTTCACAGAACCCGTAAAAATCGTTACTTTTAGCTGAAAGTGATTTCCGGTCGAAATAAACCGTTTTTTTCTTTATTCGCAAAATGAGCCCTAACTATCGTTAGTTTTGCTTAAAAGTGCTTTATTCTCGAGATACAGCGCTTTTTGTAAAATTACAAAATCGATTTTTTTTTAAATCTGTTTTACCTTTTCCCATGTGTTTTTTATAGTTGGTTACTCTTCACAGAACCGTAGAAATTGTTACTTTTAGCTGAAAGTGATTTCCGTTCAAAATAAAACGTTTTTTTCTTTATTCGCAAAATGAGCCCTAAATATCGTTAGTTTTGCTTAAAAGTGCTTTATTCTCGAGATACAGCGCTATTTCTAAAATTCCAAAATCGATTTTTTTCAAATCTGTTTTACCTTTTCCCATGTGTTTTTTATAGTTGGTTACCCTTCACAGAACCCGTAAAAAT